>OX438688.1:8750000-10000000 GCA_949316375.1 Mythimna vitellina
TAAATTGCCTATGGCAGTTTTGAGGTCATCATAGTTCAGAGCACTGCTAGCCCATTTACAATATTTCTGAGCTTTTGCAATTTGATCTGGAGACAGTTGCGCGACTCTATTATCGCCGTACAAATTAACCGAAGGTTCCGGTTGTTGTTGTTGTTGGGATGGATCATAAGGTACAAACCCACCAGGATTTGGATCTGGAGTATATGGTACTGGAGGTAGTTGAGATGCCGCTCTCATTGCAGCATTAGGATCAGGCAGAAAACTGTTGAAGCTTGATGGAGCAACTGGCGGGGTTGCTGGAGTAAGTGATGTGAAACCAGGTACTTGAGGCATCTCTGTTGGTCCTGGCGCTGGAGCCGACTGGCCCTCATTTGGAGTAGAACCTTCGGCATTTTCGTCACCTTCCTCTGATTGCATTGGCCCTGAAATTTATCAATTTAAGAAAAACATATAATTCAACATCTAGGAAATATTTTATGTGGTCCATGGAATAGGAGCATTCCTCTTTTGAATTCTGTATGCCAAAATTTAAAACATTCATAATTGTATGGGGAATTCCATTCTATGAAATAAGTTTTAACTAAGACAACAGAATTTAACTAGAAAAGTTGAATGAAAATATCACTCTACCTGGGACTGGTGTCTCTCCATTCTTAAGACAGTTATGGATATAAGCAGCCTTCCACTTGGCATACTTTCTGTTTTGGGCTGCCTCATCAGTGAGATCACCAAATGTAGTTAGAACATCATAAATCATGCCAGCAGTGTAAAATGCTTTTACAATATTTCTGAAACAATGAGCATTCCTCTTTAGCCTTCTGTCAGGTCAATCGAAGGTAAGCAGAAATAATAAACAACTACAATATTTTTCAGTGCATAGTACACCCAACATAGTATTAGCATAGTACTCAATGCATGTATGATCAGATGTATCAACATAAAACAAAGGTATCAGGTGCAGCAGTGCTACTGCAAGCTCTTAATGCAATCCATTTGATGACCTAAAATGAACTGTTAAAAGGATGGAATTATTTATATAGGGTGCATAGGTCCATCCCTCTTTCTTGCTTGCACAAGTCATTTTAACATGTTACGGTAAGACTGTAAGCCTCTCTATAGTTTCTGCCTACCTCCTTGGGGATAATATTCAACAAAAAATAAAGGAATGCTATAAAATTAAATTGTTAAAGTTTTAAGTGACTTTTGTTGAATGAATAAGTAATATTAAGCAATAAAAATATCAGATATTTCAATCACATACATATTTAGTAGAATTTGAACTTTATTATGATTTAAGTTTTATTGATTATAGCATTGTCTACCAACTAAATAGGGTTCATTTATCCTCGAAATGCTGGTGTTCGCTTGGGGATTTACATGTTACGTGTAATTAATTAGATAAATTTTATTACCTACATAACGTCAAGGAAAATAAAACCAAATCAATGGAACAGGAAAATTATGTATAGGATATGACTTACTTCCCGTAATTCTGTTCCCTGTCCTGCTTGTCAGCATACAGAAATAGCTTCAGAGCATAGTTTTCAAGATGGGCTTGTGCAGCTACCTCATTGGTGACTGCATCATTATCTTTATTGACTTTCTTGGACTCTTCTAACCAGTCCATCAGAGCTGTAATAATAACAATTGCAATAAAAATAAGTAATAGTTTGATTAATTAATCAAACTCTATTACTTATTTGAATTTATTGAATGATTGAACTATATAAATGGACTTAGCTGTGGCTGTACTAGTGAATTGCCTTATTTTTCTGAAACTGCATATGTAGCCGAGTTAATCTACCTGGGAGTTCTAATGGGAGCAAAAGATGCGCTTAAGACGTGGAAATGCAGACATCAGCCTGACATATCTTCAATAGAAATTATGCAGGAGGACCACATGAATTTACTTGTTAATGGATAGTTTATTTGACTATATAATAATATCATACACATTAGCAGCTTTGTTTCTTCTGGCGTCTTCTTATTTGCAATTTTTAGGCCGACTTGCAAGGCATGGAGCCTACACCAATAGGCCACAACTGGATCTCTGGTATCATGTTCAGCAGCAGTCTTCAAATAATGCTGAATAGACTTCAAGCTCGGCGGGCATTCAGGAATAGTCACAGACATTTTTAATTAAACTGTAAATATTGTAAGAAAATGTTAAACACCAACAAAATATAAAAGTAGTGATGAAACACAACAAAATATTATATTTCAGTGGCAAACAAAGCAAGATACTATTTCAGAACAGGATTTTACTACTACCTTCATCAACTGTGTATAATTTTAAAGAAACATTCAGTTTTTCAAAGATTACGCCCTAATTTGTAAAAATCTAATCGGATAAAACAGAATTCACAAATCACAAAAACTTTGCCATAGACAGGAGGATTAAAAATAACAATGACATCAAATTACATGTCATGTCATTCAATTGTCAAAATTAGAGTTGCACCGTAGAAAAAGAAAGTCTACGAGTTGCATCCATGTTGCGCCAAGTTGTACCAAAGTTGCGTACAATTAACGACCACAGAGTAATTATGCGAAACTAAACGTGAAGCCACACAGAACGCCTCAAAATGGCCCGCGAATTTCAAAGGATATTACCAATTTTTGTATGGAAGTTGGACCAAGTGCTGCCCAGTATGCACACACAGTTATAGGTAGACTGGTAGAGAATGCCTAAGGCATTAAGTCTAGGCATTAAATAAATAATAAATAACAGTGTATTTTTTCCTCAGGCCAACTCCCACCAACCAGTCAGTAAACTGAAGCGCTCCAAAATCTGTAACAGATCTTTCTATCTGTAACGAATCTTTATGCTATTATGCATGGGTGTGTCAGACCCGAAATAACTATCTGTAATATTTGTTCCGTATGGGAAACGTACCCGTGATACGCAGCGCAACAGTCAATCACTCAACTACTGCGCAAACTCAACGGTTACTCTGAAGCATGAATTTCTAAATGGAATCCTGACTTTAGTCGGTTTATGCCCCTAATGGTCCAAAGGTGCTGGAACGTATACTTGGCACTATGTAATCAAATGGAGAGTTTAAGACTGTGATGATTGTATCGACCTTGTTATATTTCTTTCAAAACAGACTGTTATTTTGCTTGCAGTAATTTAAAACTTACGTTAACTTATATATGCAAATTATACAAAAAAAACAATAGTGAATCAATCATGAATCCGAGAGAACAAACCGGATTTACCGAAATGTCAAAGTCAAAAACGAACGAAATACGACGTTTGTCAAATTGTCAAACAAGCGAAAAGTCCTGGAGAATTATGAATTTGGTTGAACTAGTGTTTTTACAATTATCAGCTTACGTGAAAGTATTTTAAACGATCTAGTTCCTCCTTATAAACTTTTCAAAATGCCATCAAAGCAAAGGAAGATTGCTATGATGGGATACCGTTCCGTGGGTAATGTTATCGTTTCAAAGTCTTGTGCGTCTTATTTAGTGTAAGTGACATTATAATAATATAAAAACGTTTTCAGGTAAATCATCTCTAATTATACAGTTCGTAGAAGGTCAGTTTGTTGATTCCTATGATCCTACAATTGAAAACAGTAAGTATTTTTTTTTATTATTGGTAACATGTTTTTGTCACGCTACGGTCGTAGTTCGATCAATCTTTGTGTACTGTACGATACCCCACATGTTCGCAAACAGCATTTGTATGGGCAGAAGCTTTTTTGTTATAGTAAAACCCATTTTTTTAATATTTTTGCTGAATTTCAGTATTATCATGTAGGTTAGAATACCTATATCTATCCAATTACAACCAAATAACACTATTGTTTTATTAATACATATTTAAAAAAAGATTTGAGAGTAATGGAACAATTATATGACTTATTGATAATAACATAAGACATCACTAAAGCTCAAAACTTCCTTTTATCTACCACTTTTATCTCAAAATATATTATTAAAATGACTGTGTTGTCGAACTAATTATTGTAACACTTACTGGTGAATTTGTGTAATTTTGTTACCTACCTGATTTCTTTCTATTTTTAAAGGAAGGGAACAAATATTGTTTGAAATATTCTAAATTATAAATATGTATATTTTATTCTGAAGCATTCACAAAGTTCATCCGGCTGAACTCAACCGAGTATGAAGTGAAGCTGGTGGACACGGCAGGTCAAGATGAGTACAGCATATTCCCACTGCAATACAGTATGGACTTCCATGGCTATGTGCTAGTATACTCCATCAATTCCAGTAAAAGTTTTCAAATAGTACAAATTATTTATGACAAACTTTTGGACATGGTTGGAAAAATACAGTGAGTGGACTTGGTGTTTTAAATCCTTGATTAATAATTACATTTAATGGGAAATTTAATTATTTGTAATTTCTTATTCCAGTGTGCCCATAGTATTAGTTGGTAATAAAACAGATCTTCATTTAGAAAGGAAAATTAGTACAGAAGAAGGGAAAAGACTGGCAGAGAAATGGAAGGCTGCTTTTGTGGAGACCAGTGCTAAGAGAAATGAGGTGAGTTTCTATCATGAACTTAACTTTAATGCTATTTTGTTTCTGATCTATAAATCTCATACAAGATAGTAGATACAAGAAAATTTGTGAGTGTGTATGTTTATTACTTCTTCACATTCAAACAAACTGTGTTTGAATGTGAAGAAGTAATAAACATACACACTGTTGAATTAGTATTAGAAAATTCGGTACACAGGTAGATTGTCTTGGTAGTACATAGGATACTTTATATACCCAGTAGTATGTTCCTTTGGGGCAAGTTCCTACTTTCAATGGGACAAAGATGCTGGCAGCATGTTAATACTGGAAATATGAAATAATGTAAAGGACAAAGCTAAGGTTTTCAGGAGAACAAAAATAATATATTTTTCTTACAAAACTGACTATAATTTTTTAAAATAAATGCTTTATGTATAAAGCTTCTAGGACAATGTTTCTTAGACTTCTTCATTCTTTAAAGATAAAATAGCAAAAAAAACAATCAAGCCTACTGTTTTAAAGATAGCATGTCCCATATGATAAATAATAATAAATATGGGTGATATATGATAGTAAAATTTTAGATGTAACTGAACAGCATAGATGTATGGGACATAAACGGGAATAAACATTTAGAATTTTTCAAAGTTAAGTTCTATTAATTGTGTACCTACTCTATATTGCTTATGCTGTAAATAAATTAAAAAATAGAATTTTATACAGTATTTGAGACTATGTCATATATAAAAACTATTTAATGATATAAAAGGATAAAACATGAAGGAATAAGCTAGATCAAAAGTTTTCTTTGTACTCACTAATCCTTTTTATAAACAAAATTTACTCTCATAAATTATTATGTATGTACAACATAATTAAATTAAATTTTAAATTACAATTTTTTTAAAAATAACACACAGAGTACTGGGACTGGGAGAGAAGCATGAAACTTAACAGTATCAATGGGCTTCTCCCAACTGGAAAGACAAGCGACTAGAATGATTGATGTAGTTGGTCATTCCACCAATTGTCTGAACTGATGTATTGTAAGTCTCCTCACTATTGAGGATTTTAGATCATTGTCTGGCGAAGTTTGTATCGTTCTTCTCCCCACCTGGCTGTGATTCATGTGGTGAACGGCGAAAGTGATGTTACAAATCTGCAGATTTGAATAAGATGCGAAACTTCTTTGAGTCTTATCCTTGGCAGCAGGTCTGCTTCTCTTCTGAAAATTAGTCGAGCTATGCAACCGCACAAACCGCGCGGATTAGCAACCGCTAATCCGATGTGGTACGTCAAGCTATGGAGTATTTCATCCCCTACAATGACGTACCCATCGATGGATCAGCTCACCAATGGTTCAACGCCGATTGAACTGAAGCTGAAGAGCGGTAAGCATTCTGTATTTCTTACCTGGGTGGACACTCGGGACCGCAAAGCTCCGGATCTGAGCACAAAGAAGAAAGCCTTCAACCATGCTGCCAAGTTCTACAAAAAGGCACTAAGGAAGTCTCGCTTTGACCGCATTACTCATATTGGCACCAAGCTCTCTGCCCAGCCGTCTGGTAGCAGAGCATTCTGGTCCTTTGCCAAATCGGTCGAAGCAACTTCTGTCTGCTCACATTACCTCCACTGGTTAGATCGGATGGAACACTGGCTCATACGACGAGAAAAAAAATACAGGTTTTTTGCATCTCTCTTTACCCTTAGTTCATGTCTTGATACTAGCAGTGCTACTCCACTGATTGAACCTCATTGTGACACCTCAATGCCCGTGGTCCGCATAAGGAACCAAGAGGTTCTGAGAGCACTGTGTCGTCTAGACGTGAATAAAGCTAGTGACCAGATGGTATACCAACAATTGTTATCGAGGCTTGTGCACCTGAGTTTTCTCTTGTATTGATATGTTTGTATCGTCTCTAGTTTAGGACAGTTTTTGTTCCTAAGTCTTGGAAGCTTGCCAATGTGCTTCCAAAAGGGCATTCGAGCCGATCTAGCTAACTATTGGCCGATTTCAATAACCTCCATAGTCTGCAATTGAACTCACACCTCATGGCATACCTGGAAGGTAACGATCTCCTCAGTGACCGACAGTACGAGTTTCACCACAATCGGTTTACTGGAGACATACTGGTGTATGCCACTTTCTGGTGGGGCGAGGTCCTCGAGAAGAATGGGGAAGCGATTGCTGTTTCCTTAGCCGTCTCGAAGGTCTACCCTGTGTATGGCATGCTAACTTTTTGAAATAACTTTTAGAGTACGGCATTTCTCCTGGTCTGATTGCATGGGTAAAAGACTTCCTCGAACGAACTGTCTCACCGAGTTGTTGTCGACGGATGCTCATCGGAGCCCATGACGACTAACGCCAGAGTTTCTCAGGGATCTCTTCTATATCCAACTCAACAACAACATGTTTTCTTTGTTTCTTTCTTTTCTTCCTGCAGCATCAACGATCTGCTGATGCCCGGTATCAGATAAAAGCACAATTGTAGAGAGATAACTGTCGAGTGATCAGGCTAATAAGGAACTAATCTGGTCCGAAAGAGAGCCTTGGTAGAGTGTACGAATATCTCACTTCAGGCAGTCTCCAAATGGGACGAAGTCAATCTTGTGGGATTCAACACCGCCAAAACACAAGCGTGTCTATTCACCGCCAAAAGGAACCCGTTCACCTTGACTTCTGCTTTTAATAATACAGCCTTGGAGCGCACCTACCGCCTACAGCTCTTGGGAGTTGAAATTTCTTCAAACCTTAACTTTTCATTGAGTTTGGGCTCAATGATTTGATGCCAAGGTTCTTGCAAAGGTATGGCGGGGTACATCACACCGGGACAGCTTCTTATGTTATACAAAGGATAGGTCCGATTATGTGTGGAGTACTTGCAGCCACATATGGGCTAGTGCTGCAAAATGCCATCTAGCAGCTTTGAACTCGGTTGAAAATTATGTTTCGCAAAATCACACACAAAATCCGTATTGTTATCTCTCTCCCGGTGCCCAGACAAGCTCCCCGTTATGCGTGTGTGACAGAGATGCATATATAAAAATAATTTGTTACAATAAGTTTTGAAGAATAGTATGGATCTGGCTGTTCAATGAGATGTAAAGGACCGGTCAATGTGTTTTCGATGCTGACAAATTAACGTAAGGGTTATTATGATTATGATAATTTAGGCCAGAATTTAATGTAAGGGGTGGTATTTGTATCTTCTCACGGAACACTAATGTATAAGACAATGCTTAAAACATCTCAAATTATGCCATAACTTATGTGACCTGTTGTAAAATGTACTCGATTTTATTTAAATGTCACCAAACACTGAGTAAAGAGACTTATATTCGTTTTTTTATTAAATACAGTTTCTAGAAAAAAAAAAATGGTCTAGGTCTACAGAAAAAATGTAATGTAAGAGACATTTTTTTTGTGATATCGAGATTTTAAATGTACTTAACAATCGATAGAGCAAAAAAATCCGAATCCAACGTTGTACCTACTTTTATAACTCATTTTCGACAAATTGCCCCTTACTTTGTTTCAACCAGTATCAATGTAGTAAATTTATAATTTCTACAAACTAAATATTATTGAGAAGCAAGTAATCTATTTAAATTTTTTAAAGACGTAAAATTTGTATGTTTGTATGTAGGTAGTAATCTCTGAGACTAACTGAACTGATTCTAAAATGATTGCACTAATATGTATCTGCACTATCTCTAAGTGCTAATAATATTTGCTACTAACATGCAGGTGAAGCTGCTGGCAGAAGCTAGTTTCAGCTAGTGTTAGTACATTTTGTCTTCGTCAATTAAAACAAAATCATTATATTACTGTCAGTAATAGAATGAGTAAAATAATATTCAGGCAGCAGGAGTAAATTAATATTCTTTTATTATTTCAGTCCGTGACCGACATGTTCCATGCTATATTACAAGAAATAGAGCGATCAGATGGACATATACCAGACAAGAATGGGTGTGTTGTTTCTTAATGAAAGTTTATGTTTAATGAACAAAGTGCTTTTTACTTAAGCTAAAGTGATTTAAATGTAGTGTTTGTATGTGCACAGCAAGCTAAATGTTGCGACCAAGGCGATTTGTGGTAATTATGTTAATATACTTCTGGATGCTTAGAAAATGTAAACTGTATGAGCTGCTTTGGACAAAGGAATATTTATGTTTAAGATTGTGTCTGTAATAAGCTTTATTAATAAATATCGAAGTTTATAAAGCTTACATTTGAATTCTTAAAATCTAAAAATATTCTGGTATAATTGTCCATTCATTTTATGGTGACAACATTATCTTACCTCAGACTTACTTACTTATTTAGGAAACTATAGTAACAGTACAAAAACTATGTAATCTTGTTTATACAAATTAGTGTATAATTTTATTTATTATTTCCTATGGTTTTAGTTTAGTACATAGTAGTCCCTAAAGAAGTCACCATAAATGTTTAGCAATTGCCAGAATAGTCTTATAAAAGTGATTTAAAAAAACACAACATTAACAATAGAGACATGTTCATTTTGTTTATTTTAAATAATATTTAATGTTCAATATGTTTCACAAATACAACCATAAACATACCAGATTAAATATTTTTATCAAGAAACTAGATATATATTTTATAAATTGAATATCGAACTGTTGTGCTTACAATTTTGATTGTTATGTTAAAAACCAAAGGTTCATTCTTGTATTTTTTTTCTTTTAATTTTCAATAATGTTTTGGTAGGTATTTGTATAGAGAAACATCTAAATATTTATAAATGTGTACGCATAAAATACTTTATTATTTTACAATTAGATTATAAAGTTTGTCAAGTACATAAATTATGCATTATAATATTGTTTGTATAGGTATGTAAATTATCATGATCATATTTTTGTAACTTAAAATTTTATGTGTGGTCATTGTTAGGGATAATACATGCTAGAGTGCTATAACGAAGATGGTTGAGGCGCATTAAGGTATGTGCAAAATGTACTTCTTTCTTTATGTGTTCATTTGTGCTTTGTGTTCTGCCTACTAGTATAAATATGACTATAATAATATCTTCATACATTGTTGCTCCAGGGCTTTACAGCAAGTAATGACATTTAATAAATTTATATCTTCTAATGACAGACCCCAATACCAGAGACACGTGTTATTACAATTGCAATAATAGTTTTGCTTCGTTGTGACCGCATCTTAGCGCATGGCATTTTGCGACGCATCCCAGATTCCCAGCTAGCGGAGCGTCAAATTTTGATACAAAGCTCTCTCGTTGCATGGATGCTAGTCAAGTATCTAAAATTTCTATTACCATACATGTTTAAAATGGTAGAACAAATATAAGTAAACTTATTTGGTTTGTAGATTTTTCGCCTCTTTGGCACTTACCAATTGCACCTTCACGACCTTTTGAAAAAAAATTGTGATTATGCTTTGTGTTTATAAATATAATTTGTTGTGTGGGATTGCGTTTAGTACTCAGTCGTGTGTTTTAGAGACTCGAGTTATTACGGTAGATTAACTCAGTGTAAAATATGGAAATAATTATAATCTTATGATGTGCCCATTTGTATAATCTTTAAATTTTAATAGAAGCCAGCTTCGTGTTGTAGAGGGATAGATAGCTGTTAAAGATCACGGTTCTCTGCCCGCTTCACCGCACTCGGCTGGCGTCGCCTGATACTGCGATATGGGTGACTGCCTCGACGTGTGAGGTGAACCGATAAAGAGCAGCTCTATACTTTACGTGAATAACTTATTATTGAAAATTGGTTGGAAAAAACCTATCACTTAAACTGATTACCTATGGATTATCATCTCCCCACTTAAACTTATGTCTTGGGTCCTACATCTTTATATATAATCAAACTAGCTATCCCTATAGACGTTCTGCCAAATGCGGGCTTTGCAACAGAAAAAAAAAATTGAGAACCTGATTGCCGCCCACCTTATACCAGGTTCAATTGAATATTGCCACCCGCTCAAATATACACACAAAACTTCATCTAAATTGGTCGAGCCGTTTCGGAGTTAGGTGATAAACACACGTACAAAAGAATTATAAAACATTATTTTTAGTTAGCGAAACCTAAATATAGTTTGTTCAAAACATAGAAATATTCTTATATCTATGGTTCAGAATCAGTAACTGAAGTGATTCCAATAATTTTTACACCATGTTATATTTTTTTCCAAAAATATTTAAAAAAGGTCACAAGTTGGACACCACCGACACTAAGTACAACACAGGTCACGGCAGGTTATAGCGGACATTAGACACTAGCGCACAGCTGGATGCGGGAATAAAACAACCCCTCAGTCGCCTGGGTGGCCCGGTGATCGTGTATTTGTGCGGCCAACTAGGTACTTAATAAGCTTATAACTTCGTATTATTTCATCGTACTATTATGAAATTTTGGACATAGATTCTTTACATAAAAATACTAGACACGTGTTTCGGGTTTCGCATATACTAAAATTAATGTCATATATAAAGATAACAAGATTATTTCTACGTAGTTAAAAACAAAGTCGCTTGCTGCGTCTATCGGTTTTTCCCCTGGCTTTCATTAAGAACATTAAAAATATATTTTATGCCTCGTTTGTAACATGAGGGCCCAGCCTCGGTTAATCGCCATTGTTTTAACGGGGTTTCCCTGTTTACACAATCACTAAGTATGTTGATTGGCCGAGGCTGGGCCCACGTGTAAATGGGGCATTAAAAAGCCTCATACTAGAAGGCCTTGCATATGTGTGGCGAGATGCTAAAATTTTCGAATTCCCCTATTTATCTAGTATTCTTTTCTTTCCATTCGTTCGACGTGTTCGGCTCGGATAAGTGCGTCCACCTTATCATACATTTTGCAAATATCACTGTCAAAGGTAAATTTCACACATTATGGTAGGATGAATCTGGCTTTTAATATAAATTTTATGATAATAGCACTCTCTAGAAGGCACTTTTTTCTAGTTTATAGTGCTACAAACATAATCACACTGAAAATCAAAGGTGTGTGTTAATTTTAAAATATTAGCGCTTCGTACGTGAATTCGTGATTGTTATAGTTTTTGGTCTATAGCATTAATTTGTTTTCTATTCAAAATTCATTATTACCAACAGTGTTTTATCAGTCTTCTCACGCAAGCAATTTTGCTTTTAATTTATTCACTTTCAAGCAAGTTTTTCACAGAACACAAAGCGTTATAATAAAGCCTCTATGTATGAGTACGTAAAAGATAACTTTAAGAAGCATTTTAATAAAGAAAACTGGAAAAATATTGTAAAGAAATTGTAGCAACTCCATGCGAGTGTATTTGGGACTAAAGAGGTGTCTTGACTTTATGAGAATGTTATCTGATAAGATAGAAAAACGATACGTATCCTTTCAGAGTACTATAGTATCTATAGTTCTATGGACAATTTCTTAGGCACATATCTCACTAGGACACCAGTAGCGGTGAAGCCAGTTGAACTGTTCACCAATTGTACGCACAGTTCTAATAGAGGGTACTCACCCGGTAACCGACTGGTTGGGCAACCAACCACACATTTTCTGACAGTGTGACCATGGTAGCGCCATATTGGTGTCCTAGTGATATATAGACCTAAGTCTAACACATTTAGTTTATCTGCAATATAATATTAATGTACCTACCTACTTGTATCGTACGTGTGATGTTATTGTGGATATGTAATACCGTTTCGGTATCGGCTCTTGGTACTCAATTAAAAATCAATATCTTTACTTAAAGTTATTGATTTTTATATATTCCTTTATGTTGATTTTAGATGGTTGCTTTGGACTATTTTTTTAGTTTCAATAAATTAATTTGCAACTTTTTTATCAGATTATTTTAGAACAAGTTAGTATCTGCACCAAAAAGTATAATCTTGGTAATTCTTATAAAATGGCAACACATGTGAAATATAAAAGACACTGAATGTAGGTGTTACTAGTGGGAATTTGTTTGTTCGTGAATATGATGTATCATCACTATATTTAATTTGAAGAGATACTTGCGTAATTTGTAATAAATGTATATAATAAATTTTAGGGTTCAGTAGCAAATGACATAGATAAACAAAATAATTATGGTGTTATTGTGGTTGAGGTTTACTTTGATCTATTTTATGGTTATAGCTATGTTGACGAAATAAGTTTGCAAAGCTTAAGTCGGGCGCTAAATAGTAATTAAGTTTAAAAAAATTTGCTGATGTTACATGTTGTTGGTAACTAAGCAATAAATTGTAAAAGTAAAAAAAAATTGGATTATGTCATAGGCTACGGAACCTAAGTTTTTGTTAGTTTTATATAAATAATATTCTTTTGTAAACGAGTAGGTATCTAATGTAAATATGTGAGTTATTTATGTGTTTACAGATTTCCGCATAAGGGTACATGATGTACGGAATATATCTCATAGGCTAAATTTTCTATTCTTTCGACAGCTGTTGTTGAAACTCAGATTCTAAATTGACACTCAACTTTTTACCTACTTATTAGATAATATGTTTAGTTTTCTGTTTTTGTATTCAAGTGAGATTTTGTTTGGGGATCGATTTTAGGTTGTACTTGAACATGACTTTCGTTTCCAGAAATTCATAGTTTTTGTAATTGTATTTAATTTATTTATAGTGATTTTCCGTACTGCCATGGGTCTTGTATGTGGAAGTCAGAGTATATTTAGTACCTACTTACCACTAAATCATTTCTGAAACCAAAAACAGCTAGCTAGCTAGAGCTCTTTCGGCGTTCTTATTGCTGCAGAGAAAATCCTTGGCTTGTATATATTTTCATTTCTCAGTTCTCTGGCCGATTTTTTCTACTTACGCATTAGGTATTCATTACCCATTACATGGCTTAGCTATGTAGTGTACCTAATTATTATAATAATAGTACATTAATAAAGCTTAGTGATTTAGCTACTCAGAAATGTGCGAAAAAGATATCTATGGCGAAATATTGTAGGTACCCCTCTTATTTGTAAATAACTACAATTTGAAGTAAACAACTGCCACTACAAGAATTTGTTTTATTTTGATAACTTTATTACTATAAGGCATCAGAATTAAGTATACTATTATCATCTGCCGCCTTTTCCCAACTAGCTTGGGGTCATCGGAAAACTTGTGTTTTATGTATTGCCACTGCATAGTACACCTCACAGAATCCGCATTGGTACTTATCCGGTTTCGGACTTGCAATCTCTTGCGTGAGAGGCGGTTGCCTTAACCACTGGGCCATCACGACACATCACGATTATCATCCAAAATATGTACGCAAATATGCGCTAAAAAGGTTGAAATATGCACACTGAAATTACTATTTATTATTTGAATTAAATTTAGCCTAAGCAATTGATCGGGTTTGGATACCACAAGTGCTGGTTCGAGGTGGCTCAAGAATAGAATATCTGGAAGAAGTTAGGAGAGGCTTTTGCCCAGCAGTGGAAAGTAAGGCTAAGTAATAATAATAAAAAAATATCGGGTTTAGTAAAAAGTGCGGCGGTCACAGAGCGCCTAGGTACTTAGTAAGCGCAGGTCGAGTGCTCGTAGTCGTGAGTCGCACGCGAAGCTCGTCACCAGTCTCTCTTCACTGCGGCTCTCCAACCTCTCAAACAATAATAACCTAATAACAAAAGATTATGGTTTCCACATAATCTTTTGATAATATTGTTTTAAGCATAGATTATACATATAAACTGGTATAGATGCGCCACTTCGAGTTCAAAAATAGTATCTTTAAAGTATCCTCCACCAATAGATGGCGCGGATTTACAATGTTGTTTTTGTAGATATCCGCCAGAGGGCGCTCAGATATGTTAACTTCTGAATATTGTTTTTTTGTATTAATAAATCAGTAAATTATTAAAAAGTACTTACTTGTGATATTAATTTTAATCACAAGTAAGTACTTTTCAATAATTTACTGATTTATTAACACAAACCATGGTATTCCAATATAAAAATAAAACACATATTTAATGTACTTGCAATTTTTATTTTATCAAATCAGTCATTTATGAATACTAGCATAAAATGTGGTAGGTTCAGACATGGTACATAATAATTTTTGGTACATACATTTCGCCATTATTATCAAATAAAATGTAAACAAAGACCCTAAGCCACCTGACGTTTTTCAGTTAAACTACAGACTAATTGGTCCTGAAGACCGCTTGAACATTTTCCATGTTCAATAATCATAAAACCAAATTATTGCACTAAATATATTCATGTCATAATAGTATTTTGATTTTATTTCTAATTGTCAAAAGTTTTTAAACTAAGCAAATAAAAATCTTAGCATAAACATAATATACATTTTAGGAAAAAAATCTAGTAACCCAGAAGGTATTACTATATCTAAAACATCAATATTTTTTGGCAAGTTAAAAGCACAGTTGTTACAATATTGCAACTCACGAGTTGCAGGGACAGTAAATGCACATTCTTTACTGCTGATATGCATTGTTTATGCAAATAGCATGCAATAATCACAAACGGAACATTTATGTTTGACTAGTTGTTCTGAGTTTTCAGTTGCAGAAAGACTGAATTTTTTTTTTCTTTGTTTATTTATAGGGTCTTTTACGCATAGCGTATGTCGGTCCCATCGTATCCTAAACAATTGTACGTAAATCACAAAATATGGGCCATGAATTCGAAAAAATCTTTCGCATTGTCACTATTTGGTTGGATATAATGTTATGGAACATGCCTACATCTGTTCTGTTCAAATTCAGAGACCTTATAAAACTATTTCTACTGGATTCATATTAGACACATTCCATCAATAAATGTTGTAGGTCCTCTACAACTCCACATTCCTCACAATTGGCGAATGACATGAGCAATAATGTAGGATCGAGTAATAAAAATGTGGTACGACGCTCGTCAACGAGCTGTCTGTTTACTATACTGACAAGCCGAATATTCGCCTTGCAACTTGCTCAAATCGAGCGAATATTCATGTCAGTCGCCAACTTTAGGGTTCTTTATAAAACAAAATCGCCTGCGTCTCCGAGACCGACGTCAGGTAGTTATGAGTTAAAATATATTATAAACTTCCACGATAATGTATCAAGGGAAAACGATGGAGAGGAATCTTCATCGTTTTCTCTTGATATAATATTCATAAGCCTGCTTTTTTATATGGTCATTTCTATCAAAAATTGAGATTTTGCCATTTAACAATCTATTTACCCCCAAACACCAACTGTGTACAATCATTTTAATAGATAAATTGCAAATAAAATCAACCAAATCAACTCTATGTTTCTCACAAGTTATAATACTAAAATCACACGCAGAATCAATAAAAAATTTAATTTGATTTTTTATACATTTTGATGTTCGATTATCCCGAAGGCATGCAACAATCACATAATATATATTATTCATTAAATTTATAAATTCGTCGCTCGGATGAAATAGAGATTTCTTAGTATAATCAATTTCATAATTAAATGAATCAAAATCAATACCAGATCTACATAAATTATTAAGACAATTGGAACATTTTTTGAAAATTTTTGATTTCGATTTCTTAATCACATAACCTGTTACATATTTTTTCGATTCAGCATGCAATAGTGAATCATTATTTTTAATTTCTGACATAACATTTAGCAACGAATCAATGTTACATGCAAAATCAACATTGTGAGAATCATCATAATTGTTTATGATCAGATGGGACAGTGATTGCATAACTGTATTAAAATCTTCTTCACAATTGGCTCCTGCAGAATGAGGTGAATTATAATTATTAACAATCAACGTTTTAAAAGCATTTATAAATTGATTACAATTAGGATTAATATTTCTAACACCATTACTCCTAATAGCACCGAAAAAGTTTTCTAATGGGTCCTGATTAAAATTTCTAGCTACTATATTAGTGATTTGATGATTTGTTGATAGATATTCCCACATTTCAATAAATGTTTTTATATTTGAAATCCAATTTTTAATTGAAGGAATCGACTCATATTTTAATTGATTAACATCTTTTGATTTTTTTATTGATTCAAATTTAATTGATTCTAAAATTGGAAGCAAATCATCCCACAGTTGGAAGTGAGGGGATTTTTTTTTGATACAGCTTTTATATATTTTCGAATTATCTTTGTAGGAATGACCATTAAACGAATCGAATCACCTGTCGAAAATTAGAAGAAAATCTGCTGTTCCCTCACATTCTGCCGGTAGTATTCCATGTCCTGAAAAAGAAAACACATAATAATTACTCTCTTATGCTACTATTATTATAAATGTGATTGTTTGTTAAGATGTTTGAATGTTTATAACCTACTCAATCAACAATAGCTACTGAACGGATTATAGCTTTTGCATCAGAATGACACATTCATAAGAATATGGTATAGGTCATAGTGTGATGTTATGTAGAAACATAACATCAAGCTATGACCCTGAGGAGCGGAAAGTTGGTGAAACCGCGGAGATCAGCTACTATGATATAATCAACACGATTAAACATCCAATGTGGAACTAGATAAGCTCTGAATTGAAGTTTGAGAGTATTCAAATTAGAGCGAAAATAGAGAGCACATGTAAATTAAAGCCTAAGTAAGTATCTATAGTTGTGTAAATTGCCACAAAAATTGAAGTAATATAATTTACACTTACTTGCTGAAAATCGAATAGCAGATGATACTCGTTGGCTGAAAACTTGCGCAGCTAGCTTCACTTTCATTTTTTTTATTTTATCTTTGATTATATGATTTTCTGTTAATTTATTTACCAATCTGATCTCGTCGTCTCCAACATCAATGTCCAGAAACATTTTCAAGTGTTCCCACTTTGCCCATTTCTCTTGTCCATTTTGAATGAACTTTGCGTTTTTTGTCAATAAGTTATTTCTAACTCCCTTAAGCAAATGGGGCGTATCAAATAATGGGAACACTTTCTTGTCATTTACCTCAAAGAACCATCCTTTGTTGGCATATTTTTTTTGTGTTTCTTCTTTTATTTCTTTGATAGCTGCAACATTTGCTGGACACTGATCACAAACCGTGGCAACTACAGTTAACCCTGTATTATTTATTTCTTTTATTAAATTTATTAGTAGGGCTTTTAATTTTTCTTTTTTCGTCCCGCTTTTGACAAATGTAAAACAAATGGGTTGCTTTGTTTTACTTTTTATGCCCTTGATCATAAAGACAAGGGCGTGATCAGCAATATTTCCCGTTTTCTGTGTGCCATCGTCTTCAAACCCAATTATTTCATTTGAAAACGTATTATATATTAGACCAGGAGCTAATGACACTTCATCGAATAGTAAATTTACAAATTTTTTTTCTTCTGGCATTCGTAAAACAAGTTTTTTTAAATTTTCCAAAATCTCTTTGTTAATGCCTGGTCTAATTGTGAATCCACTCAACAGCTTTTGTAAAATACGTTTTGATGGTAAAACAAACATTTTTTCCAAAAGTTTGTAAGCTTTAGGGCTCTGTTTCAATATCGACAAGGCCATAATTTTTTCGTCAATTGTATATCGTCTTCCTCTTGGTGTCTTTTTCCACTTTAGTTGTAATTTTATAAAAGTTTGAGCCGTCGCAGGTAATTTTTCAATCGTATTTAAAAATGATTTCGACATTGCACACTTCATTGCTGCTTTTATTTGCTTTGACTGCGTTCTGCATTTCTGACGCATTTTTTTGAGTTTTATTGTCAATCTGTTGACAGCATTAGCTGAAGTTTCCTGCTTCGAACAGCGTTTTTTTGGGGCTGCTAAAAGAAAACATAAACTATTTAATAAAATGCTTCACACTGACTGGCAATCCGCAGCCTAAACTAGTTCTCTTATATTCAGTGGCAAGCTGGATTGTAAAATAAAATGTCTAAGTAATATAAAGAATAATAAAGGTTAAATGTACCTATGGATAATATTTATGGATATTAAAAAAAATTAGTAAGAAAACTAGGAACGGGTAATGCCACGTTTCATTACGTTAACTACTGCGGCAGGCACCGTCATTGGTGCCTGACGATAGTTGACCAACGTAGTATCTGTTAGGGCCAAGTCAGTCTCGAGTAACTGACGGTTAAATAAATAATTGCAGTGATCGCAGGTAGCTGTCCAGCATGTTAAGCGCATTATTATCTATTGAAATAGGAACTGATAAGCAAAGCCCCAAACTATGTTCAGCTTGGACTAACATTGCCGACATCAAAATTTTGCTACTGCAGTTAACATATTAATATACTGTTAAGTAATTTAAAAAAAAAAATAAGATTACTAACCATTTGATGAGGCTCTCGACTCGGTGTCTACTTCGAACTGTAGAAAACCGGATGTCGATGGCTCCTCCACTGGAAACTGCGCAGTAGATGGCTGAACAATTTGCTTAGTTTGCGGCAAGGCTGCAAAAACACAAATTTTATTGAATATATTTTATTTATTCTTTTAAATAAATAGAAAAAATTAAATGAATAAGTAATGTTTTGTTATATAACCTGCATGTAACTTAAAAAAACTTTTTACAAAAAATAAATAACCAACTCGGTTTTTTTTGTAAAAGGTTTTTTATTTAACACTTTTTAGTTGCGATACACCTATAACCCGAGTATTTTTCATGACAATTCCAATTAACCCAAACACTGCTAGGAAACATTGTTTTATTATAAGGTTCCTGTGTCTACCATCCACCTTCCAGCTCCATCATCAGAACAGTTCGATAGTGCATTACAGCCAAAGTGCATCTCATGACAATTCTAATAAGGCCAAACACGGCTAAGATACATTAATTACGGAGTTCCGGTGCTCATCTTCCGGCTCCGTCATCATCATCAGGTCACTTAGATGATACCATTTTCTATATGTATAACTATACAGAACCGTTTATTTGTATTGTCATAGTTGCTTAACTATCTCCATTGTTATATCTATGTGAGTATGAAGTTCCGTTGGCCATTTCTTTCTTCATCAGTTCTACTTCATTAAATGTTACTTTTTGACTATAAATTCTTAAGTTCTCGATGAAAATACCAAAATCACTATATGGTTGCCTATATTGATTGAGGAGTTCCCTCGATTCCTCATGGATCCTATCAGCAATACCGGATTTTGAAAAAAATAAGACCAATCTTTAAGCATATCCTTTAAAGAAAAAAATATTTGCAAATCGGTCCATAAACAACAGAGTTCTCATGTAAAAAAAAAATTACAACCAAATTTATGACCTCCTCCTTTTTTTTGAAGTTGGTTAATAATAATAACTTTGAAGCAAAAGCAAGATTAAAAAGTGTAATGTTACATTTTGTACCCTTTTTTTAAATAAAATTTTACTTACCGCTTGGTAAGGTTGTTGACTCTGCTTCTAATTGCAATGTACCTGATGTCATTTGTATCATTTCTTTAAGTTGCTGAGACTGTATACTTTGTACACTTCTTGGCAAGCCTGTAAATTAAATATTTAAATTCTTACTACATCTGCATCAACAACAACTAATCTACAATTTGTTAAAGCTCTGAACTCCGAGCCACATAAGTTAATAATATTCACATTGTATTCTTCAACTAGGACCCATGATTTGTTGGGGTCTGGCTCTGAATAAATTTTATTATTTTTTTAAATTGACCAACATGTTTTAGAATCAAAACTGGAAAAGAATCTAAAGTTAGGGCGTAACATAGAAAAAAAATTAATAAAGTTTTGAATATTTTGAGGTGTATGCAAAATTGAAAATAGAATTTATAAAACTTACTTAAATTTAATGTTGGGATAGCATTTCTTGTTAATCTTCTGCTTGGTGACTTAAAGTAATCCTCAAAGTGTCGGTGGCAAATACGAATTGAATTATATATGTAGGTATTTCCTCTCTCTTGAGTTGCACTGTCAAGTACGGACTTCCACTGGTCAAACTTCTCCGTATGAGGATATTCCCATTTGGGGAATCGGTGAAGAGGTCCTGTAAATTCAAATTTGATTTTATAACTAACATGACTCTATACATGACACAAATACTATGTGATGCAATCCATAGACATATCACAGATGGATTTTTAGATTAGCTGTTTTACCTACTAGCTGTAATATGTAAAACAGTTGAACCCCATTCAGCTGGATTACCAGTGTAATTCATTAAAAAAAAAAAACCACTATCCACATTTAGACATCATAAACAACAGCTTTTACCAATAACTGTACATACATGACGTCTGCTGGATTTGTATTGTGAAAATACTAAAAAGTTTTTAGTCAAGAATAAAATATAATATTGATTACTTAGATCACTTAGCAGTTAATTTCAAGTAGTGTTTTTTTTAATTTGTGGTGATATTTTATTGATATTTGATTACTCTGCTAATGAGTGGGTTTTCTATTGTTTTATTGAATCACTTTTAAATGTATGACTTTGGGTTCAATATAAAAACTGAAAAATTATAAATCTGATAAATAGTTACACAAAAGTATTCACAACAAAGAACCAACCATTTTCACTGTGGCAAAGTCATCGGTAGTTTGTTGATGGAGCCATAACTTTGGGCTCGTTATTTTAGATTTTACGAAAACTTCATTGATTGGGTACATATTCATTGATATTCTCTGCGTGACTTGTTGAGGTATAAAAACTAAATATTCACTGTAATGTACTTAGCTGATGAACCTTTCATGGCGAAACATTAGTACCTGCCTATTAAAGCTGAGGCTAAGCGGAGCTGTGGTCAGAATGCTTAAAATAAAGTCTAGTATTCATAATGAGACAGTTAATGAGATACATTTTAATATAGGTACCTAATCAACTTATTGTTAATATAGTTGGGTGCATTATGTTAACTTTAACCAGTTCTCAGTTGATTTTTGGTCTTCTCTATAACCTACATAAGTTACTAATTAATAATTTAAGTAATAAATACACTTACCATCAATGACACATCCAAAAAAGCATTTTAATTGTGTTGTTTTCGGCATTTTCAAAACTAAGTCCGCAAAAATATAAACGAAATCCGTGTGCTAAGCGCCAAGTTATCAGTTAAGCAATCAGTCCGGGGTCCAAGTAACAAGCCAGGTGATGTCGTAACACGTAGAAGATCAGAAAATCCGTAATCAAGCCAAGTCGTAATAAATAAAACAATAAACGCACAATGATCTCAAAACAACACAGCACCAACAAACCCAAACGACTTCATTAGTTCATTCAAATTCTAACTACATTCCCCTAAACATATCATTGGGTTGCCGTAGTGAAAAAAAAATTATTGATAATGATATTATTTATAATAATTTGATCTAACCGGTACAACTTATTTTTATTTTCTATTTATAAATCAGTGTTTAAAACATATTTTTATTAACATTATTTTTAAACAATATTTTCCCTATTGTAGCTACTGCCATCTATTATATTTCTTTTGTCAACTCAATGATTAACTCGTAACCTCCGCCACTTGATGGCGTTAGTTTCTATGATATTTTTTGAGCTGCCACAATGTAGGGAAGTTTCATCCGCCTGGTTTTAAGTTTCGACTTTATCACGCCTTGGACAGGGGCGCCGGCTTTTAGAAAACCTCATGGGTGCTCATGCTCATTTGATGAATCTAAAAAGTGGCGAAGTGTGAGAAGAGAAATGCACACTGATCGACCGTTAAATAAATAAATGTCCTACTGCGTACTTAATTTAACATACTTAATGTAACAAATTATGTTTGATAAAAAATAAACAATAATAAATTGAGACAACATCACATACATTGTCCTGGTCCCAAACTAAGGTGGTTGGTGGTAAGGAGCCACAAACGCCCAGACCCAACACAGATATCTGTTTCAATGAAAGCACGACCTGGAATTTAAGTTTAATCAGAAGACTACAGTCTGCCAACAAGTTACTGGGTAAACAAACAAAATTATTGTGCTTTATATAATGAGTGCAGAGGTATGTATATTAAGTTTAGGCTAGGAAAGTGGTACTAAGCTGGCCACATCAGTGTCAGAAGAGCATTAGGCGAACTGCCCACCAAAGAGTATGCTGACTACACAATGGTTCCCTTTCAGAATCAGACCCTTGGCTCCAGTACGCGCGTGGAATACTGCGCGTCGTCAACGACTTGGACTCGGTCCGGACGGCTAGCTACCCATTGCTCGCCATCCGCAAGCCCGCGTCTACGGCGGCCGGAAATCGGGATCGGAAACCCCGCGGCTGGAGAAGAAGGTGAAGGTGGGAATATTTTGTACAGTTTAGCCTGTAAAGTCAAAGTCAAATAATTTATTCGCATGATATGGGTAGATCTTCAATCTTAAATCTTCAATGTGTAAATGGTGCTACACCCCGTCCCATGATTAACGAGTGAAAGATTTATGGAGGTAGGTGACAATAGCCGAGGTAGATTATTCTAATGTAATGGAATAATATCGATTCCATCCAGTTTTATTAAACTTTTATTTCTGAACGATTGGCTTGGTCAAATGTCAAGTTGACAGTAAATTGTCAACAAATTATTGTGAAAATGGCGACTACCGGAGTAGGCTTTCGATGGTTAGATTTATTAGAAAAGGAATTCGACAAAGCATGTGTCGAATTAGACACCTCCATAAGTAAGTAAAACAAGTTTGTCACTGTTTTGAGTATTTCAACGCACCAGTAGCTTCTGGCTTTGTGGTTTTCCAATTGGAATCATGCTGCTGTTGTCCAGTGGTTTTTGGCAAAGATTTAATGCGTTTTGCAGTAAATTTATGGCTGTAGCAGTAAATCAATATCAAACTACTGTATAATCCAAACATTATCATAATCACTAATATTTGTACACTTCAAACTCTGTGCTACTGGATCTACGTATTCAAAACATAGCTATGTCATTGTCTGAGTTCATTGCTTTATGTTATTACTTAATAAAAACATGACGATAGTGTTAAATTCCCGCATTATTTATCATTACATAACATAATAGTTTTTTTCTGAGTAACTTATCAAATGCTATGATTTTAACAGCTAAAAACAGTAAACAATTAGCATTTCTAATATATTTATAGTCCCTTGTTGATGTGATATCCTTTACCTTTGGCAGTCAGGTGCATATCAGTCTTAGTATGTATAGAGTTCATATTGACACTCAGTTTTTTGGCACCTTTTAATGAATATTCTATAACAAAGATCTTATTGTGTGATTATGTGAAATAATTAGTAGAAAATGTAAATTGTAAGCAGTAAATGCTGTTTGTTTTCTTAACCAGAGCCATACAAGATAACACAATAAGAATATACTTTTTAACTAAACTGTTTTTTTCTCAATTACAGCAGAATTGGAGACAGAGGAGCCGGAGGTGGTGTTTGCTTCTCGTCAGAGGATCGCCACACTCAGCTCATGCTTTGCACAACTCACGCACAAGGCGCTTACAATATTTCAGAATAGTGCCAAAATAGAGGTATGTCTATGTTCATAACACTCATAGAAAGAATGATGATAACTAAAAATGAAAATTTTAGTATACAGAACTTAATAGTACCTTTCGTGGTTCTCGTATACATACATTGTCTAAAACTTTGAACACAGCCAGGCAAAGTCAAATAAAATAAAACAACAAAATATACAATATAAACATATTTCATAATACTCGTGGTATAACTGAGAAGTGATCGAGACTGCACTGTCAGACCATAATCGGTCACAAATATTAAAATGCAACATAAAAAAGACTGGCGCAATTGATTCTTGGCAAGTGGATATTCAAGACTTCTCTACTGAATAAATAAGAAAGTTTATAGTGTATTTCGGCCTTAACTTGTAGTGGAATTTATGAATTTGAAGACCCAAATTTCGCATATGATGAATTTTTTTTTCGATTTTACCTTGCAGCTAAATAATTTTTGAATTTCTATTTTGTGTTGTGTAAGTCTTGTATCACAACCGATACGGAACGTAATCAATGTCAGTTTATGTAGGTACTCTATGACCAGGGATTGCTAAAAGTATGTCAATTTACTTTCCCAAAAGATGAAAGTCCGTTTAAATATTTTATTATATTGTTCAATAAAAGCAACTCATTGAAAATATGAAAGTCGTAAAGTAGTTAGTAAGAAGCCAGGCCAAGGGGAAGGGTATTTAAATTAATAAGAAACCTTCGGTATGCAAGTCCGTCTCGCACTTCATCAGTTTTTAGGTTTATTACTATTTAAAACAAAAAAGAAATTAATAGTATCAATTCAGCAATAGTGCATCTGTAAAAAAAAAACTGGGCAAGTGCGAGTCGGACTCGGTTCCTGAGGGTTCCGTACAAACTGACCTATGTAAATTGTTCAATTCCGGAATGGAGTCTCAGAAGATATTTACGAATAGCAAAAAAAAAAGTGTGTCTTAAAAACAAATTTACAGTTTTCAGATTTATTCCTATACTTGTGCTATAAGACCTTGCTTTATGCCAAATTTCAGGATTCTGGGTCAACGGGAAGTACCCAATGAATTTTGATTTTTTAGAGAGTGTTGAAATTACGTTTTTTGCCACATAAACCGAAGTATCTTTTTTTCTCGTTAACTTACAAGTTCGATTTTTTACAGCTTTAAGTTTTAATTTCAACTCGATACCTCCACACGTTCCCGAAATAAAGGGTCTTGAAAGACAGACAGACAGACAACAACGTGATCCTATAAGGGTTCCGAATTTTCATTTTAGGTACGGAACCCTAAAAACCGCTCAATATTAAGTAAGTTAGAAAACTTTCAAATCTGGTGGAAGAGGAAACTGAGGAACTGTCAAGTAACAGAATCAGGATGCACAAATTGAAGTGTGATGTCACTCGCCGTAAAATTGTAAATGCCTTTTGGTTATAATATCTTTCGCGAGATTGTAAACTGTCGAAAGATTGTGAACCGTAACATATTACTTACAATTTAACTTATTATTTTTCGGCACATTATATTCAATCGAAGTGATTTATGATAATCTACCTACTCACTTGCTTCTTGAATATCATGATCCTAAACTATGGTTTTGTTTATAAATATGAAAGCCTGTAGTTTTAAATTGCATCCTTGTTAATCAATCACGTCTCAACTACATAATGAATTTGGATAAACCTTGACACAAGCACATACCATGGCCTGGTTCAGGACATGGGACTCTAACCCGGCTGTATGTTTCGTGTCGAGTTTCGAATTTCATGCAGGCGAAGCCCATAAAGAAAATATTTTAAATAAAACACCAATAAGTTCTCACGGTATTTATATAACAAACTTATAACGACGGTTTTGGGGAGTTGATGCTAGGGCCGCGGTCGTAAGGGTGTTTGTGCAGATGTCGCCGGTGTGGCGGGCGCATGGTCGTGGTCTTCGTCCGGCGAGCTGCGCCGCCGCTCAAGATATCCTTGTCTATGCCCATTATGTCGCCTCCTCCGCCGTCCTCGAAGTAACCTGCGTCCTCTTCTTCCCAGTCGAATTCTTCGTCGGATTCTTCGCTACTGTAACGGTGAATTATTCATTAAAAGCATAATATCAATTCATGTTGCATACTTATGCCTCTCAGAACATGTGCTGATTAAGGCTTTCATTCCGGGAGTCACGTTCTCGAAAATATCGAGTCTCGATGATTTTTCCGCATTTTCCAGTCTCGAAATTTATACCTCCAGTCTCGGGAATACGAAGACTTATGAGACTGGCGTAGATTTTTAAAAATCTACAAAACAAGATACTGCACGGTACGATGCAACTCTTAACAGCAGATACCGATTTCAATTTATATATATATATATTTTTAATTAGTTTTAGATTTCCAGAAAAGCTCTTTAACCGTATTTAAAAAATGGGTATCACTAAAGTAAGTATTTTGCTATATTTGCACTATCCTACACCAATTTTATTGAGAGGAATTATATATTCTTTCTTGACTTTAATTCCCCTAGGTACCTAGCTATAAGATTTAACTGCAAAAGAAGACCTAGGAAATAAGTTTAAACGTTTACTAAAACCTCAATATGACATAATTAAAAATCTGAAAACCTGATCTAAGACCTCTGCGTTTAACTCCATGTATGACATAAAACCATGTTCAACATGTTTTGTATTTCAGAATTTGAATTAGATTTCAAATTCTTAAGCTATTGTAGCAGCGTGGAAGCAAAGAGGGCTTTTTCTGACACAGGTTAATTTAGTAACGGAATAACAGTTCCTACCGTTCTAAAATGCGTCATGATTTTTACGTGTTCATTTTAAAAAAGCATAAAATAACTCGTCATTACTCGATTGTAACCACGGCAGAAGAAAAACAGTTTTAAAAAGTTTTTTATAATTATATTGTATTGATTGCCTTTTTAACCAATCTCGATAGTTTAGTTTTTCCCGGGAATCCCGAGACCGGTCAGAATCTCGACTATTTAGTCCCGGTACTCGAAAATATTTCGAGACTGAAAGAGTGCTGACCCAATATTCTGTAACGTATTAGATATAATAAATAGGTCTTTACTTAAGAAATTGCCGGTTATTATGCTATTATTTATATATCTTGGGATTGGCTTGGAATTATGATGTCAAATAAACTTTATAATAAAGGTAGGTACGTTATTCTTTTTTTTTCAAAATTAGATATAAATTGGTTTTTTGTGTTTTTAATTTTCTGTAATATCGCTGTACTTATAAACATGAAAGCTAATTTAAAAAAGAAATGTTTTTTGTCATATTAAGAGTTTCAACGCTAAACTATGCATGTCAAAGGGCAAGCAATATCAATGACGTATACTTACGACTTTCTAACAAAAAATCTTTTTACAAGAAGAAAATAACCGAATTCTCTAAAAAAAAAACACTGAAACATTCAAATTACTTTAATTTCGTAAGTCGGTGTTTCTCGGTATAG
This sequence comes from Mythimna vitellina, assembly GCA_949316375.1. Taxonomy (NCBI): domain Eukaryota; kingdom Metazoa; phylum Arthropoda; class Insecta; order Lepidoptera; family Noctuidae; genus Mythimna; species Mythimna vitellina. The sequence goes on from OX438688.1 coordinate 8,777,311, forward strand.
TTTATTTTTTATTTAACACCGACTTCCGAAATTTATTTTGATTGTTTGTGTTTTTTTTTTAGTGAAGTTATTTTTTTTTTAATTTTTATTTTACACTTTCCTATTTCTCATGACAATTCCAATTAACCCAAACACTGCTAGGTTACATTGTTTTATTATGAAGTTCCTGTGTCTACCTTCCGCCTTCCGGCTTCATCATCGAATCAGTTCGTAGTACCTTATAGCCAAGTGCATCTCATGACAATTTTAATATGTCCAAACACGGCTAGGTTACATTGATTAATTACGGAGTTCCAGTGCCTACCTTCCGGCTCCATCATCATCATCAGATCACTTCGATGATACCATTTTCAACGTAACTATTCAGAACCATTCATTTATTTGTTTTGTCATTTGTGATAACTATGTGAGTATGAAGTTCCGTTGGCCATTTCTGGTCTTCTTCATCAGTTCCACTCCATCATATGTTACTTTTTGACTGTAAATGCTTAAGTTCTCGATGAAAATACCAAAATCTTCATTCTTCGTGGGTAGAATAACTTACTTGATCCCTTCCAGTTTTTGCAGCAGTCTGTCAGCAGCAGCAGTGATGTCAGACGCTTGCCCCGGTTCCTCGGAGTCGTCTTTCAGATGCGCTTCTAAGCGCTGCAGCGCTGCGTCTGCTCGGTCCGTCAACGATACGAACTTCTCTGTCAATTGCCGTAATTCATTCTCTTTTACGATTGTGTGGGAGGTATTGCGGAAAGCTCCTTCTAAACGTCGACAGGTGACATCCATCTGTAATTATTTAAAGAAAGAATGATAATTTTGCAACAGCAAGCAACATCGTAATAATTATGTAACCCACGACGACCTTGGTCAAGTTCTACATATAAGGTTGAGGCTATATTAGACCGTGATGCGACCGGCGAAACAGGAACGATTCAAACAATTCAAATTCACGTTTATGGTTACACTGTCCCCAAATATTACTAGCGATTTTTTATTTTTGTAAGCGATTGGAACAACAGTACTGTAATCATAGCATCGGCTACAAATTATCAGCGAAAGCGACATTTAAGCGAATTTATTAGATAATTTCTCACCTACGCGACAAGTTCAATAGTGTTACTTAATATTTCTTACGCTTGTAGCCACATGGATACGCTCGTAAGTACATAATATTATGTGGTTACACTAGTTGAACGAATTTAAATCAAGGAGCGATTTTTTGCGTAAAGTTCAAAATAACAATTTTAGAGGGTTCCCTGTTAAGTGGCTACATTATCGCACCAAAGATGGCAATCGCTCACGTCGAGGCGACGCATTCAAATCAGTTTGTTTTGATCGCGCGTCGAAGGAAAATTTTTGTCTACAATAGACGTTCAATTGTTTGTGTCCGAAGTACGAGTACGTTCTTGTATTATTCAAAGAATGTGTCTGGAAATTGACGCAGGTCTTTATTTATTTCTTGAATACAACGAAATCTCTTTTTCAAAAATAGTTCGTATTTAAGTTAAGAATTTTCTAGCAAAAACACAAGTTTTGGTTTTGACAAAGCTATTCAAATAATACACGTCTTTACAAAGCCGACAACGACTGGGCGATTGCCAAACCAAACGAGCTCCCTCTCCGCGTGTCCTGCACTTCGCTTCTCTACCGCTTCTATGTCGCGATTAGTAATAATGCGAATTCGCAGCGAAATCGCTGTCTTTCTCTCCTTACGGTGTAGCCGCATGAATTGCTCATCTAATTCGTTGTAAAGCTTTTGTGCAATGTAGCCACATCATCGCCAAATTTTCGCTTCTAATGTAGCCACACCATATTTAACTCGTTTCGCACTTCCAGTCGCATCACAAATCGCTGGCCACTGTAGCCTCAGCATAACAGTAAGAATTAGGGAACAAAATTATCTGATCGTAAGAAATACATTTGAGAGATTACAAGGACAGGGTCTAAACTTTAAGCTATTTTTAAATGAATAGGCGATTTTGCGTAAATTAATAAAATGAAAGTAACTTTGCGGATTAAGATAATTATAAGTAATTTAAGTATATTTAATTAATAATACCTGCGGTACTCTTGTCGCGTTCAGTATTTTTACGACCCTGGTGTCATATTTGTTTATATCATCTTGAATCTTCTTCAGCTCATGGAATGTCGAAGATGTTCTGAAAACAAAAAAAAATTAAGTACCATTACTTGATTATGAAAACGATCATCGAAAATAACTGTTTGAAAACAGGAAATTAATTTTACTCGAAAAGTCTTACGAAATCTTAAAAAAAAAAGACAGAGTTCGCGTGATGGTAACTGAAGAATATCATTCGTCGTCTTTATTCATGATCATTAACCAGCTGTCAATATAATGGTTTAGGGTGTTTTGATTGGTTAACCAAGAAAACAATGGCTAATTAAAATTATAAACAGCTTTACGTGAAAACAAATGAAATGGCTTTCCAGAAAGAGGTCTATAGCATTTCCCCGTATTCATCAAGAATATGGTGTACTATGGTGGCTCGGACTTCGCCGTAATTTACATAAATAAGAACTCGTATGGCTAGAGAATAATTCATGGGCTACGTACAGTTTAATTAACGAATCGATTAGTTTGTCCAGCACATCCGTCACGTGCTTTGGATCGTCTTGCTGTACTTGCTGGCACGAATCCACGAAACGGTTTTGTGCGTCCAGAAGTTCTTGCATCTGTAAAAAAGAAAAAAAAGTGATTATTGTATCTGTTTGTTATTTTAAGAAGAATCTCAACCTTGTAGAAGTTTCCTTGAGCGAATATGCAACGAGAATATGTCGGTCAAGGATTTAATGCTTGATTGAATAATTTTTGTTTTAATGATGGCAAAGCCGAACCTTTAGATCAATCCTATACGTGTTATCACTAAGTCTTTTGGTGAAGATTTGTTCCAAGTCTGCAGAATTGATCCTCGCATCTCGTTGCCTCCTGGCTAGGGCTCTCAAGCCGTCAGCCAGCTCCCTTCTGGTCACGTTGACGAGAGAGAGGCCGTCCCTCATCAAGGATTCTAGTACTAGGCTACGGTGCCACGTATCTGCGTACGCGCCATTTACCTGGAATTATTCAAATGTTTTTTAATAATAATTTTTACTTGATATTATTCGGAAATTCCGATATCGATATTTGTGGTTCATTGGTATTGTTTAAAATAGTTTGACATATTTCGTTGATCTTGGAAAAACCTAACGAATCCAAACATGGTATGCTATCGCACCTTTTTCGACTTAATTAAAGCAACTGATTGGGATCGGCATTTGGGAGATCCCCCCCAAAGTTAGGCACTATAATTATGAAATAATACTTTTAAGGATAATAAATACCTTTTCTAATAAATGCTTATGGCTTATAATTTGGGTAGTAAGATTTTTAGCTAGTTCAGCTATTTTCGTTTGACTACGTTCTATTTTTTCACTGCTCTCTTTGATGGTTGCCTGAAATCATTTAAAATGCTTAATTTATATTGTCTGATTTCCACATGTATGTAAAATATGTTTCTGCGGTAGAACAAAACCCACCTGCACATTAGTTTGCAGCATGTGTAACCTATGCTCAAGTCTTTCTGCAGTTAATTGAGCTCTTTCTAATTTTAAAGTCAATGTATTTTCCACGCGATCTGAAAGCAAATACATAAATATTAGCGGTATCCTATTCAGCGTGTGTACGACGTTCATTTGCTAATTTATTCATACCACTGCAGCCCAAAGCGGTGCCTTTAGCAGTTAATTGTACGTTGCTCTTGTTCATTCAATTGCGAGCGATGTACGCCAGCAGAATTGCAGAAGCTGACCCATAGTAAAATAGGATATGACACAATAAGGCTACCGTAGTCCGTTTATACGTGACTCATTAGTTTCCCGGAACAGAACACCCATGTATTGTTGTGATATGACTTTGTTCTAGTTCATGCAGTTCTGACTGTAGTCCGAAGACAATTGCTTTAACAATGTCTGTTTCTTGGTGCAATTACTTCGTAAATATTTTAGTTGGCTGCTATCGATTGTTGCAAGCGTTTGGTTTATGTAATACTATTGGTTTTATGCGGTAAGATTGTTGCAATAATTCAGGCCACATTTTCTAAGTTCTGTCCATTTTTGGTTGGATATTTTTATACCTTAGTTTCTTAGGAATCAATAGCCTCAAAAACACTAATAATTTACTCACCAAGCTTATCCTGAAGGGCATCCAGGCGTCTACCTTGTTGTGTCTGCACAACACTAATTGTGTCCAAAACTCGTAGTCTTTCTTCAATGCTAGAAAGGATTGTCGAGATGTCCTGTAATTACATAGTAACACATTATTCTTAACTACCACTATATTTTGTTCCTGTCGAAGCACTACCAAAATAAATGTTAAGCTCCTAATAGGCATACATTTATTTATAAACTAGTTTATCAAATGTAATCTTCGAGAACATCATGATATTTCCGGCAGTCTTCGCCATACGTTTTGATGTCTGTTGGAGAGCATATTATTATCGTGGAATAAAATGTGTGTCTCGTTTATAGTCTATGCTTTATGAAATGTGACCTGCTTTGAAAAGGACTCTGGCTAGTTCCGTATCTTTTAATTCTGTCAAGGGAATTCGACTCTGGTCTTCCAGTAGGCTTGTCTGATTTTTCTTTTTGTCCATTCTCATAGTTCGAACTTTTGTTTTCTGGCATACTTCAATGATCAACTAATTATAACCGACTCATGATGTCGCTTCATTGTTTTTGTCCATTGCTTCGCTGTTTTTACTTTTATTTTAGATGTTCGAATTTCAATAGAGTTAATTTTGTTTCCATGCACTTTGGTAATCCAGTGCACGCTTTAGCAAACATATGGAATTGCTTCGTATGCGAGGCTGCTGCCCGATATCACACCCCGCATCCCGCGTGCGTATTTCACGTATTGTAATAAATACGTGTATGAAAAGGACATTTGCTACGCGTGCAAAGCAATCCCGTATGCGTGATAAAATCTGCACGATATTAAAAACACGCTTAATATCATACAACTTTGCAATACCATTTGCACCGTTTGACCATTACGTATTAACTGTATGGACTTTAAAAGAGACTTTGACCCCTGAGTTTGTTTCGGTGTTTCTTCTCAGGGTAGTCAGCTAGGAAACACCGGCCTCATCTAGTTTAAAATGACAAAAAAAAATTGACGTGTAAAAGTGTTTTTTTAAACCTACTTACAAAATAAATATCATTTATCATTTACCGAATAGTGTGGTTGGTCCAATTACCAGGCACATATGTAGCTCCAGTGCAATATTACGGAGATTTTGGATTGTATATTTTGTTAAGTCGTTAAAGTTAGCATGTCAAGTACTTACTCAATTCCCATTGACTGTTGCTTCTCGTAGGTACTTATTATTGCCTAACTCCTAACAAGTTTTAAATGCATTCAGTCTAGTTCTCCAACTGTATATTGACAGTGATAATTTATATGTTCGAAACAGCAGGCTACCGAAAGTATCAGGGTTTTATTTAAATAGTGTCGGTGACATATTCCAAGTTTCGTTTGCTCTAATATTGTAAAGACATGTTTGGAAACGCGACAAGGCTGTTCAAGTAAATATATCAGGTACAGAAGGGCCATTTTACACAAAACGTAAGTATGTGCTCATATGCGACCTTGCGCCATGCAGCTGTAGAAATTTGAGTTTGGAATATTTTTCGTTTCACCTGTATCATGCATGAGTTCGAATGCATGTTTAGTTGAGTCGCTTATCTTTCCTTTGGTCGATGCTTCTGTTCTTAGACTTTTTATTTGATGCAGTATTTACAGGGTTGTATTTATATTTACCTTAGGGTTCTGTGTGCTCAGCGTGTACGCTCGTAGGCCGTGCTCGGAGGGCGAAGCGCGCGCCATGCATAGGCACGCCAGCGCCGCCACAGCCGCTCTTAACATCGCCCCGGCTGCGGAACACAATGATCTTGTTGAAGTTGCTTGTCTTTTGTCAATATTTAAGAAACGAGGGACTTATGGGAACCGTTAATGAAAAATATAGATTTAGAAACTGATGTCATAAAATTCTGAACCTCTCCTCAAAAATGATAAAATTAATAATTCTCGTGAGTGTTTACAATTTTCTTGATTGACTAATACATTACTTTAATGAAGCATCAGCGTAATTTATTCAATTACAGTGCATTGCATGTATTAGAGCGCGAATGAGCTGGCTATCAGAAGTGACGAGGAACTGGATAGTTTGATCAAAGCTACCATCGTAGGCGACGGTGTTATCCCTCACATACACAAGTCTCTCATTGGGAAGAAAGGCGGCCCTGGTGCTCCCCTTTAAATATAGGTTATCTCCAATACCACCTTTGCTGCATTTGACTCCGTGCATGTTTTCTATGAAACTTATCAGCTGGCAAATAGTTTGCAAAAAAGTTAGTGATGTGAACAGTGGAGTGTTTTTAGGGAACCGTTGTGCCCGGACTAAATCGTTTAGTAGTTTAAGTACTAGAAATATTTTAGTGATAAGAAGATTTAATATGAGTTACCGCGGCCCTGAAACGCAAAGGGTAAATGAAGGAACACAGTGAGTTTTAGCCAGTAAAAGTCTGATAGGGAGTGTCAGACTTTTACTCGCGCCACCTAGAACGGGATATTTTATTTGGTGCTAAAGGCTCTAGATATACCACCAAAGAAGCTATTTTTTCAGTTTCGGGAGCAGTTGCATGTTTTTGTATCATCCAAAAGTGCTCTCATTTTGGAAGCTATAATAATATAATATTATTATAACGGTACTTTTCACTATAAACCGAGACTAATTGACAAACTAAACTAAGCTCTGCTTTTAGTTCAAACAATCTGACAAATAATCTAGGTGTATAATAGATTTCTTTCAATTCACACTCATTCAAAAAATGTGTATTGTTAAGTGATACGATCTCATAAATCTTTCATTATGTTTTGACAAATGACTTGTTAATCCATTAATATAGCTCCTAAAATGTAACACGGGCTATATCAATAAACTAAGGTTGCGTGGGCGGCGCTTCGTTTTGAAACTTGGTCCATCAATTGTGAGATTTCATCTATTGTGAAAATTGTTGCATAAAAATTATACGAAAATTTTCATAACAGTTTAGATGCGAAAATAAAAACATATATGATTTACGATTTAACACCTGCTTAACTTCTCGTTAATATGGCGTTGCGAACGGCTGTCGTGAAGGCTTTGTATGAAAATGTTCTGTAATGCTATACAAACAGTGCGGCACTCGCGTGGCGGGGTCATTGATATCAGTAAACTGTAAAGCGGTTCTTTAAAAGCATACGACTTCGCTAAAGTAATTTCCTAAAGGTACGTTTATTTACCTTATTGCACACAAATCGATTAAAGCGGGTGCCGTGATTGCTTTAAAACCTTTATCGAAGTACTTACGAACGTCTATTATCCTTTAATTACACCGAGTACGTTATTGCTGGGAAGTAATTATCTTTATATTCACTAGCAATAACAAACTACGTTAAACGGAGATGCTTTGAGCGTTTTATTACAAATTCTAGACGTATAAAGTAGTTATTAAAACCAAATCTGTCGTTTTCTCTCAATTATAGATAATTCTATGTATGATTGTACTACCAAAGCTCCTGACTTATGGACAAGCTTTTCATCTCTAACGCAAAAGGAACGCTTAATACGAAAACTTAAGTGTAAAATTAAACGATACTTCTGATATACAGGCGTATCTTAATTATCTATCCGAGTCCTTCCGGGAAGACCCTTAACCACAACCATAGTACCCGTTTTGTGTTACTGAAATTACAGCCTGCAAATTATTTTTTCTCACTAGTGGATTTATTACTTATTAGAAAATGTTGTGCCAAAGTTTGAATCTCTAACTTACACTTTGGTACACCTACCTATAGTATCTTCTTAGTTAATTTAGAAGTGAAATATATTAGTCTGTCTGCTGCAGCTTCATTCGTTTGAGTCACATCTCCGGTTTCAGCGTGCGCGAAGTCAATCGTGGTGCACACAAATTAAATGGGGCAAAATTCCATATTTGGGACAGCTGTTAGGCTTGTAGGTACTTTAGTAAAATTATGATGACGTCTGGATGAGTCTACTGGAAAAAGACTTATGCCTTTTTCCAGTAGACTTTGAGTTTTCATTTATCTTCTTTTTTTTTTGCAAAAAAAAAACAAGTTTTTTGCTAAGCAAAGTAGACAAGACTGATTATCATTCCAGGCACGCATTGTCATTTACAAACGCGCGTTTATATATTACCCAAATGTTTTGTTTTGACAAGCACATGAACAAGTATTTTTACGGACGTTTTATGTCTATCTGTTCGTAAGTTATTTCTATAGTTCTAACATTTACTTAAATTAACGATTACATTTTATGTTACTACAACAAATAAATTTAAATAAAATTTGCACCAAGAATTTTTCAAAGCATTTATCATGTGCGGAGACGTATTGAACATTAGCAAGTGTTTCACACTGATGGCAGTATAATGTTAGATCCTTGCTACCGTAGGTCGCGGCATGACGTGCATTGTTTATTTGTCTGATCAGCGACAGGTGTACGGGCCCGTCCTGTTCATGTGCATCTATTTATTTGCATTCCGGTATAGTTCGTGGACCTCGGTCTGTCGGATTATCATTGTCTAGCTACGCCCACACTGTTAAGGTCAGGCTTTCATCAACCTCAGCCCTCCTCCCGTATGCACCAGGTGCTTACGTAATCATAATACGTCCGCTATTATAACGTCAGTCTTATGTGTTCTATGCGATTGTGTCTTTTTAATATGTAGCGGAAAGAGGATGTTCCACTCATTTGAATGTGTCTAGTTTGAATGACTCGAAGATATGTATTTATATTGTACGGATGTAACTCAGGATTACATATTAAATACTTTTAAACTCTTTCTTTTAGTACTTGTATACGAGAAAGCAATGATGTCAAATAGCGTCACGTTGTCGTCACCAAGTAGTCACGTAGCCACGCTACTTTCGGTAACCGTCCAATTCGTTTCGAGTCGCATTGAAAAGAATTAGATCAGTATCGTTATTAATTGACTTTAGATCAGATGTCGAAGCAATCGCATATAACGGCTATCATGATTTACTGGCGCATCGAGTATTCATACTGACGCTGACGTGATCAATGACAGCTAAATCATGATGGAGTGAATGACGACACACCAATTTCTTTTAATGAACCTTTATGAAAGGGCGTCCCGCATGATTAAAAATCGATAAAGAAAGTACACGCTCCCGAAGTGAACACAATACTTGAACATGTCACGACAACTCGGAAAGTAATATTGTTGTATGAGATCAATTGTCGAAACCCTTTCATTATATTTTTGTTCCTGTTACATACCTGGAGGCAATCAAATTCAGAAAGGGAAAAGGAATGCCCATTTGTGCAGTGCGTCGACCTCGCAGTACTTGAAGACATGCGACCTGGGAATGCATGAACGCAACGAAATTTCATCTAACTAATTATGATGTAAATCATATTAGGTACTGATATCCTGTTGACGAAAAGTCGTCCAAAGTCGTGCGACTCGTTTTATGACATTTCCTGACATGCATTTTCACTTTAGTAGAGTTTTGTGTTGCGTACATAAGTGCGGCAGACGGATGTGTTACAGCAATTTACCGCCGCAGCTAGTTGTCAAAGTTCAGTGGAACTGGAGGCGAGCCAACGCGGCTACAGCACGCACTTCCAGGTGCTACACGCTTTCATTGCTTTTATTCATACACATTATGTCCAAATGAAATTCATTAATATCACAACTACAAATAATGCCACTTATTATAATTAGCCTGATATTTGTTAAGTTCTTATGTAAATACTGGCACGCATCAGACATAATTAGCTTTGTATGAGAAGGGATTAATAGAGATATATTTGTTTTTACAAAGTCATTGGCCTTCTCGTCCTTCTCTCGTCCTATTGTGGACGGGCTTCCTGGTGAGATCACGTTTATTTTGTAGCAACATTCTCTACCCCTTTTGTCTACATGGTTTAATCGCTCCGATGTTTTCGAACAATTTATTTGTTCGGATCGTTCGCGTCAGGTGGGACAACGGTGAAATTAATCTGATTCTTTTCTTGTCGAGTCACGCGGCTTCCGTTGTTAAATTAAAATGTAGGGAAAGGGGATGTCCTATTACTTTTTATCTGGAACGCCGTGATACGTGCGCTGTTGTTGTCAGTCATATAATGAAAGCGTGGAGCCGTGGACCACCCAACATTGCTCGCTGACTGTTAATTTTATTTTGGCTGTTCTGTGTTTTGCGGTATTTTCTTATTATCCCCCTTTTAATTGTTTTTGACGGTATACGCTTTGAGAATTTCATAAAGTATTTTGCTAGAATAACATTTACTCGTTTGAGTAAGAACTTGATACTGCTTTATTATTTTTACGAGCTTTTACGTTTGTGCAAAGTTTAGTGGTCACTCTGCCAAAGATATGAACTACGATTGATTTGAAATGTGGGTTATTAGTTATGTAGAAACTAAATGCTCTATTTATAATACTGTTACATCATATGCGTAACTGTTCCCACTAACTCAAACCGTCGTCATTTACATCTCATAAAATGTCGGTAAACTTAATCCAGATAAATAGCGGATCAGTAGACGCAGTTAAATCCTCCAGATTTATTGTAACACTATAATGAAGTTTCTGTATAAATATTATCAACCGTTATAGGAAAACAACAAAAACAAGGTTAAACATGCGATGCCTCCAGTTTAAATAGGAAATGGGCGTACCGATTAAGTAGCCAGAAAGAAGTGTCAATAAATTTTATCTTTTTCGTGTCAGCTAGTAAAGAACGTAGAAATTATAATCGAAATAAATCATGTTGACTTGTTAGCATTTACATGTAATAAATATTCAGTTAGATGACTCTATCAATACGGTTTCATTACGAAAGTAGCTGTGCCTACTGGTTGCGCTTGCGCCCGCGTCGTGATCACATTGTTGGGCGCGGAGTCGCGGGCTCAGCTCAGCAAAGTTTACCTGTCTGCGACTACGCGGCCTTCGTGGAATGTTGTCGGGTAGCTCATTATAAATTTGCCTTTATGTTGCAATTTCATATGAGTCACCATTTAAAATAAATAACCTCCGTGCTCAATTCATCAGAGATAAGGAACAAAAAAAAGAAGCCTCACCTCAATGAGAGCCGTTGCGGACGATGCGGCTTAAAACTTCCTTCGTCATTCAATTTTTAACAACATAATGACTGCTTTAGACCCTTTAAATTATGCTTGTCCCAATTATGTGGTTTCTATTAATTAACCAGATTGTTAAATGATAGTGTTACGTACGAGAGGGTCTTCATGGGGAAGTGTCGTGACAGTTGTATTTGGATTTATGGAGACTAGCATATATTTGAATTGTAATCAATTGCTCAACTTAATCTTTATTAATATAAGTAAGAGTACGTATGACAAATATGTATTTACCAATAAAGTTAACGAGGAGGTCGTCCATCGGCAGCGTGTAGCCCTGGCCCCTGAGCACTGTTTGTTCGGTTGCAGTAACAACAGCGAACTGTTTTAATGTACCTAGAGATAGCTACGAGTGCTCCTAGACCACGTTATCAGCTCGCGTTAGGTCGTTTCACTGTCCTCGTTTCGAGAATCTTGTCGATAGTTGAAATATCTTTAAGAATGAGAGACGCATCTGCATGTCATCGTGTTGCCTTTTACAATCACCGTAGCTAAACCGTCTACATGTTGAAATCTTTTTGCTAACATTGGTTGCGGTTTAAAGATTATGACAAATAGCTTTCAGAGCTACACAAAGAAAGTTGGAAAGTGTAGGATGTAGGTGTCCGTTTGTTGTGCGCATTAAGCCAAGTCCTTATAGTGTGGCTACTGTGTCGTCTGCTTCTGTTGTGCGTCTTCGTAAGTGGGTTACTGACGCAGCAGACGGCGCGGCGACCACTCGCGCAAACCGGCTGCCAATTAGTTGGTGGCACAGTCCACGTTTTATGAACAATCTATCCGGAATTCGGGTGCAATTTATCTTTAATGTTCCACTCTTATCTTTGTCTTATTTCATACAGATACGTTTTGGAGTGGCGGCGCCGCTGTTAGATAATTTCATAATTATTCAAATTGTACCCGATGGTAAATTGAAAAACGATGTTGTTGCGTGACTGCTACCGTTTATTTGTATTTTTTATTACGTTGTAAACGATATTATCATTGATGGTGAAATTGGTTTGTTCTAATATCATATCTAATGAAAAGAATCATGGCATGGTAATAAAGCTCCAAAAAGGGCTTGTCTTACGTGCAAGTTCAGTTGCAGAGAAGTTATCTAACATTGTTTATGAGTACTTAAGTAACATTTTCTAATCTGTTTTTGATTTATTTACATTACAAATACTATTTAACTACGAAATAGTCACTTTTACTTCACCTTCACTAAACATTATTCTGTGTTTGTGTTCCTAAGTTTTATCTCGCTAAATAAATAGAAGTGAAGTTTAATTATTTTAACTAAAGCAAGCGTAGACACATTTTATCTTCTTATGAAATAGTTTAATACCGCTAAATGTCCCGGGAGAGTTGTTTGAACAAATGTATTGTGTAATATCGGGACTGCATATTTCAGCCGCTGTGCCCAGGCGCAACCGATACTATGGCCACGCCACGCCAGCGAGTGGCCGACGACGCGCGCGTGCCGCTCCCAGCACTGATTCCAATCAGTTGCATCTGTCCAAGACAATACACATTGCCTAATAAGACCGTGACTTAAACCAGACCCATTGATTTCTTATCTGATCCCATCTAGTTAAACAGGTCTTCCTGATCAATAAAGCAATTCCTTTTCAATTATTGCCACGTTTGTTCTTAAAAAAAAATATCACGTCTTTGGAAAATTAAATGGTTAACAGCTTCCACTTTTTACGTTCTTCGAATAGCCCTGATACCATCGCTCATGCAAAGTTTAGCCACTAAGGAATTGTTTTGAAATGTTGAATCATAGTTTTGTTGTAGCGTGTATGCTCAACCGATGTCAAGGAGGTCACCACTCAAGCAGGTTCAATGTCTTCACGGAAAGGCTTTGTGGTTAGGAGACACCTTTTAACAATGCCTCATAAACTTTTGAAGAAACTAAAACTGATAATGTGCCCCAAATGTAAGTGCTATACTCAGGATACTTTTATGATTAATGGTATTGGAATGTGTGACGTTCTCACATTCTTTCAATAAGAATAATAAGGATTGGAATCTTAATAGAAATGCCAAGTATTGAAGACCACAACAATATATGAGTAGAACTACTAGAAGACTTACTGTTACTTACTTAAAAAAAAACCTGGTAAATCTCTAAATTGATGTCCTTTTAAGCTAAAAAGTATTTTATAAATGTGTGATTAAGTCATAATAACGGTTGTAATTTCCCATAAAATTGATTAGAGACGATACAAAAACTAATGTGTTTCGTATCGTCTGTGTCAAAGGCATGCGTCTGCAAACCGGCTTGGTCGCGATATTATCTTAATTACAACATTAGCATGGTGATGATTCGCTTTGAATACACATTAAGTGGAATTATCTCGCGGCGACATTTTGCAGTTCACATGCAAATAAACGATGACGGAGCGTCGCACCGCGGGACCTCCCTCGTTTACCGGACCGGTATTGATGATCAACATCTTTTTGTCGATAATATCGATTCCAACATTGAAGTATAAATAGTAGTTGTTACAAATATACATATCATTGCCCTTACAGCCGTTACAAAGCCATTTTCCAAATTCTCATTTGAGATCCATTCACAGTAATCGGTTTTGCTATCAAGTCTTATGTAGTTATGTAATATTCAACACATGCACTCACGTAATGTAATATCATTCAGTATCCCGCCTAAATCGCGTTAGCATTTTTATTGATGGCTGTATTGATATCTTTTATGGATATTTATGCTGTTGTTTAACAAAACAACACTTAGTTTTCGTTTTCGATTTTCTTACTTGTTTCAGAGTTACGAAATGTACGTTGGTACTTTCTCTCTCGTCTCGCAACTGATACACGCGGGAAGTGTGGATGGAGGTTAAGAAAACAAAGTCTCGTCTTCACATAGATATAGGATGCAAAACCGTACCTATAACTTGTCATCATTTATCCACCATTTACGAGTTATATTTCAAGTTTCCGTCGACTAGACTAGAATTTGATGCCGAACTGGTCAGTTTGCAATTTTGATCTTGAGGATTATTACTTTTTTATTCAGATCACAGCTACATGTTTAGAATGAAATAATTGTAGGTGGCATTATGTTTTTCTTAATACTTTATCGTTCACAATAACATAACATTTACACAATGATTTGACAATTCAGGTATAAAGGCGAGCTTAAACTCAACAATGAATTTTCTCCCAGCAAACCTTTGAGAGATCACATTCGAGGTTAAGATCCAGCGTACAAATACAAACTTACATAAATAAGTGTAACATATAAAAATATATTATATACATACTAGCTAACATTATGTACTACCTAAAATTATGTCAATAATTAAAGGAAATGCTCTTTAATATTTTTTCTATTTTTTTTCCGTGTTAATAGTTGAAGTAACAAGAAGGCGTTTGTCCTTGTTTGTATGATCATGTATCCCGCACTTGGGGACGTGCCGGGAGGTTTATTTGTATAGAACAAATACGAGGTGCTCGTGTGCCGGGAGGCCGGGAGCTCTGTCGACTTGTCGTGTTTACTTACGTTGACATGCATACCTCCCGATTTAATTCTACACCCTAAAAACGCGGTCTGCTGCATTTATTAACAATAATAGCGGACACTGAATACTAACGAAGCATTAGGATAGGTTACTTAGTTCGTGATAACTGCTATCGTGTAAATAATTGAGTGGTGCGGAACAAATAGCATGCTTGCACTAACAATGTCGTTATAAGCTTGAGTCACCGTCGCACCGGTGACAAATATAATTTTCGTAATTGGATTGGATTATTAACGTAAAATAAAACCATGTGCAATTATGGCAGCTGATGTATTTACTGCTTCGTCAGTGTTGATTAAAATACGGTTAAAATTGAGTTCAACTCATTATTTTGACCTAGGTCAGTTTCTGGCTGCGTTTTCATTTTTACACAATTGAGTTGTGTATTGAATTATGTTTGAGTTGTCTAGTGTTATCAGGCTTTTATTTTGATAAAATCATAGATTTGATTTCATCATCACCATCAGATTGCTTAAAAAATGTGTTGTTTGCCGACAAACTGTTGTTTTTTGCGAACAGTGTTTTACAGAGATAGATAGATAGACTCTTTATTTTACAACATAAAAGATTCAGGTACAGTAGGAGCTTAAAATTAACCAAAGGGCAGTCTTTCAACTTCGACGTTAGAATTTATTTGATATTTTTAAAATATCCCAATGAAATAGTATTTCCAATGTTTTCATTTATTGTTGTATCGTCATCTCCACATTATACACTCGGTTCGGGTGATTCAGGAAAAACCGACGCAAATGTATGGGCTAATTAGGGAATATGCATGAAAAACATATTTGCTAACTAACCAGTTTATCAATAAATATATACAAAAATACAACTGAATTAAATGTAAAAAAAAAAAACTGGGCAAGTGCGAGTCGGACTCGCGCCCTAAGGGTTCCTTACAAACTTACCTATGAAAACAGTTCAATTCCTTAATTGAGTTACGAAGATTTTTCCGAATCCTAAAAAAAGTTTTATTTTGTGACATAACTACAAATTTACAGCTTTTAGATTTTTTTCCTATACTAAGACCATGTCGGAGTTCTTTTTCATAATAGCATCTTTGAAGTTTTATAACTTCGTTGTTGATGAAGCATTTTTTTTTCATAATTGTTTACCAGAGCAAAAATATTGCAAATAAAAAAATTTCATGCATATTCCCTGTTAGGCCATGTCGAAACTCTTGAAAATTCTAGAAGAGATATACATTTACAACAAAATAGCTGCTGCCAGCGGCTTCGCCCGAGTGATAATTCTCCTACGGGAACATACTCCAGGGATAAAAAGTACCCTATGTGCTATTCCAACCCAGCTAGTTTTATCGAGATGCGTTCACCCGTTCCAGCGTGAAGAAGTATCAAACAAACAAAGACTATGATACTTATGTGATAGTTAAATCCTGTTTACCCTTTTTACAATATCTGAATCCGGGTTATAAAATGAGAAATTCCCGGAATCTGGCTTAAAAAAAAAATCTGAAAGAGGAAATACACAGTGAAACTTCCCTAAGCGTTCAAAATTCCTACTGCGAGATTAGTGTGAATAAAAGAAAAGCTTGCCTTAATTAATTCGAAGTGCAGTGAAAGTCCAATACAAAGGATTTTCGCGTTCTTTTTAAACATTTTACGTATTGTTATTTACAAGCGAAAGTACATTAAGTTCTCGACTCCTGCCTGACAGGAGTATGTTTCGCGTATGAACATAATAATTTATAGCCTTTAATTATATTCGGTACCGAGTATATTGAATTCGCTTACATTTACGAACTGAAAACGAAATTCCTCTTTATGAAATGTGCATCAATATTATAAGCAAGCATGCGTCAGGGGTATTAAAATTGATTAAGAATTTCCGTTTCTCTTGGTGATATCGTATAATTAAATATTTTACAAGAAAGCTTTGATTGATTTACAACTTTATCAGTAACTTAAGAATTTAACATTGACGAGAGAACTTAAGAATTTAACATTGAATTCAAGATGTTGTTTTTTTCGATCGACAGACTGCATTTAAAGCTTTGAGCTTTATCATAGATGCGGATATGTGATCGAGTAGCTCTAAATAGTAGCCAGTGATTATACAGTTCGAAATAGTGAACAGATGAGCGCACGCGCACTCCCTCGGAAGGGCTTACCCAACATACGCTCAAGGCGAGCCCTTGATCATCTCTTAATTGGCTGCAGGTACTCTCTGCTTCGACATTTACCAGCGAATCAATAAGAATTAAAACAGTTATAAAGGTTAAGGCGAAACCCATCCGTTGGTAGTTCGTACGATAAATTCAATTACCCTGACATTTCTAAATCATACAGTGCATTCGTTCGCCAGACAGGACAACGTTTTAATGGGAACTGTATATTTAGCTTTGAATTAGTGAAACACTCTCCTGATTCAGATGTTATGATATTTATACTGAATGCTTTAATAACTTAAAATATTACACCTGCCTAATTAATAAATGGGTTAATTACACATGTTTTAATGAATGCAAAAATAATAATTTTGTAGGTTGCGGTTTTCCTTTAAGAGTTTCCTTGACCGATATGAAATCATCAGTGCAGTAACGAGTGTTTTACTCTTCTATGCCCTTCACTTGATCGCTCCTCCCACATCGTTATGCAATGACAGATTCGGGCCTCCGAGTAGGTATAGCTTTCAGGAGGGAGTAATTAATGTTAGTTATGTCTGGCGAACGATTATGATATCCCAGTACAGCGCCTTGCTAGTTAACCAATGTCGAGGCGGTAATGCCTTGATTTATGCTGCCGTTACTCCTAGCCATAGGTTCGTTCACACTACCTCACAAGGGAATAAAGTACTCTAATAATCGCTTCTGGTCCCCGAGGTCCTTTAAATGCTAATGCCACATAATAAGCTCACCGATTTACGTGATCAATCCTAACGATGTAGCAAGCGTGAAGACATGTTAATCGCATCAAGTTTTACATTAAAAAGTTGTTAATGAAAAGAGTTGCTTCTTTGAATTTAATTTACAGGTTCGATAAGGCGCACGTTCACTTTTATGTTCTGTTATGTAGGTCGATGTTTGGAATTGAAATTATATAAAATGGATAAAATGTGATGCTCGTGATGTTCGCGAACGGCATAGCAGCGCGTAGCGGTCGTAGGAACCAGTCCCGATGGCGATATTGTCGATAACACGCGTAATGTGACTCGCCGAGGTTCGGCACACCTCCTAGGATTCTTCTGAACTATTAAGAACGTTTGCTTGTCACCACCTAGGAGTCTTCTTATTTGTAAACGCTAGTTTTATTTATTCAACGATGACATTTACACGCTCCAGATAGTAAATTTATTTATAGATGCGAGACTTGTGAATTATTATAATTTGTTTGGTTGCAGTTATGCACATTTAACTTGCGATTTTTTTTAAGTAAGCAATCTGAACTTGTTATTGATGGCAGCTTGATTACCGATAACTTATCACTTAACTTATTGAAAACCTGTTTGTATGATTGAGATGCAGAATATATCACGAGAACTTATTTCAAACAATGGTTTGATAAACTTACAATGAACTAGTTTTTTAAATATAATATTTTAAAAAACACATAAGTTATGACAGTTATAATTTTCGTATCAGGCCCATATATCATAGAAAAGCGTATCTAAACTTATGTTTTTAATGAATAGATAATTTAATGGCATAGGTGTGTTGATGCAAATCAATATAAAGCTTATCATAATAAAAATAAGTTAGCAAAAGTTATTCAAACACGCAACATTCCAATAGACAGATGTGTAGTTATAATTAAAAAGGATGCAGTATTAAACTAACTCGAATGAGATATTCGCACGGCGGATATTGCGTGTGCAATCAGAACATGCGATAATGTGATAAGAAAGATAAAACGTTGCGCTACCGACCTAGGGTTGCTCCAGATTGTAGATGGCTCCTCTAGGGCGTTACTGTGGGCACTGTCACTGAACTCTCACTGATAGTCATGTCACAGGGGATAAAATTGCGGGAATACACGTGCGTTTCGCGTAAGGTTGTTGGTACGGGGCGCGGGGTCGTGCAACAGGTGCGCTTGCCGCAGCTTCCGCAGCGGCTCTGGCGGCCGGCTCCCGCGCCGACCCGCCGAACACGCCTCGCTCGTGCGTACGCGCACCTCCCCGCCCGCCCTCACATTGAAGCCTTTCTTGCTACAGTTTTCAGCGGCTTTTCATTAGGTGCTTGACATAGTCTCGGATTATTTTATTTGTTATGGATTTTTTTCTTCATTTTAGTTAATTTGTAGATTGCAAAGTTCTTCTTATGCCTTTTATAGTATTGAGCATGGCTGTAAGGATTTTTATCGCTCGAACTCTCTACTCTTTTAATTATTGTGATAGTTGAACGGTAAACCTATACTCACTCATATACAATTAAGTTTATGGAACCAGTGCAATTACGATAACGTCATTAAACATCAGGTAGCAGCGCTAGTTGCAGATGCTGTACTACTAGATGGGACAACCTACAAACATACATAAACATACACAGAAAGAGCTTTCTATGAATTAAGATGAAATGATTAGATGCCATAAAATAAGGTGCGCTGAATCTGGGCAGCAAAACGCGTGAGAAAGTTGGTCTCCCACCGCTTATAAATCGTGTATTAGATTCTTCTAAATGAAGCCCTTGATTAGATGTTAATTAAAAGAAGAAGACGTTCTTTATGGCCGGCGCTTTATAAAGAAATGATGTCGCATGTTGCAAGTATGCACTGTACTCAGGGCACTTGTGTGTTTTAAACACTTGTCTACATTGCGTCACGGCTGTGCTTGAAGAATCCGAATCTTCATCGATCATCTTAATCAATATTGGTTCTATTGCTACGTTTAGTTACATAAATTGACTTTCCCTTTGATGGGTGTCGAGTCGATTAATGTTTGCTGTCAGCACCAGCCTGTGATAGCGAGGACTGTGTGTGCGCACGCAGGTGCCTTCATTTTGATTGCACTGACAAGATTGCGTGCGATAAACTCTATTAGGCGTAAACTGTTTGGTCGTACAAGTTTTTTCTCACTATGCTTATTCTTTTCACTCTCATTATTCATGACTATCATATTTGATTTTTCCTTTTTTTGAATGGTGACAATAAAGAAGGCATTATCAAAATACATTGATGTAAATGACGCTTGTCCAGTCACTCAAGTGCAAAGAAATTATTTAACCAAGACGTACATCACAATAGTGCTGTACTTAGTATTGCACAAGGCGTGTAATGAGTACAGTTTGTGATAGCAGTCTGATTTGTATAGTCTGCGCAAACATAATTTAACCATTTTGTTGAGTGCCGGCGCTTTCCTGTCACATTTGGAATATTGGTACAATGAACACCGATGAGTTACATAAACATTGGGTTATTATATCATGATTAAATAAATATTTCTAGTGTGAAAGCTGCTTCTCCTTATTCAGTTTTACATCATCAGCATCCTGCCTTTTTTATTGAGGTATGTCATCAAATAACTTCTCGCGCTCTGTAAGGGAGCGAGAGGGCGTATTAGACTTGTACTGACTAAAACCCACGTCACGCTCTGACGTCGGACATCCAGGAAGAGGCTCCCTGGTGTATGCTGTTTGCCGATGATATTGTGATGGTTGCTGAGAGTGACCTAGAGATCCAGAGCAAATTGGAGGTGTGGTGGCACAAACTGGAGAGTGTTGGCTTAAAATTGAGCAGAATGAAAACCGAATACTTGTTCTGCGATTTCGGCGGTCTCTCCGGTCCTGTGCTGCTGGAACGCCCATACCAATCTGCTCCGACTTTCGGTACCTCGGGTTACTTATCTAAGGAGATGGCAAGGTAGACCGAGACGTATCACATCGGATCAATTCAGGATGGATGAAATGGCGACAGGTCACTGGAAAAACTTGTGACCCACGGATGCCCCTCAAGTTGGAGGGTAAAATCTACAAATCCGTGATAAGACCTGCATACTGTTGGGATGTCTGATAAATAAATAAATAAATGTCATATGTTGGGCTGTGAAAAAGACGGATGAAAAAAGATTGGATGTAGCGGAGACGAGAATGTTGAGATGAATGTGTGGTGTGACGAGAATGGATAAAGTGAGAAATGAGTATATTAGAGGAAGTTTGAAAGTGGCGCCAGTGACTGAAAAGTTGAAGGGGAATCGTTTGTCTTGGTATGACCATGTAAAGAGCAGACATGAAACGCATGTTACTAAAAGACTTATGAGTATACATGTGGATGTGTGGAAAGGGAGAGGGAGGCCAAAGGAAAGATCGATGGATTGTGTGAACAGTGATATGAAAAAAAAGGAGTTAGTGATAGCATGACGGTTGACAGGATAGAATGGAAGAAAAATCATGTTGCGCCGATCCCTAATAAGACGGGACAAGGGCAAGAAGAAGAAGACTGACTAAAACCCACCTGTGTTCCTTCAGTTGACCATTGCATTCCAGGGTCAAGGTAACTCTTTCTACCAGCATCCTGTCCTTAGATATGTCAATTTGGGATCAATGCAGGCAGTGCTTTATTTCATTCAAAGGTATCTCTGCTAAGTGTTTTTCATACTTTAAACAATCTATCCACTTGTTCTTTGGTCTGCCTTCTCCAAGTAATTAAGTAATATCGGTATTGCTTGGCAGAAAATATTTTCCCAAATATGCAACTCATGTCGCACATTGAACAACCTGAACAGTTCTTCGGATTTTCGAATATATCTTACATAGCTTGTTTCCACCACTTATCTTTTGAATGTAATACATACTTCCATGCACTCAGTACAGGCGCTTTAGAATGTGAAATTACGATGTATTAGTATTCTCTTATTACCAGCCTCACTGAATTTCTGCTGGGAGCTTTTACTTCGTTTTGGATTATCTGGTCCTAAGCTAGAGGCATGAGCCAACAGTATTTTCTATTGAAATTAGCATATTCATGAATACCAATAGTCTCACAAAGTATTCTGGTAGGAAGCAGTCTTTTATAGAGAAATTTAGCTTTTCATATTCATTTCCAACTCACTGGAAACATAATATTCGTATAATATTTTTGGTATTTCCGGACCACACATTTTCAATTGGAATAGTGTTATAATTTCCGTAGGTAATTTAGTACTATAAAAAAACTGTATTTAAAATATTTTGTGAAAATGTTATGTGCCTAATCGTATCTACCGTTACATGGAAACCTTACCTTACTCGATGAACTTATCACTAAAAATCTCTACGTATGTTTACTTTCATGAAAAGCTGATAAGCGGTTTGCCATTCTTATATCATTTACATTAGGTTTTAAATAACGCCTCGATGGCGACAAGTAATTGCGACTACATTAAAAACACCTCGTAATAGAACACCCGTGGTGGCATATAAAGTCATTACATTGAATCAATATGCGATGGAAACGGGTCTCGATAAATGATAACAAGCGGCGCCGGAGTGCGAGTGGAGCGATTGTGCTCATACAGTAATTAAGCATTAATAATTTTCGATTACCGCGAAGCGTGTCCATCCATTGCTGACCACGGCCGGCTCGTGACAGGTTATGTGGGTTTTGAGTCATCTGCGGGAGGTAGGAGGGGGAAGCTACACGGGTGGTCAACTGTCCTTTACTGGCGATTGTACACCTATCTTTATTCATTACTCATTATGTCTTTGAAATTGTAGAGACGCCCCTTTATTCACAGATTAAATTAAAGGCTAACTTACCTTTTACGAAAAACAGGCAGACATTGTATCGTATATGATTAAAATGTAATATCGTTGCCTGGTTGCCTGGTCTTGAAACCGAAATGCCGGACAGACTAGCCAGTGTTGGGTAAAATGGCCGACAGTATTTTTTGTAAAGTAAAACACGGCTTTTTAAGGTTCCGTACCTCTAAAGGAAAAAACGGAACCCTTATACTTATCGGATCATTTTGAAGTCCGTCTGTCTGTCAAGATTTTATATCGGGAACGCGTGAAGGTATCGAGTTGAAATTAAAACCTTGTACTCCAATCTGCGGTCCCTTAGGGCTATGAAAAAATCAAACTTTTAAGTTAACAAAAAAAAAAAGAATATGCAACAAATAAGGGCGTTTTGGTTGCAAAAAACGACACCCTCAAGGTAATCAAAATTCGTAGGGTACTTCCCGTTGACTCAGAATCCTGAAATTTGGCATAAAGCAAGGTCTTATAGCGGTCTGTGCAAATCCCGGCGGCGGTTGGGGCGTGAGGACCGTTGTCTCACGCGATCGGCCGCCTCCTTTGCTAGCATTACTGCTTCGCAGAAGGAGGCGACCGCTTGCCACTCCTCGCACCGGACCATGGCCTGTACCAAGGTCCGGCGCGAGAGATCGCCATCGTCGATCGCCCCCACGAGGACACGACGTTGCTCTGCCCATGCGGGGCAAACCTCCACCGTGTGCTCCACCGTGATCATTTAACGTTAACATCTGTAGTATTTTATTTATTTATTTGTATTAGTTAACTATTGGTACAAATTAAATAGTTCTTACCTGCCGTGGATAAATCCATTCTTGTATCCCAAATCGGATATCAGCAACTTCCAAAGAATGTCGTCTCATTCGAGTAATATCAAGAGCACAATTATCACAGCGTTGACTTTTGCTAGTCGAAATATAGTGCATAGAGTCGGTGTCCATTTGTCGGATGCTAGAGTGATTCAAAGAAGTAAAAACGGAGTCTGAGACAGAACGGCCGGGGTCATTGTCGTACAAAGCAGATTCAGAATCCGTAGGCAGGCTGGGGTCGTCGGGAAAAGTGAGTGCAAAATTCATTATGAAAGTGAATAGTAATAATCGCAAATAGTCACAAACTAAACACATTTTGCCGCCACTTTTCGCCCCATTTGGGTAGGCTAAGGTCTTAAGACCATATCGCCTCGTCATCAGTAATAAATATTTTTTCGAGTTACATTAATCAGATTGCGAGCACAACACATTATAATTTTTTTGCAGTATTTGGCAGCAAGCTTCGCTGAGGTAGGCATTACTAAAATAAAATTCTCAGTGTCATTTTGCCGAGATCGCGCCCGTTTAATTGATTCTGCCTAATTAAATGTCCAGTTGAAAAAAATTGTGTAGTTTTGTATCTAAAGTGTTGTTGACACTAATTTTACGTCACTGGGAATCAATTTACGAATAATTAAAACAGCCACTGAACTTCACTCAAGAAATCCCGCCAAAAACACCCAAATATTTTAAACGACCCAATTAATATTTTTTTTTAAATATTATAATCAAAATAATTGTGTTTCGTACGCATTTTTATTAATGAATCAAATGCTTAATATTAATACAACAAATGATGTTTAAAAAAAAAATTAACAAACGCCCGACACAAAAGAAAGGTAAAAAATGAGTTAATAAATTACTCTTTCAGCCTTTTTAACTTCATTAAAAGAATCTATAAATATTTTTTTTAAAGATGACAATCACTGAATCGAGTATACGGAACCCTCTGTGCGCGAGTCCGACTCGCACTTGCCCAGTTTTTTATTATTGTCCATAAAGTCTTTTTAAATTCTAATGAAACAACTGTAAAACCACTGATGTAAATTCTAGTCCGCTCCGCTTGCACTAGTGATACAAAGTAAGGTTGGTTGAACACACGACAAATTTAAAGAAATGGTTAATTTAAAAAAAACCTTACAAATGTTGAACAGGCCGGACTCCGTCTAATTTGACTGGACAAGCAACCAAAAAGCCTGACCGTTTCCGGCTTTATCCGGACGCCTGGCAACGCTATCCATAACCCTTTTCATCAAAATATCTCATCGTCGAGTAGGTACGAGTCGAGTGCATTAGTATCCAACAAAATGAGTCATAAAGTTCCACATGCACTTATTATTAGCAATGGTCCTTGTTTTTGAAGCTAGATACTGTTGCTGATAATAGCGTTCATTCATTAGTTCAATTAGTAGATTTGTGCAATCCTAAATTGCTACACTGACACATAGGCGTGAAATAACAACCAAGCTTAACGAGCCAATTAAACAGGAGTGTATTAAACTGTTTCGTTTTGAAAATCGTATTTGCTTTTACGATTTCACGGAATCTCTAATTTTATTCGTAGTTGTTGGTAAGTATAGCGAATGAACCAGAAGCACAGATGATTTGAATCACTGGTAGGTACGTAGAGACTGCGGTCATCGCCATTCCACTTACTACTCCTCATTGGCGAAATGTATTGGTTCCCTACGTACCTAGCTCGCAGCGATTCTGTTTTGTTGATTTACAAGTCACGCTCTAGAAAGTTCGTGCTTAACTTTACTACCCCGATCGGTAACGTTAACACGCGTAAATTATTGCTTGATCAGACTTGATCTCCTTTCTTGTAAACGCTTATAAATCTTTTTGCCCGTACTTTGTAATGGGGTCACATTAAATTGAAACAAGGTTCTTGTGTAATATTTTATGAAAAACAGTATAGTACCGTCGTAAACAGACACCACATAAGTTAACTGTTCCAAAATGAGAATTTACTAGGACTTGTTAACTGCAAATGCATAGGACATATTAAGGGTGTACTGGTCGAAACCTCGAACTCATTAATGAACGAAGATAAAATGTATACTATCATCAGATTTGGTGACTGCAACTAGTGCTTGTACTAGTATATATTATTTAAATGAAATCTCGTCCAACATCATAAATGCGAAATTTAAAAACACTGTGATGAGTAATTAGAAGCTATTGCACACATGTATCCACAGTATCATAACATATACGATGATTTATAACGAAAAGACCACGTAAAATTTTATGAATAGAGCTTTGGGTATATGGACAAACATGCTGAATATATCTGTTCAAAATAAAATTAATTAAATTTTTGAACAAATTTACTATTTTTCCAGTTTCATACTCTTATTTATTTACGCCTAAATATGCGTAAATTTTATTAGTATCGAAATAAAAAAGTTTCTACTTTCCTAACTTTTTACTGTATAAGTAAAAAGCTTACAAAACAAATCGATATCACCGAAATTACACCTTTAAACAGCATACGTCTTCTTGAAACCCTAGGGATATCGACCACCTGGACCTGAATTGCAGTGACCTATATGGAAAACACTAAATCGGTTGTACATCCAGGTAGGCTGCTGAAAACATAACCTGGCAAAACGGAATTTTATATACTCGTCAAATACCCAATGTGAGTGCGGTACCCCTGTTCAGAACATGACCCACACGATGAAGTGCCCCATGCGCCCATACCACTTTAGAAGACTTAGTTAATGCCACCGATACTGTAATTAACGTAGCCACCAACAAAGCCCAATAGTATTGTATTTCGGGCTGGTGTCCGCAACTCTACGACTAAACTGTGTATTTTGCGTACGGATGGGAAAAATGTTTCATTCGATCCACCTCAGCTCCTCAAGGAAAGCCAGCAGCGACCACTGGGCAACTTAGAAGCAGATGAGCTGCAGTCTCTTCCACCTCCATGCAGGCTTTGAGACTGGGCTGTCAGTAACCCCAGTAAAGTATGGCAGAGAGGTGCTTGTTAAAGGTCCCGGGGCCAGTTGTAGCGGCCGTCACTTTACGTCACTGAGGTTTAGTCATCCCTAAGGGCTGTTTCGTGAAGCGGCCATCCATGGAGGAAAGTGCCTCCTTGGCCGACCTGCATTCACTTTAGTCTGCCCATAATTTGTGGTGTAGATCTCTGGTGCGTTTCCTTACCAGATTGGTAGGTATACGAAGGGAACCGGAACAATGGGTTCAGGCCCTATCACTGCCATACTGCCTCCTGGCGAGTTGCTGGTTGACTGAATCCTGGTGAGTGGCGCTGCATCGTTGCCTCGGGAATTGCTGTGTCCTTTGATCCATTGAGTGATTACTTGGTTGTGTTTCCCCACCTGGTTAAGGCTTTGGTGACACTCGTATATCAGCCCAGAGTTAATTGTGTGACTGTTCAGCGCTTACAGGAGCTACAACTCGGCCCAAACAATTTAAGGAGTTTTCCATAAACTCGCAAAAAAAGAAGGATTAGATGAAGATCGTCGAACAGTGAAGTGATGCCTATATTACATTTGTACGGAAGAATGACAGACTAGGACACCCTTAATGCTCCATAGTGAGCTTGCCATTTATTTCAATCAGCACTGATTTATCGCTTGTATCAGACGTTGAATGTGATTTTACAAGATAATGCGTGTTTTCAATGCGTTCAACAGGTTAAATTATGATGATTTTACGAATTGGATTATGTGTAATGTCTTGTTTGAAAGCTGGTTTTATGCTGGTTTTAAACACTAGAATTACTATCGACATCCGAGAATAAAAGCTTAGAAGTAGCTTTTAACATTCATTTCTAATTACAGCAAGGAATTGCTCGCATAAATCTTTCTTTTCTGCCCTATCCGTGTTTTCATCTACAACATTATATGGACATCAAAAACTACCACCCCTCTCCGAGAGGAGTTAACACTGAGCCAACTTTGAATGACAATAATGTGACAGTTATAAAGTAATTTCAAAAACAAATACAGACAAATCAAGTGCCAGTTCCAGTTGGGTTCTTTATCCCTGGGGATAAACCTGCCCGGTGTGCTTCCTTTGAAGACTTAATAGTAGTATCTTGCTATACTAAACTTTTTGTGTAACGTAGCTTTTTGTTATTATGAGCCCGTTGTGTCCCACTGCAGGGCAAACGCCTTCCCTCCGTTAACCCACTCTTTTCTGTGTGTGGCTTATATGTATGATACAAAATTAAGATTAATATTTACATGAACTTATATTGTATGGAGGTTGTATATAGTCTGGTGCACAGAAACTTAAGATATAATATTAATAGTAACAATATTATACCTTCATTATGCCAAATCTCATCTAAATAATATTCTTTTTTCCTTCATAACGAAGTCTTTATTTCATGGAGAAATTTATGTCACCACAAAACTATCTCCTTTCTGTCAATGGTTGCACTTTTTCTGCTCCGTTTAATATAAGTTAATTTTAATTTCTCGTTAACTATTTTGTACAGAAAGTTTTATTTCAAGTCCGGCAGATTCTCGTCACCATTTACTGCTTCTATTGTCCAAAGTAACTCCAAGGCAACTCATTGGCAAAGAAAAAAACTTTTTTTTCTCCGTATTCCACTTATTGTTATGTCATCAAATTCATCATATTTTGAGTGCCGTTGGCGAGCAGGGGGCGACTTCAAACAATCTTTGGAGTTTTTTGTCTTTTATTATATTATAAACAGTCGCATATTTTCTTATAGGTATATCTACCTATAAAGAAATATATATTTTATTATAACATAATGCATTGTTACTTCGAGAGACAATTATGGTAATAATTTTACGATCCTTACCTGCAATTTCTAATGTTTTTTTTATTATGTGCTTTCTAAAAGCACGGGTACTTGCCGACCAGGACTCTTTACAGTGCACTTTTCTACAGGACACAGTGGCGTTTGCTTCGATTTCTTTTTCTTCGGATAAATTACTATGTTCTCATGGTCAACCTTGGTTGGGTTAGGTTAGGCTCTGAGGCTGACGAAAAACAAAACAATAACAACTAAATAACGACAGCAAAGCAACTAAGATTCACAACTATCCACAAGCGAATGACCAATCAATCACAGATTATATTTAACTTACGTATTTTGACGGAAGACATTATAACGACGTATTAAGAGAATAGGAAAATTTTTAGATTTTTTAGCATGATGAAAAACGTTCCAGTTGCTGACCGCCCCTGGTTCTTTTAGGTTTTTAACATGGACACTGGTAGTATAAGTAAGAACTAAATAATTTTTTCCTTCTCCTAGAGAGGAGGCCTGAGCCCCAACAGTGGGAACATTATAAGGCCGACTATGCTTATGCTATGCTAAATAATTTATTTAATTAAAAGCCTCTTAAATTAAGAAGATGGATAATTCAAATGAGTTCATTTAAGTTTAACAGTTGGTTTATAAGTTGATTATAATAAATTCAGCATCAATCTTAACTGTAACAAAAAACAAACTACATATATTGTACTTTTATTACAAAGTGTACCCAAAAACAACCTGACTTGACTTCGTAACTGTCCGCATAAAGACTTTAATTTAAAAAAAATGGAAAGTCTACAAGGAAAAAAATCCCGTGTGAAGCCAGGGCGGCACGCTAGTTGATGATGGTTTGTAAATAAAGTTAATATCATTTAATATCAGTTAACACATGCCCTTGTCATTTTTATGTCAATGAAGTAAGGAGACAATAGACTTGACAAACACTTTATTAAATATTATCTAAAAGAAATTTATAGAATTATATGAAAAAAATACTTTTTTTTCATAAGTCTACAAAATTTCCTTCAAGCATTATTGAAACATAATGTTTCCTATTGTAATTGAAACTGTATATTTAAGCCTGATAAAAAGTTAATTTTGTTTGCTACTATTTTCATTTGCAAATACAAATACAATTGCTTCAGGAACTTATTTTTATTTTTAAAGTTTTATTACGATTAAGGTTAATGCCAACAGTGGTCTTAACAATAAGTCATAATATATTTTACCTTGTTGGTAGTACCGCTCCGTTAAGTATACGCCATGTTTTTATCGTTCTCATAAAATGCGATGAGATTTCCTGATTGATATTACTCTCCAGTTTATTGATTCACGATATGCTTAGATACTATGTTATACTTTAGTTTCTCGCAAGCGTTATCCTTTAGCGGGTACAAGGAAGTAACTGGCTATTTGTTACGTGTTGATGTAAAGCTCTGTATGCTCAAAGATATCGTCGTCTCACACGTCGAATTTGGCTTTTATAGTCTCAATCATCTGTTATACCAACATAATGTGTACACCCTTTCAATTTTATTACATAGTTGTTCGTACCTTGAAGATTATATGTTAATTAGTTGCAATTTATAGTGTTGCATTAGAAAAACAAACATAGTTATTTTGCTTACATTGAAGCGTTGACATCAGACATGAAGTAAGCTGGCCAAGGTCCACCATCACATAAAACATCACTTTTAAAACGTCGCAGTCGCGTACGACGTAAGCAGAAATGGGTATTCCGTCACGCCTGTACACGACGATTTACCTTTAATATGATAATGCGACAGGTCTGCCTTTCTGCGGTTCGTGGGAATCGCTCGCCGCAGGCCGGAGAATAAACTATATCAACGTTTAATTAGGTTCCAATGCCTACTTACCTACACACGTGCAGCGGGTTGACGAGTTCTAGTAACTCGCCGTAATAATTCTCGATCGAGTAATAACTATCGACGTTAAACTTAAATGCAAAATTTAACGACACCAAGCAATTACTAGTCGTACTCTCACAGATCGCCACATTACCAGGGTTTGCGGAGTTGGTAATCTTGATTCCACGAGATGGGGCATCCGGCTGTAAAAAGGAAATTTCTAAGCTTTCCTTTTGTTACTGCTTCAATGGCACCGTGTATGCGACTATCTATTTGATTGACGTGTTTGTTCTACTTGATACATGATAAAATGTTTATTAGTTTTATGTAACTTGACATATGATTTATGTCTTGTTATAAAATATTGACATAAAGTTTTGCAGCATAAATTATTGATTTTATATTGATGACGCTTATTCATTTCTGCGTAATGTTTACCTTGTTTGTAAACTATGGCCAGTAGTTAAAGCTTGGTAAGATCTTACAGCCAAATAATGATTGTATTCGGTTAACAACAGCAAGACAAGTGGCACACGTAAACACGGGGCGGGCTGAGCGCATGTGTCAGCCAGTGTGCGCGCTTCCTCCACATCGCTTTACATTAACAGTAATGGGCTTCATGCCCTTTTACTACCTCATAATGTTGAAAGCTCTGTCTCGCAAATTACCTACGCGTTTCTGTAGATCTATCCGAGAGTCTCAGTTTTCATTAAAAGCATTAGTTATTTCAGTGTGCCCTTGGTTCAAAGTTAAGGACGTCATTATTAGGTTGCGGTGCGTTTACTTAATGACTTATTCAACTTTGAAGCAATAATCAGGAAAAATTAAACAATAAATTTACTTCTTGATCATCCTGATTATTGTTTAATTTTTTGTCGGCCCTACCTATTTGTATTATTTACCTATTTTCTCAAAATTGTCAAATTTCAGCAGAGCTTTCACGTTCAGCTCTTCTCTTCGTCTGCCAGGCCATGTTATAGTGGCTATCGTCGGTAAATCTAGAAAAAATTGAATCACAGTTCTTGTAACATGATGTCTATTAATAAGTTATCACTACCAATAACCAATAAATAAATAATAATTGCGTGGCAATTTGCTATTTTCTCTTATTTTCGTAATTGATACTCTTCAAGGATATTCGATCAATCTAAGATAGGTAGCTGTCATATTATCTTTTATAAGTGATTATTTGCGTCGATGTGAAACGTAACGCAATTAGCTGAGAGGACGTAAATGAGTAATGACTTCGCAGACTGCGTCCCACACAGGTCAATGGCAATCACTATTATTTTCACAATTACCTCACTCAGAGAAATGGCTGTTTGATTAGCGTGAAGCAATATTTCGTTTGCCACAAATGAACTTAAAATAATTTGTTCTTTTCACACGTTATTGTAATAAATGCGATATCGTTCTTATGCGTGCGACTTGTATAAAACAACACATCACATTATACGAAAAGCAATACTTGAAGCAATAAAATAAATAATACGTTAGAAAAACGATTCGTAATCTAAAGATAGATTCATTTGAATAAAAGTCGTGACGGGAGCAGTAATTTATATGTGAGTTAGGTTGAGCATGGCTATGCGTACAAGCCGCATAAGATTTGCATGTTTGTCTCTACGAAAAGATGTTTATTGTTATAATGCATGTTTTGTAATCTGTGGTCGCGCCTAACGTCGATTTCATGTGATTCATTTTAATTACATACATCCTGACCTGTGCTGCGGTGTAAACTTCCCTATTTTTTTTTTTTAGTATGTATAGGCTCGCGTTTCACCACCATCCAAATTGCAAGGATATCACTTGTAACGTAATACTAGTAGTTTTCGCAAATCCGGCGGATTTTGTGTAATGTACGTGACTGTTCAATAGACGCAGAATCATCTATCAGCGCTAGCGCTCTCGGCTGCTTTGTTCCCGGATGCTTATCTCGAAACCGTCGCGTCATTCATGAATGCTATTGTGTTTCCCCTATTCAGGTCGTTACTCGATACGATGCACAACTTACGCGCCTTTGGGATTTCATGTTTAGTGGGTGGTGCGGGCGATGATGGCGCGCGGCGGGATGCTCCTGCGGTCCACTTTGTGGTGCGCTCTAGCGTGCCACCATCATCGGCGGACGTCGCGACCGCAACACCGCGCCAGCCCGCAAACCTGTTTTCTAGCCTTCAATAGACTCATTGAACATTACTCTCGTCGCCCTTGATGTGGTCGACTATTGCGCCGCGGAATTGCTTATGATGGGAAAATCGTTCAAAAGTAATAATACGTATAGGGATTCAGTTCAAATTGCAATAAATGCAAATAGACTAGGTACTTATACATAAATAGTCTAGCGTACTAGATCACTCTGTATTCTTCGAAGCCAATCGGCGGATGATTCATGCCCTTTAGCTTACACCCCTCGTCGATGACTTGATGCCAATTTTACTGCTCAGTGGAACACTCATAAACCACTGCATACGTTTATAGCTTAAAATCGCTTTTATTGTTTGTTGTTTTTACGAGCCTGAGAGCATTGTTTATTAACATGATAAATTTTATTAACAATCTACAGTACACTTGTTGGCTGTCGCCTCTTTCAATAGAGTAGGAGAGAAGCCATTGTGATTATGAATCATTGATATTACACTGGAGAGAGTAAAAATAAGGAATATATGAAAGTCTTTTGTTTCCTCAACGATTTATCCAGGCTATTGGTTTTTATTGTCATAAAATAAAAAATTATCGTCGTTACGATCCCGGTAGTTGCTGGGTCTTTGTTCTCCCGGACGTAATCTTTTATATTGAAGACTAAAACGTCCAATCACTGTTTCGATTATGGTAATGTCCTTTGTTATTTCAATTCGATTATTTAGTTTATCTTCAGGATTTACGGAGTTCATATTATTTGTAAGTCCCATCTCTTGTCTTTTCAATATTTTCGTGGAGTCCCACACTTCTTCTTTCCAAGTTTCAGGGACTCTATTAATATAAATCTTGCTTCGACGTGTGACCAGCGACCGATCAAGAGTTCTGACCGCCCTAGGCTAATTTTGAGGACGCGCCCCCGCTAGGTGTGTCGGGACGGCCTAAAAAGTAGTAAGTGAGTAGAGTAGTAGTGTGAAAATTTTAACATAGTTCATACTACCTATAAAAGTTTTCAAATCGATCTGCAAGCAAAACTACGTTATCCTTTAATCTGCATGACATTCAACCTAAAGGAGGCAAACTATTTTTTAACCTGACCGTACATAAAGGCAAAACACCTCACGCATTATAAGACCAAAATCATGACAAGTGACTGCAGGCTACCAAGTAGAAAACCAAATCTAAATCGTGTTTGGTTAGTTGTGGTGAAGTTGCTTCGACTTGAGTATTTTTAAAATATTTACACTTCTGTTATTGTTAAAAAAAGATGAGAGGCATCATACAAGTGAAACATTTTTGCAACAGATTAATGATTTATTTGAAAATTATAGTAATCAAGTAATTATTACGAGGGCGGCTCTGAAAATTTCGGGAATCAAGGAAGTGACACAACATTACTATTTAAAAATGTATTTATTGCTTTTCGAAGTATATAATATAAGTAATAAGTATTCTCCGCGAAATTTGACACATTTTTCCATACTATGGAACCAATCATTGAAGCAACCATTCCATTCGGAAGTTGGGGTCTCTAAAATGGCTGTTTTGTAGGCGTCCACAACTTCAGGTGATGAAAATCTCTGTCCACGCAATTTATTTATTAAGAAAAAGAAAGTATAAAAAGCATTAGGATGTTTTCTTGCTCTAAAAACTCTTTTGTTCTGTGCGCGGTGTGAGAACTCGCATTGTCGTGATGGAGGAAGATGCGGCGGTTGCAGTTCTCTTTACGGAGTTCAGAAACGACCTGTGGCAAACAAATGCTAGCATACCATTCTGCATTAACCGTCGTTTGTCCCTCAAGAGGAATAGTCGTAACATGGCCGATTTTGGAGACAAACGTGGCCACCATTTTTTTTGCAACACTCCGTGAACGAACAATTTTTGTTGGCTTTAACTCATTTGCGAACACCCAAACTCGTGACTGGTTTTTTGTTTCGGGTTCGTACGCGTATATCCAGGATTCGTCACCTGATACGATGTTGTATACAGCATTTGAGGATCCCGCGTGGCATCTTTCGAGAGTTCTGACGCACCGAGTAACGCGAGCCGCTTTTTGCTCTTCACAGAGCGAATGCGGTATCCATCGGGAAAACAACTTTTTGACACCTAATTGTTCATGCAAGATTATTTGTATTTGACTCATGCCAATGTCTAAAGTTGCCAGAATTTCGCGGTATGTCACATGTCGATCTTTCTCAATCAGCTTACGCACAGCATCAACGTTTTCTTGGGTGACTGCAGTTTTTGGACGACCTTGACGGGGATCATCACTGAGCTTGGCACGTCCACGTTGAAATTCAGCAAACCAGCGATAAATTGTGGTTTTGGATGGGGCATCACCAAATGCAGAAATCATCCGGTCAACACACTGTTTTTGTGTTAAACCTTTTCGAAAGTCATAATAAATCATCGCTCTTGAATTTTCTCGAGTCAATTCCATTTTCTCAACGACTAAACAAGTTTGACAAAACCTTGTGACAAGACCAAGAATCTTTTTTTAAATAAATAAATGGTATTCGATTTTTAAAACCCAGGAGTTTTCAATTAAAAAGATTTAATATGACAGGAACAGTGGAAATATTTCATTCCCGATACTTTTAGTGCAGCCTATTATTATATTATACAAAAGTAATTTTTCGTGCGTTTGCTTTCCACATTTGTTTTTCAAATTTAATATTTTGTAAAAAATAACTCTCTATCTAAGTTTTTGGCGGAGTGTGGAGCGCAAGTATTTTTTTACTCTTTTAAGTGCTGAAAAAGACCTTTCGCCGCTGCAGTTGGTAACACGATTCGAGTAACAAGTCAGTGTTTGATAAACGCGTGCTTTTTAAATTTTCAAAATTTATTGTTAAAATCAGGGAACCTCAAGCGCTTTTATTTTAGTGTTTTGTTTTGGTCTAGTTAAATTATGTAGGGTAGATGCAATGATGCTAGATTAATGCATGTGAAGACACGATCTTAGCGCGCCCCCCCCCGAACCTGGCGCCCTAGGCTGCAGCCTAATTAGCCTAAGGGTTAATCAGGGCCTGCGTGTGACCACGTTTAATTCCCCCTTTCAGCACAAAGTTATGGGCCCACAGTTAGTTTGGCTTAGGTTAGACATGACCTAACAACTTTTTAAGCTTTGTCATCAATATATCAGATTTTTAACATAATCCATTGCGTTAGTTAGTTATCATGAATACAGGTTGTCCTGCCCGAGTTGCGGGATTTTTCGATAGAGTTACTGTGGTTCTGATAGACAAAGGGCAACTTATGGAACACAAGTGTGTTTTAGCCAGTAAAAGTCTGTCACTCCCTTTCGCTCCACACTGAGCGGGAGAAGTCAATTGATGATTTCCCATCAAAAACAGTTGTTTTACAGTAGCTCTAAATCTTATAGGAGTACAATAGTCATTTAAGACGGTCCTTCTCCACCCGCCCAT
Source organism: Mythimna vitellina (assembly GCA_949316375.1). Taxonomy (NCBI): domain Eukaryota; kingdom Metazoa; phylum Arthropoda; class Insecta; order Lepidoptera; family Noctuidae; genus Mythimna; species Mythimna vitellina. The sequence goes on from OX438688.1 coordinate 8,812,741, forward strand.
CGTCAACGCGAGCATGGTGTAAAAGCATGTTGATTTATTCAACGCAATGTTTTATGAAAATACAACGCGAAAAAAGAGAGATAACGCCTGAAAACACTTGGCACTCGGAAATACGTGTTTTTTTGAAAACCTTAAAAGTTTTATAAAACAATTTTTGAATAAATGTGCACGGTTTCTATAGTTATTTATACAGGTATATTTTTATTTTCAAAATTAATGAGTGCACTTTGAAGGGCCAAAGTTCACGCAAAATAGCAGAGTTTTAGAGGTCTTTGCTGAATTATACTCCATTCACGGCAATTATTTTTCGAGATAAATTCAGACAATTTTAATATAAAATTTTAACATTACATACGCAGATAAATTTAATTATTGTAAGGTAAGTACTAAACACTTAGATAGGTAAATAAATAGGATAAAAAAATACATAACTTTATTTCAAACTATTTCACTTTTTTACCCGACTATGGCAAAGCCAAAGGAGGGGTTCTGATTTTAACAGGCTATGTTTTTGCCTTTCAATAAGTTTCCTTCTTACAAAACATATAAATTGTACACAATACAAGGCAACAAGATAATTATTTAACATTCATGCAAATAGAAATAACTAATATACGAAAACAAAATATACCGAACTCAAACGATGACATGGCGATGAACTGAAATGTAAAAATGCTGACAAGAAGCCGGGCCCAAAAACTAAACACACACCCAACATCTTCGGGTTCGTCGCTCAGCTCCGCCTCGCAGCCGCCGGGACCAGCGCCAACCGTGAGTCCAGAGATTCCGGTCGCTGCAGTTGCGTCGAGCTCGAGCGACGAATACTTCTCGCCGCCGACGACACCACCACCTGCGCGTCGACGGGGAAGAGGCCGACCTCCGGCCAGCTTAGGACCTCGAGGCCCACCGGCCTCTGATAGGGTCCCCGCTGCCGGTGGAAGTGTGCAGCGCATGCGATGGACATCATCCATTAATGAAAATGTCATGCGCTCATACTTTGGGGCTACAGAGGGGGGAATTAACCTGACTGCGTATCGTGGTCGGATGCTCTCTCTGTTTCAGGTGCTTGAGCCAGCTGTCAACGTTTCTGCCCAACGACTATCGGATCAGGTGCGGGTCATTCAGCGTAATCGTATGTTGGATGACGCCGTACTTGATAGACTGCGTCTGGAATCACAGAGTAGCCGTGTTTCACCTGCTACACCACAGGACACGGTGCAACGTCAACCCACTGCTTCACCGCGACCCGACCACGTTGGTGACGCCGATGATGACGCGGCTATATCTGTGAGTACCCAATGTAATGAACGATTGAGGGGCGCTTTGGAGGACGCATTTCGAGAGTACCGCTCCACACCGCTGGGGCTTAGACCTCGTTTACCTCGTTTGCCCATGCACAAGAGAAATAGGGCGCTGGTGTGTGCTCTAGATTCGCAGCTATCAAATTGTTTTGATAGCAGCAAAGACCTCACTGATACCCACTCGATCTTGTACTGTGCGGCTGTAGCGGCATGTCGTGTAGCTCATGTTAAATTTCCTAATTGTGACAGAGCTACACGACCAGCTGTGCCAGCTTGGCAGTGCAGGATAGAGCGCCGTATCGGTGAGGCTAGAGCACTCATTGGTAAGCTTATCTGCTTCAGGGAGGGCAACACTCGCCCTAGGGTGATGCGCTTTGTGAGGCGGGCATTCTCGGGGACTGATATTAGCCCTCGAGATTATCTGCCCTGTGTCACAGAGCGTATCGACTTCCTGAAGCAGAAGATCTATGCATGGGCAAACCGTATTCGACGGTACAAGCGGCGAGTGGAGCGGTACACTCGGAATCGTACGTTCCAAAGCAACGAAAGGTGGGTTTACAGGGATTGGGAGCGACTGGACCAAGGTGTGACTGATACGCGCCTGCCAGATGATGACGCCATGTGTTCATTTTGGCGCAGCATTTGGTCGGCGCCTGTCAGTCACACCGAGGGTGATTGGATTCGAGAGGTCGAGCGCGCATGCGATCCTATACCAGAAATGGGGGCAATAACCATCAGCCCCCAAGATGTAGCTCGTGCAGTCCGTCCGTTGCCTAATTGGAAATCTCCTGGGCCGGACGGGCTGCACAATTTCTGGATTAAATGGTTTCAAGGGTCGCACGCTCGCTTGGCATCTCAATTTCAGTCTGCCTTAGAGTCTGGTTCGCTGCCCCAGTTTCTAACTACAGGAATAACCCACCTGCTCCATAAATCAGGTAGTACTACGGAACCCAAAAATTATAGACCAATCACGTGTTTGCCAACGGTCTATAAAGTTCTTACATCCATTCTGAGAGCTAAAATCAACAATCATATTGAGACAAATTCTATCATGTCTGCCTCTCAGAATGGATGTAGGAACGGGTCCCGCGGTACTAAGGAGCTGCTCCTCATAGATATGGCCATTAGCCAACAGGTTCGACGTTCTCGAAAGAATCTGTCGGCATGTTGGATAGATTATAAGAAGGCCTATGACTCTGTTCCTCATACATGGCTCATGAGGGTGCTAGAATTGTATAAAGTTGATGCAACTTTGCGCACCTTCCTGATGTCATGTATGGGGCAGTGGAGAACAGTCCTTCACTATCCGGGATGTCGACAGATTCAGGAGAACAGCGAACCGATAAGGATTGAGCGTGGCATATTCCAGGGTGACAGTCTGAGTCCACTGTGGTTTTGCCTAGCCTTGAACCCTCTCAGCACACTGCTGGAGGGTTCTGGATTAGGTTACCGGTTGAAAAGAGGCGGTCAGGTCATATCTCACCTTCTTTACATGGACGATCTGAAACTCTTTGCCCCCAACAACTTGCAACTGGTGGAGCTACTGAAGTTAACTGAAACCTTCAGTAGTGCCATCAGGATGGAATTTGGTGTGGACAAATGTGCAGTCGTACATGTAAAGAGAGGTGAGATTATGGAATCCGTGGGAATTCAACTCACGGATTCCATACACCTTAGATCCCTCTGCTCAACCGAAACTTACAAGTATTTGGGTATGTCGGAAGCATTAGGCATCAATACTGATGACGTAAAACGATCGTTGAAGGAGCGCTTCTTTGGCCGCCTGAATAAAGTACTGAATAGTCTTTTGTCAGGCGGAAACAAGGTGCGCGCTTTCAACGGTTGGGTCATGCCGGTATTGATGTATTCTTTCGGCATACTCAAATGGACTCAGACAGAACTCGACGCCCTGGATAGGAGGGTCCGCACACTACTTACCGCAAATCGGATGCATCACCCACGGTCATCGGTGATGAGACTATATATCCCGCGGAAGTGCGGGGGTCGTGGCTTCTTAAATGCTAAGACCCTGCACAACCGCGAGGTATGCAGTCTCAGGGAATACTTCCTAAAAACCGACGTGGGTATGCACCGAGATGTGGCAGTGGTGGACAAGGGCCTCACTCCGCTCTCCTTGGCTAACGAGAACTGGCGCAAACCTTTAGTACTGGATACTAATGACCGCATAGAAGTATGGCAGAGCAAGGAGCTTCACGGACGCTTTTACCGGGCCTTACATGGGCCCGATGTAGACCTGTTAGCGTCCGTATCTTGGCTGCGTTTCGGTGACCTCTTCGGGGAAACCGAAGGTTTTGTCTTTGCGATTATGGACGAAGTTATGATGACGAACAACTACCGGAAATACATTGTGAAGGACGGTACGGTTGACATCTGTCGGGCATGCCACCGACCCGGGGAATCAATCCGACACATTATTTCTGGGTGTTCTCATTTAGCTAACGGAGAGTATTTGCATAGACACAACCTCGTAGCCAAGATTATCCACCAGCAACTTGCTCTTAAATACAATCTTGTGGAATCAGAAGTACCGTACTATAGGTATGTGCCCGACCCAGTTCTCGACAATGGCAATATCACGTTATATTGGGATCGATCTATCATCACTGACAGGACTATTGTTGCCAATAAACCTGATATAGTGGTGGTAGATCGACTAGAGCGTCGCACAATGATTGTTGATATAGCGGTCCCTCATGACGAGAACCTCGTGAAAGCTGAGAAAGATAAGCAAACTAAGTATCTTGACTTAGCTCGCGAGGTTGTCGACATGTGGGAAGTGGATAGAGCAATCATTGTGCCGATAGTCGTGACGGCCAATGGCTTAATTGCCAAGAGCCTCGACCAACATCTGAAGAGGCTCTCGTTAGGCAGTTGGATCAAGGGCTTGATTCAGAAGGCAGTACTCCTGGACACGGCGCGTATTGTTCGGAGATTCCTCTCTCAGGAGCCCTGACCACCGGTAGCTTGGACCCTGTTCCCGATGCCGGTGGGCTACTATTTTTTATATTTTTAAATGTTTTTTTTAATGTTTTTTTTTTTTTAAGAAATATTTAAAAATGTAATTAATATGTGTAGATAATTTAATAAATGGAATAGTATAATGATAAACGTTCCAGGTACTGACAACCTCTGATTCTTTTAGGTTTTTAACATGGACACTAGTAGTATAAGTAAGAACTAAATAATTTATTTAATTAAAAGCCTCATAAATTCAGAAGATGGATGATTCAAATCAATTCATTTAAGTATAACAGTTGGTATTGAAGTTGATTATAATAAATTCAGCATCAATCTTAACTATAATAAAGCACAATATACATATTATATTGTACTTTTATTACAAACGGTACTCTAAAACAACCTTTTTTAAGTTATATCTAATGCTATCGCGAATAGAGTATAGTCTTACACAAATTTTTGATTTGATTTCTATAGAAACATAGATAGTATCCACAAAATATCTGTGTTTCCAAAATATCTAGACGAAGATGACGTGTAATAACGTCATAATTACGTAAGAGTGGTTGTATGAATATGTACCTCGGGAAGGACGCTCTTAAGTTGTGATCATGATCATTCATATGTTCCTGATTTTTTGATCATGTTATAGATGTGAATGCGTACCTACATAAAATTTACGCATAAAACGGTTTAGAAACACATTCATTGTGCCTACTGCAGCTAAGGAATGAAATTCTGAGTCTTTTTTTTTGTGCTCAAGCTCAAGCCTAAAAATTAATAGAATAAAAAAAAAACCAAAAAAAAAATGAAAAAAAAAAACAGAAGAAAAAATAGTAAATTCCGTCCAGTAGCGTAAAAACAAATTAAATTGTATTAATTTAAACACATAAAATAAAACAAATAATAAATTCTAATACGGAACATATTGACTGCAACAGTCGGGACCCATATTACATGGGATGATTTTAGTCTAATTATTTTAATGGGTCCCGACTGTTTTTTTATTATTTAAATTTATTTTTTTATTTTGCTTGTTTTAGTTATTATAATCTAATATCACTATTTATTTACTGTATTTTAGGCGTACATTTATCACTTAGTTCACAAACCTACCTAGTCATCCGCCTCGCTTATTTTATAACTTAAATAAAATTGAAGTGTCTGTTAGTAATATAAAAAGAAACATTTTTTTACTAAATTCTTAAATAATTCGATACTATAACAAAAATGTAAATTTTTGAAATTTTTGGTAATCTCGATTTGTTCCGACTAATATTCGAAACAGCTAGACCAATTTTGATGGGGTATTCACCAACGGTAAGAGGCTACTTTGGATTTCTTAATATGGGATAAGTCTTCCAAACAGTTAAACAAAATTTGACGTAACTTTCAATGTTGAATGTAACTAATGTTACGAGGACACGGCGATGCTCAGACCATACAGGGCTAGCCTCCAACCTCCATCCTCCGGGCGGTCCACACAACGGCGATACCCCCGCGAGTTTCTTCCACCTAAATGCGGTGCAGGAACCTCCCGAACTTACGATTTCCGGTGAGGACCTGCGTCATGCGGAAGGTGAAGACACCGTGACGTCTCTCCAGCCACACCTCAAAGAGGGAACTTACCACCATGATTATGGCGTGCCCGACTGACGGATAGTTGATGTTACAAGGAGTAACATAGGCTACTTTTCATTTTTCCGCGGGAACAGGACATAGTTCCCAGGGGAGAATATATCTCTGAATTGGATAACATTTTTTTACATGATTGCGTCCAAAAAGGGAAATTCTAAGAGTAACTAAGTCGCAAGTTAAGTATTTATTTTCTACTAGCGTACTATAGTAGAAAATAAATAACATATTTCCTACTGTGTTTTTTTTTTAAATATAGTTATGATATACCATTTTGAAATCCTCATGATGAGCCCTTTAATTTGTTTATAGCAGTAGACAAAAAAAAATTTTGCTCTGTTTTATGGCGTCTCAGAGTCGATTTGTTGATTTTTTTAACGTCACCTGTCTTAGAACGCTTTGATTATCAAGACGAATCTAACGATATATATATTAATTATGTAAATCCGTTCAGCGGTTAGGAAGATATAAGGTAATAAAGAATGTTACATACATACAAGATACGCGCGAAAAACATAACCCTTCTTGCAGTCGGGTAAAAAGTAATGTAGGCAATTGCACCATGACCCGGTACTTAGGCACCGGGTCATGGTGCAATGGATATTGATGATTTCCCACATAAAAAAAATTTAAAGCTTCTTAAAGTTTTACAACTTATCTATTTACGTATTCAAATTTCTTAATTTTGGATGTAATTTCATGTAATCGTTATCAAGCGCAGCACCGGCACCACATGAATCTGGCGACCTTGCCATTGAACAACTAATCTGCACAAAAACGTGTGTAAATTGTATAAATAACGTATGGTTATCGTGGACAAATATTTTGCTCTGTAAATGAACTTATCACTTTATCTTAACAGTTGCAGAATAATTAAAGCACTGCCTTAAAATATCTGTCCTTAGGTGTCTCGTATCTTGAAATATGTCTTGCGGGAGACAAGATATAAATTCATGTTTGCAATGTTTGAGCTCAAGTATTTCTTAACTGTGAACTAATAGAACAAACTTATGACTCATTCTATTAGTAACTAATTGCATTCAACGAATCGGATATTTAATACCTACGTACGACACTCACATTTGTCATCTTGATTATATTCTTAATCATTATATTTTGTCTTAATCACCTGACTGTTATAATAATGATAACTACACTCGTTGGATACGACTCATGATAACTGTTTTTCGTATATTAAAACATTACTTATATTAACATGAATACACATGCGCATTATGCAATAACTTGTTTTTCTGGGGTATTCAATTTCATGTGCTATTAGACACGGTTACACCCATAAGATAAGAATATGCAGTTATATCACCTGTTAATCAATCACAATAGAGATGGTTAATTTTCTTTATGATTAATAACATCGATGATTATTTTAATTGCATCGTAAAACATGGTTTTGATTGTATCTGACGATGTGGTACAAAGGTGTTGTATGTAATAGTACACCGGACATTACAAGAACACTGAGATTAGCATATCCTCATTGGGGGTGCAGTGCATGTGTTGCATTGATTCGTTTCTTAGAAACGTGTGTCGCGAAATTGTCGTAGACAACACGACGCGACCGGCGCGCGGGAAATGAATGCCTGCGCCCGCGCAGCGCGCTCGCCAGGTGCGATCACGATCAAATCACACGAAGGAACATGCATATTGCATTATTATTGCATTTAAAGTGAAATACCTAAGTGCTCCGGTTTATTTCTCTTGAAAAGATCTTACCATGAGGCACTTAAATTTTCACTCACCATGTTAAATTAACTCCTCGCGCATCGTTTATACATACGTCTGTATAACTTGAATGACCTTGAAATACGTTAAACGTCGTACTGTTCGGGTGTACGAAATTGATCAGTCGAAAATTTTGTTTTCTATATCTTCGTCTTTCCTAAGGTCTACCCGACGATTTTTTTTTTGTTGGGTAAAAACGCGCAATTACGTGATAATACGCGTATAAGCGCTAAGGGTAGATACATACTACCTATATAGGTTTGATTGTGTGCGTTATGACATGTTTGGATTTTGAGAAAATATTTAAAGCTTAGATTGCTCAGATATTAAAGTAGACGTACAAAACTATCCCCGTATAGTTTCGTCACTCTTGGTTCTTGGATTCACCTTCATCGACAAAGTAACCAATAGGCTGGTAAAGTAAACAAATAAACAAAAGTTAACTTGTCCGTTTAACCTACTTCAATAATTACGTACACCTTCGAACTATAATGTGAAACAAGATAAAATGGTTTGGACAGCCTCCAACAGTCGAGGCCAACACTTGTCACTGTGATTACACCGAGGATCATTTGTTAAGAGCTACGAACTGTTACTTCACTGTCTCCATTGTCATTACGCGTACGTTGATTTGTGACTCCCTGTGTCTCAACGTATAATACTAGAATGCTTTCAGGATAGGACAATTTGCCAATACCTCTCATTTAAATGTTTCATGTCTAATTGGTGGCACTTGTCCTTGATCTATTGAAGATTGATATGTAAATTCAAATGCCTTTTTCACTTCTTGTCGTTGAATAGTGGATACCGTCGATAGGACGAGGTGAAAAGCAGTAATAACTCTTTGCTGTAGATAGGGCAAATGGGTCGAAGCGAGCTCCCCGCCGCGCTCCCATCCACTACTCATGCTGCTTGATAACATCCATTTCCTGGGTGGCGATCCATCACCTTTGCACCTCGCACTCTCACCATTGTTCGAATGTTCACATCTGGTTGATCTTGTATCATTCATAAAACCTTCTAATCGACTGGTGCAGGCGATCGGTTTAAAATACATTTTATGGTAATGCACCCGTTGCTGCATTACGGATGTAGATGTAATGTAAGTTTGGAGATCAGTTGCACAAGCGTCAAGTATCATTGCAGCGTAGGCGTGCATACCGCTATCTGGTGATCTTGTTTGCCGAGCAGCCTGTGAACTATGCATTATATTTGCTAGCCCACATGAAAATTTTACATTACTGATCATAGGTGCGTGAGATTTTTACCGGATAGCGGTGTATATTCTCTGACAAATTCCGCTTGTAACTTGTACAATCGAACGGTAGTAAAAGAATTAGCATTTTGACTGACAATGAGTGAAAAGTCAGATGACAGTTGCGACCCCGGCATGATGCGATTGCAAGCGAGACCGGGACGCATGTAAATGAAGAGTTGCACACGGTGCAAGTATTTGTCAGAGGCATAAACAATGCATGTAGGGCGCTCAAGACAGACGAAACAATGACCTCATGTAGACTTACAGGGAAGAGCTATTGTACAGTTCAAACGGACTTATGTTCGGAATTTGTTTTCATACAAGTTCGCTTTTTAGCGAAATTGTCAAACATTATTTTGTTGTTTTGTTTGTGTAAACATTGTTTTGTACTAAGTAAAATAATTCAAAAAACATTTATTTTTCAGAATTGATTTACAGAGAACCTGTGCGTAACAAACAACCTGTGTAATTACTTAGGTGAATGCTTTTTCCAAATAGAGAATATTTATTACTAGCTTCTGTCAGTGGCTTCGCCCGTGCGTAAGTATAACGTAATAATTATATGCGTATGACACTCCGTGAAAAAAATTATTTCACCAGTACAACACAACAATTTTTTAAACCAGTCCAGTAGTTTTTAAGTTTGTTCATTACAAACAAAACTCCAAAACTTTCCTCTTATGTCTGTATAGAATTACCTATATATTACTACATATATTATGTAATAGTTACCTTAACGAATTAAAGAATCTATATTCTCTGAACTTTTCTTTACCTGTGGAGAAAAACGGTACCGAAAGTGAATACACAAACAGCCTTTCACGAGTGTTTCTAGAAAAACATACGTCTCCGTAATATCGCGTCGTAAATAAAGCTGTATCCAATCATATTAAGTTACTACCAATTTCACTCAAGTGTTTTCCACGTACGTATATAGAATAAATGTTTGAGTTGAGCATTGCTTTAATTCTTTTTGATTTAGGTCTTGAAACCTTTCATTTCACCAATAAAAATGTTTTAGAGCTGACTTCTCGGAGTTTATGTCTTCTATATGCAGCAGCTATTTCTTGTTTCATTCGTTCTAATTCTAATTCAATTTAAGTATCTGCCCATATGAGTTGTAGTAGAGCAAGACACGATTGCATTGCGAGGCTAATTCAATTAAAGTTGTATATCAACTCGTGTGGTCCCCTAAACATGTCAGACAAGACGCGAGAGCTTTCATGTGAACTCTTACTACTAAAATGCGATGGCATGTGCTGTTATTCATGAGAGTCAGATTTCATCTCGGAAAACGTGTAAATGTGTCGACACACAGATTGGGAGATTTATTGTTGTTGCTTTGCGTGAATTGTCAGATCTATGTGTGGCGTGGTGCTCGGCCCGCGAGCACCGGCGGCGGCGCGTGCGCACTACCATCACATCTTTCGAGTATCTGAGATGCGTGCAATGATATCAAGCAGCGGTGAATCAATCTTCCGTTTGTTAGTCGTTATCTGAGATCGGCGCCCACACCGCGTAAAGTAAAGAGTTTACTAACAGCGTGAATCGCTTTATTTTCATTGCACCTTAAACTATCCGACGTCGTGCAGCTCGCAACTTTGATCGCTGGAGCCGCTTTATTGCCAGTGCCCAGACATATCGCAATAACTCGCAACTTAATTAGGGAAGAGATGAAAGTAGCTGGGCACGCTGTCGTCGAAGTTGGTATTTAAATTGCCGAGGGCCATCCGCTCTAAGATACTCGCGTTTTATTGCGGCCCTAATGAATCGTATTCATTGTCTCGCAATACAACTTAACTGTTCATTTATTATAAGGTTTTTTTTTATACTGCTTCTAATATTGTGATGTGTTAAAGACGTTAGAATTCTCATCGTTGTTATAATATTCACGATCGCTTTTAACAACAACAAACGCCCACTCTATGTTCAGGCGATAATGATCTTGAAATCAGCGTAGGTCGTGTTTATTGGTGTGTAGTACGAGACAGACTCATCCCGAACAATGTTGGTTAAATATTGAGAGTGCAAGCCTGCATATTTTGTTGTGCATTTATCCAGCATGTTCACACACAGGCATTCATGTAGGTTGTTTATGGTTTTGCGTACATGTATAACCACGTATCAATATCTTTGTGTGCCAAGGATAATAGCAAAGGGTGTGGTGCTGAAAGTCTCTGTGAGAAATCGACGATAAGACACGCAAAACTACGAAGAATGCGCATCGTAGTATAAGAAACTTTGTGACATATGTGTTTAGAAATAATACTTTCGTAAAGGTTGGTTCTAAAGTTTATAGTTGTAATTAAGTTTGGGCATGGAGGGAACGTTAGTGGGACGCTGGACCACTTACACAGGTCACATCAAGAAGTTTCATTACATCTCGGTGCCTTTCGCTACCGTTACGTGAGAGATTATTAAATTAAATTACTTACTTTATTGTACCCATAGATTAAGTTAGTTTAAAAGTTTTGTTACTATTTTGGTGTACAATAAAATTTTATTCTATTCTACTGTTTAACTAGATACTCTTTAGAAATTGCCTAATATAAACGAGTTCAATGATGTTGGTTTTGCCGACGATCCGTATTATTATGGTGATTATTCAGGAGCGTCATTACGTTTTCAATGTACCTACTTATTTACTTGTTAAGAAGTTGCGAATGATTTACTGAGGATATCGACTTTCGAACTAAGACTGACAATCGGATTACAAATGGATTGTATGGGCTAGGTAGATTTAAAAGTTCAAACTTTTTCCTATAGATTATTTATTTAATAAAAAAAAATACAGTATAGTGCCATTTTTGTTTGAGTGCGATATAATCGATTTTATTTTGACAGTTCAATATAATCCATTGCGTTAGTTATGGATACAAGTTATAACATAATGTAACACCTTATGTTCCATATTCTAGCAAATAAATATTTTGATTGATTGATTGATGGTTATAAAACATATGGCATACATAATAATATCTTGAAATGAAATTGTTAATTAACTTAATAAAATTCGAAATTAGTGTCAATTAATACCATAATTAAATTATGTAATCGATCATAAAATGGAATGCCAGTTATGGCGTTGTGTGGTTGATTATGTTCAGCTAATGACCACCATCCACCATTGCTATTATTATTTTACAGGTGAGCCGCTTTGAGTCCCGTTTGTGTAATAGTACCCTTTCGATAATGACTTGATAATAAATCAAGGTTCAGGATTTACAATTGACGTGATTCAAATTAGCCATTACCTTCAAACCTCGAAGCTATATAATCGAGTCGTAAATTAACAGTATTTATGAAGGGCCAAATTAGTAGCATAGCTTAAGTAATGTGAAAGTTTAATGGAAAACTATCTAATTTAAAATCCACAGACTTATTAGTAAGCGGCTTACAATTTTTAGCTGCTACATTTTGCGGGATTGTTCGAAAGATTTACTGACTGAAGGAACACATGTGGATCAGTAAAAGTCACTTCCTTACGCTTCACCGCTTCACCCATAGCGAGAGAAGTCAATTGATGATTCCCACCCAAAAATAAACTGTTTTAAAGTAGCTCTAAATCTTACAAAATTACAATAGCTATTTAACTTAAAACAAATAGATCTTTTTAAGCTCAGTATGCATGTTATAGTCTAGATGTGAATGCGTACCTAAAATATATAACATTCGCATCACAACCCGGTGCGGGCTGCGCGCAGCTGCCCAGTGCCCTGCGCTTGTGCCGCATACTCGTTCCCTCGTAACATCCACTCGAGATCATAGCATAGCTCCTGTACTTAAATAGTACAACTACATGCATTTCCGGCACACATGTACTGTTTCCAATCAGTATTCAGCACTGCGGAGATCAGAGTAAACTCTTTAATATTCTAAAAGAAAACGGAACGACAATTCTTCGTAAATGTCGCTTAACTGCATTCCTTGATTCAAGTTACCTCTAAAATTAACTAGAATTATTAGTATGGATACAATTGAATAGACCAGTATTAACATAAAATGATGTTGTTAAATAGATATTTCCTTGTATGGGCCTTGTTAAACTTCGGGGCGGGTCTAATCAAGCTCCATTTATAATCCCACGTGCAAGGTTTTATTTCGCTGCTAACTGCTTAGCGGATCTTGCATACCATCTCAAGATATTAATTTGATCGACATTCGACACCTTTAATTTAACATACAAACATGTTATCGGATTGCTGTCAATTAAATAATCAAGAAATGAAAAGTATTTCATTCTTCGAAATAGGAATGAGATCATAAATTGCACCACGGCCTAAATACTTAAACGATATGTTCAACTGAAGTAATAAAATAAATCATCGTGGAATTGACGGGGAGATGACATGTCAAACGTGGATGAGGGTAGGCTGTGGGCCTGGGTATTGGGTACGGCACGCGCACGGCTTGCCTGCGCGCACGCACCGCGAGGGTGCAGAAGTCAAACGATTTATGTGCCCGTGTCGAGTCGAGGACATACACGACAACACGACCGCTGTGTCCTTTAATTCGGATTTACGCCGCCATTGATTTCGGGCCGAGATTAGATTCTATTGTGCTGAATCACTTCCATGACATTCGACACTACTTATTGTTGATATACGATGCCGTCCATTTGTTGGGGGCTTTAAGCGTCAGGGATTAAGATTTTTTCTCTCTGTTTGCAGGCTGAACTCGTAGATATGAGGGCCGAATTGGTGCAAGCACGAGCCGCGTCAGCTGGTAAGTTTTAATCTATAATGTAGCTTCTGAAATTTATTTAGTTGCGATTACAGACCAAAGTTTAACTGGTGCGACACAATTATGACAAGCAGCAAAGCAATCTAGGAACACTTGCAGACATTGCTTAGTCATGTAGAGATCGCCCCCAATGGAATACTAGGAACCGCTACCAACTAAGAACTCTTACGACATCTTCGCGAAGAGATGCTAATGTTTGGCGATTTCGTGCCCCTGCCTAAGCCTGCTCATAATAATATTAATGTCATGTCCCCAATGTTTCGCTATAAAATGTGATGGCTTTTTTATGTTATAAAATTATTTTTTCTTCGGGCTATATTATGATGATCAACAATCTTACCTCCAAATTCTTATCCCCATCATGCAGTACTGTCTGAAAGACAAACAGATAAGACTGGCAGAAGAAAGTAAAGACCTATACCATTGCCATACATACAGTGTGGATGATTCCATCCTGAAATGAAGATTATGACATGTTTGGTAGAAAATTGTTACTGTTAAAGTCCAAAGCAGCGTGTGAATAGGCGGCGATGCGGCCGGCAACGTGACAGATGCGGCGCGGGCGCGATCCGAGGCAGCACAGCTTGCGCGGGAGAACGCCGCGCTTAGGGAAACTGTGCTCGCGCTACATTCTGAACTTTTTGGAGCTAGGTAAGTGATTGTGTAGGTGTGAGTGATTGCTATTGACATAATCAGCCTTTTAATGTTCCAACTGCTGGGATTCAAGCCTCCTCTAGGAGCAGGAATGGGCCGTAATCCTCCACGCGGGCCAAAGGCAGGTCGGCCGGTAGAGCAGTGGTGGCCCAGTGATAACGGCACGGCTTAAGAGTTGTAGGTCGAGGGTTCCAACCCAGCCGCTAACTAAGCTAGCTACTAATGTGACAAATATTTTTTCTTAGTATAAATCGTACAAGAAAAAATATTTTGATATGTCAGCTAAATTATCAAATGTTTTTACTATGGACAAATTTCGTTTCGCTCAAAGAAACATTATTACTGTAATTTCACATTCCATTAGACATGGGAAAATTACACGGAATAGATAAATGAGATTATCCGTTATTCCGTGGAAAATGTATCATTATCATTAAAACAATGCCATACCATATTGAAATAATTTAAATTATTTTTTTATGTAGACCTAATTAAAATTGGCATTCAAAGCTCGAGCAGCTTGTAGCTAAGCAATATCAGCAGCACGGGTCGACGACCAAGGTTAAGCAACGTTTGCCAAGGTCGGTCTATGGATGGGTGACCATTCATAACATGCTGAGACTCCTCCTTGTCTCAGAAAGCACGTTAAGCAGTTGGTCTGGGCTAACATTTGTATCTACTGTAAAATATCTCTTTTAAAGTCGATACAGAAAGCTCAAAATCTGACACCAATATTGCCAAGTGATACCGTGTTACCCATTTTCTAGGTTGTGGAGACTTCCTAAGCATACGATTTCTACAAAATGCTTGTTCTCAGCTGCATCTGATTAGACTGGAAGCAGTCTGTAACACGGTTATGAAAAGGCTTGTTTTTATTTCACTATAAGCCAGCTGTTACGAAACTCCAAGTCTAAAAACATTAATTAAATATGACTTAATATAATTAAGTCATTCTTGCTCTAACTCCTAAACTAGGTGTATATGCCTGTGGCTTAGGAGTCAGAAATCAGACGTAGTAACAAGCCATAAAACTATGCAGCAGCCATTTTGTAATTAGTGTTGGAAAAGAAAAAGTATAAAAGCATTAAAATTGGAATAACAAATTTGCTTTAGGGATTACATAAGACCAAAGCTATGCGTGTGATCATCTGTATAGGTGCTACGGGTCTTGTTACCTAGCAAAAAGTCCTCAGTGGCATCAAATGTAGACTAAATTAAGATGGGCATTGCTTTTTGAATAAAATGAATTTTGACAATTTGGGTTGATTTTAATCGATATTACGATTTATTTTTTGAGAGAACTTAAACTCATAATTAGGCATTTATAAAACGTCACAAACTAGCGCCCGGTTTTAATTGGTCGTTTCCAATCGAGAAGGATCAACAGGATACTCCATGGTTACTCTTAAAATGAAGAGAAGAGAAATAAGTATTATATATATTATAAATGTATAGAATAAGTTTAAATAAAGAATAAACAAAATAATGATTATAATTCCAGACTGGCCACAAAGTATCTAGACAAGGAGCTGGCCGGTAGGATACAACAGTTGCAGCTACTGGGCAGGGACATGCGCGCTGAATTAAGAGATTCTCTCTGGGCCCAGGTAAGTCTTTTAATTGCATGCCTGCCTCAATTTCGAGTATTGTTTGTTTGTTTGGTTTGAATTGTTGGTCAAGAAGTCGAAAGAGACGGCGACTACTATCTTCGGGTAATTTTTAACCAAATTAAAAAAAAGAAGGAGGTTCTCAATTCGTTTGTATTTATTTTAATGTTTGTTACCTCAGAACTCCGTCGTTTATGGACCGATTTGCACATTCTTTTCTTCCCCTAAAAAATATATGCTTCCAGATTGGTTCCATATTTTTTCAAAATCCAGTTCTGATCATGGGATCCATGAGAAATCGAGAGAACTTCTCAAATATTATAGGCAACTATATGGTGATTTTGTATTTTCATCGAGAAGTCAAGCATTTACAGTCAACATTTGATGAACTGGAACTGGTGAAGAAGACCAGGAATGGCTAACGGAACTTTACACTCACATATAGATATATCACAATGAAGACAGTTTTATAAGCAACTAAGACAATACAAATAAATAAATGGTTCTGATTAATATTGTTGAAAGTATCATCTGATATGATGGTGGAGCCGGAAGGTATGCACTAGAACTCCGTAATTAATCAATGTTTCCTAGCCGTGTTTGAGCTTAAGTAATAGAATTGTCATGAGATACACTGGACCTCCGTAATTAATCAATGTATCCTAGCCGTGTTTGGGTTTAAGTATTAGAATTGTCATGAGATACACTGGACTTCCGTAATTAATCAATGTATCCTAGCCGTGTTTGGGCTTAAGTATTAGAATTGTCATGAGATACACTGGACCTCCGTAATTAGTCAATGTATCCTAGCCGTGTTTGGGTTTGAGTATTAGAATTTTCATGAGATGTACTTTGGTTATAAGGTACTTTCGAACTGATCTGATAATGGAGCCGGAAGGTAGAAGGTAGACACGGGAACGTCTTAATAAAACATTGTATAATTATGCAGTGTTTGGGTTAGTTGGAATTGTCATTTTGAATAGATACTCTTAGTGTTTAGAGTTTGTGTTAGGTTCTCTGGTATGAAAGAGTATTGATACAAATAGGTTCCATGTTGGAGGTTGCTAGAGAGAAAAACCCTTTGGAGAATATAGAAGTGATGTAACATTACAACATTATTACTATCATGTCTTGCTAAATCACAGATAATGAAACGAAAATTAGAATGTAAGTCTAGGAAGAAAACGTAGGTAAACTACATAATAGAATCAGAATCAGTAGCCATGTTAGGCTATATATCTGTGTAAATTAACTATATTAAATTACAACTTTAAATTCCTCAGTCACACGTGCAGAAGCCACAATTGAGAGTATTACGTAGTGACGCGATTGCAACAAGAAAGCTGTGTTAGCGTCGCGCCGTACATATCGATAAAGTGTTTAGCAAGCTTATGTCGGCTCGTTGTCTGCGGTTTTTGCTTACATTAAACGAACACCTGCGTGGTATATTGCAATTACAGCTTAAAAAAAAATGTACATTGAATGTATGTATCCCTGGGCAAGTCACAGCCCTTTTCATCTATATGTATATCTGCTTGTGATACTAAAATATTATAATATTTAA
Source organism: Mythimna vitellina (assembly GCA_949316375.1). NCBI lineage: Eukaryota > Metazoa > Arthropoda > Insecta > Lepidoptera > Noctuidae > Mythimna > Mythimna vitellina. The sequence continues at coordinate 8,830,225 of OX438688.1, forward strand.
AAAAAAATATAAAATGCATAATTATGAGTATTCGCACCAAATTTATACCATAAAACATATTTTTTTAATTTTGTTTAGATTGTAGATAGCTTTGCTAATTTTATTATAGAAAAAATTTGAAAAAAAGTAAATTCAAAATTTTTTATTACACTTAGGCTTACATGGGCACTTATAAAACGTCAGAAGCTGGTGCACAAAAAATCAGTATTCAGTTTTACTAGCAAGCGGTTTAATTTTTGGTATCGCGTTTAGCTATAATCTTAGAATAATAACGCAATAATAGTAACTATAACTAAATGCTTTAGATTCGGCGGGAATCGACACCGAGTACCCAAAGAATAAAACGGGACCCTATTACTAAGAATCCGCTGTCCGTCCGTCTGTCCATCTTTCACCAGGCTGTATCTCATAAACAGTTAATAGTTTGACAGATGAAATTTTCAGATAATGTATTTTTGCTGTCTAAAAACAGAATAAAATAAATATTTAAGGGGGCTCCCATACAACAAACGTGTTTTTTTTTTGCCGTTAGTATAAATAATGATAAAGAATACTTCGAGTGCTTGTCCGACTCGCCAATCCTCAATTTCTGATTACGGCAACCATTTTTTAGCTGGCCTTTCCGCGACATACTAAGTATGTAACGCAAAACCAAAACAAAAGGCACGGTCTTAATTGCTTCACCTCGTTTGCTGGTCTTAGCGTTATTGCGATAACTGCTTGAGTTAGAAATCACGATGTAGGTTAAAATAACGCCATTATGATTCAACAACTCATCCTCGAGGACGTACTTGGTACAACCGCAAGTGGACACCTACTTTATTTTTACCGAAATAATAAAAATGGCGAAGCACTATTTTTGTTTTTAAGTGGTGATGCGGTCATATACCGCTAGGACACTTATGGTGAGAGGTCTCTTAAAAAAAAATAAGCGGTTTCCGCTATGATTCGTAGGCGTTTTGAAGATCATAGACCTTTCGTATGCCTTTGCTTATCCCAAGGATATTACAATTTACCGTTGTTAAAGTCGGATAGTGAAGAGTTGCTTCCGGTCATTGCGGAAGTATGTTGGTAAACATAGTTGTTCTATCTGACAAGGCGGGTTGGTCTTAATGTAACATCTCGCAGAAGGAGCCTGCAGAAAGGGAACACGAGATTACAAGTGCTCTCCCGTCCTACACCGGGTGCATCGGGCGTCGGAGAAGGGCGGATAACGCCATTTTCCAGGTCCTCCACAAAATTCCAGCGTTGACGAATTCAGAGACATCCGTCGCCCCATCAATCAGACCTCTCTCTCACTTCAGTGAGAGAATTCTTATATACTCCGTGGCGCTTTGAGGCACAGTGCGATTTACCATTAAAATGCTTTGCCAGTAGACGTACCGTGTAAGAACTCGCTAAACCCGTGCGACGCCCCTAGGCTTCAAAGTGTGCTTCTCGTCGCGATCAGCTCGAAATAACTTTTCCCTTGGACTCGTTTTATTTATGACCGCCATAGCCTTTTTCTTGACCTATCTCGAATATACTGCCATAGTAGCACATCGTCACTGACACTAGAAGCCAAATATAATTTTGACTCTGGTCTTTTCTTGCGCAGGTGGAGGCAGAAATCTTGGTGCAACGTCACAAGACACTAGTCCGCGTGTGCCGAGGTGCCGGCGCAGCACGAGGCATGGCGCGCCCCCCTCCCGCGCCGCACCCCGCGCTCGAGCACGCGCCGCACCCCACCCGCGCGCTCGCACGCACCGTGCGCGTCAGGCGCTCGCCGCATCTAGGACTTGGCATCTCTGTTACTGTGAGTATAGCATGGCGCGCCCCCCTCCCGCGCCGCACCCCGCGCTCGAGCACGCGCCGCACCCCACCCGCGCGCTCGCACGCACCGTGCGCGTCAGGCGCTCGCCGCATCTAGGACTTGGCATCTCTGTTACTGTGAGTATAGCATGGCGCGCCCCCCTCCCGCGCCGCACCCCGCGCTCGAGCACGCGCCGCACCCCACCCGCGCGCTCGCACGCACCGTGCGCGTCAGGCGCTCGCCGCATCTAGGACTGGGCATCTCTGTTACTGTGAGTATAGCATGGCGCGCCCCCCTCCCGCGCCGCACCCCGCGCTCGAGCACGCGCCGCACCCCACCCGCGCGCTCGCACGCACCGTGCGCGTCAGGCGCTCGCCGCATCTAGGACTTGGCATCTCTGTTACTGTGAGTATAGCATGGCGCGCCCCCCTCCCGCGCCGCACCCCGCGCTCGAGCACGCGCCGCACCCCACCCGCGCGCTCGCACGCACCGTGCGCGTCAGGCGCTCGCCGCATCTAGGACTTGGCATCTCTGTTACTGTGAGTATAGCATGGCGCGCCCCCCTCCCGCGCCGCACCCCGCGCTCGAGCACGCGCCGCACCCCACCCGCGCGCTCGCACGCACCGTGCGCGTCAGGCGCTCGCCGCATCTAGGACTTGGCATCTCTGTTACTGTGAGTATAGCATGGCGCGCCCCCCTCCCGCGCCGCACCCCGCGCTCGAGCACGCGCCGCACCCCACCCGCGCGCTCGCACGCACCGTGCGCGTCAGGCGCTCGCCGCATCTAGGACTTGGCATCTCTGTTACTGTGAGTATAGCATGGCGCGCCCCCCTCCCGCGCCGCACCCCGCGCTCGAGCACGCGCCGCACCCCACCCGCGCGCTCGCACGCACCGTGCGCGTCAGGCGCTCGCCGCATCTAGGACTTGGCATCTCTGTTACTGTGAGTATAGCATGGCGCGCCCCCCTCCCGCGCCGCACCCCGCGCTCGAGCACGCGCCGCACCCCACCCGCGCGCTCGCACGCACCGTGCGCGTCAGGCGCTCGCCGCATCTAGGACTGGGCATCTCTGTTACTGTGAGTATAGCATGGCGCGCCCCCCTCCCGCGCCGCACCCCGCGCTCGAGCACGCGCCGCACCCCACCCGCGCGCTCGCACGCACCGTGCGCGTCAGGCGCTCGCCGCATCTAGGACTTGGCATCTCTGTTACTGTGAGTATAGCATGGCGCGCCCCCCTCCCGCGCCGCACCCCGCGCTCGAGCACGCGCCGCACCCCACCCGCGCGCTCGCACGCACCGTGCGCGTCAGGCGCTCGCCGCATCTAGGACTTGGCATCTCTGTTACTGTGAGTATAGCATGGCGCGCCCCCCTCCCGCGCCGCACCCCGCGCTCGAGCACGCGCCGCACCCCACCCGCGCGCTCGCACGCACCGTGCGCGTCAGGCGCTCGCCGCATCTAGGACTTGGCATCTCTGTTACTGTGAGTATAGCATGGCGCGCCCCCCTCCCGCGCCGCACCCCGCGCTCGAGCACGCGCCGCACCCCACCCGCGCGCTCGCACGCACCGTGCGCGTCAGGCGCTCGCCGCATCTAGGACTTGGCATCTCTGTTACTGTGAGTATAGCATGGCGCGCCCCCCTCCCGCGCCGCACCCCGCGCTCGAGCACGCGCCGCACCCCACCCGCGCGCTCGCACGCACCGTGCGCGTCAGGCGCTCGCCGCATCTAGGACTTGGCATCTCTGTTACTGTAAGTATAGCAAGGCGCGTTCCGCACAGAGGAAGTCGCGGGCAAAAGCAAACAAAACAAAATCAATCAAAAAACCTAGTAGAAACGTTTTTGATTTTTACGGGGACAAAGTCGCGGGCAAAAGCAAACAAAAACAAAATCAATCAAAAAAAACCTAATAGAAACATTTTTGACTTCTACGTGGACGAAGTCGCGGGCAAAAACAAACAAAAACAAAATCAATAAAAAAAAAACCCAATAGAAACATTTTTGACTTCTACGTGGACAAAGTCGCAGGCAAAAGCAAACAAAATCAATCAAAAAAAATCTAATAGAAACATTTTTGACTTCTACGCTGACGAAGTCGCGGGCACAAGCAAACAAAACAAAATCAATCAAAAAAAACCTAATACAAACATTTTTGACTTCTGTGCGAACGAAGTGGCGGGCAAAAGCAAACAAAACAAAATCAATCAAAAAACCTAATAGAAACATTTTTGACTTCTATGCGAACGAAGTCGCGGGCAAAACCAAACAAAACAAAATCAATCTAGCAAACCTGATAGAAACATTTTTGACTTCTACGCGGACGAAGTCGCAGGCAAAAGCAAACAAAATAAACAAAATCAATAAAAAAACCTAATAGAAACATTTTTGATTTCTACGGGGACGAAGTCGCGGGCAAAAGCAAACAAAACAAAATCAATCAAAATAACCTAATAGAAACATTTTTCACTACTATGCGAACGAAGTGGCGGGCAAAAGCAAACAAAACAAAAAACAAAATCAATAAAAAAAACCTGATAAAAACATTTTTGACTTCTACGCGAACGAAGTCGCAGGCAAAAGCTAGTCCTCCATAAATAGCTAAACTTTGAGGTTCGATTAAAAACTTTTGTACTATGAGCAAATTGATAAAATTTAAACTGTCCTATACTTTTAATATGTATTTCATTGACCGCAGGGTGGTCGTGAACACGGCGTACCAATCCTGATCTCGGAGCTGGAGGCGGGCGGGCCGGCCGCGCTCACCGGCGAACTGTACGTGGGCGACGCCATACTCGCCATCAATGATGTCGATCTCACACAGGTACGCACGACAATACAAAAACAGAGCGAGGCATACTCCAACATCATCCTGAAAATTAACGGAAAGGTGGGATAGCCCCATTAGTTATTGGAGCATTGGTTATGCCCCTGTGGCGTATAATATATATTTAAAAAAAGCAGTAGTGTTTCTGATCGTTATAAGTACTAACACTAGTTTTTAATTCGTGTGTATACTAACCAGCTATGACTTTGTCCGAATTATATCTTTTTAATTTTTTAATTACCAGTTCGAAGACATCCTATTGTATGGATGCTCTATTTGTAAAAGGTCATAAATAAAGGCTGTATATAATCCTACCTTCAATTGAAGTTAGTAGCTGGTGGGGTCACTCTGACAGGATAAATTCTTAAAGATGACTTTTCTTCGGTCCAAAGCATGTCCTTAGCTAACTGGATAGACAGACTGGTTTTATTGGCATAAAAGTGCTCAATAAAAGATTGGCGCAGGACTGGGTTACGTGACTTGAAAAATGATGATGAGATCTTTGACTGAGTAAGGGCCACCATGAATTTTGTCTCACTTCAAGGGGGTCTAACTGAAAATGTTGTAAATTTTTTCAAATGTTTTATTTGTTATTACGTTTACTTGCTCTGGACTTGCCTCGACATGTAGTCGAAAAATATGAATAATACTGCACTAGCAACCCAATACTTACTTTTAAATGCAGTATAGAAGCACATACCAATGGCGAAGAGTTTATATAACACGATTCCCATCGGCTTCCCTTACGAAAAATGTAATTTATAGATCAACGACATTTTTGTTCCTTCTATTTTTGACTTACTTCGTATTCTCAAAACGTCTACAACATTTAGTTAGCAATGGTAAAATCGTAAGCCGAAATGATACCGAGTTAATTCTTCATACAACAATATCCCATACTGCATCTATCTCTTTCATTCTTATAAACTAAATCCTATCGTTCCGTTTCGTTTTAGCACGCGGGATATTGTGCCAAAATAACTCGTTGCCTGCCGGCTTACAATGAAACTAGATTGAGCTAAAAAATCAACAGTGCACAGGTGCAAAAGCAAGAAAGAAAAATTAATTAAGGATGTAATTGTAATGATTCAAAATAAGAATGGATGTAACTGCTTATAATTCTCACTGGCGAGTAATACATTTTATTTGGCAGGATTTTTCATACAATAAAATTGACATTTCGGATAGTGCGTGTTTGGCGCGAATCTTCTTTGTTGATATTGTTTTCTTTTCGTATTGTTTTGCTATGAAGGGTGAGCTGCATGGATTGTAAATTTGATTTTCATGTTTCTCATGTATGTGACTGAAGTCCTGTATGAGAATACATTTCTTAAAAACCAAAAAGAAAATTAAATGGAAATAAAACTAATTTGTAATTTCAGAACTGATGTCTTATTGTTATCATTTCTTGATGTAAAATTGCAAAATACGTCGCACTAGGGAATGGGGGGAGTCTCACAAATATGACCAACTTTAACGAGAACGAGGGGCGTTCAAAAATCATAAAATTCGTGTCATGTAATTTTTGGATGACGGCTCACCAATCTCAAATACTTATCTGATCTCAAAGTGGCTCCACTATCCAAATATCTCTATTTGAAAATGCCTCTTCATTGTGTACAGCGTTGTTCTTAGTTAATAATGAATGACATATTTCCAAAAACCACTCACCGTTTCACATTTCTAGGCTTGTCACAAAGAAGCAGTACAAGCGCTGCAGAGCGTGAAGGGAGACTGCGCTCTGTGTGTGCAGTTCATAGCCACAGACGACGACGACAGACTGTCCGAAGATAACTATAGGTATGAATACTATAGTTTATTCGGGATAGGAAAATAGTGACTCATCGTTTTCACACAACCCCGCCCCTTGACCAGTCGAAGTTAACCCTTCAGACAGTATGAACACTTTAATTGTCAATTTAAAAAATGAACACTATGTACGGTGAGGTATTCATTATCTATAATAATATAAGTGAAAATTCTGACGATTATGATTAGATTTTAAAATAATTACTTAATACAACATTAGTTTTAGTATATACGAAACCTGATACACGTGTCTACTATTTTTATGTAAAGATTTTATGTACACAATTTCATAACTGTACCATGACAAATTTATAAGCTTGTTAAACATAACAAGCTGGTAACAACCTGGTTGTCCACAAAAATACATGGTCACCGGGCCATCTGTGCGACTGGGTTATTTTGCTCCCGCACCCAGCCGTGCGCTGGTGCCTAATGCCTGATATGCCCTTACGTGACCTGAGTTGTACTTAGTAAAAAAGGTAACAACTTGAGTACCTGTTACCTTTTTTAAATATTTTTTGGAAAAAATATAACATGGTGTAAGTTACTGGAATCATTTCATTTACTGATTCTGAACAAACTATATTCAGTTTTCGCATATACTAAAAACAATGTTGTAAAAGAAAACACTGTGTAATAAAAAGTTTACTTAAATATTAATGGCTTCAGTTTTACCACTTTATGCACTTTGCAGGTGCACTGATGAGTCACTATCTTCTTAACGTGAATGTGCTAAAGACGTAGGATAATAGAATACTCTAGTGATCCTCGCCATTTCAATAAGGAATCGATAAATTAACCATTTAATCGCCTATGTTGGGTATATTCGACAAACACTGCCGCGTTTATTCCGCCAGTGATTGAAGAGCTAAACGAGATGGAGTACCCTGGCGTATGCGTAGCAAGCGGTTAAAGGGTCAAAGTCTATGCGCAGGTCTTGTAGGAAACCACCCAATGTTCGTTATGGCATGTATATACATGCTCCTTCTTACCTACTTGTAAAACTGAACAAACCGAGACTGATAAGTGCAAGTGTTAGGACTTGAGTCCTCGACGTCTTAATCTCTATGTGTATAAATATTGAACTTTATGGTTCCTTCTGTGAGCAGTTTCAAAATATTACGCTCGGCTAAACTGTACTATACTGGACAACGAAATGTTGGGGTTTTTGGGGTGCGGGGGGGAGGGGGGGGGTGTCCCTTCCCCCCAAACCCCCTCCCGAATCTAGGAAACATATACTTTCGGAGATATTCAAAATTGAAATTTTGAGGTTAGGAATCAAAAAATCGTATATTTTATGCATTTTTGGGGCAGATTTGAAGGTTTTAGGGGGGAGGGTCAACCCCTCCCCTTGTTTCATCCCCCTACAGTAGCAAATGTATACTTTTATATATTTAAAAATGAAAAAAAAAATTGTTGTCGAAGAGCGCTCACTAGCATTGTATAAAAATATTTCTACACTGAAATATAAATTTCTGGGTGGTTTAAAAAAAGTTTATGTCTAAAACGTAACTACGCAAAGTCTCAATGTTAGGAAACACATAGTTTTTGAGAAAAAAAAAATGAAAATCGATAATTTTTCGTAATATTTGACGCCATTTTCACAGGTTTCGTTCACTTTTTACCTTGTTTGTAGTATTATGACAAAGGTATTAATTATACAGCCACAATGAATATTTAAGAAAACGCAAATTTACTTTTATTTAAATTAAAAAAGACGAATAATATAGCTATATGACATATTAAGTAGTATTAGTCATTAAGTGAATTTCTTTGCATACTAAATATAGGGCACTCAGACTTGGTCAGATTAGGTTAGGTTAGGGTTATTTTTTTTTTAAACCACCCAGAAAACTATATTTTAGTGCACAAATATTTTTATACAATGGTAGAGCGCTCTCCAACACCTCAATTTTATTTTATTTTTTTCATCTAAATACATGAAAGTATGTAATTGCTGCTGTTCGAGGTTAGGTTAGGGTTATTTTTTTTTTTAAACCACCCAGAAAACTATTTCGGAGTAGAAATATTTTTGTACAAGGGTAGAGCGCTCCCCAACACCACAATTTTATTTTTTTCATCTAAATACATGAAAATATGTAATTGCTACTGTTCGAGGTTAGGTTAGGGTTTTTTTTTTTAAACCACCCAGAAATCTATATTTCAGTGTAGAAATATTTTTATACAATGGTAGAGCGCTCCCCAACACCACAATTTTTATTTTATTTTTTTCATCTAAATACATGAAAGTATGTAATTGCTACTGTTTGAGGTTAGGTTAGGGTTTTTTTTTTTTGAACCACCCAGAAATCTATATTTCAGTGTAGAAATATTTTTATACAATGGTAGCGAGCGCTCTTCGACAACAATTTTTTTTTTTCATTTTTAAATATATAAAAGTATACATTTGCTACTGTAGGGGGATGATACAAGGGGAGGGGTTGACCCTCCCCCCTAAAACCTTCAAATCTGCCCCAAAAATGCATAAAATATACGATTTTTTGATTCCTAACCTCAAAATTTCAATTTTGATTATCTCCGAAAGTATATGTTTCCTAGATTCGGGAGGGGGTTTGGGGGGGTAGGGACACCCCCCCCTCCCCCCCGCACCCCAAAAGCCCCAACATTTCGTTGTCCAGTATAGTACAGTTTTACCTTACGCTCATTTAAAATTATTTATTAATACCTTAATGCAGCACGATACAAAGGTGGACTTAATGCCTAATTCATCAGCATCATTTCAGGCGTAAGACGTCCACTGTTGGACATAGGGCGGGGATCCCTATGTCTAACAGTGGACGTCTTTCGTATGTCGCCATAACGACCGGTCTTGTGCGTCACGCAAGCATCGGGTTGTCGCGACCCGCAATACCTAATTAATTATCCTTAATTATTTTTATGTACAGGCCATTGTTCTGTGTCTTTAGACGGGCTATCATGATGGGATATAAAACATTGTAATAATGCATAATATAATATGTGTTAGGTTCCCGCTGTACCCGGAGGACGGCGAGGTGTTCGGCGGCGAGCAGGACGGCTCGGGCGCCACGCCCACCGCGCCCAGGACGCCCGACTACAACAGGTTTGTACAGCTTTCATCACTATTTATTGTGTAGTAGTGGATTCCCAGCGAGTGCTAATGCTTTAAAAATAGAAATACATTTCATTTCTTTGTTGGATTTTTTGTAATGCATTTCATGAAACCGTAACGGACATATTTGGATATACGTATAAATGTTTTTATGTTTTAATATGTCTACGACAGGTCGAACTAAAGTATGTTATACATTACTTTATTATTATTCTTATATACTAACTCAACTTGCGTAAGCATAGGGATATGCTCTAAATGAAGATTCAGAACTTGGGTGTGCATGTCAAATCTAAGAAGTACCGTTTGACAATTCTGACAGATTGAAGAAAAGGGATGTGGTCAAATAAAACGATTAATAAAATTTCCGATTCACTAATCGATTACAGTTTTAAAGATTTATATTTTACCGTAATTAGCCTGTTATAGGTATATCTTAGATTTTACTAATAAATGTTAGGATATAGCAATGTATGTAGGTAAATGTCAAAATTTTATAAGATAGATAAGTTTTCGGGTTTTCCAGTTCCATCCTAATCTAACCGACATTGTAAATATTGAGTTTCGTAGTTTGAACAGAGGCCACACGAGCGACTTTACCTACAAAGATTTATTTAATATAATAATAACTTACAATCATCATCTTCCTGCCCTTGTCCCATCTTATTTGGGGTCGGCGCAACACGTTTTTTTCTTCCATTCTATCCTGTCAAAAGTCATACTATCACTAACTTCCTATTCTTTCATATCACTGTTCACACAATCCATCCATCTTTTCTTCGGCCTCCCTCTCCATCTCCATTCACGCACATGCGCTCATAACTCTTTTAGTAACATGCGTTTCATCCCTCTTCTTTACATGACCATACCAAGACAAACGAATTCCCTTCAACTTTTCAGTCACTGGCGCCACTTTCAAACTTCCTCTAATATACTTATAGCAGTCATTTCTCACTTTATCTATTCTCGTCACACCACACATCCATCTCAACATTTTCATCTCCGCTAGATGCAATCCTTTTTCATCAGTCTTTTTCAGAGTCCAACATTCTGATCCCTACAGTATGACAGGTCTTATCACGGATTTGTAGATTTTACCAAGTCTGTGCTACCACACCTCCAATCTACTCTGGACCTCTAGGCCACTCTCGGCCACCAGCATAATGTCATCGGCAAACGGCATACACCAGGTAGCCTCTTCCTGGATATTTGACGTCAGAGCGTCTATTACCATCAAGAAGAAGTAAGGGCTGAGAGCCGACCCTTGATGTAAGCCCACAGCCACATTGAAGCTACCAGTGTTGCCCACTGTAGACCGGACTTGGGTACTGCATTGGCTGTACATTGCTCGAATTAACTGCACATACTTCCCAAGCACACCTTTCTCCTTAAGGGCCCACCACAGAACCTCACGAGGTACCCGGTCATATGACTTTTCGAGGTCAATGAATGAAAAAACCATGTACAAGTTTTTATGTGCACCTCTGTATTTTTCGCACAGCTGGCGTATAGCGAAAATGGCATCCGTTGTACCCCGTCCACGCATAAAAACGGAATTGGTTCTGTGAAATTTCATATTTTCTTCTCTCAACCGCCTTTCAATAACTTTCTCCCAGGCTTTCATAGTATGTGACATTAGCTTTATTCCTCTATAATGGTTGCACTCAAGCACATCACCGTTGTTTTTAAAGATGGGCACCAAAGAACTGTTGCACCAATCATCAGGTATGGCTTCTTCCAGCAACAACTTATTGAAGAACAAAGCGAACCACGTTCATTCATCCACTCGCAATAACTTCCACACTTCAACTGGTATTCCGTCTGGACCAATTGCCTTACCATTCTTCATTCCATTTACAGCAATTCTAACTTCATCCATACTGATCATTCTCACTAACCCCACATTCACTGGCTTACTCTCTATAATTCTATTCCAGTTGTATTCCTCTTTCATCAGTCTTTCAAAATAGTCCTTCCACCTCTCTTTGATTTTTTCATCTTCTGATAGAATCATTCCAGTTTCATCCCTTATACATCTTATCGGACAAACAACTCTCGTGTTTTTCTCTCGTGCTCTAGCAACCTGATATAGATCTTTCTGGCCTGCCGGACTGTCTAGTGTATCGGAAAGCTTGTCCTGCACTTTTGCTTTCGCTATTGCCACGGCTTTCTTGGCTTTTTTCTTTAAAGAATCATATTCCCTCTTTTTTGCAGATTTTAAGCTAGCATTTTCCGGATCTATACGCTGCCATTCCTTAAATTTGCTCTTTTAATTTTTCTCGTTTAATTTTAATTATGCGTTTTCGTTTGACAGTTGGATATCAACTGAAAATAATAAATGTATATTAGATACTAAAAACTACGTGACTTTGAAACGCAGTCTAAAAAAACCTATCTATTGTAGGTATATATTGGTTATTTTGCTTTGTTTAAGAGGTTAAAATTAAATTTAAATTTGTTGATTAAAACTTGTATATCATGAGATAAAAAAAATAACTTATTACTACTATTACTATAACTCCATGGTTTCACGGAAATAGTATTTGCAATTGTGTAAGTTACGCCTACACAAATTTATTTCAGCTTGAAAAGTGTGAAACGTCAAACGGTACTTCTTAGATTTGACGGCCTTTAACATCTGCAAAGCTTTTTGAGATAGGTCGCTATACTTTGTCTGTTTTCTTCATGAGGCATTGGTGTTGTCATCATTGACAAAAAAAAGTGACACACTAAGCCTGTCTGGCTCAGCTAGTCCAGCCAAGGACAGATCGTCCCAGGGTTTATCAAAACTAAATCATTCAAATGATCGTTTGCGCGATTGCATTAAGTACCTAGTGACGCAAGAATAAAGACATAAAGCGTAGAAGCTGTATATCTCGCCGTTCCATTTATTTATTTTTTACAGAAACTGCCCCGTATTTGTCAACTATGTGGATTTCCGTATTCTGTAGTCGACTGATTAACCTTTCGAATACCGTAATTAGAGACACAATAGAAAGACAATGAGAGAGCGAACGCCGGCCGTTCGGTTGAGGTTTAATGAATTGAAAAATTATGATGTTCTGTGAAATACCTACTTAAAGATATATTAAAGCAATTTGTGCTGCTTTGAAGCAGTAAGTGATAATACCGTCTGAACATTTTAGTAGGCGTTCATAATTGTATTTATTACGGTATACAATTTTCGACAGATGTATAATTAGCTTCAGGTTCATTAAATAACTCATTACCTTTGAAGTTCCCATAACATTCACAATTTATTATATTTGTGACTATGTTCTTTGGCAAAATAATGAAACGATTTAGGTGAAGCTAATAATTACTAATCCAGCGTACTTTTTACGAATAATTTTTTGAGATGTTTAGCCATAATAACTTCTCTTGCTCTATGTGAAGAGAGGGAACCGAGAGGGAGTGTCAAACTTTTACTGACTAAAACCCACCTGTGTGTTGAGGACTGGCTTTAAAAGCAACACGGCGCCCTTACCTTCCACATGACGCAGGTCCTCACCGGACATGGTAAATTCGGGAGGTTCCTGCACCGGATTCGTGCGAAAGAAACGCCCGGGTGTCACCATTGTGTGGACCGCCCGGAGTACACGGTGGAGGTGTGCCCTGCTTGGGAAGAGCAACGCCGTGTCCTCGTGGGAGCGATCGGCGGCGGCGATCTCTCGTGCCGGGCCGCGCGTACAGGCCATGGTCCGGAGCGAGGAGGAGTGGCAGGCGGTCGCCTCCTTCTGCGAAGCAGTAAAGCTAGTAAAGGAGGCGGCTGACCGCGTGAGGCAGCGGTCCTCACGCCTCAACCGCCGCCCAGATTCCGGTCCCGATTTCCGGCCACCGTAGGCGCGGGCTTGCGAACGGCGGCTATTACGCGTTCCACGCGCGCCTCAATGAGATGTCAGCAATAGTAGGGGCCCAGCAGGGTCGAAGCCTACCCCAATAGGCTTGACCCTTGGCCCCAGCCAAGGGTCAGGGCCGAGTATTCTGAAAGGAATACTCGGTCCTGGTACGAAAGACAATGAAGGAACAGGGGTGGGTTTTTAGTCAGTAAAAGTCTGAAACTATCTACCGCTCCGCCCAAGAGCGGGGGATGTCATAAGATGATTTTCCCACCGAAAAAAAAAAACTGTGTGAGATCTTTCAGTTGCCATTTGGGTCGCGGTTTTTCGAACAATTCCTCAGCCCTATTGTGCTGAGGAATCCATATCCACCCCTAAGAGCCGGCCTGCATTTCCCGCTACCAATGCTTTTTCCACAACCTTTTCGGGTCAATAAAATGCTAATAACATGACTATCAAATTGTTATAGAAAATAAAATGCTTGTTAGCAGGTTGTATCCGACCAAAACATCAGACGATTAATCAATTGGATTGATATTGTATCCTAAAATAATATAGACGGTAATTCACATGCTAGTAAAGTTTTATAGCTTTGTAACTATGTAGGTGATGTAATCTTTCGCGCCTAAGATACATTGAATATTTTGTAAATTCATTCAAAAACAAACCGAAGTTAGTAAGATCAAGCGTTTCATACGTTCAGAGTTCAGTGTTTTAACGTATGTTAATATTCCTTTAGAGCTGATTACCAAGATGATATTGTGTGAAGATAATTTTATCGTTACACTGCTTTTTTAAATGGGAAATCATCTAATAACTTCTCCTTCTCTGGTTGGACTGAGAGGGAGTGTCAGACTTACCGACAAAGGTTCCTTCCTTCAATTGCCTTTTTATAGATACCAGGGCCTATACCCCACGGCCCGCTACCCTGGCAGGATTGTTATACGGCTGTCGGTTAATTTTGTTTCAATCTGTTCGTAGCGTAGCAATTGACTTGAAAGTTTTAAACACAGTAAGGAAAATAGCAAATCTTACTCTACAACAATCGTGTATATTTATGTGAACAAGATTATATTTGTAGAATCGCAATACAGACCATACTAATATTGTAAATGATTAAGTAACTTCCGTCTGATACGTTTTTACGATTGTGGCACACGGGTAAATGTGCCCTGACATAGAGCAAAGAATACTTTTGTCACGGCAGTAAGTTCCCTTGCGATAATAAAATAGAAAAGTATTTTATTATATTTATATACGTGGGTGAAGCCGTGGACAGAAGCTAGAAATGTATAAAAGAGTAACATATTGTGTTCCGCTCCGCCTGCTTTTTGCCGACATTTTAACGTTCAGAACTAGTTTTTTTTTTAATACGTAATTCTTTAAAGCCGTCCAAGCGCCTACTGATTATAATTATTTGGTGTAGGTATGTTCAGCAGTTGTCAGTCGCTATTCTTGGCAGCGTAACAATTTTGCCACGTCGGTTCACGACAGCCGCGTCGATGACAACTCTGTAACCGACACGTAACGCCATTCATGGCGACGGACGTGTGACGTCAGAGCAATTACATGCTTGTTGTGTCAAATTGAACACTAATGCAAGTGAAAGAAACGTAATTTTTAACTTTTATTAAGAAAATTGTTTTTTCTTTTGCTTACTCCAATGTTGCGTATATCGATGCCGGTGAATTGACTGCAATTTAAATTAGATTTTTAGAATTGATGCTTTGATGGTTTTAGCGGTGACTGGCACCCAACATCAGTCAAATAAATGATTTGAAATTAATCACATCACGTATAGGAAAATCCTAATTACCTTAGTCCCTTCTCAGAAGTTCCTCACTAAGCCCTTTATTGGAGTGGTGCCCAAAAAATACGCCCGTCACATTAAGGACAATTTAATACCATTATGACTCCTGAGTGTACAGTGTACACTAATCTTTTTGAGATAATACGAGAGCGTAAGATGTTATTTATAACATGTTTGTAATGAAGCAAGCTATCGACTGGTGGATATTACTCAATGTAGCGTAACAGACTTAAATAATATACAGTACAGCTTATGACTTAACGTTTTCGGGCGAGTTTTCTTGAATCCTACGGTGTTTGGTTTCAAGAAGAACTTGAGCGCCTACTGTTATATAGGCGTATATAGGTGGGGGCCGAGTAGACCGAGCCCACTCTAGAATATTGGGCTGCCGATTCAAAATTGTATGATTGATGCCAAAATACTGATAACTTCACACAAAAATCAGGCGTGTCAGGGGCCAGGTCTCCTAGATACGCCAAAATAAATGTATAGGAAGCTCCCTAGATACGCCAAAATAAATGTATAGGAAGCTCCGTATGTATTGAAGTTATCACATATAAAATGTCTAGTGGAATGTTCCACCGCATGTTCCATTGACGAGTGCAAAATGAAAAAATTACCTGCAATTTTCTTAAACTAACTAAACGAGCGTAAGCCTACCAATAATAAAAAAAAACTTACTAAAAACTAAAAATATCATAAGTATTCCTTAAGGCAACTTTTTTTTACATATACCTGTCGCTCTTTTTTGCTCTTTCAAACACGAGAATGAAGAAGGTTGTATCTGCAGCTAAGTATGAGGTTTGCGCCAGGTTTGGAACTGCAGAATCCCCACATGCCTACATCCATAGATAACTCTTCCTGCAGGTACCTATGTTTGATACAGGTTGGTTTATGTAACGTGATATGTTCTATGAGACCAAGCTTATGCACACAAAAAAAACGTGTACTTAAACCTACACACATATCCAAGACCTTTCCGTATTGATGAGATAAACCAATTTTAACATCATGTGAGAAATAGAAGTCTCCTTACATACTTATAAAACAAAGTCTATAACTTTCTAAAAAAACTACTGAATGGATTTTCATTCGGTTATCATATCACCAATAGACAGAGTGATTTTTGAGGAAGGTTTAAATGTCATACATGTATATTTTAGTAAAGTCAAGAATTTTAGTGATTTGTAACTCCCGTGCGAAGCTGAGACAGGTCGCTAGTTAATAATAAAAAAGGTTATAATTGGGTGCTTGTATTTATTTTTGTACAATATAACAACAAATAAAACTAAAAAACAGCATCAAAATTGGTCATTAAATAAAGCGGCAATTAGCGTTCCAAATATTGGTTTGAGGAAGAGTTGGAACGTGGTGGGAATATCTTGCAATCTCTCTTGAGCATACGTGATCTAATGGCGGTGACGTCATGATTCAGTATTTATTTATTTTATAATTTATGTACACACGAATAAAGAAAGAAGATACATTCTGATAAAAATTGTACAAAGGTACTGCTTATTTCCAATAAGAAATTTCTTCCAGCAGACCTGCGAAAGGAGAAATAAAAAGAAAAGTAGACAATAGTGTGTAGAAGTAATTGAAGAAGAGAATGTGAAATCTTAAATTAAAATAATAAATACTTATATACTATACTATATATAACTTTACTAAAAATAAATACATAATGTATATACATATATAATTAACACACTAGAGAGGAAAGATAGTGCTCTTTCTTTCAGTATTTGCATCCTTGTACTGTTATTTGACATTGTTTTATTTAATTTCCCCTTCCTTCAGATTTGAAAGGTTTCTTACTTGATTAATTTTGGACAAATTTGAAAATTTCTTTCAATTTGCGATTGTGGATAAAGTTACTTTTTGATACAAAAAATAAAAAAAATTGAATCAAGTAGTTCTTACACGTGGACAATTGGAAATGTATTAATTGTAGTGGTGTACTCGCAGACGCACATCGGAGGCGGGGTCGCACAGCGAGTGCGAGTCGGAGCCGTACCGCGTGGCGCCGCCGCCCGCCACCTACCCCGACTACAACAACATCAACAACAACCTGAACATACTCGACATGGACGACGACTCTATCAAGATTGAGGCCAGGCTTGAGGTAATTTACACGATATACTTCACATTCGAAAAATCATCATCATTATTTCAGCCAAAAGACGTCTACTGTTGGACATAGGCTTCCCCGAGTGTCGCCAGAACGTACGGTCCAATTCTCGTATTCATAAAATTCCCGTGACCCTCACCAGATGCTCGGTCCACCTTATGGGAAGCTTACCAATGCTGCGTCTTCCGCTACACGGTCGCCACTCCAAAATCTTTCATCCTAATCGACCATTTGTTCTGCGAGCAATGTGACCTGCCCACTGCAACTTAACTTTGGCGATCCTTCGGGCTATGTCGATAACTTTGGTTCTCCTGCGGACATCTTCATTTCTGACTCGATCACGTAAGGAAACTCCGAGCATAGCCCTTTGCATTGGAAAAAATGCAGGAGGAATGTGAGATGGGACGATAAAGACAACATTCTTATGGTAATCTTTAATTAACTTTTGGTGTAGCAAATCCTGGGCCCAACTTCCTAATAGCTAAGTGTGTTACATCATTGGATATATTTTTGAGCTGAATAAAAGTTAATATGGCAACAAGTTCCAAATCCTAGTCGGTTCTGAGTTATACAATAAGTATTAAATTATGAAAAAAAAAAAAAAAATTGAACTTAGAATGCCAAGTCAATTTGAAGATCTGCATTATCACAGTTCAGAGTGTGCAGACTGTGCAGTATTATAAAACAGCAAGTTTCTTAGAGCTTCGATTTTACCTATAACGGGTGTTACAATGTGTGGCGTGGTGTGTAGTGGTCGGGCAGTGCACTGGGCGGGCGCGGCGTGCGGGGCGTGCGAGCGGCGCGCGAGGTGTCGTCCGGCGAGTCCGCCGCGTCCACGCCCGTGCACGCGCGCCCCAACGCGCTCAAGAAGAAACGTAAACCTCAGGTACAATACACCTAGCTGCTTGTACATGACACACGCATTATATTATGTATTATACTTAAATTCATAATTGGAGATAATTTCAATCCATCGCCACCAGCTCAAGTATCGACTTCAGATCTGTTTATTTTGAATGACTGAAGACGTAGTATGAATTGCAATGTAATTTGAACTTTGAACTGTGTTAGGTTAGTTATAAATATAGGTGTGCGCCCTGCGTGTCGCACGTTATACTTGTCTGTGCATTAAACAGCGTCAATACCGAAGGCCTTGTTTTATTTAACAGTGGCGATGAGTTACGGTTACTTACGCTCACAAAAACACCAATGTCGAATTCTATAGGATATGTACCTTTGAGCTCGGCCAGGACTGGCTGGTCTGGCTGGTCCGTTTGTTGTTCTAAATTAGAATTTTTTCTCGAATCCAGAATTCAAATGATGATAAGATGGAAAGTTGTTATAATGATATCTCTCGCACAGAATCTATTACGAAAACGAAGTTCCGCACAGAAACTTAAAAATACTGCACTGTCTAGGTTAAGTTATAGTACAGGGACGATATTCTCGCTTTGCTAAATGTTATTGGTTTAAACAAGCTTGAACAAGCTGATGGTGGACAATACAGCTGAATTCATTATTCAAAAGAATTGAAGATACTGGATAAACCGCATTGATCATTAATTGAATTAAGTCCAGAAAAGTCTTACAAGGTTGCTCTTTACATTTTGTACAAAATATGCGGTTTTAGCAACTTTTTGAAGTAAATGGCTGAAAGTAACAATATCAAGTGATTGTCATGAAAAAAGTATCAAATATCATGATGTTTTAAATTTAATTTCTTCTAGACAGAGAGCTGTTTAGAAACCTCGCACGTCGTGGTATGTACCTACCAAGTTTTTGGTTCTTTTGGTTAGTTGGGAGTCTTCGCACGAAACATGTGTCCAGAATGGGCTTTAACGTTCTGTAAACGCTGTGCAAGCGTTGCGTTACCGCGATTGTATCGAATCTTCGTCTAGTTATCACAGCGATGACGCAGCGTTAACTTTGTATTTATGCAACTCTGGACAAATACGAAATGCGAAGGTTTCCTTAGTAACACTACCAAGATAGTCCCCATGTTTACATCGGGGACGACCTTGGCTAACGTATGTCACAGTAGAATCAGCTGGAGCGTAGCCAGTGATGCCGTTTAGAGATTGCGCTGTACTGCATAATATACCTATTATTAGTTATCATACTACAGTAACGTCAGCCACCAAAATTTATCTTTGACAGCGTCCTTTATTTCGTAGTAAAAAGGGTGATTTTCGTTGTCCAAGAAGCTTGATTGACTGTACGTATGCTGTAAATTAAACTAATTGTCACATTAATCGTTGAAATCATAATTTGTATCTATGGTAGTGGCATAGACTAAATTTTGTAATGATTTGTTGTAGGACTGGCGCACTAAGGGTGCATATAGACCCGTGGAACTAGAAGCTCCCTCCTCTGATGAACCTCTCGCGGAAGCGCCTTGCGATATTCTGCCTGTTTCTGATGGAGGTAGGTCGTGCGTCTGACCTATAAGTTTAATTTTAAAATATTTTTGTTGGCAGCGTACCCGTTAGAAATGATAAATAAAACTTGTACAGTAATCAATTTTCAATTTTTATTTTTAGTGTTTAGTCATCAAAGGTGAGTTAATAAATCATTAAAATCATTTGTTTATTTTGTAAAAATGGGTAATAACTAATTGTTTAAATGTCTTTATAATCACATCACACTAATAATATTTCAGTTATTTCAATTAAATCTTGTGTATCAGATTAGCGCATTGTCCAGCCTTGTCCAGTTAAGCTAACTCCGCAATTTGTCTCCAGTGCCCGACTCTCCGCTAGCACCGGTGCCGCCGCCAGCGCCGCAGATTGCTTTACCGCCTCTCATCGACATCGATTCTAAGGACACGAATACGAAGCCCATCAGCAAGCCCAACGGTGACGTCAAACCCCTCAGAAGAGAGTCCAAAGGATTTAGGTAATATGCCAACTATAAAATAATACCGTACAAGTAGTAAGGTATTATTTTCTACTACCCTAGTGACCCACACTAACTTTACTCGGGTGTTGGGTTTTTAAAGTTCTCGGTACTTCTTCTACTACAGTATGCACGAATTATACCATCTATACCTTCTTATGATGCTGTCTATTAGTGAAAACCGCATTAAAATCCGTCCAGTAATTTATGAGTTTATAGCGAACAGACAAACAGATGCGGTCGGAACTTTGTTTTATTATATGTAAAGATAAAAGCTTTCAAAGCTTTCACCAGGAAAATCATATTCAGGATGGTATTTTTAAGGACAGTTTCAATACGTGGCTGAAATAGAGCCATGTCGGAAAACACAACTTTGCCCTAATAAACTTCTATAGTTACCGCCCTGAAAAAAAAATTACCCTTTATTCATTAAAACCATTTTATTTATAGCGAACGATTTATGGGTAATATCTTGAGAGACAAATGGCAGCGAGGACATAGTCAAATTAGTCAAGCCATTATAAAGGCTTGTTGTTACCAAATTCAGTAACAATAAGTTTTTTCTGGTTGGGAAAATCATCTTATGACAAATCCCACTCTGGGGCGGAGCGAGAGATAGTGTCAGATTTTTACTGACTAAAAACCCACTCCTGTTCCTTATTTGCCTTCGTCCCAAGGCCCCGGGTTTTACTTTCACACTACCCGTGACCCCAGTAGCCTTCGACCCTGCTGGGCCCTTATGATTTGCTGACATTTCCTTGAGGCGCCCATGGAACAGTACGCGCCGTCGATGACTTGGGCTCGGTCCGGACGGTTACCGGACGGTCGGACGGTACACCATTGTTTTTCATTTAGATCTGTCTAGACCGTTCTGATTAAGGAAAACAAGACAAGACTGACTTTGATATTTCTTGCTATCTATTATAGTCACACTGATGGGCAATGACCCAAGTTCTTTCAGACATACGTCTTCCGCACCGTCTCGTACCAGTCTTCGTAGTATGCGCCTAAATCATCTGCAGGATCCACTGCTTAATGTGCATGCGTCTGACGTGACCCACCCAATCCCATTTCAGTCTACAAGCCTTTTTACTCGCTTCTATTGTGTGTGTTTTGGAGCCCAGCGTGTTATTCCGTATTCGATCAGACTATAAATAACTCATAATATTTTTAAAGATCTTTTTTAATCGATAAACCATATGTAGTTATTTTCGCCCTTAGTAACAGTTATTATACCAACATGCGGGTTGGTGACCGCAGAACCATCTCACCCGCACGACGACATAAATGTGACCATTTAATTTATTACAAGAAGGTAGTACGGGAGTGATAGAGCGATTTATGAAGCTTCGGATCCAAATAAAATATTGTTGATTAATTATGAAGGATTATCATAATCTACATTAATTATGCGCTTAAACGTTGCCAACGTTAAGACATGCTTTTAGTGTAGTAACATGTGCTATATCAATGGACGTGTGTCTACTAATCAACTTCTGCCTACGTTTCTTGATGACCACGTTTATCATGCTTTTTTTTTAGGTGGGAAATCATCCAATGACATCTCCCGCTCTTTCGTGTCAGACTTATACTGACTAAAACCCACTCCTAGTTCCTTCGTTGCCTTTCATTCCAGGGCCGGGTTTTCCTTTCAGAAATGAACCCATGGCCCCCAGTAGGCTTCGATCACAGATATAGATAGACCTTCGACCCTGCTGGGACCCTACGGTTTGCTGATATCTCCTTGAGATGCTTGTGGAGCACGCGCCGTCGCGACTTGGGCTCGATCCGGACGGTTATCGGACCGTCGGACGGCGAGCTACCCATTGCTCGCCGTTCGCAAGCCTGCGCCTACGGTGGCCGGAAATGGGGATCATGATCCCGGCTGGGCGTAAGAGCCGTTCCCTCGCCATGCGGCCGCCTCTTTGCTAGCATAACTGCTATGCAGAAGTTACCGACCGCCTGCCACTTCTCCTCGCTCCAGACCATGACCTGTACCAAGGCCCCGCGCTAGAGATCGCTGCCGCTGAGCGCCCTTACGAGGACACGGCGGTGCTCTGCCCAGGCGAGGCACAATTCCCCCCTAGCCAAGTTACAACAGTCTCGCTTCAATTCTCTTTTCGTTTATCGCCTTGAGTCGGCCACGCCTCTTATTCCTTTGTTCTGACCACGTGACTGAGCGTTAAGATGACGTCAGAATAAAGGAATCGGAGGCGTGGCCTACTCGAGATGATCGACGATAAGAGAATCGAAACGAAACGGTTGTAACTTGGCTAGGGGGTTCTACCGTATGCTCGACCGTGTCGATTTTTCCGCACGAACTCGGTGCAGGAACCTCCCGAACTTACTATGTCCGGTCAAGCCTCAAAGAGGGGATTTACCGCCATAATTATGGCGTGTCCCAACGTTTATCATTCATAGGATATAAATGTGTTTTATGTGTTGTCCCTGTCGCCAGAGCTTTGAAACTCTTTAAGCCTTAACGCTCGCTCATAAGGTTCACGATTGTATTGAATGTGTGTCAGTGAAAGTTTGTTTTGGTAAACAGGATAGGGTCTGCGCGGAGGGTGACGGAGGGCGCGTCGCTGACGAACGGCGACGTGGCGCGCGCCGCCTTCCCGCGCCTGCTGGCCGGCGACGGCGACCCCGACTTCGGCACGCCCGTGTGAGCGCCCGCGGCTCCCGCGGCCCTCGCAGCACTCGCAGAGCACGCTCAACTCCGACACGAGACGCGGCCGGGCCTGCCCGCCGGCGACCTGCTAGAGACCCATAAGTTTAGTAGTACTTGTGTTGACAGCGCTGGGCGTCGATCGACGTACTTAGTATTATTCGATCTCACTATAAGTGCGTGTAATGGCCTACCGAATTTAGATTTAATCAGTATTCCTTCATTTACGCCGAAGTGATACCCGATTTTGAGTGCTTATTTTTCATTTCGTGTACGATACAACTAAGAGTAGTTTATGCGTAGAATTGCGCTCAGTCGCTTTTGTGTGTCCATAATGATAGTGATCATGAGATGAGTCGATTAGCCGACTGATTAGATCTCCAATCACGAACATTCATACTATGTGAGTGTGAATCATTGCCATTATACGGAGCTGAAAGTTCATCTATTTATTGACCATACATGATTGTTTATTTCCTTCTTTCAATTAAATTTGTTCGGGCTTTAAAATTTATTTATTATACCTTCTAGAAAAATAAATAAGTCCAAAAAAAACTTATATTTTACGTGTAATGCACAAAACTGTTATTGCCAAGGAAAAATTGATGGATGATTTATTAACAACGACTTCCGAACGTGTATTCCTCACATTTACTAAACGCAAACTAATCACAAATTAAATATTGTCAGGTTGCCAACAAGTATAGATTTACTAAACTAAAATCGGGTCCAACGTGATTAATGAGGACGGCGGAATGCGTCAGCTGATACTATCTCACACATTTGATCGGAGCACATTTCGACCTTTTCTCTCTCAAATAAAACTATATCTCGTCCATCAACAGGCAATAACAGTCTCTATGTATTATTTAGAATTAAAGTTATGTGTTTAAGAATTTAGATAATTTTAATAATCTCACGTTAGGTGCGTCTACCTGATTTATTGCAATTTATTTTCGTTGTTTATTTTTTATTTTTGTAACATTTTGTGTACATAATATATTGTATTAGATTTTGATTGTATATTTTAATATATTTGAAAAAAATAATTCTATGTATAAATATTAGAAAAAGTGAAAGAAATTTAAATCAATTGTCGACTGATAAATAAAAACTATAGTTTACAGTATCCATTTTATACATTCCTATTTAGCTTCTACGTGTGTATGTTAATTGACAAGCGGGATAGCCATGAGATTTAAAATAATAGTAAAAGAGAGCTCTTAAGAATAAGATGTTAATGTTAACGTGTTGTATTCAAGTAAATATATATCTTTTTAACCGATATTTTAAGTAGATATAAAATCCTCTACGACATTTAATACGTCGAACAGTCCATGGTGAGTATAATTATAATACATATCAACACGGCTCGCTGAGCGTAAAGACTAACTGACAACTGTCTAGTGATCTGGCCATCTGCCAACAATATTTCCGCACAATATACTCGTATATAACTTGTGTGCGTGCCTACACACGACTAGATAAACAATTAAATTTAGAATAACACCTTTAAATAAATATTTTACATTTATCATTTAATTAGTAAGGACGTTGAACTGTTGTCAATTTCATTGAGTCGTCAATCAATTGATAGACTTCACATTATGGCTCTAATTAATTCATTGTATCCGTATGAAAATGAGTTGGATCTGTTCTTGTGTAGTCGTAGCTCTGTCATGTCACGCATGCACACGTCCGGAGCCGTGTCAGCGTCTCGTAATGTTTTTACAATAGAGTTATGTAATGGCTCATAGATCTCGCTAGACTGCAGTCAAGTCAATGACATGCACGTGATTTTAAATTGATAGATAGACCGTTTCTAATGCCGCTGCATTTCACTCGGCGACGGGTAACTGCCGTGTGTCTTTTGTTCTTAATATAATGTCTACAACTAAAAACGAACAAGCATTTTATAACAACTTCTTTCAATCTCGTGTTGTATAAATAGATACTAGAATATATGTTATTTTCTGTGCATTCATTGAGCCATGTGATTTTATATATTTCTTGTTTATAATATTATATAAAACTTTTATTATGTATGAACATTCCACGCCTGCTCTTGTCGCGTTTTAATGATTTGCCGCGTTTTATATTTTTATTTCATTTACATATAATGACAATATGCCTATGTATTATAAAAAAACGTATTACATTTTATTTAAAATAAATGTTGTATTATTTTCCTGTCTCGATCTGATCGGGTAAAACAACTACTGCCCTGTTAGTTATTTACTAGTAACTTCAAAGTCTGCCTCTAGTTTTGGCAAGCGCAGCTTAATATCAATATTTTACACAAAGCCGTTGTCATGTCATAATGACCCAAAATTCCAACCTATCCTAATATTAAAATAGTTGTCAAACTTTTGATCTTTTTTTACAATGCTGTTTACCACTAAGCCACTAAGATTTGTAAATTGTCAATAACTGGAATTTCAAATGCAATAGTCACATCTTAAAATTTACAAAATATAACCATGTCTTTGCTATCGCGCTTACGAGTAAAAATAACTAAGTGATGAAAGTTCAAATTTAAATTCACCTGCAATGCATTTTAAAATTGCTTGCAAACATTTCCATAGATCAAAATCACATCGGGTTTTGGTTAGCGTCAAAATGGCTGGTCGCCTATGGCAAGCGGCTCTGAAAATATATTCAAGAATTGCTACCCAATTTAAAAAAGCAATTGAATATAAGCAATTGGGTAGCAATTAAAAAAAGCAATTGAATATAAGCAATCGGGTAGCAATTCTTGAATATATTTTCAGAGCCGCTTGCCATAGGCGACCAGCCATTCTGACGCTAACGGGTTTTGGTATAAAACAAAAGAAATCGCTCAAGAAGCGCAACCAACGTCGCAGATAAATCGAACTGTGCGCTTAAAACACTAAACCTGGAAGTTTTATAGTCGTGCTATTCGATCCAAATTATGCAGATTCTGAGGAATTTAGAACCTCTTCTCCTTTTGAAGTCTGTTAAGAAACCTGTATTTTTTTAGGAAATATCACATCAGGATTTGATGGCACACCGGGGGTAATTTAAGAGATTGGATTTAGAACAAGTCGTGGTTGGCATGCCTATTGTTTTAGCAGATAATTTATACAAAATAAGTTAAAAAAAAAAAAAACATAAAATAATAAATAAAACAATATCCTCATTTTGCAAGCGCCGTACTCGGGTGAAAACAAGAACAAAAAGAAGAATTGTTGGCTTCCGTGCCGTGACATCACAGGCTATGGAAAACGGCATGGAGTAAAGTGCTAGAAAAATTAAAACTATTAATCTGGAGATTTCTCAATTTTACTATACCACTCGTATTTACCACTAGTATTTTGCATCAAAAAACCTGCATCGAAGTCCACACAAAGTTGGATAGCACCAGCAGTGCAATTGTTAATAGAAAAAAAAATAAGCATGAACGATTACTCAAATCTGGCGCGCTTGAATTTTGACAGTACTTTATCGTAAAACGAAACGTAATGCAATGTTGCCCGGTTTAGAATAATACTTGTTTTAGTATAAAATCATCACTTTGGTAATGTTAAATAAGCCCATAATTAAGATATTTAGAATATTAAAAAGATCAATAATTTAATCATTATTGATCTCACTAGCCATCTGTTTTTGGAATGTATGAAATAGTATATTTTTAATGCAGTATTATAAAAAGGGGTAAATAATAGTAGCCACCGGCGACTGTAAAGTTATCAAGTATACTGGTTTATTCGAATACAACTATGCCATATTATGACTATGTGTGATGGTTTGACTGCTCCTGCAGCCTAACATAGTTCACGAAAATTGTTTTTATCATGATTTTAACGTTTGTTATAACAACTGCACTGATCTTGTTGTGATTCATATTGTTAATTGGCGCGAAGCAGGAATGAAACGAGTACATGGTGTTGGATTTGGAAGGTCAATGTGAAATAGAAGAAATGGTAGAATTTAAATCTATAAATTGGTCATACCGACAACTGTCATCCATTCCTATAATTATTATTATTAAAACAGATTGTCTAATGGCCAAGCCTATTTTTCTCGTATAATATTTTGTAGCGATTGTTATTTACCTTTGTTATAGTTTGAATCGAAAGTTTTCATTATGGTTGTCAAAGTGTATATCAGTGGTATTTCTGGAAACAAAGAGGTATGTTTAATATTAGAAAATTCCTGGGACGGCCGGGTGCTTTTCTCGACTTTTTCCAAAGCTGATTCATGTAATTATTGTTTTTGATTACGTGAGTTATGGTACTTTTTAGGTGAAGAAACGGCAGCAACGTGTTTTGATGATACTAGATTCTAAAAGCATAAAATATGATGTCATTGACATAACGGAACCAGGAAAGGAATCTGATAAAGAGTTTATGCAAAACAACTCGAAATCGAGTGGCGGGACAGTAAGCGACCCCAACCCGCGGTCCCCGCTGCCGCCGCAGGTCTTCAACGATGACGAGTACTGTGGGGTATGTTTATATCAGTCTATAAATTAGCAGCTATACTATTTCGCAAAATAAAAGAACATAGATGACTTGGTATTTTTGGTATGTTGCCATCTGTTTGTATTTTGTTTCTTTGTTACTTGCTTGTGTAGGTACTGTTTGTTGGTTTGTTTATAAATTACTTGTCTGTTGGTAATTTCATTTCTTTTCACATGCACTTTGTGAAAGCAAGCAAGTTATGTTTGGTAAAAAATTTGTAAACAAATAGTCCTAGCAGCATTCTTTATGAATTTCAGGATTATGATCTGTTCGACCTTGCAAATGAAGTGGACACTTTGGAACAGTTCTTGAAGATGGAAGCACCACCTGAGGAACCACCTCAAGTTGAAAATGAAGAGGTATTGTGACATATTTTTCTTAGAAAACAAATTGTTATTAATATTTTAATTTCTTCTGTGCGCTTCATTAATATATTAAACATTAAAAATAAATTGTTGTAATGTAATGGCAACAACCTCATTTAACTAAGCATTTTATTATCCTTTTTGAGAATTTTATTCTATTGTAGTAATTGAATTATATTGAATTACCTTGTATTATTTTTAAGGAAAAGCCTGTCAATGGTGATGTTGAGGCTGAAAGCAAAGAAACTGAGGAAAGCACAGAAGAGAAAGTAGAGCCAGCTGACTCCAGCGAGACAGCTGATGACAAAGAGAAATCACCAGAAAAAGAAGGCAGCCCTGCTAAAGAAGGTAGTCCTGCAAAAGAAGGTAGTCCTGCAAAAGAGAGCAGCCCTGCTAAAGAGGCGTCACCCACAAGAGATGCAAGTGCTGTGGCATCTAAAGAAGGCACTCCTGCTAAGGATGAGAATGAAGGTGCTGATGGCGATTCAAAAGAGAAGTCTCCAGAAAAAGAAGCAGAAAGACAAAAATCTGTTGAAAAAGAAGGCACACCAGAGGGTAAAGCTAAGTCTCCTGAAAAAGAAACTGAAGTAGAAGCCAAACAGGCTTCGAAAGAAAACTCTCCAGCAAAGGATGAAGTTAATGAAAATGGTACTGTTAGTTCGCGCGAGCATTCTGCAGAAAAAGAAGCGCCCGCTGACGAGCCAACAGAGACTGCTGAAGTTAAGAAAGATAACCCATCTGAGGCTCTGATCCAGAGTGAGCAGGTTGCTGCAGCTGAATAATGGACTGAACATTTACTTGCTTTTCGGCTCAAATCCCTATTAGCACTAAGCAAGCACTATTCATTAAGTTCTGTTATTTATAATGCATCATCATTATCACTTCTTTGATATAGTCATTGTATATAATGCGAAGAAGTATTTATTGAGAATCATGTTATGTGGCGATGTATAATTATGTTTTCATATACAATGTGGCCTATTATCATAAAATCATTAGAGATAATTATGATAAAAATAATCAATTTTTTTCTACAAAGTTCCAGAATAAGATTTCTATTTAACAATTTTATTATTCATAAAGGCTTTGTATTATTTTTAAAGTATTAATTTTTTATTTACAATTTGCTATTATATTTCAATATTCTTTTGTCTATTGTTACAATGGAATATTTTTTTTAAATTAATTTTTTTTTATGATTTTTATAAGAGAAAATAAGTAAGTCACGAGAATGATCTTTTCTGCTATTATTCGTCTTGCTCGATGCAAAATTAAAAAGCCATTACTTCGACTAGACTGCCATGAAATATAGTATTATTTATTTACATTCATTATTTAAACCGTAATTGCATAAATGATTATTCTCTACGAAAATGCACTGCTTTTGGTTGTAATAAATTACTTTACTCATGACAAAAGTTATTCATCATTTTATTAATTTTAATTAAAGACAGTTTTTTTAACAATTTTTCATATTAATTATATAAAATACGAACGAAACACTTATTTTATTTATCTCTTTCCTTGTTTACTTTATAATTATGTGCAACAAAACAAAGAAATAATGTTTCACGGTGGTGAAGTATGTAGGTTACAATTAGTATAATTTCTTCATTTGATCTAGTATTTCAGTGGTTATACATGCATTTTATTACAATTCTAGATGGTTCGTTAATTCATTGCAGCAGTCAAGGTCGGAGATGATGTTAAAACTTGCACTTTCAAAATCACTGCATCTTACAAAAGTATAGAGCCGTGAGTTCTGCGACCCACTCCCAAACACGTCAGCGTTATGCTCGATTAGATCGCTAGTACTTCGTAAAGATAAGGCGATTTCTTTTTGTTTAGCTGTGTTCAATGCTGTGAGTCATACTCCAATACCACGCGATTACTCTTGTTTGAAACATTAGAAGATTAAGGGCGTTTGTAGTCACTTGTAGGTATTCGTGATTATTTGTTTATTTTATGTTCGTAAGAAACGCGAAAAATACAAGTAAGTGCACAAACGCCCTTATCAAGTACCTAGTTCGACAAATATCTACTGCGTAACGTACCAGTTTAGGTATGTACCTATAAAATATTCTACACATAAATCTAGGTTAATAAGTTCATTAGGAAGATTAAATCACGCCCATGCCCTACCACCACAGGGTGTGTGCGGTCGCACAATCAGGCTAGTGGATATATAATTATTAGGTAGGCACACCCTGCGCGTAGAAGGTAGTTCACAGTTCTTTTTCGTGTCACGGGCACGACAATCGTTTATATTATATTGGCCCAAAATACTGCCAATTCCACAGCATCCTAGCATAGGATGTAGTAGGTGGCAGGCAGCGCAAAGATCGCTATAAAACAGTCTGTTCAATACATGGAACTACTCACTTCAAAGTTTCAATTACACAATTAAAAAAAAAGAATCTGTTAGTGAAGATACATACAATAGTTCCTGGAAACTTATCCATTGGTATGCATTCCATGTGAGGTAATAATATCAGTCTATATAAATTAACAAGTGAGGACAGACAGGCCGCTAACTATAGTTAACACCGAACTAACGGACTTAGGTAGGTACTGATAAGTAGATTATTCATTAGGGGCTGCTCAAGTATTACGTAAGCAGATTTTTTGCAAATATTAACCCCCCCCTCGTCAGCAAAAGTAAGCAAAGTTCTCCCCCCCCCCCCTATGGTTACGTAATCATTAGTACGTGCATTTTTCAATTTGTTAGTTTTGGTTGTTAATTTATGAGCAGTAGTAGTAAGTCTAGAATAAAGCAATACTTGAAATATAGGGAAAAATAGAGTTAATTTAAAATTTTGACATTATTAATTCAAATTAATAGTTCCCAGTCTATGACACACTAATCCATGACACTACTTTCTTGTGAGTTTTAAAACATCAACATTGTTCTCATAAAAAACTAAATAAAAAATTTGCACTGCTGACGTAATCACCATTTAGACCCCCCATCCCCCACGTCATCAAAAATAAGCAAAGTAAAGACCCCCCACCACTGTAGTGCTTACGTAATACTTGAATGGCCCCTTAGAATCATTACATTAGTAGGTTCATTCGATATCGGCGAAACTGCTCTTTCGCATTTTTTACCTTATCCGACTGTAGCGGAAACCAAAAGGCGGGAAATGTTTTTTTGTAACAGCTCACCCACCAGTCCCCAGTGTTCTTGTCGTAGAAGCCTCGTGTATTGACTGCGCGGCGCTGAGCTACGAAACGCGCCTTCGATTTCTGCAAGGACCTACAGACAGAGAGTTGTATGTAAGAGATCCCGACCGAGTGAACTTGGTAGTACTTCAAGAAATGTCAAGTATTAAGACCTAAGTGAACTGTACTGTACTGAATCTATAGATATCTAATCTTTTTTGTACTTTTTCCACTTTTTAGTATCTAATCACGATTTTATATCTTCTTGTCACTTCTCGAGTGGCTAAGGATAAGTTCATACTGGTGTGGTAACCTGTAGAGCTAATAAATATTACGTTTAGGTACCGTTTGACTACACAATAATCGTCACTTTGGGAATGTCTATAAAGAAAACGAAAGTTGGAATTCATGATAGTCAATTGCTCTCCGTATTATCATGTCCTAGAATAAAATCG
The DNA here is from genome assembly GCA_949316375.1 of Mythimna vitellina. Taxonomy (NCBI): domain Eukaryota; kingdom Metazoa; phylum Arthropoda; class Insecta; order Lepidoptera; family Noctuidae; genus Mythimna; species Mythimna vitellina. The sequence continues at coordinate 8,861,543 of OX438688.1, forward strand.
TCTTAGTTGAAAAATATCCTATTGGCATTAATGATAGCAGGGGCGCCGACTCCGTGGGTGCTCGGGGCTCGAGCACCCTTGAAAAATAAATTGTGGGTGCCGAGCACCCCTGAGAATAGACATCAAGAAACAGATCAGTAATCGCCTTTTAGGGATGGGCGTTTTTTCATTACCCGAAGACCCGTTTAGCGCAGTGGTTTAGACCGCCGGTTGAGACGGGTCGCGAGTTTGATTCCCGCACCAACACAAATGTTTGTTGATGAAACCGATATTTGTGTAGGGTTTGGGTGTTTGTGGTACCTTCGTTGTTCATGGTTTCCGTAATACAAGGGAAAACCTTAGTTTGGGACCTGGACAATGAATGTGATGTTGTCGCAATTTATTATTATCAAACATAATTAGTAATTAAGTACGCAGCATGTAAGTAGGACATTTTTTTATTTGTCGGTCAATCAGTGTGAATTTCTCTTCTCACACTTCGCCACTTTTTCGAGTTCATAAAATGGGCATGAGCACCCATGAGGTTTTCTAAAAGCCTGACTGATAGTGGTCATCATCATTTAATTATTATTCTTTTCTGCACCTACTCTTATATTTCAAAATTGTTGTGTCACACAGAACTTTTTAATCTGCCTACTCTTATGTAGTAGCTCGTTTGGGGTCCATGGCCACTTCTAATATCTTCTTTGTTTGTTTTCGTCTTATTTGTATATTTCGTTACTAAAAACTTGTGTTTGTCAATAAATGAACTACTGTTAATTTGAGTATCTACTTGAAATCAAACAAAAAATTCAAACTGTTACTATGTTTTAGTAGGAAGGAAAAGACATCGAACCAGAAGCGAATGAACGCCTCTGTCATTTTTTCCTTAAAGCTTGCTTCGATTGCTCTTGTCTCCTATATTCCTGTCATTCTTAGTTACGAAGCCTTTCTGCATAGCTTTATAAAGTTATACGGATTTCTGTGTGAATATTTAAAAGAACACCTACGATTTTCGTACTTTATACTGTACCTAATTAATTCATAATATTCTCCATCATCGAACGCCCCGACTCGCTTTGTAGTGGCAACACATAGAACACAGTAGCTACACGCTAAACAGGAACAATTGCCAACTCCTCTGTGCCTCGGAAAGTACGTGAAGCTGTTGGTCCCGGCTGTCATTCGCAGATTTTTGCCAGTTGTTACGGATACTTAGGTCAGGTCCGAATCTCTGTCAAGTTTTGCTAAGGTATAATGTTAGTTACTTTTCTGAGGAGACAGTTGCATCATGTGAAATGCTGATATGCAGCTGCATCCGGTTGGACTGGAAACCGACCCCAACTTAGTTAGAAAAAAGTTTCGTAACTATTGTTTATTTATTTCCGCTATAGTTGCGGTACATAGGTGAACCTAATGCTACAAGGCACGGTAGAGCAAGTCAACAAAGTACTGTTATGTGAACATTCGAAATGCTTGCACGCTTCACGCCTACGTACCGCACTGTTTCGTTCTTAAGAACATATACAGTAAAGTTCTGATGGACAGGATATGACATGTTACTCATAGTAGCTTGTCGCATCATACTGCTTCTGTTCGCCAACTCCGACACAAAGGAGAATAACAAAAAGTACAAGCGAAAATGTTATTTATTCAAGATTAGTATTTTGAGCAAATAAATTTTCTTAATAATTTATTCTACGTTTAACTTATCATAGTAAAATAAATATGGAATAACATGATATAAAATCTATAATGGAAATGTAAACATTCAGGTATCTAATAATTTCATTGCAATAAATCTACAATGAAGTATCTCTATAAACAGCCTCTATTAAATGAACTTTCAGTTCGTTCATATATTTTTTTTCATAACTGGAGAGGGTGGATTACTGAAATCCTTGAGGAGGGCATCTCCGGAGAAGTCGGCTATGTTTCTATGTCGCAGTTCTACGTCGGGGCGTTCGTCTAGGAGGCAGGCTTGTATGTTTTTGTCTAGTGTTACTAGTCTTTGGCGGGAGGTTTTGTATTCTTCGACCATGCTGAGGTTGCGTTTGATGCCATCGACCAGTTTGACGACGGAGTACTCGCCCATAGCTGCGCCCTCCTGCAGCTTGGAGCCGGCGATCTTGGCGACCGAGGACTCCTTCACGTCGGCGATGAGCTGCACGCACCACACGCGTAGGTTGTTCACGATGGTCACGGGCCCCTCGTACTCGTTCGGCACGATCCCGTCCACTTCGGACTCGAAGAACGACAGCAGTGGGAACCATATTCGCGTTCTGGAATACATACTGATCACATATTAATGATACCACCTGAAAATGATTTTTAATGTGGTGAAGATTTCAAAGCTCTCTGGGAATGACTGAGTAGTTTTTTTGCTTCTTTGATATGATTTGCAGCAAAAAGCACATGTGAGAAATGAGAATCGACATGATTGGAATTAGTAGATGCACTTTCAGCTTTGTGTTATAGTCCAATTTTATTTTCTAAAGCCACATCGAGCTGCTTTTTTTTTTCTTTATCATGCATCTGTAGTTAATTGTGTCGTTTTGTAATTTCCCATAAATGTGAGAAAAAGGCATGAGTTTATGTATGTATGTCATCATGGTTTTCTTCACAAACATGTAAATGCAACAATGATAGCCCAGAAAATGACAATATGTATGTATTGATTGATAGAAGTATTAAGGATATACCTGGAAGAGTCGTTCTGCATGAGAGCTTGATTGTTTGACAACGTGTGATAATACAGAAAGAGTCTGGAAGTGATGTAGAACGCGATGAACACGTCGATGGAGTAATGCTCGTGCGCCGCGAGGATGAAGAATATCCCGAACATGTTCATTACCCACGTCAAGATGTGCAAGAGGTATAAGTTGCGAGAGGTATCTGGAATTTGAAAAAAGTAGAATTAGTTACATAATGCAGTGGTATGTTAATGTACATTTTTTTTAAATGATATAAACCAGTGCTTGACTGCGATCCCACCTTATTTTAAGCAAAGATGCAATCGTTGATTATGAATCTCACTAGTTTATTAAGAGCCTATTCACTCTAGTCTCGAAGACACCTAAATTATAATCGAGGCAAATTCTAATCCTTTCATGTACGCGGTATAAACGACGAGGCGAAACGCTTAGTCCGGACCGTATGACGAAAAAATAGTACGATGTGGATGTGGAGTCGAAAAGCACACTGCTTTGTCTCCCATCCTGATTTCAGCACTGCCCGCGACGATGCCGTGGAAGGGACAAAAATTAAATTGACTGTCGTGCTAGCGACACAAAGAAGAAGGTACGTAAATACTAACTACCATACTGGAACGTATGACCTTGATAAAGAATTGGCTACCCGCACTTTTGGCATGGTCGTAATGAGCAACTTGTGGATCATGTCATACTGCTATCACCTATCCATTTGGTAAGCTCGGGCACTGTGCCAGTATTGATCCCTTTTCTTGTATTTTAGGTAAAGAAGAACTTTGTAATCATTTCAAAAACAGTGTAGTGTAAATAAAAATTAATTATCAGACAAACATCACACACATTATATTTATGAGCCTAAAGCAATTTAGGCTCATAAATAACATATTGGAACTGAAAAATATAAGAGAAATAATGTTTTTGTTATTTGCGATGGTCAGCTCGATCTCGCCTGCAGTGTGATGCGATAGATGAGGTCTGCGATAGAACGAGCGAGCCCAGGAGTTAATAGTTCACTCTTCATATGAAAGCTGGCGATTTTTACTTATGCGTCTTTTGACGGCCTGCTGCGGTGCGGATGCGGTGCGTTAGTCGTACTGCGTACGGACGATCGTATTTTTCATACAAAGCGCGCAGTGCGGCAACCGTGCGGCGAACTGTCGACAACAGGACGGCAACGTCTCAAGTACAGTTATTGGCAAGGATCTTGAGCGGTGACTGTTACTTGCGCAGAAGTAAAATATCAGGTCTCTTTGGTGGTATGAAGTGAGACGCGGGGGGGAGGGGAGTGTCAGTGATTGGTTCGCCGCGCATCGCATCATAGACGTCTTTTCGTCTTTGCTACAATATGCATACCTTCCGTTAGAAATTCTCTAAAAGATAATGAAAGCCGTATGAAAATCTGTTGCATGGTTAATAAGTAAACGGAAAAACAGAGAAACACAGCGACTTTGATTTAAACTATTTATGTTTTTTTTTTTAACTTTTGCCTTCAACCAGAATTAAGAAGATAGCAGGTAAAAGAAAAAATAAAATAAAATAGGTGTACATTTTCTTTGCCATAAGTGTATGATGCGCAAAGCGATCTCTCTCTCGCTCTTTCGCCGAGCGCTCAATATCCGTGCCGATAACTATACCACGTATTCAATTCGGTGTTGAATAGCGCATCACTGGCATACAAACGCACGGCAGCCAGATACGTTTTCAATTTAGGCGCTTCTTGTCGGACTGGTAACGTACTGCAACCGGCCGGGTGTCCGACATGAAACGTGTAAATTGAAAGCGCCTTTATAAGTGATAGGCAACACAGATGTTCCCAGAGAGTTTCACATTTTGGCTGTGCGTGAAATTAATGTAGAGAAAAAGTTTTCATCATATTAAAAGAAAGACGCCCACTTTTGGACATAGGCCTATCTCTAGCGTCGCCACAACGACTAGCCTTATGCGTCTAGTAACCATCGGATTCCCGTAATCATGACCAGGTCATCAGTCTATCATGTGGAATGCCTAGTCCAACGCTGCGTCTTCCGGTACGTGGTCGCCAGTCCCGAACCTTTCGGCTTCGTCGACCAACTGTTTTTTTTTTTAAATTAATTTTAAACCAGTGCTTGACTGCGATCCCACCTGATGATAAGCAGAGATGCAATCATTGATGGTGAGGCGCACTAGTTTATTAAGAGCCTATTAACTCTAGACCTAACCTAAATTAGAGTTGAACGGGAAGATCGCAGGCAAATTGTTCCAGTCCTTCGTTGTACGCGGTATAAACGACGAAGCGAAACGCTTAGTCCGGACCGTTGAAGTTTCAACAACGTAAAAGGGGATACTCGCTGTACGTCGGGTGTTTTGCGAGTTATGTGACCTGCACACTGCTACTTACTGCATAAAACTAGTTCCCCACGTTCGTGAGCAGTGGTTCAACTACAAGATCAATACAACGGTCCATAGGTCGATGAACTAAAAAATGCACAGTATGAAATCAACATATTGGTGTCAAACATGTCGCTAATCACAATCTCAAACAAAAAAGTTTGACAAATAACAATAGTTATATTGTCCATTAACCGTTTTGTCTTTCCTAAAAGTTGTTCTAAATATGATTGACTAGCTTGAGCAAATGCGAACGTACCTACTCCCGACATAAAAAATCGTAATCCAGGACATGGTCTATCTGTGTGCCAAGTTACATCCAAATCCGTTCAGCAGTGTTTATTTAACAAAAGTTCAGACATTGACATTTATAATATTAGTAGAAAAGAGTATTCATCATCAGAGGTTTTGTTTTTCGGTGAGAAAATCATCCAATGACATCCCCTGCTCTTGGGCGGAGCGGAAGATAGTGTTAGACTTTTACTGACCAAAAACCTACTCTTGTTCCTTCGTTGTCTTTCGTACCAGGGCCGAGTCTTCCTTTCAGAAGTAGACCTTAAGGCGCGCGTGGAACAGTACGCGCCGTCGACGATTTGGGTTCGGTCCGGACGGTCGGACGGCGAGCTACCCATTGCTCGCCGTCCGCAAGCCCGCGTCTATGGTGACCGGAAACCCGGCGGCTGGGGCGCGAGAGCCATTGACTCGCGCGTTGCACGTGCAGCCTCCTACTTTGTTAGCATTACTACTTCGCAGACGAACGCCTGCCACTCCTCCTCGCTCCGCACCATGGCCTGTACCAAGGCCCGGCATCATCAGGGGGTTAAATATTTTCTGTAATTTAAACATTAAATTCTTAAAAACAGACTGTTTCAATGTGAGGTTCGGTGATATCCCGAACAATGCACATTCACAGCACCAAAACGGTGACATCATATCTTTATAAAAACCGCGTTTTTTAAATAAGATAATACAAGCGATAGGCACTAATCTAGCGACTTACAACTCTTGCTTTTATTCACAATTTTTGAAATAAAATTAAATACCATTGTTAAAATAACAAATAACAATTTTCCATAATTTTATATAACAAGATTAAGAACAGATAAAGGTAATTTGTTATTTCGGCTTTAGCTTAAGAGTGGTCCAAGTTGTCTTAAAAGTCTTTGTCCTTTTTATCATGATCTTATCTTATCAGACTGTAAATATTTGTTACAATTGTTAATCAACGATCGCTACAAATGGTACAATATAATGGATGATCAAAGGGCTGTCCACTAAGGAAACCAGACTTGGTAGACAAATTAGTAACATTGGTAAGTAAGAAGTGTTTATTTTACGGGTAAACAAGAGGCAGGTTATTGATACTGTGTTTAATAGATTAGCTCATCTACATGGACAGGGTTCCCAACCCCAACTATAGGTTTATAAGAATAATAATAAACATTTATTTCGGACCTTTCCGTCCATAGGTTTATGATTAAACTACAAAGGACATCATCCACATTTCATACAGTTTTGGTCCAAAAGTAAAAGTGCCGGCCAAATAAAAAAAGTGTTTTATTCTGATAGAACTCGTCCGCCTTAGAATTCTATGAAATCTTTATATGACACCAAAGCTGTAGCATCACTATACTTGGTAATATTTGAATTCTAAAAATCCGTCTTTCATACATTTTGAGTAAACTACTAACTGTAACAAATGAATAAGTTTCAGTTTTTTTAACATGAATACCACGAGCGAGTTCTTTCAGAATAAAGCACTTTTTTTTATTGGCCGGCTCTTTGATATTTGGGCCAAAATGGATGATGTCCTTTTTGGTTTTCCCTAAAGGTTTACTAATATACGATAACGAAGAATGCTTGACCCCAATTAAATGGGGCATAAGGTCGCATACATTTAAATATTCCTATTTGTACCGTCAAAGGGCCGAGGTTTACTTTTCAGTTGTGTTATGTTGAAATTGAATTGATTTCAACTGCATGAATAAAACTAAACAAATAGCTTATGATACGAAAATAATGATTACGCCATGCCACAATCGCAGTGGGCACACCACAATCGCAGCGATAAGACCCCTTTTTGAGGAGTGGTTATAGAGGTGCCATGGCGTTCGCACTTTCCGTCTGACCTAAGTCCTCACGGACACGTTAGTTTCGGGAGGTTCCTGTTTCCGATTCGGTGGAAAGGAACGCCCAGATATGACCATTTTGCGGATCGCCTGGAGGAGACGGGGAACACTTACTGTGGAGGTCTGCCCTGTCTGGGCAGAACACCGCCGTGTCCTCGAAAAGGCGAACGTCGACAGCGACCTCTCAGATCCGGACTTGGTCAAGTCATGGTACGGTACGCGACAGTATGGGAAGCAGTCGCCTTCTTCTACGAAGCAGTAATGCGAGCGAAGGTGTCGGAAAGCGATAGACGAAGAGATGTCAGCATAATTAAAGAAGCCCGCTAGGGCCTGCAAGGCCTGCGCGAAGAGTCACTGTGGTCTTTGGGCTACTGAAAGAAAACTGGTAGGGTTTTAGTCAGTAAAAGCTCAAAACCCCCTTTTGCTCCACCCAGAGCGAAAGAAGCTATTTGATCATTTATCATCCTCGAAAAAAAATTCAAGAGAACAAAGAAATCATTCTTTAGCGATACCTAGTTTGTTTTTCCGACGATCTATTGTTGAACCTAAGTTACAATCGGACATTCGGAAAACCTATCTAGATTATCGTCATATATTTAACTCCTTTGTTTTGTTGTTTTCATGGATTAAAGGTTGTCTGTCTGCCATTGTTTCAGTTGATTGATTATGACGAGCAAGTTAGCAACTGCGACAGTAAAAGAAGTTTTTGAATTTATTCTAAAACATTTATCTGAGGGTATTTTTTTCCAAACTATGTATTGTTCTTTTTTTTACAGGTACGGAGATGTTTTAAAAAAAATACCTAAGTGTTGGAAATATTCAAGATATAAGATATAATAAATAGATAGATAAATCACTATGGCTTTTATCGTCGTGTGGGGCCCAATTAATATCGAGTTAATCCAAGTTATTTCTTCGTTTTGTTTTCGCGAGATAGTGGAAATCTACGCAGCTAACAACTTGTTGGCATTTTGATTTGCAAGCAGATTATGCCCACAACTACAACGCAATTAGAAAACAGGAGTTAACAACATTATGAAAACAACTTCATATTAATTGATAAATAACATGAACAAGAAATGCGTCATACAATATTTTCTAAACTTCCTTAATACGTCACTTATATTTATGCCTACAGAATAGGTTATCTGTATTATGTAAAGATTAAAGTATATTGCTCACTGATAAGATATCTTTGTTTTCTATAACACATATTCGGAGCATGTAGGTCAACTAAGAGCGTTGTTTCGAAAAAAAGGATTCGCGGTCGGAATGTTGGGCGCCCCGTTATAAATAGCCAATTTGTTTACACCGCATCGTGATGGCGCGACCATACAATCAATGCCATCGCTGTCAAAATTAAGAAGTAAACATTTCCAATGACGAAGGTTTTAGACGCGTGTTAGAAATAGAACGCATTCACGTGTCGCTCCGTGTGGCACCACGCTTAGAATAGCTCAGTCCTTTACTTCCTGTGTCGTAAGAAAATAAGGGATTCTATTAGAATTTGATTCAACTGATTTTCATCTATCGTCAAATTATCCGTAAAGTGTTGAACGGTGCCGTGTACTGCCGCGCGTCTTTTATTTAAAACTAGCTTCTGCCAGCGGCTTCGCTCGCGTGAAAGTAGGTTTCTCCATACAAACTTTGGACCCCTGTTTCACCCACCTAAAAGTTTAATTTCCAAAAATCCCTTCTAAGCACTCACCTACGTCATAAAAGGAAAATTTCACGTTCCTAGTTCCAGTAGTTTCGGCTGTGTGTTGATATGTCAGTCAGTCAGTTTTTCCTTTTATACATACAGATTATGGAATAACAAAGTAGCGCGGCGGCAGCGCTGCAATCACGCTGGCGCGGCCCTTTTCTGCACGTTTGATGGCGCCCTCACTACATTTGAATCTGCTTGCTATACATGACCTTCAAACAGGGCCAGATTTTTTTATAAAACGGTGTTACGATCTTTCGTTGGTATAGCGTTCATGTGATAAAGAGGCTCTTTCCGAGCGCCTGTGTTCCTTGTCACCAAGGTATAACCCATCTAAGTAAAAGTGAGCAAACATCTTCTGGGCATGCTCATTCCATCGTACACTTTTTCCATATTTTTTCATCATACAAGAACGTTTATTGCAAAAAGGGAGATTTCTAGAGAACTACAACAGATACTCACATCATCATTATCGTCATTTCAGCCTAAAGACGTCCACTGTTGGACATATACCTCACCCAAGTGTCGCCACAATGACCGGTGCTATGCGTCTCGCATCCATCGGATTCCCGCGACCCTCACCAGGTCATCGGTCCACCTCGTGGGAGACCTTCCAACTGTATCTCCCGGTACGTGGTCGCCATTCTAGAACCTTTCGTCCCCATCGACCATCTGTTCTGCGAGCAATGTGCCCTACCAGATACTCACATTCAGTTATAAAGAAGTTGAGGAGTGTCAGCGCTACTGTATGTCCGGAGAACATGTAGTCTCCACACGTCCTCACTCCTCGCACGGACATGCCGGCGCCGCTCCAGATGTCGTAAGCCTGGCGGAGGCGGCGCCCCCACACTGTGAGGTCGTCCGCGGGCGGGTAGGAGCGTGGCTCGCACTTCAGATGAGAGCCCGGTACCGACAGAGAGGTGATCAGCATCGTGAAGCATCGCAGCAGGAACACCGTGCCGGCTAACGCGAAGAATCTTCGCAGGATTATGAACCTGGAGAGGAAAGTTAATGTTTTCTTAGTTGTTATATTGGGAGCCGAACTTATTGCAGTGTTTAGGTAGACAAGTTCTTTATTAAGACTAGAAGAAGAACTAGGGGGAAACAGTAGCAAGAAATGTCGGACCAAAGACGTTTGAAAGAACGAAACCTTTAAGAGTTTCGTACTTTCAAACGTCTTTACATTTGTATTTCCGCACCTTTTTGTGTTTCCGTATGTATCTATGGACAACAGTTAGCATATCACTATGCAGTGATTGTGCTATACTTATATAATTACTAAAACATGTAAATCCGTATTTAAACCACATGTCTGGCTGTAGATACGGAGAAATTAAAGTGTGGCAAACCACATGGCAACACCATCGCAGTCGCGCCATGGTAGGTGTGTCCCATTAAATAAAACGTTGTCATGTGATATCCTCATAAATATGCGAAATATGGTCAATGGAGAGTACTCACGCTTTGCTTTGATTACCGTATAAAATAAAACGGGTGTGTAGGTACGTACCTACTTTTGTCCCGAGAGATTACAATACCAAGTAGAGGATTATTCACGCTTTTATTGATAATAATGAATATGTGGTGACGTCATCTTAAAACCGACAATAGTCCTCGTTCTGTGAGCGCGGAGGGTGCCCGGACAATGGCAATTGGTAACTGCACAAACTACGTAGTTAGCAACGATATCGTTATTTGATAAAGACGGAAATGATTCACTTAGCAATACAGTGAAATCATAATGCATAAGAATACATGCTCGTATTCGTAGATAAATGGTTTATTATAACTGACCTTAAACGTAATGCTAATGCAACAAGGATCATAAACGTAATACAAGATTTCACATGAGCTCGGGAAACGTTAATTGGAAAATCATTACATGAACGTGTTTTTGTAAATAGGTTTAGTTGAATATTGAGACAAAAACGTCACCCAAAAAAAGTTAAGTATGAACAAAAGGTTGAGTTCAGACTCGTTAGGGAAATGATCTTCATCTTATGCGTAGTGACATTCACGCAAAATGGCCTTTGTCTCCGTCTTGTATGTGAATCACAAAGAGAGTTGAACGATCAGTAGATAATGAGTCAACAATGAAAGGACTCGATAACAGAGCACTAAAAGTGTTTAATGCAACAAGCTGTCAAAAGCATTTTATTGATTTTAGTTTTAGCTTTGTGTGATTGTTTTGTTAGTCGAGAGGTCGCGACGACCGAGTAAAGTCCTGGGTTCTGACCAAGAATAGGTAGGATTAGTTTTCTATCCTCTATTCTGGGTTCTAATATTACTATTCTAAGTTTTTGTCAGTAGTAGCTCACGAGGAATTTCATAGGATTAAATTCTACATACAAACGCGTTTTGCCCTTCCTAATATCTCCGATCATTAACCTAAGTTACCGAAGCTGTTCCGAACATTATCCAATGGCTAGAGTGTCATCATCATCATCATCTTCCTGCTCTTGTCCCGTGTTATTTGGGGTCGGCGCAACACGTTTTTTTCTTCCATTCTGCCCTGTCACTCGTCATGCTATCACTAACTTCCTTTTCTTTCATATCACTCAGAGAGAGAGTGTCATACTTAATTTAAAAGTAAATATAGACAAAACAAGAATTATACAATTTTACAATAGAAAACAATCTTCATCATCTTCCTGCCCTTGTCCCATTTTATTTGGGGTCGGCGCAATACGTTTTGTTTTACAATTATACAATATAAAACAATATAATTACAAATTAACTGTCTCATACGATAACAATAAATATAGCACAATCCGATAGTATAGTTTTCCTTGGGATGTTATTAGATAGTCAGATCTCATGGAAATTTCACATATATAATATCTGTAACAAAATAAACAGATATGTTTACGCTCTATGCCGTCTTACACGAATCTCCAGCCAAAAAACAGCTCTACAAGTCTATCATGGATATGTACCTTCCAACCTATGGTATGGAATTATATTATGGGGCGGTTCAGTAGAATTTAATAGAGTATTCCTAGCTCAAAAGCAGTGCATTCAAGCACTATGAAACGAAAGAAAAATTAAAAAAACGCATCGTCCATGTATATTTTTGAGTGTTATATTTTCGTTAAAACACATCAGTATCTATACAAATCCTGATTATTGTAATTTTAATACCCGTTATCCCAATAGCTTTTCCTTGCCCAATATAAAAGCGATCTGTATGGAAGAAACTGTTATCCCATGTCAATTAAATTATTTAACAAGTTACCGAGTGTCCTGAAAGACTTACCCACCACATTATTCCGAAAAAAATTGTACTCCTGGTTAGTCGACAAATGTTTCTACACGACCCAGGAATACCTCAGTTATAAGAATAGAAAGTTACTGTAACACGTCGCTATGTTCCTATTAGTGCAATAATAGCCAGTTAAGTTAGTGTGTAATTTCATGTGATTAAATGTTAAGAGTATTTCTGTATGTTAAGAGTATTTATACCTAGGTACCTAACCATTCCTTTTAATTATTTTATTAATTTATCTACTCTTTCCGTTTCGTGTTTTTTTTTTTAAGTAACATATTATATTTATATATATACAAAAACACTTAACTAATTAAAACTACGAGTATATAAATAGTCTAAAGGCTACTTTTAATTATTATTTTAAGTTTCGCATACCAAAAATGGTGAATATGAGGATCTTTACTGTTATAATTATTGTATAATGTAACATTCATGTACCATATATGTATAACTACCCATATTATGCGAATAAATTATTTGACTTTGAGTACATATTTGAAAATGTATCTTTGTAATATTTCTATTGTAACATAATCTGTGTAAATGCATTATTTACACATCGATATCGAGATTAGGGTACATCTTAACGTGGAGACGTCATTTATTGCTGCTATAAGCCAAGCAGGTTATACAATCTATGCAGATTGTGTGTTACGTTACAAAAACAAGTATTCGGAAAGATAGAAAATCGAGAGACGTCGGGGCGCTTCGCGTTGCTCGTTGTTGACCTGAAAAACTTTGTCAAGTTATTGTCCACAATGCCAAGCGAGGCGAGACTAATAAGCCTCTGTAATCTCCACATTCTTAAATGTACTTAATAAATTATGAGAGGTCTGTGATAATAGCTATCGTAAGCGAACTGAGTATTAAGTATGCGGCTTATCAGTTATAAAATGCCTAATTTTTATTAATCACTCAATTTTAAAGAGCACGTTAGCGTTACTCGTTACTGACCGAGCTTGATGAAAGAATTTGATGTTTAGTTTATTTAAGAAACATGGGCGTAGATACCGCCGTATCAGTGATACGGGGCCCCAGGGCTAGCGGGGCACCGTCGTGTACAATAACTCATAACAAGTTATTCACAAACTTAAATTCTCTTATTTATTTTATTCTTTATATAAAATAAGAAAATTAACGTATCCTCGTCCACAAGTCCTGAGTATCACAAACGAGCTCATTTATATTTTATAATAATATTTGTATTCCTATTCCAGCCACTTCTTTCATCAATCACGAAGCCCGCCCCCTCACGGAGCGCGGTGGCTTGTCAGTATGGTATGGACGTAACCTATCCAGTTAATCTGGCTATATCCTTCGTGGCCTATTGTGACTACATTTCGCTGTCTCAAGGTACTAGTTTTTGGTTAGAAGGCCCTATCTTGTAAAAAAAAAAGAATTCAATTCTTTTGATACAAGGCCTATTTGGGGATTAGCTATACTAGGTACTGCTAAAGGGTAGGGACCCATAAGAAGACCATAAGAAACGGATAATTGAAATTGTTGACAATATTTACGTCACTAACGCCAATTGATGCCAAAACTGGGATTTACCATGAGAGCGAGCGAGAAAGAGGGATGGAGCTATACACCCTATTTAGCTCCATCTCTTTAACAGTTCAGTTTACGTCGTCAAATGGGTCGCATTAAGAGTTCGTGGTAGGGCTCACATTGTAATTAAACTGTTGATATTATTATTTTTCATAGTGAATTTACCAAATAATGCGATTTTTTTAAAATCTATTTTCATTTAGTTTGATTCTTTGTTATTTGCTAATTGCTAGGGTGAAATAAATAAAACTAAATTGAAATATTAATTATAAATATTTTTTTGCAAGAAAATGTATACATATAAAAGCTTGTGATTTGCATACCTCAAGGTATAATATGGTTGGACTGCTATACTTTCAATAACTTTATATAATTACCCATATTAGCAAATAAATAATTATGAATTATGAAATTACAATTATGCAAAATAAAGTACAAAGGCGGACTTAATGCTACGCATGCTTGCTGTTTTTTTACTTTAGCCTTTTGAGTAGCGTAATTAGAGACACAATAGAAAGAAAATGACCGAGGGAACACCGGCGTTCGCTCGGGATTTAATGAATTAAACGATTGAAGCAATTGCCAATACATTTGATTGTCATTCACGTAAATATTGTCAGTCGCAATCATTATGCCGTTTCGGGATCCTTTAAATATCTGTTTAACATCATGCAACGAAAGACTAGTATATAATATTGTAACCGAATTGAAAACATAGATTTAATGAAACCGCACTCGTAAAGTGAAAGACATATATATTATGTATCGAGTGCCATAAAAAATTGTGGATACGCAATAAAAGGCAGTGAAAACGACCACTCTATGCAATTATGCTATGTGGCATGTCCGTAGTATACCGCTGTGCGCAATCACGACATCATCTAGCTGATTTTACATAACCGACTTTCATTCTAACAGTGTCATTTAAATTTTTTGTTTAAAAATGCATGATACTGTCTGTCCTTAGCAATTTGTACAGAGATAGTGTTTCCGGAATTAAATCTGCACCAAAGTGTGTAACAAAGGCAACATGGATCCGAATGTCAATTGTCCTGGGTAAGGAAATTCAAATAAACCTTCAATTCCGGAAGTAATCGGCTGGTTTACTGTGGATTCGTGTATCGTACAAAAAGACAATCCGAACATTGTACAAAGACAGGCAGATGATGACAAAGAAACATTCTAGTGTGGACAATAAATTGCGTACAATGAGTCCGAAGTCTGACTTGTGTAAGTAGCTAAGTAGAGCACAATGTTGATATATCATGACATGTAACAAAGACAATTCAGTTTTTTTCCAGAGACAAAAATGAGAAGTTTTCATTTCTTGATAGTACTTGTTGATAAGTACAGATACTTGGGCTGTGGGAATGTTCGAAAGAGTAATTGCGACCATGGAAAGCTGAGGGCAACTGAAGGAACACTGGCGAGTATTATTAAAAGTCTGATACACCCTCTCGCTCCCTCCACCCTCTGGGGAAAATTATTGAATGATTTCCACTTAAAAAAAAGATACATACTGAAAATGTTGATTAACCTTGAGATTTAATACAAAAGTATTAAACAACATTCAAACCTACCTTCATTTGCATATAATGAGTTTCTCAATTTGTTGAATAAACAAATAGTACCTATGTATGCACATCTTATATACAAACATAATTATGTAAAATTGTAGGTATAGGTACTTATGAAAAATATTATAAATGACATCTGTATTCTAGGAGGGTCAGCAGAGACACACCAATTGTTTTTGCATAGAGATTAAGTTTTGTGAAGTTATAGTGAACAAAGGCTACTGTAAATACTGAAAAAGTTGAATAGACGGGTATTGTAATCAAAATCTTTAAAACTTGTAGGTACATAACAGAGATATTGTAAGATCTTTCCATTCTGGGGTAGAGTAATTTAACATGATGACATTTTTAAAATTTTGATGTTTTATTGTTTACACTTAACTAAACAACCTTGATAATACATCAGTCATAATTTGTTTACAAAAAACAGGGATCAAAGTACAATGGGTCACAATTGAATTATTATAAATTTTACACTATTCTGTTGTGTTGCCTCTGTACATGACAGACTTTTAACCTTTCGAATACCATAATTAGAGACAATAGAAAGACAATGAGAGAGTGAACGCCGGCGTTCCCTTGGGATTTAATTAATTAAATTGGGTTATTAACCCATGGAACCGGTTCAATGTGTATAATTTAACATACTATTGTATATAGAAAACTAGATAATTTGTTTGTATGTTATAAATAAATGCAATAATTGTATGTAAATAGTAAATTTGTTTCAATGAAATAAAAAGTGTTTGAATAATTGCAATTCTTTGTTTACTTCTTATTTCAAAATATGCAAATACATACCTATGTTTATGGAAGAAGAGCACAACTAGCCAAATGGCCAAGAGGAAGGAGCCGGTGATTTCACACATGTCGAAGGCCCATGGGATGTGTGGCACATTATCTAAGAACAGGTCTGGCAGTGGTGGGTATTTCTTCATATCTGGCACCTTGTCGTGTACAATCACCATCACTACAGCTGTCACCCACGTCACCAGGAAGACATAGCCTGTGTGGAAACATTCTTCGTTATCTAGTAACCTTTAAGTAGAAATAAAGAGACAATGAATTACTACTCACTTTCTGTTACTTTTAAATCATAATTTTCTGTTTCATTTGCCATTCCAATGCTTATTATGCCCACACAGAATGACATACATAATTAGGTGTAAATTGGTCACAAAACAAAAATAATCCTTATTTATTTATAATGTAGTTAATTTGTTGTATGTACACATGTTTTGCAAGTATGTTTTGATGATGCAATGTTATAAGTAGCACTTGTTTATTGTACTCATGCAGATTCTTTGGACTGTATCCCAAACATGTAGGTAGGTATTCAAGCAAACTGTAAATATGGCATTAAATACTTTATTTATCTGTTCACATAGTTACCTAAAGCTATTGTTGTCTTCCAAATCTCAGGTTTCAATCTTGAGGCTTTAACATCTGGAGTAAAACTTGACACACACTCTGAATTTCTGACATAAATATCACTTGGTGTTGGAATTTTGTTGTGTAGATTATAACTCAAATGTGACAAATTAGTCCCAAGGAAATTAATGTTTGTAGATGGATTACTAAGAGCATCATCACAAAGCCCGAGCTCGAACATAGCATTACGGTTGTGTTTTTGTAATTTCTTCACAAGCAGTATGAATCTCTTGCGTTCACCTAATCTTAACTGATCAAATGGGAAGTCATAGAAGTCTCGATCAACGAAGGATAAAAGACACTGTCCGTCGATATCATGGGATTTAATAATTTCTGTTATGATACTGGATATTTTCTCTTTATGTAATAAATCTAAAACTTCTTTGTTACTCCAATTGATAATATCAGATTCCATTTTCAACTGTTACTCTTAGTTTAATTGGATAAATAAAATGTGTTTTAAATATTTCTTGAATAATTTGTACGAGTGTAAATTTATATAAACAAGGTAACACTGAGTAAACGATCACAAAACTGTGTGTGTATTTATTTTAAAATTTTAATCCATCACGGCGGAGTACAAAGTGACAATGACAAATGACGTGACATTGAAATATTGACATTAGAGTAACTGTCAATTACACAGATTAAAAATATAGTTTTAAATTAGTCGATTTTTATAATAATTAAAGTAATAAATCGACAAAACAACACAGTTTAGACCTCCAAACGGATTGTCTGTTCGCCTGGACCTCTGCGTATCTTCGATAGTTGTTAGCAAGAAAATCTATCACCATTAGAGATGGGCGTTGTTGTTATTTTTCGCCATCGATGTGCTTCGTTGCTCCGATAACCACACCCGTTGTCAACACCGTTGTTTCCGACAACGATGTCGGACATCCAGATCCACGGTAACGTATTGGATGACATGCTGAACAACAACGGTATTTACGAAAACGCCATCAAGACTTTACGTTAGTGTTTTCGTAAACGTTGTAATGTTGAAGTTCGATACCTTTGCACTTCAACGAAACTACATTTACGAAAATAATAATATAGAAAAGTGTAGACGCAAGAAAGATAAAATATTTTTATGTAATACCTAAAATAAAATCAAAAACTTTTTATTTCACATAGACCTACATAAGTACTTATAAAATGTTAGAAACTAGTGCATGGACTTAGTCTTAAATACCTATGTTCCTATCTACGAATTATTCTAATTCATGTAATTTCTAGTAATTTTAATTCCATATTACGCCTTAAAGTTCGCTCCATTTTTAACACTTGAGCTAATTAAGTGTCGGTTGATTGACGGCACTTGATGGTTTCTTATTTCTTTGAAGCACGCAATTTTGTTGACATCGTTTCGTATGTCACACGTCATTCGGTCGCCTTCGTACGTTCTCGTTCGCCATATCGTTGCTGCTCGCAACGGAACATCGGTTGTTTTCGGGTATGGTAAGGATTATTCGGCATCGCGTTGAGTTTGTTGGGTGTTAGCCGGTGTTACTCATATCGTTTGTTCAACATTTCGACATCGTTGGGCAATATCATAGACTAACACCGTTGGCCACCAACGTTTTTTTAGAAAACGGCCTCCTCTAATCACCATCCACAGACAGTAGTCTGATACGCGCTACGCTCTAGAGCGGGAGAAGTCATGTCATTAGATGATTTCTTTTAGAAGAAACCACCACCCGCATTGTACGACGAAAAAGGGGGTCACATACTGTAGCTGAAAGCTTTTGTTCGGGTACTAATTCGTACCAATTGAATTAGTAAAACTGGAAGCGATTGTCGCTAGTCACGGACATGGCACGGCCAGGGCTCGACAGAGGACAGAAATACATAGGACGGGGCGTGGCCCAAACAATACCTTTTGTGGATTTATACTGAGCGACCTGTACCTACTTACACGGAGGATGTAAAATAGGACGGAGACTTTTTTTAGGTGGGAAATCATCCAATGACTTCTACCGCTCTTGGGAGGGGCGAGAAGGCGTGTCAGACTTTTAATGAATAAAAAATAGGACGGAGTCGGAGTTAACAAATCGGCGAGAGTCGATGGAATAAATTATTGGTCGACAGAGTACAGGGATAATTCTGCGGAGTAATTCATGTCAATCGTCTGCTTTTTATACAAAGAGTTGATTTTGAAGCAGTTACTAAACAGCATAGATTATTTGTAAAAAATAAGCAATTTTTTGTAAATAAATAATAAGAACCGCAATATTTAGAAATCAGTTTCCAGTTATCTAATGGTAAGAAATCCGACCCCATTAATTTAAAGTAATTTTAGAAAACTTTAAATGGTTATGAAATGACAGTTTGTATTGGTGGTTGAATAAAACATACTAATTATTAAAAAACAAACTTTAATTAAATGATTAATGTGATCACTATAGCATTGACGACTTAATTACAAAATATTATAAAAAAAAATGACACTTCTGATAATCAGGAATTATTTAACATTTAAGAATCATAATCATACAAAAATAATTTCCATGAATATGTTAATATGACGTATACGCGTACAGTACAGGAACGGTATAAACCCGAGATTTTCAACATTATTCGGCCATTCATTGAACGCCAACGACCATAATTTTGTATAGACTAATCTTATATTGTTTTTATCAACAGATAAAACAAAAAGAAACAACTTTGTAACAGCTTTCAAGATATAACTTCTATCTTTTTGTAAAAGCATGGAACGTAACAGTAACAGGTAACAACATTTTTGGTTAAAAATTATTTGTCAAAAAAAATTCTCAAGCATGACTGGATTTTTCGTCTAAAACTAGCTAACTACCACATGGTGGCCTCAAATATTAGAGGTAGTGAAATTATTAAAATTATAATAAAAACACTTGTATCCCTTGCAATATCATCGAAATATAAAACTAAAAACTAAGCATTTGGCTCGACTACAATGAGCCATAAAACTAATTTTAAACATTCGAAATGCTGACAAAATCAAAATGGAATATATCAATTAAACGACCATAGAAATGGGTCGAAATACTCAATATTGATTAATACTTGTGGTTGAATTTCATCTGCAATAAGTACTTAACATTGACTTGGGCGACGTCGTAAACGATGAATCTGGATGTGTGCTAAGGAAAATATCCTAAAACAAAATATTATTATTGTGCATTCATGAAACCATTATGTTCAAAACGTTATTGCTAAATGACATAAGTCTCTTTAAATGCCACAGCACTCGTTTCTCCACCTGTCACGGCTAGGTTGTCACGACACCGATGTTAAGATCGGTGGTGCAGCTACCTGATGAGTATATACCCACGTCAAGGTTGTGTGACAGCCACGACTGGAATACTGCCACTTCAGTTTGCTAAGTCTACATGCTTTGCCAGTGCAGCAGTTCTATGAGGTCCTCCTAATGCTATCATGAACTCATCGTTGAGAGGCCGAGTTGTTCAGGACGATTAGTATAAGATCTTAATCACAGTTGAATCATGATAGCATAACCCACTTTTAGTTGGGGTTGTAATTCTTTATATGATAATGTAAAACGCATCAAATGATACAAACTACTTAATTATCGTATGTACTAAACAAAGTACTCAACAATATGAAAACACTTGAAACCAATGTATGAACACTTTTTTTTTTTGAGGTGAGAATCATCTTCTGACTTCTCCCGCTTTGGGTGGAGCGGGAGCCCTCGCGCCCCACCCAAGTGTCAGATTTTTACTGACTAAAACCACACCTATGTTCCTTCAGTTGCCTTTTGTGTTCCAGGACCATGAGTATATTCTTTTCAGAACCAACCCCATGGCCCTAGCACCGGCTCTACTAGGCCCCTACGGTTTGCTGAAATCTCTTAGAGGCGCGCGTGGAACACTATGTGCTGTCGACGACTCGGGCTCGGTCATTATAGGACGAGCGAACGGCGAGCTACCTTTAGCTCGTCAGCAAGTCCGCGCCTATGATGGCTGGAGATAGCTCTGCTATTCCCGGCGCCTAAGACCTCTCTGGTCGCGGCGGCTTAGGCGTGAGGATGTACATACGTTCGCTCACTCTTGCGGTCGCCTCCTTGAAAATGATGCGACTGCATCCCATTCCCTTTCGCTCCGGACTATGGCCTGGACCAGGGCCGAGCGCGAGAATTCACCGCTGCCGCGGCGATGCTCCGCCCAAGCGGGCCACATCTCGATCGTATGCTCCACCGTGTCCTCTGGGTTGTCAGCGCAATGGTGACACTCGGGCGTTTCTTCCGCTTGAATCCGGAACACAAACCTCTCGAACTTACTCTGTCCGGTGAGTGTGTCGCTTCTCCAGTCACTCTTGAAAGTGGGGACTTACCGCCACAATCGTGACGTGTCAAGCACTGGGTGGCGACAGTCGCTGTCGGTATGTCCTCATGAGATCCCGCCGGAACTCTGTCCGCCATGCCGCGGTTTGACGCGACAGTGAAGTTCCACCCCGGCGTTGCACAGCCTGTGCATTTGTGCACGGACTGTTGCTTTCAAATTCCACAGCATGGAACACCTATTTAATACTTTATTGTAACTCCCAGGGTGAAAATTGATTATATTGTAAAATACTGTTTTGTAAAAGTTTGTAAGGATGAATCCCCCGTATATAAGGCAGATCAAACTGGTGTAAATTGTTTTGGTGATTAATAAAGGATACTCGTTATACAGCAGCCGGGTTTGGACCGTGTTGGTGATGGGCTTGCCGAGCGGCACGATGGTGCCGTCGTCCAGCGTCCGGTTCTGCGCGGGGTCGGGGTAGGTCTGCCCCACGCCCCACGCAGAGTGCATGCCGGCCGGCAGCTTCACATTCTCCGCATAATGACATTCCTTCCTATAATAATAGTACACAAACGCATTTAGCTATGTTTAAAATGAAAGCTACGGGCTCGAGCGTGCTCATATTTTCGCTAGATGGCGCTGACATTTGAACTTTGTTAGCAGACACAACAATTAGTCATAATAGTGGGAACGCCTAGCACGCCAGCCGTAAAACGATGTAAGTTTGTTAATACTAAAGAGTGACGGTAAATTATGTATTATTATGCGACTATTTGTCGTGGCCACGACAAACATTTGTTATAACGGAAATAGCTAGAGACGATAGCAGTTTGACGATAAATTAACCGTTGCGACATAGTGGGAACGCGGCCTTAGGGTTGAAAACTTCGCTAGACCATAATTTAGTTAGTTGGTCGATTTAAATTTTTCGTCATAAAATCCGATACACTCAAATACACTTTTCAAGATATACTTACATGTTTCCGAGAGCCACTTCACATAGCAGCATAAGACCGCTGGGATTCCTTTTGTCGGTGCAACAGTAGTTGGCCGATTTGGACACCATGTCCGCGAAGTATACACCTTTACCGAACATGTAACCAGTAACAGGCGCTTCCGGCGGTGCTATGCGGAGACCTGGTCAGAAAGCAGAGAAAAAAAACTAAATTACAACACGCCTATAAGAATTAGAGAGAGGTGAGTATAGGTACTCAATAGTACAATGACATGTCACCAGTCTATTGCCTGGGTTCAGACTCAGGGGTGTCACTGACTGCAGGTTACTGAAAGAACACAGGTGGATTTTAATCATTAAAAGCCTGACACTCTTGCTCCACTCAGAGCGGGAGAAGTCATTTCATGATTTCCCAACAAAAAAACGGGTTTTACTGAAAATTATAAGTAGAAAAATCAAATTAACGTTTCTTGTCCCCACATACATTATTGCAAGTGGAGCCGAATTTTCCTTCAGCTTAAATTCAAAATTCCTAACTCTTTAAAGTAAGAGTGAAAAGAAATCTTCTGGACCCTTTTGTTCTATTGTAGACCTCATCCATCACTTTATATCACTCGAGATCGCGGGAAAAAGCTAATTAAAAAAAAAAGAGAAATGCACTCTATGTCCCGTTTACGATCACTATAGATCGACGAGGCAATCAAGCTAAAATAACCGACCTTGGGAGATGATTCCTGCAAAGTTGGTGACGCGCGAGCCGTGCCACAGCAGACGTCTGTTGTGAAGCTTCTTGAACGGCTTGAAGCGCTTATCTTCACCTTCGCGGACCACTTTAAACACCTGCAAGTAATCCGTACAACATAAATGATTATTATAAGCATAAGCAAATTAATTATCTTTTTATTCCGGGAGTAGTCCTCATATGATCATTTTTTACTTACACACAGCCCTTATATAGCTTCCTATTATATATATATTAAAAAAGCCTAAGTTTGTATGTAAATATGTGTCGGTGTGTATGATTGTTACTCCTTCACACTCAAATGGCTCAACAGATTTGAATAAAATTGGTACCAAGATAGTTTATATCCTGGATTAACACTTCGTTATAATTTATAAAGGTACTACTATTATTATTTCACGTGGGTGTCTATATATATAAAAGGGAAAACTACAAGGCCTAGGAGCGTAAAATTTTGCATGAGCACTAATAGAGGATTTTCCAAAATTCTTTTTTTTTTTTTTTTTTTAATTGATATAAACCAGTGCTTGACTGCGATCCCACCTGATGATAAGCGGAGATGCAATCATTGATGGTCAGGCGCACTAGTTTATTAAGAGCCTATTCACTCTAGCCTTTAAGGGTATGAAACAGGGGTCCAAAGTTTGTTTGGAGAAACTTACAATCACGCGGGTGAAGCCGCTGGCAGAAGCTAGTCTACATAGCATAAAAGGGAAAACTGACTGACACATCAACGCACAGCCGATGCCAGAGTCTAGGAGCGTGAAATTTTGCACAACGTTTCCTTATATGGCGTAGGCAAGCGCTAAGAAAAGTTTCCAAAATGTACCCACTAAAAGGTTGAAACGGGGGTCCAAAGTTTGTATGGAGAAACCTGCTATCACACGGGCGAAGCCGAAGTTTATTACATAAACAACAATGAGCAGTTGATGCATATCATACCATTAATTTCTTTGAACTTAATTTCCTATCTTCGAGATGTAATATAGGGTCTGATTTAATATCCAATTAATCATAATTTAAAATGCCTTTGGAAGGTGTAAGAGGGGGGGTCGAAGCCAATTCGCAGAGGCCCCGTTAGATTTTTTCGATTTTATGAGGCAGCAACCGACGAAATCTCCCTAAACACAGAGTTCGATAGGAGAAAGGAGAGAGAGCTTTGCCTAGCAGTAGCACTCAATGTAAACTAAACAAATAACACAAAGTAAGAGATAAAGTGACTAACCTGTTCGATGTCTAATGTGTAAGTGGAATGCGTAGCAGCGTGCGTGTTGCGGACATACTCCTGAATCATCTCGAACTCAGGCGATGACGTTGGCAGCGGTTCGATGTTCGCCTTAAGCTTCAAGTAGTGAGCCGAAATTGGGCTAATGTTATCTGTATCTGTGAAATAAAAGTACCTATGATAAGAATAATACAACTTGAAATATTATTTTTTTTAACAAAATATTCGACCTGCCATTGCCTCTTGAATAACGTAAAAATGCTTGCATGCAATTAAAACTGGGACAGTTGACTTGTGGCACCAAATAACTTAATTGTTGTGTCACTGATAAGTAACAACACTTGTTTTTGTTCAACTGTCCTACCTTAGTTATTTAACAAAGATAATTCCCACATTTATAAAATTGTAGCCCTTATTATTTGTTCGATTAGTTTCGACATACTTTAGAATTCATTTGGGTCAATATTAATGGAATGAATCGTGGAATTAATAATAATAACATGTATGACAAGAAACACGAAGCTGTGAAATCGCAAATAGATTGTTGTGTTATTATAGTATCAATTCATTTATTTAATCAAAGATGAAAGAAAACAAGCGCGAAGTTACGAGGTGACACAGTAATAGAATTTAGAAGCGCCGAATATCTATAACAGCCGTCTGCCTCCTCTTGACCTTAAATACGCTATTGCTTGCCAAGATCGACTGGTTTAACGGCCTGGATTGAAGCGCCCTAAGCACCGTTGACGACTGGGACAGACGGTTACTAGACGGCCGGACGGCGAGCTACCCATTGCTCGTCGTCCGCAAGCCCACGGCTACGGTGGCTGGTAGTCAGGTTCGGGGTCACGGCGGTTGGGACGTGCGAAGTGAGAATGGCCGTTCCCTCACGCGTGTGGCCGTTTCCTTTTCTAGCATGACTGCTTCGCAC
Source organism: Mythimna vitellina (assembly GCA_949316375.1). NCBI lineage: Eukaryota > Metazoa > Arthropoda > Insecta > Lepidoptera > Noctuidae > Mythimna > Mythimna vitellina. The sequence goes on from OX438688.1 coordinate 8,886,403, forward strand.
GCGGATGCGGCTGCCAATCCCCTCCTCGCTTCGAACCATGGCTTGTACCAAGGCCCGGCACAAGAGTTGGCCGCCACCGGTCGAGCTTTTTATATGCGTCTTATTTTATGAAAACAATGGAATTGAACAAAATTGCATGACTATGATGTATGTTAGTATCTATAAAATAAAGGGCTCCACTATACCGGTTTCTGTCTTCATCAAGCTGTAAGCTATTTCAATTTCGAGCAAGTTGTCCAGCATGGCCGTCTTCGTCTTAATGAGTTCCACGTTGTCCAGCAATGGAGGATTGTTCACGCCGAAGTCGTGAGGAATCAAAGTGAAGAATCTGAAACATTAGGTACATGATATATGAACTTATCTTGAGAAAATGCCTGAAAAATACAAAAGCGTTAAATAATAAGGAACCTGTTGGTAGCGTCGATCAATTTGCCTTGACTGGCTGATCCCTTTTCGATTAGTTTCAGAAGTTCCGACAAAATTTTGTATCCAGACTTGATTTGTTTCTTCGACAGTTTTCCTAGTGGCATTTTTTCAGTATCAAGCTAAAAACAAATACATGATTTTAATATAAATCGATACAATTTATTATTTAAAAAAATTGGCCATTGCCAGTCGTATTAGCGCATCGTGTGTATGTAATGACAAAGTGCCGTTGGAAACCTGTTATTCCCATACCTCGAGATCGCGTTGAATTTGCCAATAACTGTAATTAGGTTTATAATCGCAAAACAAATAATTTTGATGTACTTAATTACGGTTTTCAAATTCTTTTTTTTGGAGGTTTTCGATTTTAACTTTTTTTATGCTATAAGACCTTACTTTTTCCTAATCTTGATTCTTGGTCAACGGGAAGTACTCTTTATGCCTTCTATTAATATGCGGCATAAACGGCCGTATCCTTTGGTTGAGTTGACTTAGGGGCCATTCATTTATTACGTAAGACGATTAAGGGGGGAAGGGAGTCGACCATGTCTTATTTTTTCTTACAAGGGAGTGGTTTCAGTGGGAGGGAGTTTTGATAGTTCATACGTCAGATCACAAAAATACGCAGTTTTTTTGAAAAATCGCGGGCTACCGCTGTTGTGCCGGTGTGCTTTTGGATGCGTAAAGGTAAACTATTTCCATGGCAACGTCACTGCGCCTTCCTGCTTGTGCACTAGACGTTACCTGTTTGCATAAACGACACACTTGTAAACGCCCCTAAAAATTGTTACTTACATTTAAAAATAAACATCAAAATCTACAAAACGTATATTCGTTTTTTCGTTTAAATTCGTACGTAATAAATATTACTCAGGGGGGGAGGGGTCGACCTATTCTTATTGTTTTTGTTATTTAGGGGGGGGAGGGGGTCAAAAACTAGTAAAAACCGTCGTACGTAATAAATGAAGGGTCCCTTAGCAATGTGATTGTTTCACAGCACCAAGGGATTGCAGACCTGAGTATTTAATATTTATATCAATTTGATACTTCAACGCGTTCCTGTGAAAACGGGTCTTGACAGATAGATAGACGGACAACAAAGTTATCTTACTATGGTTCTTTTTACAAACGGGTACATTCACATAGAAAAATAGTAGCTGGTCCTATGGCACCAACTCGCGTTGGTTGACCACCCTAAATGCCATGGCGGGCTGCGGCATTATAAGATTCACCGTGGCGCTCGAACGGGAAAGGCAAATAAAGGAACACATCTGAGTTTTAGTCAGTAAAAATCGGATACTTATCAGATAATAGATAATATACCTTGGCCAACCAGATCCGAGTTACTATATTTTTTGTGCGCCCCAGTAAGAACCTGCATCAATCAAGTGCTGAGAAGCAATGCTACCAGCTTTCTACGTGAACGCATCTACAGAGCGAATGGGCCATATATGGCTGGGTACTGTACTACAATATGTATAATTATAACATTTTACCTCGAATTCCAGCAGCGTTTTCTTCATGACGTCGACATCAAATATTTTGATGACAAGTTGTTGAACTGGCACGGGGAGGTCACACTTAGTGTCCAAAGCCAGGTTTTGTGGGGCCGGCTCATCATTTCCGTAGTCCATGTCCAATGGGAAGTAACGTCCAGGCACCTGATACATTGAATTCATAGTATATATTTTACATTTATTTAAAATTGCAGAAATCAGTAATGCTTTTTTTGAAATAGATTATTTACAGGCACTTTTGAATTGTCAAAATGTTGGTCAGTCAAAAAAAAAAGTGAATTGAGGAACAAAGAAATAGGAACATTGTTGATGCTTATTTCTAAAGAAATCTGTTAGTGTGTCAGTGAAAGAACAGTTGATTAAAGAAATGTAAATGTCTTAGCCAACTATTACAGAGAGTTCTGTGAAGAAAATAAAGTATTTGCAAATAAATACACTCAATCTCTCCAGCATAATGTCTTACTGAAGTTATTTCTCTCTGATTCTCAGTAAAAAAAGGTATTTCAATGCAAATGTGTTGCGATTAATTATCAGAAGCCGAGATTACTTATCCAGGTTTCACTATGTTAACATTTTACCTTCATAAAACTGTCTCTGTACTCCCAAACATTTTCAGTTTTCTCCATGTACAGATCTTCGAACTTCTGGACCGCTTTATCCACAGACTTGCAGGGTTCTACTTTAGAGCCACCGATGGTAGTCCCGATGCGGCCCCACGAACGGAACAGCCAGTACCTTGCGTATGAGAACAAAATTGTAAAAAAACTAAGAAGTTGAATGGTTATTTTAGTTTACCAACAATAAATGCCTAAATACCCAATAAAGTTTATTTCAACTTATAATCCTAAGTAGGATATATCGCAGTTTAAAGTATCCCGTTTTAAAAAAAAACTAATTTAGTCGGTAACCTGCCGCCATGGGATCTGGAGGCAACAGTCAGAGATTGCATCTCTGACTGAGGCGAAACTCACGGTAATTTCAGGCCAACATTCTCCAGTCAGTGCCACCACACCTCCAATCTATTGTGGACTTCTCTCACCAAACACTTCTTTTGACAGGTTTTCAGGTTAAAGTAGAGTTTGAGAAATACTTAACTTCAAAAGCTTAAAACAGAAATAGAGAATGAGTATAAACTCCTTACCTCTTTTTATCGTCGCTCTCAAGCACTTGCATCTTGTAGTAAGAGTTCTTCCCGGCGACGACGTCTGTCTGTGAGAGTACCACGGTGTACTTGGTACCTTCATAGTCCGTGTACACGTGCGCTTCGTCCTGCAGGTTGGATGCGGGGTCTACAGCTGTGCCTCCTGGTAAAGGAATATTTATTTAAATTTAGAACAAGAAAGACACAAATCTGAAAACAAAACAGAATCGACTGAAAGCTTTCACGAGCGACTTTCGCGAAGCTTATGTAACAGTTCGAATAGTGATGTAGCGATTTCTATGGCGCCCCATAAGAACTAATAACATTGATTGTTAGATTTGAACATATACAATAGCCCAAAGTCAACTATTGGGCAGCTGCCCAGATCAGACAACACAATGCGGGACTTTACACTCTGTTTCGCATACCTCTAAACATTGTTCCAATTCAGGTAGATCTTGTTTTTGTTTGTTTTAAATATAATATTTATTGTCCATGTTACTCAGTGAAAATGTAGCTTTCTATCAGTGAAAGAGTTTTTAAACGTAACAAACAAATAAATAATAAATCAAATCTGTCTTCTTTATAATATTAGTTTAGAGATGGTTTTTACCTTGAATTTTCAACTTCACAGCCGATTTCGAAGACTTAACATACAAGCTACCAGATTTTGGAATGGACTTTCCATCTAAAATATCTTGGGGAACTCTTGTAGCTGGCTAGAATAAAATTAAAATAAATAAAAAACATACGTTTTACATATTTTTCGAAGAAGTAAGAAGTCATCTACTTTCTATAAAAGATGTCAAACTTACATCAGATCCCCAGTCGGCAATATTGTTTTCTTTAATAAGTTCTAATGACTTAGAAATTGTACCATCTTGCTTAATTAAATCGAGGAATGATTCTTCAACAACCTGTAACAAATATAATGAGTAGATACAGGGTACTGGAAGCATATAGTATAAATAGTACATTTTTATTACAAGTGCGGAGAACACCCGAACCGAAAGTGAGATCGATTTGGAACCAAGAAATTGCTGTGTTATTAAACGACGATTTTCAACACGCTCGAAAATAATAAGTTAAACTTCATAAACATAATATTCAGTAACAAATTATTGTGAGAAATGGCTTATGGATTTTTTTTTTTGGTCCTTGTTGGGGGATTACTTATTCTGTGGTGGGGGCTATCCGGCGACCAGCCTGATATTATAAGTTGAAGCGTGCCTGACCGCCGCACTTTAACACACTAGTGGAAAATAAACTACATTGCTAGCATAAAATCGGTAAAAGTAGGAGCAAGCTTCGAGTAAAAATGTTGTAAAGATTATAATTAAAGGGGTCACTCACAGGCGTCGTACAGAGGGAGTTCCGGGGTATGGCCCAGTAGGGCCGATGCCCGTTAGGGCAACTTTTCAGAAATTACCCGCATTTCTGAAAAGTTGTTCTTTGTGTACCCGTGGCCTTAGTACATAAAGGGCAACTGAAGGACAAGTGTGATTTCAGTCAGTAAAAGTCTGACTCGCCCTCGCGCTCAACTCCTCGAAGTCATTGGATGATATCCCACGATAAAAAATGAAGGGTCCTTCTGTGTGCTGATGGAACTCACCACACACGTGCAGATCACCAGGGTAGTTTTAGTAAGGTAAGAATCCCACACTCCTTAGTCTTTTCCCCCAATAGTCCAGATGCATTATGCGTTCCAAATAAAAATAGGATCGATCGCCATGTTGTGACGTCACGTAATACTGTCAAATCGAAGAAATTGGGTAGGATGAACAAAACAAGAAATTTTTAAAATTGATTTTATTTACGAATCGTGAACGAAAAAAGTTTAATCCGAATTAAGTTTTTCAATTTTGTTCATTTCTGCGTCACTGTCTGAAGAAGTGTCTGCGTAGTGGCAAATGGAAATAGAAGGCAAATTACTCCTAACAATTAAAATATGATAGAAAATTGTTTTTTTTTTAAACTAATGACTTAAAACAATATATTTAGATAATTTATATTAAATAATAACGTTTTTACTTCACGTAGATTTAACTAAGATTTGTAATACAAAGCAAAAGCATAAGCTTTTTTTGCAAATCGTACTTTTCACTCAACATTTGATGGATCTAATTTCCTATTCTTATTTGGAACACATAGTATGAACATCCATTAGCCTAACCTAGCTCTATACAGGGCAAAATACTTTGGCTACTCAGGCTGAGATGGCGAAATTACATTACAGCTCACCTTTGTGAAGTACATAGGATAACTTACTTAATTTTGTACGAATTTGAAAAATTCTAACTACATATTTATATTTTGGACTAGCTTTTGCCCACGACTTCGTCCGCGTAGAAGTCGAAAATGGTTTTATTAGGTTTTTTGAGATACGAAATATGAAATATTATTTATTATCTTCGTCGTGTGTGATAGTCCATTGAATTGTATGGGGAGCGATATTGTATCTTAAGATAAAATATTATAGTATCTTAGCCGTGTGCAGCGCCCTTTAGTGAACGTAGTTATTTGCAGTTGGTGCAGTAATCGGGTCTAGGGATCGAACCGCAAAATTAAGTTTGTTTTTTATTGTATATACTTTTTGGGATAAAAAAGTACCCAGTCTGGTGCCCAGGATATTAAAGAATAATTATACCAAGTTTCATCGTAATCGAACCGATAGTTTTTGCGTGATGCCTGAATAAACAGACAGACAGACAAAAATTTTTTAAATCACATTTTTGGGTTTGGTGTCGGTCTAATAACACCCTTGCCATTTATTTTTTTTATATATTCATTGTACAGAATTTTCACTTCTACAGATTTATTATAACTATAGATAAGTTACTTTTTGATACATTTAGTAAAAAAAAACGAGTCACGTATAGTATAGTAAATAATAAAGTAGTACCTCAATATCCATAGACTTAATTTCATCCATTTTGGCTGGCATACTTTCAACATCTTTCTTGGTGGATACTACAGCAGCGGTAGTGTTGGTCAGCTTAGAGACCACTAAACCACCTAACTTCAGGATACGTTTCTTAATTTCTTCCTTATCCTTCAACTTTCCGTACAAGAAGAACTGCAAGTTCTTCAATGGTGGAACTGGTATTTCTTTCTTGACGCTATGAATAATAAATAAATAATAAGTTAACTAGTAGTTATATGAATGTGCATAGATGTATGAGTATGAATTTATAACGGTGGAAGAACCAAAAAGATGATACATCGACTTTTTATATATCGACGTCGATATATAAAAAGAGAAACTGACTGCCATATCAGCGCAAAGCCAAAACTACTGGGACCTTGGAGGCATCACTTTAGGGGGAGAATTTTGGAAAATCCTCTCTCGATTCATCAAACGGGGGTTCAGTTTGTATGGAGAAACCTACTTTTACGCGAGCGAAGCCGCTGGCGAAAGTTAGTACATAATATATATTAGTATGGAGAAGTACGTAAGAAAAGGTCATAGCTACATAACTCTCAACGTCGGTCCACATTGGATCATATTTCCGATCCTAAAGTTTATTTACTGTGATTGGTATAACAATTGACATTAAAGTGAAAGCTAAGTACAACGTCGACATGCCGTCGTGTCGTTGCCGCTTCGTCGACAGATTTTCATAGTTTTGTATTTAAGCTTTACGCAGGCGTACACCAAGCGTATAATAAAGCTGCGCATACGTGGACAGTAGGCCTAAGCCGTTGGTGTTGGTTCTCATTTCTAGATTTGTCATTAGGCCTGTGTAACTCTTTACTGAACCAACAGTGAGTCGGTTCAGGTTCCGAAAGATTGAAACGTCAGTAATGTTTTAAATGCATCATTTGGAACAAATGGACCACTGAAATACTCTTTATTTTAAAATTCAAATTAAAACGTAAATAGTGTAAATATAATTAATGACCTGAACCAAAAACATCTGCTTAAAATTATTCTTAAATAAAAATTCAATGAAATAAACACTGTTAGTGTATATGACGCGACGTAACGATCACGATAAATAACGGTCATTGTCTGTGTTTGTATCTTTTGAGTTCGAAATGATACATATCATCTAACATTTCTCTGTGTCAGAGTGACTATGACGCGACGTAACAGATCACGATTCATTTGAACCGATGTTCCAAATTTTCCGTTTGTATCTTTTGAGCCGATGTTCCAAATGATACATATCACTTTGCCCACGCCTAGTTTGACATTCTTTGCGGTAAAAGTAAATCAGAAGCCAAAAATGTCACTAGTCTTGCCAAGGTTTAACAAGGCCAACTTTGTCTTTTTGATTTACAGAGATATTTTTTTTTTTGTCATCGTGGAATTTATTGTACATAATTAGTTTTAGTGTCTGACCGAAAGTTCGGTTTCGGATTCGGTCGAGTTTCGGCAAATAAAATCGAGTTTCGGTTTCGGCGGCAAACCTGCCGAAACTAACACCAAAACTGAAACTGCATTCGGGAGTTCTCGCGCTGTGATCGGTCATGTTCGGCGCGTTAAATTGTCCCATCCCATCCACGCGAGTAAGCGACGAAAACATTATGCCGCGTCCACGTGGCTAATAATGTCGTGATTGGATTGTGTTTGTAGTTCCGTTTTGTTTGTTGCGAATTTTCGTTTGATTTATTTTGAATTCGGCAAGTTTTATTACGTAATATAACATAAGAGTAGGTAGTAAATATAAATAAAATATTTATTATAACTAATACATAGATTATAGTAGTATCAAGTTTAACCTATCTAATTTTTTGGTTGTTTTAACTCTCTCGCTAATGCTATACCTAAACAAATATTAGTTAGGTACTTACTATAGTTCATTAGTGGTGATAATAATGAGTGAAAATGTCGAAGATTGCATAGGTATGTGATTTAAATATTTAAAAAAAAACCGGGCAAATGCGAATCGAACTCGCACACTGAGGGTTCCGTACAAACTTTCCTATGAAAACAGTTCAATTCCCGTATCGAGTAACGAAGACTTCCGAATCGCAAACAAGTCAGTATTTCAGTTTTTTTTTTTATGAGACTATGTCGAATATAAAGTTTTCAGATTTTTTTTCCTATATTTGTGCTATGAGACCATGCTTCATGCAAAATTTTATAATTCTAGGTCAACTGGAAGTACCCTATGAATTTTGAATGCCTTAAATGTCGAAATAAACGTTTTTTGCGACATAAGCGGACGTTTCTTTCTTTTTTCATTAACTCAGAAGTTTGATTTTTTCACAGCTTCAAGTGACCGCAGACCTGAGTATATGGTTTTAATTTCAAGCGGATACTTCCACGCGTTCCCGAGATAAGGGGTCTTGACAGACAGACAGACAACAACAAAGTGATCCTATAAGCGTTCCGTTTTTTCCTTTTAAGGTACGGAACACAAAAAATTAAGACTGACTGATTATAATAACGTTTTCTTTAGTTTTTCCTTCTAAACTGGTTGGTTTCGGTCGGACACTAGTTTGTTTTTAGTATGAGCTATATAATCTCATCCTTGACTGGTTTGTTGTATTCTTTTTTTACGTGCTATAAGTTATAGCAATGACAAAAGTCTTAATAATAAACCACAATTTAGGTAAATATAAAAAAAAAACTGGGCAAGTGCGAGTAGGACTCGCGCACTAAGGGTTCCGGTTCCGTACAAACTTACCTATGTAAATAATTAAATTCCCGAATGAAGTCTGGGACTTTTTTTCGAATAGCAATTTTTTAATTTGTTACTTAACAACTAATTTACTGTTTTCAGATTTATTCTTATACCTGTGCTATAAGACTGTGCTTTATGCCAAATTTCAGGATTCTGGGTTCACGGGAAGTATCCTATAAATTGTGATTTCCTTGGGATTGTCGAAATATCCGTTTTTTGCGACATAAACAGCAAAGTTAGAAGTTTGATTTTTTTACAGAATCAAGAGACCGCAGACCTGAGTATATGGTTTAAATTTTAACTCGATACCTCCATGCGTTCCCAAGATAAAGGGTCTTGACAGACAGACAGAAGGAAAACAAAGTGATACTATAAGGGTTCTGTTTTTACCTTTTGAGATACGGAACTCTAAAAAGACAACTGTCTTCAAATTTTCCTTGTAATTATGGGATTTTTTAGCAGGTAAACGATAGGGGATTTCCGCAAATCAAACTTTATATCAGATCTATTGAAAACATTACGTCATCGTAAACTTAAGATAATGAATCATTTCTCCACCTCGACTACTAAAATTTCTTTTATCGTAAACGTTGTTACGTCATTGTTTGTAATTATTTAGTGGTAGGTTGATTGCAACGGCGTCGTTATCTATGTCAAATAGGGTGAGACGTGAGATTAAACGTAAATTAGGATCCATACAATATTAAAATAAGCAGTAAGCATTAAGACACCTGTCCTCTTCTGTGTGTTTGTTTGTACATAAATAATAAAATAAATAAATAAAATATTTTTAAATAAAAATGGACAGGCCACATCTTCAGCATGCTGGATTAGTTACTGGCCAAAATATCCACACAGTGGGTCCTAAACGGCGGGATGACCTAGACACATTTGTAAGAGGGCCCGCGTGGTGGATTACGGCCCATACCCTCTCCTAGAGAGGAGGCCTGAGTCCCAACAGTGGGAACATTATAAGGCCGACTATGCTATGCTATTTGTAAGAGATTGACCTACAATTTCATTAGATCGGGAAAAGTAGAAGAGTGTTGGGCTTAAGCAGGATAACATGGGCTTAAATTTAGAAAATATGGGTAGTAACTATAATTTTTTGTATTTGGTTAGAAAAGATCTTGAGAAACATGTCTCTCTTTTAAGTTTGTGATTTGGTTTTTTCTCCATTAAACTTCTTGCCAGTTGGTTAAGATGATTTCCTGATCTTTTGTAGGAAAGTAAAGAGCGTCATAATTCTTTAAAAAAATATATTCATATTTATATCATGGTACAGTTTATTAACAGACTTAAACAAAAAAGGAGCTTTCATCTTGACTAAATATATGTTTAAAGTAATATATAATAGTCAAATGTAAACTGATTATGATGATCCTTTTTTGTTTGGAAGAACATTTTTCTCAAATGGACCCAACCAAAAAATAAAAAAAAATAATTTTGTGAAAGATGAAGGTGAATATTATTAATGAAACTTACGTGGTAGTAGCCTCATCTTTAACAACAACCAGCAATGGTAACTTTTCAGACTCAAACACCCTCACATCAGTTTTAGGCTTATATTTCTTGAAGATAGAGCCATCTTTGTAGGCCTTCGGAATGGTCATCGGAGCTCTCTTGGGATTCTGGGTTACATGTGAACATTTTGTCCATTCACTTATGTTACCTGTAAAAAAAGAGTTTCATAATAATTGCCCTGAACGAATTTCGAACATGGTGGCCAGTCAACAGAGATTAGCTGGCGAAGTATGACATAATATTATAGTGCTCAAACATGTGAGTAAACACAGGTCAATCTCTGTTTTTTTACTCTCATAATCCGGTGGTGCCGTTCTATCAATCCGTCACCGTCTGGAGAGATATCAGGCGCAGGCTTTACGAGTTTTCCAAGGCACCACCACCTTCCAAACTCCCGGTTGCTACAGAATAATTCTTAACCCAATGAATGTCGCGGGCTTGCGGACGACGAGCAATGGGTAGTTCGCCGTCCGACCGTCCGGACCGAGCCCAAGCCATCGACGGCGCATACGTGTTCCACGCGCGCCTCAAGATGCCAGGAAACCGTAGGGGCCCAGCAGGGTCGAAGCCTACTGGGGCCATGGGTTTGTTTCTGAAAGGAAAACTCTGCCTTGGTATGAAAGGCAACAAAGGAACAGGAGTAGGTTTTTAGTCATTAAAAGTCCGACACACCCTTTCGCTCCGCCCAAGATCGGGGGATGTCATTGAATGATTTTCTCAACTAAAAAAAGAGTACCCTACTCTCAACATTCAACAGTCGCGCTTGCGACCACGAGCCTAATGAGACAATTAGTTTCACGATATCGAAATCGTAATAGATATGGTTTTAAGTCGTCCTCAAACTGTTAAAATTGTCACCAACCAGTTTATTGTATCAACAACATAAACTAAAAAGCGAATAAAATAAGTCACCTGTGCATTTATAACCAAACGTGTCTAACACCAGCTGACCCTGCTTGCACTCCGAGCATGGCTCAAGAATTCCAAATGCCATGCAGTCAGCAAGACGGTCTAAACACTGAAATAAAATTACATATTGTTTATTACATGGAGTCCATTTTCTTGTGTCTATTGACTCCATTAAACCTCCTCTTTCAAATTTTATCTAACCAGTGTGTGATGTGGCTTATTGAACCATGATGCTAATTGTGCCAAGAGTGTAGTCTCTCCAGCAGTGAGATGATGTAGGCTGACAGTAGTCGATAATATTGATTAAAATTTTTTTAACTGACTACTATGATATGTATTGGAACAATTTGCCTGCTGCGTTCTTCCCGCCCAATTATAATTTAGGTGTCTTCAAGACTAGAGTGTACAGGCTCTCAATAAACTATTGTGACTTGCATCACTGCTTGCTAATCAGGTGGGATCGCAGTCAAGCACTGGTTTAAATCATTTAAAAAAAATATATCCCCTTTGGCGAGAATGATGTTTTCGTGCTATTGTATAAATCTCAGATCATCTGCATTTCTATTACCAAACAATCAACAAAGCATACTAAAAATCTAATAAAATTAGAATAACAGAACAGTTCACCTCATCTTTTCCAGCAGGTATTTCTTGTGAATTTACTTCAAGTAATTCTTCCAAATCAGACTTTGATAGCTCACTCAAAGCATTTCTATATTTATAGTACAGTTTGTTTTGTTTCTCCAATTTCTTTTCTTTCTCTTTTTCTGCCTTTAATTCTTCTTCATTTTTAGGTTCTACTTTTAATTTCTTCACTGGTACTTCATCAGCTTTAAATGGTCTGAAAAATCATGAAATTTATATTAATTCGTTAAACCTCAAGCGAACGCCGCCGATTCGCTCTCTCATTGTCTTTCTATTGTGTCTCTAATTACGGTTTCGAAAGTTTAAGTGTAGGTTTATTGTTTAATACTTTAGTATCCTTCATATTATAAAATCAAGTTCCCCCACCACATTTCTCATGTTGTTCATGGTACACTCAAAAACAACTGAATGGTACAGAATGTTTTTCAGCAATAGACAGAGTAATTTATGAGAAAGGAATGTATTTGTACTCAAAGCATGTATCTTATTTTATCTCTGTGTTCATAAATAAATTAATATTTTAAATAAAAAAGTACTGTTTAACTTTATTTTATCTCATGACCTAACCCAGCTTCGCATGGGAGCAAATTATATACATAAAGCTTTATCATTGATTGCTAATGGTATTAGTGAAAATCGCAACGAAGGCGTAGTTTAGGCACCTCCTACGATGCAATGGATTTAGTTAGATGCAGTTAGCAGATAAACAGGTACACGGGTTTTATACAGAAGGACAGTTTTATGCTGTGCTATGTTATGTCTGAGTATGGTTTCCGCACTTAGTCTTATGCAGACCACTGTATGTGGGCCATGGAGGCCAAAAACAGATTAGGCCTCTCAGGTTTTTCAGGGCATCACTAAGTGAGCTTGGGGATCCCTCGTGTGCATATTTCAGTGACACCTGTGCAGTCTGAAGCACATGTGCAATTGTCTCCTCCAAGAATGCTCTGCACAGGGCACTGTCTGTGATGCCTATTGTGTGGAGGTGCTTATTCAGTGTGCAGTGTCCTGAGATGGTCCCCACCACCAGGCGCAGGCTGCCTTTGTTAAGTCTCATGAGTTTTTTGGTGAGGGTTTTATTGAGGTGTGGCATGGCCTCCTTGGTCTGACTGTATACTGGTGTCGAGGACCACCAGCTTTCTGCTTGTACATGTGTGTGTTCATGTCAATTACGCAGCTGACCAAAGGGGTCTGGCACAATGGGTTTGGACCCGACGACCAACGCCCAGATCTTCTCCTGGCCAGGTCTATGCTATGCTATGTTAGGATTAAAATAGTTCACTATAAATCTGAAAAACATACTTGATCTCCGCTTTGACAATAGCCTGGTCTTCTTTCTTAAGGCTCTTGAACCCAGGCAAGCTCTCCCCTCCAGCATAAAAGTGAAACTCATTCCTACGTTCTGCAAAGCACTTGACATGGTGCCACAATGGCTGCCCACCATACTTGCTGCCAACTTCAGTATCATACACTGTCTTAGAAATACGAACTTCATCCTAAAATACAAATAAAATTGTAATAATGATTCTTTTAACTTAATTTGAAGTAAGAGAGAACAAATCTAATTATAAGGATAGTTAATAAAATTTTGTGCCAAATTGGTACTATAGTTGATCTGCATTTTATATGTAAATCACTAATTAGTACTAGGTTATGTTTAAAAAGAAAACAAAACAGGTCTAAGTCTGTTCAGCGAAGCAGTAAAAATACTAGTATTTTAAAGAAAACAGAACTAAATTCCATGTCCATCATTGATATTTTTAAAGGTTGAGTTAAATCTTGAAACCGTTTTAATGATTATTGAAATACTTATTTAATACAATAATTTAATCAATTTGTTGCCTTTTTTGATAATACAAAATATTTTAGAACTAAGTTCCCTGATTTTCAGTAGATGTGATTTGGGTCAACTAAGATTTTTGCATTATATACCACTTCCACATACTAAGTATTCCAAATAAGAATAGGAAAGCTAATAACCTTGATCTGACCAATGTTGATTGAAAAGTACAGTTTGCAAAGAAAACTTATTTGCGTAGGTATCAATAATGTTTTTTTTTGCTTCGTATTACTGAGTCTTAGTTAAATCTAGGTGAAGTAAAAACGTTATTGTTTGATCTAAATTAGCTAAATATATTGTTTATTTATTTTTCTTATTTTCATTGTTAGGAACAGTTCGCATTTTTCTTCTATTTACAAAATTGAAAGAATACAAAATTGAAGAGATAAGCAAAATTGAAGAATGTGATTCTGATTAAACCTTTTTCGTGCATAATTCGTAAATAAATTAAATTTTATAAATATTTTGTTTTGCTCACCCTATCCAATTTCTTCGATTTGACAGTATGACGTCACAACATGGGGTAACAATCTTTACTATTCTTATTTGGAATGCATTGTACCTTACTCTTTATTCAAGTGTCTCAACTCTTTGACTAGGTCTACAACTACTTTCTACAACTACAGGAAATTCGTTCCTGACAGAAACTTAGTCTAAATCTAACCTAACCAACCCACTTTTTTTTTTTTAAATATTATCTTACCTTACATATCTTAATATCACAATGTTTACAAGTGGCTCTGCTACTCTTTGAGTACTCCACGAGGTAATCTTTAAGTGCTAAGTTAGTAGACTCAGCAACAGCTTCGCCAGTAGCATCCTCAGCTGCCCTCTTCTTGGATTTACCTTTGCCCTTAGGTTTTTCAACTGGCATTACTATTCCAGTTGAATTTTCTATAATCAAGAATATTTTAATATGGTTATTTTGTTACAACTGTATTTTCAGAAGAAATAAGACAAAATTAAGTAGATTAAAACTTTAAGAGCCAGGCACATACAATAATTTGATGACACGTTTGGCGCAGTGGCGTATCGTGGGTTCGGTTCCCGCACGGAACAAGTATTTGTTTGGCCTACTGATTGGTTCCGCGTCTGCGTTGTGTATGTGTTTAAATGTTTATGAAAGCATCCACGATACAGGAGTTATTCTTAGCAACATTTAAAAAAAAAAAAAATAGCCATAGGGTCCAGTCATTTATTACGTAATACGATTTTTACTAGATTTTGACCGTTTCATATTTATTACATAAGAATCTAATAGAGAAAATGAATATGCGTTTGGTAGGTTGATGTTAATTTCAAAAAGAATAATTTTTAGGAATGTTTACAATCATGTTAGATATACCCATCCGAGCGCACATCGGCACTCATGCGGTTGCCCGCCATTTTTCAAATCTTGACTTTACGTATTTTTGTGATCTCACGTAAGAACTATCAAAACTTATTCCCACACCCTTTTAACAAAATTTAAAACATGGTTGACTCCCCTCCCTCCCTAAATCATCTTACGTAATAAATGAATGGCCCCATATGAGAATTTGTGCCCACAACTCCTGAGCCATTGTTATGTACATAGTTCATGTTGACTTGTATTCATACTTAGTTCCTAACTAGCAAGTCCTACTCCAAGAACGCTAAGATTTGCAGGCTCACAAATTCTTGGCATTGAAAATGTTGTCATATAAAATAGGGAACAAATTTATAGTAATTATAATTCTAATGAAAAGTAACAGCATTTAGTGCCCCACATTCCAAGAGACCATAAATGCAGCCAACAATGAATTGTTGATAACAGCGTATATTATCCTGAGGCTTGGAATACAGAGCATATTTAATAATATTTGTATACTTATTAAACATTTTACAGTTTAAATTTACCATACCCATAATAGACTTGATTCTTTGCTGATCTGCAATCTTGAGTTTATTAAAGTTGCCAATTTCAGTTGCAGAGTTAGGACGTTGCTTTCTGAAGAAACAGTCTTCATGATGCCAGTTTGGTTGCTTGCCATCATGAAAAGCGGACTGTTGGGACCAGAAAAAAAATGTTCTAACAATAAATTCCAAAAGGGAAATAGGAGAAAAAAGGCTATTAGATTAGAAATGGGTAAATTATTAATTTTTGTCAATAAAATTTGAAAATGAAATCATATTTGCTGCTACAATTTAGATTTAGCTATTTATTATCTACACACAAAATATGCATTTGGATTTTCATATGATTTTGATGATGACTTTTATTGTTGTAGTTTCAATAATTTTCTGTAACTCACACATTTATCACTTGAAAACCTATGTATTATTTTTATCATTTACTTCACACTTATTTAAACCTGTATATATATTTATTTACCTCACACCAAACAAAACTGATTTACATCCGTACACTCAAAGTAAGGTTCATTTGATATATATCAGTAACAATACCAGACAAATATGTAGAAGTTGCTAAACTGATGTATTTAGTGCATCCATGAGTACTTGTTTCAACATTGTGCGTCTGTGTGCTAATTATGTACTTATATATAAAAAGTACTCTGTGTAATTATGTTTCTTTCCTACTTTATTTCTTTCTGTTTAAAAGCAAGGCAAATAATCCGGCGAATTCAAAACCATTTTTTCCAATTTAATTTAGGTACTAAATACCAGTAGCAGAGTAACTTATAAGTTGTCTTAGTTTTCTGATATATTTATTAAAGTTTGAAAAACTGAGACCAAAAGGAATGTCAACGGAAGCTTTTCAAATGAAAGTACTGTTTTGAGAGGTTTTGAGTGACTAACCTGCACCATGACGGCAATGCGTAGGGTCCCTTGATCAATTTTTTGTTTACATCCTTTACATCCGGCTCTTCCACTTTTAGCATATTCAGCTTGAAAAGGTAAATCCGTCATTTTTATGATATACAGTTTTCACCCCTTTGTTTGTAGATCTAGTACTTTTAGATTCGATTCTATTCTTTCCTTGTTCACATAAAAAATTTCAACCAACCGACCGGCTTCAAATCCAACTTGTACAAACTCGTTTTTGTTGTTTGACATTCGTTGGCTTTGATTAGGGAGAGGACTTTATGGTTAGTCGATTTTGAATTTTTGAGTGATATGACAGCATAATATTTAAGGCACAGATTAGGCTTGTTGAAAAAAATATCGATATATCAACATAACAAATATCGATATTTCGATGTATCGATATTTTTTTCAACAGATTTTCAGAGATTTCAGGCGATATATTTTGATCCGATGAATCGATAGGAAATATTCAATATCATAAAAAAACTAAACCGAAAATCGTATCAAAAACGATTTTTTTTTAAATTAATTAATTATCAGAATTCAAAGCCATAAAAAATAGGAACGAACTGAAAAAATAACTACTATCTAGAAGAGTATGTTTTTACTTTCGTTACCGGACAAATGCTGATTTGCCAGAAACAATAAATTGGTTTTCAAAATATTAGAATATTGTTATTTAGTAGGATTAAGATTCTCATACATTAAAATAATGTACGTTTTGTATAAAAAATACTAATACCTATTATTGTGCTAGACTGAACTTAATAATTAATGATTATTTTAAAACCGATTTCCGATCTCGTAAAGTTTGACCGATATATGGATATTTTTTCCGAGATATCTTTGGCATAAGTTTAACAGAGGTCGGAATTAGGTAGAGTTAAACATGTACTCAGTATACTTTCACCGATTTCATACAGCGAAAGAATAAAGTGAACATGCATCAAATCCTGAGATAAATTTTAAAGAGCAGATTTCTTTTTTGACACTATCAAAAATATAGCAGTAAAAAATACTTCCTGCATTAATAACGAGGAGGAGGCAGTGTATGAATTTTGTTAACCTTACCTCAGTTGACGTAGAAAGGTCTTTTTCAATAAAAAATACTAATAAAAATTGTTGGTTAATTAATTATTTTTCTTATATTTGTCTTATCTATCTCTGAGGTTTTTATTATTATTTATTTGTAATATTGTTGGCCACACGGGATTTTTCATTAGGAATCCCGGGAAGATCCACATTATATCAACATTTCGATGCAAGTAAATGAATAACTCTACGTAATTCCGACCCCTGCTTATTAACCAATAGGAACCTGAGAAATTGTATCTACTGTGTTTCTATTGGTTAATGAGCTTGGGTACTTTAGAATTTGTAATATTACTACGCAATCAATCTAGTTAGTCCTTAGGGTATACGAGATCCTTGCTATCGCCGCTAACAGTCTACTTAGATAAATATGACGCGCACGCCGCGGTCTCCGTCGTCGGGATCGCGTGGTCAAACACGAGCCTCATCATCATCTTCCTGCCCTTGTCCCATGTTATTAGGTTTCGGCGCTATTCGATTTTTTCTTCTATTCTGTCCTTTTGCCCGTCTTGCTATCACTTGTTATAACTTCATTTTCTTTTATATCACTTTCCACAAAATCCATTCATCTTTTCTTAGGCCTCTCTCGGGTAGAGAGAGGGAGAGAGAGGCCAAATAAGTAAAAAGCTTATTACACCGCTCGGTTTTCAGCACACGATATTCAGACTGTATTAGAGTCTACGTAGACAGCTCGCTATTACACTAGACTGAATAACACGCGCTTGCTCATTCGCACGGAAGACGTCGATGTTGGCGGCTGTCAAGGCACCTGCACTTTCGAAGCCCCAAAAGATTACCGTAGCACTTGAGGGTTTATTACATCACGCGTTATTCAGACAGTCTTAGTCTACAGAGTGTTTGGTGCAACGTGTGCCAAATTGAAATGTTCAACGGGAGGGGTCATCTGCCATCCTTTCAGACCCCTAAACACTTCTCAAGCCCTGTGTTTTTTTTCATCGACTTTTTATTGTTTTATGAAAACAAGACCCAAATATGAGATTAAAAAAATATATAAGGCGAATGCACAAACTTATAATTTTTTTATGGCATGTGGCACATCACTAGCAATAGGATAAACTATGGAATTTTTGAGGGAGTTGGAAGATTCCAATTGCCATTGTTTATTTTTTTATAGCCATGTAAACAGCTGTAATATGGACAGCTTTAATTTAAGTCCAAAACTTTGCGAGTAAATAAAAAAAAAAAACTAGGTAGGTAATGTCACTATTTTTAAATTTAAAAGTACTCTAATACAATAAATATCTAAATAAAAAATAAAAAAATTGTATATCGCGTACTGGATGCTTTATTACACTACCCGATATAGTCTGAATATCGGGTAGTGTAATAAAGCATCCAGTACTGTAGTGTAAGTCAGTAATTGCCTATTAGACTACTGGATATTCAGACAGTCTTAGTCTATGTTTATCTATGTATCTCTTCGTTCTGTTTCATTCATTTATACAAAATTGGCGTAAGTTGCTCTTTTTTCTTTTGTGACACTACGTAGACTAAGATTATCTGAATATCGAGTGCTGTAATAGGCCCTGTAAGCCTCACCGAGTCCGATCTTGCCGTCGGAATTCAGAGTAAAACAGTCTAACTTAACTGTGTGTAACTAGGCCGTATCGGCAACTAGCTTAACACTACTCGATATTCAGACAGTCATAGTCGATGTCGCGTAGTGTAATAAGGGTTAGACCGCTTACTCGGAACAAAAAATAAGACTATCTGAATATCGTGTGCTGATTATCGCGTAGTGTAATAGGCTCTTTACGCCATTCAAGCCATTTCATGACCAATACCCCGTTTACACATTGGCCGGGGATGGCGATTGAGGCAGATCGATGCGTTTGTCAAACTCGCTAGATGTCAACACACAGTCTTATGTCAATCGTGCTTTCGATATCGTCGACTGTATGTTTTCTTTTATGAGAAAGAGTTATAATTTGTTGTACAGAAGGTAGATAGATATGTGCTAATAATATTGAAATATAAAGTTTAAAATGGGCAGCAGAAAAGAGAACTTGAAGAAATCATTGGGGATATCGGAGTATCCGTGGAGCTCAGGTACAGTAATCGATGAACAATAAAAAGTCTATCGCGTAGAACATACAAAATAATTAATGTAACAGGGACCTTCAAATTTAATCAATAAATAGCTGATGTATTCGCGTATTATTTTATTCATACATCTAAATATTATTACTCTGTAATTGTTTGTGTATAGTGCTTATTAAACGACATTATGTTAGTGTAACTACGTTGTAGGTGGTTACTTCAAACAACCTTGTCAGCAAGCATATATGTTAAATTTTAATGTTTCTTACAACATAAAAGCGAAATATTTATCATGCAAGAAATTCTGTCCAGACAATTATGTAGTCTACAACATGGTTTCCACTGCTTCAGTGATGGTGTGGTAATTACCACATTCACTAAACATAAGTCTAATCTAACCGTGCAAGTGTATACAATGGAAATAGTGAGATAGAGATAGTGTTTGAAATATATATTAGAGACACAATAGAAAGACAATGAGCGAGCGAACACCTGAATTCGCTTGGGGTTTAATGAATTAATTAGCAGAAGAGAGTACATAACAAAATATCTTCATGTCATTATTAACCATATAATGATGCCACCAAAAAGGCCACCATATGGCTTTAGTTTTGATGAGAGTGCTATACTCTTCTAGCCTGCTGCACTGTATCTCTTGCCATTCTAAGAGATGTAGAGAACTAGAATTTTTTCTTTAATTCTCGCACTGCTGTTTTGGTTTTTAAGTTTTTATGCTTAATTCATTAAACCCCAAGCGAACGTCGGCATTCCCTCGCTTATTGTGTCTCTAATGACTTTACTCAAAAGGTTAAGTAGTCTAACCTATCTGAGGGGAGTGGTAATTTTCTATATAAATTGACTGCTGCTGTAGGCTTACACAAACTTTCTTTATTCATTGATATAAACTAGTGCTATAAATAACTTTTCTGTTTGTTTGTTGTTTGGTTTGAGACCAAACGCTAAGTACACAATACATGACACAACCTTCAGGGAAGTCACATAACAAGCGATGTGACAGGTAGCAATTGGCAGAAATATTAATAGAAAAGTCATTTGTTTAATCCCCCTGGTCGATCTCCCATAGCTCTGTTGTTATTTGTTTGGATTATTCATACTATCTGCAGCAGTCTCACATATCTACACTAATATTATAAAGAGGAAAACTTTGTTTGTTTGTTTGTAATGAAAAGGCTCAAAAACTACTGGACCAATTTTAAAAATTCTTTCACCATTCGAAAGCTACATTATCCACGAGTAACATAGGCTATATTTTATTTCATATTTTCGTATCTCAAAAAACCTAATAAAACCATTTTCGACTTCTACACGGACAAAGTCGTGGGCAAAAGCTAGTATTATATAGAGATAAAGCTCATTGTTTTGTTTGTAGGAGGTAATCTCTGAAAGTAATGGTCGGATTACTAAAATTTTTTCAACAATAGAAAGCTGCATTATACCTGAGTGACATAGGCTATATTTTATGTAAGCCACAGGCTAGTTATTACTATTGTAAATAATTTCCTTATTTGTTAATTATGGAGCATGCCTAAGTCATTTACAAGTAAGTAGGTATTAAAAAATTTAAATGTCTAATGTATAATAATAATTTATTTCTTAAAATAGATGATGAGGAGAATAACACTGCGCAACCAGTCCTGGCACTGAGGAGGCAATCAGATGAGGCTCGACCCAGTGTAGCTGATATGCCTGGCACTAGTGGTGGCAATGGTGGAAATACTTCTTCTTCACTTGGTAAGTTAACACTTTATGTTAAACTATTGTTACATTTATTTAAACAGGGAGTATGGGGCAACCTGTACCTGTGATTGTCTATGATTTAAAGCAATTATCATGTTAAGAAACATTTATATGATAATTTAGTAGTAATGTTTTATCATAATAGGAAAAAAAAACGAATATTTTTAAGCATATAAACTCTTGTTGTGAGTGATATAAATTCTTGTTGTGAGCAGTGGTGGCCGAGTGCTAATGGCCCCGACTTATGAACTGTAGGTCACGGGTTTAAACCTAGCCAGGCGCATTACTTTGTGTAATTTATTTCATCACCACTGCTCTCAAAACGGTGAAGGAAAACATCGCGAGGAAACCGGCATGACCTAGAACCAAAATTCGAAGACATGTGACATTCATCAACCCGCACTGGGCCCGCGTGGTGGATTACGGCCCATTCCCTCTCATAGAGAGGGGAGGCCTGAGTCCCTGTAGGAACATTAAAAGGCTGATTATGCTTCTTATGCTATGTACGTTCTTGTTGTGCTACTATGTTTATTACTATATACTATTAAACATAGATGTAAGTATAACAAAATATTGGGCACGCCATAATTATGGCGGTAAGTTCGTTTGAGGTGTGGTTGGAAAGACGTCAAGGTGTCCTCATTTTCCGCATGACGCAGGTCCTCACTGAACATGGTAAGTTCAGGAGGTTCCTGCACCTGATTCGAGAGGAAGAAATGCTTGAGTGTCACCATTGCGATGATCGCCCGGGATGACACGGTGAGGCATACTATGGAGGTATGCCCTGCCTGGACGTTCGGCGGCACTGACCTTTCGTGGTACAGGCCATGGTCCGGTGCAAGGAGGAATTGCAGGCGGTCGCCTCCTTCTGCGGAGCGGTAATGCTAGCGAAGGAGGCGGCCGCACGCGATATAGATCGGACTTCTTCACGCCTCATTCACCTCGATCCCGACCCTGATTTCCAGCCACCGTAGGCGTGGGCTTGCGGACGACAAGCAATGGGTCGTTCGCCGTTCGGCCGGCAAGTAACCGTCCGGACCCAGTCCGAGTTGTAGACGGCGTGTAATGTTCCACGCGCGCCTCAAAGTGATGTCAGCAAAAACGTAGGGAACTAGCAGGGTCGAAGCCTACTGGGACCATGGATTGGCTTGCAAAAGGGAAACCCGGGGTCCTGGAACGCTAGATAAAGAAAGAATATAGGACCACTCCCATGTTAAATCGACGTTTTAGTCAGTAAAAGTCTGACACACCTCGGTTCATAAGATAACCAGCATCAATAAGGCGTAAAGTATTTATATAGATATATAAAATTCTCGTGTCACAGTTTTCGTTGCCATACTCCTCCGAAACGGCTTGACCGATTCTCATGAAATTTTGTGTGCATATTGGGTAGGTCTGAGAATCGGACAACATCTATTTTTTTTTTCAATTTTAGAAACATTTTTTTTTATATACATAGCAAAACAACGTTTGCCGGGTCAGCTAATATTTATATAGATATACTTTATTGTAAACCCCATAATCAGCATACATTTACGACAACAACTTTACAATGAGCGGTCTCATCGCATAGGTCAATCTCTTGCGCGGCGTCCTAAGGCATGATAGTGCATGTCAGTCAATGATTCAACGCCAATACGATTGTGAAGCGATTCGATGCGGTTCACGGGAAATTACAGTTAAGCGCCTATTACACTACACGTTATTCAGAGAGTCTTATTCTATGTAGCGTCACACAAGGAAAAGAGCAACTTATACCTATGTCGTGTAAAGGAATGAAACAGAACAATGAGATACATAGAAATACATAGACTAAGACTGTCTGAATAACGCGTAGTGTAATAGGCTTTTATAGTGTCACTAGTTTTGTTTCCTGTACTTCCTGTTCTCCGGCAGCACCGCACAACCTACCTATCCATCTTGGTTGTCAACAAGCTACCATAGTGATCTATACAACACTTATGTCTACACACAGCAAACTAATCATATACTGTCACGGCAAAAAACATGTGTGTACAGCCTTAATTTGCATTAGAAATGAATTTTATGTACATTGATGTATTGCAGTCATCATATATTTTAATTGAACGTCTGTAGATGAATCGTGGTGGAGGGAATCCAACGGAAGCCAGCCTGTTCGTCCGGCTAGCGGGGGTGGGTATTTAGATGCTAATTTGCGACAAATATTATTTTTTATGTTATATGTAGATTGGATACGAGGCTTTTAGCTGTGGTGCCGTACAGTAAAATGTTAAAGTCATCTTTTAATTAATAAAATTAAGACAGAATGACACACACAATGTACTGAAAAATAATGACCACTTTTTAGCAACAGGATTCGAGCCGGCGTTCGCTCGGTCATTGTCTTTCTATTGTGTCTCTAATTACGCTACTCAAAAGGTGATTTTAACATTTTCAAATGTGCATGTTAACAAAAAGTATTTAATTAGTGAAATGTTGCCATCAAAACTTAAGAATTACCGAGTCTCTCTGGTGAAAGTCCGAAATGTCTAGTATAAATTTCTAATTTGGACTTTTGTTAGCACTTATCCGGTAAATCTTAAGTTTTTCCTCAATTTCACGTAAATATTGAAAAATAGACATGACACATTATAATATGCATGGATATGGGATGATTATAGGGTAGCACTTTTTAAAAAGCTACACGATTTACGTGACTAGTACCAGCAGCTATTTTTGTAAGAGAGCTTTGAAGCCAAGAGCGACCCTTCTTCGATTTGACTCATCTGAAAAAGTATCGATCCGCCCCCTCTGTCCCTCCATCCCGATCTGGACAGAAATCTTTGACTTATTGTATCGCTTATTCGAAGTAGTAGTAGAATATTTCTTTAAGATAAAAGTGTCAGGGTAACCCGCGCACGACCGTTAACAGTAAAATAAACAATCATTTTTCGAAGAAACGTAAGTAATACCTACTTTGGTGAAGCCTTTTTTAGCATTTACGTGTCTTTGAAGCAAGTCCTAACAGTAAGTCGTAGTTTTTACTAGGATTTACTGTTAGGACTGTCCGAACTCTCACAAAACAGTTCAGACTTTTAAATTACCAATAAAACATGTTCAATTAAAGGTTTTACTGGCAAATCTTAGAATTTACCATAGATTGTGCTTTGACAGTAATATAAATACATTTATTAATTTATGTAGTTACTAGACATCTCTTTCTATGTATATAAAATGTCTAGCAGGTAAATTAATAAGATATATTTTTGTTTGTGTGAGTAGGAGCAGCAGCGCAACAAAGCGCACAGTCTTCCTCGCCTGCCACTGTGCGGCGGCAACAGGCCAAGATGGACAGAGCTCTGTTCTGGTCTATCATCAATAATACTCCAAGACCATCTAACGTAGGAGTCACTCGGTAATTTTCATTTCTTTTTTATTTAATAGTTACCTACACAAAAAATAAAAAAAAGAAATAAGAAAATTCATTAAGCCAAAACTTATTTAATTTTCTTATTTTTTAACTAAATAGCAAAGTAGGGGATTAAAGCGACGCACGCGCATTTACCGTTGATAATAATGAAATGCTACACGCTGCGCTAACGTAGCTTGATACAGACGTATCTACGCGACGCTAACGCAGCGTATACGTGGCTTGAACCCGGCGTCAAATGTGAGGGAACACTTACAGTGACAGGAACATTTTTAGTGGCTTGTGGCTTTACAAATCTAAATGCACGCAAAGTATAATCGGTAATAATATAATAATAATAAACAAGTCAATCATAAATAAGTCGGATACACTTAGGCTTGGCCTTATTATATATCTAACGATCATCGCATGATTACGTGATCGTCGCTTCCATTGTGACGATGCGTTCAGGTATTTTGAAAAAAATAACGCAACATTTGCACGTCTGTTATGTAAGTATAATATAAAAGAAAATTTCTCATGATATCATGACAATTATATATGACAACAAAAATAAGCAACCAGAACCATTACCTACCCAGGTCCAGACTTTGCGACGTGCCCCTAACGTACGTGGCGCGTCCGGCGATGACGCGCGACGTGCGCGACACGCGGCGCAACGAGCGGCCGAACAGTACAGCTGCCGCCGACATACAGCGCATCCTGGCCTTCAAGAAGATGACGCGCAACCTGCATAATTTGACGCAGTGCAAACAAGGCAACAACATGCAGACAACGCCTTCACGGCGTTAGTACTTTTAGACTTAGAGCTATAATAACTAACAAACACCCGGCATCTAACAAAGCGCAATATTTACAAAACTCGTTTAGGACATGTTTAAGAAAGTTGAATAAAAATGTAATGTTGTAATCACATCCATTTAAAGAGGGGAAGACCTGGTGACCTGAAATACTGGTCTAATGCTAATTTAAGATAAATGGCAGAGCGAAGTCTCCTAACACAGGCTCATTTGCTTAAAAGGTCTTAATCACTAGCAAAATTGCACGTGTGGTTGACAAAATCACTTGGTGTATTGTTTTAAAGTTGATAAATTGTTCTTCTTTTGAATAAGAACCATTTTTTTTTCTTTTTGTTCATATACCAGGCTTCGCAGGCGTTTCGGGTTCGTCACGAAGCCCCCTGTTCACGCCGTCGCTGTCGGCTGCCGCGGCGTCCAACGCCAGATCCAGGGCTTATTGCTGCAGCCGCTCGCAATCGGGCCGGAGCAGTCTGCCTCCTCCTCTGTCTGGATACCCTAGGAATGGTATGTAACGAGAGACCATCGTGTCTCGCACGTTAAGGTTCCGGTTGGCATTTTCATATCCCATTTAGAATATATCGTGTCAGACTTTCTATCTACCCGTAATGTCAGATGATTTTATTTGTACTCCTTGATGATTGTCAGGCAACCCTCCCGATGTCCTCCCTGTGGGTGATGCTCAACCGTCGTCTAGCGGTCGCTACCGCTCAATGACGCGCTCGGCGCCCGCGGCCGACGTTGACACCAGCCTGCCAGCACCCGAGCAGGACCACTACGTGAACGTGGACCAGTCTGACGAAGGTAAGTGTTGTGTTGTGTGACGTCAGCGTCGCCAAGTGGTGCTCAGTGTCGCGCGCAACGATTGCAGCTGACGTTTACACCAGCCCACCTGTACTCGAACAGAATGAGGATCAGTCTGTTGGGTCGTATGACGACATCGTCGCCTAGCCGTAGCTGTGCAGCCGGCGACCTAAGCGTCCCATTCAAAATTCTACATCTTTTCTCTTGTCCGTCGTCCTCAAAAATCAGCATTCTCGAATACACACGACACTGCGATGACTGACACACCTGGTTTATATGGAATGTTTTCAAATTGCTGTATCTAGCAGTGGTCACTGACGGGATCTTGTGGATTGCTTACAGCTCATTCCTACTTACAGAGTAAAGTTTTTGGTTTTAATGAGTTTTACCGTATTCGTGTGTTTTAGATGTGGAGGCGGTGCCTGATGCACCACCAGCTGCTGAGCAGACAGACGACAACAATGCCGAGGAAGACAATAATGAGCAAAGTTAGTCATTTACCACACATAAACTTCATAGACTAGAGTTCAAAATCTTAATATTATAATTTACATTTTATTTTTTTACTATGGATATGCTTGCGTTGACCGTTATCTCACCTGATGGTAAGCGATGATGTGGCCAAAGATGAAGCACGCTTGCCTAGAAGTAACCTTCACTCTTGACATAAAGACCCCTAGGTTATAGCTATCAGGAAACTGACGCCGGCAGGGCATTCCCCTCCTTAGCTGTACGCACGATAAATGTGTTCCCAAAACGCTTTGTACGTATGGGTGGGATGTCCACCATGTACCGGTGGCGCAACGCCGTACGTCTAGTGGTCCGGTGATAGAATCGTCAATCATATATTCTTTGTACTTATACAAATTTTTATTTAATCGTAATGCTCGTTAAGTTAGTTTTTGAGTGTTGCAATTGAATTTCACTGTGTCTAAACTTTGTGTAAAATATTCCAAAACACAACAATAATTATTCTGAATTAAGTTTAGAGTAGTATTACATTGTATAGCTGTTTGTGTGAAGTTACACAAGATAGATTTTTGAGAGATGTGGGAGAAAGAAGTTATTGTGTTAATTGTTGACTGTATTTTTTTGAATTTTATTCTGTGATTATAGTTATTATTCCAAAAGATAATGGCAAACTCCCAAGAATGGCTACAAGGGTTAATGTCTTAACTATACCGTCAAAGTCTACCTGGTGTAGAACTTTATTAAGTTGACCTTCACTACTTAGGGGTCATTCACGACCTCTCACTACGGGAAGAGGGGCGGTAAAAAAAAGTATAGACGCTCTCTAAAAATGGCATTAAATAGGAGCATAATTTTTACTAATTTCTATTTAGCCCCGCAACACAACGAATCAGCCGGGGCGATATCACTTGAAGAAGAGGTGATGGAGGTGGACGCTCCCGACGAGCCCGACAACACTCCCATCTTGGACGTCGAGACCGACGCCACGGAGCCCAACGTCAACAATGAAGGCAATGCCGTACGTATCTGTGGCGTAACGTTTATATTCATACTGGATCAGTACCTTCTGATGAGAATTATGGAAAATCTCTTTAGATTTAAGTGATTTACGTTCTAGAGTAATTTTAGTCATGTGAAGAGAAGGAGGAATGAAATGCATGTTACCAAAGTGTTATAAGTATAATTTTTTTTTTAATATTATTATTATACACGTGGATCGAAGAAGAGGGAGGTTGATTCCCGCAAATAAAAATTGGCATTGTATATAATTACCAGGCAATGCCAAATAATCATCCGGCAATGTGCTGAAGACGGTTGTCAGTAAGTAAAACGTACGGACCCCTGCTGTACGGGCGCCAATTTTTTTCTGCAGAGTATAAAGGAACCTAACATGAAGTGGATAACGGGGCTTCGTTTTTCGCTTCCTTATTTATTCTAGCCCCCGTTATCTTTTTCGAACCTAACTGTTTCGTGTTGGGAGCCCTAAACTCTCGGATTATATAATCCTGCTAATCAAGCCCTGCTGTACGGGCGCCAATTTTTTCTGCAGAGTGTAAAGGAACCTAACATGAAGTGGATAACGGGGCTTCGATGGCTCGCTTCCTTATTTATTCTAGCCCCCGTTATCTCTTTCGAACCTAACTGGTTCGTGTTGGGAGCCCTAAACTCTCGGTTTATATAATCCTGCTAATGAAATAGTAAATTTATATTAGGTTTATTTATTTTGCGAACATATATTATCAAGCTGACCAAATATGTACAATTTTTTTGGTAATCATTGATTTTTAGTTGCTGACCAGTCATAACATAGTACGCTGTCAAAATAAGTTTTAACTGATTTTCCATGCTGACTGAATAGTTTTTTAAAATAATATTTATTTTTCCTGTTTTTCACTTGGCGTATTTGTGAAAATGTTCGAGATATTTTGGGTAGTACATCCGATACGGGACGATAGGTCGCGAATACGCTAAACTAAACATAATGCTTATAAAGTTTGTAGGCTCATGACATGACAAGGACCTTGGGTCTTTTCCATTGATTGATACATAGGTTGTGAGAAGATGGTAACATAACCACCCTTATGGGACTAAGGGCTAGCCGTATGTATGTATACTAACAATTATTACTAATGCTTGCTTGAGCCACACAAGTCGCCGTATTTTCACTTATTTCTCACCTCTTTCACTTTAGTGCTTTCTCAGCTTCTTGCTATCTTGCTTGGTAACTTTTTGCTTGCAGGAGTGAACGAGTTCAACCCTTGTTCGGATTGTCTCTACATAAGGTGGTGCTGGATGTAGTAGCCTAATTTTTTGCGAAGCGAATGCTAATATATTAAACTTTGTGTGTAGAAATTCTGCAGACAAAAGACTTTTTTTTAGGTGGGACATCATCCAATGACTTCATCCGCTCTTGGCGGAGCGAGAGGGCGTGTCAGACTTTTACTGACTAAAACCCACTC
Organism: Mythimna vitellina; assembly: GCA_949316375.1. Taxonomy (NCBI): domain Eukaryota; kingdom Metazoa; phylum Arthropoda; class Insecta; order Lepidoptera; family Noctuidae; genus Mythimna; species Mythimna vitellina. The sequence goes on from OX438688.1 coordinate 8,915,661, forward strand.
TTAGTTCCTTCATTCCAGGTCAACAGGGGTACATTTTCGCACTACCCGTGAGACTTCGTGGAGGATTCGAACCCTGTCTGTTCAGAAGTGTGTAGCCCGGTATCCACTATATTCAAGAACCTCTTGCGCTCCGCGCTCCTACAAATGCTCCACATAGTAGATACGTTCGCGCTCCTGGAGCTTGCTATGGTGCGCGCTCAGCACTTCGGCAGCTTCCAATCGGTGGCAGATTTTGAGCGAACATAAAGGGGAGCAGTCTGTTCGTGGACTCGAGTAAAATATCACGTTTAGTGCGTACGTGTCGTGTATGACGGTCTATGCTCGGATAAGTGGAGTGGTCGGATGAAAGATATTTAACTATAATCGAGTTGTACCACTTGTACTTAAACTATTCTGTGCTGTGGGATTTGGGAATCCTATTGGATGATGATTTTTGATAATCAAAATTTAAAACAAGTTCATCATCTTCCTGCCCTTGTCCCATCTTATTTGGGGTCGGCGCAACACGTTTTTTTCTTCCATTAAAATTTAAAACAAGTTGTCGGTCGTATTTTCTTGTAAATGTCATATTCCCAAAAACAGGGAATGCTTCTATAATCTTCGAGAAGAAAATGAAATAAAATATATGATATACTACCCACTAATGGTGAGGTCATGTTCGCTCAATGTTCGCGAGCGGCCTGTGGAGCATGCGTGTACCGTCTCCATCAGAGCAATTGCAGATGCGCGGAGCACAGTTTGCGAACATAGTGGATACCCAGCTTATGTCGTCAGCTAATACTTATGCTAGGGGACCAAAAAAAAATGCTATTCAAATTCTTGTTTCACACAAATGTTAATCTACTTGAAACAAAAAAAAAATGTTATCAACTTTCCTGCTGTGTAAATGAAATTGATTTTTAAACGCATGGTGAAAATGCTAACCTTCCTTGTTCGCTTCTGAATGTAAGGCTTTACCTCGGTTATGGGGTAGTTGACAATGTTGACGTTGCATCACAATCACGATTTTTTAAATTATTTGTTTTAAAAAGAAACTTAATCCAAAATCATATAAAGAAGTATTCAAATCCGTTCCAAATGAAGCAAGTAAAATGTTGTAGAAGAAGAAATTCAGATAACAGAAAAGGATGCATAAAGGGATTGACGTTACCGCCTTAGGACCCAAACACACGAGCGGCATGTTGGCCACGGTAGAGGAAACTGCAGCCGTCGACACGTCGGCGGCAGCTGTTGCCGCGCTGACGGCGGCTGTTGGCATTCCAGCTTTGAAGATCAGCGGCAGCCTTCGTGTGTGCCAAGTGTCACTATACGCGTCGACGGCTGTAGTTACCTCTGCTGCTGCAAACATGCTGCTCGCGTGTATAAGCTCTTAGGTTACGAGTCTCTTCCTCATATCATTAATTGAAATACTAATGTCCGAGTTCTTTTTAGGGTTCCGTACTTCAAAAGGAAAAAACGGAAAATCAAAATAGCATTTATTCCAAATAAACCATTTACAGGCACTTTTGAAATGTCAAGAAGTCAGTCAGTCAGAAAAATAAAAATAAATGATGCTAATTGCACATTCCAAAGCGTAGATCTCTGGAGAAGAATGTGCAAGAAACTCCATGGACCCTTATAGGATCATTTTGTTGTCCGTACGTCTGTCTGTCTGTCAAAACCCTTTATCTCGGGTACGTGTGGAGGTATCAAGTAGAAATTGAAACCATATACTCAGGTCTAATGGTCCCTTGAAGCTGAGAAAAAAAATAAACATCTGAGTTAACGGCAAAAAAGGAACGGCTGTTTATGTCGCAAAAAACGGGAATAAAAATTTATAAGGTACTTCCCGTTGGCTTAGAATTCTGAAATTTGTCATGAAGCAAGATCTCATAATACAAGTATAAGAAAAAACTAAATTTGTTGTTTCGTTACGTTTTTTTACGTTTAACCGGGCAAGTGTGAGTCGAACTCACGCACTGACGGTTCCGTAAAAACAACTATGAAAACAGTTCAATTCCCGAATTGAGTTACGAAGATTTTTCCGAATCGCAAAAAGTTGTTTTTGAGACGTAACTACAAAAGAAATTGTCCATTTTGTTAGGAGATTTGAGCCTAAAACTTGGTTTTGAAGAACAACAATTCCGTTTTCAGATCCTGAAAACAATTTTCAATTTTTCACCCTAGTTTCAGAGAAATTTTATTTTTTACAGAAGATGAAATTGAGGTTATAAAACAATATTTTTTATAAAAATATTAATTTAAAATAATAATATTGATTGAATCTTAATATTGATACCAGAATTAAATAAAAACATTACATAGCATCTTCTGTTGCTATATAATATGTTGGACTGACTACCCAGCAGTCAGCATTAACTGGGCTGTGCCCTCACCACTTATTAAAAATAAATACTTACCAACGGCTAAAGCCTTCGGTTAGAGGAGCTTGTGGATGTTACAACAACCGCATAGATCTATCTCAAGTTAAGCTATGCTTGGTCAGAATGCAGATGGGTGACCATTTGTCAGTGGCGGTTTCAAAATAAGGCAAGCCCAATAAAATTTTAACCGATTTCAAAAAAAGAAAGTTCAGTTTTTGACAGAGTATGTAGTTACCTACGTATGTATCATCGCAATTTTTTTACAACTCGCGGCATTTATGTCCAACGAGTTGCCGGAGCATTAGGCAATTTTTTGCTGCAATGAGTATCGTAAAAAGCAGCTCGTTTTGTACTATTAATAAAAAAAATTACACAAAGCTTGAAGGGCTGAAAAAAATAAACTAACCTCCTGAATTCTATTGCATGATTTACACAACACTAAGGCCAAAATATGTGCATTACACCAAATGTAAATTGCTTGTGGACAAACATCTTTAACTTTTTGTTGCACTCCATTTCTTACACCGGACATTACACTAGCACCGTCATAGCTTTGAGCTACTAATTTTGCGATGCAATCATGTCTATTCAATTATTCTAAAACAATATTAGAGAGTGAGTTTGCTGTGCGACTTGCCGACACATTAAGAAAGCCCAAAAAACGGTCATGAATTTCATTTTTTTTTATAATATCTGAGAATCAAGCACAGTTGTTCTCTATGACTAACATCGGGGGTTTCGTCAATAATAATTGAAACAAATTTTGTTTGCCTAACTTCGTAAACGATGCAAGTTTACATCACATCGGCTACGGAATGAATAATATCGTTTTGAATTTTGTTAGATAAATAACTCGGCCCCGGTTTGTCACTTTCCTGATGCTGCATATGCTTTTCTAAAACGACATCGTATTTTGAAATTAACGAGACCAGTTCTAAAAAATCTGCCTTTATTTAATGAAGTTTTGGACTCATCATGTCCTCTTAAAGGAAGTTCCTGTTATGCTAAATGACAAAAAATATCGACTAATCTTTGAAATACACTACGGTTGTTATCAACGCGCGTGTTATATTTTGAAATTTCCTTAGATAACTGGCGTGATATAGATGTCTCAATTCGTTGTTTACCAAAATTCCCGAAAGAAACCATTGCACACAGGTGTTTATGGGAATTTGCGTGCCTTTTAATGGCGCCTGATATATTATTTAAATCATTATAACCAGGTGTATTCCAAACGGAATCTTAATTCGAAAAAAATATGCAGCACCAGCAATATAACTTATTAGTGTGCGAACACCCAACAATACAACTAGTTTTATACACCGATCTATTAAATTTTCGTTTATGCGATTTTCTAGTCTGAGAAATACACAGATTAGGCGTCGGTTTTAATGAAGAAATTAACTGTTTTTTCTCTGAACAATGTTTAAAGATTTTACCTTATCTTCGCAATCAAAACTTGAACGCATTTTAAATCCTCACAAGGTACAATTACCTCCATTGTTGTAGCTAAGTCACCAAAACAATTGTATCACTGAGGAAATCTAAGAAAACACCCAAAAAACTTTAACAACAAAACTTTTCCCACTCAAGCAAATGTAACTGAAGTGAGTTGCACTCGGGTGTCGGGAACTAAGGCTTTTGGGCTTATATGAATGTACCGCCACTGTTCTGGAGCGGCTGCTAGTACATTCAAGCTGCTTGTTTTGGGTGCCATGTTTAAATCTTAAATACTTGTTACGAGTAGCCAGAATTCTGCAAGTGTTGTCACACCTCTGATCAAGAGGAAACATGTTCTAACCCAATGTAGGAGTTAAAGAGGCCAAATGGGCAGTCACTCCTTGAGCACTACTGCATCGGTTAGAGTGGAAGCCAGTCCCAACATAATTAGAAAAATGCTAGGTAGATAATGATTCTGTGTGTTATAACAATATAGTAATATCACTGCCCCACTTCTTAGTGAGCGTCTGAGATTAATTGTTGTTTATGTAGCAAGAGTTTATTTATAGAGCAGGTTATATTGGAGCTGCTTTAAGGCTGCTTACTAAAACTAACAATAAAGAGTAGGCATTTATTCTTCATATATTTATAATTCATTAGGGGGGGTGTGTTTGCTCGCGTCCGTAGGATTTACCACCTTCTCCTAGGCTCACCCTACACGTGCTAAACGAGCAACAACGCCGAGCAACAGGCGGCGGTAAAAAACCTGTCAATGGCTAATTTTTTTACAACCGCAGACTTGATTATATGGTTTTAATTTCAACTTGATACCTTTACACGTTCCGGAGATAAAGGGTTTTAACAGACAGACAGACAGACGGACAACAAAGTGATCCTATAAAGGTTCCGTTTTTTCCTTTTGAGGTACGGAACCCTAAAAATTTACAACATCTATGTATTTCCATGTTAACCGATTTAGGTTTCTTTCCAGGTAGCCACAAATTCTGATGAGAATGCCGACGCTTCGCGGCAATCTCCTTTCCATGGCGTAAAGAGGAAACGGGAAAGTAAGTTAATGGTTGAATATAGCAACACAATCGTATTAGAGCAAACATGTAAATGGGGTGTTTTTCTTTTTTATCGACAACGATCAGTACAAAAAAGTGTGTCGGAGGTGTATTTCGTCCAATCTGTCACGAAAATTTAAATAAAAGTGAAATGTTATTACCTAATTTAAAATCCTTGCATTATAATACTATAAAAAATGCGTATGTATTTTACTAATAAACTCGAAATAAAAAACAATTGAGCAATTTAAAAATTCTCTAGCGTAAATATGACATTTACATTATTTTTAGAAGATAAACGTCCCAGTTACACTTCCTGGCTGTAAATGTGTGTTTTAGAAAAACTTCAGTGTCCTTGTATGGTGCGAGTTTTTTAACGTACTTGATCGCGTTAGCGAGTTTTAAAAACGTCTACTACGCTAACTAAGCTGTGTTTAGTTTTTTTTTGGTATTTTGATGTTTAAATTTATTTGGTATCAATACTAATTTATATATTTTCTTTAATTAATTTGTGAATGGAATATTATCTGCACGACGGTACATTATGGAGGCGCTCATTTAAAAAAAAAAAACATCTATGTACCAGTCACCCGTGTTTGCAAAGAAATAAATTATTTATGATTAATAACGTCAATGTGTATTAAAACTGTATAAGCTATCTGGCGGCAAGTTAATATTTTTTATAATGTAAATTGTGATATGGTGAAAGTGTGGGTTTTTTTTTTTTTTTTTTATTGGGTGGGAAAATCATCCTAATGACATCCCCGCTCTTGGGCGGAGCGGGAGATAGTGTCAGACTCTTACTGACTAAAAACCCACTCCTGTTCCTTCGTTGCCTTCGTCCCAGGGCCCCGGGCTCCGCTTTCACACTACCCGTGGCCCCAGTAGGCTTCGACCCTGCTGGGCCCCTACGATTTGCTGACATCTCCTTGAGGCGCGCGTGGAACAAAACGCGCCGTCGACGACTTGGGCTCGGTCCGGACGGTTACCGGACGGTCAGACGGCGAGCCACCCATTGCTCGCCGTCTACAAGCCCGCGCCTACGGTGGCCGGAAATCGGGATCGGAATCCCGGCGGCGGCTGGGGCGTAAGGACCGTTGCCTCACGCGATCGGCCGCCTCCTTAGCTAGCATTACTGCTTCGCAGAAGGAGGCGACCGCCTGCCACTCCTCCTCGCTCCGGAGCATGGCCTGAACCAAGGCCCGGCGCGAGAGATCACCGCCGCCGATTGCCCTCACGAGGTCACGGCGTTGCTCTGCCCAAGCGGGGCACACCTCCACCGTGTGCTCCACCGTGTCCTCCGGGTGGGCCACACAGTGGCGACACCCGGGCGTCGTTTCCGCACGAATCCGGTGCAGGAACCTCCCGAACTTACCGTGTCCGGTGAGGACCTGCGTCATGCGGAATGTGAGGACGCCGTGAGGTCTTTCCAACCACGCCTCAAAGAGGGGACTTACCGCCATAATTGTGGCGTGCCCAGTGAAAGTGTGGGTGTAACTTACCTGAATAAACATATTATTTACTTTTAAGGCCCATTTCTGTGTATAGCTTATAAAAAGATTATTCTCAAATATTTTCTAAGAATATCTTAAGACCTACTTGCTGAATGTAAATAAAATTAAGTTAAGTAATTTAAATTAAGCTAAGGTTTTATAATAGTCATATTTAGTGTTAATTTATTGTTTTGTATTTAGGCACTTATCTAGCCTGAAGTACAGGTTCATCCTAGTTCAGGCAAATAAGCAACTGTGTTCTTTTTTAATATTTAAGTTTTCTTTATTGTAAATGTGCCCTATCTTATAAATAAACAATTTATTTTTTATTTATATACAACACAAAACTATTTTTTTCTTTAGCGCTATCGAATACGTTAAAATACTCGCACTAGGCCCTCTAATTATGAGCGCCATCCCGAATGGCCGTTTCTTCCTACACTCTATGTATGTCATTTAAACGCATGCGTTCTATATTTAATTGCATGCACCATGAATATGATTTTATAAACAGCTTAGCATAAATCTGTTTTTCTCAATATTTCAGCAACTGATGAAAATGCAGAGCCATATTCTGTGCAAGAGTTTAATCAAGTGAGTGTTATTTTTTTAACTACCGGTGGTGAAATAAAGTTTCATGATAATGTATGTATATTATAAACTTGTATCCACATGTAATTTTCTTCTTAGTTCAGCTTGGCTTTGAGGAAAACAATAAAATAAAGTGGTATATTATTCTTAAAAAACCCTGTATAAAATTATGTATAGGACATTCTTCTTTTTACCGACAATCGATTAGTACAAAAATGTGTGACGGAGGGGTATTTCGTTCGCTCTGTCACGCAAATATCTGCTCAACATAAAGCCCAATTTTTGGCCGATTTAAAGTCCTTGAATAATAATATGTATTTTATTAATAAAATTAAGGGGGACAAGCGATTGCCGGTAAAAAGAAAAATATCCCTTGTATAGGTTATCGGCCAAACCTGATTTTAAAATGAACTAGTTTCGCCTAGGTCAAACCAGTTGTCCCTATACGCGGGGCCCCGCGTCCTATATTAGGGTGGTAATCAAAAAATAATTACGAAGGCTAAGGTGGGAGATCCGCTCCGCTCCCGCCATAGCCCTCTGACCTAATTTGTCCGTGTCTGGGTGCCCTAAAAGTCCGAGCTCGCTTCGTTCGCTCTTGGACTTATATCGCGGGTTTGGCTTAGGCGAAACTAGTTCATCCAAAGATCGGATCTGACCGGTAACGTAATTATAAAGTAACATATCTATATATATTTTATCTATAATCAATTTTTTCACGTTTTTCTTGTCTCCTAGAATGTATGTCTATAGCACTGGCGTCAGGAGTGCAAGACTGTTTTCCACCACAATTTTTTTAATACCATGACTTGCGTCGTATCTACCTACAACTAGCTGCTGCCAGCGACTTCGCCCGCGTGAAAGTAGAAAATTATTTCAAAGAAACTTGCTTCCGGGATAAAAAGTATCCTTTGTGTTACTCAAGGTCATGGAATAGCACGTGGGGGTTGCGCGTTGCTCACCCTGATACAATAATTTGTGACAGGGGTGCACTCGCGCAGTGCTGTAAGCGGTTATAAGCGGCACCCATAAGAGCGAGTTTTCAAATAAGTGTATTAAAAAAGGAATTATTGTGAGGCCCTCAATTTTTTTATTGTTTTTATCAAAAACCTCGCGACTGATGTCACCGTGCTTTACACAGACGTGTGTTACGTAATATACATGGCCATGTTTTATCTGTTATAGTGACTTGTCCGTTTGTCGCAGAGTCTCCTCCGCCTGCTGGAGTGCCCGGTGTGCCTGGAATGGATGGAGCCACCCATCTCGCAGTGCCGGCGCGGCCACCTGGTGTGTAGTCGCTGCCGCACCCGACTTGCGTCCTGTCCTGTGTGTCGCACTACATTCTCGTCGGTGCGCAATAGGGCTATGGAAGGGGTATGTCGTATTTCATTTAAATAGTAACTGTAAAATTTTCTAATTGATAATTTATGTTTTCAAAGTTTTCAGACCTCTGTCAGTACTTGAATTTATAATACGAAGTAATTTAAATAGCCTTCGTGTAGATTTTTAACCGACTTCTAAAAAAGGAGGAGGTTCTCAATTCGGATGTTTGTATTTTTTTTTTATGTTTGTTCGCGCATAACTTCGTTGCTTGCCAACCGATTTGAAAAATTCTTTGTTTGTTGGAAAGTTATACCCTTTTTAGGGTATACAATTCAAATTTCATGGCAACCCACTTCGTTTTCTTCTCGGTTCTTCGTTTCTCGGTGTTGTTTGTATCTTATTTAACACCGACTTCCGAAATGAAAGTTATTTTGATCCTTTTAGTGTTTTTTTTTTAGTGAAGTCGGTTATTCTTTTTTTGTAAAAAGTTTTTTTAGCGTTGTGTGTTTGATGTGGGTTGCCATGAAATTTGAATTGTATCTCATAAAACAGTTCTTTTTCTAAAATTTTAGAATCATTTCGAATTCTGAATTCAAATATACGTTTTTTCTAAGTATTCGAAAAAGAAAGCGGTCAGGAACGAGTATACCTATCAATGTTCTATGATAGGTAGCACTTGTGTTCGGATGGAGAAGCATATCAGTGACAGTTCCTGTGTTGTCAGGTGGCAGAGATGCTGCGCTATCCGTGCCGGCACGGCTGCGGGCGCGAGGTGCGACTGCGGAGGCGCGCCCCGCACGAGGCTTCCTGCGGCGCGCGGCGCTACCACTGCCCCGCGCCGCCCTGTGCTCGGCACCCGCCGCTGGCGCATCATGAGCTGGCACATCACTTCCAGGTAATAGTTGTCAGGTAGCAGAGATGCTGCGCTACCCGTGCCGGCACGGCTGCGGAGGCGCGCCCCGCACGAGGCTTCCTGCGGCGCGCGGCGCTACCACTGCCCCGCGCCGCCCTGTGCTCGGCACCCGCCGCTGGCGCATCATGAGCTGGCACATCACTTCCAGGTAATAGTTGTCAGGTAGCAGAGATGCTGCGCTACCCGTGCCGGCACGGCTGCGGAGGCGCGCCCCGCACGAGGCTTCCTGCGGCGCGCGGCGCTACCACTGCCCCGCGCCGCCCTGTGCTCGGCACCCGCCGCTGGCGCATCATGAGCTGGCACATCACTTCCAGGTAATAGTTGTCAGGTAGCAGAGATGCTGCGCTACCCGTGCCGGCACGGCTGCGGAGGCGCGCCCCGCACGAGGCTTCCTGCGGCGCGCGGCGCTACCACTGCCCCGCGCCGCCCTGTGCTCGGCACCCGCCGCTGGCGCATCATGAGCTGGCACATCACTTCCAGGTAATAGTTGTCAGGTAGCAGAGATGCTGCGCTACCCGTGCCGGCACGGCTGCGGAGGCGCGCCCCGCACGAGGCTTCCTGCGGCGCGCGGCGCTACCACTGCCCCGCGCCGCCCTGTGCTCGGCACCCGCCGCTGGCGCATCATGAGCTGGCACATCACTTCCAGGTAACAGTTGTCAGGTAGCAGAGATGCTGCGCTACCTGTGCCGGCACGGCTGCGGAGGCGCGCCCCGCACGAGGCTTCCTGCGGCGCGCGGCGCTACCACTGCCCCGCGCCGCCCTGTGCTCGGCACCCGCCGCTGGCGCATCATGAGCTGGCACATCACTTCCAGGTAATAGTTGTCAGGTAGCAGAGATGCTGCGCTACCCGTGCCGGCACGGCTGCGGAGGCGCGCCCCGCACGAGGCTTCCTGCGGCGCGCGGCGCTACCACTGCCCCGCGCCGCCCTGTGCTCGGCACCCGCCGCTGGCGCATCATGAGCTGGCACATCACTTCCAGGTAACAGTTGTCAGGTAGCAGAGATGCTGCGCTACCCGTGCCGGCACGGCTGCGGAGGCGCGCCCCGCACGAGGCTTCCTGCGGCGCGCGGCGCTACCACTGCCCCGCGCCGCCCTGTGCTCGGCACCCGCCGCTGGCGCATCATGAGCTGGCACATCACTTCCAGGTAACAGTTGTCAGGTAGCAGAGATGCTGCGCTACCCGTGCCGGCACGGCTGCGGAGGCGCGCCCCGCACGAGGCTTCCTGCGGCGCGCGGCGCTACCACTGCCCCGCGCCGCCCTGTGCTCGGCACCCGCCGCTGGCGCATCATGAGCTGGCACATCACTTCCAGGTAATAGTTGTCAGGTAGCAGAGATGCTGCGCTACCCGTGCCGGCACGGCTGCGGAGGCGCGCCCCGCACGAGGCTTCCTGCGGCGCGCGGCGCTACCACTGCCCCGCGCCGCCCTGTGCTCGGCACCCGCCGCTGGCGCATCATGAGCTGGCACATCACTTCCAGGTAACAGTTGTCAGGTAGCAGAGATGCTGCGCTACCCGTGCCGGCACGGCTGCGGAGGCGCGCCCCGCACGAGGCTTCCTGCGGCGCGCGGCGCTACCACTGCCCCGCGCCGCCCTGTGCTCGGCACCCGCCGCTGGCGCATCATGAGCTGGCACATCACTTCCAGGTAATAGTTGTCAGGTAGCAGAGATGCTGCGCTACCCGTGCCGGCACGGCTGCGGAGGCGCGCCCCGCACGAGGCTTCCTGCGGCGCGCGGCGCTACCACTGCCCCGCGCCGCCCTGTGCTCGGCACCCGCCGCTGGCGCATCATGAGCTGGCACATCACTTCCAGGTAACAGTTGTCAGGTAGCAGAGATGCTGCGCTACCCGTGCCGGCACGGCTGCGGAGGCGCGCCCCGCACGAGGCTTCCTGCGGCGCGCGGCGCTACCACTGCCCCGCGCCGCCCTGTGCTCGGCACCCGCCGCTAGCGCATCATGAGCTGGCACATCACTTCCAGGTAACAGTTGTCAGGTAGCAGAGATGCTGCGCTACCCGCAGTACGCAGTTTCAACCATACAAAACCGTCATTTCCGTCCATACTGAAGTTACAAGACCACTCAGAGTGGCTTAAGTAACGGGCGATTGTATTGTTTTACCCTAACAAAAAAAAAAAATGTCGTTGAATTACTACAGAGAGTCCGCGCTCAAAAGTTTCCGACCCAACAGTGTTCCAAAACAAGTATTCCACACTATAACACTTTTTGACAGAATACCTACACGTCAAAAACGCTTCTGTTTTATACAAAACTCCTTAGAAAAGTGAACAGTGCGTATCGTATTTTTAACGGATTAAAAAAAAACTGAGCAAGTGCGAGTCGGGACTCGCGCCATGTAAACAGTTCGATTCCGGAATGGAGTCTCGGAAGATTTCGAATCGCAAAAAAAAAAAATTGTGACTTAACAAAAAATTTACAGTTTTCAGATTTATTCCTACACTTGTGCTTGCTTTATGCCAAATTTCAGGATTCTGTGTCAATGGGAAGTACCCTATGAATTTTGATTTCCTCGAGTGTCAAAATGTACGTTATTGCCGCATAAACCGAAGTACCTTTTTTTCTCGTTAACTTACAAGTTTGATTTTTTTTTACAGATTCAAGAGTCCGCAAACCTAAGTATATGGTTTTAATTTCAACTCAATTTATCCACGCGTTCCCGAGATAAAGGGTGTTGACAGACAGACGAACGGACGACAAAGTGATCCTATAAGGGTTCCTTTTTTTTTCTTTTTGTAAAGATGGTGAAATAATTGGTTTTTCAAGCAACCTATTTAAGTGTAAAGATATTACACAATGCATTGATTTCTTTATTGCAACAAACTTGAATACCCAACTTTTTTTTTATTTTGTGAGATGTTTACCTTTTCAATTAGGACTTTTAACTCCATAACCTCTGTAACCAAGAATAAAATAATTTGTTATATTGTATCAGTCTGGATAAGTTTAGACACATGTTTTTTAATAAACTGTTCTTCACGGTGTTTTTTGAAAATGAAACTAGCCAGTTTTAAAATGAAGTTCATTTTAAAACTGGCTTGTTGAGTAATTTAAATTTCTAAGTTCCTTGAGATCCCAGTCATCCAGGTTTTACAAAAATTCTGACCTTCCTTCGTTTCAGTGTAAACACCTTCCGATAGTGAAGATCGGCCGCAAACACAAGTTCTCAATGAAAGTGAACTCCGAGCAGCATGACACTTGGCTCATCATGGCGATGGAGGAGTACTTCCACCTGCGCGTGGACGTGGACATCCGCACGTGGGGCGTCATTGTATATGTAGCCTACATCGGGCCCAAGCGCAAGGCCAAGCATTATACTTATGAGGTATGTTGACATAACATTCTTGAATTTCCCTGAAGCTGAGTACAGACTGTTGTAACGTAACATGAAACCAAGAACCATGTACCATGGAGTTTCTTGCCAGTTCTTCTCCATAGGAAACGACCAATTTGGAACCGTGCACTAGCTTCAGAAGTTTTATAAGTGCCCATGTAGGCCTATGTGAAATAAAAAACTTTTGACTTTGACTTTGAAAGAAGCATTTCATGCGTGTGTACTGGGCGCGCGCATGCACCTCGTATGTACCTACTCTCATAGTTGAAATGCTCTGTTCGTGTGCGTAACGTTTACGGTTCGCGCGCGCAACGCGTCCACACTATGGGAACTCTGTTACATACTACGACAATATGGCGAATTCTTCATTGCGTGTTACATTACGACAATGTGGCGAATTCTTCATAGCGTGTTACATTGCATGTTACGTTACAACAGTCTGTACCCTGCTTTAGGATGCGTCAAAATAGAAGAGAGACTGATTAATAATGTAGACTATGTTTGCAACAGATGTTTTATAACATGTTACACAATGTGTATGTACCTTTATGATAGTTTTCTTATTCCTAATCGAGAACTTTAATTTTAACTCGTCTCAATGAAAATAAAGGCCCGTGGTGTGTAACGATCACGTTGCAAGTATCGTCAGATATGTTAAATAGAAAATGCATACTTACGTGTACTGTATCTTGTTTCTCTCACAAAGATGTGTTGATAATGAAATAATATCATGCTCTAAAGATCTCACTTATACCTTTATATAGGACCACACATATTATAGTATTCTTATTAAATCTAGGTCACTGTGGAAGGTCAGCACAACTCTCGAAGCCTCAAATACGCCCGAGCCACGCACAGCGACCTCGAAAGCTCTTCTCTCAACGTGAGCCGCCAGGATTGTTTCCACCTGACGCTGGACCAAGCACTCAACTTCCTTCGCTTCAAGAACAGGCACTGCGAACCCGATAAATTCTTAGATTTTGATGTTGAGATCGGTAAATGCCAAAGCTCTAATGCACAAGAATCTAAAGATGAGTCGGATTCGTAAATCACACGAGTAATCCAACAGAGTCGGTCGGACAAACAGCTGTCTTTTAGTTTTGACAACATTACTACATAATTATGTTTTTTTTTTATCAGTAAGTTTGTTATGAAACTAGGGTGGCGTTCGCTCAGTAATGGGACAGTATAGGCTAACTATAATAATAATAACTTACTATCAAAAGGCAAAATGGTGGGAGAGGCCTAATAGACGTCCAGCATATGTGGCGAAAGGGTTCCTTCTATTTGGCAGAATCTTGATACTCCGATTTTTAAATGGCATAACTCACATGGCATAATCTTATTTAATCGAATATTTTTAAGGCATAAAAATTATTTAGCATAACTTTTGTTTGGCAGAATATTTACGTGTCCGAATTTACAATGGCATACTTTTATCTTGGCAGAATTTTGTTTCGCATAATTACCTTTGCCATAATTAATATTATGCATAATTTTGTTTAGCATAACATTTATTTAGAGATACGATTATTTGGTATGGGTGCATATTTGAACATCAAAAATTAAAATAGATGTATCTTCTTGTAAAAATTAGTGTTCAAAACATCAAAAACTTATAATATATGGAATAAAACTGATAATTTAAATAAAGTAAATTTATGCTGTCGAATGGTTAGATAACCTACGTGCAATGTATTTAAAATCGAATGGTCTGCAAAAGTGACATAGAATGTTCTAAATATAGCATGTATTGGTAGCATTTTCAATATTAAATTAAATTTGTGTCATAAAAAGTCAATACGTTGTGCTGCAAAATTTTGTGACAGAAACGAATCGCTGCAAAACCGACTTTACGCAGTCTTGTCTGCCCTACCCCTAGAGTGTAATTTAAACCCGCGTAGGCGCAGAGGGGTAGGGCGGCCCGCGAGCTGAGGAGCAGGTGGTTTGAAGGCCCGCCACCGCGGCTGAGGCTGGCCGGCGTAGCCGGCCAGCAAGCCGAAGCTGCGGTGGTGAGCGTTAAAACCATCTGTGACGATAAGCTCGCGTGGCGCCGCCCAAACCCCGCAGCGCCGGAGCCGTGGCAGAAACAATGCTTGCTGCATGTTGCATGCCTGCTTGCATGCTGCATGCCTGCTGCATGTTGCATGCATGCTGCATGTTGCATGCCTGCTTGCATGCTACATGCATGCTGCATGCATGCTGCATGTTGCATGCCTGCTTGCATGCTACATGCATGCTGCATGCATGCTGCATGTTGCATGCCTGCTTGCATGTTGTATGCCTGTTTGCATTCTACATGCATCCAAGCCAAGAAAAAAATCAGTTCTGCCTTTTAATGACTATCGATATAAAATGTATGCCAAAAGACGATTCTGACTGTGAATTTTCTGCGATATGATGGTTCTGCTTTTTAATTATTATGGATATAAACATTATGCCTAAAGATGATTCTGACTAACAAAATTATGAGTTTTGAATGTATGACAACTGAGTGTATGCGAAATGATTTTCTGCGAAATGAAGTTTATGCTATCCGTTGTTATGCAAAACAATATTATGACGTAAAAAGTTCTGCTATAAAAGGTAGACCCGTGGCGAAAACAAGTTTCTAAACTAAAAAACATTCTTTGAGACAAAACTAATCGCGTTTTAACGTTGCGAGCCAAACGTTAAAACGCGATTAGTTTTATTGGTTAATTCCGCCCTTACTGTAATACAATTGCATAGAGCCAGTTGTCTGTCCATCTGTTGGATACAGTTATGTGATAAAACTGTGATTGTATAATAATTATGAAACTCGTAACAGAGCTTTCGAATTTAAATGTGTATTCTATACGATTGTTATTGTAACCCTGCCACCATAGGCAATATCTGTGTGAACACGGTAGTGCGACCTTCACGTGATGATATCATATCTTAGCTGTGAATTTCTTTATCAGTTACATCGTTTTTGTGGTTACGGCGGTTTTGATTGATCATCAGTCTACGTGATGCTGCAACGTTGCCCAGTGTCCCGCAACTTGCCCCCAAACATTTTACAACGCATTCAATGACGCGGGACATGTTGTCGGACAATTTGACAACATTGCGCATCATGATGAGGGACATTTTTTCCTCTAATGTATCTGAGGCTTAAGTCAAGAGTGAACACTGCTGGACATAGGCCTCCCCCAAATGTCGCTACAAAGAACGGTCCTGTGCGTCTCGCATCCATCGGATTCCCGCAACCTTCACCAGGTCTTCGGCCCACCTTGTAGGGGGCCTTCCAACACTGCGTCCTGTGCAACCTTTTCGGCCCCAACGGCCATCTGTTCTGCGAGCAATGTGCCCTGTCCATTGCCACTTAAGTTTGGCAATTCTTCGTGCTATCTCGGCAACCTTGGTTCTCCTGCGGATATCTTCATTTCTGATTCGATAACGCAAGGAAACTCCGAGCATAGCCCTTTCCATTGCCCTTTGGGAGACTTTGAGCCTTCTGATGAGGCCCGTAGTGTGAATAGGTTGCCTATGTACAAATGGCTGCAATATAATGCCCGTATAATATTGATTCAGTTACAAGGAGAATAAGCCGCACCGCCCAATTTCTAGACAGGATGTTCTCTTATTGTGACGGTGCGCCTAGTCTAAATGTTTTAGCGCGAAAAAGTGTTGGTAATAGCTTCGTCCCGTTTTCGCTAAGGCCCCCACTAATATTTTCGATCTACACACAACGCCTAGAAAATAAATAGATCTTATTTTAATAGTTGTAGATCGCTCAGTGTTGGTATTAATCTGGTTCTAATATAATAAAATAATATTAGTCATATTAATATGGTTGCCAGAATTTACTACTTAGCCGGTCAATTTCGGCTTTTTACACCTTTGTCCGGCTAAAATTAGTAGATGATGGATGTTTTTTAAATATTACTTTCCAAAATTGTAATGTTAAACATTATGTGCACATTTACATGAAAAAATTATTTATACGTAAAAAAATACTCTATGGAAAAAAAAATATCCGGCTAAGTATCAGGTCTATCCGCCTTTCCTATATTTTTTTTACCTGGCAACCTTAGTCATGTAAGTGTAGGTTAACACAAACTTCAGCGACTCGTTTCTCTTCTAAATTAGATATTGCATAATCATTGTTATAAAGCATTTCTATGTTATATTTTGATCTATTCAATTAATATTCATATAGTATACGTTTTAACTTAATTTATTTATAAAATCGTTATAAGTTTAAAATATTACCCAATAGTGTTCTACATATGAATCATTTTAAATTAAATAAACAAAAAAGTATTTTTGGTATTTTATTTAGATCTCTATAACGACATCATTTCGGCTATATACAGATGATTATCACGATTTAATGCACTATTTACAATGTCAATTTTTACAGAATAATAATAAAATTCATAATAGTTCATGTAAAATCTTCAACTGCATGTTATGTCGAGTGACCTAAAGCGATAGGGAAACATAACAAATATATAGTTCGTTTGTCTCGAGAAGCGACCTCGGTCTTATAAAGTGTGTATATAATTGGGTACTGGACGATGGAAGGATGCACGAACTGAAATGTGACGTCACTGCTATTGGTTACGAGCGTAGAAAAGAGATGGCGAAATGTTCCTACCACGCTCCCACTCTTCCTCATACCACTATTTGAAATACTTATTTTATTACCAATTTTGATGCCGATTTTAAAATAAGACTTTTAAGTATTATTTGTTGTTTAGTATAAAATATTGTACAAAAATAAAAATCTAGAAAATACCTATTTTTAGATATATGCAATAGTGGTTAACCATTTCTCAGCCTTGTATTAAAGGCATTGGGATACATAATGCGCAGCCCGGTCGAGTAGCTCTATAATAGACGAGGCTTCATGAGATAAACGGACCATACTATACTAAGCGTAACTATATAACTACTAGGTTTACCTAATAGGAGAGGCGAGGTTGTGAGAACATTGATATTAGTAACTAAGTTCAGTGGTGTTCACGCCACTAGTTGCTTGGACGCGAGCGTCTGTCTTGCGTACTCGGTGTCCACAAGGCCGCGGCAAACTAGAGAGAACTCTTGCACTGTCTCTAGTAACCGTCGTTTACTGCTTTTCTCTCTGATGACAAAGGTAAGTTAAGCTTTAGTTATAATAATAATATAAAAAATAAACTGGGCAAATACGAGTCGGGCTCGCGCACTGAGGGTTCCATACCAGTGGCGTGCCTAGGGTTTCAAAATAAGGCAAGCCCAATAAAATTTTAACCAATTTCAAAAAAAGAAAGTTCAGTTTTCGACTGAGAATGTAGGTACCTACGTATGTATCATCGCAATTTTCTCATAAACTACTGGTTAGGTACAATAAATTAAAAGTGAATTCATCCATCTTCTTCTTTCCTCTTCTTCAATTTCACTCTTGCTTGTCGTGCGGTGAATGTGGTAACCAAAGCTCACTGAAAGCATGCTAGTGCTAGATTGAATATAATAAACATATCTGCAATTGCATACCTCCGGTGGCTTTAAAAAAAGCCGTTTGGTTTGCTTCATTGCTTGAGAGAACAAAGTTATGGTAAGTAGTTGCTTGCTTTGTAACAGGACTAACGGGTTACAGACAAAAACAAAACAGAAAGTTACAAAACGAAAGTTAAAAAATAGCTAGATAGAATGTAATAAGGAATTTAAATGAATTATTTATATTCTAATTGGAATCGTCTATCTTTATTAAGAAATGATTTAATTACATCAGAGTAAAATGTTGGTGATCGTTTTAATTCTACCAACAGCTGTTTTTCAATAGCTATCATTGATAATTCGGAAAGACGCTCTTGACCTTGTGTATTTCTCATGGAAACGTTTAAGAGACGAAAAAGCACGTTAAAATAGTTACAACAAGATACGCTAACTTTAACAGCTTGAATAAATATGCAGCACCAGCAATACAACTTAATAGTGTGCGAACAGCCAACAATCCAACTAGTTTTATACACTGATCTATTTTTCGTTTATGCGATTTACTAGTCTGAGAAATACACAGATTAGGCGTCGTTTTTAATGAAGAAATTAACTGTTTTTTCTGAGCAAAGTTTAAAGATTTTACCTTATCTTCGCCTATCAAAACTAGAACGCATTTTAAATCCTCACAAGGTACAATTGCCTCCATTATTGTAGGTAAGTCACCAAAACAACTGTATCACTGAGAAAATCTAAGAAAACACGAAAAACAACAAACAACAAAAAAAGACGCAAAAGGTCCTAACTCGTTATACGGCACGTCGCCATAGGTGCGAAAGAGACAGATATAGTATTTGAAAGCCCGGCAAAAGCCGGTGCGTGTAAGCGAGATAGCTATATGTAGATGCTGCAAATGCGAAACTCTGCGCGCGAACAATCGCGATGTGTAGTAGTGTGGCATAGGTAGATACTTGGTGTTATTTTGATAAGAATTAAGCGCGCGAACTTTTAAATAGTTCGGGTTTGATATTGATTCTCTATCGAGCATTTTAGTAAGGCATGCCGGGCTTCTCGGCATGTATGAAGAAACCGCCACTGTTCCATACATACTGAACTATGAAAATAGTTCAATTCCCGAATTGAATTACGAAGATTTTGCCGGATAGCCAAAAAATTTTTTTTCTAAATTCAATTGAAAATGCCGTAAATCGATCGAATATGGAGCCACTCTATTTTTGACAAAACAAGATTGTTTACTTTTTTAGGTTTGGATACTAAGTCCTTTAAGCCATGTCTTCGTATGAATAGTTGATTTGAATATGGAGGTAAGCATTCTGAGGAATCAATTTTTGAATAATTAAATCAATATCTAATTTCAATACGATACCTCCACGCGTTCCCGAGTTAAAGGATCTTAACAGACAGACAGACGGACAACAAAGTGATCTTATAAAGGTTCAGTTTTTTACCTTTTGAGTTATGGAACCCTAAAAAAACCAAGAAAATAAATAGCGACGGTTGCGACTGGCCGCGTAGTGTTCTTTACCAGTTGCCTTGCGTATATGTGAAGAAATGTGAATGACATCATAGATGCATGAAGAAAAGAGTGGACATGTTCTTAGGTTCCCGCCACGCCGCGCGGTTCAGTGCCAGCAGTAGTGTACTCACTTGATGACGGCTTGTATGAACTTGTGCTTGTGCGGGTCGGTGGCGTGGTGCGTGGGGAAGCCGGGCGTGGCGAGCGCGTGGCGCAGCCAGCCCGCCAGCTCGGCGTCCCGCCACGCCGCGCGGTTCAGTGCCAGCAGTAGTGTACTCACTTGATGACGGCTTGTATGAACTTGTGCTTGTGCGGGTCGGTGGCGTGGTGCGTGGGGAAGCCGGGCGTGGCGAGCGCGTGGCGCAGCCAGCCCGCCAGCTCGGCGTCCCGCCACGCCGCGCGGTTCAGTGCCAGCAGTAGTGTACTCACTTGATGACGGCTTGTATGAACTTGTGCTTGTGCGGGTCGGTGGCGTGGTGCGTGGGGAAGCCGGGCGTGGCGAGCGCGTGGCGCAGCCAGCCCGCCAGCTCGGCGTCCCGCCACGCCGCGCGGTTCAGTGCCAGCAGTAGTGTACTCACTTGATGACGGCTTGTATGAACTTGTGCTTGTGCGGGTCGGTGGCGTGGTGCGTGGGGAAGCCGGGCGTGGCGAGCGCGTGGCGCAGCCAGCCCGCCAGCTCGGCGTCCCGCCACGCCGCGCGGTTCAGTGCCAGCAGTAGTGTACTCACTTGATGACGGCTTGTATGAACTTGTGCTTGTGCGGGTCGGTGGCGTGGTGCGTGGGGAAGCCGGGCGTGGCGAGCGCGTGGCGCAGCCAGCCCGCCAGCTCGGCGTCCCGCCACGCCGCGCGGTTCAGTGCCAGCAGTAGTGTACTCACTTGATGACGGCTTGTATGAACTTGTGCTTGTGCGGGTCGGTGGCGTGGTGCGTGGGGAAGCCGGGCGTGGCGAGCGCGTGGCGCAGCCAGCCCGCCAGCTCGGCGTCCCGCCACGCCGCGCGGTTCAGTGCCAGCAGTAGTGTACTCACTTGATGACGGCTTGTATGAACTTGTGCTTGTGCGGGTCGGTGGCGTGGTGCGTGGGGAAGCCGGGCGTGGCGAGCGCGTGGCGCAGCCAGCCCGCCAGCTCGGCGTCCCGCCACGCCGCGCGGTTCAGTGCCAGCAGTAGTGTACTCACTTGATGACGGCTTGTATGAACTTGTGCTTGTGCGGGTCGGTGGCGTGGTGCGTGGGGAAGCCGGGCGTGGCGAGCGCGTGGCGCAGCCAGCCCGCCAGCTCGGCGTCCCGCCACGCCGCGCGGTTCAGTGCCAGCAGTAGTGTACTCACTTGATGACGGCTTGTATGAACTTGTGCTTGTGCGGGTCGGTGGCGTGGTGCGTGGGGAAGCCGGGCGTGGCGAGCGCGTGGCGCAGCCAGCCCGCCAGCTCGGCGTCCCGCCACGCCGCGCGGTTCAGTGCCAGCAGTAGTGTACTCACTTGATGACGGCTTGTATGAACTTGTGCTTGTGCGGGTCGGTGGCGTGGTGCGTGGGGAAGCCGGGCGTGGCGAGCGCGTGGCGCAGCCAGCCCGCCAGCTCGGCGTCCCGCCACGCCGCGCGGTTCAGTGCCAGCAGTAGTGTACTCACTTGATGACGGCTTGTATGAACTTGTGCTTGTGCGGGTCGGTGGCGTGGTGCGTGGGGAAGCCGGGCGTGGCGAGCGCGTGGCGCAGCCAGCCCGCCAGCTCGGCGTCCCGCCACGCCGCGCGGTTCAGTGCCAGCAGTAGTGTACTCACTTGATGACGGCTTGTATGAACTTGTGCTTGTGCGGGTCGGTGGCGTGGTGCGTGGGGAAGCCGGGCGTGGCGAGCGCGTGGCGCAGCCAGCCCGCCAGCTCGGCGTCCCGCCACGCCGCGCGGTTCAGTGCCAGCAGTAGTGTACTCACTTGATGACGGCTTGTATGAACTTGTGCTTGTGCGGGTCGGTGGCGTGGTGCGTGGGGAAGCCGGGCGTGGCGAGCGCGTGGCGCAGCCAGCCCGCCAGCTCGGCGTCCCGCCACGCCGCGCGGTTCAGTGCCAGCAGTAGTGTACTCACTTGATGACGGCTTGTATGAACTTGTGCTTGTGCGGGTCGGTGGCGTGGTGCGTGGGGAAGCCGGGCGTGGCGAGCGCGTGGCGCAGCCAGCCCGCCAGCTCGGCGTCCCGCCACGCCGCGCGGTTCAGTGCCAGCAGTAGTGTACTCACTTGATGACGGCTTGTATGAACTTGTGCTTGTGCGGGTCGGTGGCGTGGTGCGTGGGGAAGCCGGGCGTGGCGAGCGCGTGGCGCAGCCAGCCCGCCAGCTCGGCGTCCCGCCACGCCGCGCGGTTCAGTGCCAGCAGTAGTGTACTCACTTGATGACGGCTTGTATGAACTTGTGCTTGTGCGGGTCGGTGGCGTGGTGCGTGGGGAAGCCGGGCGTGGCGAGCGCGTGGCGCAGCCAGCCCGCCAGCTCGGCGTCCCGCCACGCCGCGCGGTTCAGTGCCAGCAGTAGTGTACTCACTTGATGACGGCTTGTATGAACTTGTGCTTGTGCGGGTCGGTGGCGTGGTGCGTGGGGAAGCCGGGCGTGGCGAGCGCGTGGCGCAGCCAGCCCGCCAGCTCGGCGTCCCGCCACGCCGCGCGGTTCAGTGCCAGCAGTAGTGTACTCACTTGATGACGGCTTGTATGAACTTGTGCTTGTGCGGGTCGGTGGCGTGGTGCGTGGGGAAGCCGGGCGTGGCGAGCGCGTGGCGCAGCCAGCCCGCCAGCTCGGCGTCCCGCCACGCCGCGCGGTTCAGTGCCAGCAGTAGTGTACTCACTTGATGACGGCTTGTATGAACTTGTGCTTGTGCGGGTCGGTGGCGTGGTGCGTGGGGAAGCCGGGCGTGGCGAGCGCGTGGCGCAGCCAGCCCGCCAGCTCGGCGTCCCGCCACGCCGCGCGGTTCAGTGCCAGCAGTAGTGTACTCACTTGATGACGGCTTGTATGAACTTGTGCTTGTGCGGGTCGGTGGCGTGGTGCGTGGGGAAGCCGGGCGTGGCGAGCGCGTGGCGCAGCCAGCCCGCCAGCTCGGCGTCCCGCCACGCCGCGCGGTTCAGTGCCAGCAGGAGCTCAGCTAACGGCTCGATTTGGTTGCGCGGTGTTGCTCCACCTAATATTTGTGAGCGAATTAGTCAAAAGAAAGTAGCATTTGAAATTGACAAAACGAAATGGATAAAATGAGTGTGTTCCAGCTGTTCTGTATTTATTGTTTAGCGACGGTTAACGGCAACGACTACATAAACAAAAATCCCAGGAAAATAAATATATAAAAGAAATGATCAAAAATTCTACGGCACATACATCAGTAACACTGAAAAGAACATCAGACTTAATCAGAAGGCATTTTGGTCATCAAAGTCGAGCCCGTTTTTTTGTATCTTGAGTTACATTGAAACCAGAATGTGGCAACTTTTGAGGAAAAAGTAGAAAGTAGAGTAAACTCTCTGCAGACCATGGTTCCACCTTCCATTGTCACGTGCCCTGTTACCGTGCCTTGGCCGAATGCTGGGCCAGGAAATGAATTTAAATGAATAAAAAAAATAGTTTTGTCATCGACATGCTAAGAAGAAGATGCACACGTAGCGCATGCTATCAGTATACAGCTATACAAAGTAGTTACCTATACACGTGAGCGCGGCGGCAGTGAGCGCAGGCGCCCGCGGCTGCAGCGCGTGCGGCCGCACCGCCGCCAGCGCCGACAGCCAGCCGCAAGCTGCGCGCGCGCCGCCCGCCTCCCACATGCGCACGCAACCGCATGCTGGTACAGAATGGAAATGTTTTTATATACACGTGCATTTTTCAAGTCGGCGTGTATGGCCAAATACAAAATTATTAAAAATTGCTAAAAACAATCAAAGGAGCCTCATCGACGATTTTGAAGAGAACTAACACTGCATCATCGAATTTAAAGAAAGAAAAAAAACTATCTATACTCCAAGATAGCATTAGACAAAAGAGGTTCATAGAAGCAGGTGTGCATAACATTTATTTTTCGAGATATATTCAAACAATTTTAATAAATAATGGTTTCAATATAAAATTTTAACAATACCTACTTAGATAAATTTGATTATTAACACTTATGAAGGTAAATGATGTGATGAAAAAATAAAATAAATATAACTTCAAACAATTTTTTTTTTAATGGCGTACCAACAAGTTTCTTATAAAATATGAATTCAACACAATACAAGGCAACAAGATATTTATTTAACATTCATACAAATAGAAATAACTATTATTAGGAGTCTTTCCGGATCTAATGAAATATAGTTAAGTGATACCACTTTTTAAATCCGGGGACAGTAAAGACACTAATAATTATAGGCCGGTGTCCGTGTTGCCGGTTTTTAGCAAGATATTTGAAAAGGTAATGTTAAATCAAACTCCACTAATACCGGGGTGTACAAATTGATTAGTTTGGAAACAATTTTTAGTATTTTTTTTTAAGTGTAAAATATTATAAGTATTGTATACCTAATGTAGAAGCATTTTTTTTCAAAGTTTGTAAATGTGAGTACCATGGAGCTATTTTATGGTTTTTGGGTTACTATTGGACTTGTTTGACATAAATGAGCTTGGCAGTTGAAAATTAGAAGAGAAAAAAAAAAAAAAAATGACGGTGGCGCGTGTTGGATCATTCGGTTCCCTTCAAAATGGTTGAGCTGAGTGGTGCTAATATTCATGTCCGTGACCGGGCGCTGTCAGTTGACACTGGTCATCTCTTAGCTGCCAGTTGTTATTTTAATATCTTTATTTAGTTTTTATTTTTACTTTATTTACATTGTTCTCACATGATAGCGACAAGAAACATGTAAAAGAGATATTTGTAATACAAAACATTATTGAAAAGAGTGTGCATGGAGTTTCTTGCAGATTCTTCTCCATAGAAACCTACGCTTTGGAATATGCAATTAGCATCATTTTTTCTGACTGACTGACTTCTTGACATTTCAAAAGTGCCTGTAAATGGTTTATTTGAAATAAAATGCTTTGAATCTTTTGAATCTTTGCTTTCAATGAGGGACGCGGTCACCGAAGAAAGAAGACAAAGAAAACTGTGCGCAAAATAGTTTTTCTTTTCGTCTATATTTTACTTTATTTTCGATTAGGTGAATATGAGAGAGAGAGTGAGAGTGAGAGAGATAGAGAGAGAGAGAGAGAGCAGTGGTGGCGCAGTGGTAACGGCCCCGACTTACGAGTTGTAGGTCGTGGGTTCAAACCCAGCCAGGCGCATTACTTTGTGTAATTCGTTTCTATACCACTGCTCTCAAAACGGTGAAGGAAAACATCGTTAGGAAATGCATGTCCTACAGCCAAAAAATCGAAGACATGTGACATCTACCAATTCGCTCTGTGCCCGCGTGATGGAGTCCCTGCAGCGGGAACATTATAAGGGTGATTATGCTTATATGCTATGCTTATAGATGAATATGGACCAGGGTGAACTAGTTTTCGACTTGCAGTAGTCAAATTATTTGGAAAATGTGGTCCTCCCTAGTGAGAAATTGGAGTGTCAGTCAACGCTGATACCGACCTTGCTGATAAGGCAAAGCCTTCGCAAAGGGTATCTAGTTGACGCCATTGGTTCAGCTGATGATTAAAGTCCCACAGTGCAGTCAAGATGGACATTAAAATTCGTGATATTTTTAAAGTTTTGTCACTGCAGCATAATCAATTTTTAGCGATGATAGAAACTAGGACAGTTCTGTCTTTTTCTTCTCTGACACGATGAGCGTCCGATGAGGTTAAAGTCATAACCGTAAAAAGTTGTAGTTCACATTTTGTTAAAAAAAAAGAAATAGAGCCATTCTGGGTAGATCCCTTGTATTGCTCGCACGTCCTTGGTCAATAGCCGATATAAATATAAAATATACTAAGTGAATAACTAATCCTGGCAGCAAATTCGGCAAAAGAGGGATCAAATTGGCTGACGTGTGATTAGAGGATGATGAAGAAAACACTCACCTAATTCCACTAAATCGGGCAGTATATCTTCCAACCAGTCGATAAAGTGCGGTTTCTTTTTGGTGACAGCTTGTAGTAACGTAAACAGTCCTTCAGTGAGATCGGGGCGCGCTGATGGGTCGGGAGCAAGCGCGCGCACGCTGGATGATACGCTCGCGTGCAGCAGGCCGCGCGCACCCGCCCATTCGTTTCCTAAGGCTAGCACCACCTGCCAAATGATACTAGATCTGAACAGCTAGAGGGAGACACTGCTTCACAGATGTTATAAGACCTTGCTGAAGCAAGAACCAGCGAAGTTAGCATAGACAATTTGATGAAACGTACATACACTCTGACCGTTAACAATGCGCGAGAGTTTTGTAACTTTCAGTACATACTACTCGTATTTTGAAAAGTTTAGTCGACAAATGTCAGATTCTACAAATGTCAGACGAGTTTAAAATGTCAGATTCTATAAACGCTAGATTCTTAGTGCTCGGTCACACTGGAAGCGCGGGTGCGGGGCGGGCGCGGCGCGGCAATCTCAAACATAAAAACTTCCTTTGAGTGTCCACAGCGGGCATGCGGGCGCGGGAAGCGGCGCGGGGGGCGCGCGGGCATCTCACGCCATAGTGAGTTCATACAAGTGGTCACAGTGAGTGCGCGGGCGGCAAGCGGCAAACTAGTTCGAGCCATGCTAGAAGTAATATATCGATGTATAGATATTTATAAAAATATTAATATCGGCCTGGATTTATCGAGGAAAAGATATATATCGGTCAAACTTTCCAAGATTTTCGGTCTTAAAATAATTATTCATTTAGTTCAGTCTAGGTCAATAATAGGTAATACATAGTAATTTCTATACAGAATTCATATTATTTTATTATATGACAATCTGTATAAAACTTCTTCTTCCTGCTCTTGTCCTATATTACTTGGGATCGGCGCAACACGTAATTTTATTAAAATTAACTAAATAACAATATAATAATATTTTGAAGACCAAATAATTTTGTTAAGCATTATAACGAAAATAAAAACAAACATTGTCTACGAGTATACTGTACGTATACTCGTAGACAATATAGTTTTTTTTCCGTTCGTTCCTATCTTTTACGGCTTTGAATTTATTTCAATATTCTGATGATAAATAAATTTTGAAAAAAAAAATAATCGTTTTTGATACGATTTTCGATATTAAATATTTTGTATCGATGTACCGGATCAAAATATATATAAAATTTTTCAGCCTTATATAGGCTGAAAATTTTTATTTATCGAAGCAAAAATATCGATAATTTTCAACAAGCCTACTTCGGACAGGCACTATCACCCGCGCCGCTGCCCGCACCGCGCTGCCACTGTGGCCGAGCACTTATAATGCCAGATTCTATAGACACATTTTTGTTAAAATTCCAATATATTAATTTCCTTCAGTGCGTGTATAAAAAATTCGCTAATTTCAAAAGTTGTTATTGCTAGTTGTTGTTTTTTGCATTAAAAAGTGTACGCGCACAATTTTTTTAAAAACAGAAAATTGCAAAATCATCGTCATAAACTTTTCTACCAGTTTACTTAAAAAAAAACTCGGTCTTTTAGTAAAAACAAGTTTTTCAAAAATGTGACACTAATAGAATCTATATTCTACATTTGTAGAATCTGGCATTTTAAACTCGTCTGACATTTGTAGAATCTGACATTTGTCGTAGATATGTCTACTTAGACAGATACAGCAATATTTATTTATTGAATTGTTATGCACTAACGAAACACTGTACAAAGGTGGTAATAATTTACCCTTATTGGGTAATTTAATGCAAACTTTTTCAATTCGAACCAGTAGTTCCTAAGTTTAGCGCGTTCAAACAAACACAAACTCTTCCGCTTTATAGTATTAGTATAGGTGTACAATAATGCTATATATCACAGCAATGTAAGATGTTAATGTCACTTACCAGTTTGACGACGTCCAATCCCGAAGCACACGGGTACGTGTTGAACCCGGCGACGATCAGCTGCGCGATGTCTGACACCAGTGGCAGCAAGTCGTCGATCAGTGACGACACCGTCTGCTTCAGTATGTGGAACATTGACTGTGGAAAATAAAACAATTCACGTGAAATATGTAATTCTCAAAACATAGTCAAGTGTGAATAGGTTATTCTTAGAATTTCGAATTTCAGTTATTTGGTCATTTGAATTTTAGCTTTAATTCAAAGTTCAGAAATTCAAAAACAGCGCATAATGATTTTGAAACCAGTAATCAGTGTCAGCCTTTTCGTTTTAGAGATATGCGGTACAGGGTCTAAAGTCCCGCAAACGTTCGCTAAAAAGGGAGGATCCTCCGACCAGTAGATTTTAGACTTATATTTATTTATTTAAACTTCATGTACAGTAGTGGTACATATGTGGTTTTAATCACGCGAAGAACTCTAATACCGCTATGTAGGATTTTGAATTTTAGTTCCTGCAACGTCATAGCTCCTAGAGACGAGCCTTCGCACGCCTGCCATGGCCGCTATATACCACAAAAGCAAAGTGCTTTAGTGGTATAGTTTTTGATGGGTCGTTAAACAAAACGATATGAGAGTAATATTTGTTCACATAAACGTAATTGTATATTATTAGTAGCTACAATAGGCTATTACACTAATTTTTGAAAAGTGTCTCAATTAGATTCTGTAGTGTTAATAAACCACTGAAAAAAAACAATTTTTCTATTCTGTCGCTAAGTAACCTAAATATGCATTTAAAATTTATAATTCAAATTTCGCGCGTAATTTAACGAAAATACAGAACTTAGTGGACGCCATATTAACTTTGTAGTCGTGATGTCAGTTGGCTGTATAAACAAATGTGCTCAGTATGGCCGATCAGTTGACAGCTGTCACTTTAGTTTACACAGCCGAATGACGTAATAACATGGTGGCTATTTCATGGTGATAAAGGACATATAAAAAAAAAACTGAACATTATGAATTTAATTTTAAAAAATATTTTGTTTCTTTTTTATGAACTAAAGCTAACAATTACCGACTCCTATTTTGGCTCAAAATATATCGGCTGAGAATATCGATATATCTAAGTAAATATAGCTATGTCGAAGTATCAATATTTTTCAACAAGCCTAGTGAGTCAGTTTGATTTCGACTGCCATATAAGTGCGAACTGCGATAAGTGAACGACCCATGCGATAGTGAAACTGATTTTAGTGCTCAAAGCGATTGGTTGTTTGGACAAAGGGTTATTGTTTTTGGTACATAAAGTCATTCTCCTAGTAAACCGGCATTTGATTACTCACGTACATACGTAACAATACTAACCTCAACAAGTGGCTGGTTGCTGGCATAGGGCGGTAACGCAGGTGCTAATGTACGGAACAGTGCCGCTGCTAGAGCACCGCGTGGAGCCAACGAACCCAGCAACGCTGCACAACATTCTGCTGCTAACACTGCGCGCGGTGAGTCGTTTGCCTGATGGAATAAATTGGACCCTTACTACTCGCTCCTATAGCCCGTAAATGTAACAAGTCAGCAGTGCTGCAGCGAGCTCTTAACGCGATTCGTTTAACCACTTAAACTGTATTGTAAAAGGGATGAAGCTATATGTACAGGGTGTATAGCTCCATCCCTTTTTCTTGCTCGTACGACTGATAAGTTCCCTGGTCGGCCGCAGCAAAGGCAATCTTCACAGATGGGGGAGGAGGGGATCTCGGATAGTTAAGATTTGCAAAATTCATGAGGCGTATTTTCACTGTCCAGTGCAGACCTTTCACACTTGTCTAGGGATTTTGTGGTTCCTCTGATAGACCAGCTAGGTAACTTATGTTTTATGACTGGAATATTCCGAAAGCCCGTAAAGCGACCCTTTATGTACGGGCAACTGCCTATGACACATAACCTTGGCGCATAATATCTGTTATTACTACGGGCGAGGACGTGAACGTAGCACAAATATGTGCTGATAACTCTTGACCGCATCAAGAGTTATCAGCACATATTTGTGCTACCTTCACTTTGAGTATTTTTGAAAAATTTATCAATAAGAGATGAATTTCTTCAACTACTTGCAAAAATACAATGTTCTATCAAGTGCACAGTACGTATGGTTTAGAAGAGAACTTTCAACGCAAGATGCTATTAGGGCATCTGAGATTGTCAAGAAAATGGATAAGGATCTTAAATGCCTAATAATATTTTCAGATCTTAGAAAAGCTTTTGACATCGTTTCCATTCCAATCCTTCCACGCAGACTGGACTATTATTTCCAGTCTGCGTATAAGATGCATGACATTCTCTCTTCTTGAAAGCTACCTAAAGGATAGACCGCATGGAGTAAAAATAAATAACTTGTGTAGCGCCGAAGATAATGTCTGTTACGGAGTTCCACAAGGAAGCGTTTCAGGCCCGCCACTCCTTTTAAAGTATAAAAAAGTCTGTGCAACACACAAACAAGCGGTGGTAAAATTACAGTTGTTTTTTGAAGTACGTTACGGAAACATTTGAAAAATATTGCTGAAGAAAGTTCGTCTGAGATAGCTGAGTAAGAAAAGCTACCTGTGGCGCCGCACCCACGCGTCCGACCGACCCGAGTTGTGGAATGTGTGGCGAACACATTGTTAGCTACCTGTGCTTCTAGCTCGTCCCGTAGCGTGTCGGCGAGCGGGCGCAGCAGAGGGCCGGCCGCGTCCAGCTCCGCCGCCGCCAGCGCCGCGCCCGCCGCCGCCACCAGCTGGCGCCGCACCCACGCGTCCGACCGACCCGAGTTGTGGAATGTGTGGCGAACACATTGTTAGCTACCTGTGCTTCTAGCTCGTCCCGTAGCGTGTCGGCGAGCGGGCGCAGCAGAGGGCCGGCCGCGTCCAGCTCCGCCGCCGCCAGCGCCGCGCCCGCCGCCGCCACCAGCTGGCGCCGCACCCACGCGTCCGACCGACCCGAGTTGTGGAATGTGTGGCGAACACATTGTTAGCTACCTGTGCTTCTAGCTCGTCCCGTAGCGTGTCGGCGAGCGGGCGCAGCAGAGGGCCGGCCGCGTCCAGCTCCGCCGCCGCCAGCGCCGCGCCCGCCGCCGCCACCAGCTGGCGCCGCACCCACGCGTCCGACCGACCCGAGTTGTGGAATGTGTGGCGAACACATTGTTAGCTACCTGTGCTTCTAGCTCGTCCCGTAGCGTGTCGGCGAGCGGGCGCAGCAGAGGGCCGGCCGCGTCCAGCTCCGCCGCCGCCAGCGCCGCGCCCGCCGCCGCCACCAGCTGGCGCCGCACCCACGCGTCCGACCGACCCGAGTTGTGGAATGTGTGGCGAACACATTGTTAGCTACCTGTGCTTCTAGCTCGTCCCGTAGCGTGTCGGCGAGCGGGCGCAGCAGAGGGCCGGCCGCGTCCAGCTCCGCCGCCGCCAGCGCCGCGCCCGCCGCCGCCACCAGCTGGCGCCGCACCCACGCGTCCGACCGACCCGAGTTGTGGAATGTGTGGCGAACACATTGTTAGCTACCTGTGCTTCTAGCTCGTCCCGTAGCGTGTCGGCGAGCGGGCGCAGCAGAGGGCCGGCCGCGTCCAGCTCCGCCGCCGCCAGCGCCGCGCCCGCCGCCGCCACCAGCTGGCGCCGCACCCACGCGTCCGACCGACCCGAGTTGTGGAATGTGTGGCGAACACATTGTTAGCTACCTGTGCTTCTAGCTCGTCCCGTAGCGTGTCGGCGAGCGGGCGCAGCAGAGGGCCGGCCGCGTCCAGCTCCGCCGCCGCCAGCGCCGCGCCCGCCGCCGCCACCAGCTGGCGCCGCACCCACGCGTCCGACCGACCCGAGTTGTGGAATGTGTGGCGAACACATTGTTAGCTACCTGTGCTTCTAGCTCGTCCCGTAGCGTGTCGGCGAGCGGGCGCAGCAGAGGGCCGGCCGCGTCCAGCTCCGCCGCCGCCAGCGCCGCGCCCGCCGCCGCCACCAGCTGGCGCCGCACCCACGCGTCCGACCGACCCGAGTTGTGGAATGTGTGGCGAACACATTGTTAGCTACCTGTGCTTCTAGCTCGTCCCGTAGCGTGTCGGCGAGCGGGCGCAGCAGAGGGCCGGCCGCGTCCAGCTCCGCCGCCGCCAGCGCCGCGCCCGCCGCCGCCACCAGCTGGCGCCGCACCCACGCGTCCGACCGACCCGAGTTGTGGAATGTGTGGCGAACACATTGTTAGCTACCTGTGCTTCTAGCTCGTCCCGTAGCGTGTCGGCGAGCGGGCGCAGCAGAGGGCCGGCCGCGTCCAGCTCCGCCGCCGCCAGCGCCGCGCCCGCCGCCGCCACCAGCTGGCGCCGCACCCACGCGTCCGACCGACCCGAGTTGTGGAATGTGTGGCGAACACATTGTTAGCTACCTGTGCTTCTAGCTCGTCCCGTAGCGTGTCGGCGAGCGGGCGCAGCAGAGGGCCGGCCGCGTCCAGCTCCGCCGCCGCCAGCGCCGCGCCCGCCGCCGCCACCAGCTGGCGCCGCACCCACGCGTCCGACCGACCCGAGTTGTGGAATGTGTGGCGAACACATTGTTAGCTACCTGTGCTTCTAGCTCGTCCCGTAGCGTGTCGGCGAGCGGGCGCAGCAGAGGGCCGGCCGCGTCCAGCTCCGCCGCCGCCAGCGCCGCGCCCGCCGCCGCCACCAGCTGGCGCCGCACCCACGCGTCCGACCGACCCGAGTTGTGGAATGTGTGGCGAACACATTGTTAGCTACCTGTGCTTCTAGCTCGTCCCGTAGCGTGTCGGCGAGCGGGCGCAGCAGAGGGCCGGCCGCGTCCAGCTCCGCCGCCGCCAGCGCCGCGCCCGCCGCCGCCACCAGCTGGCGCCGCACCCACGCGTCCGACCGACCCGAGTTGTGGAATGTGTGGCGAACACATTGTTAGCTACCTGTGCTTCTAGCTCGTCCCGTAGCGTGTCGGCGAGCGGGCGCAGCAGAGGGCCGGCCGCGTCCAGCTCCGCCGCCGCCAGCGCCGCGCCCGCCGCCGCCACCAGCTGGCGCCGCACCCACGCGTCCGACCGACCCGAGTTGTGGAATGTGTGGCGAACACATTGTTAGCTACCTGTGCTTCTAGCTCGTCCCGTAGCGTGTCGGCGAGCGGGCGCAGCAGAGGGCCGGCCGCGTCCAGCTCCGCCGCCGCCAGCGCCGCGCCCGCCGCCGCCACCAGCTGGCGCCGCACCCACGCGTCCGACCGACCCGAGTTGTGGAATGTGTGGCGAACACATTGTTAGCTACCTGTGCTTCTAGCTCGTCCCGTAGCGTGTCGGCGAGCGGGCGCAGCAGAGGGCCGGCCGCGTCCAGCTCCGCCGCCGCCAGCGCCGCGCCCGCCGCCGCCACCAGCTGGCGCCGCACCCACGCGTCCGACCGACCCGAGTTGTGGAATGTGTGGCGAACACATTGTTAGCTACCTGTGCTTCTAGCTCGTCCCGTAGCGTGTCGGCGAGCGGGCGCAGCAGAGGGCCGGCCGCGTCCAGCTCCGCCGCCGCCAGCGCCGCGCCCGCCGCCGCCACCAGCTGGCGCCGCACCCACGCGTCCGACCGACCCGAGTTGTGGAATGTGTGGCGAACACATTGTTAGCTACCTGTGCTTCTAGCTCGTCCCGTAGCGTGTCGGCGAGCGGGCGCAGCAGAGGGCCGGCCGCGTCCAGCTCCGCCGCCGCCAGCGCCGCGCCCGCCGCCGCCACCAGCTGGCGCCGCACCCACGCGTCCGACCGACCCGAGTTGTGGAATGTGTGGCGAACACATTGTTAGCTACCTGTGCTTCTAGCTCGTCCCGTAGCGTGTCGGCGAGCGGGCGCAGCAGAGGGCCGGCCGCGTCCAGCTCCGCCGCCGCCAGCGCCGCGCCCGCCGCCGCCACCAGCTGGCGCCGCACCCACGCGTCCGACCGACCCGAGTTGTGGAATGTGTGGCGAACACATTGTTAGCTACCTGTGCTTCTAGCTCGTCCCGTAGCGTGTCGGCGAGCGGGCGCAGCAGAGGGCCGGCCGCGTCCAGCTCCGCCGCCGCCAGCGCCGCGCCCGCCGCCGCCACCAGCTGGCGCCGCACCCACGCGTCCGACCGACCCGAGTTGTGGAATGTGTGGCGAACACATTGTTAGCTACCTGTGCTTCTAGCTCGTCCCGTAGCGTGTCGGCGAGCGGGCGCAGCAGAGGGCCGGCCGCGTCCAGCTCCGCCGCCGCCAGCGCCGCGCCCGCCGCCGCCACCAGCTGGCGCCGCACCCACGCGTCCGACCGACCCGAGTTGTGGAATGTGTGGCGAACACATTGTTAGCTACCTGTGCTTCTAGCTCGTCCCGTAGCGTGTCGGCGAGCGGGCGCAGCAGAGGGCCGGCCGCGTCCAGCTCCGCCGCCGCCAGCGCCGCGCCCGCCG
Organism: Mythimna vitellina; assembly: GCA_949316375.1. Lineage (NCBI taxonomy): Eukaryota > Metazoa > Arthropoda > Insecta > Lepidoptera > Noctuidae > Mythimna > Mythimna vitellina. The sequence goes on from OX438688.1 coordinate 8,949,508, forward strand.
CCGCCACCAGCTGGCGCCGCACCCACGCGTCCGACCGACCCGAGTTGTGGAATGTGTGGCGAACACATTGTTAGCTACCTGTGCTTCTAGCTCGTCCCGTAGCGTGTCGGCGAGCGGGCGCAGCAGAGGGCCGGCCGCGTCCAGCTCCGCCGCCGCCAGCGCCGCGCCCGCCGCCGCCACCAGCTGGCGCCGCACCCACGCGTCCGACCGACCCGAGTTGTGGAATGTGTGGCGAACACATTGTTAGCTACCTGTGCTTCTAGCTCGTCCCGTAGCGTGTCGGCGAGCGGGCGCAGCAGAGGGCCGGCCGCGTCCAGCTCCGCCGCCGCCAGCGCCGCGCCCGCCGCCGCCACCAGCTGGCGCCGCACCCACGCGTCCGACCGACCCGAGTTGTGGAATGTGTGGCGAACACATTGTTAGCTACCTGTGCTTCTAGCTCGTCCCGTAGCGTGTCGGCGAGCGGGCGCAGCAGAGGGCCGGCCGCGTCCAGCTCCGCCGCCGCCAGCGCCGCGCCCGCCGCCGCCACCAGCTGGCGCCGCACCCACGCGTCCGACCGACCCGAGTTGTGGAATGTGTGGCGAACACATTGTTAGCTACCTGTGCTTCTAGCTCGTCCCGTAGCGTGTCGGCGAGCGGGCGCAGCAGAGGGCCGGCCGCGTCCAGCTCCGCCGCCGCCAGCGCCGCGCCCGCCGCCGCCACCAGCTGGCGCCGCACCCACGCGTCCGACCGACCCGAGTTGTGGAATGTGTGGCGAACACATTGTTAGCTACCTGTGCTTCTAGCTCGTCCCGTAGCGTGTCGGCGAGCGGGCGCAGCAGAGGGCCGGCCGCGTCCAGCTCCGCCGCCGCCAGCGCCGCGCCCGCCGCCGCCACCAGCTGGCGCCGCACCCACGCGTCCGACCGACCCGAGTTGTGGAATGTGTGGCGAACACATTGTTAGCTACCTGTGCTTCTAGCTCGTCCCGTAGCGTGTCGGCGAGCGGGCGCAGCAGAGGGCCGGCCGCGTCCAGCTCCGCCGCCGCCAGCGCCGCGCCCGCCGCCGCCACCAGCTGGCGCCGCACCCACGCGTCCGACCGACCCGAGTTGTGGAATGTGTGGCGAACACATTGTTAGCTACCTGTGCTTCTAGCTCGTCCCGTAGCGTGTCGGCGAGCGGGCGCAGCAGAGGGCCGGCCGCGTCCAGCTCCGCCGCCGCCAGCGCCGCGCCCGCCGCCGCCACCAGCTGGCGCCGCACCCACGCGTCCGACCGACCCGAGTTGTGGAATGTGTGGCGAACACATTGTTAGCTACCTGTGCTTCTAGCTCGTCCCGTAGCGTGTCGGCGAGCGGGCGCAGCAGAGGGCCGGCCGCGTCCAGCTCCGCCGCCGCCAGCGCCGCGCCCGCCGCCGCCACCAGCTGGCGCCGCACCCACGCGTCCGACCGACCCGAGTTGTGGAATGTGTGGCGAACACATTGTTAGCTACCTGTGCTTCTAGCTCGTCCCGTAGCGTGTCGGCGAGCGGGCGCAGCAGAGGGCCGGCCGCGTCCAGCTCCGCCGCCGCCAGCGCCGCGCCCGCCGCCGCCACCAGCTGGCGCCGCACCCACGCGTCCGACCGACCCGAGTTGTGGAATGTGTGGCGAACACATTGTTAGCTACCTGTGCTTCTAGCTCGTCCCGTAGCGTGTCGGCGAGCGGGCGCAGCAGAGGGCCGGCCGCGTCCAGCTCCGCCGCCGCCAGCGCCGCGCCCGCCGCCGCCACCAGCTGGCGCCGCACCCACGCGTCCGACCGACCCGAGTTGTGGAATGTGTGGCGAACACATTGTTAGCTACCTGTGCTTCTAGCTCGTCCCGTAGCGTGTCGGCGAGCGGGCGCAGCAGAGGGCCGGCCGCGTCCAGCTCCGCCGCCGCCAGCGCCGCGCCCGCCGCCGCCACCAGCTGGCGCCGCACCCACGCGTCCGACCGACCCGAGTTGTGGAATGTGTGGCGAACACATTGTTAGCTACCTGTGCTTCTAGCTCGTCCCGTAGCGTGTCGGCGAGCGGGCGCAGCAGAGGGCCGGCCGCGTCCAGCTCCGCCGCCGCCAGCGCCGCGCCCGCCGCCGCCACCAGCTGGCGCCGCACCCACGCGTCCGACCGACCCGAGTTGTGGAATGTGTGGCGAACACATTGTTAGCTACCTGTGCTTCTAGCTCGTCCCGTAGCGTGTCGGCGAGCGGGCGCAGCAGAGGGCCGGCCGCGTCCAGCTCCGCCGCCGCCAGCGCCGCGCCCGCCGCCGCCACCAGCTGGCGCCGCACCCACGCGTCCGACCGACCCGAGTTGTGGAATGTGTGGCGAACACATTGTTAGCTACCTGTGCTTCTAGCTCGTCCCGTAGCGTGTCGGCGAGCGGGCGCAGCAGAGGGCCGGCCGCGTCCAGCTCCGCCGCCGCCAGCGCCGCGCCCGCCGCCGCCACCAGCTGGCGCCGCACCCACGCGTCCGACCGACCCGAGTTGTGGAATGTGTGGCGAACACATTGTTAGCTACCTGTGCTTCTAGCTCGTCCCGTAGCGTGTCGGCGAGCGGGCGCAGCAGAGGGCCGGCCGCGTCCAGCTCCGCCGCCGCCAGCGCCGCGCCCGCCGCCGCCACCAGCTGGCGCCGCACCCACGCGTCCGACCGACCCGAGTTGTGGAATGTGTGGCGAACACATTGTTAGCTACCTGTGCTTCTAGCTCGTCCCGTAGCGTGTCGGCGAGCGGGCGCAGCAGAGGGCCGGCCGCGTCCAGCTCCGCCGCCGCCAGCGCCGCGCCCGCCGCCGCCACCAGCTGGCGCCGCACCCACGCGTCCGACCGACCCGAGTTGTGGAATGTGTGGCGAACACATTGTTAGCTACCTGTGCTTCTAGCTCGTCCCGTAGCGTGTCGGCGAGCGGGCGCAGCAGAGGGCCGGCCGCGTCCAGCTCCGCCGCCGCCAGCGCCGCGCCCGCCGCCGCCACCAGCTGGCGCCGCACCCACGCGTCCGACCGACCCGAGTTGTGGAATGTGTGGCGAACACATTGTTAGCTACCTGTGCTTCTAGCTCGTCCCGTAGCGTGTCGGCGAGCGGGCGCAGCAGAGGGCCGGCCGCGTCCAGCTCCGCCGCCGCCAGCGCCGCGCCCGCCGCCGCCACCAGCTGGCGCCGCACCCACGCGTCCGACCGACCCGAGTTGTGGAATGTGTGGCGAACACATTGTTAGCTACCTGTGCTTCTAGCTCGTCCCGTAGCGTGTCGGCGAGCGGGCGCAGCAGAGGGCCGGCCGCGTCCAGCTCCGCCGCCGCCAGCGCCGCGCCCGCCGCCGCCACCAGCTGGCGCCGCACCCACGCGTCCGACCGACCCGAGTTGCTTTGGAATGTCTGGGAAATACATTGTAAGCTAATTTTTTATTGTTTCGATATATAACTGACATGATTTTTATAAAAAAGAATTTTGAAACCATGTTTTTAACTTCATATCGATAGAGAAACCAAATTGATAATTTAAGATTCTATTTTAGTCAGTTTTTAAAGGCGAGATTTTTTGTAATTGAGAATAATTTCATCCAGATACACAAGAATAGTAGTAACCTGTGCAGCCTGCACGATGTCAGGCGCTAGTGCCGCGGCTGGGGCGCTGCAGTCGGCGGCCAGCTTGCGTAGCGCTAACGCAGCAGCGGGCGGACAGCGCGGCAGCGCGGCGCCCGCGGCTCGCACGCACGCCCTCCCCAGCTCGCAACCCTCGCCTACTGACGACACCCAGGATGCGTAGCCGCCTGGACAGTGGAAGGTAATGCTAATACGCGAAAATGTACAGAGCCCATTAAAACAAACGATCCTGAGGCGAATTACATCTACCCATATTGAAGTCACTACAACTACGACCACTCTATGAAAACGTTCTGTCAGTCTAGTGAAAAGAGGATCCTCTGACTACATGAGTGTTGTGTCTGTTCTGGGTAACTGCCCGATGATTGTCAAAACCAGAAGCCGTATTGTTCGAGGTGGTCTCAACAAGTCGGAATGATGATCAGTTGTTGGTGTCCCAGTAAGTCGAAATGCTGCTGCAGACACCCTTGGGTCGGAGTGGTGCTGCAGGCTGCAATGGGTCGGAGCTCAGCAGTTCGACATATTGGTTTGATTGCTGGTGTAGGCTAGAAGAGGCTTCATGGCTCTCCAAAAGACCGGCCGAAGGTGCAGTGTGCTGAGATGCCGCCACAGCATAAATGCAATTGAGTAAGCTTGATTAAACTGAGAGCTATACTCCTGATTTCTGATTTAAGCATTTGAAGTTGAGTAATTTTCAAACTCTAGCTTGAAAACCTGTCAAGGCTACTTTAATAAGTATGACAGAATATGAGACGTTCTTAACTTAACATACTCAATTCAAAAAGCCGGGCGTAGTTGAACTTACCGAGACAATCGAGCGCTGTATTTAGCATCCGTTTGTTAGTGGAGGTGTGCGCCACTTGCAAGGCGTGGTGGATGAGCGCCAGCAGCGCGGGCGGCGCGCGCTGCGCGGGCGCGGCGTCGGCCAGCGCCGCGAACACGTGCAGCGCCGCCTCGCGCCCGCTCTCGCTGCTGGCCGCGCTGAACGCCGCCTCCACCGTCGTCCAGCACCACTCGCCTAGGATGCCGTAGCAATACATCTGTTCCAATATGTAACATCAACACATTTTCTTCTTTTATAATGACTTCATGTAAGTTCAGCTTAAATAGATATCAGCTTTATCACTGTGACCTAAATTTGATTTTAGAATGACCCGTAATGCTTAAGTAAAAAAGGAGGAGGGTTGATAAAAGGCATTCAATTTATTTTATTTTATTACTTAAATTAAATCAAAGCAATATTGCCCAAACAGAGTGTTTCATCTTTTTTTTGTAATTTTTTTGTAGTTTATTCAATTTAAGTTATTATTTCTGAAACAATAGCGCTTCATGAACCTTATTCATTTTGAGTGTCAATGATACTCTTAATAAACTTTTAAGTGATTACTAATTTGTTTTAGTTCACTGTGCGCGTCTATCATCATCTCATCATCTTCCTGCCCTTATCCCATCTTATTTGGGGCCGGCGCAACACGTTTTTTTCTTCCATTCTATCCTGTCAACCGTTATACTATCACTAGCTTCCTTTTCTTTCATATCACTGTTCACACAATCCATCCCTTTTCTTTGGCCTCCTTCTACCTCTCCATCCACATGCTATGCTATACGGAAAAATAAATTGGCGTATAGTCGCTTGCATCGCGATTGTGAACGTGTATATTTTTCCGTATAACAATCACACTCTCTGTTTGGGGAATAATTATATTGACTTACTTTATTATTTATGTGTGATGGGCAAAAAATACCTCTAAGCAACCCTCCTCCTTTGTAAAAAAATAAACTCATAGTTGGTCAGTTGACTCTTTTTTTTTTATTGTTTCATTTAAATAAGTTTGCAACCTTTCAAATCTGGTGGAAGAGCAAAAACTAGTAACAGAATATATACACACGGTGAAATGTGACGCCAAAGCCATTAGGTTACATGTGTACAAAAGAGATAGTGAAATGTTCCCACCACAGCCTCACTATTCCTGATACTAATATCTGTCTAATCAGTGGCGGTTTCTTCATACATGCCGAGAAGCCCGGCATGCCTTACTAAAATGCTCGATAGAGAATCAATATCAAACCCGAACTATTTAAAAGTTCGCGCGCTTAATTCTTATCAAAATAACACAAAGTATCTACCTATGCCACACTACTACACATCGCGATTGTTCGCGCGCAGAGTTTCGCATTTGCAGCATCTACATATAGCTATCTCGCTTACACGCACCGGCTTTTGCCGGGCTTTCAAATACTATATCTATCTCTTTCGCACCTATGGCGACGTGCCGTATAACGAGTTAGGACCTTTTGCGTCTACAAATCGATCAGTATGGAAGATTTAAGCCGGGCATTCGTATGAAGTTGCTCGCGTATGGTTGACCTCGTCACATTGCCAACTCTGCAGTGTTGCCGTTTTAGCAACGTTGTGAGATCTTGGAGATTTTTAACGAGTTTGGAAACTTTTTTTAAGATTTAGCAACAATAAAACTAGCGACTTTTTAAAACAATGAAATTAAATATTCAAGCAATATCTTAAAAATAAAAAATTTGCGACATCTTGCTAGATTTTTCATATACCTGGCGACTTTTTTTTGCCTAAATGACAACACTGCAACTCTGTTTGCAACTCACTTCAGTTTTATTTACTTGACTGGAAAATAGATTTTTTGTGTTTGTTGTTTTTCGTTTTCTTAGATTTTCTCAGTGATACAGTTGTTTTGGTGACTTACCTACAACAATGGAGGCAATTGTACCTTGTGAGGATTTAAAATGCGTTCTAGTTTTGCGCGAGTTTTGGCGAAGATAAGGTAAAATCTTTAAACTTTACTCAGAAAAAACTGTTAATTTCTTCATTAAAAACGACGCCTAATCTGTGTATTTCTCAGACTAGTAAATCGCATAAACGAAAAATAGATCAGTGTATAAAACTAGTTGGATTGTTGGCTGTTCGCACACTATTAAGTTGTATTGCTGGTGCTACATATTTATTCAAGCTGTTAAAGTTAGCGTATCTTGTTGTAACTATTTTAACGTGCTTTTTCGTCTCTTAAACGTATCCATGAGAAATACACAAGGTCAAGAGCGTCTTTCCGAATTATCAATGATAGCTATTGAAAAACAGCTGTTGGTAGAATTAAAACGATCACCAACATTTTACTCTGATGTAATTAAATCATTTCTTAATAAAGATAGACGATTCCAATTAGAATATAAATAATTCATTTAAATTCCTTATTACATATTATCTAGCTATTTTTTAACTTTCGTTTTGTAACTTTCTGTTTTGTTTTTGTCTGTAACCCGTTAGTCCTGTTACAAAGCAAGCAACTACTTACCATAACTTTGTTCCCTCAAGCAATGAAGCAAACCAAACGGTTTTTTTTAAAGCCACCGGAGGTATGCAATTGCAGATATGTTTATTATATTCAATCTAGTACTAGCATGCTTTCAGTGAGCTTTGGTTACCACATTCACCGCACGACAAGCAAGAGTGAAATTGAAGAAGAGGAAAGAAGAAGATGGATGAATTCACTTTTAATTTATTGTACCTAACCAGTAGTTTATGAGAAAATTGCGATGATACGTAGGTACCTACATTCTCAGTCGAAAACTGAACTTTCTTTTTTTGAAATTGGTTAAAATTTTATTGGGCTTGCTTTATTTTGAAACCCTAGGCACGCCACTGTCTAATTATAATTGCTCCTTTATTTAGTAACCAATTATGATTACTTTTTCAAAAAAAGATTAAGTTTCAGTGCTAATCCTTGATTAGTAAAAAATTAAACACAGGAAAGTACCCAATTTCATGTTCCAAAAGCCACTGGCCCAGAGAACAGCCGCAGTAACTTAAAATTACGAATTTAGGATTTTTTCTATGAAGTTTATTTATTTATTTATTAAATCTTTATGTACACAAAGTACAGAGGCGGACTTAATGCCAAGTTGTACCATTGATTTGCACCTGCTAGTGCTATGTTGTTTTTGCACCACCTGGTAGAAAATACCTGAGGCATTAAGTCCTCCTTTGAGCATTGTTTTTTTAATAGTGCATTAAGTTTTAATAAATGAATAAAAGTACATTTTGATACAAGTGGAGAACGTTTGTCATTGCGGCCGAAGCGGATTTCGCCCGAGCCGCGGTGAGGGTGTTATGAAGCCTAGTGCTGCAATGACAAATTTCCACGTGTCATCAAACGACGTTTTTCAATATACTTACGAAAAAATAGGTATTGACGCGCGAATCGTGGGGGGTCGCTTAGCACCCAGCCTGATACGATTAATACAATAAATTGTGCTTTTCCGCACTAGTGCGGAAAACAGTAAATTTGCTTGCCTAACAGCAGTAGAGATAAAAGCAGGTTTTCGAGTAAGTGTATTGAAAAATAAATATTATTTTAATTTGAGCTACATATAGTACTTACCACAGTGTCAGCGATGTCCTGTCGGTAGCACCGCAGTAGTTCGAGATCGTCTTTCGATAACGACACATCGGCGGGGGCTGATGACTTGCTCACGAGCGTCGCCAGCAGTCGCGAGAACACTTGCCGCCACACTGGGTGAATGTCGTTTGTTCTGTCCATTAGATTGAGTACTTCGTCCTGAAGATAAATAATGAAACTCAGTTTATCTTTTACTTCTTGACTCAAATCGATCTGTCGTTGACCTCGTTTAAGTCGATGAAGGTGCATGCTGAGTAGATGAGGAGCTCCACACTGGCACTGTGTTTGATATGGGTTAAAAATACCCTATTTAGCCTCATTATTTCTGCAGGTGCTAACCTAAGCCCGCAATCGGAGATTTCCAGATTGGCTACTGCAGTTCGTGTCCAGGTGGCAGATGTTCTGCCAGAAAGTTTGGAGGAGTGGGATATCTGTTCCTCCACATTTCGCGTCAGTTACTAGAAAACACCGCCATATACCTGTGACAGATTTAAGCGATGATAAGCGTAAGAAAAAAATTAAGGTGACAAGCTCATTATTTTGACTGCCATTGTCACACTAAGAAGTCCCCAGTCACAATCGCTATCATCAGTTCAAATGTGTCATATTAACAACAGGTACTGCACATAGTTAAACACTTACAACACTCGGAAATCACACTAATATTTTAAAGGCGAAAGTTTGTGTGTGTATGTTTGTTACAGATTTGCTCTGGAACGGCTGAACGGATTTGGATGAAATTTGGCACACGGGTAGATCATAGACAGATAGATATATTCTTTATTGTACACCAAAAATACATATTACATTAGGAACATAAAATTATAGTGTCACAATGGGTGGACCATGTCCTGGAATATCATATTATAGGGTTTTATCTGGAGAGTAAATTCTTTTGGGACAACTTTCTACTTCCATGCATGCGAAGCCGCTGTTAGAAGCTAGTGAAGAATAAAATCATACCTGTATAGTATACCAGAACCCAAACGTCAGGTTAGACCTAGTCTCGTGCAGGGGGTAATGCCCGGGCGCCGCCTGCGCAGCCAGCACCAGCTCTATGAGCTGCCGCGCGCCGTTGGCTGCATCTGACCCGTCTGCGCTTTCAGCTGCCTGTACTAGCGTGTGGGCGTGGCACTCGCCCAGAGAAACGCAGCAAGTTATGAGTGCAGCTAGCAGCTCCTGAGCAAAATGTTTCCATCAGCAATATTTTTAGACATGCAAGAATGCTGTGGTTTTAGTAAATTATATATGTTTAATCTGCTAAGATCGACTGAGCAAGATTATTTATTTATTTATATAATTATAAGGACCTCCAACAAAGGATGTACAGACACAAATAATGGTTATATTTAAGTTTTAAATTAGTGATTACCGGAGGCCACAACATGATTTGGAGTTTAAACAATTCAAAACTAAAACAAGAAAAAGTATTACTATCAATTAACACAAATTAAAACATGTAACCTAAAAACTAGTTATAAAAGAAAACAAAAAAAAGAAAAAAAAAAATCGTCAAATTTTTTACTGAAGAATTAACTAAGTTTTCAAACGTCTCTGAGAACTGATTTACCCAGTTTGTAATAAGGTTATTCACAGTAGATGACAAGTAAGCAAGTTGATAAGTAACAAGTCGTGCTGACGACCTCAGATATGCGAATGTTGCTTAGCGCGTACTCTTTACAGTGCCTGCTAGAAAATAAAGACAAGTTAAAAAAAAATATCTGAGTACCTCATTTATAGAATTTGGTACGTTGTCCCTTGCCATGAGTGGCGCTGCGAGCGCTGCAAGATCTGATAACAGTTGGAGCGCTGAAGCGGGGTAGCGCGATGCAGCCGCTGTACCTCCAGCGGCTCGCACCGCTGATAAACATGCTTCACATGCGTCTAACGGTGTATCGCTCACTGCTGGGTTCCATCTGAAGACATGTAGAAAGTTTAGCGTATAATTCTTCTTAAATTAGCACAGGCATATCTATAATGGATTTTAATATATCAAACTTCAGACAAAAATTAGCCTATTATTTTCTTTCTGTTCTGGCCAGACCCAGAGTGAGCCAGTTACAGAAGACTAAGGATGAGATCAATTAATGGAAGAATTGATTGTATCGGTAAAGAAAAATCGGTTTATTTAATCGATCTTTAAATTGTATAATCGAATCGAAATAAGAAATAATCGATTTTGAGCATCGATCTCAGAAACTTCAAATCGTGATTTGATTTTTTATCCTGCGTAAAACCCATATTATTATTTTATTTATTTATTTAAAACTTTATGCACTAATGAAACATTGTACAAAGGCAGACTTAATGCCTTAGACATTTTCTACCAGTCGACCTTAGGGTGGTGCAGAGATATAACATGGCAGGTGCAGCTTAAAAGAAGACTGACAGAGAGGAAATAAGATATAATGTATAATTAGATACATACATACAAATAAAGAAACGTTACGAACGTTTTAAACATTCAAAGCACCTATTTTCCTCAAGCTAATTTTTATATGAATGTTGTACATTTACCAGTCATGATGAGAGATGGGTTTCTGCCCGGTAAATACCCAAAACACCCAAAAGCAGGGTTTTTACCTGGGTGAATACCCATATGGTGGGTAATCACCCATGACTGTACTGTTTGCTCAGTAGAGAGGTAGAGACTCACGTGTACAAGAGCTGGACGATGGCTAGCAGCGCGCGACATAGCGGCATGCGGTCGGGCAGCGAGCCCGCCGCGTGCTCGGCTGCGTCCTCGCCGCCCAGAGTGAGCCAGCTGCACGCGCACGTCGCTGCCGTCACCCACGATTGTACTGTCTGCTCTGATGGGGACTCTGTGCTGTAGTCCGTGCTAAAAATGAAACAAAAAAACATTGTGAGAATCCCCAAAACTCGATCGTCGAGACTTCTATATTCTCTCCTCTTTGTGTGTAAACAAGGCTTTTATATTATTTTTAATTGGCAAGTAGAGTAGCAAATACAATCTTTTTAAGATGAAAAACAGCATATTTGTCGTAAGCAAGAAAAATATAAGTAAACAAGCTAAAACAAATCTCCAAGATTTTCAAGCAATGAGAAAGTGATTAAGCTCTTCTGTCTCAAAATGCAAAACAACTTAATGCCTTAATGGAAGTAAAAGGTTTATAATTAACACACTAATATTATAAAAGCGAAATTTTGTGAGTGTGTTTGTTTGTTACTTCTTCATGCTCGAACGGTTGAATGGATTTGGATGAAATTTGGCACACGGGTAGACCAAATCCTGGAATAGTATATAAAACACTTTTTAACCTGGGAGTATGGTCCCTTGAGATAATTTTCTACATCCTCGCGGGTGAAGCCACTGGCAGCAACTAGTATTAAAATAAATTAACCATAGAATGAATACTTACTTGTACACTGTTTGTAAGCACCGGAGCATGTCATCTAAAACTGCGGGACAAGCCTGTTGTAGAGCTGTGCGGTTCTTGCTCCTCAGGACTGAGCCCATTGTCATACTGTTGTACTGGTAATAACAACAAAAAAAATATTGTGCTATAGGTCCATGACAATAATCAACTGCATTTAAAACTAATCATGTCATCATCAATCTTACATAAATCACATAATCTAAGATTAATCCAACAATGTCCATTTTGCAATTTTTTCATGATATTTACGATCAAACGCTCCATCTTGTCAGCTCTTCTGTCACCTATTATTGACGGAAGAGTTAAACGAGATGGAGGATCATAAATATGTCATATATTTATGGTGATATGGACTCGAAAATAGTTAAGCATATATGTAAGCGGATAAAGGTATTTTTTAAGCCACTTTGAAAAATGTTTTTTTATCATTATACTTACTTCTTCAGGTATCACAGTTAGAACTTCTAATAACAGTGTTGTGTTCTCCACAGTAGACAGAGGTCTCAATATTGTGGCCAAGTCAACTGTCCCTTGCTGCAGAATAAATGCTGCTAACTGAAACAGTGATATCATTTAGACGATTAGCAAAACTGCTTGATAAGGAATGTCTTAAGCACATCTTGTAAACTTGCAATCCCAACAGACATTGTCATACTCAATTGCAGTGCCATCTACCAGTTTTAATTCTATTTGCAAACCATCCAGGGACCCAATCCTATATCACATAAAATTTCATCCAAATTGGTCAAGCTGTTTAAGAGGAGTTAGGTGGTAAACATGCATACAGAAGAGTTATCTATAAAGATGTTTGTAATTAATAAAATCGAAAACAACTAGACCAATTTTAAAAATATTTCACCATTAGAATGCTATTTTATCACTGTGCACTGTGTAACATACACAATATTCTCTGCTTTTATGCAAGCAAAGCTGCTGGAAGAAACTAGTAATTTATAACAGTGATTTTGTAACCAAGTTAAAGACACTAATGTATAAGTTACAAAACTGAGGCTGTATATGCAGATCTATTTATTTTCTAATGTGCAAGAGAATCAGATGGAGTCTTTCAGAGAAATTATCAATTTTACTTATGTGTAGTTCTAATTTGGCGATATTCTAATATATTTTTTATAAATCTCCAACATAACAAGTATAATATTCAACTTATACTTACACTGATACATAGTCTATTAGTAACAATCTTAGGTCCCTTAGAGTAAGTAAACACAGCCTGCAGTAACTTGTCTTTTAGTTCATCATAGCTCTCTGGGGGCACCTCATTCCAACATCGGAGGATCTTCGTGTGGAGTGTTGTTGCCGCATAAAACTGTATTTCTGTACCCTGAAACAAATATAAATGGAAAATAAAACATTGACCGAGAGAACCAACACTTTATTAGTTGATTAAGGTCTTATATTTAGTTATGTTTTGTTGTAAAAAAAAAAAATTATCTGCAGTTATGAAATCTAGCCACTTATGCAACTTAAGTTGCCGGTGTAGAAATTAACAAACCATCTTTTCATAGAAGTAATAACAGATGCTATCTGTAATCGATCTTACCTTGCTTGGTTGAAGCAATTCCCACACGAAATTCCAAGCTTCCGGGACCCTTTGTGCAGTAGTGAGCCAGGCATGGGCTTTCGCCCTTTCACTCTGTTCTCCGTTGTAGAATACGGACACAGCATATTCTAAATTTTGTGTTGAATACTCCATTTCAGAGTTCGAAGACTTGACACACCAAGTTAAAACCTTTTGAGCTCTCTCTTCTTAGCACATTGCTTCGCAAATAACGTAATTCTATTTACAGAATCTACACTGATGCAACATTATCATGACTTAAGCTTATTAACACTGATAAATATTGATATTCTTGATGCTTAGCGTAAGAACAATATTTTCTAACATCAATGGCTGTCAGGACAGGTCAGCTGTAGAAATTGTAACATTTCGTTGCAAGCAGTTTTCAATTTAGTCTTAGTTTTTGTTTAAGGGTTTTCTTGGTTTTGAAAAACATTTGGAACATATTAAAAAAATTGCTATTCCGTCGAATGAAACGTTTTATTTGACCGGCGCTAAATTATTCTTGCCAACAATGTTGTAGTTAGTTATTTATTTTGCAAATTGTTAACACTCTCCTACCTACATAAAAAAATTAAATATTAAGTTAACTATTTATATTAAAACCTAACTATCTACATAAATATAAAACAATGTTTTCAAAATATATATACCATATAAAATTAACTAAACTTAACTTATTTTAATTTTTAATTATTTTGGTGTTTTAGCTTTACATATAGTTATCGGCACGGATCTTTTTTGCCATAAGTGTACGATGCGCAAAGCAATCCCCACTCTTTTGCCGAGCGTTCAAGGTCCTTGCCGATACCTGTACAGCGGGGACCATTACGTTGTTGAAACTTCAACGGTCCGGACTAACCGTTTTGGTTCGTCATTTATACCGCGTACATCGATGGATTGGAACAATTTGCCTGCTGCGTTCTTCCCATCCAACTATAATTTAGGTGTCTTCAAGGCTAGATTGAATAGGCTCTTAATAAACTAGTGCGCTTCAACATCAATGATTGCATCACTGCTTACCATCAGGTGGGATCGCAATCAAGCGCTGATTTATATGAAATTAAAAAAATTAAATAAACTTCAATTTTCCTTCCCTGTTTTATGAAAAATGTTTTCTTAGGAATGTTTTTTTTTTTTTAGGGATGTGGCTTTTTAAAAACAATTTTTTTATTCCTTCACGCACAAAATGTAACCGTCATACGGCTACATTTCTTCAATTTTGTCGGGTTATTATATAAATGTACTATGGCAACACAAACAATGGCAATGACATGTTCATTCATTGTTGTTGCTATCAGTTCATTCCACAGAATACATTTCCTGCGTTCCGAAGGTGATTAAAGTGATAATATCGCGAATCCGACCAATGTCATCATCATCTTCCTGCCCTTGTCCCATCTTATTTGGGGTCGGCGCAATACGTTTTTTTCTTCCATTCTATCCTGTCAACCGTCATACTATCACTAACTTCCTTTTCTTTCATATCACTGTTCACACAATCCATCCATCTTTTCTTTGGCCTCCCTCTCCCTCTCCACCCATCCACATGTATACTCATAACTCTTTTAGAAACATGTGTTTCATCTCTCCTCTTTACATGACCATACCAAGACAAACGATTCCCCTTCAACTTTTCAGTCACTGGCGCCACTTTCAAACTTCCTCTAATATATTCATTTCTCACTTTATCCATTCTCGTCACACCACACATCCATCTTAACATTCTCATCTCCGCTACATGCAATCTTTTTTCATCCGTCTTTTTCACAGCCCAACATTCTGATCCATACAGTATGACAGGTCTTATCACGGACTTGTAGATTTTACCCTTCAACTTGAGGGGCATCCGTGGGTCACAAATTGTTCCAGTGACCTGTCTCCATTTCATCCATCCTGTATTGATCCGATGTGATACGTCTCGGTCTACCTCGCCATCTCCTTGGATAAGCGACCCGAGGTACCGAAAGTCGGAGTAGATTGGTATGGGCGTTCCAGCGAGAGCTAAGGGCATAGGACCGGAGAGACCACCGAAATCGCAGAACAAGTATTCCGTTTTGGTTCTACTCAATTTCAGGCCAACACTCTTCAGTCTGTGCCACCACACCTCCAATCTGTTCTGGACCTCTAGGCCACTCTCGGCAACCAATACAATGTCATCAGCAAACAGCATACACCAGGGAGCCTCTTCCTGAATGTCCGACGTCAGAGCGTCCATTATCATCAGGAAGAGGTAAGGGCTGAGAGCCGACCCTTGATGTAAGCCGACAGCCACATTGAAGCTGCCAGTGTTGCCCACTGTAGACCGGACTTGGGTACTGCATCGACTGCACATCGCTCGGATCAACTGCACATACTTCCCAGGCACACTTTTCTCCTTAAGGGCCCACCACAGAACCTCACGAGGTACCCGGTCGTATGCCTTTTCGAGGTCAATGAATACCATGTGCAAGTTTTTATGCGCACTCCTGTATTTCTCGCACAGCTGGCCAATTGAATCCGACCAATGTACAACATCAAAATTATTACTTATTAGCCCTAATATTTTGTGACTCTTAAATATGGTCGGATTCACAATATAATCACGTATATCGCAATTCGGAACGCTGGGATTGGCTGGGATTTTTTAGGGTTCATTCGTTAATTCATTCATTCGTTAGTTTGTTGTGGTACCGAAAACGAGTTTGCGACTCGTGTTAATTGTTCTAAAATTATTTCCTTGAATAATTAGCAGTAACTATACAAAATGAAAATCGAAGAAGTAAAAAGTACCGCTAAAACCCAAAGAATATCAGCACATAGTCATATAAAAGGTTTGGGTTTAGACGAAAATGGAGTTCCCATTCAAATGGCAGCCGGTCTCGTGGGTCAGGAAACAGCTAGAGAGGTACATTCTATAATAGATACATAAATAACGCAGAAAAGTCAATAATTTTAAAAATAAGGGTCAATTAAGCGTAAAAATCTAGATTTTTCGGCAGTATCGATCCAACTTTGAGGTTATGTTTTTTGGTTACCATGGAGTGTTATTTATTTCGTTAATCATTTGCGTTAAATAAATTGTCTCATACTTTCTATGATAATGATTATGAGTTTTGCCATGAAAACACATTCACTGTTACTAAATATAAAACCACAAGAACATGCAACTAGTTTTATTTTTACAACAGTATTTATTAATACCTAAAACCGAGAGTCACGGGAATGCTGTGGATGCGAGTCGCACAGGATCGGTCGTTGTGGAGACGCTCCGGGGAGGCCTATGTCCAACAGTGGACAACTTTCGGCTGAAATGATGATGATTATCTAATATATTAAAAATAGAGTATTTTCTAATGTAAATTGGTTTACTTTATGCTAGAACATGTTTCTAGGCTGCAGGGATAGTGGTAGATATGATCAGAAGCAAGAAGATGGCTGGCCGTGCTTTACTCTTTGCTGGACCACCCGGTACTGGCAAAACTGCCATTGCATTAGCTATAGCTCAGGAACTGGGTACCAAAGTGAGTATACTACAGCTTATATTTTGTCTGATATGAAAATGAACAGTTGTTTAGGTTTAAAATAGGGTAATACTAATATAATTAGATAGTGGTATTCAGAGGAAGAAAACATGCTGCGTCATATCCAATAAAGTCAGTTTTAAGAGGATTATGATGGATTTTTCTAGTATGGCCACTATAAGAGACCCTGCAAACTGCAGTCTTTTGATCGGCCGATAGTTTGGTTGGTTAAGCAACAAGCCAAACTATTGTATCAGTATGAAGCTACACTTTTTTGTCCCACCGATTCTGAATTGTTTTGTGTTTGCACTTCTATATAGCTTCTTACTGATTAAGCAACCAACCAAATTATTGACCCATCGAAAGTCTGCAGTTTGTTGGGTCTCTAATAGATACTGCTTATTAAATAACTTTAGTTTTTGAACTTTCCAGTCTTTGCTTTATTCTTCTTCTTCTTTTTGATTTGATGATAAACTCATCAAACTGTTTGGGCCCAATAGGTGGCTACATTAATAGCAGCATCGGTAGCACTCATCAAATCCTCCAAAGCGCAGGTGTATGGGCATTTGGGGCATTCTAATGTGTGGCTCATGTTTTGAACAGGAGCACCACACTCACATTGAGTATCCAACGGATCTATAAAACCCCATTTTGCCAAGTTGTGGGTGCGCAACTAATTTAATGCTTTGCTTTATTTACAATATCAATATATTGCCATAAATCTGACTTCTGTAATGCAGTTAATGTAATAAATAAAATAGATAATTATTACTTTAAACATAAAAAAAGCCATTTATTTCTAAAATTTGGGGTATTACATTTTAATGTTTAAGTTCTAACTGTACAGTTACAAAATGTCCCTCATTGTGTCAGAAACAATAAAAACAATTTTCATTAAAAAAAAAACATTTCCTTGTAGCTGGGCCCACCCTAGCTTTGCAGGGGCTATATTTTTACAAGGGGAATGAAACTTTTCCAATACATTGCTGGCATGTAATTTTTTTTTTTTTTGCCAAAAATGAAACATAGACCATTATCTAAAGGACTGTCTACCAACCGTAACCAAATGAAGTTGGAAACTATTTATTATATTCCTATAGTTTGTTATCAGGCATTATTTTCTAATATAATAATGCTGGCAGAAGCTAGTTCTTATAAGGCGCGCTTATACCTTCAGTATGATTTGCAATGTTTCCGTAAGAATCTAATAGTACTATCATCTTAGGACGGTATTTGGAAAAAAAAACTGCCGACGTGCGAGCCATTGCCGCTCGCTGATAGCTGTACTTAGGGCGGAATTCACCGATAAAACTAATCGCGTTTTAACATTTGGCTCGCATAATCGCGTTTAGCCGCTGTCATTAGTGTCACTTGTAAAAATATAACAAATGAAAAATACAGCCAAGAGACACTAGTGACAGCGGCTAAACGCGATTATGCGAGCCAAACGTCAAAACGCGATTAGTTTTATTGGTTAATTCCGCCCTTACCTTCCTTTTTAACCTTAATTAAATTTAAATATTGATCTTATTTTTTTTGTAACATATTTAATAACTTAATGTAATACTTACAAACTTGTTTCGTTAATACATACATACATTTTAATACATTGAAAACACCAACACATAAAAACAGACTCTGCCGACCAAAAAAAAACGACGCTGAAAAAGTATGAAACAAGATTTTCAGGATTATGAAATAAGGTTACTAAAGCAATATTTTGATAATGTACAACTGAACCCATTTCAAATAATACCAAACACGGCGTACTTATTTAACGTTTATTTTATTAACACGATACTTTTTGTCCGCTAGAGGGCGCCACATCGAGTTTTGTGACACGTCACATATAGCCTATGTTCAGCGGACGATTAAGGCGGTTCTGATGATACCTCATTGTCATGTCGAGTTCCGATAAGTAGTTTAGAAGCTATGCGGGAACAGATGAACATACACCCATACATACATATACATACATAGCCTGTCAAAATCATAAACCTCCTTTGGCTTTGCCGTAGTCGGATAAAAATACTTTTCACACCACCTGTTCAATAGTGCCCTTTTATATATCATACAACCATCACTTAAAGCAAGTCATTCTGTCCATAGGGATATAATACAGTATGGGCGATCCCTAGGAAATAATGAAATTTGTATTTGTAACGTCAAAAACCGTTAACATTAAGTGAACTAAAATGAACAATAGACAAGTTTACTCAAATTCAAACTGGCCATTAACAAAAAAAAAAAACAGAATAAAAAGTGGCCGTGGTTACTGACGAGTTTTTAAAAAAAAGTTATAACAAGCGGGAGCGATAAAGAAAATTTAAACTATAGAATCATAAAGTAGTAGTAGCGACTCCAAAACTTTTGTATTAGATTCATATTTGGATTGCACAAATATGATCATATTTCTGAATTTCGTATTAAACTCAAGTGGTTGCCAATCCGCCTTCGCCGGAATGCTGATATTTTATTGTTGTTTTACAGTGTTCTGTTTATTTTTACAACTCCCTCTTATTTATTGATTTATTTTTATTGATTAAAAGTTTATGCACAAGTAATAAATACTGTACAAAGGCAGACTTAATGCCTTAGGAATTTTCTACCAGTCGACCTTAGGGTGGTGCATAAACAAAACATGGTAGGTGCAGCTTAATGGTAAAGAAATAGAAAAAAAATACAATAATAAATATATACTTAGATACATACATACAAATTAACAATCTGTTTATGAAAAACGAATCCACAAATCAACGCTGTGATGATTACACCAACTTCCTGCGAATGTGCTCACGTGCCATCACCTTAAAAGTGAACCGACTGGACGCCATCCTGATGTTCGGCGGGAGCGCATTCCGAAGAGAAATCGCCTGGACAAAGAAGGAGGACTGGATAAACCCAGAGCGGTGTGTGGGACATCGTAGAAGACGATTATTGGCAGATCGGAGATTTTTATTATGACCAGAGCAAAGAAATTGGATTTGAGAAGTCAAATAAGAAGGAGAAGAAGGTTTATCTAGAAAAGAAAACAAGGTAGTCAAGGCTCTTAGCGCTCTATGCTGTCGGATGGGTAACCATTTTAAAAGTGAATGTTGCTCAGATACATGATCATACTTGCGAAGGATAAAGACAAATCGAATGCAGTTATTCAGAAGGCGGTCAAGTTTATTGAGGAGATCTGCATTCAGGTCATAGTAGCACATATCACCATAGTCAATAATAGGAAAAATTAGGGACTCGCATTCTCTAAGTTCAGTGACAAATCGTTCACGGACCAAGCGGTGCGATTGTGGAACGCGTTGCCGGTACCAATTAGGCAAGCCCAGTCACTAGCTTCTTTCAAAAATGTACTCAAAAATCATTTTTTTTCACTCGTTTACTCTCTTGGGTTAGTGACGGAAGAACTGAATTTAGGTAGAGGCAGGATAGCAATTATATCCTGCCTCTACCTAAATTCAGTTCTTCCGTCACTAACCCACCTTATTGTTCTTATCTTTTTCCATCTCTTTGTATGAAATTTTGTAACTTATAATATTTATATACATAATATTTATATGTTTACATATTGTCTTATAAATATAATAGCTATATTACATTTATGTATAGTCTAGTATATAATATAATTTTAATCTAACACTTACGTTATTAATTTGCAGTACACTGCAGACTTTTTCTATTTCAAGTTCTTACATTCCATCCTAATTAAAAAATTCTTACTATTTTGGTGTACAATAAAGTTTATTCTATTCTATTCTAAGTAGTGAATTTTGTTTGTTTCAAATCTCAAAACATGTTGAGTGATAGTTAAGATTAACTTGTAAATAATACTTATATTTCTCTAATATATGATTTGTTTTACTAAATTGTCTTTTAATGACAATTAGAAGACAATTTAGTAGTTAGTTCAGATATCATAGATGGCATAAAAAGTAGAGTATCCGACACGGGGATAAAGATGACTTTAATTTCTCACTTCACTCCAGTTTCTTTATTAACTCCCTAGCAATTTAGCAGGGACTTAATTATATAAATCCTTCACTGACGTTCGGGATTGAAATTAGCAACCTTCGTTTCGATCTGAATTCTACATGCCGCCCGCGACTTAAAGACACTGCTTTATCCACTAGCCACATAATATTACTAATATGTCTGATATTTTAAGTTTCCCATTGTTATATTTAGTTTCAGTTTCGGTTTTTATGGTGAGTACGCAATAAATAGTGTCAATCACTATCACAACACTAACGCGTAACTTTTCGATTCGTTTATCACTTGTTTTTTAGTTTTGAAAAACTGCGAGTGTGGTAAAAATATAACAGTAATAATCATTTTAATCTATTTTATCAATGGAAACCTTAAAAAAATACGTATTATATTTCCATTTCATAATAATATACTTAACGAAAATGGGTAACGCCTGACCAAAATATACTAGCAATGCTTTTATACATATCTTCGTTCGGTTATGGTTTAAAGACCTGGTTCTTTTTGCTATTTATATTTTCTATTTCCTATTCCTCGTATTGTCCTCTAACTTATAACCTAAGTTTCATTTGTAGCTTCTGGCGAAAAGAAAAAAGTAAATCATGCCAATAGTTTGCATTGGCATTTCTTTTATGTTTTGCCCTAACAATTTATTATGAGCATAACAAAATATATGTGTTGATGGATCAGTCAGTCTGTAATTGATGCCTTTATTTATAAAGACGGTTAATATTTTAATCAATTGCCTGGTTGTGTTGTTTAATGTGAAATTATTAACACATTTAAACCTAGAACTTCGTTTAATAATATTTTCTTAGGTGCTCTATCATTTTTATGTTAACACAATGTCTTAATCTACAGGTGCCATTTTGCCCCATGGTCGGCAGTGAGGTATATAGCACAGAAATTAAGAAAACGGAGGTGTTGATGGAAAATTTCCGGCGTGCCATAGGACTACGTATCCGTGAGACCAAAGAGGTGTATGAAGGGGAGGTCACTGAACTTACTCCTGTTGAGACTGAAAACCCTGCCGGAGGTGCGTATTTTAAAATGTAACATTTGTTGTCTTAGACATAGGAAAAGTTGGTTCTACATCTAGCCTATACTGTCCCACTGCTTGGGAAAGGCCTCCCTCCATTCCTTTCATTGTTCTCAGCTCTGAGCCACTTCTTGCCAATTCCTAAGATACCTAAATTGTCCCACCATCTCCTTGTCACATATGATATTAAAAAAAAAAAAAACATTCAGAATCTCAATTGAATGTGCAAGGTTTCCATAAATATATTATATTTCGTTTTTTAATTTATGGGTTTCGACCTTTTAACTGTCAAGTGAACACCAGTGGTTCACTTTAGAAAAGGCCTCTGCATTTAATTGAACTAAATAGTTCATTCCCTCACAATTTTTAAATAGACCATAACCTGTACCAAGGCCCGGTGCAATAGATCGCTGCAGCTGATTGCCCCACGAGGATACGGCGGTGCTCTGCCCAGGCGGTGTACACCTCTACCGTATGCTCCACCGTGTCCTCTACGCAGTCCACACAATGGTGCCACCCGGGCGTTTCTTACGCACGAATCCGGTGCAGGAAGCTCCCGAACTGACGCATGTCCGGTGAGAATCTGCGTAATGCGGACGCTGTAAGGTCTTTGCAGCCGCAAAGAGGGTACTTACTGCCATAATTATGGCGTGCCCAAACCACAAAATATCTGTGTTTCTAAAATATTTAGAGAAAGATATGTTACAACGTCATTATCACGTAAGAGTGGTTTAATGCGTGAGTATCACGGATTCCTGCTCATCCGATCTCTTTCTGGTATGTCCGCGCGATGTGTGGGATCCACTTCCGAGGCGGTTTTATAAAACAAACAATTGATTTCAGGTTATGGTAAAACAGTATCGCACGTCATCATTGGCCTAAAAACAGCTAAAGGAACGAAGCAACTGAAGTTAGATCCCACCATTTATGAGTCACTGCAGAAGGAGAAAGTAGAAGTGGGTGATGTCATCTACATTGAAGCCAACTCCGGCGCGGTCAAGAGGCAGGGAAGGAGCGATACTTTTGCCACAGAGTTTGATCTTGAGGTAATTTAACCTTTTGAGTAGCGTAATTAGAAACACAATAGAAAGACAATGACCAAGCGAACGCCGGCGTTCGCTCGGGGTTTAATAAACATTTTTTTTTATTTCATTCATTTGATGGTAATCTTTGATGTGGCCGACTATGGAGCATGCTTGCATAGAAATAACCCTTTCACTCTTGACTTAAAGACTTCAGACAGTCAGGAAACACAGATTTTAGCAGGGAATACCACTCCTAAGCTGTACGCACTATGAATGTTTATCCAAAAGGTTTTGTGTATACACCATGGACCGGTGTCTCATCGCCATGTGTCTAGTGGTTTGCAATTCCGGCGCTTGCTCCGATATGATATCAACTTGGCGTAGATACTCAAGCAGTCTTGAACATCCTCGCCAAGTATTAATATTGGCGTGAATACTACGACAAGGAGTGCATCATTTCCAATGATTCTCTTATGACATTGGTACACAAAAATAACATTCAAAGAGTTGTAATAAAGTCGAAAATAGTGGTTGCATAAGACAGTCACATAAATTCCTTTATGTTTTATTGTTGACAGTGGCTTTAACATTGTGCATTCTGTATGTGCAGACATTTAAGCTAGAAATACATTAGATCGACGCTCACGTGTAACACGCCTGATTTGTTCGTAGAACGACGTCGCGTGGCTTGGATCAAGTGTAGCTCTACAAGTCTAGTTTCCATATAAAATGTATGGGGACCGACGCGCCCTGATTGGCGTGTGTGGTACACGTTTGCGCAGTGTAGTTCTTGCTTAATACTTGTTTTACTCCCTAGGCTGAAGAATACGTGCCACTGCCGAAAGGCGACGTCCACAAAAAGAAAGAAGTCGTACAGGACGTGACGCTTCACGACTTGGATTGTGCCAACTCTAAGCCACAGGGAGGACAGGATATTATGTCCATGATGGGACAGCTCATGAAACCAAAGAAGACTGAAATTACTGGTAAACCTTACATATTTTTAGTACCAACTTAGCATATTATTCTAGAGTTTTGTAATCATGTATTTTAGTTTTCTCTTCTCGCACACGGATTTGTAGCAAACCCTTGTATCTTTGAAGTGAGTGATGCTGTGCTATGTGGTGTATATCAGCATCGGAAGTTAAACTGCGTACGTAGCCCCCGACATATGTGTAACAGGGAACACCAAAGTGGTTTTAATCAGTAAGTGTCTGACAGACCCCTCTACCCACCCTGGGGCGGAGGACATCCATGAGGATTTCCACAGAAGACACAGAAGCGACCGCCATTTTCATCTTTAATCAGCCGCCAGCTAAGTGGGAAGAGTCCGTGTGCGATATACTCAAGCAGTTTTCATTTAACCTAACGCTTGATTGAGACGGGGGTCGCGGTAACTGGGACACGCTGGGAGACCTGGCGAGCTCATACCTGTCGGGGTGTTCGCTCGCTCTTGTCGCAAAGACGTTAGTGTAATTTGCATGGCTGATTTCCTTGTGCTATTATCAGAAGAACACACAAATCACTGTACTATGTTTTTTTTTTATGAGGGATATCATCAAATGCCTTTCTCGCCCCAGGTGGAGCGAGAGGGACTGTCAGACTTTTACTGACTCACGAGTGTTCTTTCAGTTGTCTTTAGCGAGGTCATGGTAACTCTTTTGAACAATGCCGCAACCCTGGTAGGATCACTGTATTATCTAATAATATTATTTTTACAGATAAACTGAGGAAAGAAATCAACAAAGTAGTTAACAAATACATAGACCAAGGAATAGCTGAATTGGTACCTGGAGTTCTTTTCATAGACGAGGTAATTAAAGTTTTATTAACTTAGCACTAAGGTTGAAAATTGTTTGATTGAAAACTAACCCACCCGCAATTTAATTTCTAATGTAATTGGTACATGTAACTTTGTTTTAATTTTTAGGTGCACATGCTAGATATCGAAACGTTCACATATCTACATCGAGCCCTTGAGTCTGCTATTGCGCCCATAGTTATCTTTGCTACCAATAGGGGCAGGTGCCAAATAAGGTAATTTATATTTTTTTTTATTTGTCATCGATCTCCGATCTCCGGAGGGGAGTGATGTAGTGACATCTATGGCGTCACATAAGAACTAATCCTGCATCGCGCAATCAAAGTTCTCCGCGCGATTAGAACATATAGAACAGCCCGAAATCATCTATCGGGCAGTTGCCCACCAGACATTACTCACGACTGGTCGGTGGATCCTCCCTTTTCAACGGAGGTTTGCGGGACTTTACACTCTGTTCCGCCTACCTCCAAATATTCATTCAAAATTTGCTTTATGTTGTTTAAAACTTAGCTGTGCCCGACTGAACATTATTGTTTCCATTTATTAATATTTACTACCTGTATGTATCCAACATTATGGATTGCAGTAAAGATTAAAATTTTATTTGAATATGTATAAAATGTTACGTGTTGTAGGAACCTTTTTTGAAAATTTTACCTATGATTTTACTTTGTATTTCAGAGGAACTGAGGACATTATTTCACCGCACGGAATCCCATTAGATCTTCTAGACAGATTGCTTATCATCCGCACGTTGCCATACAACAAAGCTGAGCTTTTGCAGGTATGTAGTTGAAAGTTACCGATCTTCCATTTTTTAACCATTACTATCATATGGGCGAAAAATGTATATAAATAATAGCACATGACATTACACATCGCAATATTCATAAGCCAATTTGGACTTACGCCACCCAATTATGATGTAGCAGTACCCCAAGACATAAGCAGACACAAGCAGATGTGTCACCAACAACAACATGCTTGAACGGATTCAATATACACTTCTGGACACATCTATTGGCCCACCTTGTATTTTCAGTTTCGTTTGGTCCTAGCTAAAATTTTATATTAGGTCGAGCAAAAAGTTTTTATGCAGTTTTGAACCTGGCACATTCACAATTTCATTCAATAGTCTTTTTTTGAATTTCGAACACAGAATTTAAAGAAACAAAAGACAATTTGGAGCCTATTTGTTGACATAAAACAATCGAATACTAAGAAAACTTGGTTTTATTGGATTTAATTCTTGAAAAAGTGATTGATATCTTTGGTTTTGCAACAAACATTACTTATTCTTAACATTAAGGTGAGGTTCTATCAATAATCTATGGATACTTCACCTGAAGTCGCCGCCCAAGCTGTGGCACTTATTCAGGCCGGACACAGCCAAAGAAACGTGAGTGCTCAACTTAAGTCGATCTGCGGTCCGAAATGTTTATCGGAGGTACCTAGAGACTGGCGGCTTTGTTCGTCGCCAAGGAAGGCCACGATCTCGGGTCACAACTGAAAGGCAGGATCGATTCATCGTGACGACCAGCTTGAGAAATCGTCACCTTACCTCCATTGAGATACAAAACCAACTTCGCGACTTCCACGGAGTATCTGTGAGCGCTCGAACTGTTCAATGGGAAATCCGTGATCCTGGTACGCAAAGGGCAAAGAAGGAAAACGTGTGATTTTATTCAGTAAATGTCTGACACGCCCTCTCGTTCCGCCCTAGAGTGGGAGAAGTTATTCGAACCCACCTTAAAAAAAAGACCATAAAAGGCGGCTATAAAAGTTGGATGTAATAGACCTTACAATGCAAGATGTCATTAATGACCCTTTTTTGGAGAAACCACTCTGCACTACCCTATCTTAGAACAAGTGTGAGTCTGACTCGTGCTTGAGTGGAAAGGTTTCAGAATAGATCATATTTTTTGAATAAATGAAATTTCTAATCTTTCTAATGTTTTAAACTTCATCTGCTTAATAACGTAAAAAAACATAATGAAACATGAATACTGTTGAATTGGGTAGTTGACTCAATTTTTAAACTGTTAATTTTTAACTCTTATAGTGTTATTAAATATATTAACGCAAAAAGAATTTTTCAAATTTGTTCACACATTACATGTTACTACATACTACATATACATTTAAGTAAAATATAAACTTTTCAAATAGAAGGAAAAGGAAGGAGAAAATGTCAAAGAGAAAAACTGTAATGACATGTTACCGTTCTTAGGTTACGTTACGCGCGTACAAAACAGATCGCGAGATTTTCCCACCACGCCCCACTCTTTTTCATACCAATATTTAAAATGCTACTTCAATATTATGATGCTGTTTTCAGAAATAGATTTCGTTTTAGTGTTATTTAACTAACTTCTAGAGACAGTGGTAGCCGAGTGGTAACGCTCCCGACTTACGAATTGTAGGTCGCGGGTTCAAACCCAGCCAGGTGCATTACTTTGTGTAATTTATTTCATCACCACCGCTCTCAAAACGGTGAAGAAAAACATCGTGAGGAAACCGGCATGTCCTAGAACCAAAAATTCGAAGACATGTAACATCCACCAACCCGCACTGGGCCCGCGTGTTGGATTACGGCCCATTCCCTCTCCTAGAGAGGAGGTCTGAGTCCCAGCAGTGGGAATATATAAGGCCGACTATGCTATATGCTAACTAACTTCTGCCAGCGGCTTCGCCCGCGTGCAATTCGGTTTCTCCATACGAATTTTGTATCCCCGTTTCATCCCCTAAGGAGGTGAATTTCGGAAAATCCGTTCTTAGCGGATGTCTACACCCTATAAGGAGCCTACCCGCCAAATTTTAAATTTGTAGGTGTTATAGTTTCTGAGATTTCGTGATTAATCAGTGAGTGGTATTTCGCTTTTATATATATAGATTATAAAAATTGTACAAATGAAACACTGGAATGTTCCTGTGTTTCAATACAACTGGGTACATACCCAATAGTCATAATGATAGATATTGCGATCGATTACGCGAGTGCACCACACTATTGTTACGTAATATCACGCTGATCTACTGCAAGTTACTGTATGTTTTTGAATGTAATAGAATACGTTGGTAACATTAATTTGTTTTTAGATCTTGAAACTACGAGCGACGACAGAAGGAATCCCCATTGATGAGGAGGCCCTAACGGCGCTGTCAGAAGTAGGAGCTAATAGTACTCTCAGGTAAATTACATTGTACTTTTCATTTTGTTTTTAATGCTATTTGAGACTCTCCTACAATATGCTGTCATTAAAATGATATCAATCAGGTTACTACAACAGATATTTTGACTGTGTATAATCCAAGCCATCTTTACTTAGACGATGTAAACATATGTGCTTCTTCAACTCTTAAGCACAAAATTTGGAAATTGATAAAGATGGAAGGATACCGTTTAGCCGTGGAGTAAAAATATGTTGACAGCTTTTAGATGATAAATCTGTAAAAAAACTAAATAGTTCTTCAGATTAAAATATATTGTGTTGAAAAAGTCAGCCCTAAATCTATGAATATCCAATCACCAGGTACGCAGCCCAGCTCCTAACGCCAGCCTCCCTAGCGGCTCGCGCCGACGGCTCGTCGCGTATCACTCCCGCGCACATCACTTCTGTACACACTCTGTTCCTTGATGCAAAGTCTTCGGCACGTATCCTCACACAGCACTCCGATAAATATATGAAGTAAACCTGATTTTGTATCTACAGTATGCCACAGAGGTTTGAAAGAATGGAGTGCTATTGCGTAGTGTAAACAATGCGATCAAAATAATTTCACTGTAATAATTATGTGCTACTACTAGAATGAGCTGTCTCTGCCAGTCGAACAAGTATATATCCGGCAGTGTGTACTATGTCATAAAAAGAGCTAGATGTGTGGCATACTTACCCATTTGCAACAATAATGTACGCATGTTAACACTTCATTTGCTGTTGCTTCTGTATTTAAGTTTATAGACTATCGAAAGACCTATGTGGATGCGTTAATATTTAACTGTCGATATGCCTTACCAACCATAATCATATGTTAGCCTTTAGCCTCAAGTACACTAGGGACAAAATGTCCCCCAAAATGACGCGCAAAACACTGTATTGGGCAAGTTACGTAATAAGGGGCAACGTTGCAGCGTCACGTGGATTAAGCTTTATGCGTCATTTTTCGTCCCCCTAATGTATCTGAGGCTTTGTCTAGCTTGTTCATGAATTTCATTCAATATGCAAAGATCACATTACTATTGTTACTTGTGTCGACACTACAGCATTGCACTGCAACGTGTTTCAAATGAGACATTTAGAATCCTCGTGTTTCCATTAATTTTAATTTGACACTATTCATGTGATATTTTAATTATTTGATAGCATAAAACAATAAGATAATTAGAAACAAATACGATAGCATTTTTCTGATCGTTCTTTTCGAGAGGAATGATTTATTTTTTTGTTCTGTATTCAGGAAGTGCACTTTTGTTTGAATGTATTCCACCTAATGTTAAATAAGGAGAATTAAAACAGTGGAATTGTATAATAAATAAGTTTTTATTTTATAAAAATGTCTCTTATTCTATGTTAGACCTAAATTTATTTACACAACAATTTCATTCAGGCATTTTAAATAATTAACAACAGAAATAAACAACTTAACTGAGAACATTCAATTAAACTACTAAATGTACGTTGTGTAGATGATACATTTAAAAAAAAACGTATGTACAAAAATACAAATCATGGTGATGATGTGATATTTACAAAATCGGAAATAGTCTCTAAAACTGGCTACGTTCCCTTAGACTTCGAGTTTACTTCGTCTCCGGGTTTGATGTAGCCTACGGGAATGTATCTCGCTTCACTTTTGGGTGATGATGTAGTACTAGGAGCTAGTGTGCTGGTCGGCGGAGCGAACGTGGGCAGGTCCACGTGCAAGTCAGTAGGCGACCCAGTGTGGCGGTACAGAGCTTCAAACTGTAGCTCCTCAGGGTACGAATGTGATCGAATCTTTCTCTCATCTCTCGCGTTGCTCGGATACACGATCACTATTTTTTCACCTTCACTTCTTAAAGCTACCGGTGGTAAAGCTGTGCTAGTTGATACGGACGGTCCAGGAACTACTTTTAGCATCTCGGTAGGTGACGCCTTTATCTTCTCCGTGGTCGTTGTCGATGGCGGCGTAGTTGTTGTTGTCGTACTGGTCGTCGTTGTCGTCGTGGTCGTATCAGGTATCTCTGGGTCTTCAGGAGACTCAACCTCACGCTTCATCCCCGGCGGACCTACTGTCCGCAATGTTTCAATCTTCATTTCTAAAGTAGGTGTTGGTACTGGCACAGAACTTGTCACATTTATATCCTCGGTGGGAATAAACCTCGCAGTTGGTTTCGGCACTTCTCGGGTACCGAATATTGGCAAGCGCGGTGCATAGGCTGACACTAGAGGTAGGAGGGTATCTCTGGCATATCGTTCGGCTCTCGAGATGAACGATGCCAGTCTAGAAGGTAGGAATTGTACCACGAAACCGGTTTCTTCTTTCTCGGCTCTTTCGCCCCACGTTGCGGATTCGTAAGTGGGTGTAGTGGACATGTCGTAGTTCTTAGCTTTTCGTATCAATGGAGACACTGTTGTCGTTCTCGGTGGTCGAGTTGCTCGTAATAATGGTTCAGATATCTCTTGGTCTTCAGGCGAGTCTGCTCGCTGTCGAGGTGTCTTTCGTAGACGTGGTCGGAGTACTGGCTCGGCGATTTCGATGGCCCCACTGGGAGCAGTCTTTGTGTTGGTCATCCCGAAGGCTCTGCCAGAATTCTCGCCTCCCGTCCACTCGTAGGTGTCCACGAGAGTGAAGGGCCTCTGAGGAGAGTCCTCAGGTAGTTCGTTGTCAACAGGGTCGATGGTGTTTCCCTCTTCTTTCGTTGAATTTTCTTTAGTGGTTTTGTAATCGTGGGTGGTACTCGTTGTATTAGAAAGGTCGTTATCCTGAAAAATTAAAATAAAGATAAGTATGATCTCTTGCATTTTTCTGTGGAGCTCGATTCATTACTTCTAAACATCATATAAATCTAATGTAATTTACCTGTTGTATTTCACAATCTCCAGGATAGAGTGGCATTTCGATTGATTCTTCAGACAATAGCTGGATTCCTTTCTTACAGAATGAAGAACTGCAATTGCAAAAAAACAGTAACGTTAGTAATATACGTAACCATGGTATAGTTACAAACGGCAAAAGATATTCTTGCTAAAGGTGGTACAAGTAAAGTTCAAAAGAAGCGTAAAATTAGTCTCAATTAAATTTTCTAATTTTGTGGCAGGTTTCAATACACTGACGTCATTTTTCGAGACACGAAGCTTTTTCAGATTAGCGCCACTACATTCTGGCTTCCAAAAGTCGATAAGATTTGTAAAAGCATGGCAGGTTTCACTCAAATAACTGGCTTAAGTGCAGTATTTTGTAAACCTCTGGAACTAGATTCAGTAACACAAAAAAGGTAGCTTACGTCTTAGCGAAGCTGTCGGTGATGAGCAGCTTGTGTATGTGGATGGACTTGGCACTAGCGCTGAGCCATCCGTTGTACCCCGCGTAGTGCACGCTGGCGCGCAGCGGCACGCCCAGCGCTGGGTGCGGCACCAGCACGCGCGTGAAGCGAGCACTGCCGTTCACTATGTCTTCTCGTCTGACGAAGTGAGGAAGAATTAACATTTTTCAATACACTTACTCGAAAAACCGACCTTATCCCTACTGCTTTTAGGCACGCAATCGATTCTTTTTACACTAATGCAGAAAAGTGCGCGAGCTCACTCCCGCCACATTTTATTATATTTATCGCATCAGGCTGGGCGCAGCCCTCGGCCTCGGCAGCACAACACCCTGGCCTACTGCTTGGGCGAACGCCGCCGACCACGAGACCCTTTTCAGAAAATCCTCGTGACCCTAGCGAGCAACGGACCTGCCGGGCCCTTATGGTTTGCTGACATCTCTTTGAGGAGCGCATGGAACACTACGCGCTGTCGAAGATTTGGAGGAAGAATAAAGATGGATTTAGTTATTTGACAGGAGTCTGTAGCAATATTAAGTGTTGACCGCTGGGGCTATCCGTGTTCTGTGCATAAGAGTTAAAAAAAACAGCTATTGAACATACTTGGTCATAGGGAAAGACTCGTTGAGTCCGGAGTCCCCGTGTAGCGTCAATGTCACTCGCCCGAAGTTGGCCTTGTCTCCCGACCCGCTGCCAGCCCACACAGATACGTGGTATTGATGTGCTAGAAATAAAAGAGGTAGACTTTAACATCCGGTAAGTGGCATCCTCTACCAGTCAACCTCTGAGAGAACAAAAATAAAATGATTATGCTTTCCTTTTTGTCTGGTTTTATTAGATGTAAGACCTCCCATGTACTAAATAAATAAAAAAAGCTTTTGTTAGAAGATAAAACGGTGAAAGAAAACATCGTGAGGAAACCGGCATGTCCTAGAACCAAAAATTCGAAGACATGTGACATCCACCAACCCGCACTGGGCCCGCGTGGTGGATTACGGCCCGTTCCCTCTCCTAGAGAGGAGGCCTGAGTCCCAACAGTGGGAACATTATAAGGCCGACTATGCTATGCTATGCTATGCTAGAAGATAAAATAGTTTAAATGGTTCGTGATTCCATTTTGCATTCAGAGGGTCTTTGAATTGCTAATTCTGATAGGTTTCAGGGTTGGAATAGGCTGAGACAGTCTCCAGCTTCTTTTCTAACCCGTGGAGACTGGTAGAGGAACCAGTAGTGTATTAAAATAAAAGGACTTCTCTAAGATAAGAACTACTAGTAAGTACTGGTAGAGGCTGCCGAAGGCATTAAGTTCGTCTTTGTATCTTTGTGATAAATGAAAATTTCATAAAAAAAAAAGTAAAGTAGGTAAATACCACAAAACGGTTCTTCCTCCCTGGTGAGTAAATAAAGCTGACCGCGTCCCAACGACCGGTCGGCGTAGTACCCCATGTTGCCACATCGGCGCTGCCCGTCACACGGGAAACAGCGGCCCTGAGAGACAAAATAAATATAAGTAGTTAGCTAAAAGCAAAGTTAATGACAGGTATTGCGTCTAGCCCAAAGTTGAAAACGATTTGGTCTTCAGTAAATTAGCAAACGAAAATAATGTATGAGTTTTTTAGAGAAAATATTGATCGATGGCACGGTTGGTCGGTTGGCGCAGTGATTGAGCAATTGATTGTTGTGCTGCGTGTCGCAGGTTCGATTATCGCGCCGAACTAATATTTGTATTTTTTTTTGTTGTTAAATGCACCCTCGATACAGGAATCGTTCCTAGTGCAGGGAAAACTTTTATAAAAAGAAAGAAAAAAATCAAACTAGAAGATCACTGAACTACGTATAAAAAGGTCAATTTTTTAAAATTAGTTCTGGAATGAAACTAATGGGGTTACCATGACGTTCAAAGTAAGATTGATTCATTCTTATTTTAGTGTGGGTAAGAGACAGAGCTATACAAGCTGTCTAGCGCCATCTCTTACCCATACTGGAAATAAGAATGAAACAATTTTACTTTAAACGTCATGGTACAGGTCTAGGTTTTGTTACACTATTACGTCCACATATAAAACTACTTTTGTAAGTTTAGCCACATCGACAACAGCAACAGATTATATGTTCCACGTGTATTGCAATTGATTGTATGGTTCACCGCAAGAAAATGGAATTGGGCTATCGTTTTGTGTTTATTAAATCAAATCATTCATATGCAATTTTCGCTCGAATTACTGCTCAATAGCAATTGAGTTCAGTTCATACACTTCCTACTATGTCGTAAGACTTCCTATGTAAGTCGGTTCTAACATTATTATCTCAAAGTCGTATTACACAATCGTTTTGATTTGTTATTGCAATAAACTTACCTCGAGGAAGGAATCATAATTCTCGCAGGGGAAAGCCGGGAAATGACATTTGGGCGAAACGGAATCGGTGAAAAATTTGTAGGCTCGCCTGTGGTTGCACAGTGAGCGACCTTCCACTGACGCTGCTGCCCATGGTAGGACAAAATCTGATACCGCTCCGACAAATCTAGAATAGGAAAAGTAAACGAATGAATTACTAGATATATTAAAGGAACATAAAGCAAAAACCCTATTAATAGTGTCTTGGTACTTCGAGCCGGATACAAGCTAGTTACCATCGAAAGACCTTTACAAAACGCTACAATATTTGTAGGTAAATGATAACTGGTAGTAGGCAGTTAATTCTTGATTAACTCATTAAACAGTATCTCATTAATCATCAGTATTAACTACTGCTTATCATTACCTAATAATATTAAAACGTACATAGCGATGAACAACCTACATACGTCACGCATGACTCGCGATTGATTCATATGCGTAATCAAAGTGTCTTGTATGAAGAATTTATCACTTGGCTTCACTGAGGCTGAGATAAAAGTTACTTTACTTAGCGGGTACTTGGCCATTATTTATTCGTATCACTGTCGCACAACTGGTAAACTACAAGTGCCGAATAGAGTCGAGAACATACCTATGCCAAAACACGTGTACATACCTACCGTTCATTAGAATCGGCTTTTTTAATTTGGAACAAGTGCACCACCCTGTTCCTAACTAGTGCATCATCACCTGGAGACAGAATCACCAGTGATGACCACCAGAAAAACTGATGCAACAATGTTTGGCGACTACCGAGGATAAGATTCAATTCAACCGTCTTGGATATCGCAAAGAAATGAATCAGATTATTCTCGACATAAGAAATACTTACAAATTAGAACACCCATGCTGGACCCTGCCTCCGTTGGGATAAAAATCAACATGTCCTAGAGGCTGCGCGGCGCCCAAACCCCCAAGAATGAGAGTCTCGCCGTTAGAATGGATGACATCTACGAACTTCGCGTCGGAGCGGTCCAGACGAGCACGAGGGTCTTGGAACTCGAAGAGGGGACCTGCTGGGTCTAGTCCTGAAAAGATTAGTGAAAGGTAAGTAAAGTTTTCAATACTTCAATAAAATTTTAAAGAGCAATAGAGTCCAGACTACTCCCGACGTGTCGGATATTGCAAAAGTCAATAAAAACCATATTATAACGTCACGATATTATAAGTTTAAGAACAAAGCCTCTAAAAATAATATTTTTCATCTTCAATATTACTGTACTAACCTGTTATTCGACTAATATTTCGTAACTCTGAACCCGCAAAACCAGCAACATGAGCGCCTAAACTAAAACCAATCAAGTGAACATCTTCGAACCTCAAGTCTATGTACTTGGCAAAACCTGGAACAAAATAAGACATTATATTAACAAAAGGTTACTAAAAACTGAATTTATATCCTTGCATTAAAGCTTAATATCACTTTGTTTAATCTGGTCCTTCGAGCCGGATTACCTTGCAATAGCATGGCAAGCTGCTTGCCGACAAGCCTTGTGTTCGCAGCAGCTCGGAGGTAGTTCGGCATTGAAGCTCCTCCTTCCCAATCTACACAAACTACGTTGCATTCTTCCTGCAAAAGAAAAAAAAAACATTGTCATGATTATGTAGCTAGGTGCTTTAACAGTCATAAAATTTATTAGCCATCAAAACGATTGTACCTACCTAATGTTATATCATAGTTTCCTTTTATGAAATAGTCTGCTGTCTGGGCACTGTCTGTTCTAGCTAATAGCATACCGTGTTATGTGCCAATTTTGAGTGCAGAATTCTGTGAAGACTAGATTTGTATTGTGTAACAAATCAGCCTCATGTAATTATAGTTTTTAGCCTCTGAAGTGTAATGGCTCCGATCACTAAACCATCATGTGTACTTTTTTGTGGGAAATAATTAAATAACTTCTCCCGCTTCCCGTGTTACTTCAGTTGCCCGTTGCGTTCTGGGACTAAGGTGGCCGTTTCGAATAATCTCTCAATGCTACCGTATTTCATACGTTAGATCATTAGAATGAAAAAGATAACTAAGGATTTATTTATAATATAAATAAAAGTAACTACCTATCTAACCAGTAGCGTAGTTAGGCGTGGGCGTGGTGGGCCCACGGCCTCGCACCCGACGGGGCCTCGCACAAGCGAGGGCTCTTTAAGAATGAGGGTTTTTTATAATTATTAGGCTCGCGTTTGGTCACTATTTCACCTGAACATTGGGTTGTGACAGTCGCTGTATCGTTTTCTAATTTGTAAAAGTATCTCTCTGTAAGTCTCCGTAACTAACCATAACATATAGCTATAAATCATACATCATACAGCTATAAATCAAAGTAATGTTACTCACAACAGCCATCAAAGCGGATCTCATTTCATAGACCCATACATTGTCGCAGTTAGAGCCGAAACCATGCACAATGACCCTGGTCGGTCGGTTAGGCTCAAAAGCCCGAGCTGCCCAGCCCCATGCCGCAGACATGTTGCTCGCTGATACAGCCAGGAGTGGCTGATCTCCTCTGGAAAAGCAAAAGAGAATGCTATCAGTACCTTAATTATAATTTTTATTCAGACAGATATTTGTTTAAATACACAATACACATCGATTACTAAGGGTATTTCACTTTAAGAATAAATCATTTAATTTAGTATCCAAAAATATTTTGCCTTGAAGTTGACAGATACAATTCATGGCAAAGTACTCTAGTGTATCCATTTTAGTTCACCAATAACTGTTCTGGTCCATGCACCTACTGCTACAGTTTTGTATCGTCGGTCTATCTTCTGAATGGTTTTATGACCAGCCTGGTGTTCTATTTGCTGTGAATCAGTAAGTTTCATCCAATGTCATCTCCCGCCCAATCGTGCCAGATTTTTACCGACTAAAACCCACTCATAGTTCCTTCGTAGCCTTTCATTCCAAGGCTTTTCCTTACGGTTTGCTGACATCACCTTGAGGCGCACATGTAAAAATACGCGCCGTCGACCACGACGTCGCTCGGTCGGCTACCGGATGGTCGGACGGCGAGCTATCCATTGTTGCATCTGCATTGCCGTCCGGAAGCCCGCGTCTACGGTGGCCGGAAATCGGGATCGGGATGCGTGCGCGTGCGGCCTCCTCCTTTGCTAGCATTACTGCTTCGCAGAAGAAGGCGACTGCCTGCCACTCCTCACTCCGGACCATGGCCTGTACCAATGCCCGGCGCGAGAGATCACTGCCGCCGATCGCCCCCACGAGGACACGGCGTTGCTCTGCCCAGGCGGGGCACACCTCCACCGTATGCTCCACCGTGTCGTCCGCCCGGGCGATTCTTCCGCACGAATCCGGTGCAGGAACCTCCCAAATGTCCGTTGAGAACCAGCGTCATGCGGAAGGTGAGGACGCCGTGTGGTCTTTCCAGCTACGTCTCAAAGAGGGATGGACGTAGGCATGGAGGGATCGCGTGATCGCGATGTGTCATGTATGGCTCATGGATGATCCTTCTAAGGATCAATTTTAGCAAGCGTTCGATTCACTCTTGCGGCTGTCACTGTTTATTTACGAGCTCCTCTGTATCTATCAATCAGTAAGGAATTATGGTTAAAGTACAGAAAAATAAAAGCCTATTTATGCATACCTGCTGACAGTAGAGTAGAGGAGGAAGTGCGTGCCAACCTCCTGCGGCGAGCTGGGTAGCGTCTCCAAGTACGCGAAAGGACCTGCGTCCTCGAAACATCCGAATTCGCCATAGCATACGCTGCCTTGAGATCGTTTACTCCTGTTGAGAAAAATATCATTTATGAATTGAAGTTATTTGATACAGCTCAAAGTCTGATTTCTAGAAAGAATAATCCGAGATGAGAGATAGTTAATGGACACTATGAAAAGTTTAAGAAAATAGGACTTGCTGTATATCGTCGCCTCAGAACAAAAGGTATATTTTATTTTATTACAGTTTTTAAAATAACACCACAAGACGCAAGTCTTAATTCCAAATTGTAAAGTTTAGTAACCTATAACAATCAAATTCGAAGGCGTCTTTACGAAAAGCTTGCAAGTACCTAGTATTTGACAATTTACGATATAAACTTCAAGTATATAATTTAAAAAACAAACAGGCGCATTACTCTGTGTAATTTATTTCATCACCACTGCTGCACTACTCTCAAAACGGTGAAGGAAAACATCGTGAGGAAACCAAGTCGAAGTCCAAGAACCAAAAATTCGAAGACATGTGACATCCACCAACCCGCACTGGGCCCGCGTGATGGATTATGGCCCATTTCCTCTCCTAGAGAGGAGGCCTGAGTCCCAACAGTGGGAACTTTATAAAGCCGACTATGCTATGCTATATAATTTAAATGCATCCGATAAACCCATAGAAAACTTTAGTAACCTGTAACACGATTAATGACGGTTCATGAGAACCTCGTAAAAAATCGCAAGTGTCTTTATAAGAAGCTCGCAAGTAGCACTTCACTTTTTTACGAATATAAATTGAATATATTAATTTGAATGTATCAGATCTATAGAGAGGGAAAACGTATCTATACAAAATGCTAACTAAAATAAACATATTGGTTCACTATACCGATCAGAGTGGCAATCTCTTCCAAAGAACATATTGTATGGAATTATGGATGATGAATGGGTTACGAGCAATTCCACATAAACAAATTATTCCAGATGCCATACCACGAGCTCTTAACGCGATCCATTTGACGACCTAAATTGAACTTTTAAAGGGATGGAGCTATTTAAGGTGTATAGCTCCAACCCTCTTTGAACTGACATTTGGACACGTCACAAGGTAAGGCCCCTGCACCCCTAGCCACGTCGGCCACGCCTCTGATTCTTTTGTTCTGACGTGATCTCAACACTCAGTCCCGTGGTCAGAACAAAGAAGTAGAAGGCGTGACCGACTCGAGGCGATCAACGAAAAGAGAATCGAATCGAAACGGTTGTAACTTGGCTAGGGGGGCTGTTCACTTAACTGATTTGTTATGATGTAGGTTATTCAATACCTAAGTATTCAATACACAACCAGCTGTGATATAGTTCCTAGACTAGTGTTGTCTACGCAGTTGCCGAGAGAGAAAAAAAAAATACAACTGACTTCAATGTAAAAAAAACACTGAAAAGTGCAAAATAACTTTAATTTCGGAAGTCGGTGTTTCTATAATAGTTTTGTCTCTTCGTTATTTAACACTGACTTCCGAAATTAAAGTTACTTTGCACTTTTCAGTGTTTTTTTTTTTACATAGAAGTCAGTTGTATTATTTTTTTTGTATAACAGTTTTTTATTTTACACTTTTTAGTTATGGAACCACCAATAAAAATTACCCCTCAGCCAAACTTAAATACCTTATAGCCAGAGTGCATCACATGACAATTCTAATAATCCCAAACACAGATTATATTAATTTATTACAGAGTTCTGGTGCCTAACTTCAGGCTTCATCAACAGATCAGTTCGATATATTCCCCCTCTTCTTTCATCGACTACACGTATAAACAAACCAATTTTACTTGTTAAGACGGTTCTGCTGTGATCCTATGAAGACCAACTCGGAAGCATAACATTTCAATTTTAAAAAAAAATCTAAATCGGTCTACAATTGACCGAGAAATCGGTGAACATACATAAAAAAATACAGTCAGCCGAACATAGAACCTCCTCCTTTTTGAATTCGGTTAAAAAGGGGCCACGTGTATGCGGTTGGAAGTTTTATGTGATCGGCGCAAGCTCCAATCTAGATTTGTATTGTATTATATATAGATATTTGATTTGTATTTGAATACCATTTAAATTGCTTGTGTCTTTTCTCTTTTTCTTTTAATATATATTTTTTTTAATATTTATGTAAGAATATAATTTGCAATGTTGTTATAATAAATTATGACCAATATGACTTGAAATTGAATTTGTATGTATTAATAATTTGGAATATTTTAATAATGTATCGAGACTATATGACTAATTGTGTTTTAACCTCTGATTTGTATTTTATTATTGTATGCCTCCACGGCGGGACATAGCTGAACTTATTTTAATTATTTAAGACCTGCATTTATGATGTATACCTATAGTCCACAATAAAGATGATTTGATTTGATTTAGACTCTGCCAAAGCGATATCGTCGCCGCTTTCGTGTCGTTGTCAAGCTCCCGTAATATTAACTTCACCGACAGACGTATATAAATAATCCATATAATAAAATTATAGAGGACGTTGTTTTTTCTTCTTTCCGTAAAGTTATATTTTTCGCATTTTTGAAGTTTTCATTCTTTTTTTTGAGGAAGAAAATCATCAAATAACTTCTCAAGTTCTGGTTGGAGCGAGAGGGAGTGTCAGAATTATACTGACTGAAACCCACCTGTGCTCATTCTGTTGCCCTTTGCGTTCCAGAGCCACCGTAACTCTTTCGAACAATCCCTTACCCCTAGCAGGCATCGGCCCTAATGTCCATGGGGTTTTTACTCAAGGCCCTATAGGGTAACGATATCCTTTCTTAGATTGAACGGAATGCATTAAGTGAGCTAAGAACAAGAAGTTTCTAATTTCATAGTTATTTTAATGTTTTAGCTTAATGTACCTATGTTTTCGTTTTGTGCGTACAGAATCAAGGTAATTTACATATGTTTAACTTTATTGCCGTGTGTTAAATCTAGTAAATACTGAAGAACAAAGCACACTTTGCCAACGAGGTTAAAATATATATATTATAAACATAACATCTACATAATTTCAATTTTCTTAACAAAGGTGTTCCATATCTTTTGTGTTCCAGAGTTTCAGTTCCGCACGGAAATCGTTTCGAGTATAAAGGAAAACGATAAGTTTTCTAAAGTGCTTCTAATATTTTTGCATAATTATTATGGAGGTATGCTTGAAACTAATCCTAAATAACGAAGCTTTTTTAACGTATTTCCCGTATTTTAGACATTTCGCTTTCGCCAGAAGAAGTTTGAGTATGGCAGCGATAGGGCCTGAACCCATTGTACCGCTCCCCTTCGTATATACTTGGTAAGAAAACGCACCAGAGTACAGGTAGGCCAAGAAGGCACTTCCCTCCATTGATGGCAGTTTCAGGAAACAGGTCCTGCGACTGACTAAACTTCAGTTGCGCAAAGTGACGGCCATTACAACTGGCCACGGGACCTCTCTGTCATTGGAGTTACAGACAGTCCACTCTACAGAACCTGCATGGAGCAGGACGGGACAGCAGCTCGAGCTGCTTCTAAGCTGCCCAGTGATCGCTGGATACAGGCAAAAGTACTTCGAAAACCCAGATATACTCCGTGAAATGGTTAGTAACACCAAGACGCTGCTGGCCTTCTTTGAGGAGCTGGGGTGGATCGAATGACTCATTTGTCCTACCCGTACGAAAAATACACGCTTTAGTCGTGGAGTTGCGGCTAACAGCCCGATATAAAAAAAAACATACATAAACTAACAAACAAACATATTATATAACTAACATATATTGGTGGGATAAGAGACTTTTCGAGGTGTATTGAAAATGATATTGCACTGGCTAATCCAAATTTTTTTTTAAAGCTCGGTTTAGAACAAAAAATGAATAAAACATTAATTTTCCTATTTCAAATGTTTGGTACAATAAAAATTAATTATAGTTATTCAAGCTGTGACTTGTACAGCTTGAAACCTCTTTTGAGGTTTATAGCAGATAAGCATTACTTATTTGCATATAGGTAACATAATATATTTATACGTAACTTTGGAAATATTGCTTACGTGACCCGTTTTTATGCCGTTACTTTTACTCTTTAGAAATACCAATTCCAAAAAAAATATATGAATGTGTGTCTTCGTACTTTTGAAGACATAATGAACAAAAGAAAATATGACGGACGCATTGTGAGTGATATTACACGCTTGAACTTATATAACCCATAAATAATTTCAGACAATAGAAACAAAGCTTTATATGTGAAGAAGGAAAACAAAGAAATATTACATTACAAGTATTATTGAGAAGATGTAACTAACTCTCACTCCATATTCGTTGTGAGGATTGAAAGTTTCACGTCTGGCGTAACAGTTATTTCTACAACAGTTCTTTTTCATAACAGACAGTTGTAATCTAAACAATATAAATGAGCATAATATTGATTAATGACAAAAACATTTTAGTAACACACGGAAAGGTCACGTGTAATACCTGCGTGCTTAATATTAATATTTCTTGAACACGTAGTTGGTTCTAATTGTAGTTTTTAAAATACTTGTAAAAGGTAAAAACTCAAAACGTAGGTTGTATTCATTCTTGTATTTAAACCAAACAATTTACGGGCATTCTTAAATTAGTAGCTTAAAAACTTGCACGAAATTTAGACTCTCTAACCTCTCTGAAAAACTCTCTGAGGGATACCCTGTTATTTTTGTTGATACAGAGATATAAACAAATAACTTTTCCTACTCTAGGTGGAGCGAGATTGAGCGGGGGCTTTTACCAACTTAAACCTACCGTGTTCCTTTAGATGCCCTTTGTGTTCCAGGGCCGCGGTGACTCATTATCATCTCATCTCTCACTTATCTCAGATGTTTTATTTTTATTTTTTTATTCTTGATAGGTTCGCGCTTGACCGCTATCTCACCTGATGGAAAGCGACGATGCGGTCGACGATGGAGCGCGCTTACCTAGAACTAACCTAATCACTCATAAATTAAAGATTCCCGGGTTATAGCCATCAGGAAACATAGATTCCGGCAAGGAATTCCACTTCTTAGCTGTACGCACAATGAATGTGTGTGTGTATTTGCTCCTCAGGACTCAATTTCATATGCGTAAGCAGTATTAATGTAAGATGTTATGTTGTTGTTACCTAGTCCTTGCTCTCTTCTGTTCCCATTCTTTCATAGACTCTTTAACTGCCTCTAATAGTTGGATGTCTTGTCGCTCATCCTCCGCCTCCTGCGCCGCCGTCGCCGGCCTCCCGGCGCCCCGCCATGGTTCTAACTCAGCATCTGTCACAAATAACATAGCATAAAAATCGCGTTTATAAATCTTAAAGTATTCCTTTAGCATATCTGCATAACTTTTTTTTATATAATAGTATCAGCTTTTTAAATAATTGAACAGTCCTAAAAACAATCAAAAATGATTCGGGTCGAAGGACCACTTTATTTTACCTACTGCAAGTATCACAATCACAACTAAAGAGAAGTACAATATCAGTTGCAGATTACTGGCAGTTTTCGGGAATGCGTTGCAGTACTTTACACAATATAGGTACTTATTAAGTAAGTATTTCTAAAATCTGGGATACAGAGAGGTTGGTGTTTTAGATAAATATGTTCCATTTGCTGTTAAAAAATGAAATCGAGACATGTCCTTATAGCAAAGATTAGATCATGAAAAAAGTGAGTAAACTTTCAAATTCAGTTGTTGTACTGTGGATAGGAATTCATAATTTGATGTAGCGTGCATTGTGGATTGTGATATTTCTTCATCGTACAGTAAGGTTTTTCATATATGTATAATGTATACTATTTTTGAAATATAGACTTCGACTTCGGAGTGCTTGCAACTTTGCTCAAACGGATATCAGTAGGCTTCACTTCGACTATGCTACAAAACTAATATTAGTTAACTATATAATCACCGTCCCCAATTGAATGTTTAGCTTTCCAACGTTTATTCAAAAGGCACTTGTTTCTTGGTATTTCTTAACTGAGCGTTTTACAGTGGAGTGCATGAAGGAGCGAAATGTACCGCGCCAGTAGGTAACCTGAATGCTAGCGTTGTCTCCGGGTGAACGACTAGGCTGTCACCACTTTTTACTGTTTAATGTGGCCTTGATCTGTCGGCCGTTGTAGGGCAGTATGTAGCTCGAATGCGAGGCCTACTATGGACGAAAGTAGGCCACTCCCAGCCGACGAGAATCATGAGAAATCCAACAATCTACTTAGTTCTATGGTAATATTAATTCCTTGTACAGGTCGAAACACTTATGGAACACCTACGTTAAACTTGGGACTCATTACGACTGGCACTGTCAAGGTTTAGTCATCGGAACAATTGACAAAACTGACAAAGCGCCGTAGGTATGTCATTTTAGCACTGACTGTAATTTGCTATT
Organism: Mythimna vitellina; assembly: GCA_949316375.1. Taxonomy (NCBI): domain Eukaryota; kingdom Metazoa; phylum Arthropoda; class Insecta; order Lepidoptera; family Noctuidae; genus Mythimna; species Mythimna vitellina. The sequence continues at coordinate 8,992,856 of OX438688.1, forward strand.
TTAAGAAATTGCTTTGTTATTAGTCCACTCGATTCCAGTTATTCAAATATGTGTTCGTGCGTTGCCTTGGACAATATTATTTTAGTGCTGGTAACAGAGCATAGCGAAAACACCGAAAAAACTATTTTATTGTGCTAAGAATTGCGTAAACCGTGAGCATTTGGACCATTCTTGTGACGTTATCATATTAAAAAGTTCTATTGTAAATCTCTGAGACAATTTTTGAAATTGTAGTTTTGAAAACATTACTCAATGTCTCACAAACTGTGGGCTTCGTATTATTTGGAGACATTTTATCAGAAACGAAATATGTAAAAGACACACAAATGCCAAGATGAATTAAATAGTTACCTATACCTTGAAGCTGTCATTTATTGCAAATTTAGCAAATAGATAAAGAAGTGAGCTAGTTTTAATGGATTCCAGTAAAGCATTCGATTAGTTGCGATTGATTGGAGTCTTTTAGAGCCTCAAAATTCCTGGTCCTTAGAGTATTTTTGTTAAAAGACTGATTTCTGTAAACCCTTGGGGTTCCTGGGAAGAATCTTTTTCCGTATTTTTAACCAAGTCCGCTGCACTCCTGAGTAACTTCACGATGTAGACTAGCAGCCATTAAGATTATTTTTTTAAATTTGTACTTTTGTTTTATTTCTTTTTTATATTTTGTAACAATACTTGGAATACATTTTTTTTTAATTATTATTATTGATAGGCTAGCGCTTCACCACTATCTCAACTGATGGTCGATGATAGAGTATCGCTTATCTAGAGGACATACATTGCATTTTGAAGCATTTAATTACAAACAGATTTTGTTTCAGGTCCGACAGACCTACCAGGCACACCGCGGGATTTTAAACCACCCGGAGCACCTTAACGGAACAGAGAACTACAGAAAGTCTGGATTAAAGTCTGGATTGAAGCTAAGGCAATGTATATGGGAAAATACTGCTGGAAAAAGAATTCTGTAGCCTGATGGGATCAAGATGCACCACAACACCAGGGGCCCAAGTCTGTTATTTTTATAAATTCGTCATTCCAACACCATCCCATTGTCATTTTGCTAAAAGTTCGTAATCTGCTAAATTCATAATGGTCTCGTAATAGAATTGTGGTAAAATGACAATATCGAGCTGTCTGGTAACAAATTAAAAGCAATAACTGCACAACAACGTTCTAATGGTAGGATATTGATCAAAGGAACTGTCAAAATTTTAGAAGATTACCGTATATGTAGGTCAGACATTCATTTGTCATTATGTACGATTCTCTGCAATTTCTTTCAATAGAGTGTCGGTGGTCGACCATTGGAAAGTCATAATGACGCCATTATATTAGTAGATTACCAAACTTGTCAAAATCAACAATTATGAAGTCAATGATAGACCATTCTGACACTATTGTAATAGCAGACTTGAGGCCTTGGTTCTTTTCTTTTCTACTATATGAGTTTTAGAGGTATGCGGAACAGAGTGTAAAGTACCTCAAACCTTTCGTTGAAAAGGGAGGATCCTCCAACCGGACGGGTGTTATGTCTGATTCGGGCAACTGCCCAATAGATAATATCGGGTTGGTTATTTTCAAATCGCGCGGGAAACTCTATTATTGAGTAAGTATTTATTAGTTTACAATAATAAAATACATATGTATATAACAATAATACATATGTATATGTATGTAATAACTTTCTTTTTTTCTGTATGAAGTATCTGTTATTTATTTATTTTGCAAACCTACCACAGTGATGTTTTTTTTAACCCAAAGGTTGACTGGTAAAGAATGCCTTGTTGCATTAAGTCCGCCTATGTACCACTATTGTATAAGAAGTTTAAATAAAATAAATAAATAAACTCACACCATACATGACTATACAGACACCATAGATGTCGCTACAAGGTTTATAAATAAAATACTTACATTTGGCTATAACTAACGTAAGCACAGTCAGAAGAACGGCTAGCGAGCGGCAGGCGTGCGCCGCCATCCATGCGGCCCCGGCATTCACGACCGCCTGCGGACAAACATGATCGCCTTGTCAAATGGAATGCTTTAGGTACACAGCTATTACTTACGAAATAAGACAGAGTAATGTTGTTATCACCTGGCCACTATGATTTAAGGATAAATACAGTGCACTTTGATGAATTAGAAAGACATAGGCTCTACCACGAGCTCCTAACGTGGTCCTTTTGACCACCTAAACTAAACTGATAAAGGGATGAGCTATAGAGTGTGTAAGCTCCATCCCCAGGGCTTGTTAACGTTACCAAATTCACACTATAAGTTTCGTTAATTAACGTTATTTTCATAAAGTTAACATTTTAACGGTAACACGAGTAACGATACCTTGGTATCGAATCTATAAAATAACGTTACCAATTAACGTTACAAGTATCGATACTTTTATCGTTACTTAATGCATTGTTGTCAACCCGCGCAACCTAAGCGGCGCGGCGTAGCGCGGGCGGCGGCGCACTACGGAACGGCAACATCGCCAGTCAAACGATGCTTGCTAGTTGCTACTAAAATCTAAACTAAATATGGTACGGTTTCACAAACGAGGCGTGCGGTAATTGTAATTTTGATTAATTACTCATTCGCTTAAAAGTTTTTCAGAAAAATTGGCGTCATTCAGAATCTCATATTAAATGTGCAAGGCTTGTATTGTGTACTTTTTTTAATGAGTACATTATGAGGGGCCAAAGTTCACGTAAAATAGCAGATTTTCAGAGGTCTTTTGCTAAATTAGTTTTACACAAGTTTATTAAAATAAAATTACTTTTTTTTTTTTTTCTTGAAGTAATATAGCAAAAGTTCTTAATTAATAACTAAAACTTAAGGGTTTATTCCCACTACTCACCTTCCAACTATGGGTGGTGAGAGTCGGGCCCCGCTTACTTAGTATTTTCTTTTCATTTTACTCCTAACATTAAGTGATTTGATTTGTAACGAGTATCTATACTCTTCGCCTGATAAACCACGCCTTATTACGAATCGCATTTCGAGGTTACAGATCCGATTAACATTGCTGAAAGGGCTCAAAAGCCTTTACATATATTAAAAAAAGAAAACTAACAATGTTAATCTCTCACGGCTACGCCAAATAGGTCAAGTTCAGCAAAAATGCCAGACAACTACTACAACAACTAGTTGCCTGACGCTGGTTTTCAACTGAACCGTATTTGTATGTATGTACGCGTATACATAAATAAATACATAGATAGAATAGATACAAAGATGCATATATAGACTGCCAAAAACGACCATTTGGCATGCAAAAAGATCAAATACAGATAAAAGAGTGCAAAGGTCCTGCTTATTTCTAACGAAATTTCTTCCAACAGACCTGCGACAGGAGAGTCGGATGAGAGATGTAGACGCAGTGTGTATAAAAAATATAGAGAAGAATTAAATAGACTATATTATCTGAATTAAATCATATCATACATACATATTTAACAATGGCAGTAAATAAATAGATACAAACATAAATTGAGTGAACGAAAAACGATCACGCAAGTAGCCAAGATAAGCAGGGTTAGACACACAAATACATATAAAAAAGTGAAGCTAAACTGCACGTTCCAAAGCGTAGATCTTTATGGAGAAGAACGTGCAAGGAACTCCATAGACACCGTTTTAAGTCACATTAGTCGCTTCTATTATGTGAGCACAATGTAGGTAGATAAGTAATGAAAAAAAAAATTAATAAAAAAATAGAAATTAAGAAAACCAGTCTCAACTGACGGCGCCCGTACACGAACATGATACGTGCATCAGCCCCACTGAGCTCAACCCTTTTGAAGGTCCACCAAATGACCCAATAAAACGTACCATCATCAGCGAGACATTTGAGTGAGCATGACAAACTCTCAACTGCCATGCTCATAATGTCAAACAAGTTGTAACCTCATAAAAATGCTCCAGGGTACTTCACATTCTTATACAATGCTATTGTTTTCAAATACAAAGAGTAATAAATGAGCACATCATCATCATTTTAGCCGAAAGACGTCCACTATTGGACATAGACCTCACCCAAACCTCGCCACAACGACTGATCCTGTGCGTCGTCATCCACCGCATTCCCGCGACTCTCACCAGGTCGTCGGTCCACCTTGTGGGAGGCCTTCCAACGCTGCGTTTCCGATGCTCGGTCGCCACTCTAGAACCTTTCGGCCCCAGCGACCATCCGTTCTACGAGCAATGTGCCCTGCCCACTGCCACTCAGGTTTCCAAATTTGAGAATTATCGATCCTCCTCCTGTCTTCAGACTTCAGATAATCCCACAAGACTCTATCGTAACCTGCTCAATTTTTCTTAAAGTTCGATGATCTTCTCGTCGAAGCGGAGTGTACGCGTTCTATATGTTGTCAGGTCCGGTCGTTGTTTTCTAAAAGGGTAGCCGGATCCCATCCGGAGATTCTTCGCACGACTTGCTTCGCCATAAGGTTATGGCGAAGCAAGTTGATCGCTACCGGAGTTAAGGGTAGTGAGGCTGCCGCCCGGCAGTAGTGACCACTAGGACTTATTCCTTTTGGTTGTGCTTATCATTATGGGTTTTGCCATAATCGCCACGCTTAACATGCCGATTGGCGATCGCAGTGTGGATGTTGCAATGCACAGAGAATGCTGCTGCCCATTATCTGGTGTGTCCTTTAGTCACCTCTTACGACACCCTCGGGAAGAGATAGGATGGTGTTATTCTTTAAGTCTGGACACCATACAGAAATTTTCACAAGATCCTTTAAAATAAACAGATAAAATAAAAAGCACCATTTCGAAAACAACAATACAAAAAGGGCAGTAGTATCTCCTCCAATATTTATAAAAATATAAAAGAAAAAAATATTCCGGCATTTAGCCAAACATTTTTATCAAGGATATAATCCTCCAATGTATAATATGCTTGCTTGTGTTATGTACACTTTTTTCTTCTGTCCGTACAATTAAACTGCTAGTTCAAAAAATAAAATAATTACAAATTAATTATAAACTGACGAGACTGCCTTAAAAGCCTTAACTGAAAAGATACTATACATTAACTACTAAACAACAGTTGCTCATGTGTATCACAAGCCATAAACACACACAAACGCTCGAAATATATTACCCTCCTTACTGCCGTTCATTAAGGGGGAGATCATGATTATTGATGATTTTAAATCCAACAGCACGTCTAAACGGCTAGTCGTATGTTTTGAAAAAAATATATGTTAAACTAGACTACTTGCCTAATAATTTGATATACGAATATTTAATTTTTTTTCGTAAAACTTCGTGTGCTTTATTTTCAAAGTTATGTCTAACACACGCAAAAAAACGAAGATCAGGCAAAAACCGTCACGTGTATTTTTATGAAACTTTCACAAACTAAAAGATAATTTAATTACCAACCTTTTGATATACTGTTTTTGTTCATATTGTGTTTAATAAATGAAGGACATGTTATTATTCGAATAATCTTTATGGGCGGTGAGTGACGCTAGGTCCTCTTTTGTTCGCTCAAGGTCGCTGGCATTTAGTGTCCCCTTAACTAATAGACCGCAAAGCCATAAATATTAAACATATGAGCGAAAAATGTATGACGTATGTCACGCAATCGAAGGTTAGAGAAAGATTTAGGTAGGTATAGGATTTATTTATCTCTAGATACTGAATCAGATCCATTATTATCTTTATATAAGCCCTGAAAATCGTCACAATGATGGCGAAAATAATCTTCAGTATCCGTTTTAAGTTCAGGTACAAAATTACGTAGCCTTTTTTCATTTGAATATAATAAATGTACGTAATTCCTATTTAAAATGAAAAACGTTGCGCAGCACAAGTGTTTTTGATTTGAATACCTACGTGATCAAACCAGTACTGCATTAATGTAGACGAAAAAAAGAGATAAAAGAAAATAAAGTTAGTTAACGGTACTTTTCGTATGTATTTGGTAACGTTATCCGTGGGCCATGGTAACGTTACTATTTTTCGGTAAAATCATCGATAACGTTAAGTCAGTTTACCGGTAAAAGTTGTCCCAAGTATCGTTACCAAGCATAACGTTACCTCTGCTAATAACGTTACCTTCGTCCGATGAAAGTAACGATACCAAATTTTTAACGTTATTCAAAGCCCTGTCCATCCCTCTTTCTCGCTCGCACGCTTGATATTAACACGTCATGTTAAGACCTCTGAAGATCATCATTAAAGTTGAGTTGTTGTGCTTTTTCCGTATTTTTTAGGGTTCCGTACCTCAAAAGGAACCCTTATAGGATCACTTTGATGTCCGTATGTCTGATGTCAGTCAAGACCCTTCATCTCGGAAACGCGTGGAGGTATCGAGTTGAAATTAAAATCATACACTAAGATCTGCGGTCCCTTAAAACTGTGAAAGAATCAAACTTCTAAGATAACGAAAAAAAAAGATACGGCCATTTCGACACTCTCAAAGGAATCAAAATTCATAGGGTTACTTCCCGTTGTCCCAGAATCCTGAAATTTGGCATAAAGCAAGGACATATAGTATAGATATAGAAATAAATCTTAAAACAGAAAATTAGTTGTTAAGTCACAAAAAGAACTTTTTTCTATTCGAAAAATCTTTGACAGTCCATTCGAGACTTGAACTATTCAAATGCTCGTATGTATAGTTACCGGCACGGATCTTGAGCGCTGACTTCTACATTTCTACTTGCGCAGAAGCACGCAGAAGTGAAATATCGGGCCTCCTTAGTGGTATGAAAAGAGATGCGGGGGCGGGGAATGCAATCCTTGTACAGTGATTGGCTCGCCGATATAAGACGATGCGCAAAGCGATCCCAGCTCTTTCGCCGAGCGCTCAAGATTTACTATCTATAGGTAAGTTTGTACGGAACCCTCAGTGCGCGAATCTGATTCGCGCTTGCCCAGTTTTTTCTATAACGTTTTTCTTGTTTTGAATGTGTATAATTTTTGTGCAGGAGTAACTATTGAGTAATATCCTCAGAAAAACTTTCGATACAAAGGATTTGTTCACGGCTGTATTGACAAGTTATTTAATAACGTTTTTATTGATCATTGTTAGGAAGATTTGTATTGTTTCTGATAATAACAAAAAAAATACAGCATCCAACAATACTTACCTACATCAATACATATAAATTAAAAGTGTCTGTTTGTAGGTGTCTTTTTGTATCTGTGGTATCCAAAAAATATTTTTTTTTGAAAGCGTATGAAAGTGCGAGACCTATAACAAACATGCAATTTTTAAAATTTTTGTCTATCAGTATGTATGTGGGTCTGTAATTTTCCGACTTTTCTCCGAAACTGCTAAACCACCGTGCTAACGATTTTATAAGAACTATGAACTGGTGATGTTGCTTTCACAGCTGATGTTATAATGAGTAACTTAGGCTTTTGACTTGACTTTTATTTTAGAAAAAGCCATTCAAGTTCCGTGCAATATAAAAACTTCTTGAAAGTGTGACCAAATTGCATTGTCTATTGAGCAGTCGAAGCTGCGGGCACCAGAGGCTGCCACTGCTACCACGAGCTGATTACGACCCGAACTGAACTGCTAAAGGGATAGAGCTATATAGAGGGTATAGCTCCATCCCTCTTTTTCGCTCGTACACTGACATTTTATCACACCATGGTAAGGCCCCAACTAATATTATAAAGAGGTAAAGTTTGTTTTTATATTTTTTTGTTTGTAGGAGGGAATCTCTGAAAGTACTGGTCCGATTGCGAACATTTTTTCACTGATAGAAAGCTGCTTTATTCCTGAGTGACATGGGCTATATTTTATGTATACGGGCGATGTCGCGGGCAAAAGCTAGTCTTAGTTATTCATGACTACGCTTAATAAAAGGATGACACTTATATTTCATACTTTGATGGATTGCATGGAGTTACTTGCACGATCTTCTCCATAGATATCTACGCTTTGGAACGTGCAATTTAGGGCGGAATTCATCAATAAAACTTATCGCGTTTTAACGACTACTTGTCTGTATTTTTACAAGTGACACTAGTGATAGCGGCTAAACGCGATTATGTGAGCCAAACGTTAAAACGCGATTAGTTTTATTGGTGAATTCCGCCCTTAGCTTCACTTGTTTTTTTTTTGACTGACCGATATTTTGACAATTCAAAAGTGCCTGTAATTGGTCTATTTGAAATAAACGATTCTGATTTCTGATTGATTTCCATTACCATGCTCAAGGATCAACCTTCTTCAACAAGGTAACTACGTCCAAATGTTTATTACAGTGTTAAATGATTCTATCACAATTATACCTGCACACAACGTTCGAAGCCTCATTAAGGTGCCAACAACCGCTCACAATAGTACTTCTTAAACAATGCGGCGTCAAAGATCTTTAGACTGCTAATTACATCATTAACGACAGTTTCCTAGTCCGTGCTGATGTTTCCATACTTTGTTCTGTTGTATACAAAAGATTCAAACTAGGGTTACCATTTTTAGGGTTTCGTACCTCAAAAGGTAAAAACGGGACCCTAATAGGATCACTTTGTTGTCCGTCTGTTTGTAAGTCAAGACCAATAGCAGTTTAATTTATGTCGTAAAATGGATCGTATTAAGAGCTCCTGGTAACACTACAGGCCCGTGTCAACGGCGTGCTGTGATTGTGTTCCTCGCGGGTTCTCAAAGGGTTGCCAACAAGATTGTCTGGGCACGTTAAGGCCGATGCTAGCCAGAGCTGCGGGATTGTTCCAAAGAATTACCGTGATCCTGGACCGCAAAGGGCTACTGAAAGAACACAGCTGAGTTTTTTCACTCCCTTCGGTTCTGAGGCATTGGATGCTTTCCTACGTGCTAAAGAAAGGTTACAATATCAAAATTAATAAAAAAAGCCGAATGTTTACAAAAAGGCAGGACTTTTAACTTACATACTTCAGTTTTTTTTTTAATTTTTTTTAGTCGGAAAGTCCGAAATATGACAAGAACGGTGTCCATGGACCATAATCTCTGTCAAATACGGACAGATGCTAGCCCTAGGTACAGTTGATACGTTATGAAACTATGTTTACTTTGCAGTTTCTATGAATGCTTTATGTATAATCGGTAGTATCGTGAATTGAATGCTGATTGTCGTAAAACACACACGTGGTTGTTTACGATTAAATTACCGCAATCCACCTTGATGTGTGATTCATGACTTCTTGTTGTAGATTTTGTTTTCTTTTGCAAGGATCACCAATAGTAAGTAGGTATCTTTGTGAAATATCATACCTTTTGTCAATATTGTTTACTGAAGTAGCTAGACTTTTCCATGATTCTTTGTTATTTATAGCCTTTACAAAATATTAAATCCCATAAGACTTCTAAGTACAAAGAAACAATGGATAGATTGTACTATGAAAAGGCAAGTAAAAACGTAACTTTTGAAATGACGAACGGGAAATAGAGACATGTATATGGAAGAAGAATACATATGCTAGCACTGACTGCAAATAAATTTGAATAATAATATGAGGAAGATGATAATAAAGAACAAAAAAAACATTAAGAGTCAAACGCACCTAAAAGAATGAAACCTTGGAAAAGGCACAAGTACAGCTTCACAAGACTATGTATAAATAAAGATCACTAAACATTAAACGGGTAAGCGCAAAAGGACCAAGATCCAAAACCTTGGCCGCGCAAAGGACCAGTTTTTTGACAGTCTCTTTGTAACCATAACTAATTAATTACTTTACAAGGCTTGTCTTGCCATGCTACAACCATGTACGGTACATTTTAAATTCTCTTTGCTTTTAAGTTATTAAATGAGCACAAAGGCGGTCGATTCCCGGTTCGGGCAACGTGTTATTAGGTTTTTCAACAGGACTTTCTCAATTGCAGTCCGGCTAGCCTCAGCGGCAGCCTAATGCCATTTTATGTCGTTATTTGATCAGTTTACTCTACCCAAATGATGGCACTCCGCACTAGGCTGATCCCCAGTAATCTACGAGGTTTATATATGTCTGGCGAGTAGTGACTTAATATATGTATTTAAAGTAATGCGTAAAATGCCCCGGCTTCGTTTGGGTGCAATGCTGATACTCAATATACTACAAAATGTCGTGTTTATTTACGATATCACATTAGAAACCTCTAAAATTATAAGTGTTTTTTCTATATTATGCATATATACATAAACCTTCCTCTTGAATCAGTCTATCTATTTAAAAAAAACTGCTTCAAAATCCTTTCTGTAGTTTTAAAGATCTAAGCATATATAGAGACAGATAGACAGCGGGGCAGATGATCACATTAGTATCAAGCTAAAGCTTGTGAGTGAGGCTGAAACTGCTTCAGCAGTTTCAGCCAGGATTTGAATGTTTGGCACACGGTTAGACCATGTTCTGAGATAGCACTTACGATACTTTTCATCACGGGAGTATGGTCCCTTGGGATAATTTTTAACCATCGGTCGGGCGAAGCCGCTGGCAGCAACTAGCAGTGTTAATGGTTTTGCTTAATCCTACATATTTTTTTTAAATTGATATAAACCAGTGCTTGACTGCGATCCCACCGGATGGTAAGCGGAGATACAATCATTGATGGTGAGACGCACTAATTTATTAAGAGCCTATTCACTATAGCCTTGAAGACACCTAAATTATAGTTGGACGGGAAGACCGCAGCAGGCAAATTGTTCCAGTTCTTCGATGTACGCGGTATAAACGACGAAGCGAAACGCTTAGTCCGGACATATAATCTTTTTTGTAAAACCCTTTAGTCCACTGTTTATAAGATTGTGCTTAGAAACGAAGTACGATTGAGGCCGACTCCGCCTTAAGGGCTTATTACACTAAGCGATATTCAGACAGTCTTAGTCGATGTCGCGTAGTGTAACAAGGGTTATACCGGTCTTACTTGGAACAAAAAATCAGAGATAGTCTGAATATCGTGTGCTGAATATCGCGTAGTGTAATAGGCCCTTTATCCCTAACCGGTATTGTCGGTAAAAGGCCAATGAAATAAGAAAAAAAGAATACTCGATTGCCTCCAATTTAATGCGACCGAGGTATGAGGCCTTTTGGAATGACAAAAACATATATTTACCCGTGGCCGACGTTTACTAGCCGTAATGAGCCGTTATTATGAATTCTGTTGAAATCTGTCGCCAAACCTTAAAAAGTAATATGGCCATGATCGATTCATTCCGCTGTGACCAGATTTAGGCAAAATATTATTTGAATTATTTGGTGTCAGATTTAACAATTAATCAAATCAGTAGAACCTTGAAACAAACTGTGAAACTTATGAATATGAAAAACTTATATAAGTAGAACAACACATGTATGTACACACATAAAACTCAGGAATGTGCTTCCTCTTGACATAAAAAAAATATAAGTTTCCTTCAAGCGAAAAATTTGAAACTAAATAATACTTACAGTCTCTTAAAACTAGTTTGTTCTATGTCATAATTATTATATTTTGATTCCTCTTAGGTAATTATAATGTTTTGATATTTATCAGGATTATTAGGATTGAGTATTTATTAGGATTATGCAGAATAGTATATGTAGAATGAGTATCTTCACCGACGTCGAATTGTCAGACACATGCTCTTATTTGCGGAGGTCAAAAACGACATGGATGCACAAGTTTTGCTGTCATTCAAGTTTGTATGGAAAACCTCAGTTATGTCTAGAAAACAGACAACTGTACAGTCTATTAGCGGTAGAAGAAGAGATTGAGCAAAAGAGACCTTAATATGAAATGGTACCTAAGTATTTTTGTTTTGTTTTGACACAGGACGTCTATCTTGTCTTTGGTCTTTTATATCTAATCCCGTGCAATGATTCAATAATCTATATATTTAAAAGAAAAAATCTGACTGGCTGAGACGTCAACGCACAGCCAAAACTACTGAGACTAGGACTGTGTAATTTTTACGAAAGGTTTCTTTTTACGACGTAGACGATCACTAAAAGAGGGTATTCCAAAATTCACCACCTAAAGGTATGAAAGTTTGGGTCCAAAATTTGTTCGGAGAAACCTACTTTCACACGGGCGAAAAGTCGCTGGCAAAAGCTAGTATAAGTATATGTGCAGACTTGTATTTATTTATGAGTCTCTCTGAACATAATAAATGCTATGCAACCTATAACCTGCAATATAACCTTTTCAATTCATTAAACCCCAAGCGAACGGCCGGCGTTCGCTCTCTCATTGTCTTTCTATTGTGTCTCTGATTACGGTATTCCCTAAAAAAAAAGGAATAGTTAAACTTACCTTTACGAGTGACAAAGTAACACCAAACTTTCTTTCCCATAAAGTGACATGGTGGTGCAAGGGTACATCAACAATACGTTGACCCATGGGTTATTGGTACGAGCATGTCGGCCGAAGCTATTGACCTGAAACCGCGGTTCAGCAATCACGTCCTAATTTCACAGTCGGCTGCTCACTGCCCACTTGTACAAAAGACAAACTGGAATAATATCGAGTAACTGGATTCCAGTAATTTGAGCAAATGGATCAAATTGCTCGCTTTGTCCATTACCATATACTTTTAGTTTTTTTTAGTCTTCTGAATCGTAGTGTAACGAGATCACTAGGTAACTGTAATGGAAGTTTTTGGGGCATTATAATTTTAATTGGTATCTATGTAATTTTTTTTAATATTTTGGCGTCCATAATTGAATTTCGAATCGGTAGCCCAATATTCTGGAGTAGGCACTAAACCATACTGGAGTGGGTACGACTCACACAAATATGTATATATCTATGAGCACCGCATCTTCAATTTAAAATAATTAAATATATATGTACCTACACGCTACTTACAAGCAAGCATCCAACTAAAAAACTCGAAGAACAACAACGAACAACTCAACAAATGCGAACCACAAGACATTCTAATGCTGCTTCAAATTATGACAGGTCATGCAACAAAGTTTGAAATTTACAATCACAGTATTTACAATACGCTGACATTGGTATTCGTTATAATAAGTTACTACCATCTACATAAGAGTCATGTACGAATATACTCACGAGTCGTTCTGCACAGTCGAGTTTTTATGATGCTTTAAATTGAAGTTAGCTTAGATGAGCCATAAATGATTGCTTGTGGAGGAAAATCTATGTTTTACTATGCAATAAGAAAAGGCCATACAGTTTATAGATGTGGAAAACCTCACACGAGGCTGATTCTACAGTATATTTAAGTACAATGTTTCAGAGGACGTAAATATGTTTGGAAAAACACGAAAGGTAAAATAATTTTGGTAGGTACCACCACATGGGCATATTTTATTGAAATATATCAATGCGTTTTCACGCCTAGATCAAATTTGAGCAAAACAATCGACATTTGAAACTGACCTAAAAAAAAAATACACTAGCTGTTCCCTACGGTTTCACCCGCGTGTTTGGTAACTACTTCGCTCCCGTGGGTTATAGATTTACCCTAGCCTGTCTCGATAAATGGGCTATCTAATACTAAAATAATTTTTCAATTCGATCCAGTAGTTCCTGAGATTAGCGCATTAAAGAACCAACAAAGGCTTTAGCTTTATAATATATATATATATATATATAATATTAGCATAGTATAGCTTTACGCTGGGAGGTTTCCTTCAGCAAGCAACCTTCACAGTATCTCCCTGTTTCAATTCAGAATTCGCTATTATAATCTTTTGTAACAACAAACTCTATATTATAGAATACAAAGTTTAAATTCCTTTGAAACGTATACTTTTATAGGGCCTAAATATACTAAAATAAATCTAATATTTAAAACTATAACTAATATTTATCGAACTCCTCCGAAACGACTTGATCGATTTATATGATTTTTTTTGTGTATATTTGGTAGGTCTGAGAGTAGGTCATAGGATATTTTTTTCCCTCCCACCCCCAGCCCTAGATATGATGGTGGTGATGGATTGAAATTAACTCGAATTATAATTATCAGCTATTTCATATTCGAGTGTAGTTTTCACACAAGCTAAAGACCGCACGATATTTTAACGATGCCATGCGGCACGGCTACATTGAAATTACTTTCTGTTCGCGTATCGTTTGATCGCACGTTTCATTAAAACTGTTCACTGTTCCACCGCAGTTATAATGAGAGAGCGGTTTATTTATATGACAACTATTGTTCTTTATATGTGGTATTTTCCATACGAATAAATATAAAAAAAAAATATCTAACCATTTTATAATTAAATATAAAAATAGAATTCTAATTGTGAAAACAATATCAAAATTGGCAGATAAGCAAACGAGATATAACAATGTTATACAAATATACTTGTCTCTCTCGCCAAGACGCCGTTTTATATGGCGGCCGTACGGGCATGATGAACTGTGACGTCAAAGACCATGTCTTATTTCTTTTTCTTATTAGTAATTTGACTTTGTTGTTGTCCCCTATTGTGTAAAGTTAAATATCAAAAACAACAAGAAATAAAATGTTAGTCATGTACGAAGGTTCAAACGGCCAAACTTTTTCCCAACTATGCTAGGATCGGCTTCCAGTCAAATCTGATGCAGCTGGATATCTGTATTTTTCAATAAGCGTCTACTTAAATGACCGTCACAACCCAATTATTGGATAAGACGCTATGCCCCTTGGCAAGACTGTAGTTAGGTTTTTTGACTTCTGACTTATGTTATAGAGTCTGTTGGTAACCGTAACCGAAATTATCGGATATCCGAAATAAAAAAACATCCGTTCCCGAAACCGATATGAAAGTTTCGGATAAAGGCGTGTCTAAATGACAGGGTTACGACAGGTTTTTGTTTGTTTTGCCCGACCAAACGAAAGATAATCTAGACTAGAAATAAGAATCAAATCTTGAATCGAAACTATCCAAAACTAGCGGATAATCCGAAATTATTTAGCCGCATCCGAAACCGGTATAATAATACTCCTATATCTGTATCCAGATCCGAAATTCCCTACTTCTGACTATCCGTAACGACTGTCAAAGGTTTACAAATGAAAATGACAGCCGGGACCAACGGGTTTCGAGGCCTAGGAGGTTTCTTGATATAATGGTCATCCTTTTACAAATCGACCTCAGCAAGATTAGCCAAGGAGTGGAATTCCCTGCCGGAGTCTGCGTTTCCTGATAGCTACAAATTAGGAGTCTTTGAGTCAAGAGTGAATAGGCATTGTCGAACACATCATGGCTTACCTTCAGATGAGATGGTAGTCAAACGCGAGCCTAGAAATAATAAAAAAAAAATTGCTTAACATTAGGGATCGACCCATGCGGCTGAATTTATTGTTGCTACGAGCTCGAGCTCGTACGTAGGTAATAAAAGTTGCCTTAAACTTTCTCAGGCAGTAGGAAAGTACGTTTTGACGTAGCTTTCACGGCTTTTAGAGCCCGCCATCCTACTCTTTCAGCTTACACCAGTGGCGGCTTTAGGAGGTGACAAGCAGGGCAACCGCCCGGGGCCTTGATCTTGTAGGGGCTCTTGAAACTTTTTTTATCTTAAAAGTTTAATAATGGATAAGAATCTAATTTCTCAAATTCGATGATACGCAAGATTGGTTTTCAGCTGCTGCTATTCTTGAAATGACCTAGACCTAGATTCTAGCCCATTTACTAGAAAATTTATTGAAGAGCAGTAAACATCATTTTCCAATCCGTGTAATTTTTTCAAAGCATTTACATAGGTGTATCATTGTTGTATTTAGGTTTATCATCATTTATTTATGATGGTTCATTTTTATAAATCTTCTAAATTGACATTTTCAACTCAAAAATCAAATATCATTTTATAACTTTTGCATGTCTTAACTGTTATTACAAGAGCTGGCTTTTACTTCGGACAAAGGATAAGCAATGGCTTTCAGCGTGGCAATGCCGTCAGTCTTTTGGATACATTACCAGTCGACAGCGATGAGGAGGAGTTTTTCGACGCCGTACCTTAGATTGCTTTTTTAGTACTTTATGGCTTTTATTTTTATTGTGTATGTGTGATGTATATATATATATTGACAAAAAATGCAAAAAAATATATTAGAAATACCCAATTTTGATTTACATACCAGTTTTGCAAGAAAGACAAAGGGCCTCGCAAGGATTTCTCGCCCAGGGGCCTCGACGTGACAGTTAAGTACGCCCCTGGCTTAGACTAAATTGTCTTCGGGAATAAACCGAATCTCATCTTGGTTTCACTATTTCTAAAGGTTCATAGTTACGGGATAAAGCACAGCAATATTGGTGTCAGTCTGTGGCATTTTATCATTCATACACAATGTCAAAGTATTCATCATTAAGGTCATTGTCGTGGGCAGTTATTATAATACTGCTTGATTGTAGGTCAACCGTACAGTGGGTATATTTCGTTTTGCGTGGGTGTCGATTCGATAGTGAGACCTAAAAATTTTACTTTTAACATTATCAGATTAACTAACTATTTTTGGAATATTGAGAGAGGTTCACTGTGAAAGGTTAATATAATAACATTTCTTTTGACTAAATGCATATGATAATAAAAATACATTCAGCCGAACATAGAACCTCCTCCTTTTTGAAGTCGGTTAAAAATGACTATATTCGATACATACAACAAAAATGCCATTTTCGAAATGTTTTGTCTGTTTGATCCGGCTAATCTCCAAAAGGGCTAGACCGATTTTGACGAAACTTTCACTCGTAAAATAGTTGACGTTAAAAGGTGTAAGTAAGGATAGTTTTATTTTAGAAAGAGAATTAACGTAAGGCGCAAAAAAAAATCTTTATGAAATGGTGACTATTGTGCCGTTTTACGAGTCTAACGCGGACGAAGTCGCGGGCTCCAATTAGTCTACATATAAAAGATTAAACGTAAAAAAAAATATAAGGAATGACTCGAATGATTTAAAAAGTAATTGAAATAGTGAAATGTATTGTAAATTGTAAGCAATTGCTTTCTACATTTCCTTTGTGAGAACGAATAAAAAAAATAGAATAAAAGCCACATTTTTTACTATGCACTTAGAATTTCTTTCGTTTCTTTGTATAAATCATTGTATATTCATGTGAACAAAACGTATTTAATTAAGTGATTTGGAAATAATTAACCTGAATTTGATGTGAAAGGTACATAAAAAATTAGTGAGTTTGCGTTTTAATTAAAATATGTATTGTACATTTACTTTACCTTCACAAGCAAAAGTATTAAAGGATAAAGATTTGTTTATTCATAAACTTTGTGTTAATTTAATCTCTATTCAAAACATGAATTAGATTTTTCTTGAATTTTCTCGATTCCTTAGTGTTGAATTTGTATCGCATTGGTATCTACACACGCACACACAAGTATGGTAATGACACAATCAAGATTTTATCAAAAACCGATTTTTTTTTATCTTAAAATAATTCTTAATCATTTGAAGATAAAAATATAGATTTTTTGACTGGCCTGTTGGTCTGCTGGCCAGAGGTCGTGGGTTCGATTCCCACCCAGGACAATGTTTGTGTGATGAGCACAATCATTTGTTCTGTGTCTGGGTGTAATAATATTTAGAAATATTTAAGTATGTTTATCATTTGTCTAGTACTCATAACACAAGCTCTGCTTAGCTTGAGACTAGACGAAGTCGTGTGACTGTGGTGTATAAAAAAAAAAAGCTAATAACGATTCAGTTTCCGATATGTTACATGTTTTATATACTTATATACATTTAATAACCTCAATACTCATCCAGGACAGACAATAAACTTGTAACAAAACGATTAACGGCTTTGATCACCGCAGCAAATAAATGTGCAACAAATACTACAAATGAATGCAATTTATTCCACAACCGTACTTATTGACTGACTTAAGCCACAGAGCTCAAGTGGACTGTTATATGTACCTACATCCGCCATTGCACAGCTGTTGAGGTACTGTTCCTTCCGCGTGACGCTAATCAGCACGGTAGTACTGTTAATAAGCCTTTGCTTCATTCTCAACGACATAATCATGGCCGAGAAGTCTTTTCATCCGTTAACCAATAACCAGGAAATTACCTAACAATATTTGTAAGTTGGTATTACCTACATACATACACAAAACGTATTTTGTAAAATTATTGTCAAGATACTTAAGACAACATATTTTTTTTTGGTATACAAGGCCGTTTGAAGAGATTTAAATTCAGCCTAGAGTTAGAAGGTTAACTGAAATTGTAGGTAACTAACAACCCGCACCGGTTCCGCGGGTGAAAATTTTATATAATTATATACTAAAAAAAAATTACACTAATAGAAACCGAAATAGAAAGGGCAATAAACGAGGAAGCCCTTTCTATTAGTGTAAACCGCATCAAAATCGGTTGTTTGTTTAGGAGGAGTTAGCGGTCGAAATGTAGACGAGAAAAGGGACTTTGTTTATGCGAAGATGAAAATATTTTGCTAAGTCTACCCTACATACTAATTATAATTCACACAAAAGATCTTAACATATAAAAGAGTAAAAATAAACAAAATTTTTTTTTTTAAATATAAGCGAATATTGTTAATATTTATAATATAATTATTACATACTCGTACATACATTTAAAAACAATACTGAAACCAAAGACGCGGAAACATTTCTCGATAATAGTGTGAAAACAAGATACTTTGTAGCGTTGACCGCTAAGAACAGAGTAACATAATTTAGTTAGACTACAAAAATCGTTACATCATCGTCCAAAGTTGTATTTACTTTTTAGGGTTCCACGCTGTGTTCTACGCGCGCCTAATAGAACTAAATAATAATAATGTGTTTATTTACTGAAAAGTACAGATACATATTGAAACAAACAGTAGGTTGAGAAGTTAAACGGTCCTTTAGGTACGTTGAAAATCTGTACTAAAAATTTTTTTAGAATCCTGCCTCTCAAACTAGGTTATAACCTGTATTTTGAAAAACAGTGAACAGCCACAGAACTCTTATACAATATTATTTTTACAACAACTGATGGACGATGTCCTCCTACCGCTGAACAATTAATTGAAGAACTGTCAGTATAATTAACGGGGCCCTCTAGGGCCGATGCCTGCCAGGGCATGTAAGATTTTTCGAAAGAGTCAGCGCACTAGAACGCGAAGGGCAACTAAAAGAATACGGGTTCATTTTAGTTAGTAAAAGTCTGACTGACATTCTCCAGAAGTAGGAGAAGTTCTTATTCAATAATTTCACACCTCAGAAATAAAGTTATAATTTCGTTCTGTCCGAAGAATTCGCAGCTATTTTACTTGAAGACTATTGACACGATATTGATATTTAGTAGGAAGGTGTATTCTTTTACACATTTCTTCAAATACTAATTTAATTTCACAATCGATGAAATCAATATTGTGCACGCTATTATATTAATCTGACTACGGAACCCTTCCCAGTGCGTCGTTCGAGTCCGACACTCACTTATATTTAACCAGTTATGGAAGATTATGAGTTGAGACAGGTACCTTACATAGTTTGTTAGCTTAATTCTTTCATTAGTGAAGTAATTCTAATGAGAGAGCCGCTTGTTTAGCATTTGAATGCGCAGTCCGACGTGAAATATCGGCGCTTGCGTCGCTGCTCGCGGTTATGTAAATCGTGCACAGCTGAGACTTTCTTCTGTTTGTCCGTACAATTATCGTAATGAATCGTATCGGATATAGCCGCCACAGTTAGAACGTTTACGTGAAAACTGTCTGTGTTTGTAAGACTGATTGATAAGGCTGGTTACTCATTCTGTTTTGGTTAGATGCTGGTGAAAAGGGAAGTAACTCGTCAGTGAACAAAAGGACTATCTAGACATAAGACATATGTATTTTCAGTCAATGCCGATTAATTGGCTGTAGCCACAACCTTTCGTCCTAAACCGTAGGACTAACAACAATAAGTCAGTTTATTACTAAATAAACTGATGATGATTCTTAAAAAGTTGACTGTATATAAACCACTTTAAATTTTTAAATATACCAAAAAAAAAAGATCGGATTCCCGCGATTTTCACCAGGCCAGGAGGTTTTTACATTTTTATTCGATTTATTAATTTAAGGCTCGTCAATAAATTATAAAGCCCACGGTTCTCACCAACCCGCACTGGGCCCGCGTGGTGGATTACGGCCCGTTCCCTCTCCTAGAGAGGAGGTCTGAGTCCCAACAGTGGGAACATTATAAGGCCGCCTATGCTATGCTATGCTATGCTATGCCATGGTTCTCTTTGATAAAATAAATATTGCAGTAAAAGTGCAGAAATATTTACAATAGAAATCGCTGTTTGTTTTGCCAATACGAATCGCAAGTCAGTAAAGACACGGGAGATTCCGCAATTAATAAAACACACATGGCCTTGTTTAAAAGATCGTAAAAATGATTTCTAAATTTGTGTAAATTCTCTCTAGTAGATTATCATTTAAACGCATGTGATAATTACTTTCGATTCAGTGAAATACTTGAAATTTTATGGAAGAGAAATAGCGATATCAATTTAACTATGCTTTGTCATTGTTCTTGAAATAAAATTATAAATAAAATACCTACATAACGTTAATATCTAGATTAATTAATTCGCATTCGATATTGCAATCAGGAATTCAATTCAAAAAAGATATTAACTCAATCACAATTTCGGATTAAAGTTGTATTAAGTGACCGATAACATTAACACAGCTTAAGTTGAAAATACAAAAAATAATAATCAGTTGAGGTCTTTTATTCATAAAGAAGTAGACCAGGTATTCAAAACAAAACGATAAAAGGTATTGATTTTATGAATACCTAGATCATAATTATATATTCAACACTTTACGCACACAAAAATACAGAGGCGGCGGACTTAATATGCCTTTTGTGAAGCTGAGAAATTGTCAAATAAGTTATCTTGCGCACGTAATGCCTTAGGTATTTTTCACCAGTAACCAAAATATTTCAATGGTTCCTGTGCAGAATATTGTAGCTTGCTAATTAAAATTCAAGTGTGAAGGTAACAATTAAGCAAACAAAATCGAAATTACAAGAAAAAAGCCGTAAAAAAGTAACGTTTCTAAAAAACGAAGTCAATTACAAATAATTTTGCAACACGATTCACTTTGAAACACTTGATTAGCTCTGGTCAATCATCAGGTTCCAATTTGAAAGGTTACGCATAAGCGGTCATGTTGAACAAAACGAATAAATACAGGCTTGAGTGAGACACTGACCGGAGCCCGAGGTGGGGCTTATCACAACTTTCACTCAAATACATCTCAGCACGACACGACCTCGAGATGTTTGGGCAGAGCGTCACAGCGGCCACTATTATAAAAACAAAACACTTCGGTATCAACGCAAGGATCAAAATCCAACGCTGTGTTTGTTAGCGAGTAAAGTATCATTATCAAGCTTACGTGGTAATGTTCTTTGCACGATTGGATTTTATCGCATGATTTAAGCTCACTGCTTACCGTCCGGTGGGCGTACCTTCGTTACAATTAGTGAAAGTCGACACGACACGATGCATACGATGATACGACATTGACACAACAAATGAATCACGTTTTATCGTTGGCTGCATCTATTCATTTGTGTGGTTTTGTTGCGTTTGCTGGTACCTCGATTACTGAATTAAACGTAGAAAATCAAGCGAGACACTTTCTCGTTTAAATAAATTGTGAACGTTAAAATTTATCGTCATCATTTTGCTTTTTCTTCGTCATCAGCGGTCCTGCTTTTGAGCTGCGGGATTGTCACCACGGCCCCGGATTGCAAAGAGCGTCTGAAGGAACACAGGTCCACCTCGTTCCACCAGATCAGGAGAAATTATTCGACAATTTTCCATAGATACAAAACGAAATCTCAAACATACATACAAAAACAAAAATAAGTGTGTTCCCGAAAGGGAACACATTTATTTTTCGTACATCTAACGATTAGAATTCTTTTCCGGAGTCTGTGTTTCGTGATAGCTACAACCTAAGAGTCTTTAAGCCAAGAGTAAATAAGTTACTTTTATGCAAGCGCGGTCCATTGCCGATCACATCATTTCTTACAAATAAGATAGAGATCAAACCCGAGCCTATCTATATAATAAAATAAAAAATCCCACCCCAAAAAAAAAAAAATGTTTAAAGGTATGTAGGTAAATATTGTACATGGTTAGGTTAAGTATATACAGTTGGTTCATATTTAAGTTTCTTATATACAAAGTTATTTACTTTTAATAACACATAAAGTTGACAATTAAATTACTTCGTTCTCTATTTTATTATGAAAACACGTTTATTTACAGTTTGAAGGAAGCGAGGCGAAGCTATCCATTTCCTGCATGGAATTATGCTATAAAAGTTGACGGTACTGTGACTAATTAAACGATTGACAATTGTGATAGTAATTATGTCAAGGCGTCATCAGTCGATTATATGTTGAACGCGCGGATATTTTTTGTTAGATCACTTAAATTATATTTATAGGTCAGCTCACATATTCTTTAGGCGTAAGATTTGTTGGACATCGTGGTGAGCATCAATAACACAATAGAGAGGTTGTGGTGATACATTTTTTTTTAAATCTCAGGTTCTCCAATGACAGTATCTTAATATCCCCCGTCCTAGGCCTCAATTTTGTCGATATTATCATTCTACCACAACCATTACGGGACCATTGACCAAACAGTGATCGATCATTATAATTTAGCAGATTATGAACTTTTAGCAAAATGACAATGGGATCGTGTTGGAGTGACTAATATGGAAAAATAGCAGTTTTGGGCCCCTGGCCGGACCCGCGCTATTGCCACGTCGTCGCGGGCGTTGCGACGCGCGACGCCATCATAGCCTCTCCGATATAGCCTCCAGGCCTTCACATCGACATCGATGTCGACAGGCCTGTCCGGTGTATGATCGCGGCTTCCAAGAGGAGAATACACCATGCCGAGACCCTGGAACGTCTGTAAAAGTCTGACGCACCCTCTCGCTCCACCCAGAGTATGGTATGTAAGGTTGCCAATATTATAATATATTAACCAAATTACTGAATCGAGGTGTTTGTAATATTTTTTAAAATAAACATGCATTTGTCAGTTTCCGAGTTAATTTAGCACTTTTTTTGTAATTTCACTGATCACGTATGTTTTTTCGTTATTAGCTGTAAAAAGGAAAGCGGTGGTTCTAGAACGCAGTGCTCCTTAAGGAATATAGGTAGGTTTTATTAAGAAAGAGTATGAAACGCCCTGTCACTGCACCCTAAAGCGAGAAGTAATTAGATGATTTTCTACCTCCCAAAAATGCTGTGTAATATGTATTTATCATTTTAATTCGTTTACTTACTTGTATTTTCATGTTTTTGTTAAAGTATGATCTACTTATCAATGGAAGTTTTTCGTTGAATTCAATCCATTTTATATATTTTTTCTGCGTGACCCAAACACCTTAAATAAAATATTATAATTTAATGTCACCGCAAATTAATGTAAAAATATGCAAAAAACGGAAAGACCCTACTAAAAATCGAACACTGCCTACATTATTAATTGTAGAGTTTTGCGTCAGAGGAAAACTAGACAAAAACAAATCACACACAGTAGACATCAGGGTGAAAAACCAGTTTGGGAAAACAGGAAGGTATGAATAATAAATAATTGAATGACATAATAAGGATAAAACCAGTGATGTCCTGTCCACCATATTTTATTTATCATATTTATAATTCATACAGAATGTGTCACCTTTTAGTAACTTGAACAGTGATTTAAACTTGCTACACTATGCTTATTTTGAATTATAGTGTTATAATAAAAAAAAAAAAAAAAATTATTTCTTTCAGAATTCAACATACGTTAACCTTAAATAGTGTAGTTTAATTATTTTCCCATAGCTTGCTTATTTTTTATTTATTTATATAGTGTCACAGCCACATTATAAATATCAATAAATATTTTTATACCTAGATGCAGTAGATACTAATTTAATTAGATTTATTTTAAATAATGACACTATTTAAGCTGAAGCGCGAATATGATTTCTTACTTTTTACTAGAAACCATTGATTACTGCTCTCAAACCGGTGAAGGAAAACATCGTGAGGAAACCGGCATGTTTTAGTACCAAAAATTCGAAGACATGTGACATTTACCAATCCGCACTGGACCCGCGTGGTGGATTACGGCCCATTCCCTCTTCTAGTGAGGAGGCCTGGAACATTATAAGGCCGACTATGCTATGCACTGATTACTAAAAATCCCACATACACAAATAAAACCTGCTTGTTTTAGCGGAATGACTATCCAACTTATTATTCTACTCACTCGCTATTAAAACAATCATCAACGTCAAACAAAAACAAAATAAATAATTTAATAGTTTCTGAAAGCAATTAATTACTAACTGTAGAAAGTTAATTCTGTAAGAAATATTAATGAGTTTAGAGTTTACAGTATAGTATGTAGCGTTATTTAGATTTCGATTCCCGTTATTTTAGCTATATACCTCGTTACCTAGATATGAGAAGAAATATATGAATTATAGAATTATGACAATGCAATTTGAACGTGTCTAACAAGATTGCGTGTGTGCGTAAATGAGCACAAAAATAAATCGACGTTTAAAAAGAAAATGTTTGGCTCGGGTTTCTTTAACCTATTTTTTATAGGCAAAGGGTACCTACTGTTTTATCAAAGGAGATTGCATGAGGTCGGCCTGTATTAACATGCTGACTGATTAGACAAATATACTTTGAATCGACCGTCGAGCCTAGTAACGTAGCCTCGCAATTTCATCTGATGGTAAACGATAATCGAACACTGGATTGCGACAGTCGCTGTCTCTGTCTCTCGTTTTCGAATTTATGAAAGGAAAAGGCCTCGCTGATGCGCCTTCGCTCACTTCTAAATTAGTCCACGCTACGCCTATGGTCGAGCTAATAAACGTGTTTAAACAAATTGTCAAAAAAGAAAAGGACCGTTTTGACATTTAAGAAAAACCCTAGAATGTAACTTATTGAAAGAAAAATAATAATTAGGGGTCCGATGAAGTAGTAGCTACACTACACCGAACCAGCCGCTAGGTACTCAAAATACAAATGTCAAAACAGGCCTTTTATTTTTTGGCAACTTTAATTTTATCTATATATATAAAAGGAGAACTGACTACTGACATAGCAACGCACAGCCGAAACTACTGGGACTAGGAACGGGAAATGCTGCACAAGACTTCATTTTATGGCGTAGGCGAGTACTAAGAAAGGATTTTTCAAAATTCACCCCCTAAGGGGATGAAACGGGGGTCCAAAGTTACGCTAGTATAGTATATAGAACAACTAATACAATTAAATAGTCTTCTTAGAATAAGTCCTATAATAATATCGCTTAAGAATTGGAAGATGAAGGAAATTTCATCTTCTGATTTATACAGTATCAAACAAATAAGCGATTTAAGCGAAAAAAAACCAAATAAAGGAAAAAAACGCTTGTCAGACTTTTACTGACTGGATTTTTAGTCAGTAAAAGTCTGACACTAACTCGCGCTCCGCCCAACAGCGGGGATGTCATTGGATGATTTTCACATCGAAAAAAAAAAAACGTTCTCCCTTCTTTTTGTCGAATTATGCAAGCAATACAACAATATACGTAGTGTTCAAAGTATAGATATTCTTGTGAGTGCTAAGTAGAATAGATTCCAAATCCTGTTTTACGATAGTAACTGGTAGTTACATAGACGGCCGCATGGTTGCGCACGGGCACTTAGTAACTGAGTTACAAAACATCTAAAGAAACTATAATGGAGGGTGGCTTTATCCAGCAGTGCGTCAGTACAGGATAGTTGTAATATGGCTACGGCCTGAAGCCTGATGACCCAAAGCTTCGACGACCATCTGTTGAAGAAGTTGTTGCATGGTTAGATCAAGGGCCTGATAAAGAGGACAGTAACTTCGTAATACGGCCCGCGTTGTGAGGGGTAACTGTTTCTGAAGCTAGCTTAGACCCTGCTCCGGACATCGGCGGAATACTATTATTTTAATAATTTTTCAAAGAAATATTTAAAAACATGATAATTAAATCAAACTCAGGTCCTCTACATCCTGCGGGAATGTTTAAAAGATTTACCGTGGTTCTAGAACGTAAAGGGCAACTGAAGGAACACAGGTGTTTTCAGCCAGTAAAAGTCTGACACTACTCTCGCTCCACCCAGAGCGGGAGGAGTTTATCGATGATTTCCTACTAAAAAAATGAGACAATATATACAACCAAGATCAACCCACCTTCGTGAAAGAGAATATCTATTTTAACATGAAGTATTTAAAGTGGTTCTATATTAACAAATAATTTACGTATAAAAGACATCAACGCGTTCGGGTTGGAGGTGATGTTACAATTATTATTATAGTAATTCTTTGTTATGTAATTTTTTGTATTATAAAAGTTAAAATATATTCAATAAATATACTTGACCAACTACCATAGGTTCCAGTGTGTTTAACATTTCGACTGTCAAGTGAACATCGGTTCTGTGTGCACTTTAGAAAAGGATTTTGTATTTCATTGAACTAAATATCTAATTCCCCCCATAATTTTAATATGATTTTTCGAAAATGTTCCGAACAGTTGAAAGATTAACACGATTGCCTAAGCAAATATAACGTGAGTTTTTTTTCATACAGTTTTTCATTGATGATTAACAATTTGTTATTTATTTAAATATTGTTTATTAAATTATGTTAAACCAATATTTATTCAGCGATCGCGCAATAGCAGTAGAAAGCGAGGTTTTAAAATCAACTTCGTGGAAAGCTGTTTCGTAATATATATTTTGCAGCAACTAGTGACTCAGAAACCATTCGATAACATCCAAAGTGTTGACAATTTGGAGATAAAAAAAAAACTGTAGGTCACGAACATTACGTAAAGTGAAAAGATACCTACTAATTCTTAAGCGTAAAACAGACGAAATTCTGTTGGTTATGGCAGGTGTCAGATAAAGAGATAAAATACCACCTACAGTTATTGACAAACTTAAGAGGACTATGGGACCTAAATCCCGGTCACACTTGGGCTGCATACACAAGAAAAAGATACGCAAAGACACAATGCTTGCAAATATAAAACATTTTAGCGATTTACTAATAACCTACAAATTCGATTATAAAATTAAAATACTATAACGTTAACCTTACTTGTAGAGTAATCTGAGTGAAATTTTTAGAGACATTTTCGTGTTTTTTTTTTATCATACTAAATTAGCTGTATTATGTTTTGAACACACCTATTTATCCTGAAGAATAACGTATTTATTTCTGTTTCTACTTTTACGCATTATATTACCCGTGATTAGCTCCTGTAGTCCTCTTAATTACAAAAACCGGGCAAGTGCGAGTCGGACTCGCGCACTGAGGGTTCCGTACAAACTTACCTATGAAAATAGTTCAATATCCGAATTAAGTTGCGAAGATTTTTCTAAATCGCATTTTTTTCGTGACGTAGTTACAAATTTACAGTTCTGAGATTTTTTACTATACTTGCCCTGTGTGTTCTAGGTCCATGGGCTTCCTTTTCAAATATTCCTCATGTCCCTAGCGGGCATCGGCCCTACTGGGCCACTACACTACACTACTGGGTTTTACTGACACCAACACTTATAGGGATAACCAGTGCAGTGTTGACCACCTGGTTTGCTTAAAAGCCTACTGTTCATCCTACATCCTAAGTCGCCACACGACTTCCCCGCGTTCACTAAAACGACGCTATCTTAGAAAATACGCGTCCTAGCTCAACGAACCTAACGTTACTGAAATTGTTATAAAATAAGCTATCTGTATGTAGGGTTTTGGGTAGATTCACCTTGTAATATATTATTAGTTTTTTAAAGAGACTGAAAAAAAACCCAAAATGATTCTGTAGCGACATCTATGGCGCATCAATATGAAAACGCGTATTAAACTAAGAAATCTTGCATCGCACAAGTCGGTCGGAGGATCCTTCCTTTTCAAAGGATGTGTACGGGATTTTAAACTCTGTTCCGCATACTTCCAAAATTCAAACCGAAATAGTTAATTAAGTTATGTCATAGACAAAGACGCGTAGATACTAATTGCTGACCGTCCAACCATTAAATTTAACTGTTTATGTAATGAACAATAGCTGTCAACAAACCCAAATTACTCTCAAGCAGTTACGTGACTGAACCTGTACAATTAGTGTCTGCACTTTGTCTTACGTAGTTAACAAAGCCGGTTCTGTATGAACCCATGCAGTCTTTATTTTTTAGGGTTCCGTAGTCAACTAGGAACCCTTATAGTTTCGCCAAGTCAGTCTGTCTGTCTGTCCTTCCGTCCGCGGATAATCTCAGTGACCGTTAGTACACTAGAAAGCTGAAATTTGCTACCAATATGTATATCAAGCACGCCGATAAAGTAGTAAAATAAAAATTGGAAATAAATGTTTTATTAGGTTACCCCCCCTACACGTAAAGTGGGGAGCGATTTTTTTTTCATTTCAACCCTAAGGTGTGATATATTTTTGGATAGGTATTTAAAAATGAATAGGGGTTTACTAAATCATTTTTTGATAATGTTAATATTTTCAGAAATAATCGCTCCAAAAGTTAAAAAAATGTATCGGGAAACTACGGAACTCTACACTGAGCGTGGCCCGACACGCCCTTGGCCGGTTTTTTTTTTGTTTGGTATGGGAAATCATAAAATGACTGCTCTGGGTGAGGGAATGTCATTGTTTTACTGACTGAAACGTCCCCTGTTCGTTCAGTTGCCTTTTGCGTTTCAAGACTGCAGTAACTTTTTAGAACAATTCTGCAATAGGGCTAGTTTACCAGCCCGTTGGAGCTAAACGAGGTAATTGTGCAGAATTTTGCCTTTTTCAATATGTTGCTAAATACTAGATAGATAGAGTTCTACTAAAAACCGCATTAAAATTGGTTATAATATGAAGCAGCAAGCATAGTGGTCGCGTGGTAGGAACATAATTCATATTACTATGTCACTATATCGTTTTTACTCGCGTAACGTATTAATGGCGTCACATTGTAGTTTGTGGGTCCTTTTTCAGTTACTTGAAAATTTCCCCTTTCATCAGATTTGAACGGTATTAACTTACTTAATTTTGAACGGTTTTTTTTTATTATTGGGTAGGAAAATCATCTTATGACATCCCCGCTCTTGGGCGGAACGGGAGATAGTGTCAGACTTTTACTGACTAAAAACCCACTCCTGTTCCTTCGTTGCCTGCGTCCCAGAGCCCTGTGTTTCGCTTTCACACTACCCGTTACACACTACTATATCGAACGGTTCTGAAAAATTGAAAAATTTGAGACTGGTTAAAATTACTATTTGATACAAATTAAATTAAATCGAGTCAAGTATACAATTATTTTTGCTTTTCGATTTAACGCTTCCGTTCTGTTCCTCACTACTACCGCTCATTACTCTTGATACTTGTAAAGTACTCTATGTTGTCATTATATGACAAAATAGCTTCTGCCAGAGGCTTTGCCCACGTGAAAGGTTTCTTTATACAAACTTAAGACCCCCGTTTCATCCCTGTTTCAGGGCTGAATTTCGAAAAATTATTTCTTAGTGCTCGCTTACGTCATAAAAGAAAACCTTGTGCGAAATTTCACGCTCCTAGTCCCAGTAGTTTCGGTTGTGCGTTGATATGTCAGTCAGTTTTTCCTTTTATACGAGTATATATAGATTGAAGTAATTTAACTATAGAGGTCGAGTTACGTAAATGTAATTGGAATATTCGTAGCAATGTAATTTTGGTGGTCAATTTGGGGTAATGATTGTGTTTAAAAAAAGGTACATTCTATAATTTGTTACGCAAAGCTGTTCCGAATATAATATTGTTTTTTTTTTGGAATTATCTATCACCAGCATTGTCTTTGGATGTAAGTACTTCCATAATGCATACAAGGATAATAGTCGGTTAGTATATTTTTAGGGTTCCGTACCTCAAAAGGAAAAAACGGAACCATATGAAACGGATCTCTGTGTTGTCCGTCCGTCTGTCTGTCTGTATGTTAAGACCCTTTATCTCGGGAATACGTGGAGGTATCGAGTTGAAAAAAGATACTTCGGTTTATGTGGCAAAAAATGCGATGCGATGCCCATTTCGACACTCTCGAGGAAATCAAAATTCATAGGGTACTTCCTGTTGACCCAGAATCCTGAGGTTTGTGTGTTATGTCACAATTTTTTCTTGCATAAAATCTTCCGAGGCTCCATTCTGAAATCAAACTATTTATATAGGTAAGTTTGTACGAAACCCTTAGTGCGTGAGTCTGACTCGCACTTGCCCAGTTTGTTTTTTTTAGAAGCATCTAACGGGGCCTGTCTAAGTTAACTTGTAACTTAGACAGGCCCCGTTAGATGTTTCTTCTGTACCTACACTTTCCTTAAATATAACTAGCTTCTGCCAGTGGCTCTGCTCGTGTGACAGAAGAAAATTATTCCAAGATAACATATTCCCGAAATAAAAAAGTATCTTTGATAAGCCTAATAATAACAATATATATGATATAATGAATGTAAATGAGTGTGTGTGTCGTATAGAATATATGTCCTGAAATAGCACGCAGACCGTAGTCTACTTGTGACAAGTATTGACGACTGGCCTGTTGGTCTAGTGGTTAGTGACCCTGACTGCTATGCCGGGGGTCGTGGGTTTTTGTTGGGTGTAATTTATCTATATATGTGTGTATTTTGAAATATACAAGTATGTTTATCAGTTGTCTAGTACCCATAACACAAGCTCTGCTTAGCTTGGGTCTAGACGGCGTTGTGTGATAGTTGTGGAATATTATTTTTTTTTTGTCTGCGGTGTACTGCAAATTAATAAATTAAATATTAGATCAAAATTATAAACTAGACTATACATAGATGTAATATAGCTATTTATTTTTTTGTGCCGTTTAAACGTGAATAAGTTACAAACAAACACACACGCTTTCGCCTCTTCTCTGTGATATTAGTGTGATAGTGTACCAAAAATAAAGGTTAGAGACATCGTAATTAGACCTATACTGTAACTTCAAACGCAATTATAAGAAGTTCTTTATCATCACCATCGTCTTCCTGCCCTTGTCCTATATCAGTTTGGGATCGGCGCTATACGTTTTATTCTTCCATTCTGTCCAGTCAACCGTCACGCTATCACTGACTCCCTTTTCGTTCACATCACTCCTCACATAATCTGTTTCATCTTTTCTTTGGCGTCCCTTTCCATCTCTACTCTTTTAATAACATGTATTACACCCCTCCTTCTCACATGACCATACCAAGATAAACGATTCCCTTTTATAATAACTTTGAAGTCACTGGCGCCACTTTCAAACTAACAATAATAATTTATTTCAAAAAAGCTTAGTACTAGGATAACAGGTACAGTTAAGCAAGATAATTTTAAGGTATTGGATGTAGCTTCTGTAACCGAGCTAGGCAATGCCTGTATTGCGGTTATTAGTGCCATTATACAATAATATGTTTTTTTTTATATTCGGTAGGTTCGCGCTTGACCGCCATCTCACCTGATGGAAAGCTATGATGCGGTCGACGATGGAACGCGCTTACCTAGAAGAGTAACCTATTCACTCTTGACTTAAAGATTACCGGGTTGTAGCTAACAGGAAACACACATTCCGGCAAGGAATTCCACTCCGTAGCTGTACGGACAATGAATGTGTTCCCAAAACGTTTTGTGCGTATAGGTGGAATGTCCAACATGTACCGATGGCGCGTTGCCGTACGCCTGGTAGTCCAATGTGCCAACAGATTGAATTTCAAGCTTTGCCAATAAATAAATTATTACAATATTTTCTGACAATTATTTACTAAGGAAGTGAGTAATGTCCTCTTTTTTGTGTTTAGCGAAATGTGCGTGTGTGATAACTTCCTCTAATGAACTTATTTCTCACTCTATCCATCCTTTTCACATCCAATATAAAACTCTTTAATGCACTTTAATGCCATAGTCAAAGTCAAAGTCAAAGTTTTTTATTTCACATAGGCCTACATGGGCACTTATAAAACGTCAGAAGCTAGTGCACGGTTCCAAATTGGTCGTTTCCTATGGAGAAGAACCGGCAAGAAACTCCATGGTTACTCTTTTAAAAAAGAATTTGTTGTTACAATATTTCCATATTACAGCTTATGTAGATATTATGTAAGGACAGTGTAGACTGGTCAATATTTTACTATAAAGTACAATAAAAATAATCATATAGAATACATAGAACCGATAAATTACAATACAACAGAAACCATGGACTGCCTTATTAACAGCGTCATTAAGTAGCAATTACAGAAATCTATTACCGCCATAGCATCATCTGTAACAGATTGTAATTCTCCATTAGCCAACCGTTCATTGAGAATGAATGAGTGGAGATTCTTGACCTAATGATCTGTTTATAGAATTAAATACTGTATTCATTGAGTGAAGGTTAGCGTAAAAACCAATAATGATATTTTAACTAACTTCTACCACCGGCTTTGCCTGCGTGAAAGAAGAACATTACATTATGGGAATATACTCGCGGGATAAAAACTGATGGATTGTGTGAACAGTTATATGAAAGAAAAGGAAGTTAATGATAGCATGACGGTTGACAGAATAGAATGGAAGAAAAAAACGTGTTGCGCCGACCCCAAATAAGATGGGACAAGGACAGGAAGATGATTCCCGGGATAAAAAGCATGCCATGTTCTATTCCAAGACATGGTCTATCCTCGGATTATATTTTATTCAAATCCGTACTGTAATTATTAGCTAACGGAAAAACAAGCAGACAGATAGATAAAGTTACTTGTTCGCATTTTTTATATTAGTATGGATTAAATACAACAATATTAAAGTACCTATGTAGATGAAAATTATGATTAAGTTTTTCAGTGTCTTTGGTTTTTGTTTTATCTGATGCAAGTTATTGTCTTGCACTTAACCAAACCAGGTCATCAGATTTTCTGTCCATCCATAGTCCATCATAAAAGATGTTTTTTTTCTCACTAAAATGTATTTTAGTGAAGAAAGAGTGTCATTGCGACCGAGGCGGCATGCGCCCGAGCCGTAGGCGAGAGTGTTATGGAGCCGAGGGCTACAGTGACTTTCGGCGTGTATCAAACGACGTTTTTGCAATACACTTACCAAGACATAAATTAACGAGGGTTAACTCGCGACTCGTGGGGGCTGACGTGCGCCTCGTGAGCGTTGACGAGTGCATAGCCTGATACGATAAATTATGTCGGGACAAGCACGTACACTTTTCTGGACTAGTGCGAAAAACAGTAAATTACGTACCTAAAAGCGGTCGGCATAAGAGCGGGTTTTTGCAGGTTCAGTTCGATATTTGAATACCTACCTACATACTGTTCTACATAGTTGTCGTTACAAACAGGAAATTAATGAATTCAAGAATCCACTGCTTATCATCAAAATTGAAATTAAATGAAAAGAAGTTTGAATACAGTTTTATGGCTAATTACTTCCGCGGAGGACTAATTTATTTGGTAAGTTGCACAAAATAGGCAGATCAAATCCTTTAAAAAACATTAAGGTTCTCTAAGAAGGATTAATTTAAGCAACATACTATTGTATACCTATATCTGAAGAGATGAAATAGAATCAGCCTTATTTTATGTTATGTTCCCACAACTGGAACTGAGGTCTCTAGAAGAGCGAAAGGGCCGTAATTCACAATGCATGCCTAATGCGGGTTAGTCGAATGAAATAAACCATTATTTATAAAAGTATAAATTATATAATTAAATAAACGGACCTTGAAATTACCAAGTTTCATTTTAATTTGCTTTCATTTCAAGCATCTCAACAATAATACAGTTGTGTCAATCAATTATGACGGTGGATTCCGAAATTTCTCTTGTAATAAAGGAAAATGTAGCGATTTCTGTTGCAAAAGTTCAAAATAATAACCCACAGATAAAGTAGAAACACTTTTCTATTAAATTTTACTAAAAACAAATCCCTTTTGGCTAATTAAAAACTAACTAAAAATAAACTAAAATATGGCGTTAAAAAACATTTCCGCATCGCTGTCGATGGTAATGTGCCCATAAGACTGGCGGCATTGTCACGATGCAATGTACTTATGTCCATGATATTTCACTAAATAAGTTGATAAGGTGTAAACGTTTTGTCATGCACAGCTTTATGAGAAACTAAATTCAGTAGACATAATACAAAAGTACGCAGTCATAAGATGCTTTCTTTTAAAATATTTTCGTACTTTCGAAAATATCCTTTAAAAGAAAGCAATCGATAAAATGGTCGATAAAATGTCAATGTCGATAAAATAGTCGTGTGTGTCATCAATATATAGGCTGGTAATTAGTGACCGATACTTAAACACGTGATTGTACTCATGATTACAAACATCTTTTCTAAAGAAACTTTAAAATTAGATTCATTAGTTTTATGATAATAACAAAACAGCTGTTTGAAATTTGCGTGCGTTTGCATACAGTTGTTTTGTTATTGTGATAAAGCTAATGAATATATTTCTTTGGGAAACTTGTTTGTAATCATGAGGACAATTACGTGTTTAAAGTATCGGTCAGTAATTACCAGTCACCCTATATAAGTAAATGTTTATTAAACACAGTTTGCAATTCTTTAATTTTACTTTCATATTGAAACTAGAAAGAGACAAGTAGAGAAGAAGATCCCAATTAATATGTGATAAGATCTTTAAACAAATCACTTTCAATTATCTTTACATAGTATAAAACATAGAATTAAGGTTTTAAACAAAAATGCTTTTGCGTCAGCGTCATCCGTACAGTGATTTGAGTTGTGTATTATGTATGTAAGTATATAGATAATGAAGCCAACTTGGACGAGTACATGCAGCAGGATCCATTTCATTAGCGGCTATTTGGAAAGAACGCACATAATTTTAAATGAGCGTTCGAGACAACCTTGCACCTACATAACACACTGCAGCTTAAACTATTATCAAGAGGAAGCTGTAACATTGATTCAAACCTTTGGGCATCGAACTGCAGTGGTTTGCAAACTTTTTTTTGACGTGGACCATTTTAAATTCGGAAACATGAACAATAATATTTTTCTTTAATCTCTTGTAACTGAAAGAACATAGGGGTGGTTATAGTCAGTAAAAGTCACGCCCTCTCGCTCCACCCTATAGTAGGAGAAGTGATTAGATGATTTAACAACTTAAAAAAAATGGTCCATGGTAGTGAGCTAGGCTGTCAATCTAAAAAAAGTTAAAGTTTAAAGTAACATACATTTAACTAAATGCTTATATTGTAATACATAAAAGTGCTTTTCTAATAGAAATAAGAAATTCCGTTTGCATTCAAAATCAAAAATCAAAATCAAAATCAAAATAGCATTTATTCCAAATAAACCATTTACAGGCACTTTTGAAATGTCAAGAAGTCAGTTAGTCAGAAAAATAAAAATAAATGATGCTAATTGCACATTCCAAAGCGTAGATCTCTATGGAGAAGAATGTGCAAGAAACTCCATGGACACTCTTTTCAATCATATTTTGTAGTTACAAATATCTCTGTTACATGTTTCTTGTCGCTATCATGTGAGAACAATGTAAATAAAAATAAAAACTAAATATAGATATTAAAAAAGCAACTGGCAGCTAAGAGATGACCAGCCTCAACTGACAGCGCCCGTTCACGGACATGACGCTAATATTAGCACCACTCAGCTCAACCATCTTGAAGGGAACCGAATGATCCAACACCCGCGCCACCATCAGTGAGACATTTGAGTGAGCATGACAAACTCTCAACTGCCATGCTCATTTATGTCAAATAAGTCCAGTAGCAAAATAAAAACTATAAAAAGCTCCATGGTACTCACATTTACAAACTGTGGAAAAAATGCTTCTATACATATAATACAATACTTATATTTTACAATTTCAAGAAAAAAAACATTAAAAAATAATTTCCATACTAATTAATCAATTTGTACACCCCGGTGGTAGTGGAGCTGGACCAGCATTGAGCCAAGCATTTTTATCCTGAATATAATCCTCCAACTTATAATATGCTTGCCTGCATAGTGTGCGTTTAATACAAGATTTAAATTTCGTTTCATTGAGTTCTAATATTTGTGAAGGTATTTTATTATAACATTTCAAACAGTACCCCATAAAAGAAGAGGCCACTTTTGCTAGTCTGAAACTTGGTTGAACTAATTGGTCCCTATTTCTTGTAACATAATTATGTCTATCGCCTCTTTTGCTAAAAAGACTAAGATTTTTTCTAACATACATTATGTTTGCATAAATATATTGACAAGGCACCGTCATTATGTTAATTTCCTTAAACAGTTCCCTTAGAGAATCGCAGCGGCGAAGATTGTATATAGCTCTGATCGCTCTTTTCTGTAATATAAAAATTGAGTCGATTTCTGCAGCCCGTCCCCATAGTAAGATACCGTAAGACATGATGCTATGAAAATAACTAAAATAGACTAGTCTAGCGGTATCAACATCCGTAAATTGGCGGATTTTTCTGACAGCATATGCAGCTGAGCTAAGCCGTCCTGCAAGAGATGTTAAATGAGGACCCCATTGTAGCCTTGAGTCAAGCGTAATCCCCAAGAAAACTGTTTTATCGACAAATTCTAGTTTTTCATCGTTTAATACTACATCACAATCGCTACCTTTAACATTTGGTAAGGAAAATTTTATGCATTTAGTTTTTTCCCCGTTTAAAACTAGATTATTAGCAGTGAACCAGTTTTGGACCTGCAGTAGGGCGTTATTTTCGTCGTCAAGATTATTAGTCCTTCTATTTATCTTAAAAATCAAAGAAGTGTCGTCGGCAAACAACACCATATTAAGTTTATTTTGCAACAAATAGGGTAAATCATTAATATAAACTAAAAATAAAAAAGGACCTAAAATTGAACCTTGGGGTACCCCCATTTTCACATTTAATCCCGACGAATTGACACCGTTAATTTGAACTAGTTGCTGTCTGTCAATCAAATAAGATTTTAATAAGCTTAAAGCTGTTTTGCCTAGTCCGTAATGCTCAAGTTTCAGGAGTAATGTTTCATGAACCACACAATCAAACGCCTTAGACAGGTCACAGAAGATGCCTATAGCATCCTGTGCCTCTTCCCACGCATTAAAAATGTGTTTTAGTAAGGAGACACCAGCGTCAGTAGTACAACGTCCTTTGGTGAAACCATACTGTTTATCGTGTAAAATGTTATTTGTGTTAAAATGATTAAGCATTTGATTTAACATCACCTTCTCAAATATCTTGCTAAAAACCGGCAACACGGACACCGGCCTATAATTATTAGTGTCTTTACTGTCCCCGGATTTAAAAAGTGGTATCACTTTACTATATTTCATTAGATCCGGAAAAACTCCTTGATCTATACACAAATTATATATTAAAGCTAAGTACGGCGCTATAGTCTCAATAATTGAGGTGCAAACTTTGATAGACATACCCCACAGATCTTCTGTTAATTTAACCTTGATTTGTTTAAACGCTTTTATTACTATTATGGGGTTTATATGCTTAAAGTTAAATTCAGTCGAACAGGCTGCAACGTTCGCCTGTAATAAACCAAAAGCATGCGATGGCGACGAATTTAAGGCTTCAGTAGTTTTACTTGGTATACTAGCAAAGAAGTTTACGAATTCTTCTGCAACTAGTTTGTTATCACTAATAAGACCATGATGTGTCTCCAATGTGTAATCATTGTTATGTTTTTTGTTCCTGTTGGTTTCATTATTTATAATTTTCCAAACCGTTTTAATTTTATTATCTGCTGATTTCACTTTGTTGCTAATGTACAAGGCTTTAGCTGCCTTACAAGTGTTTTTAAACATTTTAGAATATGTAGCAACATACTTATTAAAAGTTTCAGTGTTAATAATAGGCTTAAGGCCATACAGCTCAAAAAGTCTTTCCCTACTTACTCTGATTCCTTTAGTTGCCCAGTCACTAAATCTAAACTTAGGGCAGATACTTTTAGTTTTTTTCTCAAAAGTCTTATTGAACTCAGTTTGGACTATTGAAAAAAAATCGCTATACAGAAAATTACCATTGTTTGCTTCAAGATTCCAATCACCTAACTTGCTAATTAAAGTACTGTTAAATTTATTTAGTTTACCGGATGTTATTGGTCTGGACTGAATCTGTACTTGTTGTATTGGTAAGTTTGATTCAAACGTTACCATTAGGCCGCTATGATCAGAAGGCAGATAATTTACAATGGCCCTTTCTAAATAGTTGCAGCAACAAAAAACATTATCGATACATGTAGCAGTAGTTGTCGTAGTTCGAGTAGGTTCTATAAACACATTTGATAAATTAAATGATTTGAAGAGATTTAATAATCTACTGCTATCTGAATTATTTTCTAAAATATTAACATTAAAGTCTCCACAGATAATTACTACTTTGTTACCAGTTGCAAGTTTTGTCATAACATCCTCCATGACAGACTCAAAAATAGAGTAGTTTTGATAATTAGGGGGCCTGTAAACGCACACTATAACATGCCTATAAAGCTCAACACAAGATAATTCAATGCTATGTTCAACAGACAGTGCAACTATATCGTTACGAGTTTTAAATTTAATACCATTTTTAATTAGGATTAGTGAACCCCCACGTAACATTGATTTTCGGTTAAAACAACTGCCCATATTATAATTCTCATAATTAATTAGCATTTCAAAATCCTTTAACCAATGCTCAGTGAAACAAATGATGTCAAACATTGTTTTCTCTAAAAATAATTCAATTACCAATTGTTTCGAAGAAAAACCCTGAATGTTTTGAAGAAACAAATTAAATGATTTTTGCCTAGCCCTTTTAGCTTGAATGCCAGAAGATACTTTATTGTTAAGTTGATCTAAATTGCTAACAGTACCATCTGTTGTCTTATTATCTAGTTTAAAGTAACATTAGTACTATTACTAATGGTGGGACTAATAATAATTGGGAACTTCGACATACTAACTATGTCCGAGTTAATATTATAAGCTAATAGCCTCGCTATTTGACGTCTATATATAATAGGTAGGTACACAGTATACCTAGTCGATAAAAGTTTATCAACAAAATTGTTGATGTCAAAAAATAAAAACTTATCACTATGGTGACTAACTAAAAAATGCATATGCATATTTAGCATATGTATGTACTTATTTTGCCTATTTGACAAGTGCTCAAAGTATGGAAAAGCACATAAAATAATCCTCTTACAATCTATCTTCAATAGCTCTGTGACATTATAAGTGATGTCATCTTTGTTAACATTTAAGCTATTACCCACAAATACAGTTACAATAGCATTGGGATCATATACTTGTTCTTTAACTAATGACATTATGTGATGGTAGGAAGCTTGTGGTGTATAATGATTTTGAGAAGAAAAAGGGAGGTTCTTACTAACTAATTGTCCTAAACCTCTTCCTATACTGTCTGAAAACATAATTGATTTATAATCACCGCTTTTATGAGAGGAAAAACTACATTTTGCTGAATCTACCCCTTGAGTTAATTCTTGTTGAGGAATACAGTCTTGAGCACTGATGGCCTGGGATGTGTCCTCTGTTACCACAAGTTGGAGGCCAGCCATGTTAGATTCTCTCTGACAAGTACATTCGATGTTTCTAAGAGTAAGTGAGTCTACTTTGTCCACTAACTCGTTTGTCGCAAGAATATGTTCCTTAATTTGGTTCTTTGAACATACATATTTGTTATAAATTGACTTTAGTGAGGCATCAAGAGTCTGTATTTCTGACTGTAAGCGCTGAGTGTCAATTTCATAAATATTTATACTATCTTCTAACTTAATCTGATAGTTATTTAGTTGATTAATTAAGGTAACACGTTCTTTCCGCAGTTGAATATTTTTGGAAAAGTGTTTTTGTTGTTTCTTGTGGTTTTTACAATTTTTTATGATTTTATTCAGTCTCGCATATTTTTTAATTTTATTTTGACTAAGTTTATAAGTTTTTAACTTAAATCCTTTCGCGGATCATAGTATTGTACTAAGAACAATTCAATACAATTACCTATACCTATATTTATAGTTCACATTACAATAAACAATGAAATCATAAAATATTCTTCTTTACCGTTCACAGTTTACCAGAATTAATGACTGTAATAGTGTAAAAAAAATAATTGATAATTTAAAAAAATGATCTCTTGTGAACCACCATTGGTCCGCTGTTCACAGGTTGGGAACCAATGGACTAATATAAAATTAATATGATAAACGGTACTTAGTTCCGACGATCGACGACGATAATCGTGATATGCGACGTGCATACAAATCCCGAATTAATCTGAAGTTTATTACTTTTTAATGGCATCCTAAGTTCTATTTAAAGATAATTGAAATTGTTTGCCTGCTAACAATCCAACCTATGTAATATAAAACACAAAAAATGTTTCTACTATGACTTTAAAACCCTCCAACCGATGTACCACAAACCGACTTCATTAGAAAAGCAATAATATGGAGATGGTTTATAGACCATTAACAAAATGTATTTAAAAAAATGCAAGTTTCCTTTTTTTTGCTACAAATAAACAAAATTTATTTCTTTTTCAGCGTAGTAGCACGCGGTGGATATCCGCAGGAGTGTCTAGTCGGGTTGCTAGTACATTCTGAATGTCCTAGCAACCCGACTAGGTCGAGGTTATACGGCGACGACGGTCTAATTGTGTTCTTGGATCTAGTGCCAGTAATAACGTCGGTTAACATTAATGACGTGTATTATACACAGTTAACTTTAATAACATGTATTATAGCGGAAGTAAATATTGAAGGTTAGTGGGTCAATTGACCACGAAAAAGATGGCGGGACGACCTGGATGTCTTCCTTAAGATTTGGAAAAAAAGAAGCGAAAAATCGTGATCGTACGAAAGATTGGGATCCTGTGCCCAGCGGTGGGACAATATGGGTTAGTATGGTTCGTAATAGTGGGTCAATTTGTGCGTCTTTCCACCAATTTATGATCTCTCTGATCATCATGGACTCTTTTCCCAACTAGCTTAGGGTCGGTTTCAAATCTAACCGGATGCGCCTGAATACCCATGTTTTACGTGGAGCTACTGCCTATCAGACCTCTACAACCCAGTTACTGGGCTACACGATACTTCTTGGATAGACTGATGGTCATATTTTTTTGGTGTCTGACTACCTGTAACGACTGTGTGTGTGTGTAAGATCTATGGGATGTCAGTATGTCCTAGATA
The DNA here is from genome assembly GCA_949316375.1 of Mythimna vitellina. Lineage (NCBI taxonomy): Eukaryota > Metazoa > Arthropoda > Insecta > Lepidoptera > Noctuidae > Mythimna > Mythimna vitellina. Next base: position 9,033,994 of record OX438688.1, read on the forward strand.
AACCTAGAAAACTACATATCGTCGCTTATACAAAAATAACGCGCAAGTAAATTTTGACTAGTTTACAAGAAAACAATCTGTTTATATTTTACTCAGTTCTTCGTGAATCAAATCCAAATATAGGTCTAAATTAGTTTTACTTTTATTTTTATAGGTTAACTTAAGTATATTTAAAATTGTGTGGAACTACACATTCGACCTATTTGGTGTAGGTTGATCGTGTATCGCCATTTTTCGACTTCCGCGGTATTGTTGTATAATAAGCGACGATAAATGAATTGAAAAATTCCCATTTCGATCTGCCCGGATTCAATACTGCAACCTCAAGCATAAAAGGCTGGTGTCTAAGTCACTGGGTTATCACGACATTATAATTACGATACGTACCCTTTTTATCGCCTGAAAGCGGCTGTCCCTATCATGTTTGTTTGTATGATTGTTCCATTAACTACAAAACACTTAAACACAGTTGCATAGAATTAACATTATTTAATACACACCTTTATGAGGTGTCGCACTCCGTCGACCGTTAGCTCGGTGATACCGCGCCAGACTTTCGTAAACCTACAGCCTGATTGATAAATATATCACGTTAAGTCGGTTTCAACATATTGGCATTCAGTGAACGGCAACACCAATTGTTTTACGCTGTGCATTCTGAATGTGTAACCCTTTTTTTGGTTGTATGAACAAGTAACATATGAATCGACCTTCTTTGGCAATCTAGGTGTTTCTTCGTCGCAACTAATGTGTGAATTATGCCAAGAAGGAGATATTGTTGCCGTTTCGCGTTGTTTATGTCACCTAAGTATAAGGTTTACGTAAGAAGAAGTGAGTAACGCACAATGCATGCTGGTGTAACAATGTTCAGGGAGATATTACCGCAACTCGAGAAAAACTCATTGTTGACAAAAACTATCAGCGAGAACACACTCCGACTGCTTACTACTATGATATCGAAAGAGATAATATCTCCTATTGTCCTTTAAACTAGCAAACTGGCTTAACGATCATAGTTTTGAGGTTTATGCTTTATATAGAACTAGTTGATGCCAGTGGCTTCGCCTGCGTGATAGCAGAAAATTTCAGGACATGATCTACCCGTGCACCAAGTTTCATCGAAATCCATTCAGTAGTTTTTGCGTGAAAGAGTAACCAATATCTATATATACAAACTTTCTCGTTCATAATATTAGTAGAATAGGAATTTGATACGAAAAATAAAGAATTACTTTCTCAAGTCAGATGAGTTAGAACGGCTGTTAAGCAGCTAGGTGGATTTAATGTTTTTTTTTATAAATAGCTTAATTAAATTAAATTGCTTCAAAGAATAAACATTGTAAGAAAAGTATTTCATTGATTATATCTTCGTTATACCACTACTACTTAAGACAATAGGACAATAATACAGTCAGCGACTTGTAGTCATTTATGACCATGTGTATGTCGTCCGTGTACGATGTTTCATGTTCCACGTAGAGGGGCAGTTAGTATCACATTACCTTCAATGCACTATTGCCCCATTTTCCCCTTTCAAACCTAGATACATACCTAATCGAGTTGAGCAAATGCATGTTGGCAATATGCTTGGCACTCTAAGTATCCACTTTGCGTAAATTGAACGTCAAATGTAACAAGCGTACGAGTATGTAGTTTTTTTTTCCCTGACATTTCCCTTTGGCAATTCCTTGTGGAAACTGCTATAGAGAAGCGCGCCACGCTCGCCCTTTCCCGATTTTTGAGAAAAGAGAAATAGGTAGACAAAGGAGAGTTGATGACACGGTTGACCCAGTGGTTAAACGATTGGCTACTGCGCTGCGTGTTGCAAGTTCGATTACCGCCAAAAACCATTAATTGTATAGCCTATAGGTAGTTATTGCGGGTTCGGTTGTCTTGTGTCTGTATATGTTTTTAAACGCAGTCATCAACCTGTGGCGTAGCGAGGTGACCAACGGCCATGGGGCAAAAAAAAAACTGGGGTCATCAAATAACCTCTCCTGCTCTGAGTGGAGCCGGTGGGAGTGTCAGACTTTTACTGACTAAAACAAGTTGTCATAATTAGTGTAATGGACGGCGAACCTGCGGTCCGCAGGCTCGCCGTTCAATTAGATTAAGTGTCAAAGTGACAAAAGACTGATAGGACAGTTAGTGACTACGTAAACAATTAGGGTTTTCTAAGTGAACCTAATTAGTTTTTAGTAAGAAACTTATAAGATAATGTTTTGATATTTTTGTAGAATAGATTGGTAAATTACAAGTAGTTAAATATGGATATTTCTACGTAAAAAGCATGTTTAAAAGAAAAAACACAGTCCACTACAATTAGTGTTGCAATAGATTTCGAAGGTGCGAAAGTTTTTCCTCAGTTCAAATATAGGTTTGTTTTTCAGGTTTTGGGGGTCCTGAAGTAGTGTCCCGCTCAACCCGATAGTACTACGCCAGTCTCACCAACAGCAATACCTAATATAGGACAATGTTACTAAAAAAAAATAAAAAAGAGAGAATATGTCTTGACTCTACATTTTTCCGCACAATTTTCTTCAGTAACCTTTTTTTTGTTACCATGATTACTTGGACTGGCGCTGCGCTGGTTCGTTTTCTTAAAACCATCAATCAAAACATCATTAATACACCATTGAATAACGCATTCTTTTTATCTTTTCCCCATCGGTCCCTGTGAATTACGTACTGCACGATGCACACTGCACTGCAGAGGAACGTACTCCTATTAAGCTCCTAATTGCTCTCACTATATTACATGTATGTAATAAGAAAGTAATTTACGTTCGAAACATCATTTAGTTCGTGTATTTGTTACCCATTAAATGTATTCGTGCCTCGTGTAATGTGTAATTACGGTAAATGGCGAGAAGCCGAAAGAAACCAGTTGGAGCAGTATCGGTGCCGTGGGAGTACAGCGATTGTTTTCCCTACAATGGACTCGAAAGAAATGGAGGACATTCTGATAATTACAACCAGTTCTATGAAATGATTTCGTTCACATGATTTATAGTCAATTATAGCAGCTGCCATAATAATGCCATGTTAGCGCAGTTAGCACCTTATTTCGGTAGGTGCATTACAAAAGTTAGTTTATTCCTAGATTTAATTAAAGATAAATCTAATTTAATCGACTTTTAGTGCAATTAGATAATTATATAGGGTTCTGCATGGTAGGTACTGAAAAATCAAGACCCCTTTTTGATTTTCGAAACTTTTTAATTCTATATAAACAGTTTTGTTAAAAGAAAGCGCTCAGTGGAAACAATGTAGATCGGATTGGTGTCAATATAATTTTTATGTCTTCATCCTCAATTTAGGTGCATATTAATTTAATGGATACCACATGCAACAAGGTGATGAAAACAGTAAAGTAAATAATTGTAGTTTCTTGCAATCTATGTTATCGCTGAAATAGAAATATCATTTTGCAAGTGAGTAAGTTCTCCAGTCTTTTCAAAGTGACCTGAAGTTCAGTTTTTTTTTCTTTTATTTTTTATAAGGCTTTTCGGAAAACATTCTTATTTATTTCTCTCAAATTATTTGTGTGGCTACTTGTCGTGCTTTAAGTATCAAAAACAATTATTACTTACATTGATTTAATGGACTTGTTCAAAAGTTTGATACTACTGAATAGCAAAGTGTTAGCAACACAGCAAAAGTAGTCAAGCAGCTTACAACTACTATTACGATACATTATGTTAGTAATTAAAAACAACATTTGTTAATGTATTAAAAAGTGAATTTAACAAACCTTACAGTTAGTCCACCGGCACTGGTGCACAACTTGTAAAATATACGGTGTTTATACGTTTGTTCACCCAGGCAACAAGGTAGCCAACTTTCTATCAGCCTATCAATTACACAAACACAATGCTCGCCTTTATAACTGGGGTTTCACACAAATTTCTTAATGTAATCCTATAATTTCGCTCATAAGTTAGTTGAGCGTGAAGGAAGATACGTTAACGAGTACGGTACAGAGTTACAGACGCGCGTGTTTTCCCGCGGCGGAGGTTCGACTGCGCGCGCGCCGCCGGAGAAACTCGAGAGAAAAGTATCGTCCCCCTGCGCGCGCAACAGCTGTTACATCAATGCTCTTGTCTGATATTGTTTGCCACCTCAGTTTTTGCTAACTAATAAATAAGAGGCATCAAGTTAAATGTCCGTGCCGTCACTTCCGGCCGCAGCGTGCCCACCACCGTAACACCAGGCTAGACGTAAAATGAGACTACTTCCCGTTGCTTGGCATGTCGCAATCGTGGTTAGAATTGTTTTGTTTGTTTGCATAACTAAACTTGCGAACAACTAATATAGTTTAAAAATTGTTATAAGAAGCCTTCACTTTATCGTCGAATTTTCTTTTCATTTCCACTCATACGCCTACTTATACTGATTTAATCTTTACGTCAATGTCAAAATTTAAAGAAAATGAAATGATGAATGAAAGTCTATCTATCAGTATTCTAATATAATCTGTTCGATCGTAATTAATTAGATGCTGTGTGAAAGCTGATTTTTTATATTGATAGCCTTTTACATCACATCATCTTGACAGGATCTGTCAGACCAAAACTGTTGACGTGAGTAACTTAAAAATAGTCTTCAAAAATTGTGTTTAGTTTTATTCTCCAAAGGCCGTGAAAGCAAAATATTCGCTTTGTTATTATAGTTACCTCGTTTTTAAGTGTTGTACAGTTCTTTTGGCATGCTCATGAACATTTTGTGCTACAAATTGGGTGACAATTAAACATGATTTGTGTGCATTTTTATTCTGTTTTCTAAACTAGTTCTTTTGTTAAAAACCAGCCAAGTGCGAGTCGGACGAAGGATTCCGTACCATTCGTAGCAAAAAACGGCAAAAAAGTAACGTTTGTTGTACGGGAGTACCATTTAAATATTTATTTATTCTGATTTTGGTATTAGTTGTTGTAATACAGCGGCAACAGAAATTCATCATCTGTGAAAATTTTAACTGTCTAGCTATCACGGTTCAAGAGATATTGCTTGGTGACAGACGGACTGACAGACAGCAAGATTGACAGACAGCAAGATGGACCGACAGCGGAGTCTTAGCAATAGTGTAACGTTTTATCCTTTGGGTACGGAACCTTAAAAACGAGTCTTTCACAGGCTCTACTAAGAGACACTATGTGCTTTAGTTGTAGGTTCAATAGTTTTTAATTATATCGATGTTATACAGGTGATATTTAATTCATGCGCAACTTTTTAAGGGGTCATTGTATTCATTATTATGAACCACTTTTAATAGGGGACTAAACCTAAAATCGCGAAAAAAAATCAGCTGTTCTTTGCATTTATGTTCACATAACTCGTCAAAATGTAGGGAAGAGCTGATTTTTTTTGCGATTTCAGGTTTGGTCCTATAGTAAAGATTGTTCATAATGATGATTACAATGACCCCTTAAAAGGATGCAAATAAATTAAATAAAAAGCTGTATAAAAAGATTATTTATAGCAATTTTGTACGTATAGTTCATTTCCGGTAACCGGAAAATGATAATATGTTATGTGACTCTGCTTTTGTGTAAAAATGACATCGTCATCACGGCCGATTTGCTTTGGGCACTTTTGGCATTTTGAAGAAGATAAATTATGAACTGTGATTATGTAACTCTAGCTATTCCTATTTTCAAAAGGTTTTCGGTAATATATAGAGGAAATTGCAGTCATTCGCACATTATATTATAGACGTTAGAAAAAAAACAACTTAAATTACAATTGTTTTATTAATTAAACCTTATGTTCAGGAGTGGTACACAGGCGGACAGCATTCTGTACCAAGTACCAGTCAACCTTTGGGTTCAAAAAGATTATATTGTTAAAAGTGTGCACAATAAACAAATAATAAGAGATAATATATTTTCATAAATTAAAAATTTTAGAGCATGGAATTACCCAATCTATTCTGTGGAATTACCGCCGGCCGGCAGCTGCTAAGGCGTTTCTATTATCATAGATAACCGGAAAAACTAGATTCCAGCGACATTATAATTTGACATACAATACAATGTATTATTCTATTTAATAGTTTATCACATTATGTCCTATATAAAAGATCAAATCGAGATCATTTTAATTAGATCAAAAAGTAACCTGCTTATATCCAAATTCCTTATTCAAAAGTCAGTTAGCAAAGAATGTCACTGAGTAATTCAGTTTTTTAAATCATCACTGAAAACCTGAACTACCTACTTGCTATCTGACCATTACTTGCTGACTGTACAATAAACTCTTCAACACAGTGAAACTATACCTACCTGGTGAATAAAAAACACCTACGAAGCTAGATGCAATAACAGTTTCTTAGCATTCCAATCCCCTCGGTAACCCCGCGCATAATCAATACACGAACAGTTAATGAGTGTTAATATTATGTGCCTTTTACCTAAGCAGTTTTAAGTTGCAGCGGCTCGGCGCAGGCGCAGGCCCGCTGCACCATTACGTAAGCACTTTCACCGGTCCCTGCACGCTAACTACACGCAAACAAGTCGCCGTACAAACGTCGTGACGCACACGTTACGTTAAGTTATACACTTGTTAGCTACTAGCTCTGGCCCGTGACTCTGTCTGTGGTCATTTCCGCTGTTGACAGATCCTGTTCAGAGGAAGTAGTTTGTTGGATTAAACAAAAGTAAGTTTTAGTAGTTCGACAACATTTCGCACTTAACTGGGTAGGATTGGATTGGAGTAGCACAGGATAAAAAACATGTGGAGAAGGCCTTTACATAAGAGAGAACCCCTCTTCACTTTAATATGTTTATAATCTTAAATAATACGAAAAATAATAATAAAAATATCTTATATTTTTTAAAGTTTTTTTTTTATATGTGTTAGAAGAATTGTTTATAAATGTGTGAAATGTGTAGGTACAGTAAATAAATAAACGGAATAATAATACCTACTTATCTAATAATAAATACAAATTTATAAAAAATAAGTAGGTAGGTACATACAGATAGATTCGGGGTGGCGGTTAACCCCACAAAGTGTCAGGCTATTATAGTTGGTAGCTCCTATAGTCTGAGAAAGCTGGATGGCCTCACCGTACCACCCATTATTTTCAACAGTATAGTGATTCCTTTTAGCTCCGAGGTTAAGGATCTTGGTTTGCATGTCGACACTTGTCTTGATTGGCGGAAGCAGGTCTCAAGTGTCAGTCGGAAAGTCACTGGAACGTTACGGTCGCTCTATCGACTGAAGAATCTTCTCCCAGCTCACAAAAAAGGCAAGGCTTGTACAGTCCCTAATCTTTCCTATAATTGACTATGCTGATGTGTGCTACTATGACTTGAATGCAGATCTCCTTAATAAACTGGACCGCCCTCTGAATAACTGCATTCGATTCGTCTTCAACCTTCGTAAGTATGATCATGTATCAACGCGTCGATCACTTTTAAAATGGTTACCCATTCGCCAGCGTAGAGCGTTAAGAGCCTTGACAACCCTGTTTTCTTTTCTAGATAACCCTTCTTCTCCTTCTTATCTGACTTCAGAAATTCAATTTCTTTGCTCTGCGCACAATAAAAATCTTCGATCTACAAATAATCGTCTTCTACGATGTCCGACGCACCGCTCTGTGTTTGTCCATTCCTCTTTCTTTGTCCAGGCGATCTCCCTTTGGAATGCGCTCCCTCTGAACATCAGGACGGCAACCAGTCGGTTGTCCTTTAAAGTGAAAGCACGAGAACGCTTTCGCAAGAAGTTGGTAGATTCATCACACTCTTGATTTGTTGTATTCGTTTTTTTCTGAATATCATTTTTTATTTGTATGTATGTATCTAAGTATATATTTATTATTGTTCTTATTTCCTCTCTGTCAGTCTTCTTTTAAGCTGCACCTGCCATGTTATATGTCTGCACCACCCTAAGGTCGACTGGTAGAAAATGCCTAAGGCATTAAGTCCGCCTTTGTACAATGTTTCATAAGTGCATAAAGTTTTAAATAAATACGTACGAGTATGCATGAAATTAAGCTATGAATTTATCAATAACCATTTCATTTTGAAATAATTTAATCGGCAACAAATAAAAGGCTTTTTATTATATTATATTTTTTTATTCTATTTTCAGGCTCTATTTGAAGATTTCAGAAACAAACAATTGTGGGAGAAGTAAACAAGGTTTTCTTTTAGTTCACTTCTTGCATAGCATAGAGCAAATAACATCTTTAAAATGACTTAGGCACTCGGTTGTGTCTACCTTCGTAAATAAATGAGGAGAGAAATGTGAGAATAATTTTTTGGAAGAGAAGATTCAGTATTTTCTACTAAAGCCATTAATGAAGAGTTGAAGTTGAGAAGATCCATCAGACCACAGATCTCACTGCAAAGCATCATTTCGAATACGACTTCATATTCATAGACAAACAAGCAAATTGCATGTAGATATCGAATCGTCCATTAATTTATTGATTGAGTACCGATTGTGTACAACGCCTGGAATGGGTAAGAAAGTTAGGTTAGGTTATATAATAAATAGCTGATGTGCGTACTGGTAACATTGTTACAGGCATGACTCATGAGGCATTCCTGTGATTTGATTAAGTTGGGTAACTGTTTTTGTAGGAAAAATGAAAGCGTGTGTGTTATTTTTTGCAGTGAAATAAGGGCACAGACCTCGCCTGGACCTGAAAGTCTTTGAAAATTCCCGTATGTTTAGGTTTTCACACTGTAACCTTCATTTTCTCTAGCGAGAAAGGAAGAGGAGCTACGATTCTCCAGGAGCGAGAGGGAGTGCTGATTTTTACCGACTGATACTTTCTCATGTTCCGTTAACCACAGGTTACAGACTGAGCAATTACAAGAACTCAAGGAATTTTAATACTTAGACCTACCGTTAAAGTCATTAACGAATATCATAACCTTATTATGAATTTCCTCGAAGCTGTGACGGTACAGGCCTGTCGACATTGACGTCGAGGCAGAGTGGTTCCGGGAGGCCATGTCGCTTTCTGACGCTGCAATGCCCCCAGTCCGTCCAGGACGTGCTCAGCGCCAGGTGTACTGGTGGTCGTCGGAGATTGCGGCACTGCGCAACGCGACAAGTGCCGCGCGGCGCCGGAGGCCAGAGAGGCGGAGCTGCACGAAGGATACAGAGTGGCGAAGCGCACCCTCCGAGCGAGAGAGAGATAAAGCGGGCCAAACACGAGGCCCACAACGTGTGGCTGAGGACCCATGAGGACGCCCCTACCATACCAATAAGTAATGCAATTGCATTACTTATTCGTCTGTTTATCTGTAATGTTAAATGTATGTGATAATATTATTTAAAATACTGCACTAATAAAATAAATTAAGACCGTAACTGCCGTGATCAAAGATAAATGCATTTCTTACTACTGTTAAGCAGGCTGTGTTCTAGAAATGCGAGTGTCTCGAGTAACCAACGGAAGGAAGTAATGAACTGGGGAAGCTAAGACTCACCTATCACGAACTAGTGGAACGTGCACGCTCCGAAATTGGAAAGCCTCCAAAACCGGCCATGCCTGAAGATCGCTATGTCCATACACAAGTACCATGTCCACACAAGATGTTAGGAAAGAGTCTGGCAATGTTTGGTGACCTCCATTTGTAAGATAAATCAGGATTTAAAACCAGTGTAAGCATGCCGATGAGGCTGTATTATGGTACTTAGCTCAGTAATTTTAATTTATTTTTATCGATAGGCTCGCGTTTGCTTACTATCTCACCTGCACCTCTAGCCATGTTGATAATCTGCAATCGTTAACGCTAGTCAAAAACTAATCAAATGTATGTTAATGACATCATCTCAACGTTAAGTCACGTGGTCAGAACAAACGAATAGAAAATTCGTAGCCAAGTTCACATCGTTCAAGATAATATAATGAATTGTTATCGTTTCTACAATATTCATCATATTGTAGAACGAGCGGTCGACTCAGGCACGTAAACATGGCTACCAACTTATCGTTTTCTACAATTGCTGACACCGAGACGTTATCGATTGGAGAACGGAATTCGACACGAAACGGTTGTAACTTGGCTAGGGGGGCTGATAATAAGCGATGATAGAAGTAACCTATTCACTCTTGAATTAAAACACTAATAAAACCGCCTATTTTTGGGGTATAAGCACGTCACATTGTTCTCAAACCCTGCAATTCTTGAGAGCCAGAATCAACGGTGGCGAACATAATACCCAGGCAATGAAGCTGTAATGAGTCTTGCAGAAACAATTCAACTATTTTAGATTGAGGATGAGTAAGAAAAGAAAAGCGACCGTCTTGCTCCCTCCCAGGTTCGTTTGAGTAACCTTGCGCAACATCTGATGCAAAGCTCCTTAAAAGCTATGTAGCTGTAAGTGTAATCCTTCGACCCAAAGTAGGTAAACGGACCTCAGAAAGGCATGCATAACACAGTTGAACTAAAAAGTAAGAGGATGTGTCTAAAATGACGTCAACCCGGATTTCGGTCGGTCATAACGTAACGAGACACAATTTTACAATCTCCGCCTTCAACAATCAACAGTGACTGAAAGTGAAGCGATATTGTTTAGTTTTAAATAGGTAGGTACATTATTTTGTCACCGGAGAAACATACGTTGTAAACTAACAAGGATTGAGTTGGAAACTTTTCTTCAGTCTTCCCGTGAATATAGTATATCTTTTATATATATAACTCTTCTGTATGTGTTTGTAACACTCACTCCTTCTAAACGGTTTGACCGATTTGGATTAAATTTTGTGTGGATCCCTCGTTGGTTTGAAATCACAATTGTACCCGGTAGCTAGCGATGCAGTCGGGTTTTAAATTGGTTTTTTTTCTGACGAAGTTGCTGTCGAGACCGCTAGTGTAGGTTAAATAACAATAAGTATAGACAATATTTATTTTTGAATAAATTAGAACCGACTTAAAAAAAAAAACATACAGTGTTGCTTTTGTTTCTTAATTTTTTAACAATTAGGTACTTCAACAAACTTTGGTTTTACTTGCAACGTTACTTCTAGTCAGGTCATATTCGTTGCTAATTTTAAAAATAGCCAATTGTATGTTTTATATTGTATTACAATTCAATTTGTAAATCTGTAACTTGGTATGCAATAAAGTATATATAAATAAATAAATAGAGAGTTCGCGATTGCCGAAAAAATTAAAATAAGAATTTCAGTTTTATTTATTTTCAAATATGGAGCCGTTGAAGAAGAAGGAGTCGTTATCGGTTGCATCACTGAGGTTAGATTTTCAATATTCTGCAAAAATTTAAAATAACATAAGATTTGTTTATCGCACTTTCAAACGATACACTGAAGATTCAAGCTTCGAAGATCGTAAGAGGAGCGGCGGACCTCGGACACCAGTGACCATCAAAACAGTGAAGGCGCGAATCCAATGAAATCCCGTGGGTAAACAAAAAACTGGGCAAGTGCGAGTCGGACTCGCGCACTGAGGGTTCCGTACAAACTTGAAAGGTAAATTGCGGTTTATGACGTATTAAAAAAGAACTAAGTACTTACTAGATCTCGTTCAACATAAGTTTTTTTTTTGTGTGAAAATTTTAATGCGGTTCACAGAATCTACTTACCAAATTTTAATAGTATAGTTCTAATAGTTTCGGAAAAAAGTGGCTGTGACATACGGACGGACAGACAGACAGACATGACGAATCCACAAGGGTTCCGTTTTTTTGCCATTTGGCTACGAAACCCTAATAACTTTGCTCTTCAGATTGAGCTAAGCACAACCACTTCTCCCACCCTAGGGCGAGCTCCGCCCTAGAGCGAAGGAGCGAGTGTCAGACTTTTACTGACTAAAACCCACTCCTATGTTCCTTTTTTGCCTTGCATTCCTAAACCCCGGGTTTCCCTTTCGGAAGCGAACCCATGGCCCCAGTAGGCTTCGGCACTGCTAGGAATTACCTACGATCTTGCTGACATCTCTTTGAGGCGCGCGTGGAACCATAGGTACGCGCCGTCGACAACTCGGGCTCAATCCGGACGGTTACCAGAAGGCCCGACCGCGTTGTCCGTATTGCTCATCGTCCGGAAACCCATGCCTACGGTGGCTGGAAATCGGGATTAAAGCGGCTGGGGCGTGATGAAGTCCTTTCCCTCACAAGTGTGGTCGTCTCTTTCGCTAGCATTACTGTTTCGCAGAAGGAGGCGACCGCCTGCCATTGCTCCTCGCTTCGGACCGGCCTATGGCCTATACCAGAGCCCGGTGCGAGAGGTCGTTGCCACCGACCGCCCTCACGAGGACACAGCGGTGCTCCGCCCAAGCAGGGCATACCTCCACCTTATGCTTCACCGTGTCCTCCGGGCGGCCCACACAATAGTGACACCTGGGCGTTTTGTGCACACGATTCAGGTGCAGGAACCTTCCAAACTTATGAAAGCCAACCTCATCAGTATCTAAGTTATAAATAACCAAGATCAGTTTCGCGTTGAAGCGAAGTAAAAAGCGAAGAATCGCCAAACTTAAGTGGCAGTGGGCAGGGCACATTGCTCGTAGAACAGATGGTAAATGGGGACGAAAGGTTCTGGAATGGCGACCGCGTACCGGAAGACGCAGCGTTGGAAGGCCTCCCACAAGGTGGACCGATGACCTGGTGAGGGTTGCGGGAATCCGATGGATGCGAGACGCACAGGACCGGTCATTGTGGCGGCATTTGGGGGAGGCCTATGTCCAACAGTGGACGTCTTTCGGCTGAAATGATGATGATGATGATGATGAGATCAGTTTTAGCCTGATAAAAATATTGTGTTATTGGACGAACGTACGGACTACTGTTAGCATCCTTGTACCCCTTATACCAATGACAATATATTATCTATACTTGTATGCTAGTAGGTACGTGTACCTAGCAGGGGCGCCGACTCCGTAGGTGCTCCCCCCGAGCACCCATGAGAAATAAACAATGGGTGCCGAGGACCCCTGAGAATAGACATCAAGAAACAGATTAGTAGTTTAGTACATTATATACTCTTTGGTTTAGTATAGTACAGTACAAGTACACATTGTGTTGTGTTTGCATTTAGTAGATTCAGGTTACATATAAATTTTAATATTTCTTGGTAATGAAACTTAGTTTCATTTTTGTTTAATGGTTTCATTTTATATTTTTATCAAACATAATTAGTAATTAAGTACGCAGTATTTAAGGACATTTATTTAATTGTCGGTCGATCAGTGTTCATTTGTCTTCTCACACTTCGCTACTTTTTGGAGTCACAATTGGGCATGAGCACCAATGAGGTTTTATAAAAGCCGCTGCCCCTGGTACCTAGGTCGGTATATTGTTTGTGTAATTATTAAATAGATACATAGAACGGTTTACCAAACCATATTATTTAGAATCTAGAAATTCCGACCAGGAAAAACGCTTTTATCTATTTACTACTCGCCGCTCGTGGCTCCGCCTGCATGAAATTACCTACTTTCCATCTCTAAATTAATTTTAAATTCAATTGTTTTTCTTCTATTTTTTAAACCATGGCTATATTAAAATGAGCAAAATAGCAATTAGTTTTTATTTATATTAAAAATACTAGTTGACCCGGCGAACTTTTTAAACACTGGTGCAGGTGTATGCTGGTGATACCTTTTAGCCAAACTGTCACAGGATAACGCCATCTACTGACATTAACAAAACCAGTATAATTCATTTTAAAATGACATTTTCATTAGAGATGGCGTTGTGTTAGGTCTTTTTTTCGTTAACTTTCCATTTATCGGTGAGAAATCACCGTTTATACTTTCCCTAGAGTATCACGAACATTTCAAGACCAAAATTAGCCAAATTAGTCCAGTGGTTCTCGAGGTTAAACGAGACTAACAGTTAAAAATGAAATTTTTATATTTATATAAATAGATAATTTTAAAAAGAAGATAGATGCCGCTGCCGCCATCTGTTGTTAAGCCAATGAATCTTTTCAGCCTTTGTTGCGCCATCTAGTGTCAAACTGAACCCTTAATCAGCTATGAAAAGATGTCGCTAGTAGTTTTGTAAAAAAGTTTCGTTGTATTTTCTAAAAATAACACCAGAGTTCGTTCCAAGCGCTATATTTAGTTTTTAGACATTTGACAAAAAAGATGGCAGCGATTGCCGATTGCTGTCCTTCGGATTTATTGCGAAAATGGCGCATTATGTGATATTTTCACATAAAAATATAATTTTAAGTGAAAATTTGTGTAGTGCTGCATAGTGATGGTGTGTTATTTTTCATGAATGACAGTGTACTCGTGTGTAAATAGGACTGCGACTTTCTTCTGGATATTGGATTACACATAAAATAAAGGTATTTATGCCTCCTACGCATAATTCTTCGATTTCCATGTGATGTCCTACTAATATTTGAATTTAAACTAATAAGATCCTTAAAGAAACGTGTCCAAACTGGGAATATTACATAAGAATGTGAACTTATAAATGGTACTTGGTGATTTCTTCATGTGGTAGCAGCATTCCTTTCTTCCGTCGGTAGCATATGTTATTTTAAAGTTCTTGGAAGTAAAGTTGGTGTGCGAGTCGTCGGGCGGTAGCCGGGTGGACAGTACAGACATGGTGTGGTTATTGGGGGCCTGCATGACATCAGCAGACATTACCCATTGCTGTAAACTTTAGCAGCATGATTCATCAGATGGTTCCACAGTCTTTATCGCAAACGTGTTAAGGTTCAAATTATTGGAATCTATTGTAAAAACATTGTTTTAGAAATAGGTCAGTGAATGTGAAGTAAAATTATAAACAGATATATGCCCACATCATTAAATATAAAATCCCCTGCTCCAGCTGCATTCATATTATTTGCAATGGACCATTTTAACTTACAATTTTATTTACCTACCAGCATAGCAGGAAAACTGCTGGTTAAATCTATTGGCTGGTTAAATAACAATAATAAATTCCTATAAGAATCATTATGTGTTAAAAATCCTCATCCCAACTATTTGTTTATTTTATGGTTATTCACTTTTATTCAGAGAGTATTCTAATTTCTAGTTTTATTGCATTATGTAATGTAATTTTTAAATTCATACAAAATTGTAATTTGAATTCTAAATTGTGATATAGAGCATTAAAGTATGAATTATTTATTTAGTTTATTAGACAGTAGAGTCAGATAGCCAGATTATGACTTCATTTCACATCAGATGATTATGCATTCTTGCAACACACTATTGTTGTTTAAATTATTTATTTTAATACACAACCTATTTTCCTCAATTATAATATAAATTACTGTTGATGATAAGAAATAAAGATTAATTAAGTAATAAATAACTAAAATCGATTCATTACTACTATATCCTAAAATACTTAAGAATAGCACAAATCCCAGACAACATTTAGAATACAGTCAAATCCGTCCGTCCAACAATCTGTTCAGTTTTATTTATTACAATCAATGTGACAAAAACATGCTTTGTGTTTTTCATTCGACGATTGTAGTCCAGTTTCTCAATTCTAATAATAACAACAAAACTAGGTCTGTAGTTTTTTCTTAGTATGCATCCTACAGAATGGCTGTGACACAGATACAGATTGGTCAAGTTATTTTGCTTATCTACACTAATATTATAAAGAGGAAAACTTTGTTTGTTTGTTTGTAATGAATAGGCTCAAAAACTAATGGACTAATTTTAAAAATTCTTTCACCATTCGAAAGCTACGTTATCCACGAGTAACATAGGCTATATTTTATTTTGGAAAAAAATAGGGTTCCGTAAGATATTTGAGTTTTTCGGACACAAGGTGTAAAAAGTCAACCAGAATAGTTACTTATTTTGCGTATGCTGCCTAAACTATAAAAGATAGAACCATAAAATGTTCTAATTAATTGTAGATCTTATAAATATCTACCAAAGTTTGTTAGGAGAAACCTACTTTCACGCGGGCGAAGCCGCTGGCAGAAGCTAGTTTTTAATAAAACCAATGGTAACTAGAGGCAGTCTTTTCTAACAATCATTCTTGAAGTAAGCAAATAATTATAGAAAAAGCAAAGAATATTTACTAGCACAATCATTCAATTTATTAACTCACATACCACATGGTTTGATATTTTCCGCATGTCTAGAGCCAATATTACTAATGCAATATTATCAGACTTATGAACTTAAGTCTTTGCAGTGATTCATAATGAATATTCCCTCACTTGAACTTACTGTTTTGATAAGTTATTCTTTATGTTATTATTTACAGTCTTATCTGGCATGTTGATTTAATGTTCCAGTGTTTATTTATTTACATACAACTGATAACACATTTTCAATGCCAAACTGAAGTGTGAGATTAAATAACTATGTTTTGTGCAGTTGATAACGCACTTGACTCTAGACAGTCTAATGATAAGACAAGTCAGACATACCTAAAAGTTCTATAGTGGGTCAGACATACTGTAAGCTGCATATCAGTGATAATAAAACCGGTATAAGTTGGCCTTTTTGTTTGTGGGAGTGAAATTATCATATGATTTGGCCCACTCCAGGTAGAATGAGAGGGAATGTCAGACTTTTACTGGCTAAAACTCACCCATGTTCCCTTAGTTGCCCAATGCAGTATCCCAGTGTAAGCTGGCTTTAAGTTCTATTGATACTCTATACTACGCCACACAGGCTCAAGCTCAAAGTGTTAGTACTGATGTGAGTTGACTGTACTGTCTCTGTTTTGATATCTACATCATCATCTTCCTGCCCTTATCCCGTTGTATTTGGGGTCGGCGCTACACGTTTTTTTCTTCCACTCTGCCCTGTTACTCGTCATGCTATCACTAACTTCCTTTTCTTTCATATCACTCTTCACACAATCCATCCATCTTTTCTTTGGTCTCCCTCTCCCTCTCTATCCATCCAAGTTAAATATGTTTGATATCTCTGTTTTGATATCTACAATGTAGTTTATTAATTATCCATTTGAATGTCTAGTCATACTTTGATATTATAAACAAATAGTGCAAGGTTTAATGCACACACACAAAGAAGCAGCTTATTCAACTGCAATCAATTGTGTAGTGAGGTGTGAACATCCACCAACACACTTAATATGAATTTAATGAATAAGTGTACAACTGAAGCAGTTATTAAATATGAATTGAATGTTTTTGATATGTATGGCATTGCCACATGCTTCTTATAGTGTTTATCTGGCTAACTTCCAAAATAAAGTGTTTCTGTTGGAGAATTGACACTACTGACACTACATTTTATTTGTTGTGATTTGATGTAGTGTGTTGTAGGTGTACATATGAAATTAATGTCATTAATTAATTTAATTTTGAAAGATGTCTGTGCTGGTTCACTGGCTGTTTGCTCATTGACCTGATGGTTTCTAGCAATAGGAGATATTAGATTTAGATAATTTATTGCTTAAAAATAACCTTAGTTGAATGTTGGATTTATAGATTTTTAGTGGTGGGAAATCATAAAATAACTCCTCCTGCTTTGGAAAGAGCGCAAGGAAGTGTCCTTGGCATTCTAGGGCCATGGATACATTTTCGAATAATCCCACAGTAGGTTCATGGGCTAATCCATGTCTAAAAAGACATTTTTTGCCACCTATACAATGCCTGGGACCTAGAAATTACTTAAAAATGTTGTATTAAAAAGCAACTACTTGTCTGACCTTTACAACCCAGTTACTGGGTAATACCCCTTGGCAAGACTGGTTGTATCTACCCAAGCTTCTGGCTACCCCTTCGTACGACTGGACAAAGGCAACGTGTGCTTGGCGGCTGGAACCATTACCAGATATAGCTCTCAAACAAACATGTCTACACTATAGACATTACGGATAGTCCCCTAGGCAGAGCATGCTTGGAGACGGAGGAAACAATAGTGCATGAGTGGATGGGTGTCACCGAAATACGCATGCGAACTCTAAGATCACCGAATTCTCTTAAAGACGCCCAGAAAAAAGCTGGAAGGCCTAATTTGCTTCTGGAGAATGGAGTGAAGCCCGTCGAATGATATGCGCTATGGTCCATCAGGGTTTTTCTAGCCTGTCGCTTTTCTACTTGGTTGCATTTCGGGGAGTGTGCATCGGAATTGCATAATTTAATTCCGCCTAGCCCATTTCATTGGACCACGTACGTAAGGCGATGCGCCACCGGTACATGGTGGACATCCCACCCAAACGCACAAAACGTTTTGGGATCACATTCATAGTGCGTAGGTACAGCTAAGGAGTGGAATTCTGTGCTGGATTCTGCGTTTCCTGATAGTTATACCTTGTTCCAGAGTGAATAGGGTACTTCTAGGTAAGCGTGCTCCATTGTCGATCACATCATCGCTTTCCATCAATGAGATAGTAGTCAAGCGCGAGCCTATTAATAATAAATAAATAAAATACTTAGATCGATAGATACCCCCGTTAAATACTTACGTATTTAAGTTAAAGCGGGATGCAGACGTGGAGTTACCTCCACGTCTGTATCCCGCTTAAAATTGACCCAATATAACACTAAGAATTGCCGTGATTATTGGCCAGACCCCATACGGCGGCTCTAAATTACTTCAGACACGGTCACAAAATGAAATTGCGACTGTATGTCTCCGCAAGGTCAATTTGCAAAAAAACTGAGCAGCTGTAGATATGTGCACACGGTCTGTATCAATACAAAAGAGCGACTGGGTCGTGACCTAGTGTCGTAGGATGTCAAGACAAGACTTGGCTCCGGATTTGTCGTTGCATCGCATTTGAAGCAATTTCGCTGTGACAGGCACGTGTGTTGCAGAAACGTAGGTATCGTATTTTACACTTTTCAAGATTACCTAGATTTAAAATGTTTCTCATGCATTCGTCGACAACGATAATTCTCTCCACCTATTTCGTAAAATTTCTGTCTTCGTTTTATACTGTAAACTAGCGACCCCACCGACTTCGCATGGGTGTTAGAAATCTTTGAAATTCTCTTCTTTTCTCTTCTATAATATACGTGTATAAGTGTAACTCATGTATCAGTCTATCTATTACTCGCCGTACAAGGTTGACACCGGTGGCCGCCACACGCTACAAATCGCCGCTGCTCGCTTTTTGTGGCCCGAACTGGCCACTAAATGCCGGTAAAAAACGCCACCGCACGCCATTCGCGCATCTAAACCTTCTGCTATAGAGTCCATTGTGATACTGCACATGGGTTTAAATAAAAACATTTAAACCCATGTGCAGTATCACAATGGACTGGACGAATGACTGAATGGACATTAGTTGCGATACTCTTATATTATATATAACCAGAGTGTATATTTCTTATGACAATTCCAATTAACCCAAACACTGTTAGGTTAAATTGTTTTATTATGAAGTTTCTGTGTCTATCTTCCACCTTCCGGCTTCATCATCAGATCAGTGCGATAGTACCTTATAGCCAAACTGCATTTCATGACAATTCTTATAAGCCCAAACACGGCTAGGATACATTAATTAATTACAGAGTTGCGGTGCTATCTTTCGGCTCCATCATCATCATCAGGTCACTTCAATGATACCATTTTCAACATAAATATTCAGAACCATTTATTTGTATTGTCATAGTTGCTTAACTGTCTTCATTATGATAATGTGAGTTGTTCTTCATCAGATCCACTTCATCAAACGTTACTTTTTGACTGTAAGTGCTTAAGTTCTCGAAGAAAATACCAAAATCACTATATGTTTGCCTATAATATTTGAGGAGTTTCCTCGATTCCTCATGGATCCAATCATCAGAACTTGATTCTGAAAAATATGGCATCAATCGGAAAGCATATCCTCTTAGAGGAAAAAAAACAATTTGCAAATCAGGCCATAAACGACGGAGTTCTGAGGTAACACACATAAAAAAATAAAAAATTACAACCGAATTGATAAACTCCTCCTTTTTTTTTGAAGTCTTTTAAAAAGTAGCAGCCACTAGCCACAAACTGCCGCGTTTGTGGCTTTAGTATGTGGCCCATGTGCGGCGACACTAAGGTCCAACCATGTGGTGGTTAGACCCGTGTGAATTTAAACCGCCTATGATCTATTAGACCATCGACTGTCTAGTACGAAACTAATTAGGGCTACGCAATTTATATTAAACAGTCAGGTTACTTACCTGGCTATTTACTAATTAAATTCAGGTGTTAATGAAGCCTTTATATTGTCGTTCAGTGAACCTTGAACCTCATTGATCCTTGCCTGAGTAGGCACACACGCTTACCTAACTTTCCAGAAATAAATGAATAAAAGGTCACGTCCTAAGGTTTTCTTAAAGGTCACAGGTCACACGTTATAATAACAGGAGCTTTAAAAGCGTCTAGTTGATGGAAACTAACTTAAATCGATTATTCGTTATTCTTAACAGTCACAATTGTGAATTGATTAACTTCGGCTGCACATTATGTTTCTATTATTACTTAATTACCGAAATGCAAAAACGATACGTATAATACCTATGGGAAAAACGGCAGACAATCGAGACGAGTTCGTTCGTCTGACCTTGTCTCTATTCTTGTGTTCATCCACTGTCTTGGGTTTCCAACATGTTCACTTGTCTCGAATTTCCGATACACTTTGTCAAGTCTGAAGATCACATTAAGATAAAGCACGTTCATTGAGCACTACGTCTACCTGTAAGGAGTGGAATTTCTCACCTGAGTTTCTTGATAGCTATAACTTGATAATTTTGAAGTCTTGAGTGAATAAGTTTATGTAAGCTATGTCATGCAAAAGTTCCAGGTTGAACACGCCTTGCTCAAGACATATCGGCGTAAAGTGATTGAATGGTAACTGCCAATAGAATAGAATAAATTTTAACTTTTTTTGCCAATGTAGTATCTATGAGGTGAAAGGCTTCAAGTCTTGAGCGAATGTAGTAACTTATTCGCTCAAGACTGGTCGACGAAATCCGCTTGCCATTAAGTAGATGAGATAATCTATGTGTAAAAAATAAAAGCTAAATATGTTGTTAAGCGCAAAACTCCGAGAATAATTGAACCAATTTGGATGATTTTTTAAACTATTTCTTGAAGTATCTGGAAGGTGTTTATGAAGAGTAAACGGAAAAAAAATACGGAAAATTGTAAAAAAAAACTCGTTGTTCTTTACTACATTAAAACTGTTCCTCACTATCAACAGTCAACACTTTTGACAGTACAACTATGACTGTTGTCAGCTACTGTTGAATAAATGTAAGTGTCAACAAGAGCATATCTCATACCTACTAGCGACCCGCCCCAGCTTTCCGAGGGTGTTACAAATCTTTGAAATTCTCGGCTTTCTCTACTACAATATGCATGTATTTATACTTCAACCTTCCTCGCAGATCAATGCATCTATTGGTGAAAACTACATGAAAATCCGTTCAGTAGTTTTATTGCGAAGAGACAGAAGCGGTGGAAGACTTTTTTAATATGATGTACCTACATAAGTAAGGATAAATACATGACCTGCAAATCCTGATCGATATATTGAGGTAACTGTAATCAGTTGTTCGTACGGTCGAACACGCGTAAAGTTGTTAACTAGAAGAACAGAAGCAAAGCTTATGAGTGTGGTGACTATTTCTGGTCATGATTTCTTTCTGGCGGCTTACTACTCCGATTCTGATAATTTGTTATTTCGTATCTACGAGTCATGTTAGCAAGCATTAATTACCATTATTAACAATTAATTATTTTTACTTTAGCTATCTTAGAGATATTTAATTATAAGAGTTAGTATTGCTACCGCTTCCCGAAAATTCTCCTCTTAATTTCTTGTGAGACCGAATTCAGCACATGGTAAAGATCACATGAACAGTATTCTTACCCGGAGTGGGTGTACCCAGGGGCAACGGCCGGGCAATCGCCAACGCGAAGTAGAATTTAGAGGAACTGTTGTTTCTGGGTCGTATTTACGTTAATGTTGACTGTACATCGCTATAAGGAACCGAGGTGTATCAGGCCTTGGGATCTTGGTTTAAATCCTGTAAAGCTGTAAGTTCTATTGCTACAGCTGTTTACGTCATAAGCCACGTAATCTATTAAATATTATTATTTATATAAAAGTAGCAATTGACTGACTGACATATCAACACACAGTACAGCCAAAACTACTGAGACTAGGAATGTGAAGTTTTACACAAGGCTTTCTTTTATGATGTCGGCGAACAATAAGAAGTGGTCTTAAAAAAATGGGGTGTAAATGGAGAAATTTATTAATTAGTAAGTATGTAAAATTGTATTTCCTTGGGTCCATTTCAAAAAAATAAAAATATTCCATAACTATCACCAAATGCCGTCTAGTCCCAAATTAAGCAGAGCTTGTGTTATGAGAACTAGACAACTGATAAACATACTTTAAATATATTTTTAAATACATACCATATATAGATAAATTACAACCAGACACAGAACAAATGATCGAGCTCATCATACAAACATTTGTCCTGGTTGGGAATCGAACCCACGACCTTCGGCAAAGCAGTCAGGGCCACTAACCACTAGACCAACACGCCAGTCAAAATAGCATAAATAGTAGGTAACACAACTAAATATACAAGGTTTTCATTATTCGTATTTCAAAACTACTACTATAAAATTATTTATATGGAAGAATCTTTATTCTTTGGGTAAATAGTTTTAAAACTTAGCACAAAGTTAGTTTTCAAACCGTCCATCCCTGGAGAGCTGTGGTCATCTTTCTTGCTGCCGTCTTGCGGCGGCTTCGCTCCGTTGCCACACTTCTTCGGCTTACGTTTCCGCGTCTGGATGCCGTCCTTCCTCATTGCTAGAGGCCTGGTCAAAAACTATCTTCAACATACGGTTTAAATAGTGTTGAATGAAAGTTTTTGTGGTAACGTTCTCGCGAACGAAATCGCTGGCAAAGTGCTAGTATATAGGCGTAGAATGACTTGAAGCTATACCCTATTCAGGGAGCCGTAAGAGAAAAGGTAAACAAACCATATATAATACTACTAAATTATAGACCGCAGATAGTGCAAACATTTTATATTAAAATGTGACGATTTGTAATCGGGCGGGTTATAATCCGCCATCTTTTTCACTATAGATACGAGAGTGCCGCTTTCAAATATTTTCGTTGAATTCTTGATGTTTCGTTGTTACTTTTGTTGTTTTCATTAAGTTTCTTGTTTTTACTGGTTGATTGTTTACTTTTATTGTTATATTGTCGTTTTTGTGCTTAAAAAACCCGTTGAAGAAACTTGGCCGAAGGTATCTACATTGTTTTTAACCGACTTCAAAAAAAAGAGGAGGTTATTAATTCGGTTGTATTCTTTTTTTTTAATTTTTTTGTTTTTTACCTCAGAACTTCGTCGTTTATGGACCAATGCCCACTTTTTTTTCCTGTTAATGGATATGCTTTCCGAAAGGTGTAATTTTTTTCAGAATCCAGTTCTGATGATTGGATCCATGAGGAATCGAGGGAACTCCTCAAATATTATAGGCAACCATATAGTAATTTTGGTATTTTCATCGAGAACTTAAGCACTTACAGTCAAAGAGTAACATTTGATGAAATGGAACTGATGAAGAAGACTAGAAATTGCCAATGGAACTTAATACTCACATAGATATCACTATGAAGATAGTTAAGCGACTATGACATTACAAATAAATAAATGGTTCTGAATAGTTATGTTGAAAATGGTATCATCAAAGTGACCTAATGATGATGATGGAGCTGGAAGATAGGCACCGGAACTCTGCTATTAATCAATGTATCCTAGCCGTGTTTAGGCTTGTTAGAATTTTTATGAAATGCAGTTTGGCTATAAGGCACTATCGAACTGATCTGATGATGGAGCCGGAAGGTGGAAAGCAGACACAGGAACTTTATAATAAAACAATGTAACCTAGCTGTGTTTGGGTTCATTGGAATTGTCACCAAACAGTACTTATACTACCCAGTTTTTTTTTTTAGTGGTCGGTTATTTCTTTTTTTTGTAAGTTTTTCTTTGTTTACATTTTGTCTCAAGCCCAGATGAATACGGTATAAGTACTGTTTGTTGATATTTGGCGATTCTTTGGATCCGAATTCCGTTTAAGCAAGGCAATAACCCTTTCTAAATAAGAGAAGAAGACATAAAATCAGTTTGTTTCGATAACAGCCGGGTAACTTATTTCTCGAACAAACAAGTCCACAAAATAACTTTGATTTTAGACAAAACAACGTTTAGTCAGCCGTATGGAATTATGTTCTATTTTTGCTACATTCATTGGTACTTGTTCTAGACTCTTGCCAAATTATAAAGTTACGACAAAAATATGTTCGCTCTATTACAGACGTATGAATATCTGCCTAGTTCATGATACTGAATTCTATTTGAATACTACTACAAATGGTTGAAAAAATGCATAATATATCCCAACTCTTTATTAAATTCCTACTTACAGATTTCTTACTGTACATATTTCATTTTTATTGATACTCGATAAACCTGAAAACGAAATGACCAAAAACTTATTTAACCAGCAATATTTCTCTTTTTACCCGACTACGGTTATGATTTTGACAGGCTATGTATGTATGTATTTGAGTATGTTCATCTGTTCCCTCATAGCTCCTAATCTACTTATCGGAACTCGACATATGAGGTATCGTTAGAATCGTCTTAATTATCCGCTGAAAATAGGCTACGTGACGTGTTACAAAACTCGACATGGCGCCCTCTAGCGGACTAAAATTAATGTGTTAAAAATAAAAATTGAGATAAATACGCCGTGTCTGGTGTCATTTGAAAGGGCTTCACTTGTATGTTTCCGAAATATTGCTCAAATTTAAAGTAACGCCCCCTAGCGGACAAAAAGTCAAGTGTTAAATTTAACACAAAAATTGTTTAAATAAAAAAAAGCAAAAAAACTAAAACAGTCGTTTTTTTTTTGTCGTAGTCAGGTTTTTTATGTCTTTTAGATGTTCTCTGAATTTGTCCAGGAAAATATTGACTTAAAACAAATTCTACCTGTTTGTTGTGTCGTAGAAGACATTCAGCTTTCCCAAACTGCGTTTTTGTGCTGAATTGGTATTGCTAGCCAAGCCTCACTGTTTTTAACGTTTCGTAACGTTAAAATCCTCAAGTCATGCATAAAGAGACTAAAATACTAAGCAGCAGTAGTCAAGGTCGCTTCATTGGAGGACATACTAATTGGCCAGTAATTTTTTTTTTTTATTGGATGGGAAAATCATCTTATGACACATCCCGCTGTTGGGCGAAGCGTCAGATAGTGTCAGACTTTTACTGACTAAAAACCCACCCCTGTTCCTTCTTTGCCTTCGTCCCAGGGCCCCGGGTTTCGCTTTCACACTAACCGTAGAGTTAAAGAGATTTAGAATATTTGCATATCGCGTAAGAAATAAATCTTCTGCGAACGGGTTTGAAATCTCGAAATTGGGCTCGAATGTGTCTGCTGACTTCGTACTGTGATTGCATAGACTGCAAAGTGACATTCCCTATCTACTTAATATGGTCCACGTGTTTGTTCAAAAGATTCGTCGCAGCCCTGCTCAGCACAACTGAAGGAACATTGGCGGGTTTTAGTCAGTAGAAGTCTGACATTTCCTCTCGTTTCACACAGAGTGGCAGAAGCTGTTTGATGATTTCGCACTCAAAAAAGATGCCTGGATAGTATAGGTACATATACCTATTATCTTATGCAGACTGGTATTATTCTGATCACGGGATTTTGAAAACTGCTTGCTAGTTGTCAGCAACGGATTTATGAAGATTCTAGTAACTACAGTGTTACAATTAACAATTAAATTCCACCCACCTTGGCATACTCAGACTTTTACGACGCTTATGGGTATTTGGAATAGTCATAGAGCCATGTGGTAGTGATTAATTATAGACATTGCATTACAGAATAAGAACGCTTTATATAACATACTGGTTTTCATCTGCGTTTTGATAGACTGGAATTTACCCCCAACAATCTACCAAGCCTTTTCCCCACCTACTTTTTTTTAGGTAGAAAATCACCTTATGACATCTCGCGCCCTTGGGCGGAGCGAGAGGGCGTGTCAGACTTTAACTGACTAAAACCTACTCGTTTGTTCCTTCTTTGCCTTGCGTTCCAGGGCCCCGGGGTTAATTTTCACTTAACCCATGGTCCCAGTAGGCTTCGACCCTGCTGGGCCCCTACAATTGCTGACTCCTCCTTGAACTCCCTGAACACTACGAGCCGTTCCCCACCTACGTTAGGGTCAGCTTCTAGTGAAATCGGATGTAGCTGGATATCAGTATTTTACTGCCTATCTGACCTCCACAACCCAGTGACTGGGTAATAGAATACCCCTGGTCAAGACTGGTGTCCGATTTTCTGGCTTCTGTCTTCTGACTGTCAAAGATCAACAAAATGACAACCGAGACCAACTGCTCGTGCTTTCCGAGACGCGGAGGGATCTCGGCGTGTTAAGATGGTCACTTATCAACAGACCGACCAAGGCAAGCATTGCTTAACCTTCCTGACTCGACCTTTGCGGCTGTAATAACTTAGCCGTAAGCGACCCCAACATAGCTGAAAAAAAAAAACTAAAACTCGACTACGACA
Source organism: Mythimna vitellina (assembly GCA_949316375.1). NCBI lineage: Eukaryota > Metazoa > Arthropoda > Insecta > Lepidoptera > Noctuidae > Mythimna > Mythimna vitellina. Next base: position 9,060,483 of record OX438688.1, read on the forward strand.
AAAAAAAACTATGCTGAAAAAGTATGAAACAAAATTTACAGGATGCTAAAATAAACAAGGTTACTGGAGAAACAAGAACAGAACAAAAAGAAAAGCCGTAGTCACACGTTATATAGGTAAAACACGTAGCAAATTTTTTTTATTTTTTATTATTATTTAAACTATTTTGGTGTTACTGACATCGATTTTTTTGACCACTTGAGGGCGCCACATTGAATTTTGATAATATTTTGATAAGTACAAGTGAAGCCTTTTCAAATGGTATCAAACACGGTGTATTATATGAAGGTAATAAAACCTTCCTAACGCGACTACGGCGAAGTTACAAATGACCACAAAGTTACTCGTCTGGAACTTACCAACGTATCTAGCCATGAATTCTTGCTGTTTGAAATAAAAATTGGCCAAGTTTGTTTCTGATTTATATTTTTATAATGCTTTATCATCTGTCTTAGTAGGTGGTTTATACTTCTGAATAATGTCTAGACAAGAGTCTTCCTGTATCTGTTTGAATTAATTATATTGTATAAAAATAATATAAGGAGGAATGATCTGTAGTTTTGTTTTTAACTAATTTAAAAAATATTAGACGGATTTAAAAAATTCTTTCACCAATATATTGCTACTTTATCAATAAGTGAAATAGGCATATTTTTTCTATTTTCATGCGAGCGAAGCCGCTGGCAGAAGTTAGTGAATTATAAAGACTTATCTTCATGTCTTGCTGTAAGCATCAGCAGCAGTGGATTTATTAAACTTTTTTTTTATGTCCTACAACGCTTCCAAATTGCCAATCCCAAAGCATTCCAGGAATAGTCATTAATATTTAATCGTGCTGTATTTAACTACCGTAAACCCACTTTCAAAATTAATTATTGTGTCAGAAATGTAACATAATAACAAGACATTATTGACTGTGTAATTACCTCCCTACATAAGTATCTTAAAACCATTTATGTAATCGGCTGTTTCGTCTGGCCTTCATCGATTTTGAAACCTCGATTTTTTTCTTCAGCTGACCCATGTAACTGGTATTTTATTCCTCATCAGTGACATTTTAATTATTACGTTCGTTAAAATACCTCGTTATTTTCCAAAACATAATTTAATAAGCCTTCGAATTAATTTCAATGTCGGTGTAATGTATAAATTAGTAGCTGACGCCCGCGGCCCCACCCGCGTGTTATTAGTACCTACTTCCCACCTTTATAAAATATAGCCTATGTAGCACATAGGCTATAATTCGGAATATGAGGTATCCTGGTACCAATTTTCATCTAAAGTCGTTCAGCCGTTTGAGCATGAAAGAGTATTTTCATACACACATACATCATGCAATCGCCTTTATAACATTTATTCATATTTTATTGGAACAATAAACGAGGTGTTAAAATAATATGTCGCCACATTATGACTAATTTCGACGCAAAACACTTGATTGCAATATGGTGTCGTTTTGTATAATCATTATTATATTTGATGTGAAAATGATCGACCTTTGAAATAACTGCTGACGATAAAGCATAGTATTTTTCTTAATTTCTTAAAGAACATCTCCCTCTTGGATTTTTATTGCAATCTAGAGACCAGTTACTAAAATAGGAATAAAATCTACGAGTCATATTTAATTCTACTAACTGAAATGATATGCTTATATTAGCTGAAATTCTCAGCCTTTCGGTAAAACAGCTGTCAAATTACTATTCTAGCTGTTCTAAATGGTCTGTTTATTGACTTTCAGTTTACACAACAACCTTCTCATAACAAAGTCAGCACCAAATCTACATAGCTAGCTGTTTGTAGATTTTAGATAGACAACAGTAACTGGGTTGCTCTGAAAATACGTTCGTTTTATTGTCCGGAAGTTTTCCTTTATGGATGAAAGTTCGTGCACAAGTGGGGCTCCCTTCCGTTTGGCTCAGAAATGCAGAATGTGTTGTAACATGAGAAAATGTTTGCTCTGGCATAAAAATTGTTGAAGCCATTGCCTTGCATAAGACTGAATAATGTTTGCATATAATTATTATGCTTGATAGTAGAAACTTGATAAAAAGTAAGCTGAAAATAGCTTCAGATTGAAGGTCATGAAATCACATTTATGTGAGCAATTGTCCGTTTTAGTTGGACTCATAGGCAAGTGCGAATAGTTGATTGGAGGTTATTCAACTGTTGAGTGAACAAAAATAGCGCGATCGCTGCGCCCGCGCTTGCCGTACTGTGTCCGCTCGGCACACGCCTGCCTGCCTGATGACGCCGGCTCCGTAGCAAGTCGCCCCGGGACCGCCGACTATGCTTCCGGGATACACACACTCTAATTTGGCCCAGTCTTCGATCGCCGTCGTGTAAAGTATTCATCAACTTTGACATCAGTCGTGTGTCGTGTCCGCTATTAATTATTTACAGCTTTTGATATTGCGTCGTCTGATATGCCTTAAACTTTTCTAGGCCGGCTTTAAGGTCTACAATACTAGAGCCAAGTTTCATTTTGGGCTTAATGGAAATTACAATAAATTCTCTTGTACTTCGTCGATGCCATGAGTCACCGACACGTTGCTTGTATTTCGTCAGTTTCGTGTTTGATAGAAATACTCTTTAGAATCGAGGTTTCAGCAATAAAATTGAACGTGGGTCGATGCATCAGCATGTTGTGACGTCAAGATTTGATATTGGGATTTATGTTGTCTTTATTATTGCGGTCCTAGGTGCCGGGCGGAGACGGCGGCGGCGCGGCTTCGGCTGGCGGTCGTGCCGGGTCGCGGGGAGGGCGCGGACGCGGATCGCGATATTTATAGAGGCGCCGAGACGCCGGCCCCACACTATCCCACATGTTAATTGGCTACTTGCGCCACATTTTTTCTGGACGTCACCGTGCACGCTCATACAACGCCAATGCCGTCCACGGCCGCGGCGTTTCCGACCGAGAAACATTGACACCTATGTAACTGGCCTAGATATGCCAACAGTTTAACGCTAGGATGACGTTGTAGCACGTGAAAACAAACAACGATGACAGTTCAAGACCCTTTCGTGAGAGCTTTGCAAGTGGCAGCTGCATGGCGACCCTGGCATGACAGTTGGCAAATATTTGCTTGAACTTCCACTAAATACGAGTGGTCTTAGTAGTTATATTTTTTACAATGGTACATAAATTATTGAGAAATGATTTATAATTAATGACTTTGGCAATAAATAATGAGAAGAACAGGTGACTATTCAAAGATTTAAAATTGTCAAGGTGGATCGAAATAGAAAAAAATGTCCGAGATGTAAACGATGAGTCAATGTCAAATAGTTTCAGAATTGAATTGTTTTATCTCTGTTGAAATGAACTCGTGAAAGAATTTTTAAAGTTTTATTCCTAGTTGGATTTTTTTAAACAGAATTTTGGATTCCCTCGGTTTAAGTAATTCGTTTCGTGTCAGACTTGTGAAGAGGGGTGAACTCAGTTTGTAGTATTTACTAATGAGTACAAACACGCAGAGGGGTGAACCGCTCTGTCAAACAGTATAAACAAATGTGTTAACGCCACCCTCTTTATTTAGTTAAACAATAGTTCTGATTTAGACGTGTAATAGAATTTGTTATGTATTCGGACGTTTTGCGGTTTAATTCTCTGTAGCAGAACTGCAAACATAAACGTAAATTACGTTTATTGAACCAGTTTATACTAAATAATGTTAATTCACAAATAGTATCAGTTAGCCAACACTAATATCTTCTTAACCTAATTGTAATAAGCAAACGAGGATTTAGGATTACATAATATGTTTATCACATAATACGTAGTTTATCTTTAATTTCTTGGAGGATTTATTAACTGAAGCTATGGGCAAATACATCCAAGAAGAAGCTTTTGAAGCAGTTTCTACATAACCGAGTCGTAACAGGCTCTCGGAAAGTGTTGTGAAAGCTTCCACACTGAACTGTTTTAAAATATGGTTGGACAGACTCTCCAAACTATTGGAAACACGCATCAGCTAATAGCTGCTACTGTGTTTTACGATATAATAATAATAATTCGTCATCAGCCCTGTGTGGACAGATGTAGTCCACTGTTGGACATAACCTGTACATTTGCACGTCATTTATGTCGATTCTTGGTAACTAGCATGCGGTTGCTATCAACCAACTTACGAAGATCGTCGTATCATTGAATAACTTCTCCAGTTTTGGGTAGAGTGAGAGGAAGTGTCAGACTTTAACTAATTAAAACCCTTCCGCGTTCCTTCAGTTACCCATGGCCGCGGTGACTCTTTCATACAATTCCGCAGTGTTGGCAGTCATGCAGATTCGCGTTCTTCATTCAAGAATACGGAGGATCAACGACATCTTGGAAAATTAGTGACAGGGTACCGCGCATTTAAAAAACGTGGTGTGCACAGGCCCCTAAAGTCACATTGTAGGTAATTGTGAGAACTTCTTATCCTCTTTTATTAGAGGTCTGTGGAACAGGGTGTAAAGTTCCACTTACCTCCGTTGAAAAGGGAGGTTCCTCCGAGTAGACGGGTGTTGTCAGGCCCGGGCAACTGCACTATAGTTGATTTCGGACTGTTGTATATCAACATATAGGACAATTAGATCTTTAATGCAGTATTTTGAATTTTTAGTTCTTATATGGCGATATAGATGTGTTCTACGTCCTCTTTTATTCACTACTTCAATCAATTTGAGAACATAAGCCTATGCCGAGGTAAAGAGATTAACCAGTCAGCAAGGTCTTAACGCATAGCTGACTGCCCAGGGCGATGGATATGCGATAAGCACTGCCTCCTCGTCAAGTCTTTTATTACCTTAATCCCCGTCCATGAACGTCGATCCAATACTTTAATGCAGTATGGCTTCTATCGATATCAATATCTCGTGTCGATACCGCTTGGCACTGTTTTCTTTGTAACAAAACACAAATAATACGAGCAAATGCAGGGTGTAGAATCGTCTCATGCCATTTGAGTAAACAAAATTGGTTTTGTCTGTCTGTGCACCCAAAACCGATGAAAGACCTTGACATAAATTTCGTATCCGTTTAGTTTAAGTCAAACCAATTTTCTACTTTCATGCACGAGTAGAGCCATCTGCCAAGTTGTATCGTGACGACCCTGATTAAGTGGATTAGAACTCGAGACAAGTTTTAAACTCAGTCCCTAATCAATCTTTTCGGTCAAGGTTTATTTACGTCAAATATAAAACGCTACGGGTTCTGCTAGAGCTGCGGATAACTAGAAAGAGTTACCGTGGCCCTCGCAAAAAGTAACTGAAGGAACACTGGGTTTTAGTCAGTAAAAGTCTGAGGTTCCATCTCGGTCCATCCAGAGTAGTGTTGCCACGTTGCTAGGTCCAGTAAGTGAAAATTCGGGATGAAAGATGAAAATAATCGAAATTTTGGTACAATAAACAGACAGCCTGTCGGGGAGCGTTCTATCTAAAAAATGCTAAGATTTCTTTTCAAGATGCATACAGAGGTACGATATTTAAACTCATTAAAGATTGAGAGACAAAAAAAAAAAAATACAAAAAAATACTTAAACGACTTCACTAAAAAAAAAACAAAGTTTCTTATTTAATAAAAAAATAAAGAAATACAACCGAATTGATAACCTCCTCCTTTTTTTTAAAGTCGGTTAAAAAGAGGTGAAATGCAAAAGCAAAATATATTAACATTAAGCGAAAAAATTAGCGATCCGAAAGGTACTGATTTTTTCACTAACCTCCTTAGTTTTAACGTCTTACTAGACCGCTGAAAAACGGGACTTCCCACGCAAATTGGGACACCTGGCAACACTAATCCAGAGCGGGAGAACTTCACACGTAAAACTAAACAGTTTAAGATTTCTTTCTGTGAATATGTATCGGCCTGTATATACATGCAAAGTAGAGTTTCCTATAGTTATTCATGGAGTCCATCGTCTGTAAGCCTGTAAGTCATTCACCCACCTCAATACGTGAGCGGAGACGTTTTTACACTAGAAGCCAATTTGTCTGGTTGTCATTTAATTCGTTTCGTATTGTACTGTTATTTTGTACTTCATTTATAGTTATTACTTTTATTTTTGAGGGAAATCATCCAATGACATCTCCCACCCTTGGGCGGTGCGAGAGGGCGTGTCAGACTTTTACTGACTGAAACCCACTCCTAGTTCCTTCGTTGCCTTTCATTCCAGGGCCGGGTTTTCCTTTCAGAAGCGGACCTATGGCCCCAGTAGGCTTCGACCCTGCTGGGCCCCTACGATTTGCTGACGTCTCCTTGAGGCGCACGTGAAACACTACGCGCCGTCGACAACTTGGGTTTGGTCCGGATGGTTACCGGACGGTCAGACGGCGATCCCGGCGGCAGGGGGCGTGAAGGCTTATTACAGTTTCGCAGAAGGAGGCGACCATGGCCTGTACCAAGGCTCGGTGCTGTAAATCGCTGCCGCCGATCGCCCTCACGAGGACACGTCGGTACTCTGCCCAAGCGGGGTACACCTCTACCGTATACTCCACCGTATCCTCTGGGCGTGGACCGTCCCGTGACAGTGGTGAACTGACCATGTCCGGTGAGAACCTGCCTCATGCGGAAGTTGAGAACCCGTGAGGTCTTTCCAGCCACTCCTCAATGAGGGGATTTACCACTATAACAATGGTGTGCCCTTATATTTATTACTTTATTGAAATGGGTTTTTTATTAGAATTATAATTATTGACGACGAGTTTTGTCGTTTGTGTAAGGTATCTTAATTACCTTGTAGCGGTTAATATTTTTTTCGTAAGTAAATAATAGTAGATCTTACCATCAAAACGCAGTAAGCAAATCTAAATCATCATGTATTGTTCCGAGAAACGCATTCGCACAGGCATTTCCTTGGAATATAAGAAGTTCGAGTCACCAGTTGGTAATACTACAGTACCTACCTACGTGGCAGGATATTTCCGTCGCCCAACCCATATGTAGGTGGCTTTGCGACACTCACATATTTATAATACTGCTCGTATCATTAACGATATTTACAAAGTAATAATTTAATTAATAAACAACTGCTGCGTCTTTTTCTGTAGCCAAGCGACGAACTCAGCTTGCAGATTCAATCTTATCTTCCTTCTCAATATTGTATGACAGTTCACTTACTCATAGACCTAAATATATCCGCTTTTATTTGATCTCCGAAAAATGCGTAGGTTCTTAAAAAAATACGCTAATAGACTAACACGTAGTACGATCAAGATATTGGCGTAAATGGTCTTGAAAGTTTTTCAGAACCGATTTCATTGAATCGAGTATTTGCTCTCTTGTAATAAAAAGGTTGAATACTTAATTCGATAATGAAAGTAATGTGCAATACTTTCTCATTTGGTCCAGTGGAAAGCTGCGCCATCGTCGCACGTGCGTGGACTGCGCGAACGATTTGTAGCGTGAATCACGTTCTTGAGAACAATGATCGTAGTGGTCAATGGGACATTAAGTCTATTAGCATTGCCTTTATCAGCGACCCTACTCGGCCGGCTTATTAGTATTCACTAACTGCGAGTATGCATAAATCACGGGGTCCCCTGCTGACGGGAAAACTACTCTCTTTGCCAGCTTATAAACAAGCGTGGCAGATACACGGCGACACCTACAGTCACGCTGACGACTCGCCAAACGGCTAATTGGCCGAAGCTCTCTTCCGAATTCCGAAATGACTGTTTGGTGTTTCCCCAAATTATACCAAAGAATGCCCTGCTGTGGTTCGTCACATAAAAGCTAGACGTTACACCAAAATAACTTTTATTTTTTAATATTTAATTTAATTTATAGATTAGTTTCACGTGTTTCTTGGCTGTTTTTTATCCGCTAAGTGGTGATTTGTTGAAAATTTTTATTATACATTATTTCGTACGTTACAAACAAATCTGTGTCGGAATAACGAGCCAAGTGCGGTACTTTATACAAACCAGCATTGCAGTTGTCTGATACATGATATATTTTAATGACAGTATTTAAACAGGTTGTGATAGTGAGTTATTTGTTTGTTACAGTCACAATGGTGGTGGGCGAGAGCAAGCGCACCGCCAACATCATGGACGGCATTGAGAACACCGGTGACGTGCGAATGCACGACCACCGGCTGAGGCTCAAGCAAAGGTGAGCATTATCTCCAGTCACTTAAACCCTAAAGTTACATAAATAAGAATTAAGTGTCTACTACAAATGGTCATAAAACTTTATTTCAAGATGTCTGGAATTTACAGATTCTTGGCTAAATCTAATATGCTCCAAGACCATTCCTCCCGATCATCCATCCTTTATGTTTTTAACAATCCTCATTTTATTCTTTTTCTTTTCTACCTTTCTCGAAGTTGTACTTAATAATAGTAATGTACGAGCAAAGAAGTGTTCATTGTATTTTAAGTTATTTCAGTCCATCTATTCTAAACTCTGACAAATCGTCTGGAATTTCCAAACTCAGGCCTAAGCCCTTGATCACTGAAACAAATGTGCATGCGCATGGCCCCTTTCGATTCTGTACTCGAACTCTTGTTTGTTCGAGATCTAAGAACGTAAAGCTCATACGCCATCCTTACGTCAATGCATGCTTACACTGGTATTATTTTAGAAACGTAACGCATTCAACATGGATCTTGTGTACGCAGCGTGGCGTCACATCTCCAACCAATGACCGGGTTTAGGGTGTCAGACGGTTCACCTACACAAGAAACGACGGAAGTTTGTAGGCGTAAAGGTTGATTGTTACATCATTCCTTCCTTATAGATAATGCATTCATGAATATTATAAAAGACTGCTTTTAAGTTTGACCATATTCGTTTTGCACAAATTGGCTGGAATATTTCGAACTTATTGATCAAATACTGTTTGTCAGAGGCCAGCTCAATATCAAACAGATAACTAAGATATTCTTAACAAAGTAATTACCTCGAAAATACCAAATAAAAATATTAGGTAGATGACTACGTGTTCGTTTGAAGTTTCTGATATCTCCTCTGAATCATAGTCCCTAGTAGTTTTTATTAAAATTTTCTTCATCAATGCTTTGCCATATATTAAAACAAAGCGACTTCCTCAATAACGAATAAAATATGTACATAATGTTAACATCGGGTGAATGTCTTCGTGGACGCGAGGCCGATTCATTTGAATGCTTCTGCATTATTATACTTACTAATACTAAACAACAACAGTATTGCGTGCATTGTCGGCGCGTGGGCAGCGATCGATGCCTTCGGGTTAAAGTAATAAGAGAACGGCTGGTTTTCACAACATTATTCGTCATCTACTTGCCTACTTTTACTTTGATACCTTGGCAGAAAATTCTATAAGTAATCCGTTTGATGTTGTCATCATCCTTTTTAACTTATCACCATTTCTTCGGGTTCTATGTAAAATGGTGTTAGCTGGTCTTTTTCTTTTCGATTCTTATCATCTATACTAATATTATAAAGACGTATAGTTTGTTTTTATGTTTTTTTTTGTTTGTAGGAAGTAATCCCTGAAAGTACCTACCTACTGGTCCGATTGCAAAAACTTTTTCACCGATAGAAAGCTGCTTTATTCCTGAGTGACATAGGCTATATTTTATGTATGCGGACGAAGCCGCTGTCAAAAGCTAGTCTTTCAAACAATCCATTCCTCGTTTATTTAGGCTGTCTTATACTTTACGTTTATAATCAAAACTTGAACCCGTTTTATCTTTTATGTATCGTCATCATCATCATGATCATCGTCTTCCTGGCCTTGTTGGATGTTACTTGGGGTCAGAGCATCATGTTTTTCTTTTATATCACTCTTCACACATTCCATCCATCTTTTCTCTTGATCTTGCATGTATGTCATCTAAAAATATCAGTACATTTCAGGATATTATGCAATTTTATCCTTCCTTGCACTCCGACTTTCATTTTCATTTCTAGAGTAAGATAAGAACATTATGGTGTTTCTGTCCGTTAACTTCCTGCAACTTACACGTTTCTCCCAAAATGTATGATAGTTCTTCCGTCCATCGCCGGATAAACAGTTAAAGAACTAAAAATAGCTTTCGTCCGCATTTTAAACAGTCATTTAGTACTCTTTAAATAGTCGACCGGACTCACTTTTTAAAATAGTAGTTGTATGCATTACGTTTTACTATAGGTATTTCTATTATTAGCTTCAAAGTGTTAGAACGATTTATGTAAAGAAAGTAAAGTACTGCATTATAAACGCTTTTGCTTATAATAAACTGTACCTTACTCAGTAGTGATGTGCGCGTTTCCGTGACGCATTGATTTGCTTTATCGTTTTAAACCTCGACTCTAATCATTTGAGTAAATTGAACCGTTGTAGCTGTGATGACTTCGTATTTGTCGCTTAATTTTTGGACAATGACTCCTCAAATTACTGCACAAAACATGGTGACTAAAATAAGATCTGCATGATTTTTTAAGAAAAATATATAGAGCAAGTAATCATATAGTAGAAGAAATCAAGGCAAAAGATAAATACTGTTGCTAGATCTTTAATCTGTCGTTTAGCCTTGTGAGTTTACAACTGCAGATTGCGATGAAGCAATGAATTTAAATATCCTACTAGCTTTAAATGACTATCCCATAAACCTGACATTTAACCTGTTTACTTACCATTTATAAATATGTATTACAGATTCGATATAGTAAGAAAACTAGGTCAGGGCACGTATGGCAAGGTGCAGCTGGGCATCAACAAGAAGACAGGCCAGGAGGTGGCCATCAAAACTATCAAGAAATGCAAGATCGAGTCCGAGGCTGATCTCATACGCATTCGGCGTGAAGTGCAGATTATGTCTTCTGTGAGACATCCTAATATTGTACATATTTATGAAGGTATGCAGCATATGATAAATTAATTTTACGACTTTCCATTAGTAGACTTCTCATTAGGACGGTTGAAATTATAACTCGGGACATAACATACATAGTTGCTATCCCGTTTTATCTTGCCATAACTGGTATACAAAACTTGCACATGACTGATGAGACAGCATCAACATAACTGCAGTCATTATAAATTCCGCAATCATTTTCTCTGACATTTCCAATGCTTCATCGTATTATTGCGATCTAAATACCGCAGGAACAAGACAAAGACAGCTATAAACTACAATATCAATCGGTGCCAAATCATCTTGTATTGGCTCTTTTGTCGTTACATTTCATAGAGTAACGTCCGTCTGAGTTCGCTGTTCAAAACAACATGGCATGCGACGGGACTATAATATTATTGTATATACTATAGCTGGAGAACTGAACTCTTTATAACAACTTGACTTTATGTTGATTTTCTATAGAAATTGATTGTGAATATACGACCATTGTTCTCTAAATTATCGTTTATGACTTTCAGTATTTGAAAACAGTGAAAAGATGATCCTCGTTATGGAGTATTGCTCGGGTGGAGAGCTCTACGATTATCTTAGTCAGAAAAAAGTATTACAAGAGGACGAAGCTAGGAGGTCGGTAGACTTTTACTCTTGAACTGTTTTTTTTCGTTTGATTCTAAAATTAACCAAGTGAATTCTGATGGTGTTGCAGGTTATTCCGACAGATCGCGACTGCTGTGTATTATTGCCATATACATAAAATCTGCCATAGAGATTTAAAATTGGAAAATGTTTTATTAGATGATACTGGTAGTGCTAAGGTTGGTGAAAATCCCTTTTTTTACATGTATATTTTTTCGTTTATTGATATTGCAAGTATCATTTTATTTTTCCCAGATTGCCGACTTCGGTCTATCAAATGTTTTCAAAGAGACATCGTTACTGTCCACGTTTTGCGGTTCACCTCTGTACGCGTCGCCGGAAATTGTTAAAGGAACGCCATACATAGGACCAGAGGTACGTCATATATTATTACATTACTAGCTGACTCGGCAAACGTTGTTCTGTCATTTATGAGGTAAGAGGGTAAAATTAGCCTGCGACCTATTCTCAGAACTACCAAATTCAGAATATACAGCAAAAAACATAAAAATCGATCAAGCCGTTTTTGAAGTAAAAAACACCGTGACACTAGATTTTCATATATATATTAGAGGCAACACTGCCGTCGTAATTAAAAAGGGCAAAACTAACATTTTTTCGATTTTTTTAAAATACGTATTCGGACTCAGAGTTTTTTTCTGATTCTGAATAATAATATGTATTAAACTAAATTTCGAAAAAAAAAATTTAATTGTGCCCTTTTTAATTACGACGGCAGACAGCCTAATTATTATTTATGTTATCCACCACAGTAAGTTCTCTTGAGAAGTTGAGGCAAATACTTAGATTCCATTTAGGTATCTAAAGTAGGATATAAATACTAGCTGAGCTGCGGGATAAGTCGAAAGAGTTACCTTGGTCCTCACAAAGGGCAACTAAAGGAACACAAGTGGGTTTTAATCACTAAAAATCTTGTCCTTTTCTGTTTTTTTTTTGGATTCGATAAACGTCCAATACAGTCTGCCAGGCTCCTTGGGCAAAGGCTGAAGGATCACTTAAGTGGCGTAGAATTGAGGAAGCAATATGTTTAGCAGTGGACTGCTAAAGGCAGAAGATGGACTATACTCATACCTTCTCCATTACGAAAAAAATAATAAGAAGAATTAAAATGTGTTGTTTTGGTTTCAGGTGGATTGCTGGTCATTGGGTGTGCTTCTATATACTCTAGTCTACGGAGCCATGCCATTTGATGGCTCCAACTTCAAACGTCTAGTCCGACAGATCAGTAATGGCGATTATTATGAACCTAGAAACCCTTCAAGTAAGTTATCTTTGAGTTTTAATTATAAATTCACGTATCTATCGTAAATGTTACAATTTAATTACATCTTATGGTCAATGTTACGGGCCCGATCGTAGTCATATTCTTGGTGTACACTAAAAACAAAATAAAATTAACGACGTACGGCGAGTATCCACCCTTACTTTGTTGAAACGTCCGCGTACATCGAAGGACTGGAACAATTTGTCTGTTGCGTCTCCCCGTCCGTTTAATTTAGGTGTCTTCAAGGCTAGAGTGAACAGGCTCCTAATAAATAATAAGTGAGCCTCACGATTAATGATTGCACCACTGCTTACCATCAGGTGGGATCGCAGTCAAGCGCTAGTTTCTATCAATAAAAAATAGTTTAGTTCTGTGCCGTCTAACTAGAATATCGCCACACTCGGGCCCGTATTTTTCACCTCAAGAGAGCCATCCTCGCGTCTATCGACAACCTGAGCATGGTTTATCCAACGCAAAGATTTATTTTGTATTTTTCTTTTTTCGAGTTACGCGAAAAAAGAAAAATATCACCTGAACGCTTTGTTGGCAGTCGTCCTTTACTCGAATATTTCACAAAAATTGTTACAGAAGAAAAAAAGCTTTTTTAAACTTAAAAGATTTCGGAAAAAAATAACCGTGACTCAGAATCTCGATTAAATGTGCAAGGTTTCAATAAATATTTTTCTTTTAATTTTTATTTTATGCATACTTTATGAAGGGTCAAAATAGCAAATTTTCAGAGGTTATGACTGGATTAGTTTTGAACAAAATTATGATTTGATTTCAATAGAAACCTAGACAGTCTCCACAAAATATCGGTGTTTCTAAAATATTTAGAGAAAAAACGTCATAATCAGTTGTATGAAAAATAATGAAAATGTATCTCGGGTTGGACGCTCATAAGTTATAAAAGCTCAGCCGCCCTTTATTGGCTCTGCCTGGATACTAACACCTGTATAAGCCATAACGTATGATAAATTACCATAAATCGTATCAATACTGTTTTTAAGGTAGCTAACTAAAGATCTGTTTTGTATTACAGGCGCATCACCTTTGATTCGCGACATGCTCACAGTGGACCCGTTGAAACGTGCTGACATCGCTTATATTTGTGATAATCCGTGAGTTTGTCTTCTACATTTTTTAATAGAGGAGTCCATCTGTTGTATTGTACTTCATTTTATTGACCATTTTAGTTGACTAGCATTATGATGAATGCTTTAATTCATTAAACCCCAAGCGAACGCTCGCTCGCTCGTTCGCTCTTTTTGTCTTTCTATGGTGTCTCTAATTACTGTATTCGAAAGGTTAAGGTAGCCCGCGAAATGCAAATTTTCGAACATTTAAATACATACATACATCATTACCGCAAATATAATTTTTGTTACCTTATTATACTATAATGAGGTGTAAATCGCAAAAAAAAATACGAAAATTCAAATTTCGCAGGCGAGCCTGCAGCATTCATCTTAATAGCAGAAGATTACTACATAAGCTGTATCTACTTGTATTGCGGTCAGAACTTCGTCAATGCTCAATCAGAATCAAGAAAAAGTTCCTGAGGAAAAGTTCCGGGAGCACTGTCGTATAACGTTGAGCTCGCCATTCATTATTGTATGCTTATTCACACAGGACGAACCGTGAATTGGGCTTGGCCAATCACTCTAATATTATAAAGGCGAAAAATTAATTTTGTTTATTGGCCTGAGCGTGGCCCTGTTCAAAATTCATTATACTTCTTAATAAAATTAAGCTACAATAGCACTATAGATAAAGACGTCAGTCAGATTTAGGAGGGTTTTGAGGCTATAATTTGACTAAGTTGGATATAGTGGAATGACATGAAATTAAGCTATAAACCTTTTGACCGCCGCAGTCATGTATAGATGACAAAGGAAATGTTGAGCACGAATACATGACGGATTAATAAACGAAATCGAAGTTGGCACCGAGAGTACGCTTTTACTTTTTAAAGGTTAACAAGTTCTTATAATCCTCAGATGGGTGAACACAGGCTGCGAGACTTCTTGCCTGGAGGAGGCAGAAGCCTTAGCTGCGCAGACGCCGGTGCGGTTAGACTTACTGCTGTCACTGGCGCCCGCAGCGCCCTCTAACTCTAACTCTGTCATGGTGCCGAATGAGGTGGGTAATATTAAAAATAACTAGCTCTAGACTTGGCTTATAGTCCAATAGTCCTAGTAGTAGTACTAGTATATTACACATGTTCCTACTGCTGCTGGGATTCAGGCCTGGTCTATTGTATGAGATGCAGTAGGTCATAATCCTCCACGATGGCATGGTGTGGTTTGGTGGATGTCTGGTCTGTTTATTTTGAACTCTAGTACATGCCGGTTTCGTTTCCTCTTAACATTTTCTTTCATCATTAGAACAGAGATGCTGTTTCTGTGCTAGTGGTTTTGTTTGCTTTATTTATTATATAATAATAATATTCCACAACTTTCACACAACGCCATCTAGTCCCAAACTAAGCAGAGCTTGTGCTATGAGTACTAGACAACTGATAAATATACTTATATGTTTCTAAATACATACATATTATAGATAAATTACACCCAGACAAAGAACAAATGATCGTGTTCATCACACAAACATTTGTCTCGGGTTGGAATCGATCCTACGACCTCCGGTATAGCAGTCAAGACCACTAACCACTAGACCAACAAGTCAGTCGTATCAAGCCAAGCTATGTCAAGATTGTAATCAAATTATTTTGTCAACAGAATGAACTAGGTCCAGAGGAGAGCGGCACAGACCTCACAAGCTCAACTTCGATGGCTCACATTGAGCCCAGCAACTCTGCCGAAAAGAGGATTCTGGAGTTAGTTGCAGGTATACTGTTTATCATGTATCAGTACTTGATTCCGAAACTACGTCAGTGAATTTCTTTGTAGGGCTGCGAGATTGTCTGAAAGAGTAACCGCGGCCCTAGAATGTAAAGGAAGAAAGGAAACTGAAGGAACAAAGGTTCTAGTCGGATACTTCCTCTTGCTCTAACTAGAGCAGGAGAAGAAATTTGATGACATCTCACTCCAAAAGATGTGTAGGGCGTATACTAGAGAATTTCGTTTGTTACATTGGATAATATTTTTTGCCGTCAGCGTTTTAAGGCGAAAATTCATTCAAGGACTCCTTAGGAGCTGTTTGAAGCCAGAATCTGTGCACATTCATCTTTTACATTTTGTACTTTGACACTGATAATTTAATTCCAACCAATGACATCCGTCATTTGGAAAATCTGCTTTCCAAGAAGCCCTTCGCGGTGTCTGAAGTAGGCGATTCAATGCGTTGGCCAACGCGAAGGGACGCGGCGCAAATAGAACTTTAGAGTTATGCGGACTAGAGTGTAAAGTCCCGCACACCTCAGTTTAAAAGTTGGATCCTACGACGAGACAGGTGTTATGTCTGGTTTTGGCAACTGCCCGATGTACGATTTCGGGCTGTTGTATATGTTCAAATCGCGCGGAGAACTCTAATTGCGTGATGCAAGAATTCGTAGTGTAGTTCATATGTGACGCCATAGATGTCGCTAAAGAATGAACAATTGATACTCCATTGCGGTGGCCTACGTGATCAACCGCACGTAGTAGCGGTGCAGCAACGAGCGAAGCGAAGCGGGCATAGGCCCTTGGTTTGATATTTTCGTGCGAACTCTTGTGGTGCGATTGATTTGATGTATATAAATGGCGGCTGAAGCTATGAATTTGCACGCACTTAGGACAAAGCCGCCGCGTCGCGTTGAATTCTCGTGACCCGCATCGGATCGCTCACATATTACAATTAAATCATCACATTTTTTATTATTTTGAGGGGATATTATTTATGGCTGATGGCCCTTTATATAAGGGCTTTATTTATATATAGCATACTAATCTAGAAATAAAACAACGTTAGCCCCTCGAACACCTATCTCCTTATATAAAACGCAAAAAAGGTTTTTAATTTTGAACCTCCTGCATTTTAGGTATTTTGAAGCGACGGCGTTCAGCTGACATTTCGAGCGTTTTCTCTTATGAACCCAAGTGACATTATACTACATTTAAGAGGTTAATTGATTTACGGTTCTTGTTGCATTTGAGACTATAATCATAATCGTTACATTCTCAGAGGGAGGCGAGGACGCAATAAAGCCGTCCCCAACTCGCACAATAGTGTCGGCGACAGACAACAAGCGCAAGCTGGAGCTCGCCATGTCGGCTAGCGGCCTGCAGAGGAAGAAGGAAAGAGTGGCCAGGTCTGTTACATACTTATATATTTAATTGTTTTTTTTTTAGGTCCGTCAATCATCCAATGACACTTGGCAGAGTGTAAGGGTGTGTCAGACTTTTACTAACTAAAAATCGACTTCTGTTCCTTCTTTGCCTTTCACACCAGGCCCTTCGACCCTACTGGGCCTTCGCCTCCTTGAGGCGCGCGTGGAAAACTACTCGCCGTCGACGACTTGGGCATGGTCCGGACGGTTACCGGACAGTCGGACGGCGAGCTACCCATTGCTCGACGTCCGCAAGCTCGCGCCTGCGGTGGCAGGAAATCAGGATCAGGATCCCAGCAGCTGGGGCGTGAGGGCCGCTCCTTCGCGCGTGCACGTGCGGCTTTCTCCTTTGCTAGCATTACTGCTTCGCACGCGGAGGCGACCGCCTGCCACTCCTCCTCACTCCAGACCATGGCCTGTACCAAGGCCCGGCGCGAGAGATCACGAGGACACGGCGGTGTTCTGCCCAAGCGGGGCACATCTCACTTACACATTTAACATGATGGAGATACGGTGCTTCCTATACTCCTTCGGTTTTCATAACGTTAGTTTTCGTGTGTATGTTGCTGATAAACACAACTATATTAAATTTACGGGAATTTTTTGCCTTCGACCTTTTATTATTCCTTAAAAAACCTCAGTGTGTTGTTTCAGTTGTGCGAGCATTGCGCCGCAAGCGCCAGTGTTGCCTGAAGAGAGTTCACCGGAAATACTGCCCAATGATGAGCCGACTCTGGCTGATGACTCGGTAAATATCTCTTTTCCATAATAATATTATAAAGCTGCAGAGTTTGTTCGTTGGAACCCTAATCTCAGGAACTACTGGTTCAAATATTAATATTACTTTTTTATTCAAGTGAAGAAAATTTATCATTGCGACTGTGTTATGAAGCCGAGTGCTGCAGTGAAAAATTTCCACGTTTATCAAACAAAATTTTTCAATAAACTTGAAAATATAAATAAACGGGGTTTGATGCGCGACTCGTGGAGGTCGATTAGCACCCAGCCTGACACGATACATGCAATAAGTTGTGGCAGAGGCGAGTTCGTGCACTTTTCCGCACTAGTGCTAAAAATAAGCCGTAGGGATAAGAGCGAGTTTTCGAGTAAGTTAAAACATTATTTTAGTGTTGGATAGTCTATTTATCGAGGAAGGCAAAAGGCAGAATGTTATATAAACATCACAGCAGCAAAAGACACGGATGAAACTGCAGGGGATAGCTAGTTCTAAAATAGATAGTAGTTATAAATGAATTCAGATACAGAAATATCTATGCATTTTCTAATTGTTAAATAATTTTCTTTTTGTACACTCAATAGTGTTTGATATGCGAGATATATGTGCGGTGAGGAAGTTTTGTTGAATTGCAATGTCATCACACCTTCCCGCAATGGGAGATATCTCTGGTACCTTCATTCACAAGAAAGGTTTTTTTTAAATTATTATTTACAATAACATTTTCGATGATGGACCACGCATGCCTAGAATTAACTTAATCACTATTGACTGAAAAACTTTCAGGTTGTTTTTATTAGGAGACAAAGACTCCATCAGGGAATTCCAAGGTGTACAGACACATTTATTAACTTCACGTCTTTCTCCGCAGGCAATAACACCAAACCTAAAATCATCAGCAACGATCACAATCCAGCCCGCTCCAGTAGAGCTCGCAAGAGACCTCACGAAGGACATCGTAAAGGAACCGCCTAAAGAGGAGGAGCCGCTCGAGAAGCCGGCCAAGCCGCGCGTCGCTGTCAAGAAGAAGACTTCTCCTACCAAGACTGTGGAGGAAAAACCGGCGGAGAAAGCGGAGGTGACTAAGGTAGCGACCAATTGTGTAGAATGCCAGTAAAGCCAGTCAAATTAAAGTGACCAGAGAGAAAAGGCTTTGGTTCATAACCTGATAAGTTGTATATCATCTATCTATCCATACTAATATTATAAATGTGAAAGTAACTCGTGTCTGTCTTCTTTTATAGATACTTTGGTAGGATGGAAGCGTGGATTCCAAGGATGGACGTAGGGCTACTTTTTATCAGTCTACGACTTCGCGTCCGCAATAAACAACATTGACGCGGACCAAACCGCTGGCAGAAGCTAGTATATATATGATAAAAAAAATTGACTGACTGACATATCAACGCACAGCCGAAACTAATGGGACTAGGAACGTGAAAGCAGGGAATGGGCCGTAATTCACCCGCGGGCCCAGTGCGGGTTGGCGAATGTCACATTTCTTCGAATTATTGGTTCTAGGACATGTCGGTTTCCTCACGATGTTTTCCTTAACCGTTTTGAGAGCAGTGGTGATGAAATAAATTACACAAAATAATACGCCTGGGGGTATAAACCCACGACTCTACAACTCGTACCTTCTATACTTTTTTATTTTGAAGTATTATAAAATCATTTGTAATCTTTTTGTATGTTAGCTAAATATTTCAATTACATAGCGGATTTCTTTGTGTTTGTTCACAGCCACAAGAAGACACGAAGCAGAGTGCTGTAGCGTCAGCAGCAGACAAGCTGACGTCACTGTCTATAGCACAGCAACCAGCCGCCAACCAGGTGCCCAAACCCAAGAAGCTGTCCATACCAGGCGGCAACGTCGGCAGTTTCAAGGATCAGTTCGAAAGGAGAGCTTCTCTCACAACAGCACCCGAGGTCAAGCGTAACATCTCTAAACCAGGTATGTAACTATAGCAGAAAGTTCATGATAAGTTAAAACGACAGTACTCATGATATCTTAAAGAGAATAACGATTTTTTTGGCAGTTGTCTTGGTTACTACTACATCAAACCCTAATAGATTGAGAATATCGACTAAGATAAATCTCTAACTATATTCCATGGTAAAGCCCTATACCAAAGCAATATAGATATGTCGTGGCCAGAATCTAAAAATTGATCACTTCATGAAATGACCCATTCCCTCTCCTAGAGAGAAGGCCTGCGCCCTAGCAGTGGGAACATTATAAGGCCGACTATGCTATGAAACGGCCAAGTTAAACTGGCCAGATTGTTTTAAACGTTAAAGTTTGATGATATTTCAATCTTCGTTTGGCCTACTTTCCTTAGAACTTTTATTATCATTGAAATCTTAGATCAATGATATGGCTAAACGTGAATTGACATATGATGAAATGTTAATATTTATATATGAAGTGATCAATTCTAAGATGTGGTCACGACAGATATACTAAGTAAATAACCAGTCTTAGAAGAGAATTAAATGGATTTTAAGGCAATAATTTGACTAAGTTCAGTAAAGTAGAAGGTCCGTAGCAAATATAATTTCCTTGTCTCATTCATTACTGAGTCAAGATTCACACTACACTATAAATAAAATAATCTAAAAAAGATGATCAGCCCCATCTAGTAAGAACATGACCGCGCTCGGGCCTTCTACTGAAAATAGCTTTGTGAACTTTTGTGCCATTTTATGTTCTCTATTTCGTTGACAAGTGAGGCTCCCGCGATGCGTCTCCACTTGTCACGGTTTACGGCGTCTCGAGAACTCTGGACTATGGAGGTTTGTGTTGCGGCTCTGATGAGGTCTGTCTAACGCGTAGGTGAGCGCCCGCGTGACCGCTTCCCCTCCACTTGTCCCTGGAGTACGAGTCGCTCCATGGAATGTTCACTCGCCAACGAAAATGCAACATTGTTAACCATGACCCAAGAGTCAACGACTAAGGAGGAGGATGTTCTTTATGGGATCGGGAATAAGAGTGATATTATTGTTTACAGTTGTATCAAAGATCGCTAAGCCCAAAGCACAGAGTGAAGACCGTGAATTGCAGTCCAAGACACCAGACAACGGCACAGTTCGGCTGCAACAAATTGGCATTGAGCCTTCACAGGTAAACATAGTCCCTTTTCATTAAATTTACGCTTGTATAAGTAGCAATGCATATAATGAAATTGGTGTAAAAAAAAAGATAACAAAAAAATGGAGTAAAAGCGCAATTTTGGTTGCACTTAGAGCAAATTTCTGCTTCCAAAAATATAATTTATGATTAGTTCATTAAAGCCCGAGCGAACGCCGGCGTTCGCTCGGTCATTGTCTTTCTATTGTGTCTCTAATTACGCTACTCAAAAGATTTTCTTTAGTGGTTCCGAGTTATCCTGTCTCAGGCGATTTAAGAGTGTCCAACCCGATATACTTTTACAGTATTTTTCATACATCCACTCTTACGTGAAGTTATAACACATCTTTCTCTAGATATTTAATAAATACACAGATATCTTGTAGATATTATCTAGGTTTCTATTGAAATCAAATCGTAAATTTATGTAAAACGAATACAGTAAAAACCTCTCTGAACTCTGCTATTTTGCATGAACTTTGGCGCTTCATAATGAACTCATAAGTTAAAAATATTTAAAAAGAATTACCTATTGAAACGTTTAATTTAAATTCTGAATGATATATGATAAGGTTTTTAAAAAAACACGTGTTTCCTAGAACAAGTTTTATGAAATATTCAAGTAAATGTCGGAATTACCGAATGCCAACAGAGTTTTCAGACGTTATCTCTCTTTTTCGCTTTGACTCCTCATCAAACATTGCTTTGGATTGCGTTGGATAAAACAAGCTTTTAAACCATTCTCACATTGGCGATAGACAGAATCGCATTGGCGTAGGTAAGGGTTCTCTTAATGAATGAAATCAAACAAAAGACTATCGATATTATACGATTTACTGATTCCATAACTCTTGTCATTCAGTGTCTGGTCATTGGCACTTGTAACTCTTTATCGTGATATCAAAATGATTCACCTGTGACTATAGAATGCAAATCTTTATGCTAATAGATTCACGGTCACAATAGAAAACAAGGAAGCGGTGACTGTTTCAGTTTATATTTAGATAAAATCTATTATTATCGTAACAATTACCTTCAAAGGGGCTATTAAAAGAATAATATAATTCATTAATTGATTCATCATAACAGGAAATTGGCAGGTGAAGTTCACAATGCGAGTGATTCACCTTTTATTGTATTATAAACCTTGTATCTTCCTATAAATTATTTATTCGTGGGTAACTAGTGTCTCTAATAATGCAATGTTTTTTAATTTTTTGCTCCTGGTTAGCAGCTCTCCACTCCGTCCATCTTTCGCAAGCCCGCGCTGTCCAGTTCGTCTGCCGCGACAATCTCACTATTTCACAGAGTCAGGGCACCAACTTGGACTTACTTTGGCTTATAGTTTGTCGAAAATGCAGCAGACGTCTTTTGAGCCACATAAGTTATCCTGGTTTTGGAGCACAGGGTTTTGATCCGAACTGGATCCGATAATTTAATGCCTAGTATAGTGCGCTCCGTTACTCGTTGGCAAACATTGAGTTTGGACTTCTGGATGATAGTCAAAGACAAAGTCTAAGCAAAATTGTGAGAATACACAAGCACACTTTATTGTTATGGGCAGTTAACCTTTCAGGCGGTGCTTCATAGACATTTGACTTTTCCAGGCGATTTCAGTTTGTCTTGCGATTTCTTTGTGTTGCCTCGCCTGGGAAGGGTCCAAGTAAAGGTATTCCTGGAAGTGTTGTATTATCTCCGTTTACTTTTATGGTTTTTGGCGGTACTCTGGTAATGACTTTCGCCTTCGACGTATTCATCTTCCGTCCAATCTCCAGGTTTGCAATGTTTAGGCGTTATAAAATGCGTTCAAGCCTGGTGGCTGAAAATGCAAAATAACAATGTCATCAGCTAAATAGAAATTCGTTAGCCTCGTGTCGCCAAGGACAATGTAAACAAAACTGTGCAAAATGGTGTCTAATAAATTAGTCTGACATCAAATGTAAATGTTACTACAGTATCCTTATCCAAAGCATGATCTACTTGTTGGAGCCCCTCAAATGCTCATACAGTTGAACCATTGAAGACTTAATGAACGCAACCAATGCTCCCATAAACATGTCCGTCCAGGAGGACCGCCATGTAACAATCGACTTGAAAAGAAGAACTATATTTTAGGGATCGCGTAGCTTTGGTTGATCAGCACTTACTTCCAACATCAAAAATCATAGACATGCCTGTTGCCCAACAATGTCGTGCCAAACGAACTTAGTAACGCATTCAAATATAAACGAAACACGTGTATGCGCCTACGACCACGCGCGAAAGACATCGTGGTTTTGGCGCCTACCGCCATTTTATATAGGACTCGAACTGGGGTGGACGCGTGTAGCCAGCCGAACCTTAGGGAATATTATTAGTTATTAGAACTAGTAAAAAACAGTCGACCACTTGCTTTAGTATTAAGCAAAAAATACTGAAGTTTTAGTGACGTAAATCAGTAACACTTTTTAACCGACTTGAAAAAAGGGGGAGGTTTTTAATTCGGTGGTTTTTCCTAACAAATCTTTAAAAATGACTATTATAATGAAAAAGTTTCGTAAAGTTATATACTATACATCGTGCGTGTATTTGTCGCAGAGCCACACTGAAGCGGAACGGGAGTCGAACCTTCGTAGTGGCGTCAAGAAGACGGAGAGCGAGCCTTCACACGGCTCCCCTTCGGTAGACCCGGCTGTGCTGCTGCAAGATGCTAGGAGGTCAGTTATAAACCTGTGGATGAATGCAGTCGGATTGGAACGAAAACATCTATGTGATTGTAAAAAAAATACTAGCACTGCCGCGCTTACACAGTTGACTACGCAACCGTGTAAGGCAGCTAAACAATGGAGCGTAGTTATAATTTTAAACGCTTTGTTACCAGCTGGTGGCCTTGACTTTGTCCACCTCAGACTCGTAAAACGGTTTGACGCAGTGGTTGAGCGATTGGCTGCTACTCTGTGGGTCGCGGGTTCGATTCCTGCACGGAACAAATATTTGTATAGCCTACAGACAGGTGTTCCGGGTCTGGGTATTTTGTGTATGAGAGTTTACATGAGTGTGAGCGCGCCCACAATACAGGAATAATTACTGATATGGGACAACTTTTTTATTTAAAAAAAGGCTAAAGAAGAAAGAAAAGAACAGCACAATGCCATTTGGTCACACTTGGAAAAAGTTTTTTAAAGCCCTAATTTATTTGCTTAAATAAACGAAGCCTAAATTACTCCTTATAACATCAGCTAACTACCAGTGTAATCCCTTCAAAATTGGTTCATCTGTCCGTCAAATAATATCCCCCATTGTTGCGCCCCATTAATTTTAAGCACTTCTGTAATATTATGGTGTACAATAAAGAGTATTAGTATATCTGTCTGTCTAGGGTGTTACTGTTTACAAAAATTGCAATTATTTACAACAATAGGAGCTATATTTTAAAAAGAAAAAAAAACCTAAACAAGAAACCAGAAAAGTTTGTATTGGGTGTATGTGATATGCGTGAAAAATGTTATATTTTTGACGTGTTCACTTTAAGTCTTGTAATGAGTTTACAGTCACCGAGAATATTTGTATCATACCACACACATTCCATCTTTACATAAGTACGTAAGGCGATACGTTACTATACGTGACAATGACGGATGCCGCTTTCATATACACTCTGATTAATGCAGCTGCTATGATGCCAAGCTATTTATTTAAATATGACTAATGTAAAACATAATTCGTAGGAGTCTACAAAACTCTATGGCAAAGTTGGTCGAGGAGAAAGCCGGGGAGGAGCATCGCCGGCGCGCCGCCAGGGATATCATATCTTCAGCTATCCGAACAGGTAAAGAATATTTTTGTAAACTTTGTTTATCGTATACGTCATATTTTTATGTCCTGCAACATCTGTAATGTGTAAACACGAGCCATTTGCGAGGTCACGTTGAATAACTACGCAATTCCTTGTAACTGAAGATTATGTTCTGCGATTTTTCAGGTTCGCTTCACTGAGTTTTAGACATTGTTCAATTGACTAAAAATAATGTTGACTCTTAAATCCTCCATTTTGAATATGACTACCGTGAAAGTAGCTATTGTTTAACTTCATAAATGCCATCTGTGACTAAGAATTTTCGACAATAAATACATTAATCTTACAATGTGACAGAAACGCGGAAGTGCAATAGATTTTATACAAGTTCTGCAGTCAATATCGCGTCGATGCGCGATCAGTGCAAGTTTTCTAACGTACTCGATAGCATAAAAGTAAACGTCAAATTGTAATTTAATTGAATGAGCGCTCTCTGGTGAAGATTACGAAAAGCCTTTTTTTTACATTATACTGTTAGACGATATCGAAAGTTTTCGTCGAATCCAACACAATCGAGTAAGTATAAAAACTCGTACGAGGCCCTGAGTTGCCTTGAGAGCGCCCAACCTAAGATACATACGGCATTATGACATGACACACACACAAATCTGCTATTTTGCGTGAACTTTGGCCTTCAGTCAAATAAAAAAGTAAAGAAAATATATTTATAGAAACCTTGCTTTAATCGAGATTCTGAATGACGAAAATTTTTTTCAACTACTTTTAAGGTTTTTTTTTCGTCTAGTAACAATTTTTGTGAAATATTCGAGTGAGTGACAAAATTACCGAATCGCAATTGAGCGTTCAGCATTATCTCTCTTTTTTCACGTTGCCTCTTTATCAAACATTAGGTTGAATTGAAGAAATGGTTTTAAACCAGGCTCACGTTGACGGATGTATGCACCCAGTGGCGTGCCTAGGGTTTCAAAATAAGGCAAGCGCAATAAAATTTTAACCGATTTCAAAAAAAGAAAGTTCAGTTTTCGACTGAGTATGTAGGTACCTACGTATGTATCATCGCAATTTTCTCATAAACTACTGGTTAGGTACAATAAATTAAAAATGAATTCATCCATCTTCTTCTTTCCTCTTCTTCAATTTCACTCTTGCTTGTCGTTTGGTGAATGTGGTAACCAAAGCTCACTGAAAGCATGCTAGTGCTAGATTGAATATAATAAACATATCAGCAATTGCATACCTCCGGTGGTTTTAAAAAAGGCGTTTGGTTTGCTTCATTGCTTGAGGGAACAAAGTTATGGTAAGTAGTTGCTTGCTTTGTAACAGGACTAACGGGTTACAGACAAAAACAAAACAGAAAGTTACAAAACAAAAGTTAAAAAATAGCTAGATAGAATGTAATAAGGAATTTAAATAAATTATTTATATTCTAATTGGAATCGTCTCTTTCTTAAGAAATGATTTAATTACATCAGAGTAAAATGTTGGTGATCGTTTCAATTCTACCAACAACTGTTTTTAAATAGCTATAATTGATAATTCGGAAAGACGCTCTTGACCTTGTGTATTTCTCATGGATAAAGAAAGAGACGAAAAAGCACGTTAAAATAGTTACAACAAGATACGCTAACTTTAACAGCTTGAATAAATATGCAGCACCAGCAATACAACTTAATAGTGTGCGAATAGCCAACAATCCAACTAGTTTTATACACTGATCTATTTTTCGTTTATGCGATTTACTAGTCTGAGAAATACACAGATTAGGCGTCGTTTTTAATGAAGAAATTAACTGTTTTTTCTGAGCAAAGTTTAAAGATTTTACCTTATCTTCGCCAATCAAAACTAGAACGCATTTTAAATCCTCACAAGGTACAATTGCCTCCATTGTTGTAGGTAAGTCACCAAAACAATTGTATCACTGAGAAAATCTAAGAAAACACAAAAAACGACAACAACAAAACAAAAAATCTATTTTCCACTCAAGTAAATAAAACTGAAGTGAGTTGCAAACAAAGTTGCAGTGTTGTCATTTAGGCAAAAAAAAGTCGCCAGGTATATATGAAAAATCTAGCTAGATGTCGCAATTTTTTTATTTTTAAGATATTGCTTGAATATTTAATTTCGTTGTTTCCAAAAAGTCGCTAGTTTTATTGTTGCTAAATCTTAAAAAAAGTTTCCAAACTCGTTAAAAATCTCCAAGATCTCACAACGTCGCTAAAACGGCAACACTGCAGAGTTGGCAAGGTCACGCATACGCGAGCAACTTCATACGAATGCCCGGCTTAAATCTTCCATACTGATCGATTTGTAGACGCAAAAGGTCCTAACTCGTTATACGGCACGTCGCCATAGGTGCGAAAGAGACAGATATAGTATTTGAAAGCCCGGTAAAAGCCGGTGCGAGATAGCTATATGTAGATGCTGCAAATGCGAAACTCTGCGCGCGAACAATCGCAATGTGTAGTAGCGTGGCATAGGTAGATACTTTGTGTTATTTTGATAAGAATTAAGCGAGCGAACTTTTAAATAGTTCGGATTTGATATTGATTGTCTATCGAGCATTTTAGTAAAGCATGCCGGGCTTTTCGGCTTGTATGAAGAAACCGCCACTGTATGCACCTCTTTAAGTGCTTGAGCATAAGCATAATCAACCTTATAATGCTTCAACTGCTGGGAATCAGGCCTCCTCTTTACGAGAGGCTAAGTTAAGGTTAAAGTTACTAATACGGAATGAAATTCCGACTAAATGAGCATGACACAAATTTTAATGGTGCTTTCGTTGGTTTCGTGTCCAGGCAAGCCCCCCATGCCGTACGGCCGCTCGTCGTCAGCGGGCGTGGCGGCGCTGGTGTCCCCGCCGCCCACGCCGCCCGCGCAGCCTGCGCCGCGCGTGTTCCGCACGGAGGCGCAGCACAGGGTGGAGGATCATCGCAATGCCAACAGGTGAGCTGAGGCAGATCTCTGTCCCATGCCGTACGGACGCTCGTCGTCAGCGGGCGTGGCGGCGCTGGTGTCCCTGCCGCCCACGTTCCGCACGGAGGCGCAGCACAGGGTGGAGGATCATCGCAATGCCAACAGGTGAGCTGAGGCAGATCTCTGTCCCATGCCGTACGGACGCTCGTCGTCAGCGGGCGTGGCGGCGCTGGTGTCCCTGCCGCCCACGTTCCGCACGGAGGCGCAGCACAGGGTGGAGGATCATCGCAATGCCAACAGGTGAGCTGAGGCAGATCTCTGTCCCATGCCGTACGGACGCTCGTCGTCAGCGGGCGTGGCGGCGCTGGTGTCCCTGCCGCCCACGTTCCGCACGGAGGCGCAGCACAGGGTGGAGGATCATCGCAATGCCAACAGGTGAGCTGAGGCAGATCTCTGTCCCATGCCGTACGGACGCTCGTCGTCAGCGGGCGTGGCGGCGCTGGTGTCCCTGCCGCCCACGTTCCGCACGGAGGCGCAGCACAGGGTGGAGGATCATCGCAATGCCAACAGGTGAGCTGAGGCAGATCTCTGTCCCATGCCGTACGGACGCTCGTCGTCAGCGGGCGTGGCGGCGCTGGTGTCCCTGCCGCCCACGTTCCGCACGGAGGCGCAGCACAGGGTGGAGGATCATCGCAATGCCAACAGGTGAGCTGAGGCAGATCTCTGTCCCATGCCGTACGGACGCTCGTCGTCAGCGGGCGTGGCGGCGCTGGTGTCCCTGCCGCCCACGTTCCGCACGGAGGCGCAGCACAGGGTGGAGGATCATCGCAATGCCAACAGGTGAGCTGAGGCAGATCTCTGTCCCATGCCGTACGGACGCTCGTCGTCAGCGGGCGTGGCGGCGCTGGTGTCCCTGCCGCCCACGTTCCGCACGGAGGCGCAGCACAGGGTGGAGGATCATCGCAATGCCAACAGGTGAGCTGAGGCAGATCTCTGTCCCATGCCGTACGGACGCTCGTCGTCAGCGGGCGTGGCGGCGCTGGTGTCCCTGCCGCCCACGTTCCGCACGGAGGCGCAGCACAGGGTGGAGGATCATCGCAATGCCAACAGGTGAGCTGAGGCAGATCTCTGTCCCATGCCGTACGGACGCTCGTCGTCAGCGGGCGTGGCGGCGCTGGTGTCCCTGCCGCCCACGTTCCGCACGGAGGCGCAGCACAGGGTGGAGGATCATCGCAATGCCAACAGGTGAGCTGAGGCAGATCTCTGTCCCATGCCGTACGGACGCTCGTCGTCAGCGGGCGTGGCGGCGCTGGTGTCCCTGCCGCCCACGTTCCGCACGGAGGCGCAGCACAGGGTGGAGGATCATCGCAATGCCAACAGGTGAGCTGAGGCAGATCTCTGTCCCATGCCGTACGGACGCTCGTCGTCAGCGGGCGTGGCGGCGCTGGTGTCCCTGCCGCCCACGTTCCGCACGGAGGCGCAGCACAGGGTGGAGGATCATCGCAATGCCAACAGGTGAGCTGAGGCAGATCTCTGTCCCATGCCGTACGGACGCTCGTCGTCAGCGGGCGTGGCGGCGCTGGTGTCCCTGCCGCCCACGTTCCGCACGGAGGCGCAGCACAGGGTGGAGGATCATCGCAATGCCAACAGGTGAGCTGAGGCAGATCTCTGTCCCATGCCGTACGGACGCTCGTCGTTAGCGGGCATGGCGGCGCTGGTGTCCCTGCCGCCCACGTTCCGCACGGAGGCGCAGCACAGGGTGGAGGATCATTGCAATGCCAACAGGTGAGCTGTGGCAGATCTCTATCCCATGCCGTACGGACGCTCGTCGTCACCGTGCAAAAAAAGACCAAAAAAATCCTGTAAGTCTTTTCGCCTTAAGAAAATAATGACTCATCAATACAACTGCAAAGTAAAGACGTATTCATATTGGGGTAAAAATTTAACCATTAATATTTAAGCTAACGTTTTATTACAAAGTATTTTCACATGAAATTATTAACTTATTATTTAGAAATTTAACCATAATCGAGAATGTTCACTTTAATTTTTACGAATAGTTGAAGTTTTAATTTTTTAAATCGACAATAGACGTGGTCGTACTATCTGAAGGGCTTGCTTTAACTGGTCAATGTGAACAGGGCGTTTTAATTTATTGTGATCTAATTGGTCAAGGGGCGTGGCTAAACTGAGTGACAATGATGAGTCACTATTTTCTTATCACGAATACACTATAATACTGACCACAAGAACTTGATTCGTCAGATGGTCCAACTCACCCGTTTAGTCGCGTACCACATGTCTGCTCACCATCGCACAACAAGCCTATCTGATAACTATGAAACTACCAGAAAGGATAATCGCGTATAGATACCGGCACGGATCTTGAGCCGTGACTTCTACAGTTCTATTTGCGCAGAACCACGCAGAAGTGAAATATCGGGTCTCTTTAGTGGTATGAAGAGAGATGCGGGGGCAGGGAGTGAAATCCTTGTACAGTGATTGGCTCACCGATATTGTACGATGCGCAAAACGATCCCCACTCTTTCGCCGAGTGCTCAAGATTCGTGGCACTATCTATACTTTCGTGGAAAATAAAGTACTGAACTGTTTACGATTTTGATGATGAATGTCATTCGTAAATGTCATGGTAAATTTGAGGGTACAAAACTTTCGGCGTCAGAATGATCTTCAGCAAATTGTGATTGTTCCAGTGGTCGCGGCGTATCAGTGGAGCGTATCATCCCCATCACGGTGGCCGCGGAGGACGCCCCCGCGTGCCCGCCGCCGCTGCCGGCCATGCCGCCGCCGCCGCTCACGCCGGGCACACCTCTAACGCCGGGCACGCCTATTACGCCAGGCACACCTAAGCCTGTGCCCGCTGCTGCTCAAAGGGTCACTCCGCTCAGGTTAATATTCTTATCTAGCTTTTCAATTATCACCCTGGTACTTCTTAATATTATAATTTTATACTTCACTTTAACCATTTTACCTCCGAATAATCTTCAGATTTAGTAAAATGTAACATATCATTTAATTTAGCTTCTAAATCGATAGAAATAACTATAACACATCAATAATATTGGATACATACAATATGTTGTAAGATAGGAGTAGCTATTTTTGAAATAAACTTTAGTCTACCTGTAGGAGCTACATAGATTCTAAATTCTGGTATCAAATGTTTTCTTCTTCGATGATACCATATACATACTAACTGAAAATGAAGAGTAACTGTAATATTTTCATATCATCCAGACGGCTGGCATCAACGGAGTCCGCTAGCGCGAGTGAAGTATGCAGCAGTCCCGGCGAGCCCATCAAGAAGTCAGCTCGCGAATTCATCATCCCCATCGCGGTCGAAGGCAAGGGCTACGTCACGCCACGACAGCGCTCCCTGGAGCCTGAGACAGCAGCCCAATTGCCTTCCGTGCGACACCATCGCCCTACCAAGCCGAGGCGCATCAGGTACATATTTATAATCTATAGAAATAAAATTTAAAAAAAAAAATAAAGTTCTAACTAAAAATAAATTAAAATAACATTATTATTATTTAATGTAATAATAATAATGTTTTTTTTTTTAATTGATATAAACCAGTGCTTTACTGCGATCCCACCTGATGGTAAGCGGAGATGCAATCATTGATGGTGAGACGCACTAGTTTATTAAGAGCCTATTCACTCTAGCCTTGAAGACACCTAAATTATAGTTGGACGGGAAGATCGCAGCAGGCAAATTGTTCCAGTCCTTCGATGTACGCGGTATAAACGACGAAGCGAAACGCTTAGTCCGGACCGTTGAAGTTTCTTGTGTTATTTTAATTTATTTTTCATATATAATCATAAATTAAATTGATAGCTACAACCTACACTCCATTCGCAGTACGATTAAACAACAAAATTTAAACCTTTTTCATTATCCGTTCAACCGATTTTGATTTCTATTCCGTAGGCAAAAGGATGGCATTCAAAGTAAAAAAAGTGGTTACATACGTTGTAACAACAAACAGTAGACATTTTATATTATTCACCAATCGTTTACCATATTTAAGGTACTGACTTGTTCCTTTCTACCAGCAGCCTAGTTAGCGGCGGAGAGTCAGAAGAAGAAGAAGACGCGCACATGCACCGGCTGCGCCCGAGCCGAGCCGCGCGCGCAGAGTCCGTCAGCTCCGGGGAGGACGACGAGGAGGATGAGGGCTTCCACCTGCTCACTGCTGAGAACCTCTTCTCTACGCTGCTGCACCGGGTAAGATACAAAAGTATAGCCACACAGTGTTCGACCAGACCGGCAGCGCGGTGCGGGGAGCAGTGCGGGTGCGGGAACGCACGCGTTATGCTTGTCCGCAGTCGAGCCATCATAATGCACGGTTAGATCGAACTAGTTGAATTACCCGCTCCGGCGCGGTTTACCGCTCGCCGCCCTAAGAGCTCAGCAGAAAGATGAGAGCTTAAGTACTGACAACAGTCACGACGGATCGACGTAACGTGTTTTAGATATTGATCACAATATGCTACCAATATAGTCTGTTAACCCACTGCGAATCGAAAATCGAAACCTAAAACGAACAAACTTTTCTGCTTTATAATATTAGTATAGATTTGTATTCTTATTCTTGCAAGCATTCTTTATTTACTTCACATTCTTATGTTTATCTAGTGTTTGATTAATTTGTTAGCAGGACATCGCAAACTATCCGGTGTCTTATTGGTAATAAGGTTGTCCGGTGGATATCGCTATCAGCGATAAGACCGCCATTGTACCCATAGGTTTAAGTTTATGTATAGGTTGTGTTACTTTTTTGGTGTACAATAAAGTTTATTCTATTCTTAATATTTTTTCTTTCGTATGTTTGTTTCAGGTGCGCGCACTAACGAACCGCCTGAATGGCGAAGAAGGCCCCGGATTTAGCCAGCACTCTCTATTCAACAACCTACAGTCGCCATTCTTCAATAGGTAATAAATACATTCACCATCACACATAATGTATGGCTAAGTTATACGATAACTTAGTTTACTATAATATCTGTAACAAATAAATTAATGAGAATAAAGATTAAAGTTTAAAACCTTGATGTAACAGGGTTCTATTAAAACTCTTGATTAAAATGTTCATTTAAAATTCATTTTTATAGACAGCTTTTAGATATATTTATCAGTCAAGATTTTTCAAAAAATTACCAGATTATTAAAATATTCAGTAAAAATCGCAAGTTTAATATAAGGGTCGCAACACATCTGCATAACGTACGGTGCCGACACTTCAGCCACTGAATTGTCGGTCATAGTATTCGGCTGACATGACAAATAAACGCGCCGAACAGTCGGAAGCGCGACGGCGCGCCTAGTCGACGGTAGGTGTCTTTGTAGTTTGCGGGTGTGACATGTTAAATTGCCCAGCAAAATGTTTTTTTTTACGATATTGGCTATTATTAGAAGAAGGAATATGCAATAGGCGCTCAACTTTCGGTCGTTTAACGCGTCGCCAAACTGCCGGTCGCGACGCGTCGCGTGATGTGTCGCTTGTTCATGAACGCGCCGTACGTTCTGTAGATGTGTCGCGACCCTAAATGCAATTTTGAACCACGTTTCAAATGAAGTAATCTTGAAGACTCAATTTCGTTATTTCAAGAATGCTTTCATTACTGATAAAATTTCTATTCATAAAGTTTGATTATAAAAATACATAATTTAATCATTTAACAATCAATTAAACTCAAACAGATCATGCTTAACTATTTCATGTCGTAAATATAATCAATACTTCAATGAATACAAGTGACTTTAGTTTAACATCTTACTTTTATCGTGATTTTCCAACTAAAATAATATTAATTTTATGCATGCAGCCCCCACTTACCAAGGAGAAATTTATTGTGAGTATACTTTCATCAATTTATAACTACACTTATCAATAACACGTTCTTATTTTAATTTTATTAATTTATCTGTTAAGTCTCTTAATTAGTCAGTGTTGACTGACTTCAGTTACAGATATTATTAATTTAAAAAGGGTTTATTATTTTCAAAAGTACGAAACGGTTTAGTTATCTATAATTTTACAATAAAACACAAAACTGCGATGCGACGTCGCATCGTAAAGATCTGCGAACGCACGACGCATTTAAAATACTTGCGACTTGATTCGCATATCACATTGTATTGGTCACGTGAATCGATACTGTGCCGCACAAAATCGCATCGCAGTTTTGCGTCCCGCCCTACGTGCATAATCATAAAAAAAATGGTCATAAAAAATCTAGCCGATTGTTTTAGGAAATCTCCTGGTCAAAAGTACCTTTTCTCCTGGTCAATTCTCGCTGTCAAAACTACACAGTGTCTCAAAAGAAAGTTTATATTTGCCTAGCCAACTGCGTGAACGCATCGAATCTGAGGAGCGTGGAGTGGAGGGTATGCCAGTCGGTAGCGTGGCTCTTGGGAATTCAATTCAGTCGCTATGGTGCACTTCTCAGAAATGGACCGCGCGTTGTGCGAGCGAGAATCTTACAAAAACGGTGAATCAGCGACTGTAGTGCGTAGAAGATTCTGTAGTATTCGAGGAGGAGGAGTGGAGGTTCTGTAGTGTTCTGTACCACCTATGTACATATGGAATGCAATAAAGTATTGAGTATTGAGGCTTTTGTCACGTAGACGATGCACCAAGCATCCCTCTCATTGGAAAATGGGTCAAGAAATTTGAAGAGACCGGTTTAAACCTTGAAAAAGCAAAATCTGGGCGGTCACGATCATTAATAACGGCAGAAAACGTGGATAGTGTAAACCTGTCTGTTCGTGAGGAAGCGTGCAAGTGTTTTAAATGTGCATAGATCATCTTTACATCGCATTTTGCGCAGCAACACGGCGCAACCTCGCACACATTCAATAGTCTCTGTCAAGACTAAGCAAACTTTTTCCTGGCAAGTTGATCTTGAGGAGTAGCGTCATAATTTGGCCTCCACGCAGTCCTGATTTAACTCCCATGGACCTTTTTCTATGTGGTTATCTTAAATCTAAACGAAAATGTTTAACGAAATCGCAAACATCACAGAGTCGACCTGTTGAGCCTCGGTAATTTTTGTGGTTCGAGTAAATGAGCGCCGTGAATGTGAAGCCTTAAACCTGGATGATGTTATTTTTAAGAATTAAATTCCCAAAGAGTTTACTTGAAATAATTAATAAACATATTTTTTATAGTCACAAAGTATAAACTTTCTTTAGAGACAGCCTGTAGTTTTCACCAAATAACAATTTTGACTATGACAATTATCATTGACACTGCAACACGTTTTGTTATGATTACATGCAGCACTCATAGATATGTGGAAAGTAAAAGAAGTGTTTCTGAAACGTAAGTTTACAATAAAAATACTGTAGAAACTACCAAAGTGTCTAGTGCGAGTTCGTTTTACTTAACACGATCGTTTATGACTTTCGACGCTCCGATTGGCTCGCTCCAAGCGCTTAGCCAATCAGAGAGCCAAACGCGGTAAACGTTTCTATCGCGTTAATGTAAAAAAAACTCGCACTCAGCGCACTAGACCGAAAATACACACACATTACTTTGGTTGCCGGCGTTTAATGAACGGCCTAGGCATCCAATGAACTAGCTAATCTAACCAGAAGACTGCGACATACACACGCATACTTATTGAATTACATTTTCAACGATACATGAGCAAAATAATGAATACACAATTAGAACACAATTTCAATATTAAATACACTCTGTACTAGTGCTAGAGTGCGATATATTTTTGATATTCTTTCTGTGTCGATCTAAGCGCATTTCAGTGATGGATTTTTTATATCGCACTCCTGTACTATCTTTTCACACGGCAAAAGAGATAAATATGGGACTTGCGTACCATTTATTTCTCATAATACTGTCAATATGATAGAGAAAGTTTGAAAGTGGCGTCACTGACTGAGTTTTGACGTTTGAAAGGTACGTTTGTCTCTGTATGGTGTGGAGGTCATGTGAAAAGGAGGAATGAAACGCACATTACTGTGTTATACACGTGGATGGATGGAGAAGGAGAGAGAGACCAAAGAAAAGATGGATGGATAATGCGGAACAGAGTGTAAAATTCCGCAAGCCTTCGTTGAAAAAGAAGGATCCTCCGACCCGACGAATGTTGTTTCTGTTCTGTGCCCGATAGTTGATTTTAGGCCGGTTTTATATGTTCTAATCGCGCGGAGAACTCTGAATACCAAAGAAAAGGAGTCGATGATAGCGAGAGCATTGACAAGGGCAGGAAGATGATGATGATGGATGAGTACTGACATAGTATATTTTGGGCGTATCTGCTGATACACCACTACAAGCCCGTCTAATATTTGTGCGAATGCGTACTTAACTCTTTTGCCTACTACTATACGTGAACATAAAGCTTCTAGTCAAACTGAGGCGATCCCCGCACTCGATTCGGAACGAATTTCGTTTATAATCAATTACAATGTTTAATGACACAATTTTAATTATACAAACAAGAACGAAAATATTAAACTTCCAATCGAAGCGTTCAGTGGTTTCTTACAACTCACGGGGGATTGGCTCAGGTTGAACAGTATTTTAAATGAACTACAATTAAGCTAAGTACAATGTTATTAATCCCCTTTTCTGGTACTGTAGACGCGAGGGCTGGGGCTCGCGCGACATGCACGCGGACTTCGACTCGATGTTCAAGCCGCGCCAGCACATGCCGCGAGGTGAGTGCCGCGCTTTGCACCCGCTTGCTACTCCCGCACGGGGAAAACGTTGCCAGTATCACAAGCACGCCTGAGGCATGCACCGACGCAGTCACACACATCTTCAATATTTTGTTGGTGTATTTTTTCATTATTTTAAAAATAGAACAATTTTTATCCTAAAGCTTTGTCTAAATTAAGCAAAATCGCATTTATTAAATAAGTCAATGTTCTTTTTTGCATTTTTAAATAATATTATTTTTGTAGCTTTCGCAGTATTTTACACAAAAAATGTTAATTGATATTCGTTCTTTTAAACTGTGTCTAAATAATGTTGGTGTATTTTTCATTATTTTAAAAATAGAACAATTTTTTTCCTAAAGCTTTATCTAAATTAAGCAAAATCGCATTTATTAAATAAATCAATGTTCTTTTTTGCATTTTTGAATAATAATATTATTTTTGTAGCTTTTGCAGTATTTTACACACAAAATGTTAATTGATGTTAGTTTTTTTAAACTGTCTCTAAATAAATACACACTATTCAAATAATACTTAATAAAATTAATTGATTAAATCACAATGTCACTCAACAAAAAAACACATCAAAATTGTTGTACGCACATACTTATTGTATTTACTTTTGATTCCAAATTATTTGTATAAAACACTTGATGTTATGTAAACTTCACAGTTTGGCATTAGCAGCATGAAAAGCAGTTCATCAATTACTCCTTATTTCGAAGTTATTTTGAAACATGTTTTGTATTATTGGTAATAATTCTTGACATGTAACTAAAATCTAAAGGGCCCAATTGTGTTTGCCAACCATGACTATAGAACTTATAGACAGAAGTGACTATACTTAAATTACTTTAGTATTGGGTAATAAAGAATATTACAGTACAAAGCAATGAACGTAATGAATGGCTTTTTAAGGCTCGAACTACATTAGACCGTGTGCGTACACGTCTAACACTCCTGATTTGTACGTAGAACGTGGTGGCGTGGCTTGTATCATGCGTAGCTCTACAAGTCTAGTTTCCATATAAAATGTATGGAGACAAAAGCACCCAGACCGGCGTGTGTGGCACACGTGTGAGCAGTGTAGTTCTACCTTAATAGTTTCTATTAACAAGTTTTCAGCAATCCCTAAACAGTTGGGTCTAGACCGATGTACAAAGACGCCAAAGGTGTAGACGTAGACTTATATCTGAAAAAGATTATGAGCAGGCTTCCGGTCGTCGAATTTTCTTAAATTATTATTTTACATTGTGTTGAAAGGAATGTTAGAAAAGTACTTCTTACGTGTATATTGCTAAATGAACTCAGGCAAACATGATTGGTCCCTATACTTCGCAATAAGGTGGTCGCGTCACGGTCGCACTGCAACTCGCAAGTAGTTAGCGCAGCCTCGCACGGTCAACGACACTCACAAAAAAGCTAGCTTCACTAAAAACAAATAAATTAACTCTCAAACCATTCCATAAAGTGTTCTGAATATATGTACGCCACCAACGAACTGCAGGAATCATCGCCTCCGATATTCGCGACGTTTTCCACCGTCGACATCGTTTTTTTTTCTCAATTAACATCAATGTCATGTATAATAGACTATCGATATAACTGCCAGTAACATGGCAGGCATACCTACAGTCTATTATATGTGTTGTGTTTTTTAGAGTTCATTAACATTGTTTTAATTAATAAATTTAACAATTTTTTGCATTGTAGTGTATTATTGTATTCAAATTGCATTCTTTGTGCAGGTGTTGACTTTCTCCTACCCGCTAACACTAGCAGGAAAATGTTGCGTTGCTCTCGATTATCATAAATTCAGTTATTTCAGTAGCATTGCATGAAATGGACGTACAGGACATTTCACATGTTGCATCTCCTGTGCCAATGCAGTACCTTTTTTTTTGTATAAAGTAGATTCATATATTTTTATTTTCTTAATTTGTCGACAATAATTTCCAGTTAATAGTAAAAAAAAAGAGTAATAAAGATAATATGCAGCGTGACAGTTAATTTGTTTGTCAAGTGATGATGGCATACATGTGTAGATAGTGGATGTGGTAGCACGATGTTGGGCGACACTAAGTCAGTACTAGAGGTCATGTCACGAGCTCATAGCTACCGCGCGCTGCGACCGCTGCAGCCAGACTAGCGCAGGGCAGGTGTTCGCGCGAGTGAAGCGGTAGTGAGCTTGTGTTGGTGTGGTTGCAGTTGGGTTGCGCGTTACACTGCATGCTCCGACCAAATCTTCACTTCACAGCGGCACCAGCGCCAACCACAAACCCGCCACAAACGCCACACAAGAATAGGTACTAAACTATATTTATTTCTTCATTTATGTGTTTTTGTGTTCCGCACCGTGCGCCGCGGCTGTTATCAGATAGAGATGCCTCTACTATGTGAAATATATCGCTGAAGCCATAATTTAGTACGCATTTGATAAATTACTATCCCTACAGAAGCAACATTTTAATGCATTCTTTTGTGATTTGTTTTCGCATACTTAAAGCTTAACGTTTGACCTAATTTGACTAGTCAGTATTTAGTATCTGTAGATATGTATTAACTTTTAACTGATCGCATCGATGTTTGCATCATTCGTGGATTTACTACGACCACACAGAGCCCTCAGTCTCATTGTACTCGATTCTCTATCTAAAGATCACAAGGAAGTTCCGCTCGTAGTTCCCCACCGTTCACGATCGCCGAGCGGACGCAAAACAGATTTACAATATCGGCACTGTAAATACTCCATGACAGCGAGCGTTCTGCATGATCGAAACGTGTGTTTTTCGATTAAATTTCAGGTAGTAGTAAGAAAACCGGTAAGCACCGTACCGGGCCTCAAACCTCGGAATCGAACGTCGAAAGCGGACTAGACCTGTCGGACTTGGACCTCAGCTCCATCGAGTTCTCCGAGCGCGAGATGCGCGCGCTGTCGGGCCTCACGCCCGCGCTGTCGCGCCGGCTGCAGCGACAGCTGCTCGCGCACCTGCCGCCCGGCGCCGCGCGCACGCTGCGCCGCACGCTGTCGCTGCACGGCGCCCGCGCGCGCCCGCCCGCGCCCACGCGCTCCCTCTCCGCCGACCACGACCAGCCCGACGCCGCCGCTGAACCTGCTGCGCCCAGCGACTCCGCTAAACCCACTGCGACAATCGCGCCCGTTGAACCCACTGCGCCCATCGCGCCTGCTGAAGTCACTGCGCCCGCTGAACCCACTGCGCCTATCGCGCCTAAAGATCCGTCACCGCCTATTGACGAGCCCACTCCGCCTGTTGCCGTCCCCGAGACCCCCAAAGAGACAAAGGAAGAAAGTCCAATTGACGCCACGACACCACAATACTCAACTCTGCCGCGGCCGCGAAGACGGTCCGGTTCGCGGGAAGTGACTCCCCTGCTAGCCGCAGTGGACGTAGAGTGTCCATCGCCTAACTCACTCATTAGAGAACCTCTACCGACGCGGCCGCGTGACCGGCCCCTGCTCAGTAAATACTTGACCCCGGAGCGCACTCTGTCTCTAGACGACACGTACTGCTCGGACGGCGGCAGCGGCACATCGGAGTCCAGCCTCACGACGTACGGCGGCCCGGCGCTGGGCGCGGCACTGCGCCGACACTCGCTGCGCGCGGGCAGCGGAGACCAGCCACGCGCGGGTAGCGGCGACCAGCCGCGCGCAGGGAACGGTGACCTGCCACGCGTGGGGAGCGGTGACCAGACACGCGCGGGGAGCGGGGACCAGACGCGCGCGGGGAGCGGTGACCAGCCGCGCCGCCGCGTCTCCAGGTTCCTTCGACCTGACTTTTTCGAATCCCCGCCCACTATTGACGAAAATCTTTACGAGCGACAACGCAAAGAAAGGGAATTAGAAACACAGAAAATCTTGCGAGAAATCAGAGAGAAAAGAAACAAATCGCAGGAGGCGGCGGCCGCGAAAAGTCCTACGGACATTGCCGACGCTCCTCTAGCATTTAGAGATGACATTACCGCTCTAAAGAAAAGTGTCTCACCCGTTTTACTCGTCGGAAGCAAGGAG
The DNA here is from genome assembly GCA_949316375.1 of Mythimna vitellina. Classification (NCBI taxonomy): domain Eukaryota; kingdom Metazoa; phylum Arthropoda; class Insecta; order Lepidoptera; family Noctuidae; genus Mythimna; species Mythimna vitellina. Next base: position 9,100,804 of record OX438688.1, read on the forward strand.
CGCAGCAGGTCCAACACTCCATTTTTCCCGATTCTTGACAAAATCAAGGAAACCGCAGTGGATTCGTCCGCATCGACGTCGAACTCGAAACGTTATACTAATTTAGAAAACACAAGACTAAAAACAGTTGTCGATGAAAATTCCTCTAGTAAAGATTCCAGATTGATCAGACCCAAAAGCTACCCTGTGAAGACTTTAGAATCTATAGATGAGCCTAGTGAAAACGTGCTGCCTGAAAGTTCGTTTAGTAGAGAATTTGATAAAGAGAGGTCCTTGCCGAGGGAGTCTAAATTGATAAGACCGAAAAGTTACCCTGCAAGTAGTCCATCGCCAGAAAAAGTTTATATAAATCGTAACGTTAAAGTAGAAGATTCTAAAGAAACTTTACCGAAAGATGAGGTTATCAATCCCGAAATTAAATCAGATGTAGAAGTAAGTTTCAGTATTACGTTGCCTAAGAAAAAGCTAGAAGTAGCGACAAAATCCGATTCAGTAAAAAATAATGCCACACTGGAACAAAGTAACGATTCTAAATCAGGATCCGATGTTCAATCGAGTGACAATAGTTTGTCTTTGAAAAAGTATAGTATTATCAAAAACAGAGATAATGATAAGTCTGAAACGACGGAAGTTAAAACAGAAAACAGTATTCCGAATGGCGGACCATCGGTTGATGTTGCGAAAGTTACAACTAATGGAGACGCTAAACACACACCTACAGATCAGTCGTCAAAGAAAGACGAAACCGTGACAAAAACTACTGATAGTGATCAAACAGAAAAGAAAGGTACAGTAAAGAAAAAGATTATTAGGAAAGTTTCATCGAAATCTAAGACTGATTTAGGAAGCAACCAAGAAACCAGTGATGTTAAAACATCTGAAAAGAAGAAAGTTACTAAGAAAGTAAAGGAAAAGGTTGCCGATGAGGATGGTTCGAAATCAACAACTGTCACAAAAAAGAAATCCGTTTTGCAATCGATAGGTCATAAGTTAGAAAAGTTTGCGTCTAATAAATCTAGCTCCCCAGAAAAGGGGACTGAAAATAGTGTAAGGAATGATACGAAAAAAGATAGTTCTAAGTTAAGCAGATTGCAACGAGAGCAATCGGTGCCGGTCAACGTCGAACCTACAACCGAATCTAATCTTATTAAAAGAGCAGTCACACTGACTGATGTCGCCGCTCTGGAAACTCAGCAAGCACCTCAAAACAAAACCACCGTATCAAAAGTATTAGGGCTCTTTAAAAAATTCGAGCCCAAGGAAAGATCGAAACCTGTTGTTGAAAAATCACTCTGCGAAAGTCTTGAACAGCCTAATGAGAGTAATTGTAAAACTGAATCTAATCTAGAAGCCAGTGCCGACAGTCTTGACAAAGACAAACCTCGTCGACCAACGTCGCTACTGTTAAATGGTCTCGGACGCAAAAACAAATACGGAAGAACCTCTAGTGACAGCGTCTCCGCACTGTCTATAGATAACGATGACCAACCAGCGTCCAAAAAGGAAAACGAATCCAAGAACATTAGAAACAGTTTAAAATTAGATTTCTCTAGATTGCCAAGAGTTAAGAAAATAGTTCCTACTAATCCTGTGATAGAACCTCAAATTATGAATATTTCCTCTGTTGACGGTGAGACTGAAAAGAAAGATATTCCAGAAAAGAATGCCACACTTGTAGACAGTAGCACACGTACCGATAGCACTGAAGCACAGAGCCGCAGTCGGTCGAGAAGTAGGTCAACTATTTCCAACTCCGAGTTGAAGTCTGACATTAGTGCTGATAATAAATTTTCCGACAGAAACCCGCTTTCACCTACAGAGAATACCGCAATAAACCTCCGCAGTCACGATTCCACCACACCTGAAAAAGAAGACATTTTAGATAGAATACGTAGGAAAAGCTTTTATTCAAGATTCAACGAAAAGAAACAACGACGAAAGAGTAGTTTAGTGGGCCCTGGAGCAGCCGAGTACGACCCGGTCGCTAGGATACACTCTCAGCCGACGGACACGAAGTACGACGTGTCCCCGACGTCGCCGCTCAACTACGACCTGTCGCCGCTGTCTCCCGGGCTCTCCGTCTCGTCTGACTTGTCGCCGTCCACGGAACGCTATAGATCTCTTTTAACCGACCTGCCTGTTAACACTAGGACTAACTTAAGGTTTGAAAACTATGGACTGAATGATAAAATTGATACTTATAGATCTCTAGATCGCAACGACTTTAGAAAATATCCGGGGAGCAGAAGTTATTTAGATTACGACCAACCGTCCCCGTCCTCGTACGGTGCCAACCGGTACTCCAGAACGAAATCTCTCTTGGACAGCTCCGATGGAACTGAGGATAATAGTCTTGTCAATTCGTTGAGAGATCCGCACAAATACAACAGAACCATATCAATGTATTCGCCTGGTAACTATGCTACTTATAGACCAAAAAGAACAACTCGCAACTCTGCGATTATTTTGAAAGAGAGCGAAAAAGAACCGAGCCCTGAAAACATATTGGAAAAAATAAGGCAAAGAAAAAAGATATCAATCAGCGTGACCAGGAAACCCGATGCTGAAAAGGAAACACTGCCAAGGTGTGTATACTTTTGTACTTACATGTCACGTAAATAATTTCAAATAACTTTCCCAAAGTGAAAGATAATACGATTTTATTCTGTGCACGCTTCACGCTTCCGAATTAAAGTTTATAGCACTAATGCTTTTAAAAAGTTTTATATCCTATAAATAGCAAACGAAGAACTTTTGTGAAATATGTAAAATACTAGAATGCCTCCAAATGTAGATAGTAGATCTAATACTCACTTTAAAGAGTCCACAATGATATTGCTCGTAGAGAAATCGAAAACAAAATCACTGCTGCTACCAACATCATTTTAACGTTCGAAATCATGACAGTAGAATTAATATTTTAAATGTACTCGTAATATGCACTTCATAATTGACACATCACAGAGCAATACAAGAAGAAAAGCGCCCTTGCCAGTGTGTATCTGCAGCCACATAACGCCCGTCTAATGTTTCAGATCCAATATCTTACCGAAAGGCGACCGCGAAGGCGACGGTGCAGAATGCTCTGAGAAAGTTGACTGAGAGGAATTATTGATTATGCAGGATATTACTTGATTTTGTGATTTATATAAGCATTTTTGACAATTAACTTTGCGAACTTATTGCGAGGATTAGGAGTAGGCGTATCTGACGGAACTTGATGCTTTCATTGTTTTTGTTACTTATAACTTATTTACAATGTCATTATAGTCTTTTATTAGTGTTGACCTAATCGAGGCTGTATCGATACTCTTGCCAAACGTAGCATTATACTCACGTGTTTTTAGAATTCATGTAAATTAAAAGAATCTCATCACCGACAGAAGACTGTCTTTAGTGGCAAATATAGGTAATACTTATTGCAATGAATCTCTCACTGAACTCAATGTATCCTAAAAGTCATGCAAAATTAGAATTAAATGTAACTTGAACATTTCCGAATGTTAGGCATTTGGATTATAAAATCAAATTAATTATTAATAGGGTTTAGCTAGTGTCACACAGATTCATCAAATTACAACATAATATAGTATTTATAAATGTTTTGTATGAAGTTTGTTGGCTTTCTCCAAAGCGCGGTGACCGACTGCCGCACATTTGATACAGCTTTTTAAGCTGAACAGATTTTGTTACTGTTATAATAAATATACGATTGACTATTGAAGTGTAATAATATATTTTGCAAAGAGTGGACTTTTTGTTAAGTGTTTATTGTAAATTGATTCTTATGTGCCTTTATAAAACATAAGTGACTGGATTTGATATAGTCCATTTTATTGAAACATATAAAATGACACAAATTTTAGAGTGTGTTTGCACAAATACGTTTTACTCAACATTATTAACTATAATTTTTCTTAGTTTACTATCAATTTACATTTTTTTATGTGACCCTAAGTCAATTTAAGTTTAAATATTTATCATAATCATTATAGTATTGAATGCTAAGTCACGACGTAACAGTAATCGAATAGAATGGTGCTTAGATGATTTCATTAGGGATAACTATTTATAGACCGGACTTGTTATAGACTCACACAAAACGTGTATATTTTTAGCAATAGCGTTTTCAGTTTTAAATGTATTATTGTAAGCTGCTGTTTGTTCCACTCAACTAGTATTGTATACGACGTCGCGGTTGTCGCGCTACTCGTCTCATAATTCTTTTGCTGTACAAGTCAGGAAGCGGCTAGATATCAGTGGTATTAACTGTTAAAAAAAGCAATAATTTTACGCAATCCGTTCATCGTCGTAATTTCGAATCTATTTATTAATTTTTATTAGAATTGAAAATTATTTATTGGTGTGTGGTGATTTTTAATGTTTCTCTTTTTATCATAGTTACCGCGGTGACATTGGAACTGTGATTCTTACGATTGATATTAAATTTGCTATCACACACGTTTTGTATTGAATGTGAATAAATTATATAGTTAAAAGAATGTGTTTTATTGTTTAGGCCCCTCGCCCACGGCGACTTTTTGTAGCGATGCTGTCGCGCGCTTAAGCGCGCGACAGCATCGCTACTAACGCGTGTTAGTCGCATTTACAAGAGCTATAGAAAAGATGCTAACGCGCTACAGCATCGCGACTGTATTGATACGAACGCGCTACAGCATCGCTATAAAAAGTCGCCGTGTGCGAGGGACCTTACATGCGCAAGGGCATCCATGCATCTCACTACCGTAAAACGGGGTGAATAGAAACAAAACTTTAATGGGAATTGTCACGTAATTGAAAAATTGTTTGCAGTATTTGATTACTCGGAATTATAGAAATGGTATATTAAAACACATTATTGAAACTAAAAATATAAATATATATCAAAGTAAAAATCTTAATTAAAATTTTGTTTCTATTCACCCCATTTAACTGTACTAGATGTTTTGAAAAGAGGGTGAAGCTCATGGAATGTTTGTTTTTGGAGATAAGCTAAGGGCCTAAATAAAAAACTGCGATGCTCCGTAAAAATCTACGAGCTCGCAAGTCTCATCACAAGAACTTGTGAGTTGATTCTGGAAGTGTCGTGAAAGTTAGCCAATAAAGCGATTCTTCAAATTTAACTGAAAATTAAAACTCGAAATCGGTATACATTTGGTATTTATTATGATATTACGTTGACATTTTAAGTACTTGTAAGTACGAATATATTCATAAAAACAATAATCAGTATACATTTGATATCTAATAGACTAAGTTGATATTTAATTTCAGTACCAGTACAATTATATCATAACATTAGGTCTATGAAGTATAGTGGTTTCAAATCACGAGCATGAGACGTGAGTCATAGTCATAATTACGGGTTAAACTCAATGACAAGTATCTCATGAGCTTGTAATAGGGAACAGCAAACATTATTTAGTACAATTTTACAATTCATTTTGTCGGATTATTTCATAATAGGAACCCAGCTTCGCACGGGTATTATAAATCTTTGATATTCTCGGGTTTTCTCTTCTATAATATACCTTTCTAATGAATCACTGTATATTGGTAATAATCGCATGAAGATCCGTTCAGTAGTTTTTGAGTTTATTGCGGACAGACGCGGTGGGGGACTTCGATTTATAACATGTAGGGATAAGGATATGTAAGGACAAGATACTTGTCATAGTAATTTCTGATGGAAGTACACTCGTGAAATATTACAACTGTTGCTATGGTTGTGTTGTTTTTATGTGGCGATAGCTTGGAGTTCTTCGAAGTATTTGCTGTCCTTGTCTGCCAGTTGTTCGAGAATCTCATCGATGTCCGTGTTCGGGAAACGTTCCACCCACGACTTGATCATACCTTCAGCCGACGCTGGGTAGCGCTTCATGTCTACTTCCTCACCTGAAATGACAAAGACTTTTAGTAATATGTTTTAGTGTGCAAAACAATAAAAAGTTAGGAACTAAACTACGACGACGCGTTCGGTTTTCCCGAATAAATAAAACGCTCTGTGCGTATGGGTGGGATGTCCACCATGTACCGTACGTCTAGTAGTCCGATGATGGAACGGACTTGGCGAAATTAGATTGTGCAATTCCAGTGCACACTCCCCGAAATGTAAACGACACAAAAACCGACAGGCTAGCAATTCGGCGGCGATGCCCAACGTTTTGGAGCTTCGACGCAACAAGTGCATCATTGCCGATGATTCTTTTGGCTCGCCTCTCAATCGACTCTAGCGCATCAAGCTGGTATTTGGCAGACCCGTCCCAAAGATGAGAACAGTACTCCATACACGATCATACTTTAGCTGAATAAAGGTTGAGCAGCTGTTCTGGCGTGAAGTACCGTCTCACCTTTGCTAAAATCGCCAATTTTTTGGCAGCAAGTTGAGCCTTTGCCTCGATGTATGAGCCGAAATTGAGAGTTGACGACAACGCTAAGTAAGTATAGCGCTATACTTCAGCACTATAGTTAGAGACTTGAACAGTCAGAATTGGGTGAATTTTGAAGCAATAACTTGACTAATTTCAATAAAGTGGAAGTGGAGTTTTTTGACATTTTAACCATAAGGAAACTCTTATGGCTAGTCGTAATCGTAAACCCAGAAACAATGTGCACTTACCTTTGTTGCTATTGATAAGAACAGTATTGGGCTGTACGAAGATGTTGCGCGGCTGTTTGTGCATCAACACGATGTCGCGCCAACGATTCCAGGGCTCGTCCAGCCGGCTGTACTTCTCGAATAGCTTTTCACCCGATTCGAAGTCAGCCGTAGCCTTTATTGTTTGCAGTTTTACTAGGAAATCGCCTGGAAATTCATGTGAAATTTAATATTTTGTGATGGGATAAACAATCTTATTACAGGCGATATTTCACAGAAGTTTATCTTTAGTTATTGTATGACGATAAAAAAATAAAACAAAAACACCTCTATTCTATAATTTCAAGTACATAACCTTCCCCTTCCTCAATTGTTACTTGAAATTTCGAAATATCAACGCTCAAGAACATACCGACAACATTAAAACGAAACTTCAAAGTAATCTCGTCATAAGCTGTCTTTCTGTTTTATCATAAGCATAATCAGCATTATCCCCACTGCAGGAACCAGGCCTCCTATCTCGGAGAGGAAATGCGGACCACGCGGGCCCAGTGCGGGTTGATGGATGTCACATGTCTTGAACTTTTTGGCTCTGTGACATATCGGTTTCCTCACGGTGTTTTCCTTCACTGTTGAGAGCAGTGGTGATGATATAAATTATCAAAGTAATGTGCCTGCCTGGGTTTAAGCCCGTAATCTACAACTCGTAAGTCGGGGCTGTTAGCACTAGGCCACCACTGCTCTTTACTGTTTGCGACGGAATAAACAATATACTAATATTGTTGCTGGCTTAATTTCACGGAAGTTTATCAATATTTTATTACGATAATACAAACAAAAACAGTTTTACTTCATGAATTCAAGTAGATAACTATTTTACCAGCCGCAGTTGACCCCGCTCCGTAATTAATTGTTACTTGCGAAATATCAACGCTCAAGGACATTCATACACCATTAAATGAAACTTTAAAGAAACCGCGTCCTAAGCCATCGACAGCTGGAACTCAGGCTTCAGGCTAGAGCCGTAATCCACCACGCGGTCTCAGTGTGGGTTGGTGAATGTCACATGTCTTCTAACCTTTGGTTTAAGGATACATAACATACATCACCTAATCTCTTACGCACCCCGATTTTGTTCACATTCACACACTCAAACGTGCCCACATGCACCCCCCGCACACCCTTGTCCCCCACAATACTCACCTTCCATTACACGCACACACACCTCACAATTAAAACAGACACATAAATTATTGTAGCGGTAGGACGACACCGTCCATCAATTGTTGTAACAATAATAGTGTATAAGAGTAATATTATGTTGGTTTCCTCACAATGCTTTTCTCCTTCACTGTTTTGTGAGCAGTGATGGTGACTTACACCAAGTTTAGCTCGTATTTGAAACCACGAGATATAACTCGTATGTCGGCCATTACCACTGACCTAACATTGCTCTTATAACACTGTATTTATAATTTTCTCACGTACCAATGATCTTCTTCCCCCTTGTGGCGAGATGTTCCCGCTGCAGTGTGAGTAAAAGGTTCTTGCCAGGTTCTGACTCCGTGACGGTGAGCATGCCTTCTCCCTCCAGCTCCAATAGACGCATCAGCACGAAGCGAGCACGGGCGTGTGCCTGTTATAATCATTTTGGGTATGAAAAGGCTACTTGAAAAAGTAAATGAATGACACAGAAAGCGTAATAAATTATATCAATAAACATAGGATTGAAATTAGCCATTCAAAAACTTTATTATGTCCACTGATTCACACTCATACTAATATTAATATTGTAAGGACTAAGAAGTTTGTATGTGTGTGTGTATGTTAGTTACTTCTTCACACTTTTAAACGGCGAAAATTTTGAGTAATATATTGATAGCTAAGCCAAAGACTTAATCAAAATTATTTTTATCAAACACAGTACCTGCAGCCAAGTCTTGGTGGCAGGCTGGTACATCTCCGTGGCCTTCGCAGCTCCGTTCCACAGCAGACTCAGCCAGTTCACGTAGATCACGTCCTGGGCTTCCTGACCTTCGTAACCGAAGATTCTGAATGGAAAGAAATAGACAACATTACATCATGCCTGTATACTCCGAAGGGTCTATCAACTTTAATTCAAACTCCAGACTACTGGGAGGACTGAGGAATTGTTCTAAAAAGTTACCGCGGCCCTAGAAACGCAAAGGGCAACTGATGGAACACAAAGACATGTCAGTAAAAGTTACCGCGGTCCTAGAAACGTAAAGGGCAACTGATGGAACACGAGGGGATGAACGAAACTGTTTTTTTTTTTAAATGATATAAACTAATGCCTGACTGTGATCCCACCTGATAAGCAGTATGGATGGCAAAGTCCATATTCAAATAAGTCCCAACCCTGATTATGATGAAAACTGCATCATTACATTTTTGCAATATTAATATTCTCTCTAAAGATTTAATTATAGGAAATAATAACATATGGCATCCAAATAAATTCTTGTGTTTTCCGATGGCATCCAATGCCGCAGGTTTAGTTTTTATCAAAATCGGGCCCACGACTCTAGAGTATTTTTTTTAATTTTAATCTTTTTAATTGATATAAACCAGTACTTGACTGCGATTCTACATGATGGTAAGCAGTGATGCATTTTTTTGTTATTCCTCGTTTCAGATTTGGTCATTCATACCTACTTTAAAAAAATCACCTTGTTTAGGCCTAATGTACGGGATATACACCGAAATTTTCACTCGTTCAGTGAGTCACTGACGTTAATATTTCATACATTTTGCACACAATTATATTCGTCTATAACTTTGATATGAACCATCCCTCAGTACGTTACTCACTTCAGTATCTCGGGAACCAATGAGAGGTACAGCCCGACGGCCTCAGCGCGGCACTCTTCGAAGGCAGAGCCGAGCGTCGTGAACGTGCCATCGTACGTTTCTCCCGGCCTGTACCACTTCTCAATCTCCTTGCCTGTCAAACAGAGTTAGTCGCGTTATGTAGGTAAGCCATACACGTAGGTACACTCTACCTGTGCAGACTGAGCGGGAACTATGTTAGATCGACGCACACGTGGGCGACGCCTGAGTTGTACTTAGCGTCGCATCGCGTGGCGTGGGTCTAGTGTAGCTCTACAAGTCCAGTTGCCATATAAAATGTATGTAGACAAACGCGCCCAGATCGGCGTACGTGGCAAATGTGGGCACTATGTAGTTTTATCTTTATACACAATGTTGTAGTGTGTATGGCACGGTGCTACGGCATGCCTGAGCGGAAGGTTTTTTTTCGCTTCCATGTAGTGTTACCAAGAATAACAACTTTTATATATATAATAAGCATAATCAACCTTTTAATGTTCCCACTGCTGGGACTCAGGCCTCCTCTCTCTAGGAGAGGGAATGGGCCGTAATCTACCACGCGGGCCCAGTGCGGATTGGTGAATGTCACATGTCTTCGAATTTTTGGTTCTAGGACATGCCGGTTTCCTCACGATGTTTTCCTTCACCGATATGAGAGCAGTGGTGATGAAAATAAATTACACAAAGTAATGCGCCTGGCTAGGTTTGAACAGTTTTTATACTTTACTCCGATAGCCTGTATTGATTAAAAAAACTTCACAAGTCTCAGTATATGGCTCCGGTAGACCTCTCCTCTCCGACTTCTTTTCTAGATCGAGGCTTGTGTGGGTGCTGTTTTGTCTCAAATGTGGTTTATTCCTCCATGTTGCATCCAACTATTTAAGCAACCAACCCTCATATTTGAGCTAGCCCACATGACAGTAAAACACGCTAAGGGAATCAAGACCATTTGCTATAAAACACAAAACCTAACTAACTCTAGCGACTACCACATAATTATGCAGAAATACGCGTACTCAAAACATATGTGTTGTGCCTACTTTTGTATTCAGTGTCCCGGAAGTTGCTTGTACTTTCTCCTCCGTAGGTATCTACGCATTGATACGGGCAAGCAGCTTCAACTTTCTGACTACATGACCTTCTTCTTGGCAACTCAAATAGGCCTGTAAATTGTAATAAATACTTATACAAGTCGATCATGTCATCGACTTGACGAAGAGTTGCGTAACTAAATGTAGGTTTACTCTCGTTGTATTTCCTTTTTTGGGAGGAAAATCATCAAATAACTGCTCTCTGGGTGGAGCGAGGAGAATGACAGACTTTTACTGACTAAAACCCATCTGTGTTCCTTCTGTTGCCCTATGCGTTTCAGGGCCGCGGTAGCTCTTTCTAAAAACCCCGCAGTTATTATTCATATATACTCTCTACTCGTAGTCTACTGTTGTATTTGCATAATTATGTGAAAGACCGAGATAGCCAGGATATAGGTACTTGTACCAAGCTGAAAACTTGGTTTTCTTTTGCCCTTATAGAGATTGAACTAATTTTGTCAATTTGTAACAGAAAAAAAGGAGATGAAAGTGCGAATAAAGTGAGGTCAAAAATGTTATATTAAAGAACCTAGCATGATATGAGACTATTTTTTTAATGTATTTTTTTATAGTTATTCTGTATATTTTAATGAAAGCCAGATAGGTACAAGGGGACTTCCATAGACCTATTTATCAGCTATGTACTTGTTATTATAATGGGCGGAATAAATACTCAATCGTACCGGTGAGTGGATTCTTGACTTTATCCTTGTTAAAGTTGAATGTACCGTCTGATTTCTGCTGCAACAGTTTACCGCTGCCGTGGCCGAGCAACTCGTGTAGACCTACTTGTACCTGTAAACAAAAATATAAGGTTAATATGACCTAAAGGCAATGGGTCATATTGACCCCATCATACCTGTTGAGCTATCCTGGCGTCAGTGACAGCAGCGCCGATTCATTTCTGCACTAACTAAACTTATTTTAAACAATCGCTCTTTTTTACACAAGCAACGTATAAAAAAAGTGTGAAATAAAAATATTTTTTTTTTTAATAATACCCCTACGCAAAATACTATTAAAAAGTAAAAAATAAGTTAATAAATTACTCTTTCAGCCGTTTTCACTTCATTAAAAAAACTATAAATATTTTAAAGATGAGCGTCGCTGAGTTGGGGGACCGCAATGTGAAGAAGTTAACTTTAACGAATAGAAAATACCTACCTACTAGTTTTAAATGGTATATAAGAAATTTTTGTTTGTAAGTTTAGTAGAATAAAGTTGTTTTTCCACCAATATTGCATCATTAATTCAACATCATCTTCCTGCCTTTGTCCTGTGTTGTTGGGGGTCAGCGCAACCCCTTTTTTCCTCCATAATGTCCTGTCACCGGTCACACTATCACTAACTCCCTGCAGACAATTGAGAACTAATCTTAAGTTCCAAACGTAGAAGTTCCTCACCTCAAAGGCAGCAACCCTGTATTTCTCCAAGAGCACCTTGTCGCTATCGCTCAAGAATGGAATGACACTCTCCTTGTAGGCAGCTGGGATCACGTTGCCAAGAGACACGTTCTTGAAGCCAAAGTTCTGACGAATCTCATCATCTGTCAACAAATTCGTTGGTATTTTAATTTGCTACTTCACAGTCCAGGGAGATTTTTTGTTCTCAAGATAAAGATAAAAATGCAAAGTAGAGTCAGAAAAGAGAGGAGAGGGAGAAAATAGTCAAAGAAGTCATAAATTTGGTTTATAACAAATAGAAAATGCGTTATTAGTTTACTCAACAAGTTAGCGGGTGATGGTTAAGGTTTTTTAATCTAATTATCACCAGGTTTTTAAATGAAAACTTATAACATCGGCTTCGAGGGCCTCTCCCGGTCCGTTTGCGTCAGCGAGAGTATGGTTAACAGCTTGTTATTTCATCCAACGCAGTGTTTGATAAAGACGCAACGGGAAGAAAGAAAGATAGGGCTTGAACGTTGTGTTGGCATTCGGTAACTTTCAGGTACAAGCTTTTTGAAATATTCGAATTACGTTTTTTTTTTAAACCATAATAGTTTTTTTTTTATTTCGTCATTTGGAATCTCGATTTAATGTGTAAGGTTTCCATAAATATATTTTTTTACTTTTTAATTTATGAGTACATACATTATGAACACGCAAAATAGCAGATTTTGCGAGGTCTATAATGGATAAACATTTATACATACAATTAGGAATGTTGATGCCAGCAGGGATGCCACTTCCAGAGAAAGTCATGACATCTAAACTGGTGAAATCTGGTCTTAGGAAAGTGTCCTTCTCCAGGTCTTCACCCCAGGGCAGGTACTTGATGAACCTTTCGGCTCCATCGACGAGGTCGCCGAATTTCTTAGACATTTCCTTGTTGACCATAGCTACGAATCCTTCGAACTCCCCGCGCTGACCGCTGGGGTCACGATACGTCTCGATGAAGCCTTGGTATCTGTGGATGATCGGTAAAGGTTCGTGAAAATGTTTTTGAGTCCATGGCTTAAGAATCAAGTGGTGCAAGTCATTTCGAATCAATAATAAAGAGCCCAGAATCGTTTCTGCATGATACTCATAAGGATTAGAGTAGTCCAGAGTTATTGTTACAGGAATGTGCCTCAATCATTCCATGTATACCTTAAAAATTCAGATGACTTGAAAACCTTTTCCTATTTTGGAAGTCGGTTAAAAATAGTGACAGAAAAATTCACACATTGGTAGATATTTCTAAAAAAAAAAAAAGGCCGCCAACGGCGTCTGTTATCTCATAATTTATATTCCGATGTCATTTCGTGGAAAATGGTGTGAAATATACGTTTTTATTACTTCTATAATCCAAACTAGATAGAATAAAATCATCAACGACATCAAAATCAAAGACTACTAATATTTATATACTACTACTACTAATATTTTTTTAAACTACAAAAACTCCTTACGTTTCAATGATCGGTCCCTTATCCTGAGTCCAGAACCTGCTTCCCTCCTTATGTTCATTCAAGTTGCCTTCCTTGAAACTGTTAACATAATGTGTCAGCATATTCCTTTGGTTGTCGTTGGCGGCATACTCCCTTGCCATTGTCAGATTTTCGTTGACTTTCTTCAAGAGAGGGGAGTAGTCCCCCCGAGTGACCTGGAAGTATGCTCCTTTGTATTTCTCCATGGCCATGGTCAGGCCTGGTGCTGGTGTTTGCTCCACGCTGGCCAAGTGGATAGTGTATAATGGTACTGTGGAAAAAAACATGATATTGGTTAATTGGATTGACGTAATGGCCCAGTGGTTAAGGCAACCCACCTCTCATGCACGAGGTTTCGGTTTCAAAACCGGGTAAGTACTAACGTAATTTTTCAATTTATATGTCGTTTTTAAGTTTATCTAGGACAATACTGACACCCCATGTCTCAGAAAGCACGTAAAGCTGCTGGTCCCGGTTGTCATTCGTAGATTTTGACAGTTGTTACAGGTAGACAGACAATAGACAGTCTGACCATCAGAATATCCAAGGAGTATCGTGTTCCTTAGTAACTAGGTTGTAAAAGTCTAATAGACAGTCGCACCATATAAAACATAGGTATTCGGCCGCGTCCTGCTAGACTGGAAGTCGACCCCAAGGTAGTTGGGAAAAGGTTTTCTCCTTCTAAACTTACCGTCATTTTCCACTGTAGTTTTGAATGTTCGACAGATGTATGCTTCTAATAGTTTAGTTTTCATCCAATCATTCACTAACTGTGAATCTTGTTCCGTCATGTTACTAGAGAAGTAAGTGGTGACACCCTGGAAATAATGTATGGGCTACATAATATTGGAGTGGCTTTTTGAGTTCATAGTTTGTTTAGTTTCACTTATGTTGTTTATTTGAAATTGATTGTTCCTCTAAAAATAATTTTTCAAATCCGTTTCATATTAGACTAGCTTCCGCCAGTGGCTTCACTCGCGTGAATGCAGGTTTCTCCATACAAACTTTGGACCCTGTTTCATTCTATTAGGAGGTGAATTTTGGAAAATCCTCTCTTAGTGCTCGCCTGCGTCATAAAAGGAAGTTTTGTGCAAAATTTCACGCTCCTATTCCCAGTAGTTTCGGCTGTGCGTTGATATGTCAGTCGGTTAGTTTCCCCTTTTATACATATAGATAAATTAGAAACCTTTCAAAACTTGTGGAAGGGCTAACTGTGAAGTAACATACAGAGGATACATGTGTATAAAAGAGATAGCGAGACGTTCTCACCACGCCACTCTTCCTCATATCAATATTTTAAATGCTAATTGCTGCTTAGTTTGCATTTGTTTTAGCAAATTTTGATGCTGTTTTCAGCATTTTATTTTTAGTGTAATATAAAATATTATATAATAATAAACAAAGGCAAATAGTCAATTAAACATTTTCTCAGAAAAGCTGGTACATAACAGGCCGTCTGATAAAATTACTCTGTAGCGACTAGTGAAATCTATAAGAACTAAACTGCACTCGTCGCATTTTTTGCGTGTGGACATGGCATTATGCTAAGCGTTCGGCCGTTTTGCACGGACGTGGCGCATATATGGTTTTTTTTGGTTGGTGTGTAATGTAAGTCTTAAGTTTGCGCTTTTTACGGCAAATAAAATATTTTTCATCCTTCCTTTCTTTCATCGCAGTATTAGAGTTCTCGGCGCGACAGAGAGATTATACAATAGTCTAATGTGAACTATCGAGCAGTTGCATGGACCAGACACAACACCCGTCTGGTCGGAGGATCCTACCATCCGTCCACAAGAGTTTGCGGGACTTTACACTCTGTGCCACAACTGAATAAACAGCTTTCCAAATAGACAGCCCCATTAATAAACATTTCATGGTAACTAAGATTTACATAATTATTTACTGACCTCTGGAGCTAAACCAAGACGAGTAAGCCTCGGAGAAATGCTGTATATAAACTTCTCTGTTTGTTGCCATATCTTCATCATATGCTGAGGGTCATCTTCAAAAGCCTTAGAACCTTTCACAATAAGCTCGAAAGAGTTTTTAGGTAAATTCGGAATGAACTTTGTATCACCAAAACCTTTGTAGTTACCGCTGTTGGCAAATATACCTCCAGCATACACTAAAAATGCCTGAAAACCACAAAAGAACAATTTTGATAATAATAGGATGTTTTTCGACCGCAAAATAGTAAATAGATAATGTGTTTATTTGTTCATAGGATGTGGTGAAGTTATCAGTAATATTTTGTTAATGAAAATGTTAGGTAAAAGAGAGACAACATTGAATGTCTCGGAAATAGAATGTACTAGAAAATACAATTACATTAACAAAGTAATATTATAAAAGCGAAAGTTTGTGAAGTGTATACTTGTAAATTACTCCTACAAGCTGAAATTACTGAAGGGATTTAGATGAAATTTGCCACACGGTTACACTACGTCCACACTCGCCCGCGGCTCTAGTGACTCTCTCCGTAGGCACTTGTACATGAGCACACGAGACAGTGTATGTACCGTGTCAATTCACATACACTACATCCCTAAAGCACATAGGATACTTCTTTATTCCGGAAATATGTTCCCTTGAGACCATTTTTTTACTTTCACATGGAAATTATGGCATAAGCTAGTATGAAATAAATTTTATATGCATGTGTATGTTTGTTGCTCCCACGCTCAAAAGCCTGAACGGATTTGGATGGAATTTGATAGACCATGTCCATGAGTTAGACAAGAATATGTTTCACACAACATAAATACAAACTTTCACCGTAAAATATTTGTGTGATTGTTTATTATAATAAATAAGTTTGTACAACAAAATTATGTAATACTTTGTAACTTGGAGAGTAAGAAATAAAGGAATAATAAATAAAAAAAGAGTAAATTACCTGAAAATCGTCATTACTAACACCCTGTGCACTTGCAGCATCTTTAAGAGACTGCAAGGATTCCATAGCAAAGATCCTGTGCAGCAAAGCAAAGATCTTGGGAGACTCCGGGCTCGTCTGCATTAGAACTATGAGTCCACCGTTCCATGCCGCCTGGAAAATTAACTCAAGTTACAATATACTAATCACTACGTGTTCTATGAAGTAAGGTTTTACCGCCTTTTTGGTCACACCGCATAGGCGTATACATATAAGAGGGAGGGGTCTGGACCCCATTATAATCTAGCGCCTACCCCAGAATGTTGTGCTAACAATTGGAAATATTATGATGGACGCCAAAATATTTATAACTTCACACAAAAATCAGACATGTCATGGGCCAAGCCCCCTAGCTAGGATTATTGAAAAGTAACCCTAGATACCCTATGTCATAGGTATCACTGTGTATATGGCAGATTTTTGTATGAATTTTTCAATGTTTTTACAAAGCAGGCCATTTATTTCAAATAAACCATTTACAGACACTTTTGAATTGTCAAGAAGTTGGTCGGTCAGAAAATTTAAACTAATTGCACATTTCAAAGCATAGATCTCTTTAGAGAACTACATGCAAGAAACTCTACGGACACTCTCCTTAAAATCATTGATGTATTAAAAAAAGTCTGGTTATATATTTCGTGTTGCTGTTACATCAGCTCAGCAGTTTGTTATATAGACTATCAAAGTATTATACAGGAAGATTTTCAAAAATATCATGAAAAAAATAGGAATAGTTCATGTAAAATATATCTTATTTTTCATAACTAGTATACAACTATATTTATTTTATTAATATACATATTATTTTTTGTTTATCTACTTGCCAGTCATTAAGTGTTTTAGTTACTGTTGCTTTTGCAATAAAGCAAATAGATACAGGTTTCTATAAATACAATAATACTAGAAATACTACAGTATTTCCCAAAAGTAGATAGATATACCCTTTATTGCGGTTACACCAAATATTAAAATAAAAAACTTAAGGTAAACCTCATTGGGTATGTAAAATTATAGACTTTTTCTTTTTGGACCTTTGGGAAGCAATAAAGTGATACTGTTTTTTTAGTCACCTATGTCACTGTACAATAAAGCAAAAATATTTATAGGTAATCCATTCTCTAATTATTGTAATATTGTGCTGTGTTACACAGAACTTTTAATTAGCCTATACTCCTAACTAATTAGGGTACAGGAATTATTCCTGGACCACCAAGATACAGGCTATGCCTAGTTTGGGGCCAATGGCAACTTCTGTGTTTTTTGTTTATTTTCTTACAAATTGTATTTTTCTTATTTTGTTTCCAACTTGTGTGTATCAATAAATAAATAATAATAATAACTTATTTGTGGCCTATACTCCATTCGCAATAAGATTAGAAACTTAAACAAACCTTTTTTACAGTCCATTCAACCAATTTTGACTTCTATTCTGTAGACATAAGGATGGCATTAGAAGCAGTAGTTACAATACCAACTATTTACTGCAGCCGCCATTTGTCATGCCACCAATGTCAAAGTCAAAATTAGAGAATGGACAGTAAAAATGGTTTCAATGGCTAATGGAGTGTAGTCTTAATGAAAATGGCAATATTACTCTTATCTCAATAGGTAAACAAGAGATACAGCTGCTAAGATATGATACTACATTTTGTAGACTAAAAATAAAGTTATATAGTCACTACAAACAAGTATTTAACCTTCCTGCACCTGTGCCAAATTTTGTGCCACCTACACCCACGCATGGTGTTACAAACCAAAAGTTTGGAAGTCAATTTCATGTTATATTGTTTCCTTTTCTTAGTTTTTGCAATCAGTTTTAAGCAAATTGGTTTTGCAGTATATGCTTTGTGCTTGCCATTTAATCACAGGACTAAAACCAATGTTCCTCACATTTGTATGTGTTATAAATCATGGTGAAGGTGAAGAAAGGTGGTGCTTCCATACTTTGGAGTTTATTTACTAAAATACAAATTTATTCACAGTCACTGTTTGTGATGATGAAAAATAAAATCACCAACTAACTCTTACCTTGCATAGACATTAGTTACGGATTTAATTTTTTTAAATTTACAGACTTTGTCTCATATAATAATTGAATTATTAATTTTTACAAACATATAAAATTGAACCACAAAGGATAATTCGCTTAGCGATAAAATAAGGAAAACCAGCAACTAACCTGACTCAAATAATGTGCATAAAGTTTTTCTTTGTCCGTTAGCTTATTAAATGCTTGAGAACTGTCTAGTTCTACAAATTTCTGGTTGTTAGGCAGCAGAAATTGGGATTTGTCTTCAGCCATTGCTAAAAATAAAAAGTAATGCCCGTTGAAAGATAAGATAGCAAGTATTTAAAGATTATTTTAATTTAAATATATATATATGTAATTAGAACTAAAACACTTAAGTTTACAAATTTTGAAATATTTAAAAATGTTAATTATGTTAATAGTTGACAAATTAGTTTATGTAGTTACTGACCCTTAACTATTTTAGAAGACTGCGGGGATTCAATACCAAAAGTCGACGTGCCTCTGCACTGTTTACAAATAAGTGAATCAGCAGTAATGGACCGCCGGCATTTTATAAGGTTAATAGTCAGAGTTCGCAACATTGATATATATATAGTAAAGGAAACTGAAAATGTAAAATATATTTAATACAAATTAAATATAGTTTTACTTACTGGGATTTATTTAGTTTTACTTTTAGAAAAATCACGAAATCTCTTTTACAAAATTTGTATGAAATGAGATCAATGTTTCCGAATCCGATTGTTGTTACGTCTCAAAGACAGCTATGACTCATTCAAGCATCAGCTGAAATATTTTAGCATTCAAAAATTTATGAAATAATATTATAAGCTTCATATTATTCAGTAGATTGAAAAATAAAATTTGTCGTTTAATGAGTTATGATCCGAAATCGTATTAACAGTGAATTATAATAATAAAATAAATAATTATTTAATTATTTCTTGAAGAACCTGTCTTCGTAAATGCTGCAAAACTGTCATGTTTGGTGATGTCACCAAAATCTGATAAAGACAAGATTATACTTCTAACAGATCTCATTTTCTTTTACCTGGTTAAAATAAAGCAAAATATGATCTCTCTTTGAATATAATTTTTGATTGCTATTATTATTATTTCTATTTACGTTTCTATATTTCATGAACCATGTTTCAATGTTTGAAACGTGCTATCAATGTGACTTGTAGCTAGTCTGCTTTTAGCTTAAGTTTCGTTTCGTTTGTTCGTTTACTTTCAACCCTAAATAGGATATCACAATATATAATGCTAATTGTTTTGTGCTTATTGTGTTTTTAATGAAGTGCTATTTTGCTCCTTCTCAGTATTTACTTTGTATTGAGATTTATTTTTTTACATTTTAAGCCCATTGTTATTTTTGTACTATTCGTTTTTAATATTTTCCGTTACACGGAAGAAAACCCAAACTGACGTTTGTGGCCCTACCACAAACGCAACCATCAATGAAGTAAACATTCAACATGGATGGTTTCCGATTATTCTCATCCGTATTTTAGGTCAAATAATTTGTTTAGGATGTGTAAGTGAAGTTTAAAAAAGTTATTGTTATTTAGTGAAAATGTCGTCAGAAAGGTAATATGTTACATTTAGGATTTACTTATAATGTTGACAAACTGCTTCCGATATCCGTAGTTGAAAGTTGCAAAATCAATAAAGTACGCGGAAATCGCTAATGTCACGCCCTGAATTCGTAGTCAAATTGTTGGTGTGTGGTAGAATAGTGGTTGTAAAGTTGAGACGTTGGTGATGTTTTATTCTAGGGTGGAATGGGTGGAGATTATCGAGCCGAAGACAAAGGAGCATATGTATGCTAACCTAACAACAGGCGAATGCGTCTGGGATCCACCTGAGGTATACTTCGTCCAAAATTTCATTCACTTCCGTACATAAGCGCCGGCTTAAATTTTTCAGCAAATGATTTATGTTTTTGGTTTCCCATTTCTGTGATAATTATGTCTTTTAAATCACTATAGAGTTAGCACTGTTTAACATTATCTAAATACAACATTATAGCTATAAAATACTTAACTTTAACTAGTAATTATTAAGGGTATTCCAGACTTATGACTCACTTTTATATTTCTTCTTAATTAAAGCCAATAAATTGTCAAATACTGTGTTTATCTTTACACATAAAGACAGATTTTATGACTTACTGAAATACTGCATTCTGACATTTTTATGTATTCTACTACTGAAGGCCCATTTCTTTCGCAATATGAAATATAATTGAATGATATGTGAACTAATTTCATCAATGCCAGTGAAAGCCTGTGTTAATTGGATTAGAACTAGCCAGTCATTTAATTTTAATTGAATTTAATAAAAGTCATACAACCTTCTAATACTGCTTTTTTAATAATACTTGTTCATGTAATGTTTTTTTTTCTTATAGGGTGTAAAAGTCAAGCGCACAGACTCATCACAATGGTGGGAACTTTTTGATATCAACACACATAGGTTTTACTATTACAATGCTTCCACACAGGTAATTATTATGACATAATAAGAAACAAAATTCATGACACACATTGAGCAATACCTTGTGATATTTTCTATTGTTTTAGACAACTGTATGGCATAGGCCTACCGACTGTGACATCATACCACTAGCTAAATTACAAACATTAAAACAAAATACAGACCCACAGAAAAGGAGGGAGACTTCCACACAGACTAACCAACCTGCTCCTCAGGTGAGTCATGCTTTCAGTTTATCAAGAGTTTTTATTTAATAAGGTTTTTTTTTTTTTTTAATTGATATAAACCAGTGCTTGACTATGATCCCACCTGATGGTAAGCGGAGATGCAATCATTGATGGTCAGGCGCACTAGTTTATTAAGAGCCTTTTCACTCTAGCCTTGAAGACACCTATATTATAGTTGTACGGGAAGACAGAAGCAGGCAAATTGTTCCAGTCCTTCGATGTACGCGGTATAAACGACGAAGCGAAACGCTTGGTCCTTATGACATCAAGGCTATGTCAGCTTTTTGCTGCACATTGGGTATATTGCTGCTTTTACGAGGCTGCTGAGTCATAGGTTAATATAAACCAAAATTTGGCAATATACTAATACTGGCTGCTGTCTTCGGCTTGTCCCTTGTCCCAAGGGAACATACTCCTGGGAGATATAGTATCCTATGCGCTATTCCAGGACATGGTCTACCCATGTGCCAAGCTTCAGCAAAATCTGTTCTGCAGTTTTAGTTTGAAGAATTTATAAACATACTAACTTTCGCCTTTGTAATATTAGTGTGATGCTGATGATTAATGTCAATCATATGTAATATTTTTTTACTTGATGCCTCTCTCAAGACAACTGAACATCGTATTCTTCATGTACAATGGTCCTATTGTAGACTAAGTGTGAAAACCTAACTAAATAAACTCTTTAATTATTGAACATGATACCACAAATAAAAAGCCATTAACCTCAATAATGTATTTTATCACACAGTCTGATTGAATCAGGGGATACTAAAACATCTACATTGAGGTACCCTAATTGATTTTTGTGGGAGTAACCAACTGGGAATTGGGGTCAAATCTATTTTTATCTCATAGCAACACTAGAAAACTAAGCTTAAGAATTCCAGTTTTATGAGTAAGAGAACTAGGTTACATTGTGTTTTATTGTATTGCATTCTTTAATATTTGGTTTTATTATTGTCAGTTATTCTGTGGTTTGTTATTTTAAAGTTAAAGGGGAAACTATGTAATGCTATGAATTTTCGTTACTTCTTTTTTTGTATGAAGACAGCTGGACTAGGGTTTAACTTGTCAATAGATGGTTTAATGAATTTATTTATTAATTAATCTGTGAAAATTTTTTCAAATCTAGTACTTTCAGAATCATAGAATACACCTAGATAAAACTTAGTAGTTGAACAATTGTCTGCTGCGCCGTGTGTCGCGTATTCGATTTCCCCACGAAACAAATATTTGTAGCTCAGGTATACATATTATAGTGGTTCTGGGTCTGGGTGTATGCAAAGGTGTGTCCAGACCTGGCGGATGCGCCGCTCGCGAACTGCTTGCGAACTGCGCACGTGCATTTCATGATCGGGCGAAGCTCCTGCGCGCCGCTCACGCGCAAGCTACACGCCGTACTCGAGCGGCGCAGGAGGTGCGCACATACATAGTTCAAACGCGAAAGAAGATACGTGCGCGCCTCATTCGGGCCTTGTTGGAGCTGCACTAGAGCCGGAGCACCAAATTTAGGCTGTAACCACACGCGAGCAACTCGCTTGCAGTTCGCAAGCGGCTCGCGAGCGGCGCAATCGCCAGGTCTGGACACACACACCTTTAGCTTACTTTTTTTTAATGCATCCACAATAGTGAGCGCTACCACGAGTTTTTTACGCGATCCATTTGACGACCTAAATTAAACTGTTAAAGGCATGGAGCTATATATGATGTACAGCTCCATCCCTCTTTCTCTCTTGCATACCTGACATTTTAACATGTTGTGGAAAGGCTCCAGGAACACAATTCCTAGTGTGTGCAACGTTTTTTTTAAATAAAAAGATACCACTCTAGATATCTACACCCAGAATTGAATTAGTGTATGTTCCTTTAATTTTTTTTTTGCAGCTTACAGTACAGTACAAAAGTTTTGTGACTATTATTACAGTCACTTCAACATCAAAAGTTTTTTTATTTCACATAGGCACTTTTTATTATTGTACTCATTGTCACATAGTTTATTATATTACAATGTGGTTGTTATTTTTTTAGAGCAAGGATAGTGACTTTTTATCTACTTTGACACATATAGTTAGTGTAGTTAGAAGGTAGTGGCTACAACAATGGTCATGTTATATTTCATTGTGCAAGAGACAGTCATTGACATTATAAGAAGGTTATTTTCAAAGTATGATTGTTATTCTACATTTTTCTTTATACCTATGTACGTCTTATGAGATAATGAATAACCTCTGTTGTGGAATATGATATTTTTCGTAAGTTACTGCAATTATGAGAAACTTGCCATTATGATAACTTTTTTCACATTGCAACGGTTAACATTCTTTTTTTTTTGTGTTTATTGTTACAAATCATTGTATGAGATATTGTACTATTTTTTTACATATTTAAAAAAATAAATATAATCAAACTAGAGGCACCAAGAAGAAAAACATGGGTATTCTTTGAATTACCAGAGGTTAGAATTAGGCAGTTATTTTTGTACTTGCATCGAAATTTTGATATTATCTTTAATATATCTTCACGGGATTTCTAATGAATAATCCGGCGACACCAAAAATATTACAAATAAATAATAACAAAAACCTCAGACATAGATT
Source organism: Mythimna vitellina (assembly GCA_949316375.1). Lineage (NCBI taxonomy): Eukaryota > Metazoa > Arthropoda > Insecta > Lepidoptera > Noctuidae > Mythimna > Mythimna vitellina. The sequence continues at coordinate 9,124,544 of OX438688.1, forward strand.
AGTACATAACTTTTAACTTATTAATATTTTCTGTATTCAATGAATTTCTCTGAAAGTCTAAAATCCATTTGTACATTGAAAAAGATTGTTCCGCCATGGCGCACGTACAATAGTCCACATCAGTCCACTAAGTGCGGAAACCATACCTAAATAGAATAGAAGATTGTTCTGCGTCAATTGAGGTGAGGTTATCAAATTTATTCACTTCCTCCTCCTCATCATTAATGTAGGAAGAGTTTTTTTCTGCTAAATCAACAAAAAACACAACAACAAAAATCTGCTCTTTAAAATTAATCTCGGGATTTGAGGCATATCCACTTTATTCTTTCGCTGTATCAAATCAGTGTAAGCACATAAATAACACTACCTAATTCCGACATCTAATAATTACACCAATTTAAGTTTGTGAATGTGCCTGTATCTATATGTTTGTTACTTCTTCATGCAGAAACTGCTAAAGGGATTTAGATGTTTGGTACTTACAGACCAAATCCTGGAATAGCACATAAGATACTTTCAATCCTTGGAGTATGTTCCCTTGGGATGATTTTCTACTTTTGCGCGGGTGTAACTGCTGACAGAAGCTAGAATGTTCAACATTTTTCAAGAACTCAAATGTTAGTAGCACTTAAATGTTAACAACTTCACAAACATAGGAGATTTTCAAGTCAATGGTATGGGTGGTCTGGCCTGTTGGTCTAGTTGTTAATGGCCCTGACTGCTATGCTGGAGGTCGTGGGTTCGATTCCCATCCAGGACAAATGTTTGTGTGATGAGCATGATCTTTTGATCTGTGTCTGGGTGTAATCTATCTGTAATATGTATGTATTTAGAAATATATAAGTATGTTTATCAGTTGTCTAGTACTCATAAAACAAGTTCTGCTTAGCTTGGGACTAGACGGCGTTGTGTGATAGTTTTGGAATATTGTTATTATAGTAAATAAACTTTCACACACCACCAGGTGCTACCAATACTAGATCCAGTTAGCAGCAATGGCAACAGCACAGTTGCAAGCGTCAGCAAGCTGTCGCCAGGTAACGCAAAAACTGTCACTCTCACGCAAACGAGTCCCGTGCGAACGAGGAGGTCGCATTACCATCACAGGTGAGAACCAATCGATTTCACTATTGTATTGTGAATTACGTGTGAATATTCATGTCAAATATGTAAGGTGACAATTCACACTATATTGATTTTTAGTGTACAGTTTACAAAATAGATTGGTTAACAGGTTTCTTAATACTAGTGTTTCTTAGTTTAAAATTGTAATTTCTTTTGCCGTTTATTCTACGGACAGTACAGAGCTCTTCGTGCGCGAGTCCGCTTGGCCGGTTTTCATTTACTTAGCGAGAGCGAGAGGGAGGATCAGACTTTTACCGACTAAAATTCACCTATGTTCATTCAGTAGCCCTTTGCGAGGGCCATGGTAACTGTTTCGAACAATCACGCAAGCAAGAAAACATTGAGCTAAAATAATCATCTCATTATTTTGGTATGTTTATATACCAAATGATTTAGTAAGGTATTTGTTTATGGTGGTTCATAAAACAATCAAAGGCCATAATACATTATGTACAAACCAGACTTAATTTTTTGCCTGACTACCAATCTCTTTTGTTGTCTGTACAAGTTTTAAGAATGATTTCATTGTTTGTACTGATAAAGGTGTGTTGTTAATTGAGGATGATAATGTATTATCATCTCATTATCATACAGAATGTGAATGTAATGTTTGTTTGTTTTTGCTCTGAGATAATGCGAGGATTGTGTTCCTTTATTGTTTGAAGCCATACTTGGTGAAAAATATTGCGAGACACGTGACTTTGGACAAGTAGTGCGATGGCACCTGAAATCGTGAATTACGAATATTATCTATCCTCGTTTCTGGTGTTGTGGGGGAAAAGGCTCGTCTATATGTGATTTCTCGCATCGTAGTCTTAAGATATAGGTGTCACGGTTATTATATTTCGTCGCTTCATTCGAAGATATAATTACTGAGTATTCCCTTTAACCTACAGGCAAACACTGCACGTCTTTAAAGAGGTTTCGTAAAAAATAAAAAAAAGTGTCAGTTAGGTATCACTATGCGCCGTCAGTGTCGAAAGTGTCCTTTCCTTTTTCGTGCAAGGCAACGAGCACAAGCGCCCAAGAAAAATGCCGAAGCGTAGCGCACAAGAAAAAGTAAATCATTACGAAAAGAAGATACGCATGTTCGATGTTTAGATTCAGCGATAGCGATCGAACTTCACTTAGAAGTTCGTTTGATCATCTATTAGTCTTTAAGTGTACAGACAATTTATTTTAGACTATCTGAGATCGGTCGTCTCAGCTTCGCACGAGTGTTACAAATTTTTAAATTCTCTGTTTTTATCTACTATAATATGCATTTATTATACATATACATACACATACATTTTATATACACCGACATCTTCCTCACGAATTATTCACTCTTTTGGTGAAAACTGCATGAATATCCGGTCAGCAGTTTTTGAGTTTATCGTGAACGTACAGACAGACGCGGTGGGGGACTTTATTTTATGATACCTAAGTATTAACTATATTACTGCCAGACTGTTCAAACTTAGTCACTAAGGTTAAAAATGTAGGTTAGACATTTAAACCACTATGGCGCTGGGATATTTATTCAGTAATAATGAATACAGGAACAGTGGTGACAGTAGGCGCGGCAGGCTGAGCGAAGATGGCTCCACCCAGTTGTGTCGGCACACAGACTCCGGCCGGTCTTCAGACAGCAGCATTAGTAGTGCGCAACAGAGGAGAAAACAGGTACAGGAACAAGTGACCAGCTATATATATATAGAAAATTTGGGCAGGGCACGTTGTTCGTAGAACAGATGGCCGTTGGGGCCGAAAAGTTCTGTAGTGGCGACCGCGTACCGGAAAACGTAGCTTTGGAAGGCTTCCTACAAGGTGGAGCGATGACTTGGTGAGGGTCGAGGGAATTGGATGGATGCGAGAAGCACAGGACCGTTCATTGTGGCAACACTTGGGGGAGGCCTCTGTCCAACAGTGAACACAGGCCTGAAATGATATAAAATTAAACTAAAGTGTGTTTTATCATAATTTATAACCTTTACGGTTTCTACGTGATCTATTTTCAAAACGGCTGTACTAAACTTTAAGTCTTGGGGCAACCAGTGTCATAAAAACAAATATGACAATCAATTCTCAGTAAAGGAATACTGAATGTAAAGTTGGCTTTCGTGTTGGCTCGGTCCCTCACGTTTGACAGCGAATATAAGCAGCATTTATCTTTTATCTATAAGCCTAACAACTTATAATAAGTATTTTAGTAAGCTTTAAGTATCTACAGGTGTATTTTTAAACTGTGATAGAATGGGAAATCCGCAATCGGTAGGCAAAGTTTCTTGGTTACCTGAATAAATAGTTATTTTGTGCCTAAGTAAAACAAAAAAAGATTTATTAGGACCATTTTTTTTGTTTCAGGAACTTAGTGCAGCTGTAGTATGTAACCCCCCTGTATGCACTCCGCAACTTAGAAAACGAAGTAGTGCCGCCCAAGCGCATGAAACCGAGAAATGGTCACCTCATACAGGTAACCATTATTAACATAACTCTGCTTTATAGTTTCGTAAAAAGTTTTTCGTCTCACACTATTTGAAAGCGTGGCGAACTATAATTTGTTGGATTCAGATCAGTATGATTTTACGGAAAAAGAACGTGAGACTTGTACGCCTAATTAAAAATAATGTTTATTTATTACTCAGTCCTGAGTTGAGCTATACGAATACTGACCAACACTAGCACTGACTGGTCAAGTCCACTCAAATCTGTGTAGTTCTTTCTTCAGCCACCCTTTCCGACACTATAAATCTTAACCGTTGAGGCCCAGCAGGGTTGAAGCCTACTGGGGCCATGGGTGATGCGAAAGAGATCCCTGGAGCCCTGGAACAATGGCAAAGAAGGAACAGGATGTCATTAGATGACTGTCCAATCTAAAAAAAGACACTATAAATCTTCATGATTCTCACGATTTGACCATTACATTTTTGTATTATGGATTTTAAAAGAGAGTGACCTCTGAGTAGTAGTAGTATTTCGGTGTTTCTTCTCAGGATAGTCATTTAGTTTAAACTGACGAAAAAATTTACGTAAAAACAGGTTTTTTTTTATCTATTAGTATAATAAATATCATTTATCGCCCTGGTATCTTGTTATAATAATAATATTACAGGTCTAAACCGTAGTGGCAGCTTTATATCACCCAGGAAAGATGCGTCAGATGATTCGATGCACGAAAAGTATTTCAAATCTGTTGAGAGCACCCCATTGACGAGAAGAAAGGTACTTTAAATTTTATATTACTATCGCTTGCTTTACGTATTGTGATAATCCCTTGGGAGATTGCGTCTCTTGCTTACAGCTATGTAATTGATTGAAAATAATGTAAATTGTAAAGTTAATGAGTGATGAGTAAAAAAATTTTTGAGTTATCTATGAAATAAAAACTGCTCAATGGCAAAACAAAATACGACTTGTGTTCTATATAATATACTAGCTGCCTCGGCAAACGTTGTTCTGCCATATGAATTATCTAAGAAAAAAAATGGGGGGGGGGGTGTAGGATGGTAAAAAATTGCCTACGACCCATTCTCTGACGGTATTTCAGAAGAGTTCGTTAACAAACACTGTGACGCGAGATTTTTATTCGTCGGCTTACTGCAAGAACTCATTAACTGACAAATACAAAACTTTAAATAAAACTACTTTTAGTTACTAAAAGTGACTTTACTCAAAGTTTTTTATTTGTCAGTTAGTGATTAAGTAACTGGCAGCCAACGACATACGTGAAACCTTGAATAAAGAAACTTTTAGTTACTAAAAGTGACTGTATTCAAAGTTTTGTATTTGTCAGTTAATGAGTTCTTGCAGTAAGCCGACGATATATATATATTAGATTAGTTCCAAAACCATGCCCTTCCTTCTGAGAGAGTTGAATAAAATGTGCTTATTCACAGATGAGTTGGTCTTCTACATAACATCAGTAAAGTTCTAACATTGCGTTAGTCATTTATGGCAATTTTAAGCTTGATACTTAGCGATTTGAAAAGGGTTGCCATGTTATATTTGTTATCATTTTTTTTTTTTTTCCTTTCCGCTGAAAAAGGTAAGGTTATTAACCATTATTGACTTACCCACTGTTAGAGCTTTATTGACGATAATATGCTGTAAGAAATAGATTGTAAGATTGTGGTAGTATTAGCGGTAGTATAGGTCGTATAGATTGATACTAATTCTTTCAGTTAAAACAGCAATCGGCGGGCGGATCGTCCTGTGATTCGGCATCGCCGCAAAGTCCGAGCAGCCCCTTGCAGAAGCCACAGCCTACTCCATTCTTACAGGTTCGTATTACTTAAATAAGTAAATATCATAGCAAAAATACTATTGTTACTGAAATAACACTGTTATAACTACCGGTGAAATAACGGTTGCAGCGGTATTTAAGAGGCATGCAAAATAGGGTGTAAAGTCTCTCATACTTCTGATGAAGATGGAGGAACCTCCGACTCATACGGGTTTTGTGTCTTGTCCGGGCAACCGGTTAGCTTATTTCGGACTATTTTATATGTTCTAATAACGCTGAGAAGTTTAATACGGCGATGTAGGATTTTGTATTTTAGTTAAGTGGTATCATAGGTGTACCTGTCTTGATCAGAACGCACACCGCAGGGATATGCGGTATGCAGTACCGGACATATAATCTTTCTCACTACTGACGCACACTGTGACGGAACAAAATACCTTGATTTTTTGGTACGGTTATGTTCGGGAACGCATACCGCATACCGTTGCGGTGTGCGTTACGATCAAGATTCCAAAGATTAGATATAGTTTTGTTTAACTTGTCTGCAAACTGGTTTAGGCAGCTCCACTAACATATTTTTGACTTGACTATGCTGACCTACTTCCTCAAATAATTTTATAAAATTGTGCCATAAGATCTATTAATATCGACTCCACTAAAAGGGAATTTTGACCGTTTGCAAAAACGTTTGACCATGGTAAAGGCTATTCAAAGGCAAAGAGTAAACATTAATTAAAGAAAGTACCAAACCGCATTGGACCCTTGTGGTGGATTATGGCCCATTCAATCTCGTAGAGAGGAGGCCTGAGTCCCAGCTCTGCCAACATTATAAGGCATAATCAGCCTGCTATGCGTGTGCCACTAAGGAACTGGGAGTGTAAATGAGTTGTTTGTAATAATAGTTCATTTAAGGTGATTGCTACGGGTTGTTCGTGGCCATTTTCCCGCTAGATGGCGCTGAAGTCAACATTTTCAGTTTTATTTTGTTTTGAGTGTAATTGAAAAAATATTAAGTCACAGAAATAGTACAGCGTAAATCGGACATTCCACTTTATCGAAGTTAGTCAAATTATAGTCTCAAAACCCATCTGATTCGCCATTTTTCGAAATACTAATATCTAACTCTGCTTATAGTATCGTTTACACACACATAGACACGAACGACTACTTTAAAATCTAACAAAATTACCACTAGATGGCGTGCATTTAAAAGTTATAAGCCTGGTTTCTGTAGAAATTATAATTATGTCTGGGGGAGTACCTGTTATGATTATATTATAAAAATAAAAGGCGGTATTTCAGGTGTAAACTATTTAATTGACCTCTAATTTTGTGAATCAAATGAATGTCAAGAATGCATAAGACAGTTTTATTTTATTACCTTTTATTACATTATTTAAAATAACATATATTACAACTAACAATTATTACAAGTAATTATAGAGACATAAATGCTTGATACATGACCATTTACTAAAAAACAATCTTTTTCAAAATTAATTACACACCAGTACAAGACAAACGCAAGAAACTCTATTTCATAAACAAGACAACAAATTTAAAACACAAATTAGAATAAGAGATTGCAACCAAGAAGGTGGAAAAATGTTTGATAATATCTAAGCATCCATAATCACATTTTTATTCTTGTAAAACTTAAACATAACTAACAAATGGTTATACATATCTGCTAAAGTATTGTTTTAATTGTAAAGGAAATAAAAAAGCAACAAAGTTCTTTTCATTCACTCTATGATTGTAAACATTGATAATGTAGATTCTAAACATACAATTAAAACAATCATTTGATCCTGAAGTTCTTGTCCGGAAAACCACCACTTAACAGCTGCTGTGAAAGAAAATGACTATACTTAGTATATTTTGTGTGTAACTTTTTATGTGGATGTTGAAGAACAATTTTCCACAAGAAAAAATTAATATAGATTGAAATTTATGGAAATTATGAAATAAATAAAAAAGAGTAATAATTTAGTGTACCTTTCATATCTATACATTTCACATTTTTTTGACCATGGTTCAAAATGATTTCTGGCAGAATACAGTATTTCAAAAAGTCTAATGGCTTTGGCATCATATTGCTAATAAATTCATTATCTCGACAAACTTCTATAACTGTCTAAGGTTCATTGACTGAAATAAAACATTTGAAGTAGCATTTATCCATGTTACTGACACGCATTCGTCCTTGAACCTGAAATAAATTTAATATTATAGTAAGAGTAATTATCATGCTAAAATATAGTGGACATGCAATAGAATTATAAATTTTATTAATTCTGCTAACCATTCTTCACACCATATTCTCAATTGTAGTTCATCAACATCAATTGGATCACTCGGTTCAGGTCCATAATTCTTGTCGTTTGTGTTTTTTTCTCTTCAAACAAAAAATTGTTTGAGTGTTGACAAATCTTATCGTATTCTGCTCTGTTCCTTTCGCTCTATGTATTTTTTTAAATGTGTTCCTGGACTCTGTGTGGTCTGCTTTTTCCATGCAGTCTTATACCATTTGTGTCCAGTAGCAAGCGATAGCCCTGAAAATAAAATATAATTTTACTAGAAAATATGAAAAAAATAGATAGAAATTATATCTATGTTATGTACAATATAAGTATAAGGAAACAGTACTGATAAACATAACATTTCTTTTTGGTTCCAACTTCTGTTTGTTCTAATAGAAAAGTAAATGTTTATAGTATTTACCTGCCACATGAACACGTTGGTACGATCCCCCTTTACCTAGATTAATTCGTTTTCCTCAGCTGATTTTATTTATTACGCTCATAAAGTTTTCTGCCACATTTGTCGTCTCATTTGACAAAAGGCTTGCCTTCAAGGCAATTTTTTCATTGGTGGCATAAATCAGTGCCCACACTTCTGGAGCATCCTTTTTTTAGATCTTCTACGAAGTTTCCTTCCTTGTTTTCAGTTCCATTGACATTGCAATAATAGTCCTTGCAGTTCAGTCACTATATAATCGTTTGAATGCGCTTTTCACTCTTTTTGACAATTTACGGACGCCTGAATATTCGTGGCGTTTGGTACGCTATCTTTCTCGCAGCATCAGACAGTAGGAACCAAGATGTAAACCTAAACTGAAATACACAAAAACAAATGATATATACAAGACAATATGTTAGGTACTTTTATAAATTCGGAATTCGTTCGAAATGCAATCTCATGTCATGCAAAGTAATGTCCGTAGATAATACAGAATATTACAAATATTGACGTTCCAAATTACGTTCAAAATTACAGCAGTAAAATTTTACTTACCCAAATAATTTTGATATAATATTGATTGACAATTAAGAAAATAATATCTAGTGGGGATAAATCCCTGCAGAACAACCATAAATAATAAATCATAATCCATAATTATATGTAACGGAATGCACATTATGACGCGATATAGTTTTACTTGGTACATACCAAGTAAAACTAATGTTTGTTTGTCCATCGATAACTATTTGTATTACTAATCTGAAAAAAGAATATGACAGGAAATATATATATTTAAAGCGACTTATAAATTTGATTTACATATGATAGATAATATATTATAAAGTAAAAAAAAAATTATATACTTGATATTAATTAAGTATAACTTCACGAATCAGTTAATAATATCGATTGGTGATTTCTATGAGAAGATTTTAGTTTGTAATAAATAGCCAGCTAAACTCACGGGCCGACTTGCTAATACCACCGAAAGATTGGTACCTACTTTTATTTTAAAATAAAATTGCGTCTATGCAACTTTTACTACAATACATTGCTATAATTACATTAAATTGGAATGAAATACATACAAGAAATATTTGTTCGAATCTATGAAAATGCATAAAATTCAAAACATACAAGAAATTCCGCGCGTAAAACCTATCACTGCACAAGCCTAGAGCTTCAAAATGTATTTTATTACAAGTCAACCGAATTATCGAATCGAACGAAGTTTGGCAACGGTTTTTCTTAGAAACATTACGGGTCAAAGGGTCAAGTAGGAAGGAACTAGGAAGTACGGCAACGTCGCGTTTTGTTTCTCGTAGGTTTCGTTTGACGAAATTGTTGCTAGTAACAATAATAATAACTAACGCTAACAATATTTGACAACAACAATGTTTTATGTTTTCGTTTATGATAGTTAGTTTTACGTTATTATAATGCTTTTTTTAATGGAAACCATTATTATAAATTTAGTAAAGATTTTTCAAATTTACAATATCGGTTGCACGCCATCTAGCGTTAAGTATTATAATCTATCGCATTCATGGCGGCAAGCTTGGTTGTCAAATCGCACTCACACTAGTAAACAAAATGTCTAATTTTGCCCGGTTTTCTAGACTGTTTTTCTCAATATATAAAGCAAATTATTTACCAAAAAGGTGCATGCGGAACTATTTCATTGTAGAAAAGTGATAAAGTGATTCGTTTTGAGCAAAAAGTGTCTATGTACGGAGTATAGTTCGAACGAAAAATGTATGAACAGGCCAGCGGAACATTCACCTTAACCAGTTATTTGAACGTTGACATCTATTAGCGTAACGGCCGCGACCCAATTTAACTGAGGTTCTGGCTATTGTCATGGTGCCCTTGACACGATTGGGCACATTGAGCGATTGACACAGTTAAAATTGACAGTGAGAAACTGAGTTTGAATGTATTGCTCTTGCATTTTAGTCTTAAGAATGTTATGGAGCTTCGTAACCGTTACCGAAACTATCGGATATCTGAATTAAAAAATACCCGTAACGTAAACCGGTACAAAAGTTTCAGATAGTTTCGGATATAGGCGCAGTCTAAATGTCACGTTATGACAGGTTTTGTTTTAGCTGTCCAAACAAATGATAGAATAGAATAAACTTTATTGTACACCAAAATAGTAACAAAACTTTTACACAAACTTAGATCTGGTCTGGTGGAATGTAAGAATTTGAAATATAAAAAGGGGGTAGTCTGCGGTGTACTGCAAATTAATAATGTAAATATTAGATTAAAATTATAAACTAGACTATACATAGATGATGATGATCTAGATAAAAGTCAAATCTTACTACTTTTTGTAATTTTAAAATTCTAATATCCGTATCTGAAATTAGCGGATAATCCGAAATAATTTCATATACGTGACCTGTATCAGTATCCGGACCTGTAACTGCATATCCATAACATCCCTAGGCGTAGCTTGTAACCCGCCCCGGCTTCGCACGGGTGCAAATTATGTAAGTGAACCTTCCTCATCTAATGCTCTTTCTATTACCAAATCGCAAATTACAAAATTACAAAACGGTATCAAAATTCTTTGCATCACTTGGTTGTAATTAGTTATATAGATATACTCTTTATTGTAAATAACAAAAAAATGCAGTTAGAGATAAACGTTATTAGGGTGAAAAAAAAACAGCGATGAGACCATCCTTTGCTAAATGGGCGGTCTTATCGCTAAAAGCGATTTTTAAAGACAATTTTTTAAGGTAAACTAAAATATTCTAGATATTGTTGTGGTTTGAAAATCTAATTGATTTTTTTTACCTTTAACCGGGTCTGTAGAAAACTGGACCTAGATCTAGATACGGCTGCGGTTGTTCGGCTTGAGAAAATGGATACATCAACACTTCTGTTCCAGTTTTCGTTTATTTTCGTAAATTCTGATATAGTTGGAGCTTGGAATAATTTAATTACGAAGTCTCTTTAACAGCTCTTGATTGGTTTTGGGGAAAGATACAAAGTACTCTTAAAACAAATGTTGCATATATACATAACTTTTTTTTAAATTGCACTTTTTAGGAAAAAGAAATTATAATATATCCAATCCTATCAAGTAATCTGATTGTCAAAGATTTTTTACGAATGGTTGACATTCCTTGGTTTATTGATTCCATATAATAATTTACTTTGAAAACTTTATGACGCTCTTCTGACGTATTGAGAAATAAATTCTATAATTGTGATTGATCAAATGAAACTTTTACATCTCTGTGGCTTACCTTACGATCTAAGCAGTAGCGTGAAAATTAAGAGGGTATTAGCCAATTTAAAATCTTTAAAATTTTATTTCTAAACAGACAACAGCAGCTCGACCGTCGCTGGTATCTTCCATATCGCTAGCGACTGACGCGGCCGCCGGCGTGACGTCGCGTGTCATGCATAGTCTGGAGAGACCTCACCAGCTGTCCAGGCATGCGAGGGAACGTTTCTCTGATAGGTGAGCATCCTGTGGTTAGATGTAAAGGACGAAAGTGGCAGTTGTCATTGTTCAAAAGCAGCATCAGTCTGTCGGTTCCCAGTTTTCACTGACACTAATCGACATTAAAATAATGCCTAAAGAAAAACGCGCTACTGGATTTAACGTTAACGTTGAGAGATGAAAACCAGTGTAACAATAAATATAGATGATCTTGGTGTTCCTGTGATCCTACTAATAATGAGTACGTATCGGACGGTTGTTGAAAAAAAAATATTTTTTTTCTTTTTTTGCGTAGGAAATCATTAAATAACTTCTCCCTCTTGGATAAAGCGAGAAGGGGCTTCAGAATGTTACTGACTAAAATCGACTGAAGGAATACGCTTCAGTTGTTTTTTTCGTTACAAGACTATGGTTACTCTTTCGTGCAATTAACATCCACGGAATAAACACGACGGAAAGTACCGCGTGCTTTTGTTTTACACCAAGATGACACGACATACTTTTGGCGCGATGAGTGATATAAAAAGCATTGCAGGCAAAACACGCCAAGCTGTACACCGCCTAATTTCCGCAGATGTGTTGCTATACTAAAACGGTAGCTTTAATTGTGCCGACCGATTCACTTTTAGAGCAGTAAAGAAAGACAGAAAGAAAGAAAGAAAAAAAACAAGTTTATTTGGCACACAGGTACACACAATGAGATAACAATTACAATATAGAAACTTAAATACTAAAATTTAAAAAATACATCAACATTGTGTGTCTCACGGTTGCGCCAAATAAGTCCAGTTCAGGATAATGCCAGGCCACTATGTAGCAGTTGCCTGACGCTGGTTTTCAACTGAACCTTGATATGAGTCTACGGATGCTAATCAGTGCAAATACGAAAATAAAAATTTTCTAATTATTTCCAGGCATTTAGATAAAGACCGGTTAGCTGAATTAGAGCGCATGGACAGGTATCCGGAAAAGCAAGCAGTCTACAGTGTCGATAAGCCTTTCAGACAGACGAGCCTCGATCTACGTCATAATGCTGTTTCTGCTAACTGGCACCCAGCACGGGACTTTACTAGGTAAGCTCTAGTCTATAATTCTATTATATTGTTTCACTTTTTTTTTACAAAGACTTAGGCAACGTATTGTCAATGATTTCTATTTTCATCGACTTATCGGACAGTCGTGATTGGTCTAAAAATTACAGCGATTAAGTTTTATGGTACTCTCTACTATTTGGCGCCCAGCATGGGACTCGTAAAACGTTAGAATTGTTAGTTTTTATTTGGACTATTTAGATTTATAAATCTGTATACTTGCATGTCTAGAATATTACAGATCTTTTATACAAATTTGTCGTATTTAATGCCGTAACGCTACATATGCTGAAATGGCGCCCAGCATGGGATTATACTCTATGAACATTATTATGAAAACCTCCAGTTACTTAAAGTTAAGTTGTTTGTTAGTATAGTTGACAAACCCTAAGGATAAAAATAATAGTTATGCTCAATTCTCAAAAAAATTATAATTTTCTATTTGGCGCCCAGTTGGGTCTCCACTAGGAAAACTGCTCAATATTATTTACAAATGCTTACCTATAATCTTAATTGTTACATAAAAAAAAACATTTTTGCAGACGTCAACAAGCAGAACCAGAGCGCTACACTTCAAGCAAGACATCAGTCTCGTCCGGCAGTAGCAAGCATCGGACACCGCCACATGAACCACATCATAACTTTATGAGGCTTTCCTCAGCCAATGAACAGGACAATATTGCAGCTGGTAAGTCATTTTACATTGCGGTTTATTAAGCAGTTACCGAAATACTATCAATACTAATGAACTGGGCTGCTGGTACATTATTACCAAACTTTGCAAGTAACTGCTTTTAAAATTAGCTCCACTCTTCGAAAATGCTTAGTGTGTGATTTATTCCCTAAAACCGCTGTAAGTCGTTGGTACCAAATATCATTTGAAGATCTTTGATAGTTCTATCGGGTTGACAGAATCCCGAAAAACTGACACCAGTCTTACCAATCACTCGTGCGACAGATGCGGGCCTGCAGACGGCGAGCTATTGATAGCTTGCCGTTCGATAAGAACCAGGCCCGAGTCGACAGTGTGTTCTCCACATGCGTAAAGAGCCGTCAGAATAATTGACGGGGCCCATTAAGACCGATGCCTGCCAGGGTTACCGTTACCGCGGCTCTGGAACGCAAAGGGCAACTGAAGGAACATGGGTGGGCTTCAGTCAGCAATAGTCTGACGCTCACTTGCTCCACCCAGAGCGAGCGAAGTTGTTTGATGTTTTTAGGGTTCCGTACCTGAAAAAGAAAAAACGGAACCCTTATAGGATCTTTTGTTGTCCGTCAGTCCGTCTCTGTCTGTCTGTCAAGACACTTTGTCTCGAAAACGCGTGAACGTGTCGAGTTGAAATTAAAACCATTTACTCAGGTCTATTGTCCCTTGAAGCTGATGAAAAAATCAAACTTCTGAGTTAACGAGAAAAAAAGATACGGCCGTTTATGTCGCAAAAAACGTGTATTTCGACCCTCTCAAGTTAATTAAAATTCATAGGGTAATTTCCGTTGACCTAGAATCCTGAAATTTGGCATGAAGCAAGGTCTCGTAGCACAAGTATAGGAAAAAATCTGAAAACTGTAAATTAGTAGTTACGTCACAAAAAAAGCATTTTTTGCGATTCGGAAAAATCTTTGTAACCCATTTCTTGAAGTTTGTACGGAACCCTCAGTGCGCCAGTCCGACTCGCACTTGCCCGGTTTTTTATTTATTAAGTCTGTCCAGTAAAACACTGGTTTATGGCTGGATTAGAAGATACCCCCGCTTAGTTGGGGTTGCTACGAAGATTGATTGATTAGTAATTGCATGTTTTAAAGTTTAATTGCAAAATACTGATTAACCTATTGTTTCACAGTAAACTACAAGTTGAAATGCGTGAACTTGGTGGAACCACCACTAACGGAGCCAAATCTACAGAAACATAACCAGAGATTAGAAAGGTCTACTGCGCCAAGAGATCGTACTAAATCTAGACGTAAGTTACATATTTTATTTACGAAGCTTATTGTTGGATCATTCATGTGGATGGGTGGAGAGGGAGAGGGAGGCCAAAGAAAAGATGGATGGATTGTGTGAACAGTGATATGAAAGAAAAGGAAGTTAGTGATAGTATGACGGTTGACAGGGTAGAATGGAAGAAAAAAACGTGTTGCGCCGACTCCAAATAAGATGGGACAAGGGCAGGAAGATGATGATTGTTGGATCATTCAGTTCCCTTCAAAATGTTTGAGCTAAGTGGGGCTGGTACTCGCGTCACGTTCGTGAACACACGCCGTCAGTTGAGACTCGTCGCCTCTTGTCTGATGTTGTTCAGTTCTAGCAACCGAACACCTGCTGACGCAGCAATTTACTACAATCGTACTTTAACATAAGTGCATTACGAGACACCAAACGGACCGGGTGCATTCATCTAACATAACATTTTAACGTAACAATTAACATAACATTTGAAGAACTTTAAATATATTATCGAAAACCAATCAGTGCTTTTATATCAACTACAATCTTGCATCCTGGACAGATGTTAAGGGGGTGCAAGATTGTAGTTGATTTCCAATTCGACATACATTTTCACTTGTTTTCATACAACTTCTCTTACGGGATTATGACGTTATTACACATTTTCATTAGATATTTTGGAAACACAGTATCAAAAAGATATCACAATATAAAAAAAAATATATATATATAAATATATAAGTTTTTTGTGTATGTGAATTTACATGTTTGTGAACCCATGATACAGGAGTAACTCCTAGTGTGAGGCAATGCTTTTTTTTAAAAAAAAAAATATAAATGTCTATTTGGTTTGTTGCAGGACACAAGAGGCCAGTGGAATTAGAAGACGGTCCTATCGATGGCGAGGAAGAAGAGGATGAGGGTGGCAGCTCTCCACTGTACTGTAACTGGGATCTACGCGGCATGCAGCATCTGTTGCCGCTGCAGGACTATATCATACAGCAGGCTAAACTGTCCAGTGAGTTACTGTATCTTTAATTTTATTTTATTAACTAAAGTTGTGAGTAGTGAAATTTTCTACATTGAGTAAGGGCTTACGCAGACTGTGATGGTATGGCAAAGGATTTTGTCGCTAATAGCTAGCGGGCATCGGCCCTACTGGGTCCCTACGGTTTGCTGACATCTCCTTGAGGAGCGCGTAGATCACTACGCGCTGTTGACGACTGGGCTCGGTCCGAACAATTACCGGACGACCGGACGGCAAGCTACCCATTGCTCGACGTCCGCAAGCCCGCGTCTACCGTGGCTGGTAATCGGAGTCAGAATCTCGGCGGCTGGGGCGTAAGGACATTCGTTCCCTCAAGCTTGCGGCCTTCTCCAATAGCCCACCTGCCGCCTACTCAGCGTACACTAGCGCTTAGATACCGCAGCATTCCAGCGCCTTGCCACGACATGCCGCGTCACGTCGAAGTATGCCTTGGCAGCTTCTGCTACTAAGTTGTACAGGCTAATAATAAGGGAAGGAAGAGAATCAAAGGATGAATTCAATTATTTATTTAATGAATTAAGATACGATATGCAAAAATTAAGAAAATACTCACAGAATTACTCTTTTTAAGGCGGGCGCTGTCCTTCGGCATGCCGTAGCCTACTGCAGCCCGCCACGGGATCCCGCCGCGGGAGCCCGTGGTGCGTCTCTCAATGCCGTGCGATGATATTTCTTTTGATACTACGGGATAATTTTAAACCATAGGAATTTATGTCGTATTTCGACATGATTGAATGTCCACTGGTAGAAACTTAAATGTTTTGCCATACTAACCCGGTCTGTCCACTGGTAGAAACTTAAGTCTTTTTCCATACCAACCCGATCTGCATAGTTCCTAATAAATGCAAAAACTAAGTTAAATATCAAATTCGAAAGTGAGCAAACGTTCTCGCTTGAATAATGAAGGTGTCAATTAAGCCCGCAGTACAGTTTGTTACGAATATTTTAGTACGTTTGTTTTACTTTGTTAGTCCATAAAATAATTTGCAAGCAGGTCGCGCCCGCTATGGCGGCGGTTCCGGCTCGGACGGCGAGTCAGGCTCATCCAGATCCCACTCCCGCTCCGGTTCGGAGTCCCGCTCTCTGTCCGGACATGAGCCGGACAACGAGTCTTCTGACGGCGGCGCGCGCACACCGGACGATGACGACGGTTCCGGCGTGTACTTGCCGCATTCGTACGCGCACAGGCCTGTGGATGTGGAGTATATGAACCATGGAGTGTCCTATTATAATACCTTCGTGGGATTTGATAGAGATCGGCAGCCGTCGCCTGGGATTCATAGAGTAAGTATAAATTTACGTAAGCGCTTATTTATTTATTTAAAACTTTATGCACTAATGAAACATTGTACAAAGGCAGACTTAATGCCTTATGCATTTTCTACCAGTCGACCTTATACTGCGTTCGCAATTTGGTTTTCAAAAATATCAACAATATCTGTGTTTTGAAGCATCAATTTTAATGACATGGGATCATTGATCTAAAACTAAATGGACGGCTGGTCTAGAAAAAAAATCACGAAATAAATGGATTCCGCGCAAACCTAGGTAAATAGATTGTTTTCAAAGTTGTTTGTATGATAGTTGTTGCTACGTTGAAATAAGTTAAATTGCAAATTATTGCCTTTAATTTTGAAATTATCTGCACATATTGTTTTAATAAACTACTAGCGTCCTAATAAAGAAGCGGTGAACAATAAATAAAGACTTAAAAAATATATAATTACTCTCAATTGTCTTGCCTTACATAATTAAGAACAGTGGCACTAAAATGGTTATGTCTTCGACAGTCTAAAGCAGTGACGTAACTAGGGCGATGCGCGTGATGCTCAGGCTCAAAGCGCAGGCCTTAGACGGGCGCAGAAATGATTAAACAAGAGCTGTTTTTGCATACTTGTTTATTAAAAAAGTCTTAAAAGTCATTAAACTTACTAAGAAAATGTAATCAACCCTATGCTACGACGTTAAAACGAGCTTTGAGCTCGTTTCACTTGCTTATGTTGGAAAAAAGATTGATTTTTTCAAGGGTAGTTGTAGAAGCTCGCCCCGGGCGTATAAAAGGCAAGTTGCGGCACTGGTTTAAAGTAACTGTTAGTTGCCTAAAAAACATTGTTGTAGTAGTAATAAGAGCCCTGTCCCCCAGACGTCGTCCCTGGGCGGCGGCGGCGCGTGCGGCGGCAGCCCGGGCGCGGCGGAGGGCGCGGGCGCGCTGTACAGCCCCGTGCGCCAGCACGCGCCGCGCCCGCCGCTCGAGCAGGACATCGAGATCTTCGCTAAGGATAACCTCAACTTCAACAAGGGCATCTTCCGGAGAAAGGTCAGTAGCTTCGTTCCGAGACCCTTAGTTCAGTAGTAAGTAAGGGCTAGATTATTGTAATCGTTATAGATAGTCAAAACCACGTTATCCAGCGGCATTTACTGCTGGTAATCTTGTGCGTTAATACGATTGGATGATACAGTAGGCTGTAATATTATAAATGTTCGTTTGTACTATTTTTTTCGTATATATGTACATTGTAGCTATTCATTGTCTAATACTACTATTCAAATACATGTGTAGTTAGTTAGATTAGAAACAAATACTTTAGATAAAATACCATATCAAGCCTTTTTAGGCTGGGCAATCATCAGATTTCCTGTTCTGAGTACAATGTAAAAGAGTCTCAGACATTCTAAGTATGACGTAAAAGAGTGTCAGACTTTTTCGTCTTAAACATCTTCACAAGCTCGCTCTTTGTAAAGTCTGTGTAAAGCCCGTTATTAACTAGAGCGGGAGTGCAATCGCATGCGGCGGAATCGACGAGGCGGGTGGCGACACGCTCTTTTTAGCTCTCTAATAAACGACGGTTCTAAGTAGATAGCCCTTTGCGATAAGACCGCCCATTGTACACTTAGTTTTTGCAAATGTTTTTCCTCTCCACATTATGAAATGTACAATATATTTAAAAAAAGGTGAAACTGACTGAACGATATATCAAAGCACAGCCGAACTTACTGGGGCTAGGAGCGAGAAAGGATTTCCTACAATTCACTCCCTAAAGGATGAAATGGGTGTCCAAAGTTTGTATGGAGAAAAATAAATTGTACTACTTTTATGCGAGCGAAACCGCTGGCAGAAGCTTGAAATAAATAAGTAAAGTGCGATTGGTGCAGCTAGATGTAGCTCAGCCTTTATGCTGGCATCTCTGAGGCAGGCAGCGGCCAAAAAGACTTTCATTTGGAATAAGTGACTCTAACACAATTTTCTTAATTTCTAGGCATCGGTCCGCGACCTACTCTCATGGACATCATCATCGATCAGTGCACCGATGGTAGGCGCTGAATGGGACAAGGCACACAAGAAGGCAGCTATTGACCTGTTCCGCCTAGTGCAGATCTACATGGGCGACCGCAAGGCACGGCCCGGTATGACCCTCAACTCCGTCGCGCAGGATATCTTGCACGCTACTTTTACCAATGAAAAGTGAGTATACAAGATTCATACTTCGTGAGAACAGTGTAAAGCGTTGCTCTATAAACACCAAAGTGATAAGGTATATCTTGCTACAATGAGGCCAACCGTGTTTGTGCTCACACTACTCACCAACTGGTGAGACAGACAACTATGTAAGATGTACTAAGGCCCTTAATGTGTGTCACCTGGTGAATGCGCTGCTCGCGAGCCGCATGCAAACTGCGCGCATGCATTTCAGGTTCGTACCCCACGACCTTGTTGTTGCTATAAGGAAACTAGAATCTGGCAGGGAATTCCACTCCTTAGCTGTGTACACACAATGAATATATTCCCATAACGTTTAATGCGTACTGATGGTGCGTCTAGTGGTAATTTCAGTTGTTTTTGTATGTTGGTAGACTACGTGACGAGCTATACGTGCAGCTGTGCCGACAAACGACAGAGAACCCCCTGCGCGACTCGTTGCTGCGCGGCTGGGAGCTGCTGGCCGTGTGCCTCGCCTTCGTGCCGCCGTCCTCGGCCTTCCAGCCTGCACTCACCAATTATGTGAACAGGCATAGGGACCCTGCGTTCGCTGATGCTTTTCCTGAGGTAAGGGATTATTCTTAGTCTTCGTCCATAAGGAGTTTTTTTTTTACGCCAATTAAGCATACCATAAATATAATAGAAATTACAAAAATAACGACCATGTGGATACATTTTTTTTTTTTTGTGATAGCGGCAAAATTGGCATTGGCCTGGATGAGGAAATATACAAAGTTATCAATTATTTTATATATTACGTAATAATGTTGAATATGTTACTGTAATCAAATTCGGGAAAAAAGGATCGGAAATGACGTAAATTCTGGACTGAAGTTAGGCCATAGCATAGCATAGCATAGTCGGCCTTATAATGTCCCCACTGTTGGGACTCAGGCCTCCTCTCCAGGAGAGGGAATGGGCCGTAATCCACCACGCGGGCCCAGTGCGGGTTGGTGGATGTCACATGTCTTCGAATTTTTGGTTCTAGGACATGCCGGTTTCCTCACGATGTTTTCCTTCACCGTTTTGAGAGCAGTGGTGATGAAATAAATTACACAAAGTAATGCGCCTGGCTGGGTTTGAACCCGCGACCTACAACTCGTAAGTCGGGGCTGTTACCCCTCGGCCACCACTGCTCTCACAGTTAGGCCATAATGCGACTCAATTTACAAATTGATTCGCATTATGGCCTAACTTGTGTGTGATTTTGAGCCTAGGTTTTGTTTTTCGTTTCACCGTGAGTTTAATCAGGTGATTGCTACGGGTTGTTCGTGGCCATTTTCCCGCTAGATGGCGCTGAAGTCAACATTTTCAGTTTTATTTTGTTTTGAGTGTAATTGAAACAATATTAAGTCACAGAAATAGTACAGCGTAAATCGGACATTACACTTTATCGAAGTTAGTCAAATTATAGTCTCAAAACCCATCTGATTCGCCATTTTTCGAAATACTAATATCTAACTCTGCTTATAGTATCGTTTACACACACATAGACACGAACGACTACTTTAAAATCTAACAAAATTACCACTAGATGGCGTGCATTTAAAAGTTATAAGCCTGGTTTCTGTAGAAATTATAATTATGTCTGGGGGAGTACCTGTTATGATTATATTATAAAAATAAAAGGCGGTATTTCAGGTGTAAACTATTTAATTGACCTCTAATTTTGTGAATCAAATGAATGTCAAGAATGCATTATAAGACAGTTTTATTTTATTACCTTTTATTACATTATTTAAAATAACATATATTCCAACTAACAATTATTACAAGTAATTATAGAGACATAAATGCTTGATACATGACCATTTACTAAAAAACAATCTTTTTCAAAATTAATTACACACCAGTACAAGACAAACGCAAGAAACTCTATTTCATAAACAAGACAACAAATTTAAAACACAAATTAGAATAAGAGATTGCAACCAAGAAGGTGGAAAAATGTTTGATAATATCTAAGCATCCATAATCACATTTTTATTCTTGTAAAACTTAAACATAACTAACAAATGGTTATACATATCTGCTAAAGTATTGTTTTAATTGTAAAGGAAATAAAAAAGCAACAAAGTTCTTTTCATTCACTCTATGATTGTAAACATTGATAATGTAGATTCTAAACATACAATTAAAACAATCATTTGATCCTGAAGTTCTTGTCCGGAAAACCACCACTTAACAGCTGCTGCGAAAGAAAATGACTATACTTAGTATATTTTGTGTGTAACTTTTTATGTGGATGTTGAAGAACAATTTTCCACAATAAAAAATTAATATAGATTGAAATTTATGGAAATTATGAAATAAATAAAAAAGAGTAATAATTTAGTGTACCTTTCATATCTATACATTTCACATTTTTTTGACCATGGTTCAAAATGATTTCTGGCAGAATACAGTATTTTAAAAAGTCTAATGGCTTTGGCATCATATTGCTGATAAATTCATTATCCCCACAAACTTCTATAACTGTCTAAGGTTCATTGACTGAAATAAAACATTTGAAGTAGCATTTATCCATGTTACTGACACGCATTCGTCCTTGAACCTGAAATAAATTTAATATTATAGTAAGAGTAATTATCATGCTAAAATATAGTGGACATGCAATAGAATTATAAATTTTATTAATTCTGCTAACCATTTTTCACACCATATTCTCAATTGTAGTTCATCAATATCAATTGGATCACTCGGTTCAGGTCCATAATTCTTGTCTGGTTTGTGTTTTTTTCTCTTTGAACAAAAAATTGTTGTGAGTGTTGACAAATCTTATCGTATTCTGCTCTGTTCCTTTCGCTCTATGTATTTTTTTTAAATGTGTTTCTGGACTCTGTGTGGTCTGCTTTTTCCATGCAGTCTTATACCATTTGTGTCCAGTAGCAAGCGATAGCCCTGAAAATAAAATATAATTTTACTAGAAAATATGAAAAAAATAGATAGAAATTATATCTATGTTATGTACAATATAAGTATAAGGTAACAGTACTGATAAACATAACATTTCTTTTTGGTTCCAACTTCTGTTTGTTCTAATAGAAAAGTAAATGTTTATAGTATTTACCTGCCACATGAACACGTTGGTACGATCCCCCTTTACCTAGATTAATTCGTTTTCCTCAGCTGATTTTATTTATTACGCTCATAAAGTTTTCTGCCACATTTGTCGTCTCATTTGACAAAAGGCCTGCCTTCAAGGCAATTTTTTCATTGGTGGCATAAATCAGTGCCCACACTTCTGGAGCATCCTTTTTTTAGATCTTCTACGAAGTTTCCTTCCTTGTTTTCAGTTCCATTGACATTGCAATAATAGTCCTTGCAGTTCAGTCACCATATAATCGTTTGAATGCGCTTTTCACTCTTTTTGTCAATTTACGGACGCCTGAATATTCGTGGCATTTGGTACGCTATCTTTCTCGCAGCATCAGACAGTAGGAACCAAGATGTAAACCTAAACTGAAATACACAAAAACAAATGATATACAAGACAATATGTTAGGTACTTTTATAAATTCGGAATTCGTTCGAAATGCAATCTCATGTCATGCAAAGTAATGTCCGTAGATAATACAGAATATTACAAATATTGACGTTCCAAATTACGTTCAAAATTACATTCGCATTTTGAGAAAATTATAGCAGTAAAATTTTACTTACCCAAATAATTTTGATATAATATTGATTGACAATTAAGAAAATAATATCTAGTGGGGATAAATCCCTGCAGAACAACCATAAATAATAAATCATAATCCATAATTATATGTAACGGAATGCACATTATGACGCGATATAGTTTTACTTGGTACATACCAAGTAAAACTAATGTTTGTTTGTCCATCGATAACTATTTGTATTACTAATCTGAAAAAAGAATATGACAGGAAATATATATATTTAAAGCGACTTATAAATTTGATTTACATATGATAGATAATATATTATAAAGTAAAAAAAAAATTATATACTTGATATTAATTAAGTATAACTTAACGAATCAGTTAATAATATCGATTGGTGATTTCTATGAGAAGATTTTAGTTTGTAATAAATAGCCAGCTAAACTCACGGGCCTACTTGCTAATATCACCGAAAGATTGGTACCTACTTTTATTTTAAAATAAAATTGCGTCTATGCAACTTTTACTACAATACATTGCTATAATTACATTAAATTGGAATGAAATACATACAAGAAATATTTGTTCGAATCTATGAAAATGCATAAAATTCAAAACATACAAGAAATTCCGCGCGTAAAACCTATCACTGCACAAGCTAGCCTAGAGCTTCAAAATGTATTTTATTACAAGTCAACCGAATTATCGAATCGAACGAAGTTTGGCAACGGTTTTTCTTAGAAACATTACGGGTCAAAGGGTCAAGTAGGAAGGAACTAGGAAGTACGGCAACGTCGCGTTTTGTTTCTCGTAGGTTTCGTTTGACGAAATTGTTGCTAGTAACAATAATAATAACTAACGCTAACAATATTTGACAACAACAATGTTTTATGTTTTCGTTTATGATAGTTAGTTTTACGTTATTATAATGCTTTTTTTAATGGAAACCATTATTATAAATTTAGTAAAGATTTTTCAAATTTACAATATCGGTTGCACGCCATCTAGCGTTAAGTATTATAATCTATCGCATTCATGGCGGCAAGCTTGGTTGTCAAATCGCACTCACACTAGTAAACAAAATGTCTAATTTTGCCCGGTTTTCTAGACTGTTTTTCTCAATATATAAAGCAAATTATTTACCAAAAAGGTGCATGCGGAACTATTTCATTGTAGAAAAGTGATAAAGTGATTCGTTTTGAGCAAAAAGTGTCTATGTACGGAGTATATCCCGAACGAAAAATGTATGAACAGGCCAGCGGAACATTCACCTTAGGGAAGTAAAAACTTCTCCAACTTCATTAATTAATTTGTTACAGGTCGGCAAATGGCCTATTCACGTTCAAGTATCACATTATGCGGGCGTAGCGTGCAAGCGGCTTGAAAGAATTGGCTTCGGTGGCAAGAGGCAGCCCAGGAAACCTACTACTGATGATATTGATCAGGCTAGGGTAAGTCACTCAAACACCACTCATTTTCTGAAAATATGGAGAAAGTCTTGTTAACACAGAAAATATAACTACATTATAACTTAATTAAGCAATTTACATTCTGCATTTTATGCAGCAAGAATATGATTGTAACTCAAAATTACCTCAAAACTAAGTTAAAATTATATTCCTTGCATGTGTTATAAGCTAAGCAATAGGAACTTATTAAAAAAAAAAAACCATCCACACGTAATTTTGAATTGTCGATAATCTGACTAATGTCAGAAAGATAAAGCTGGTTGTGCATTCCAAAGAGTAGATATCGATGAAGAACGAACAAGAAGCTCCACGGAAACTCTTTCAAATCATGTTATTTGTTACAAAGTCCCTTAAATTATTATTGTTACATTTCGCACAATACGCATCGAACTCTGGGTGTTTTCTAGAATGTCGCTTCTTCCATGTGATTAGTCTTTATATTATATTATTCATTGTATACTTTATGGTATATTTCATAATGTAAACAGGATAAACATTAGCAAAAACAAGTGTACAATGGGCGGTCTTATCACATAGGGAAATCTCTTATAGACAACCTTTGGATGGACTGAGTGAAAGTATATAGATTTGGGGTAGTTGTGTACAAAAATACCTCCCACTTTACTGCTAACATTCTGTTCCAAAAAATATGGCAAGGTTTCGCATCCCTATTGAGGAGTCATAGGCCGATATAGACCCAAAGTTCTCAGTGTTCTTCTTTAATTTGATGGGTTATTTTTTTTTTTTTTTTTGTCAGGCAACTAAGGCCCATAGATAAAATACATAATATTACAATCTTACAAAATACATAACAAAGTAATACATATTAAAAATATCACAAACAATCAATTTATATATTTACTAGCTTCTGCCATCAGCTTCGCCTCCGTTGAAAAGGGAGGATCCTCCGGCCAGACGGGTGTTATGTCTGGTGGGCTGCAACTGCCCGATAGATGATTTCGGGTTGTTCTATATGTTCTAATCGCGCGGAGAACTTTGATTGCGCGATGCAGGATTAGTTCTTATGTGACGTCATAGATGTCGCTACAT
Source organism: Mythimna vitellina (assembly GCA_949316375.1). Lineage (NCBI taxonomy): Eukaryota > Metazoa > Arthropoda > Insecta > Lepidoptera > Noctuidae > Mythimna > Mythimna vitellina. The sequence goes on from OX438688.1 coordinate 9,149,812, forward strand.
CACTCCCCTCCGGAGATCGGAGATCGATGGTTCTTAGTGCTTCTTGATGCGTGCCAGGCTATTGGTAGGTTGGTTCCAGTGAGTCGGAACCGAATGCCGCATAGTTCTCGGTGAGTCGGAACTGTCTGCGGTGATGCCCCAGTGAGTCGGGGTGGTGCTGTCCCAGTGAGTCGGGATGATGCTGCAGGCTCCAGTGAGTCGGAGTAGTGCTGCTGGCTCCAGTGAGTCGGAGCGGTGCTGTGCGACGTAGCGGCTTGACTGCTTGCGTCGACCAGGAGAGGTTCTTCATTGCTCTTCATGTAACTGGCCGAAGGTGCAGTGTGCTTCGCCAAGGTCGCTGATGAGGCTGAGGGTGATGACCAGGTATGACCATGTAGGCATGCTGGTGGTCAGGATACCCTTTATAGCCGTGGGTGCTGGCTGTATGGCTCGCTGCTCGAAAGCTTGAGGAAGTGATGATGACGTCACGAGGTAGTAGCTGCACGAAGGCTGCGCTGACGTTCTTTGTCGAGGGTCACCAGTTTGGAGGTAGGCGGAACAGAGTGTAAAGTCCCGCAAACCTCCTTTGAAAAGGGAGGATCCTCCGACCAGACGGGATGTTATGTCTGGTGGGCTGCAACTGCCCGATAGATGATTTCGGGCTGTTCTATATGTTCTCATCGCGCGGAGAACTTTGATTGCGCGATTCAGGATTTTCTTATGTGACGCGATAGATGTCGCTACAGACACTATAAAGTTAGGTTAGGTTCCAATTTTAACGTAAATACATAATTCAGTGACATTTTCTCCACAGATACAAATATTCCGTCAATCAATGTTCGGTAACACGCTATCCGAAGTGATGGCGTTGCAAAAGGAGCGCTTCCCCAACCGGCAGCTGCCCTGGGTGCAGGTGGCGCTGTCGCAGCAGGTGCTGGCCCTCAACGGGAGGGACACGGAGGGCATCTTCCGCGTGTCTGCTGATGTTGATGAAGTTAATGCGCTCAAGGCGAAGATTGATAATTGGGAGCTGCCTGATGCTTCCACATTGACTGGTGAGTTTTATTATTAGATATTAAATATTTTTTACATTAAGTTTGAACCAACAACACTATTTACAATTATAGTTTCTGACAAGAGAAATGTTTTGATTGAGATTGGTGGTTGCTAACGACAAATTCCTCATAAAATTGGAATTTTTGCCATCAATTGGTTTTTAGGGTTCCATACCCAAAGGGTGAAAACGTGACACTATTACTAAGATTCTACTGTCCATCTGTATATCTGTCACCAAAGGTTGGCTGTCAGGTTGTGTCTCATGAACCGTGATAACTAGACAGTTGAAATGTTTACAGATGATGTATGTCTTTAGCCGCTATAACAACAAATACTAAAAACAGAATAAAATAAATTATGTGAGGTACAGAACCCTTCGTGCGCGAGTCCGAATCGCACTTGGCCGGTTTTTTTATTTAAGCAATTTCAATCATTTTGTAATTCAACCAAATAAAATATCTCATTATGTCAGCTAAAAATACTGGCACTTCTAAATTTTCAATCAAAACTTATCACCACTTGTTAGCGGCAATAGGGAATATGCATGAAAAAATATTTGTTAACTAGCCAGTTTATCAATAAAGACACAAAAATAAAATACTAACTATGAAAACAAAAGTCAAAACTGGTAGAAAAATAAACGAGATATAACAACTAAAAACATATATATCTATCTCTCTCGCCAAAACACCATTTTCTATGGCGGCTGTACGGGCGTGATGACTTTGACGTCATAAACCATATGGGACTTCTCTTTCTTATTAGAAGCTTTATAATTTCGTTGTTGATGAAGATATTTTAGAAATCCTTTCATGTTTATTAATTACAGTTAAAAATTAATTCAGCATATAAAAAAAATACATGCCTATTCCCATAAGTTTGTTGCACGACCGTAAATGTAAAGAAGACCACAAGTTTACAATTCTAAAAACTAGATAATTCTTATACATTTTAGTCGTAGAAAGTTACATGTTTAAGTAATTTCCCCAGATGCGCACGCGCCAGCCAGCCTACTGAAGCTGTGGTACCGCGAGCTGTACGAGCCGCTGATCCCCGACGCGCTGTACGCGGCGTGCGTGGCGGCCGGCACGGACTTCGCGGCGTGCACGCGCGCGCTGCACCGCTTGCCGCCCATCAATCGACTGGTCAGTATGTGTTGTAGGAGGTAGGACGCACTACATGCGGCGTGCGTGGCGGCCGGCACGGACTTCGCGGCGTGCACGCGCGCGCTGCACCGCTTGCCGCCCATCAATCGACTGGTCAGTATGTGTTGTAGGAGGTAGGACGCACTACATGCGGCGTGCGTGGCGGCCGGCACGGACTTCGCGGCGTGCACGCGCGCGCTGCACCGCTTGCCGCCCATCAATCGACTGGTCAGTATGTGTTGTGGGGACCATGCCCGCTAGTACCAAGCTGATTTTCTGAAAAGGAATCCTGTAGTCCTAGAATGCAAAGGGCAACTGAAGGACTGACTATTGGGACCATAGGGTATTACACTCATTTTTTTAAAGTGTCTCAATTAGATTCTAAAGTGCTTATTACCAATAAAAAAAACACAACATTTTTATTCAGTCGCTAAGTGCCCTAAAAAAGAAATTTGAGAATTTCGCGCGTATTTGACGAAAATGTAGAAAGCAGTGGACGCCATATTTACTCTACGGCGTGACGTCAGTTAGCTGTGTAAACAAATGCGCTCAGTATGGCCGATCAGTTGACAGTTCACAGCTGTCACTTTATTTTACACAGCCGAATGACGTAATAACATGGTGGCTACTATTTCAAGGTGATAAAGAACAGATGATAGAAACAGAAAACTTGGAAATGAATTTTAAAATTTATTTTGTTATTTTATGAACTAAACCAACACTTACCAACTGCATTTTGTCTAAGCTATCTTAATATATTTTTAGATTTTTTCTCAAATAGAGTAAAATACCCTATTGTGCTTTTTATTATAGTTTTTATTCCTAGAAACACTATACTTTAATGTATTTTATATGTAATTCTTCAATCCGCCTAGCGGCTTGACAGAAATCTCTCACATTTTACATAAAAAACAATCCATTTCTTTTACATATCAAATTCAAACATCTATTCTTTACTTACATAATCTTTAAAGGTATAATTGTTTACCCAGTCCTTACGTTAATGAGAGCAATATGTCATGCGACATCCGATATCACAATATCACTCTTAACTAAATTTTACCGACACTCTTGCCCTTCAAACAGCAAATTTAGAAGCAGTACTGAACTAAAAGCTTATACAAAGAGTAGGGGTTTACTTCTTCTTAGCGTATCGATGGCAAAACTAGTAAAATTCCTTGCTTGGCCCAGTATTCGGCCACGGCAGTGCCGTCCGCTGATGTTGTCATTAGGTCCCTACGTGAACAGGTAACAGGGCACGTGATGCAGGATCGAAGGTGGGACATGGTCTGCGGAGAGACGCCGCACAAGCACTGAAGATCGGAACCGTCCGAGAACCCCCATCTGTGGAGATTGTCTTTGCTGCGCCCAACTTGGGTGCGGAGTCTGTTTAGAGTTTTCCAGGTGGGCCATGGCAATTCGTGTCCAGGAGATAGGCTCTCCGACGGCTCGACAAAATCATCAGGAGTTTACAATCCTTTTGAAAAAGCACAATTAAAGCATGTGTTTACTGATGACCCATAGAGGGATATCCTTATCAGAAAAAACGTTAAACTTTATTTACTGAATTACATAATAACAATACATACCCAATGTTCAATACTGTTAATTTATTTCAGGTACTCACCTATCTCATTAGTTTCCTCCAACAGTTCACCGCGCCTGAAGTGGTAAGTCAAACCAAAATGGACTCCGCAAACCTTGCAATGGTGTTCGCGCCGAATTGTTTGCGCTGCACGTCACAGGACCCGCGCGTCATCCTCGAGAATGCAAGGAAGGAGATGACTTTCCTCAAGACCTTGATCACCAACCTCGACACATCTCACGTCCAAGATCTTCTGTGACCTATGAATCTCAGCTACTGTAACAATAACGTCGCTTCCGAGAGGCTGACGGACTTCTAAGGGAACGTTCACTTCACGAACTATACCCAGGCAGCTGAGTGAGACGTACCCATATCAAAGGACTTCTATGTGTACCATATCCCTGCAAAATGTGTCTAGTCTGTGCGTTCTATCGACCCATCGGTGGATTAAACCCTATGGTATACTCTCCAACTTCCCCTATAATTACGTATATTTGACATTCTTGTATATTTTTTGTATTTTTGTACGCTATAAATGAATAATTTTATTTGGTTGTACCCAAAGATATTTAATGAGATGTGATTTTAATTATATTAGACTTGAGCTTTACAAAAATGTATTTGCAATGTGTTTTGAAAGAATTTGTTGTTGGTGCGCTGCGTGATTGTTTTTATTAGTTATTGAATTTCGAATATTGTTTAGTGTGGGAGAGAGAACGATTACTTTTGTATCATGTTGATGAACTACTTTGAATGAACTAAATATTATGGTGCTCTGCAAACTAAGAGAAGCGCCCCTAATAATAAAATTGCGAACTGTGTGTTCACTACCCTCTAATATTATACATACACTGCCTACTGACTGGACAGTGCCAGTTTAGACTTGTGCTTTATTCGGTATAATGGAAATTAAGAAAAAAAAATATAACCAAAAGTGATATTTACTCGATACATTTTACATAAATAAAAAATAAATTTAATATAATACGACAAAGAAATAATAAAATATATTAGAGGAGAATATTTATAAAGTTGGGTAGTGAACGCAGGGATCATGAAATGAAATTAACACATCTCAATTAATCGAATAGAATAGTTAAAAATAAAAATAACTGATTGAAACGGCACTTCGCATGAAAGCTTCTACACGTTATTTATTAAACATACATCACGCCACTAGTGTAATACCGGTTCCATTAAATAACATCAATTTTAATACTTTATTATGAAATATTTTAGTGGTATTATTAGGCGAATAGACGTATCATCACAAACACTACCTTCTAAGTTATTAAACATTTGTTTAAGTATAATTTACATTACCGAATTACGACCACAATACGCATTTATTTTTCACAATGTAAGTTAAATGTAGTATAAGTTGATACAGAGTCTCAAATATTAATTACTCAACTCTACTTACTTCAATGAAGAACCGCGTATCAAATGCCTTCACATAACTGTTACCTAATATACCACCAGTGAAGGTACGCGAAGTATCTCCACTTGAGTTAGTAGAGCTACTTTCCTACTCAAATAAAAGTTTTGTCAAGTAAAGAGTTACTATTATAGAATAGGTGAATTTAAAGGGCAGCTTTAAATTAGACAAGCTTAAAGGAAGTATATTATAAAAGATTCCTAACGGCACGGTTTGTGATTATCTCGATTTTTATTCAAACTATGAAAAGCCTTGCGTTTGTCATTTTTTTTTTATTGATAAAGTCTAGAATAATAAGAATAATGTTCGAAAATCATTTTTAGTTTACACATCAAATGATTTAATCTGGGTATTTAAATATCGATTTATAAAATCGAATAGAAAAAAATATATAAAATCATCTCTAAATACTAAATTAACTGTTTCAAGATTCATGTCACCGCGAATGTATTATTATCAATACATTATTTTATTTGACACTAAAGTTAAAATGCCTAGATATTTTAATAGATTGTCCGTAGTTTTAAAATAATTGAATTTAAAAACTTATTAAACCTACCTAAAGTTTTATATTCTGCTACGCAATAATAGTTAGTCCAATCCCAGTTCGTAGAAAGTTAATTCTTATAGCTTTATGCAGTACTTTCGTCTAAGGGAAATTTTAATTAAAAGTTTTAAAATGAATGCTGCTCTATAATAAAGATTACTAAATCGAATACTTTTACCACCGCCAATCTATATCTAACTCCATATTAACTCGGTCATTTTCGTACACCAATCGTGCGCAGGAGCAAAGTGGGCGGGGCCTATAACCCAAAATGCGTTTTACAGCTTGATAAATAAAATCAAGTTGATGCGTTCCTATTTTAAATTAGACTTTTTAATTTATAGTTTGTATGATGTGGCAACCGAACATGCCAGTCTTTTAAGTGAATGAACCATTATATGGAGTAGTTACAAAGTTGCAATAAATATCAAGTTAAATAGACATTTAAATAATTGCAAGTGTAATTCCGTAGGATATTATTTTTGTAAGAAGGCAGTATTCGTCAATGCCAATGTAGCAATATTCAGAAACCTTGTCCAGATGAACTGAAACATGCAACTCCATTATTGTGTGTAAATGTGTTTTATAAGAATTATATTTCTTTAGATGTTGAATGCATGTTCAGGTCTGGCCAAGGTTTAAACTAGAGAGAGTATTTTGGACTTCCTTGAGTGGTCACAATGTATAATATAAGTATTGAATCACAGTTCATTTTAGTTTACAGAGGCAGCTTTATATTTTGTTACGTTGGATTTTTTTTTACAACTATTCATTATATTTTTAAGTTAACGTATGAGCCGCGAGTGGTACCTTCTCACTAACATTACTAACCTGTATCTCTTGATCTCAAAATCAAAGTTTCTATTTTATTGGTATTCTTTTTTGAAGTACGAATGTCTGAAAATGTTCTCCTTACAAGAAATCTGTGTGTTGTTTGTATTATGGAATATTGGCATAATCATACAAAATAAGAAAAATATTAAGTCTGCTTACATTTGGCGGTACTGATAATGAAATCTGAATCTTACAGTTCAGTGATTTTTTAAACTGAACTGAAATAATTTTATAATAAATAAACTACCGCTCGTGTCTACACGGTACCCCAAAACAAAGAATTTTAATGTACCAGAAAATAAGCTTTCAATTATAACGGGACGCAAATGATAAAAATATATTTGTACATCAATGTTACCGTAATGAAACCTATATTAGTGCCATATAGTGACATAAATATGCCTAACAATAACAATAATTAGTTACTGAAGCAGTGACTATGTTTTAATCTTTATCTATATTTCCACAATCTTTATGATAGTTTAGTTGCTAGGTACGAAGATTTGTTTTAGAATGCTTCTGAAAAAATGGCTATCGAAGATCAAGGGTGTTGTAGGATAGGAACGGAGGGTGAGTAAGCTCTCATTATTCCTTATATTATAAAATATTCGTTATAAGGGTTACGACAGAGCACAATTTATTTTTTTGTGTACATTATTAGTTAGCTATTTATCAAAGTATAGCTATTACATAGATCTATTATCGCCGACGCAGCGAAGCTACTATACTATAATAGTGGTATACCAATGTGCTTGTAATTTCTCATCATGTAAAATTGTATAGTGCTTATAAATAGTTCCAAAAATAATTTTCGTCAACCTTGATATCCCTTTGTACATACATGCCTATATTCCTGTATTGTTTATGACAATATAATGCCTACGATGTTCATAATGTAGATTATCACTGTAAATGTGAATGTTCAGGAGAAATAAATTACTAAATATCCGGTGGATATACTGCGAATACCAATATTTTGTTTTATTTACCTTCCATTTTCATAACACTTACGTTTATTAGTGTAGGCGTGTCACGTAGGCATTAGTTATGACGAGCAATCAACTGAGGTTGGAATCAGATAATATTTGTTTGCAAAAATATAGGGTGAAGTAAATGTAATTCTGTAAAAGTAATTGTAATTTTGAGTAAATATAACATGGACATTCCTTTTAGTTTTCCTATGATCAGTAATTATTTTCAAGAAAATTATATTGCAAAAACATTAAAACATTTCATCACAAACATTTTGAATAACACGCGCCTGCGTTGGCATCCGCGCCCGTCTCCACTCTGAAAGAGTAGGTACAAAGATAAATCCTACACATAGTCTTCGGGTGGTGCTAATCACGTGACACTAACTGATAGTAGGCCCAGACTGGTGACTTGTGGCCACCCACTGGACAAAGACTTATCGCCAAGCGGCCTAGCCGTGGTGACCGTAGGTGGTTGGGGGCCCAAGTAGTGCCCCGTCCACAAATGAAAGGCTGCCCCACCAACTGTCGAAAAATCCCGCAATATACCATCGTGCTAGTTGGCGACCAGATGAGAAGGCCTGATTGATATTCCCACTCGGGCGCCCCTCAATCTCCAGACTAATCCCCCAATGATGCCCTCCTTACGAAACGTCCTAAAGGTTAACAGCGATTAACCTCATTTCACTTCCTTCTCTTTTCCTTTCTACGCTCTCATAAAGTATATGTAATACAAAGAAATGAAGAGAGAAAAGCTAAAAAACAACTTCAAGCGCTCGACCATGGTATATCTGAATGAAGAGGTGGTATAACTCAATTTGATCAGTTTCAATGCTGATATCAACATCGGCATGTTTTTTTACCGCTAAAAGTAGTCAATTTCACCCTACTCCATCTCTTCCGTGCCGATAGCCAATCATCTGGAGCTTCGTGGTGTAACATTGTAACTACCTACCTATATAGTGTTACCTAAAAAGCTTAGGGTCACCTAAGTAAAGGCCATCATTCAGGCCGGAATACCTGCTAAACATCTAGAGCAAGTTCGATCGTATGAAATAATAATAATATTCCACAACTTTCACACAACGCCATCTAGTCTTAAATTAAGCAGAGCTTGTGATATGAGTACTAGACCACTGATAAACATACTTATATATTTCTAAATACATACATACTATAGAATAAACTAGCTTAAAATAGGTTTCTCCATACAAACTTCAGACCCGTGTTTTATCCTTTGAAGGTGAATTTTGGAAAATCCTCTCTTACTGCTTGCTTGCCTCATGAAAGGAAACCTTAAGCAAAATTTTACGCTGTACGCTAATATTTCATTCAGTCAGTTTCTCCTTTTTAACCGACTTAAAAAAAAGGAGGAGATTATCAATTCGGTCGTATGTTTTTTTTTAATTTATTTTTTGTATGTTACCTCAGAACTCCGCCGTTTATGGACTGATTTGCAATTTGTTTTTTTGTCTTAGAGATATGCTTTCCGATTGGTCCTATTTTTTTCAAAATCCAGTTCTGATGATGGGATCCATGAGGAATCGAGGGAACTCCTCAAATATTATAGGCAGCCATACAGTGATTTTGGTATTTTTATCGAGAAATTAAGCATTTACAGTGAAAAAGTAACATTGGATGAAGTGGAACTGATCTTCATACTCACATAGATATCACAATGAAGGTAGTTAAGCGACTATGACAATACAAATGGTTCTGAATAGTTATGTTGAAAATGGTATCATCAGGGTGAACTGATGATGATGATGGAGCCGGAAGGTAGGCACTAGAACTCCGTAATTAATCAATGAAACCTAGCCATGCTTGGGCTTATTAGAATTGTCACGAGATGCACTTTGGCTATAAGGTACTATCGAACTTATCTGATGATGGAGCCGAAAGTTTCAAGCATCGACACCGAGTGGCTAGCCTGTTGATTTTTTATTGATTATATCTTGGGGAGTGTGCATCTGAATTGCATAAATTAGTTCCACCAAGCCCATTCCATCATCGGACCCTAGACGTACGGCGATGTATCACCGGTTTGGGAGCACATCTCTTGTGCGTACAGCTTAGGAGTGGAATTTCCTAATAGCTAAAACCCGGGAATATTTAATTCAATGTCGACCACATCATCGCTTACCATCAGGTAGATACGGTAGCCAGAAACGAGTATAAAATTAGGTACTAAAAAAATATACTCTTCTCACACTTAAAAAAATGTTTTAGATATCAACTACCTACAGCCTAAAAAGATATGTCCATGTTATACTTTAGCTCGATACAATTTACCTATTTCGACAACAGTCTGGTGATAAACTATAATTTGCGCAAATTGATTAAAGACAAATATGAATACCATTAGGCTTTTGGTGGTAACACTTGAGTCAGACGTTAGGTCATCATATTCTTGTTGGACAATCGTCTAAAACTTCCAAATATGAAAGGATACGCCTTGGGTAAATATTTCAAGATGACCATAAAAAGGCACAAATACAAAAACATCATCGAAGCAATAAAACTTTCTAATCTTGTAAGGAAGCCGAGTGGAATTTCAATATTTGTGTTAAAAGTCGCCCCGGACAACCGCATCACGAGGAAACTTAGTGTTTTCGGAATGATAAGCTGTCTGCTATGGTTTGCTTTTTATCTTTATTGCACTTTCAAAGCTCATGCTGAAGACCAGACTGTCTTGCGAATTTTATATAACACTAAAGTGCAACGATATGGCGACGACTACGAGAGAATATCTTCAACGCTGTACGTTATATTCGCTTTGTGGAAGATACCTTATAGTTTGAGTACCAACATCCTCTTTATGGAGATTGTAGTAAAAGTGGACAAAGCTTTAGAGGACCTCGGCGAAGACGTAGATTATACCCAAGATGCTCATCTGGCACTTAACATTTCTATTTTTCAGCTGGTTGTCTATGTAATTCGTTTAGTAACTATCTGGACGTCGCTTAGCCGTTTGAATGTGCCTATACCATTAGAGAGGCTTTATCAAGTCGTATATTGTGATGCTCTCGCGTTTATTGCAACGGCTCATTACGATTTTTTCCTAAAAGTTGTGAGAGGCAGATATGAGCGCATAAATAAAGTCCTGGAGGATATAAAAAATCGTAAATTTGGGGAGTACAAATTGTTTTCTCGAACTAATACGATGAGTAGTGTTAATAAAGCAATAGGTCTTCAAGACATGAATGTTTGTGAGAAGATCAAGGCATGTGCGAAGATGTACGGGATGCTGTACAAAGTGACAGATGCCACAAATAGAATATTCGGGGCCATATTGGTAGCGACCATATTTGTGAGCTTCACCGACATTATCATCAACATGTTTTACTTCATGGAGGCAACGGCAGCTGGATTGTTCCACGATGTAGAAAAATACATAGTGTTTCTAATTTACGTTGCTTGGCAAATTGCTTATGGAATTGGAATAATATATATGATAGTGTATGTTTCTGAACGAGCTGTGTACGCGGTAAGTTCTACACGAAAATATGTACCTATAGATAATATTTATTTGGAAGAATTAAACTAAAAATAAAATTTGTTGCAGGCTCAAAATACGTCGTTTATCATACATGAAATCATCAACAGCGATTTCAGTCCAGCTATTAAAGCAGAGGTAAGGTACCCTCCTGATGGTATACTCTACTAATGAGGGTGTTCTAAAATGACGTTCACTTGGTGGCAGCACTGAGGCATCAGGTCCAGGCACCTGTCAAAATGCTTTTGTTGATGACATTAGTTATACATTAACGTCAACGTCAAATGTTAGACGTCAACGTTGTGTATACGTATCAGGACCTGACGGCTAAGTGGCGCTAACTGGTGGTGTAAATTTTCCTGAAAACCCTCATTACAGTAGGTATGTGTAAGTATATAAATGCATACGGCACCTACATATGAACTTGACCTATGTCTTATAATCATACCGTCTAGTTAGAAGCTTTACTTTCTTAGATGCCTATTCTCAAGTTCGAAAATTTATAATTTGTTGTGGACACAGTGTGCAGATGAAATTTTTATAACTTTTGTGTGAAATCCAAAAGTATGAGAATGATATTTTGAAAGAAATATAGGTACTGAACTCGACTTCGGAGAAGAAAGCCAAGAATTTTACTTTGACTCAGTCATATTTAAAGACCTAAATGATACTAAAGAATCCGGGCCGATGCCAGCTTGTGCTGCAGAATAGTTCTGTAGCCGCCGCATAGAAACATCACTTTTGCCACACAAAGAAACACGCAGTCATTGTACTCCAAGGCCGCCACGTGCGACTTTGCTACCTGCTCAAAGCATTCCCACGCCCGAACCGCGTTGCTAGCCACACCACGTGGGACGCGCCTGAAAGCATTGCGATTGGCATGCGCGCGCGTCGCCGCGCTCCTCGCTCGTGGGCGTATACAGGACCAGTGTCCAGCGCCGAGATTGGACAACAGTTTTGGTTGCAAGAGAAGGGAACAATACAATGTACAGTGATTTGACAATAGTTTAGCGTAACGCAAGTGAAAAGTGATTTTAGTGGTTAACTAGTTTTAGCGGGACATTCTGTATAGCATTATTGGTTAAGAGTTTTGTAGACATTAAGTTCCTATTGGTTAAGTTTTAGTCCGTAACATTGTAACTTAGTTTATAAGGAGATGCATGCTAAAAATAAACACATTCAGTTTTGGAGTCACACGGTTCTTACTACTATCCCCAAAGTGGTGACCCCGACGTGATCTACCCAGCTACGGACCTGGTTTATGCCTGCCGGCTGGAGTAGCTATCACACTCGACATGCTCCTCAACCAGCTACGGACCCGGTCTTAGGCCTGCCGGCTGGTATGATCGCATAGTCCACAGCCATCTCCCTACAATCTGCTCGTGTCGTCATAACAGTATACCGTGATTGCACATTTCAGTTGGCTTCCCACAAGCGGGTCTCACCAACTGAAATTTCAAGAGGCAAAACATACACGGATATCGTTCCAGACATTTTAAATCGCGTAGTACTTCGCTGCCCAACAAATTCAAGATGTCCCTGCCTGCGAATCCCAGCCAAACGGAACAATCAAGCCCGCCAACGTCGCACACCGTAACAAACGCCGACGCCGCCGGCATATCGCTCACAATGCGCATTCCACCGTTTTGGCGCGACCGACCACGCCTTTGGTTCATCAGCTTCGAAGCCGCTACCAATGACCTCAGGAAAAGTCAAGCTCAGCTCGCTCAGATGGTCATAGCGCAGCTGGAGCGGCAGGACATCGAGCAGATCGTAGACCTCCTCTACAACCCACCTGAGACGGATCAATACACGGCGATCAAAGAAAGGCTCATATCCGCCTACGAGGAATCTGACAGTCGGCAATTTCAAAAGCTGCTGTCAGAAATGGAACTCGGCGAGCAAAAGCCGACACAATTACTCCGCCGGATGCGCAATCTCGCCAGGGATAAAGTTCCCGATTCCACGCTGCGTCTCATGTGGACAAATCACCTGCCATCACACGTGCGCTCAGTCCTTGCAGTCAGCGAGTCGTTCAGCACGAAGACCGCACTGGAAGAACTTGCGCTGCTTGCCGACAAGATGATGGAGCAAACAGCAACAGCCGAAGTCGCAGCCTTGCAGTCACCTGCACCACCCACACCAGCGCCACAGGTAGATACACAATACCTAATCAGTGAACTCAAAAAACTCTCGCTAGAAATAGCTCAGTTGAAAGCGAGACCTACATCGTCTTACGACAACGATAATCGTCGCAACCGCTACCCATCTCGACACCGTTCCAACTCGAGGTCACGAACCCGAGACACACAAGGCCGAGAAACGTCGCCATCGCCTTTGTGCTATTATCACCGACGGTTCAAAGAGCAAGCAAGACGCTGCACGTTACCCTGCTCATTCACAAAGCACTCGGAAAACTAGAAAGAACGTTGGCAGAGGCGGACACCGGCGTTCATGAAAATTCACACCGCCTATACATCACCGATTACAAAAACAAATTATCGTTCTTAGTCGACACGGGAGCAAATATATCCGTGCTACCGAGAACAAAAGGGCAAAAACAAACGCCACTGCCATTCCAATTATACGCAGCAAACAACACCACAATAGCTACATACGGTGAAAAAACGCTATATCTCGACCTCAATTTACGACGCCCTTATAAATGGCGATTCATTGTAGCTGACGTCTCGAAACCGATACTCGGAGCCGATTTCCTCCAACATCACCAACTCATCGTTGATTTGAAGAATCGGAAGCTAATTGACGGAGTTACGAACTTAAAGGTCAACGTTCCGGTACGAATATCAGACGTACCTACCGTGCGCAGTATCGACATGTCGCAAACTTACCACGACATACTAGCACAGTATCCAGGTATAACGAGGCTAACATCGATGGAATTGAACAGCAACATCAAAGTGCAACATTTCATCGAAACTCGTGGACCACCGATACACTGCCGCGCCCGACCAATCCCGCCGCACCGTTTCGAGATTGTTAAAAAGGAGTTCGAGAACATGATCGAACAAGGACTATGCAGACCTAGTAAAAGTCCTTGGGCATCACCTCTACATATCGTACCTAAGAAGAATGGCGATATTAGAGTTTGTGGTGACTATCGCCGACTCAACTCTATCACCGTACCAGATCGATACCCCGTGCCACGCATCAAAGATTTCACCCATCACCTATCTGGGAAAACAATCTTCTCGACAATCGACCTCAACCGCGCCTACCAGCAACTAAGCGTGAGAGAAGAGGACATCGAGAAAACCGCCATCATCACACCGATGGGATTATTTGAATTCCCACGTATGTGCCCTGGTTTAAAAAACGCGGGACAAACGTTTCAACGGTACATTCACGAAGTGCTACGAGGGTTAGACTTTGTTTTTCCATTCATCGACGATTTGCTACTAGCATCTGAAAACGAGTCACAACATCGAGAACACCTTCACATCGTACTCAAGCGACTCGAAGAAAACGGCATTACGATTAACCCCGCCAAGTGCATCCTAGGTAAACCCGAAGTCCAGTTCCTAGGATATACCGTATCAGCAGACGGAATCAAACCTCCGCAACATAAGATAGAAGCCATCGCGAACTATCCCAAGCCGACTACAATAGAAGAGCTACGAAGATTTCTCGGTATGATAAACTTTTATCGCGATCATATACCGAACGCCGCATCCCAGCAAGCACCATTAAACGCTTACCTACACAATGTCAAGAAAAAAGACAAAACACCAATTACGTGGACCGATGAAGCTATTCAAGCATTTGAACAAAGCAAAACTAGCATCATAAACGCAACCCTAATTGCCCACCCGTCGCACCACGCAACAATAGCCCTATTCTGCGACGCATCTGGCAATTCAGCGGGTGCCGTACTACAACAATACAGAAACAACATCTGGGAACCGCTTGGATACTTTTCTAAGAAATTTACCGATGCACAAAAGAATTACTCAACTTTCGACCGTGAATTACTTGCAATATACATGGCAGTAAAGCACTTTCGGAAGATATTTGAAGGACGCAATCTCATAATTTTCACCGATCACAAGCCGCTAACATATGTTATGTCGAAGATGCACTCCAACTCGGAAACACAGAGGCGAACGAGACCACTTTTGTTTATCAGCGAATTCACGACAGACATACGTCACGTAAGCGGTAAACAAAACATCGTCGCCGACTCACTCAGCCGCATAGAAACAATTTCGTGCCCATCAAACCTCAACTACACCGACATAGCCAGCGCGCAAACAAAGGACAGCAATATTCAACAGATGGCATCCCAAGAAAACATCTGTCTCAAAAAGGTAACAATACCCAACACCGACATCGAATTGTATTGTGAAACTTCAACTAATTATGTACGCCCGTACATACCCGAGCCATATAGGAAAGAAGTTTTTGAGAGCGTGCACAACATCAGCCATCCTGGTACGCGCACGACTCGCAAGCTTCTCACTCAAAAGTACTTCTGGCCATCCATGAACGAAGACATCAGCTGTTGGACTCGGTCATGTATACTTTGCCAAAAAAGCAAGATACAGCGACACACACACTCCAGCATCACATCTTTCCCGCCTAGCGAACGCTTCCAACACCTCCACATCGATATCGTTGGACCTCTCCCTACAACGCCTCAAGGTCATCGGTACCTAATAACCATGATCGACCGATTAACGAAATGGCCCGAAGCAATCCCTACCGACGAGATATCAGCCACTCGCATAGCCGATATCGTCTATCAACACTGGATCGCAAGATTTGGATGCCCGGCCACGCTAACCAGTGACCAAGGTCGACAGTTCGAGAGCGAACTGTTTCAAAACCTAATGAAACAAATGGGGATAAAGAAGAATCGTACAACACCTTATCATCCGCAGAGTAACGGTATTTTGGAGAGGTGGCATCGCACTCTGAAGGCCGCATTACGCACGAAACTTACAACCGCAAGTTCATGGATTAACGAGTTACCTACCGTACTACTAGGACTACGAGCCGCCCTAAACACAGACACCGGTGTGAGCGCTGCTGAAGTTACATATGGTTACAATCTACGTTTACCAGGCGATTTTTTCACTGCAAGCAATAACACTCCTACTATGGACTACACCTACGTCAGTAAACTTCGCGACATCATCCAGCAAAATAAACCGCAAGTCGCTACTCAGCATCACAGCAAAAATAAAAGCGTGTTCGTGCATCAAGATCTACTCAAGTGCAGCCACGTTTTTATCAGAACAGATGCAGTTAAGAAACCATTACAGACTCCGTATGAAGGCCCCTATCAAGTACTAAGCCGAACAGACAAAGTTTACACCATACAACTACCCAATCGGCAAGCAAACATATCGATTGACCGATTGAAGCCTGCATACGTCATCACAGAAGATACCAGCAGTCTATCACCAACCACATCAAGCTCTATTACCTACACCTCACCATCAGCCAAGACTGCCACACCTGGTACCATACCAAATACCAATACCAACACACAGAATACCATGCCAACCGCTATCGAGGAAACCCAAGTACCACATACAAGCATGACGTCACTGCCTAGTAACAGAAAAACACGTTCGGGTCGTGTCGTCAAACTGCCGGTACGCTTCGCTTGAGGGGGAGTACTGTAGCCGCCGCATAGAAACATCACTTTTGCCACACAAAGAAACACGCAGTCATTGTACTCCAAGGCCGCCACGTGCGACTTTGCTACCTGCTCAAAGCATTCCCACGCCCGAACCGCGTTGCTAGCCACACCACGTGGGACGCGCCTGAAAGCATTGCGATTGGCATGCGCGCGCGTCGCCGCGCTCCTCGCTCGTGGGCGTATACAGGACCAGTGTCCAGCGCCGAGATTGGACAACAGTTTTGGTTGCAAGAGAAGGGAACAATACAATGTACAGTGATTTGACAATAGTTTAGCGTAACGCAAGTGAAAAGTGATTTTAGTGGTTAACTAGTTTTAGCGGGACATTCTGTATAGCATTATTGGTTAAGAGTTTTGTAGACATTAAGTTCCTATTGGTTAAGTTTTAGTCCGTAACATTGTAACTTAGTTTATAAGGAGATGCATGCTAAAAATAAACACATTCAGTTTTGGAGTCACACGGTTCTTACTACTATCCCCAAAGTTCAAATTGCCGCGGTATATATATATAATCTGTAAGAATCTGACACTGTCTGTTGCTCCACCCAGAGCAGGAGAATATATATGATGATTACCCACCCCAAAAAAAGTCGAAGCCGTTATCATTAGGGGTCACCACTACACTCGCTAGTTTTTATTTACCTAAGCAATTGCAAATGAATGTATAATTTAAGATTTTTCTTTTAAGGCGATGCAGCTATCCATCCAAACTCTACATCAGAAGCCAGTGTTTACTGCTCAAGGACTCTACGAACTCAATTATGCTTTATTACATCAGGTAAGTTTGCCGCGTCTCCTTCAGGGGTTACTTTACTCTATGGTTCCATAACCATACTTATAGCGAGGGTCTCCTGGCGCCAGGATAAAGCCAGGTAATCAAGCTTCCTAGTCTGTCCGGCTTTTGTTAGCTTTTTGAATTTTTTCTATTCGACTTGGTTTTTTTTTTATTTGATACTAGCTTTTGCCCGCGACTTCGTCCGCGTAGAAGTCGAAAATGTTATAAATATTAGGTTTTTTTGAGATACGAAAATATGTAATATTATTTATTATCTTCGTCGTCTGTGATAGTCCATTGAATTGTATGGCGAGCGATGATAAAATATTATAGTATCTTAGCCGTGTGCAGCGCCCCTTAGTGAACTCCACTGCGGGTGGCGTAACCTACAACGAACTTGTTATTTTCGGTTGGTATTGTAATCGGGTCTAGGGATTGAACCGCAAAATTAAGTTGGTTTTTTATTGTATATACTTTTCCGGGATGAAAAGTACCCAGTGTGGTGCCCAGGATATTAAAGAATAATTATACCAAGTTTCATCGTAATCGAACCGGTAATTTTTGCGTGATGCCTGAACAAACAGACAGATAGACAGACAAACATTTTTTTAATAACATTTTTGGGTTCGGTGTCGGTCTAGTAACACCCCCTGCCATTTATTTTTTTGATATTTTCAATGTAGGTACAGAATTTTCACTTCTACAGATTTATTGTAAGTATAGATAAACCAGTGTTTGACTGCGATCGCACCTGATGGTAGGTAAGCAGTGATGCAATCGTTGATGGTGAGGCGCACTGGCTTCAAGAGCCTATTCACTCTCGCCCCCGAGTTACAGGGGCCCCGACATATGCCTAAATCCGTAACATATTATCCACAATCTTAAATTCTCATATTGATAAAAGGCCGGGAGTGAATGAATAATGGCTAGTTATATGATACTCTGTAAATAGTTTTTGCATTTGCAACGATTGCATCACTGCTTACCATCAGGTGGGATCGCAGTCAAGCACTAGTTTATATAATTTAAAAAAAAAATTGCGTCCATTCCATTACGTTTGAGCCTAAGATAAAGCTATAATTGCGTATTTTTGGTTTCAGTTGTCGCGTTCCGTCTCTACTTACCTGATAATACTTCTGCAGTTCGTCACCGATACGAATCCACCCGATCTGCCGCTACCAACTACTGCCGCTGCGTAACCTGGATAATTGGAATCGGAAGAGATCGAAGAAAATTTGTCAATATCGAAAATTGGCGGTTTTCACATTTGAATGTCTTTAGATGGAGCTGCTCACTGCGCGTCTAACCATTGGTCACATTATATAGATTTCAGCCAATCAGAACCCATAATTCGAAAAATAGTGACAGCGTGCATGTCAGCTGGCCTCTCAACAACACCGCACAGTCTTTTTCGTTTCCTGTAATGTTGGTAAAAATGACTTATGCGGTGTTGTTAGCTAAGGGACGATATGTAACATAATTATACTATGGTAACTATTGTGTACTGTGGGAAAATTCTGTTTTACTGTATAATTGTAAGATTGATATTTACGACTCTTGAAGTCATTATCTTTGTTCCTGGAAGTGTGTGTTTATTTAAATCTATTAAAATTAAATGTAAAACCACGCCTACTCGCATCGTTGTTCATTTCAATGTGTTAGTCGTTTCAGAAAACATGTCTATTATGTGTATTCCTTTGCTTGTAGGTATTTTCCAGTGAGAAATTTTAATAAATGTAGTCTTATATGTCTTTGCATATCAGCGTTTTATTTATTTCAATTTTATAAAAACTACCCTCTTCCTGCTGTTGCTTGTGCTTTGAGACCTATACCCTATTCAGGGAGTTGTGAGATAAAAAGTAAACAAATCATTTATAATACTACAAAATTATAGACCACATATACTGCAAATATTAAAATGTCACGTTTTGTCATCGGACGGGTTTTAATCTTTTTCACTGCCGATCAATTATTGATACAAGATATTTTCGTTAAATTCTTGTTGTTCGTCGAAGAAAAAGCGTGCAAAGAAAACGCTAATGCATTCAACAGAAAATGAGAATGTTATTAATGTATTCAAACTCGTCGAAGAAACTTGGTCGAATAGGATTGCTGCTAATAGGGGTAATGATGTTTAGGGTTTTAGTATCAAGGAGAATGTGCTATGTAAGAAATAGTATAGCCCTTAACAAAATTATTAAGGAAAGCCGCATTTAAATGGACAGCCAAGTAGGAAGAAGCGTTCCGGAGCATAATAAAAATTATGAAGTCACCATATATTTTGCATTTTTATTCTACTAACCCAAAAATAATTACACGTTTATATGTATACGCATCTGATGAAGCGGTAGGTTGTTGTTTAATGCAGGGTGAAGAGTTGATATATCCCGTTTCGTATGCGTCGAGAAAGATGAGCGATGGAGAGAAGAAATATTCCACTACGGAGAAGGAGTGTCTCGCTTTGGTGTGGGCTCTGAATTATTTCAAGCATTTTCTTTGGGTTCTGAAGTTCCAGGTCATGACGGATCACAAGGCGCTTTGTTGGCTGAGGAAAAGAAAAGATATGAATGGACGTTTAGCTAGGTGGTCGCTGTACATCAAGGCTTATGATTTTGATATTGTTCATTGTGCAGAGAGAGATAATGTCACTGCTGATATTTTAAGTAGAAATCTATTAGGCCAGGAAGATGAGGAGCAGAGGAGTACAGCAGAGCAGCTGGAGGATGGCATGCAGCTGTATAGAATAGAGGTTGTAAAGATGCGTGAAGAGCAAGAGAGAGATGATTTTTGTAGACTTTGGTTGGATAGGATTGCTGCTAATAGGGGTAATGATGTTAAGGGTTTTAGTATCAAGGAGAATGTGCTGTGTAAGAAAGCCAGGAGACTGACTGGTGTTTGTCAACTAGTAGTGATTCCAAAAGGGCTAATGTATGAGATTTTGAAAGAACCGCATGGTGATCCATGGTCAGGTCATTTACGATTAGCTAAAACATTAGCTAAGTTTAAGGCACGATATTTTATTAGAGACGCTAGAAGACAGAGAGAAGAAAGTAGAGCGTTATGTAATTAGTTGTATGTCGTGTCAGGAACGTAAGAAATATAATAAGGTTTACACCCAATCAATTAGTTATGGTATATACTCCTAGACGAGCAATAAGAGTTCGAAATTATGTAGTCTCCCCATATGGATTTGAATGCTGCTATTAATTGCACTATATCCTATTCATCTGGGCTTGAGACAAAATATAAACAAAGAAAACAATGTAGGTACTGTTATATCGAAAGGAGATTGCATCACCGGCGGACGGTCAGTATGCATTTAAGCGGTAGTTGCGTTATTATCTTCTACTATAATAGTACAATCATCTCAAAAACCTTTTTCTTTTACTTTAGATAAAATTTATATAAATTAGGTAAAAGAAAGGGGGTTTTGAGATACATATTTCATATTTAATATAGGTACTATCAACATATTTAATTATGTTTATGGTATATTACATATGTATGTATGTTTATTATAACATGTAACTTGAATGGGACACACCCTTATACACCCCAATTAGAAAATTAAGTTACAAACATAATTCAAGCAATGAGATTTTTCTTAAATGCACATAGGTAGTGTGTTTTAAGAAATTAAAGATCCTATTTGTAAGCAAACAATATAAGAATTTACGCAGTATACTAGAAACGCATCGGTATTAGAATCTACGTATGCACATTCAAACACTAGTGATGCAACCATAAGTCAATAAAATTTATCAAATTAGGCGAAATCTTTTCCGCAGCCGATTCTGAACATACATACTTTTAGGATCTGCGTTTATTATTTTAGATTCTGTACTTACTTTTGTAATCTGGTTTTCTAAATAATAGTAGGGGCTAAAGTATGAAATTGCTGTTTTTTAAAACGGGTTGCTTTGAAGTCTTATATCTTTGGATTGACTTGGAATTATAAGTTCACATAAACTTTATATTAAAGGTACGTTATTCTTTTTTCAAAATTAGGTATTTATTGGTTTCTTTGTGTTTTGTATTTTCTGTAATATCGCAGTACTTGAAAGTACAGTACACTTAAAGCAACCCGTTTCAAAAAACGGCAGTTTCATACTTTAACCCATATTATTTTCTTTTTTATGTACCTGCCATAATATCTTTCCACAACCCTAGGTGGACTGGTAAAGAATACCTTAGGCATTAATTCCGCCTTTGTACTTTTGTGTTCCATGTTCTTTGTATTCCAAACCGACGCCGACGGTATTCAAAGCGTTGCTAAAATCTAGCGGGCAGAGAACTGTCATATTTTCTTTATTTACCTAGCCGTATGTCATCAGAAATGTTAACTAGGGCACACCCCTACAGGCGTGCTAGAATCTGGACGAAACCCGGATTATAATGATTTCAATACTCAATACTCGATTCACTCAATACTCGATTCACTCAATACTCGATTTCTCAATTCTCGGTTTTTATTTCAGCGATTTTTTAGGCAAAGAAGCAGGTAATTAATGTAATGCCAAAAATGTTCATATATCAAACATTTTATTATCGCTCGAATCTCTACGAATACCAATATTTTGTTTTATTTA
The DNA here is from genome assembly GCA_949316375.1 of Mythimna vitellina. NCBI lineage: Eukaryota > Metazoa > Arthropoda > Insecta > Lepidoptera > Noctuidae > Mythimna > Mythimna vitellina. Next base: position 9,171,895 of record OX438688.1, read on the forward strand.
CTTTCAATTTTCATAACACTTACGTTTATTAGTGTAGGCGTGTCACGTATTAGTTAAGTTATGACGAGCAATCAACTGTGGTCGGAATCAGATAAAAATTGATTGCCAAAATATAGGGTGAAGTAAATGTAATTTAGTAAAAGTAAATGTAAATATAATTATTAACATGGATTGGTACTTTCATCAGGTTTCCTTTCCTATAGACACTGATTAATTGTAAACAAATTATGCTGCAGAAATAAATAAATTGTAAGAGATTATACATATTTTTTTTTTTACAATTAAAAAATGTTTTAGATATACTCGTATCAAATATATTAAATTGATGAGCAGTGGTGGCCGAGTGGTAACGGCCCCAACTTATGAGTCTGAGGTCGCGGGTTCAAACCCAGTCAGGCGCATTACTTTGTGTAATTTATTATATTACCACTGCTCTCAAAACGGTGAAGGAAAACATCGTGAGGAAACCGGCATGTTCTAGAACCAAAAATTCGAAGACATGTGACATCCACCAACCCGCACTGGGCCCGCGTGGTGGATTTCGGCCTATTCCCTCTCCTAGAGAGGAGGCTTGAGTCCCAACAGTGGGAACATTATAAGGCCGACTATGCTATGCTATGCTAAATATATCAAATAATTTCCGTAAAAATATATAATAATAATAATAATATTTTTTTATTTAAAGACTACATGGGTCCAATGGTTAGTAAAAAACTTATCAGTTTAAAGGGTTAGTAAAAAACTTAAACTAATGCCGCACTAACAATTGCAACCAGTGCTTGATCACTCGCACATAAAGTATATCGGCTAAGATTCGAAGAATGCCATATTATATGTGTATGACATGTCATGTTAGATAAAATTGATATGATTTACCTATTTTGACAACTGGTAATAAACAGTAATTTACGTAAGTTGATTAAAGAAAAATATGAATTTCATTAGGCTGCTGGGTAGTTCCGCTTGAGTTAGACTTTACAGAAACATTAGTTGTCATTCATATTTTAGTGGAAAAATTACCTTAAAAAGTTCCAAAAATGAAAGTATACCCTATGGGCAAATATTTCAAAAACAAAATGAAAACGCATAAATATAAAAACATCGTCGAAGCATTAGATCTAACTAATATCGTAAGGAAACTAAGTGGAATTTCAATATTTGTGTTAAAAGTCGCGCCGGATAACAGTATCACGAGGAAGTTCAGTCTATTCGGCATGATAAGCTTTCTCCTATGGTTTGCTTTTTATCTGTATTGTACTTTCGAAGCTCACGCTAAAGACCAGACCATCTTACGAATTTTATACAACACAAAAGTGCAACGATATGGTGACGACTACGAGAGAATATCTTCAACGTTGTACGTTATATTCGCCTTGTGGAAGATACCTTACAGTTTGAATACTAACAACCTCTTTATGGACATCGTGGTGAAAGTGGATAGAGATTTAGAGGACCTGGGTGAAGACGTAGATTATACCCAAGATGCTCATCTGGCACTTAACATTTCCATTTTTCAGCTGGTTGTCTACTTATTTCGCTTACTCACTATTTGGACATCGCTTAGCCGTTTGAACGTGCCTATACCATTAGAGAGGCTTTTTCAAGTCATATACTCTGATGCCCTCGCAGATATTGCTACAGCACATTATTGTTTCTTCCTTAAAGTTGTGAGAGGCAGATATGAGCGCATTAATAAAGTCCTGGAGGAGATAAAACACCACATATCTTTAGAGTATAAATTGTTTTCTCGATCTAATACGGTGGTTAATGTTCATAAAGCGATTGGTCTTCAAGACAAGTACGTATGTGAGAAGATCAAGGCATGTGCGAAGATGTATGGGATGCTGTACAAAGTGACAGACGCTACGAATATAATGTTCGGGGCCATACTGGTTGCCACCATATCTGTGAGCCTCAACGACATTATTATCTACATGTTTTATCTCATGGAGGCGACGGCAGCTGGATTGTTCCACGATGTAGACAAATACATAGCGTTTGTCATTTACGTTGCTTGGCAAATCGTTTATGGGATCAGCATAATATTTTTGATAGTATATGTTTCTGAACGCGCTGTATACGAGGTAAGTTCCACACTTATGAAGATGTGTACCAATAAAACTTTGATATAAAATTTAATTTACCTACTTATTTAGAAGTGTTAAATTAAAAATAAAACATGTTCCAGGCCCAAAATACGTCGTTTATCGTACATGAAATCATGAACAGCGATTTCAGTCCAGCAGTTAAAGTAGAGGTAAGTTCCTATCCTATTACAGTTGATGTAATACACAGTTATAATAAATAGGTCTTTACCTATGAAATTGCCGTTTTTGAAAAGGGGTTGCTTTGAAGTGTTATATTATTGGATTGACTTGGAATTTTAAGTTCAAATAAACTTTATATTAAAGGTAATTTATTCTTTTTTCGAAATTAGGTATATTAGTTTATTTGTGTTTTGTATTTTCTGTAATATAACTATAACATATAACCATGAAAGCTAATAATATAAAACGTTTTTAGGGTTCCGTACCTCAAAAGGAAAAAACGGAACCCTTCCGTCCGTCTGTCTGACTGTCTGTCTGTTGGTCAAGACCCTTTATCTCGTAAACGCGTGGAAGTTTCCAGTTGAAATTAAAACCATGTAAGTACTCAAGTCTGCGAGTCGGACTCGCATTTGCCCGGTTTTTCATATAAGTGTCCCCAAGTTGGGGACACTTATAAGTGTCGCCACAACGAACGTTCCTGTGCGTCTCGCATCCATCGCATTCTCCAGACTCTCACTGGGCCATCGGTTCACCTTGTGGCAAGTGGCCCAAGGCCTTCAAACGCTGCGCCTACCGGTGCGTGGTCGCTTTGCAATAGTTGTCCAAAATATTCTAGCTTGTTGGCTTCGTTGACGTTTGATTAAAAAAAATATTTGTTTAATATAGCTAAAATTTTTTGAAATCACCAAATAAAAATTGGATGGTTATCCTCTATTTTAAAATATTGTCATCAGTTTTCTTGTTCAAAAAATTCTGTAACGGTTTCGAACAAAGCTTAGGATCATTCTCCTTCTGCCAGAGCTGCGGATTGTTCAAAGGAGTTTGAGAGAGACACTTCGTTTTTAGTTAGTAAAAGTCTGACACTTCCTTTCACTCTTCCCAGAACGGGAGAAGTCATTTGATGATTTCCCACGTAAAAAAAAGGATCTTAGTGAATCCAGGACCAATGAGATTCAGCCTACTGGGTACAGTGGAGTCTTTCTTCTTTAGGTTATCAGTGATTCTCAAAGTCGAAGCACTGGACCAAATCTTTTGAATACAGACAATGTTAATATCAGAACCTTCGCGAGCCAATACTCAAGTGAGACGAAATAGGGTTCAAAATAGTTACTACCCACTAAAATTTTCAATAATGTTGTTTTATTGAAAATTTTGGTTCTGGTTAATTGCATAAAAGAAAGCACCCGACGGATTAAGTTATACCACACGTGTTTCACGAGAAGGGATGGGAAAATCCTTCACGTGAGCCCAGTATGTGTTGGAAGGCACATGTCTTCGAGTTTTTGATACAAGGACATGCTGGTTTCCTCACGATGTTTTCCTTCATCGCTTTGAGAGCAGTGATGATGAAATAAATTACACCAAGTAAAACTATTTCCTGGGCTTGAACCTTCGACGTAGGAGTCGTTATTCGGCGCCGTTACCTCTGGGTTATCATCACTGCACTCACTTATTTTTGTGTAAGCAATCGTAAAAAGTTTTTATTAGAATTTTTTAAAGCGTATAGTCGGCTTCCAAATTTTTGGGTGGACTGAATCATAAATAGAAAGATACTAATATATCGATGATTATATGGCACTTTGTCTTTTCAGGCGATGCAGCTATCAGTCCAAACTCTACATCAGAAGCCAGTGTTTACTGCGCAAGGACTCTACGAACTCAATTATGCTTTATTGCACCAGGTAAGTTATGAGTTTACATGTGGATGGATGGAGAGGGAGAGGGAGAGGGAGACCAAAGAAAAGATGGATGGATTGTGTGAAGAGTGATATGAAAGAAAAGGAAGTTAGTGATAGCATGACGAGTGACAGGGCAGAGTGGAAGAGAAAAATGTGTTGCGCCGACCCCAAACAACACGGGACAAGGGCAGGAAGATGATGATGATGATGTACCAGGTAAGTCTTCCGGTGTTCATCCGGGGTTTCTGTTCACTGAGGAACCATACGTGCAGCGAGGGTTGCGAGGTGTTCTGATAATTATGCTTAGCCTTTTTGAATGCGTTTCTGGTTTGTCTATTGGCTTTTGAAAATGATTTAGTCACTTTAACTGAGCATTGAATGTTAATGATGTCTCGTTCGCTCGAAAAATCTCGCAGAGGTTTTTTTTTTTTTTATTGGGTGGGAAAATCATCCTAATGACATCCCCGCTCTTGGGCGGAGCGGGAGATAGTGTCAGACTCTTACTGACTAAAAACCCACTCCTGTTCCTTCGTTGCCTTCGTCCCAGGGCCCCGGGTTCCGCTTTCACACTACCCGTGGCCCCAGTAGGCTTCGACCCTGCTGGGCCCCTACGATTTGCTGACATCTCCTTGAGGCGCGCGTGGAACAAAACGCGCCGTCGACGACTTGGACTCGGTCCGGACGGTTACCGGAAGGTCAGACGGCGAGCCACCCATTGCTCGCCGTTTGCAAGCCCGCGCCTACGGTGGCCGGAAATCGGGATCGGAATCCCGGCGGCGGTTGGAGCGTAAGGACCGTTGCCTCACGCGATCGGCCGCCTCCTTAGCTAGCATTACTGCTTCGCAGAAGGAGGCGACCTCCTGCCACTCCTCCTCGCTCCGGAGCATGGCCTGAACCAAGGCCCGGCGCGAGAGATCGCCGCCGCCGATTGCCCCCACGAGGACACGGCGTTGCTTTGCCCAAGCGGGGCGCACCTCCACCGTGTGCTCTACCGTGTCCTCCGGGTGGGCCACACAGTGGCGTCGTTTCCGCACGAATCCGGTGCAGGAACCTCCCGAACTTACCGTGTCCGGTGAGAACCTGCGTCATGCGGAATGTGAGGACGCCGTGAGGTCTTTCCAACCACGCCTCAAAGAGGGGACTTACCGCCATAATTGTGGCTTGCCCATCTCGCAGAGGTTAAAGTTATTTACGAGGATAAAAAGCAGGGATTGAAAACGGTTCCAAAATATCGGTACTATACCGGTATTTGGGGGTTTCGGTAACTATACCGGAACAGGTACCAGAACCTAAATTGGAACCTGTAAGAACCATTATTTTACCGGTTCTTCCAAAATATCGATATAATACCGCTATTTAGGGGTTCCGGTACCTATACCGGAACAGGAATCAGAACCTAAATTAAAACTTTTAAGAACCTTTATTTTACCGGTTCTTACGCAAAGCGAGTTTAAACTTGTTTTTTGAGGTGCGGTCGGGTGGACGACGCGATGTAACTCGGCTCGGCCGAGGCACGAACATCAGTAAATTTCAGTTATTCAATCTCTGCTCCGGATGTGTGTTCCTCTTCCGTAAGAACCTTTAAATCGGATGACAAGGAACCGGTATAATAACATCCTATTTAAAGGTTCTAGGAACCGGTATCTAGAACCGGTACATGGGAACCGAAACCGAAACGCATACCGGAACCGTACCGCAAAGAGGAACCTTTATAAGAACCTAAATGAAGAACCAGAACCGAAGTTAATACCGGTATTCAATCCATGATAAAAAGCCTAGATAAACATATGATCTAAAATAATGTTTATCACTTTAATACTATAATTTCATAGTGTTATGAGTCTGAAAATTCGATTAGAAAGCCTGCCTAGGATACCTTAACAGTTATACATATTATTCTACGTAGGCTTTCTATTTTTTAAAAGGGATATTTTCAACTATGCATCATAAATCTTATTCTTCATTAAAAATACTAATTGTACCTCAAATATTAACGAATTATTTACATGGGACTTGGTGCATATTTTTATTAAATCACCCAGAGGAGTATATTATGTTTTAGAGCACAATTAGTATTTTTTTGAGATAGAGGTATATTTTGTAAAACTAGTAAAAAGTATGAATGAATGTAGCTAAAAAGAGATAGCTTTAAGACAAGCTAAAGAAGTGATGCCATGGTGAAGAGGTAGACTGTTGGGGTGGGGGGTGGTAAAGTGGTGTAGGGCGGGGTTTCGTATGTGGTGTGGTGATGAGTGTGCGTGTGATATGTGTGAAGTGACGGTTAGCCTGTGAGAATTATATGTGTAGAAAGGGGTTATCTACTGAGATGACGACTAATAACTGATAAGTGTGGAAGAAGTATAGTTTCCCTAATTAATAATTTGTACTTATATTTTGATAGAAAACTCGTTTCTATTAGCATAAGCATAATCAGCCTTTTATGTTCCCACTGCTGGGACTCAGGCCTCCTCTCTCTTGGAGAGGGAATGGGCCGTAATCCACCACGCGGGTCCAGTGTGGATTGGTGAATGTCAGTCATGTCTTCGAATTTTTGGTTCTAGGACATGCCAGTTTCCTCACGACGTTTTCCTTCACCGTTTTGAGAGCAGTGGTGATGAAATAAATTGCACAAAGTAATGCACTTGGCTGTGTTTGAACCCGCGACCTCGTAATTCGGGGCCGTTACAACTTGCCCACCACTACTCTCGCTTCGCGCTTCGCGTTTCCATTACGTGGCTATGTAATTGGAACTAAAATTGCGTTTTTTTTTTCAGTTGTCGCGTTCAATAGCCACATATCTGATAATACTTCTGCAGTTTGTCACCGATGCGAAGCAGACGGCTGCTCTCGAATCTTTGAATACAGGAGATTAGTTAAGTAATATGTAACGTTTTTCACGGTTTTTGTTTGTAAAGAGTGTAATTTCCTAATTGTCAGAATACTTTTATCTGAATAATAAATAATAGATAATGGCGGAAAAAAAAATCATAGCTAATGGTGGCTTGGATCCTATCTAAGTCGGTGCGCAGTAGCAAATTCATGTGACAGCGGGGATGAGGGATGGGATACTGCGCAGTGAAAAGTCAACTTAACAGGTATCATTTAATTTAAAACGAACTATACATAAGGTGTATCTGAAAACTGAAAAGTTGGCCCTTGACGTTAAACATCTCCAGGGAGAGAAAAAGAGAAGAGTCATGTCTGACTGTGATTTTTTCCTCAGAATATTTACTTTTTCAGGATAAAGTATCGAGTATGTATCAAAGTATATCTTACTTCAGTTAGTAAAGCTGCGTACGCGCCCTTGATCAAACTTTTACAGTTTGTCATCGACACGATTCAGTCCGTACTGCTACCAAATAGGTACTATGGAACTTGAATAACTGGGACTGCAAGAAACCAAGGTTTTTTGTCACTTAACATGACAAATGACCTGATGATAACGTCTTAACCCAATTTCCGAAGCCTTCCGAAGAAATTCGAATGGAAAAAAAATAGTGCCACGTAATCACCGCGTAGACTCCCTCTCTTCCGTCCCCAAATCATTAAAATAAGTAAAATATCCCACCCTCTTTTAATTTTTATATAATACCTACTTGGATGACCCTTTATCTATTGAAGTTAATTAATAAAGACAAAACTATTGGTTAATATGTGTGTAGGTTTACTGTGATCAAATTCTGTATTACCATATAATTATAAGATTGATATTTACAACCCTCACACACATTTCTGGAAGTTTAGTAATAAGCAAAGATCGGAGTAGGTAGATTGATTTTTGGTACTTGTATCATAAATGCACACGGAAAGAAAAACATGGATAAGTCATTTTTCCGGAAAGTAATTCCGGTATTTCCGGATTCAATTAAATATTGTTAATGTTGGTAGTGTTACTACTCAATTCAAAATTTAATGGAAGGCATAATGTTCTGATTGGTCGTTGGGTTAGGTTAGGTTAGGTTAACGATTTGACACAAAATCGTGATTGCGTACCGTTAAAAAAAATATGAAGAATATAATATTGCTCATTTTAATACAATTCCTACCCAACTTCCGTATTTTTTTAATAATCAAACGAAGAAATGTCCATTGTTGAAGTAATTAAGGTTCAGGATTGATTGTAGGACTTCGTAGAAAAATAACACACGTCTTTGCTGAATGGTGGTTTATTCCGTACTACTTTAATGAGCAAGAGACAGATAATCATAGATATATATCGAACATCCATGTTAATATATATATGCTTTGGATCAATGACCCCAATTCAATCTACCTACTTCGATCACTGGTAATATAAGTATTAGATACTGAAACAATGCCTGCTCGCATCGTTGTTCGTTTACACGTGATTGTCGTTTCAAAGGATAAATGGCGATTATTTCTGTTAGGCTGTTATTTCCTTGTACCAAGTAATATCAATAAACGCACAGGTATACGATTAAGTATCACACTAACACTTGCAACCACTCTTACCCTACTCACATGCACTCACACCCGCACCTACAACACTACACTCACTACCTGTAGGGTGCTTCCCTAACATAAGTAATGTCAATGCAGATGTAAAATGTCAATGTAATGCAGAATGTCAAATTAAACTTAAATGCAGAAAATGTCAGTCACTAATTGAACACTAAAATGTAAGATACATAAAATGCATAGAACAATGCAATATGTCAGTGTCAATGCGCTGCCAAATGTAGGTCGCGTCCAAAATGCAAATACGCGAGCCTACTGGCTAACTTATTGTAATAAATATAATTTAAAACCCATGTACGTACACCGTACACTACCCCTACCGCACTACACTACCCACACTACACTACCCACACTACATTCACTACACCACAATCTACTCAAACTACTGAAATTTTGTTAAACATATAGTTTAGTTACCTAAAACTATTGCTTTTGTTACTGTACCTTCTGTATATGGATTGAACGAGACTGAACCCCACAACACAGGGAAGCAGTGTGGGGTTCAGGGCTTCATCTACGTTTGAATATTTAATGAAACAATTCTTTGTAAGAAAGTGAAAATTTAATAAATGTACTCGTACGTCTTTGCATACCCTTGTTTTATTTATTATAATTTTATAAAACTTACACTATTCCTGCGGTTGGTTGTGGCTTAAGACCCAGTGCACCCACTATTTGTTTCTTTCAAGTCGTCAACGGCACGTACTGTTCCACGCGCGCCTCAAAGAAATGTCAGCAAACCGTAGGGGCCCAGCAGGGTCGAAGCCTACTGGGAGGGCCTACAAGGGTCTGATTCTGAAAGGAAGACTCGGTCCTGGTATGAAAGGCAACGAAGGAACAGGAGTGGGTTTTTATTCAGTAAAAGTCTGACACACCCTCCCGTTCCGCCCAAGGGCGAGGGATGTCATTGGATGATTTTCCCACCGAAAAAAAGTATAGATTTTGGTTTTAAAGAGCTCACGGGATTGATAAATGTACCTTATTTCTAATATTTGCGTAACTAAATTGGGCAGTAAAAAATGCTGCTAATAAAACATCTGGTAGTTTCTTCATCATGAATTTAAGACATGATAGTGTCATTGGGTGGGGCAGATTAACTTCTATCAAAATATCTCCTCAAAATATCTGCTTGCAAACCTCTTATCTCCGTTATAATACTTATAAAAACATACCAATATAGGAGCAGGATTTAATCCAGAACCCTTTAAAAAAGCCTTAGTCGACCCAGTGCATAAGGGTGGGAACAGAGACTGTGTGAATAATTACAGATCAATTTCAGTTTTTTCAGCAACGTCTAAAGTTATGGAAAGGTTAATAAATGGTCGTTTACTTAACTTTTTATACAAATATCAAGACATAGTGCGCAACCAATATGGCTTTAAAAAAGGCGTATGTCTACGAAAGATACAATAGCCACCCTAATGGAAGTGGGCACGTCACAATTATGGCGGTAAGTCCCCTCTTTGAGGCGTGGTTGGAAAGACCTCACGGCGTCCTCACATTCCGCATGACGCAGGTCCTCACCGGACACGGTAAGTTCGGGAGGTTCCTGCACCGGATTCGTGCGGAAACGACGCCCGGGTGTCGCCACTGTGTGGCCCACCCGGAGGACACGGTGGAGCACACGGTGGAGGTGTGCCCCGCTTGGGCAGAGCAACGCCGTGACCTCGTGGGGGCAATCGGCGGCGGTGATCTCTCGCGTCGGGCCTTGGTTCAGGCCATGCTTCGGAGCGAGGAGGAGTGGCAGGCGGTCGCCTCTTTCTGCGAAGCAGTAATGCTAGCTGAGGAGGCGGCCGATCGCGTGAGGCAACGGTCCTTACGCTCCAACCGCCGCCGGGATTCCGATCCCGATTTCCGGCCACCGTAGGCGCGGGCTTGCAGACGGCGAGCAATGGGTGGCTCGCCGTCTGACCGTCCGGTAACCGTCCGGACCGAGCCCAAGTCGTCGACGGCGCGTTTTGTTCCACGCGCGCCTCAAGGAGATGTCAGCAAATCGTAGGGGCCCAGCAGGGTCGAAGCCTACTGGGGCCACGGGTAGTGTGAAAGCGGAACCCGGGGCCCTGGGACGAAGGCAACGAAGGAACAGGAGTGGGTTTTTAGTCAGTAAGAGTCTGACACTATCTCCCGCTCCGCCCAAGAGCGGGGATGTCATTAGGATGATTTTCCCACCCAATTAAAAAAAAAAAAAACCCTAATGGAAGTTTTGCTGAGAATTTAGATGATCATCGTAAATAATGTTCAATATTCTTGAATCTACAGAAAGCCTTTGATCCGGTCTCTATTCCTAATCTATTATCAAAATCTAAAGCCATAGGCAGTCAGCGAGCAAGCCATAAAATTTTTAAGAACTACCTCTGAAATAAAAAACTTCGTATTAAGATCAATTCATACGCTAGCGTCGAAGAAATCACTACATACGGAGTTCCGCAAGGGAGTGTGATAGGGTCTACGTTCTTCCAAATATACAACATGTATCTAGAATAACACACACCCTTACACACCCCAATTAGAAAATTCAGTTACAATCATAATTCAAACATTGTAATTTTACTTAAATGCTAAATGCATTAATCAAATGCAGGCATATAAGTAAATTAAATAATAGAATTAAATTAAAAAAATTACTTAAATGCACATATGTAGTGATTTTAAAAAAAATTATCCTAATTATAGGCAAATGATATGAGAAACATTTGTAGCGCATCGGCATTGGTATCTACGTCCACACATACACGCTTAGTGACTGAATCAAGATTGTATTAAAATATGTAATATCTCTAATAACTCCGTTGGACTCTCTAAAGATATCTCAACCCGTACCATTATTGATCTTTCACCAAATGGCACTTTTTCTCCAAAACACGCTGGATTATACCATTCTCCTGGTCGTTTAAATTACTCTAAGTTTCCCGTCGTATGTCATCATCATCATCATCATCATCATCATTTCAGCCGAAAGACGTCCAGTGTTGGACATAGGCCTCTCCCAGGCGACACCACAACGACCGATCCTGTGTAGCTCGCATCCACCGCACTCCCGCGACTCTCACCAGGTCGTCGGTCCACCTTGTGGAAGGCCTTCCAACGCTGCGTTTTCCGGTGAGCGGTCGCCACTTTAGAACCTTTCGGCCCCATCGACCTTTCGTTCTACGAGCAATGTGCCCTGCCCACTGCCACTTTAGTTTGGAGATTTTTCGCTATGTCGGCAACCTTGGTTTTCTTGCGGATATCTTATCGTCGTATGTAAATAAACCAAGTCTAGACTCGTAGGAATACATAAGCCTCGACCCATCTTCATCTACCCATCTGACGTGTCCTAGAGTAATGCCGAAAATGGCAACTCGATGTTCTCTGAGAAGTTCGAGACTATTTGCTGGCTTATTATCTGGTCATATTTTTAAATCAATTTTAATTATATCTATATGTAGTAACATAAATATGGCTAACAATTATTACGTTTTATGTGTCAAACTGTCTAAGGGACATCTGCGAGTGTGTTTCGGAGGAGGGTCCGATATCCGGTACCTTCCAGGACCCCAGAGTCCTGATATATATATATATATATAAATACATTAAAAACCCAATTAGTTACTTAAGCAAAAATTTGATATTTCCACAATCTTTATGGTAGTCAAAAATAATTTTTGACGAGAAATTGAAGTGATGTTACTTATAGATGACCCGTTATTAGCGGAGGCGTGTTACGTATAAGCGTGTTAAGTTACGATAAGTAATCGACTATAATCGGAATTAGGAAAGAATTAGATAGAATCAAAATATAGGTTAAATAAATGTAAATGTAATTTTGGGTAAACAATAACATGGACGTTACCTATAGAAAATGAGCATTGGAAGGGATATATCCTATGGACACTGATTCTTTCTGAAAAAAATGTGTTGCAGAAACAAATGCTTAGAGATTATTAAACCGAAATTCTTCTTATACTTCAAATGTGGACTACAAAACAACATATTAACAAACTATATGTTGGGTTTCATAACTTTTATAATTCCAATTGTAGGGTAGAAGTTGCGTACATTGCAAAATGCAAAATCATCCTACCTATATCTATCCTTTTCTCACACGCACGCTGATTGATTTATTTGCTCTGTCATCGACGTTCGGGAAACTTTTATGAAAGACAACTCTTCACTCTTGTCAAAACCTCTGTGATGTGTGCCACGCGTTAGAACTTAATATTTTCTTATTTATTCCGATTTGCGAACTGTTACGAGTGTTAAAACCTAGCTGCAGTTACGAACATCGTGGTGAATTTGCAATTGCGTTGAGACAGTTCGAGAGCTTCCATCAAGCCATAATCAAGCCTTCACTTCGACAGACGAATCCAGGTCAGTGTGCGTTCTTAGCCCAATTTTCCTAGGCCCAAAACCTGCTTCCGTCGCCCATAAGTCGCATTTTGCAACGCCACGTATAGTTACGATTTTTCTACACCGCATCAATACAGTCCACTTTATTCAAACCAGCCTAAAACCCTGCGCCAGGGTATCCGCACTTAATTTATATTATTTCCGCATCAAGTAATTGATGTTAGGCGCCACCACTATAGCTAAAATATTTATGTCCATAATAAACTTTAATTTGATATAATTTACCTAATTCGACTACTGGGACTGTAATTTACGTAAATTGATTAAAGAAAATAATGAATTTTATTAGGCTACTGGGTTTCACTTGGGCTAGGAAGAGACGTTAGTCATCACATATATTAGGGTTGGACAACCATCGCAAACTTCTAAAAATGAAAGCGAACCCAATGGGCAAATATTTCAAGACGACCAAGAAAACGCATAAATACAAAAACATCATCGAAGCATTAGAGCTATCGAATACCGTAAGGAAACTAAGTGGAATTTCAATATTTGTGCTAAAAGTTTCCCCGGACAACCGCATCACGAGGAAGTTCAGTTTGTTCGGCATGATAAGCTTTTTGCTATGGTTTGCTTTTTATCTTTATTGTACTTTCAAAGCTCATGCTGAAGACCAGACCGTTTTACGAATTTTATACCACACTAAAGTGCAACGATATGGTGATGACTACGAGAGAATATCTTCAACGTTGTACGTTATATTCGCCTTGTGGAAGATACCTTACAGTTTGAATACCAACAACCTCTTTATGGAAATCATAGTGAAAGTAGACAGGGCTTTAGAAGACCTCGGTGAAGATGTAGATTATTCCCAAGATGCACATCTGGCACAGAATATTTCCATTTTTCAGCTAGTGGTCTACTTATTTCGCTTACTCACTATTTGGACATCGCTTAGCCGTTTGAACGTGCCTATGCCATTAGAGAGGCTTTATCAAGTCATATATTCTGATGCCCTTGCGGTCATTGCCACAGCACATTATTGTTTCTTTCTTAAAGTTGTGAGAGGCAGATATGAGCGCATAAATAAAGTCCTGGAGGAGATCAAAAATCAAAGATCTTGGGAGTATAAATCGTTTTCTCTTAATAATACGGAGGGTAGCGTTTATAAAGCGATTGGTCTTCAAGACAAGTACGTATGTGAGAAGATTAAAGCATGTGCGAAGATGTACGGGATGCTGTACAAAGTGACCGACGCTACGAATGTAATGTTTGGGGCTATATTGACTGCTACCATATTTGTGAGCCTCAATGACATTATTATCTACATGTTTTACTTCATGGAGGCGACGGCAGCTGGATTGTTCCACGATGTAGAAAAATACATAGTGTTTCTCATTTACGTTGCTTGGCAAATCGCTTATGGAATCGGTATAATATTTTTGATAGTGTATGTTTCTGAACGCGCTGTGTACGCGGTAAGTTCTACACTTGCAAATATAGTAAAAATAACTTTGATATTATTAACATATACCTGGTACCTGACCATAAATTCTGTTACAACTTACAAGAAAATAAAATCACACTTCATAAAAACGAATATAATATTCTTAGAAACATTTTATTATCATTCATTTCACGAGATAAGATTTTTTTGTTCCTTCGGAGGGTTTCGATGAATTCTGACCCTGATATTGAATCCTCTCAACGCGCGGCCGGCCAGATCTTTTATGATTTGTTATGATCAACAGAAGAAGTGCTTGTTTCTGTATATATTACAATAAACAAATATACGACTGATACCAAGCCTCAGCAACGTTTAAAAATTGTCACAAGTTCGTATTTGAATGCATTAGCATCAATAAATTTAGAAAAAAAAGAGACTTATTAAGTGTAACAAAATTTATGGCCAAATTAGGTGATTTGTCTTCTTATTTAGAAGTGTTTAACTAAATATAATTCAAAATTCATTATTATTTATTGCAGGCCCAAAATGCGTCGTTTGTTATACATGAAATAATGAACATGGATTTCAATTCAGCAGTTAAAACAGAGGTAAGGTATCCACTAATGTTATACACTAGAAATTACAGCACGTGTAGGGTGCATAAAGGTCAAGCACAACAGCATAAGCATTTGGCGATTTTCACCTAGGTTGACGCTCGTGACCGCAAAGCTCCGGATCTGAGCTCAAAGAAGAGAGACTTCAACCATGCTGCCAAGTTCTACAAAAAGTCACCAAGGAAGGCTCGCTTTGACCGCATTAGCCATATTGGCACAAAACTCTCTGTACAGCAGTCCAGTAGTAGAGCATTCTGGTTCCTTGCCAAGTTGGTCGAAGCAAACTTCTGTCGGGCCTCGTTGCCTCCGCTGGTTAAACTTGATGGAACACTGATACATATGGCGAGAGAGAAAGCAGGCCTCTTTGCATCTCTCTTCGCCGTGCACTAGCAGTGCTACTCTACCGACTCTGCTTCACTGCTATAATTCGATGCCCGAGGTTCGCTTAAGGAACAAAGAAATTCTGAGAGCACTATGTCATCTAGACGTGAATAAAGCTAGTGGACCAGATGAGATTATCGCCTGTCATTTGGGACTGGTATAGTGCCCAATTCCTGGAAGTTTGCCAACGTGCAACCCGTGCCCAAAAAGGGCAGTCGTGCCGATCCTGCTAACTATAGGCCGATTTCAATAACCTCTATACTATGTAAGATTATGGAGCATGGTTTGAATTTGCGCCTCATGACAGTACGGGTTTCGCCGCAATCGGTCTTATGGGGACATACTAGTTTATGCCACCCACTTGTGGGGTGAGACCCTCGAGAGGAATGGGGAAGCGATTGTCGCTTTCTTAGACGTCTCAAAGGCCTTTGACGGGGTATGGCACGCTAGACTTTTGAGTAAGCTTCCAGCGTACGGCATTTCCCCTGGTCTGGTTGAACGACTTCCTAAGTGAACGGTCTCTCCGAGTTGTTGTCGATGGATGCTCATCAGAGCCCATGACGACTAATGCCGGAGTTCCTCAGGGGTCTGTTCTCTCTGCAACTCTATTCCTTCTGCATATTAACGATTTGCTGATGCCTGGTATCTATGGATATGAAAATGATAGTGCAGTTGTACCTGCCAAGTGCTCGGGCTAGTAAGTAACTAATCCGATCCGAAAGAGAGGCTATGGTAGAGCGTACGAATGTCTCGCTTCAGGCAGTCTCCAAGTGGGGTGAAGCCAATCTGGTAGGATTCAACGCCGCCAAAACACAAGCGTGTCTGTTCACTGCTAAAAGGAGCCCATTAACTTTGGCACGCTTTTCAGAATGTATCCCTGGAGTACATCGACCGCATTTACTCTTGGGAGTTGAAATTTTCTCAGACCTTAACTTTGCGCTGTTCATTGATTCCAAAGCCAAGGTAGCTGATAAGAACTCGGCGTTCTTGCAAAGGTTCGACGGTACTTCACACCGGAAAAGGTTTTAATGTTATACAAAGCACAGGTCCGTTCGTGTGTGGAGTACTGCAGCCACATATGGGCTGGTGCTGCAAAATGCCACCTAGCAGCTTTGGACTCGGTGGAAAGGCGTGCGAAGAGGCTAATTGGTGATCCAGATCTGGTAAAATACAATCTACAAAGCCAGCACAGGCATAGAGTAGCAAGCCTTTCGGTGTTTTACAGGATGCATTTTGGAGAGTGCGCGGGAATTGCGGGAATTGCTTAACTTGATTCCACCATATCATTTCTACCATCGAACAACCCGACAAACGGCGAGTATCCCTTACGTTGTTGAAATTTCTACGATTCGGGCCAAGCGTTTCGCCTCGTCGTCATTCCCTTGTACGCGGTATAAACCACTTGCCTGCTGCGGTCTCCCCGTCCGATTATAATTTAGGTGTCTTCAATGCTAGTTTGAATAAACTCTTAACAAACTGGTGCGCCTCACCATCAACGATTGCATCGATATCGATAACTGACTGAAAGAATTATATAAAGAAATATCGAACTAGTCTGATGATGAAGCCTGAAGTTAGGCACCGGAACCCTGTTATAAATTAATTTCATCTAACCGTGTTTGGGATTAATAGAATTGTCATTAGATGCACTCTGGCTGTAAGGTATTTAATTATAGCTTTTTAGTGGTGGTACCGTAAATAAAAAGTGTAAAATAAAAAAACTTTTTACAAAAATAAAAAAATACATCAAACTTCTATGAAAAAAACTCTGAAAAGTACAATATAACTTTAATTTCGGAAGTCGGTGTTAAATAACGAAGAGACAAAACTGTCATAGAAACACCGAGTTCCGAAATTAAAGTTCTTTTGCACTTTTCAGTGTTTTTTTTTTTACATAGAAGTCAGTTGTATTTATTTTTGTAAATAGTTTTTTATTTAGACAGTAAACGTCTTTTACCGTTCTAATTGACATGGGTGTTGCTTGCGTATCATTTAAAAATGCGATTAAGCATCGATTCCATTTAGAAAGAAGTCTGATGAAGTTATTCTCTGGATTTGTTGTGGATTTGGGCCTGTCAGATCATTTTCTATCTTAATTATTTCAGTTTCTTTTTTTCTAGCAAGCGTTTAATAGACATTGTCACAAAAAAATCCAACCTTACTGCGATTTTACGTTCACTGAGTCTGTTCTCACGTAGAGTACAAATAGCGCTTCGCAATACAAGTTTGACTTGCTTGATTTTTTCAGCGTTCAGTAAAAAAATGTACGGTCAAAAAAGTTTAAATCTTTCGAGTTCAGAAAATTTTGATTAAATACATTCGCGTACCAATGCTCAAGTGGAACCTAAAACCTTTGATTAACATTAAAACCATCAAAAATATAAAATTTGTTATAATATTAGTGTAGATATCACGATAAATAAATTTTAAGCAGTAATAAAATATTATTAAATTGCAATAGAATTATTTAATAATCAAAAATTATATATAATAAAAAAATACAACCAAATTGAGAAACTTTTTTTTTTAAGTCGGTTGAACAAACCAATGCAAAGAAAGCATCCGACGGATTAGGTTTTTTTTTTTAAACTTGACTAAAATGGGATTGATCTTTTGTTTTTGTGTAAAAGGACGTAAACTTCGTAAAACCTAATATTATTGGTAATATTACCGTATATTATCAGCGATGTTTTATTTTGTTTAAAAATAGATGTTTGTATCTATATTTGATTTAGCCGGTACCGTCGTCATCGATGATTCTATGAGAGTTGGTCTTTTCAGGCGATGCAGTTATCAATCCAAGTGCTCCATCAGCAGCCTGTATATACTGCGCTTGGACTCTACGTACTCAATTATCCTTTATTGTACCAGGTAAGTTCTGGTAAGTTCGTATGGATCTATGGAACCATACATAGGTAAAGCTAGGGTTATCAGGCGCCTAGATAAAACCAGGTAATTACAAATAGAGTCATAGTTAATGGTGGCTTGTGAATAGTGCAGCGGGGATGAGGGATGAAATACTGCACAGTGAAAAGTCAACATATTTTATTTTTTTTTATCTTGGAAAATCATCTAATGACAAATCTCGCTCTTGGGCGGGGCGCGAGATAGTGTCAGACTTTTACTGACTAAAAACCCACTCTTGTTCCTTCTTTGCCTTCATCCTGGGACCCCGGGCTTTGCTTTCACACTACTCGTGGCCCCAGTAGGCTTCGACCCTGCAAAGCCAACATATGAGCGTTCTTTTCGAGGTACATTTTCATACAATCGCTCTTATGTGATTATGATGTTATTACACATCTTTCTCTAGATATTTTGGATACACAGCTATCTTGTGGATTTTCTAGGCTTCTATAAAAATCAAAACATAAATTGTACGTGATAATGGAAAGAGGCCAGGCGAGATGACCATAATGCCCTGGAAGTTGGGTAGGCTTTTGGTGTGGGATGGATGCAACATGTGTCACCCTTGCGCCATCCCATCATCTGAGTACGGCAGGCTGTGCTGGGACGGCTGCTGCAAGTGCAGAAAACCACAAACGGCGTAAATATAATAACCTTATCGGAGTTATATGTTTGAGCCGTTTGGGGTTGAAACACTAGGGCCATGGGGTCCGAGCGCTCATCGAGTTGTGCGTGATATCAGGTGGTCGACTTTTTGCTTGACCAGAAGGCTGGGCTTTTCTTCGGTCAACAAATCAGCCTTGCTATCCAACGTGGCAATGCTACCAGCGTTCTGAGCATTTTTCCCATTGACATCGATGTGAATGAATTTTTTGATGCCCAATAAGCTCTTTTTTTTTTTTATTCTCGATAGGTTCGCGCTTGACCACCATCTCACCTGATGGAAAGCGATGATGCGGTCGACGATGGAACGCGCTTACCTAGAAGTAACCAATTACTCTTGACTTAAAGATTACCGGGTTGTAGCTATCAGGAAACACACATTCCGGCAAGGAATTCCACTCCTTAGCTGTACGCACAATGAATGTGTTCCCAAAACGTTTTGTGCGTATAGGTGGAATGTCCACCATGTACCGGTGGCGCGTTGCCGTACGCCTGGTGGTCCGATGATGGAACGGGCTAGGCGGAATTAGGTTATGCAATTCCGACGCACACTCCCCGAAATGCAACCGGTAGAAAACCGACAGGCTAGCAACTCGGCGCCGATGCTCAAGACTTTGGAGCCTCGACTCAACGAGTGCATCATTGCCAATGATCCTCCTGGCACGCCTCTCAATTGCCTCAAGTGCATCAAGCTGGTAACGGGCAGATCCGTCCCAAAGATGAGAGCAGTACTCCATACACGATCGAACTTGTGCTTGATATAGTTTGAGCAGCTGTTCCGGCGTGAAGTACTGTCTGACCTTAGCGAGGATACCCAGCTTTTTTGCTGCCAGTTGAGCCTTTGCTTCAATTTCAATTTTACCCTTTGTAAAGCAAAAAAGTGTTTGTAAATATTATTATTTTTAATTTGTATAGCATAGAGTATGTTATTCCATTGTTGAAACTCGTTCTAAAGCTCCATAGTAGGAATTAAAACACAAATATAAATTTGTCTTTACTATTTGTATAAACGTAATCTAGTAAGATTACGTTTATACAAATAGTAAAGACCTCTGAAAATCTGCTATTTTACGTGAATTTTGGCTCTCCATAATGTCATAGTCATAGTAATTTATTGGTAAGGGATTCTTACAAGTCATATACAGAATGTTAAATTATATTTAGTCAACAAATTAATGATTACATAACAATGTCAAATAATAAAAAAATGTCAAACAAAAAAAAGAATATACAAGAAAAACAAATAAATCGAAGTCAAATCACAAATTCAAATAAAAAACAATCCTATTAAAAGTCAAAATAATTTTTAGTCCAAAATAATATTCAAAGTCAAATTAAATTAAATCATAAATTCGTCAAAAGAATAAAAAGCTTGCTTGATAAGCCATTTTTAGCTCGATAATCATATATTAAAAATATAAAAGAGTACGTACATGCATAGAACTTAGAAGTCTTGCACATTTAATCGAGATTCTGAAAACTTTTAAGGGTTTAAAAAAACACGTACTTGCTGAAACAAATTTTGTGAAATATTCGAGTAAATCACGGAATTACCGAATTTGAACAGAGTTTTTAGGCGTTATCTCTCTTTTTTCGCAATGTCTCTTCATTAAACATCGCATTGGATTGCGTTAGTTGAAGCAAGAAACTTTGAAACCATGCTGGTCATTGACGATCGGTGAGTGGAAAAGGGTCCTTTTAAGGAAATATTTTAATCACTTTGATTTTAACTAAGTTTTGAAGGTTAAAGAAATCTGAATCATTGTTGGATAAGTTAAGATTATATGACTGTTAATGAAAGTTTTAAAATTATAAAATCTGAAGCTCCAAATCCTTCAGACAGCTATTTTTTCTCCATACGCACCTCAAAGAAATGTTAGCACAATTAATGAGGCCCGTTACCTGCTCGATCGAAACTAGTTTTCAAGGCTGAATTCGAAACCAGAATTTCCAGATAAGGTCATGGGCGAAAAAATAGTCAATTTTAACCAGTCAGACATTTTTATTTTTAAGTTATATATATCTGTGATATTTGAGGTGCAAAATCAAAATTACCTTTTACCTAATAAATAAGTGGCAGCCTAATATTTTGTCCAATTGCAGCACAAAACCTCTCGAAAATGAAAGTTCGAGCGGATACTACCTGCTAGGGCTGTGGAAATGTTCGAAAGAATTACTGTGTCCCTAGTACACACCTTTGTGTGTACAACTGAAGGAACACTGTGGTTTGTAGTCAGTAAAAGGCTAACACTATATCTCGCCCCATCCAGAGTAGTCTTTGGTTATTTAATGTTATCTCACGTGAAAAAGGTGCACTAGATTTATAACTTACATAATTTGCTAACAACAGGCTGGATAAACAAAATATCTCGGAGATCGCATCGAATATGTATGACAGATACTATTTCTTGTTTCAGTTTACACAAGCAGTGTATACCTCCCTGATTATACTGCTACAGTTCATCGCTGACAATGAGCCTGGTATGCTGCTTTCAACTACTAAGTAATTTAATCGTAGGTATAGTCAACGACGTAAGCTGACTAACACTCATACAGGTACCGGCACGAATCTTGAGCGCTCGGCGAAAAAGTAGAGATCGCTTTGCGCATGGTACACATCGGCGAGCCACACACTGTACAAGGATTGCACAACCCGCCCCAGCGTCTCACTTCATACCACTAAAGAGAACCGATATTTCACTTCTGCGTAAGTGGAAGTCAGCGCTCAAGATCCATGCCGGGATCTGTATATCCTTTTCGTGTGTTTGAAATTTTCAACTTAAAGCTACGGTAACGCACATCGCTGAAGTATGCGTTAAAGAGATACCAGACGGGTATTGCTAGTGAGCTGCGTCGCCGATCGGTGATTGATCGGTGACGTTCCGTAGTTAGAAAGAAAGATCACACGATGTGTTGACACAATGTACGTTGACGGAACGCGTGCGCAACGGACGAGGAATCAAGTGCGGTGCGATGACTGGGCGACGCGGACGGCAGCGCAGCAAAGCGTAGTATTTATGCAACTCCATTATCGTTCAAAAACTAACACCCCCTTCACTGCAACGACGTCACAGAGCTCATGTGGCACTCAGTGTGTTGAAATCATTGCGTTGCAACTTGCAACGACGCAGCGCACCGGCACCGTGTGCTATCTCTCTAATGCGATGCCGAAAACATTAAGAGCGTTCACTCGAAATTACGCGCTATTTGGCCCAAAAACCATGATTCTCAAACCCGTTTATATCTTTTAATAATTTATTGTACAAACATGTGATTTACCAATAACATTAGGAAATATTCTTGTCTAAATAGTTAGGCAGGATTTTATATAAATTGATAGCACACTTGTGAACTATATTCACATATGTAAATAGAGTTTTTTTTTAATTTTACTTTCAGAGTCAATTTCGAAGCTTGACAACTTCTATAGTTCTAATAAAATTATTAAACAAAAAATACAAACCAGTAACTAGAATCCTTAAAAAAATAGTCATAGAAAAATATTTATTGATTTAGTTTACTAATTAAGAAAATTAAAATAAAAGCAATGTCAAATTATTAAGAAATTATGGGTAAATAAAATGATCATTAGCACTGATTTAACTTCCTTTTGTCATTAAAATAATGGCATAATCTAATAGAAGGACATTATTTTCAAACTATACAATTTAATATTTGAATTAAAATAGCTTTATCAATTTTTAACAAATATTTTAAAAGGGCTATAAATATCGGCGCACAAGCGTCGCAAATTCAGTCGCCCAACAATATTCATCATCATGCTTGCGCGCCGAGATTTGAAATATTTACTAAAAATTGACAAAGCTATTTTAATTCAAATTTTATATAGTAAGTTTTGAAACACATATTCTTCTATTAGAATATGCTACTTTTATAATGATAAAATTAAGTCAAATCAGTGCTAATGATAATTTTATTTACCCATAATTTCTTGCACTTCCGACATCTGGCTCCCAAACTAAATCGGACTGGGGCTGCCCTCGGGCGGCTCCTGCCCAACCTTGGGGGTCCAGACGCCTCCTGCCGGAGGCTCTACGCGGGGATCGTTCGGTCCATGGCCCTTTATGGCGCGCCGGTGTGGGCGCCGGGGCTGCGGAAGCAGCCGGCGGCCCGGCTGAACGCGTGCCAGAGGGTCATGGCCATACGGATAATGCGAGGATACCGGACGATTTCCCGCGAAGCGGCGAGCCTTCTTGCTGGCCAGCGACCATGGGAACTGGAGGCAACAGTCCTTGCACTCATGCACGAACGGCGCATGGAGATGCAACGCCCGGGCGAAACTCCACTGCCGCAACAAGTCGCGGCATGGCGGACAGAGCTCCGGCGAGTTCTCATGGAGAAATGGCGACAGCGACTGTCGCGACCCCGTGCTGGGCACGCCACAATTATGGCGGTAAGTCCCCTCTTTGAGGCGTGGTTGGAAAGACCTCACGGCGTCCTCACATTCCGCATGACGCAGGTCCTCACCGGACACGGTAAGTTCGGGAGGTTCCTGCACCGGATTCGTGCGGAAACGACGCCCGGGTGTCGCCACTGTGTGGCCCACCCGGAGGACACGGTGGAGCATACGGTGGAGGTGTGCCCCGCTTGGGCAGAGCAACGCCGTGACCTCGTGGGGGCAATCGGCGGCGGTGATCTCTCGCGCCGGGCCTTGGTTCAGGCCATGCTCCGGAGCGAGGAGGAGTGGCAGGCGGTCGCCTCCTTCTGCGAAGCAGTAATGCTAGCTAAGGAGGCGGCCGATCGCGTGAGGCAACGGTCCTTACGCTCCAACCGCCGCCGGGATTCCGATCCCGATTTCCGGCCACCGTAGGCGCGGGCTTGCAGACGCCGAGCTATGGGTGGCTCGCCGTCTGACCGTCCGGTAACCGTCCGGACCGAGCCCAAGTCGTCGACGGCGCGTTTTGTTCCACGCGCGCCTCAAGGAGATGTCAGCATATCGTAGGGGCCCAGCAGGGCCGAAGCCTACTGGGGCCACGGGTAGTGTGAAAGCGGAACCCGGGGCCCTGGGACGAGGGCAACGAAGGAACAGGAGTGGGTTTTTAGTCAGTAAGAGTCTGACACTATCTCCCGCTCCGCCCAAGAGCGGGGATGTCATTAGGATGATTTTCCCACCCAATAAAAAAAAAAAATAATAATAAAAAAAAAACCCATAATTTCTTAATAATTTGAAAATGTTTTTATTTTAATTTTCTTAATTAGTAAACTAAATCAATAAATCTTTTTCTGTAACTATTTTGTTAAGGATTTTAGTAACTGGTTTGTATTTTTTGTTTATTAATTCTATTAGAACTGTAGAAGTTGTCAAGTTTCGAAATTGACTCTGAAAGTAAAATTAAAAAAACTCTATTTACATATGTGAATATAGTTCACAAGCGTGCTATCAATTTATATATAATCCTGCCTAACTATTTAGACAAGAATATTTCCTAATGTTATTGGTAAATCACATGTTTGTACAGTAAATTTATCATTAATGGATATAAATGGGTTTGAAAATCATGGTTTTTGGGGCAAATAGCGCGTAATTTGGAGTGAACGCTCTTAAGCTGAAGCTGAGACCAAAGCTTTTTTAGAATCCTCCGTAAGAGGAATACCTTTGCATTATTATGCTTTATTTGAGAAGATCTTGTCACAGTTTATCAGAATAATTGCCACCACAACTTTAGGTGGATGTTAGTTTTTCAGGACAGGGGATTCATTAACTTTTCAAAAGACTTGGAAGTTTTGTTATTGTAGTCAAACGGGGTGAATAGAAACGCAGGGGTGAATGGAAACAAAACTTTGATTAAGATTTTAACTTTGTTATATGATTATATTTTTAGTTTCAATAAAGTAATGTGTTTTAATATACCATTTCTATAATTTTGAGTACTCAAATACTGCAAACAATTTTTCAATAACGTGACAATCCCCATTAAAGTTTTATTTCTATTCACCCCATGCGTTTCTATTCACCCCGTTTTACGGTACCTAAAAAAATCTTCTGTTATAATGCTAGCGGTTTAGAATAAGAACAATGTTTAAATTTATTTGTTAGTTGTTGCAAAAAAATACCTTACCTATTTATGTTATATTTTTTTCTATTTGTAAATCGTTATATCTGTAACTATTTTGAAAATTAGATATTTTTGTTGATGTTCCTTTAACTAGGTAGAACCTATATCTTAGTGACGTTGCACGTTGGACGTAAGTTTTATAGATAGCGGCACGAATCTTGAACGCTCAGCGAAAGAGCGAGGATCGCTTTGCGCGTCGTACATATCAGCGAGCCAATCACTGTACAAGAATTTCACTCCCTACCCCAGCGTCTTTTTTCGTACCACTAAAGAGACCCGATATTTCACTTCCGTGTGCTTCTGCGCAAGTAGAACTGTAGAAGTTGACAGCGCTCAAGATCCGTGCCGGTAGGTATCTGTAATTAGGTACACTGAATTAAAATTTCATACTGTCGGGTGAATATGTATAAAATGTGTTGTGTATTTGTGTACTTGTGTACCTGTCTAGTACTAGTGCCGTATTTAGCATTATATTTTTAGTACATAGTACGTAGTATTTCTAGTTTCGTATTTGGTATTTTATTTTATTTTTAGTATTAATCCGTATTAGGTATTTCCATTTTATTTTTGATAATTTTTTGACTGGACTTTATTATTTTAATAATTTCTATCTATTCATATGATGATTGAGATGGGGAAGCCAATTCACGTCTTTTTTTACACGAAAAGCTCTTTTTTACGAAACCTTTTAGCTTTTGTTGCTTTTATTGTAAATGTTAATATGCGTATTGTATAATATATGTGATTATCTGTAATCATAATGGTAATGACCAATGTTAGAATATAAAGGGAAACCACCGATTAGTTTAGGTGTGCCTAGGTATAAATAGACACATAGACTAGACAGCTACCTCATTATTTCATCATCATCTTCCTGCCCTTGTCCCATCTTATTTGGGGTCGGCGCAACACGTTTTTTTCTTCCATTCTATCCTGTCAAAAGTCATACTATCACTAACTTCCTTTTCTTTCATATCACTGTTCACACAATCCATCCATCTTTTCTTTGGCCTCCCTCTCCCTCTCCACCCATCCACATGTATACTCATAACTCTTAGCTACCTCATTATTTAATAGACAGCAATTTTATTGGTTATGGTCAGGTACAAATTGTTGTGAATAAATTAACCATTGACTTATAATGTACATATATTTAATATTTTTTCATTTGGTTGTTTGTAAGAAATTGCTCTGTGCGATACGACCGTCCATTGTACAATTATTTTCATTTATATTTGTCCTGTATTTTTGTTTATGTGGTGTAAAATAAAGAAAATAATAAATATATCGATGAAATTAACTTAAACATTGAATTGTAAAAGTATTTTACAACTGTTCTAATAATATACCATTTTCTTTTGCAAAATTTTTAACGAGCGTCGAAACTAAGGAAACAGTTTTGATTTTCGAGATATAATTGACATTATTTCAAAGTGTAACCTACTTATATTTTTGAACAGCATTATTTTTTTAGGGTAACAAATAACAATCAATTGGCTTCAAGCAGAAATCGACTTTTGGTCGAACATTAGTCACGCCATTGTTAGACATATATCACTTCACATCAGTTAAAAAATATAGTCTTCTTCTTCTTCTTAGCGTGTCGGTGGCAAAACTAGTAAAATTCCTTGCCTGGCCCAGTATTTGGTCACGACAATGCTGTCTACTGACGCTGTCATTAGGTCTCTATGTGAACAGGTCACAGGGCACTTGATGCAGGATGGAAGGTGGGACGTGGAGATCGGAACCGTCCGAGAACCCCCATCTGTAGGGATTGTCTTTAAAAAAAATAAAAAGCAAGTATTTCAGGCATCCAATAGCACCCATACAACAATCACAAAACAGAACATAAACACATAAAGAAATACATAATTACACTATTGGACACAACCAGCAACATGGCTGCTACAGCAATGTCCGATATAAGGGCAATCAAATCTGCCGGCAATCATCGCCAGAACAGTATTGGAGTCTTTGCTGCGCCCAACTTGGGTGCGGAGTCTGTTCAGAGTTTTTCAGGTTGGCCATCTACCGGGCAGTTGTTTAAAACAGACACAAAGCCCGTCTGGTCGGAGGAGGAGGAGGCCTTTACGCTCTGTTCCGCATACCTCTAAAGCTATTAAAGTCAATAAGGACAAAGCCATAGTAACTATTATTCATTATACTATGCTACGTTACTGTATAATTGTTAGATTGTCATTAACGATCACAAAATAGGTACAAGTTATATAGAAATCAATCTCATGTATGTACTTTACTTTTCGTGCCTACGCTCGGTCGGTCGCGCTAGGGTCGGCGCCGCTCCGTCCGAGTGCGCTTGGGTGCGGTGATAAATACCTAATATAATAATAATAAATCATTTATTTTCAGGCATCTTGGCCCATAGATAAATACTTTACAGACTAACATATATAGAGTAAATTAAATACAATTTATTGTTAATAAATAAGACTTATGACTATGTTAGTAACACTTCACACTGCGCTTGTTCACTTTGTGCTGTTCACTTGTCTGCGGAAGCGACGGAACACCACGCCCTGCTGCCAAAAGTCTTCCTTCAACATGAAGGGCAGAAAAGTGTTCGGGACTCGCACCACGACCGCCTTGAAATTGAAGTTACGGTGCGGCTCCAGCAGCTGTACCCTCAGTGCGAACTTCGTCTTATGGCGCTCGTACTCTACGATGTAATATAAATTATTAAAATATTTTATGGCCACAAAGTAATGTTCGTTTTCTTTTTCGGAGCGGGGCTGGTGGTCACTGAGGTATTTACCTACCTAACTGTTCTGCGTTACGTTAAAACGATACAAGCAAATACCTGAGTGGTATTTGCTTGTAATTAATGTTTAATTTAAACAATCGTCCACTGAACAGTTATAACCATTCTTTTTTTGCTCCATTATTGCACAAAAAAATTCATAGATGCGTGTCTCAAATGGATGGCACTCACGTTCGCACTGGTTCCAACTGGGCTGAGATATCGTGTCCGTGAGCAATGTCTGTGTTTGCGTTGCTCGAGCGCGCTTTGTTTGTAGCGATATCCGTGGTCTGTAGATTGCCTTCTGTACCTATAGATAGATAGATATTCTTTATTGTTCACCACAAATACAAATTACATTAGGAACTTAAAATTAATAGGGTGTCTCAATGGGCGGTCTTACCAACCTACCGGTCTTTTCCCATGTATTTTGTATTAACGATCCTCAGAGGCATTTTACTTGTTCCGGGAACTCTTGTGATACTTAGGTATTAGATATTTAAATAATCACTTAAACCAATTAAATCCTAAACAAGGCTCGTTCTCGAAACATTGTTCGTTTCAACACATGTAGGTATATACTTACTTCCTATGAGAAAATTGAAAACGTAATAAATGTACGTCTTTGCATACCGGTGTTTTATTTATTCTAATTTTATAAACCATGTTCGCTGTCAAAAATTCAGAAAAACTAACATCAGTCTTACCAATAGGTATCGTGGTACCTTGTTACTGGGCTCTGAAGGTCTATGTAAAGTACTGGTAGGTACGACTCAACTGTATCCGGTTATCATTATCATCATCATTTCAGCCGAAAGACGTCCACTGTTGGACATAGGCCTCCCCCAAGCGTCTCTACAACGACCGATCCTGTGCGACTCGCATCCACCGCATTCCCGCGACTCTCACTAGGTCGTCGGTCCACTTTGTGGGAAGTCTTCCAACGCTGCGTTTTCAGGTGCGCGGTCGCCACTCTAGAACTTTTCGGTCCCATCGACCATCCGTTCCGTTCGTATCCAGTTAAACTAGACACAAATCTAGGTAAAGTTAAGTCTTACAAAACTTCTTCCGTGTTTTATGCAGATTTCTTAAGATCTTGATTAATGGAATAATAATAATAGGTCCACATCTATGATTATACTTAATTATGAATCGTAGTTTTTCCTGCATCTGCACTTAATTGAGCTTATATCCAATCTAGTTTAGATTGGAAATGTCGTGGCCAAACCGTGGAATTGATCACTTCATGATGTGACCGGCCATATCATAAAATGGTTGCATTTCATGATATGGCCAACTAAAACTGGCTAGATCTAAACGATCTAGCCAGTTTTAGTTGGCCAACTTCAACGTTTCATGATATTTCAAACAACGTTTGGCCATATCATAATGTACCTAGTATATTGTAGGGTTTCTATGACATCAAGGGTTTTAAAAAAAAATCCAAATAAAGAATAATAAAGATAGATAAGGCAATTTAGATAGCTTAAATTAAAAAAAAATAACCACTAAATAATACTAATAGGGATTGAAATCTACTAACCTGTGAAATACGTTCTGAAATCCAAGGTTTTTTTACGTTGCGCTCGTTTTTTGAATGGCTTTCGTAAAATTCAAGTAATTTTTTATCGTAATGACATTTCACTATATCATTATTATCAATTGGCACATTATTGCTAACAGTTTTATCAGAATAACCACAAGAATAACTGTCCGCCGCTATGATTCATAACAAAAACAAAAACAACATCAGTGCCTCTAACAGTGGATAGTGTAACTATTTTACGATATGATCAGCCATGTTTAGCCATATCATGAAATAATCATGCGTTTAGCCGTTCATATCGTTAAACGCAGAGCGTTAATTGATTTGGCTTACCCATATCATTATGAGGCCAGCGGACGAGGTTCTATATCATGAAATGCCACCATTTCATGATATGGCCGGTCACATCATGAAGTGATCAATTCAAAGATCTGGCCACGACAGATATAAGCTCAATTAAGTGCAGATAAATAAGTAAAAACAGATAAGATAGAAAAAAAAACCGGGTAAGTGCGAGTCGGACTCGCGCATTCAGGGTTTCATACACACTTAAATTCGGCGAAGACCGTATGGTGGGTAGGACCGTATAGTAAGCAAAACTACGAATTCTGAATAGCTACAACAATGACAACCCAAGATATTAAAACTTTAAACTGTTTTGGTTTCAATAAAATGACATAGATGGAGCTATTTACAATACAAAAGAGAAAAAATGACGTCAAACATTTTGATGGGTTATCAACTTGCTGCTAATTCGCTGTTTTACGTGGAAGCAAATGTCTGACGAATATTCCAATTTGTCGACAATTCTAAACTTGTCAACTTTTGTTACCTACATTATATAAGGTGTTAAAAAATTAACTTTAAGAATTTCGAGGGGATATTGTAGGTACTCCTCATTATGAACAACTTTTACTATGGGACCAAACCAAAAACGCGAAAAAAAAATCAGCTGTTCCCTACGTTTATGTTCGCATAACTCGTCAAAATGTACGGAGCAGCTGATTTTTTTTCCGCGAACCTAAAACTTACACAAAAGCCGATGTTTATCATACCGATGCTTTCGACCTCTACAAAGGACGTAACGACCATTTTGGCCAAACTGACTTTTTCACGCTCTTAATCTCTCTGTATATTTAAAATTGCGCTACGTTAAAAAAATGGTTTTTACTACCCAACATTTTCTTAACGCTAAACATCTCTTGTAATAATGCGTCGGGCAATGGCTTAATAGCCAAGAGCTTCGACTAACACCTTAGGGGGCTCGTGTTAGGCGACTGGATCAAGAGCTTGATTCAGAAAGGGATACTCCTGGACACGGCTCGTATTGTTAGGATGTTCCTTTCTCCGGAGCCCTGACCGCTACTAGCTTGGACCCTGTTCCCGACACCGGTGGGATACTATTTTTTATGTTTTAATTTTTAAGAGGAGTAAGAGGATTAAGCAAGTTTCTAAAAATTTTATGCAGAAACCTATTTTCGCACAGGCGATGCCACTGATAGAAGCTAGTTAATTATTCAGAGACAGGACGGGCGCGTTGTAGCCTGTATCCTTAAAGAGTCTGGAGATAAATGATTCTAAGTACTACTGCCCTACATTGTCCATCGTTGTCCTCTGCGAAGCTGGTATGTATCATGTTGTATGTATGTACATATGTGACAAATCTTTCTGGACGGCAAAGTGAAATTCCTGGATACAGGATAAGATCCCTCATTCCGGTACAACCTTATTTCTACCAAACCGTGACAACCTTAGAAGTCACCCCCAAGTGCCCATACACCTGCAATTTGAGGGGCCAAATGAGTGCCACCGATGCTGCAGTGAAAGTAGCGAACTACTGGACTATAAAAATTTAAGAAATTTACCATCAACTTGAAAACAAGAAGTCTCACATTAAATTGGTTTTATAATTTTTTATAAGTCAAATCTTGTTCATGAAACAAACCTTCGATCCTGCATCACGTGCCCTGTTACCTGTTCACGTAGGGGCCTAATGACAGCATCAGCGGACGGTACTGCCGTGGCCGAATACTGGGCCTAGCAAGGAATTTAACTAGTTTTGCCATCGATACGCTAAGAAGATGAAACAAAAAAAAAACTTTATTAAAATCTACTGGAAATCGGTAAAATATTAAAGTCTACCTACTTTAATTTTTTACCGATTTCCAAAAAAGGAGGTTCTGAAGTCGTCATAATGATTTTTTTTTAATCTTGTTCAGAGATATTATCACCAAATGTAAACTTATTATGATGATTTTCCTTTTATTTGGTAAAATTCTGCTCCTAAAATTCACTCCTGTTCCTTCGTTGCCTTCGTCCCAGGGTCCCGGGTTCCGCTTTCGCACTACCCGTGGCCCCAGTAGGCTTCGACCCTGCTGGGCCCCTACGATTTGCTGACATCTCCTTGAGGCGCGCGTGGAACAGTACGCGCCGTCGACGACTTGGGCTCGGTCCGGACGGTTACCGGACGGTCGGACGGCGAGCCACCCATTGCTCGCCGTCTGCAAGCCCGCGCCTACGGTGGTCGGAAATCGGGATCGGAATCCCGGCGGCGGTTGGAGCGTAAGGACCGTTGCTTCACGCGATCGGCCGCCTCCTTTGCTAGCATTACTGCTTCGCAGAAGGAGGCGACCGCCTGCCACTCCTCCTCGCTCCGGACCATGGCCTGAACCAAGGCCCGGCGCGAGAGATCGCCGCCGCCGATTGCCCCCACGAGGACACGGCGTTGCTCTGCCCAAGCGGGGCACACCTCCACCGTGTGCTCTACCGTGTCCTCCGGGTGGGCCACACAGTGGCGACACCCGGGCGTCGTTTCCGCACGAATCCGGTGCAGGAACCTCCCGAACTTACCGTGTCCGGTGAGAACCTGCGTCATGCGGAATGTGAGGACGCCGTGAGGTCTTTCCAACCACGCCTCAAAGAGGGAACTTACCGCCATAATTGTGGCGTGCCCAAGCTCTGAGGGGGTAACGCAGATATGTGTGAAGTTAACACTGGTATAATTATATAATTAAGATCAAATATTGAGCGCATAACATTTCTGTTTATGTACTGAATCGACTTCTAAAAAAAAAACTAAAAATATCTTTAAATTTGGAACTCCGTGTTGTTGATATTATTATTGACACAGAATTCTGAATTAAAAGGTAACTTGAAATAGTTGTGCTTTTGAAGTCAATTGTATTCTTTTAAACTAATTATTATTACTACTGTATGTACTCGTACATACAGGTGCTTTTAAAAAATGAATGACGCTTGACAAATGGTGTGCTATAGTGAACGTAATTTACGGGCTCTAGATTACCATTTTTATGAATTTATTACAGCCGCGTAAATTAAGACAACATTGTAAATAATAATCTGTACTTACACAATTATACCTATATCATTAGTCTGAAGGCTTGGCGGAGGAAGAGGTGATATAAAGGATACAAAACGGTGACGCTTGTCCAGTAGCTTAGCACGCGAGACGGCTCGCACAAACCTTCTTTTGTCACTGGTATACGATTACTAAAGTGATAAAATGATAGTGCGGTTATTGTTTTTGGTTCTATTGTTGGTGATGGTCCTATTTTGGTACAAAAGAAGGCACATGATAAAGTTGGCCTCGGCTTTACCAGCACCTAAGGCTGAGTTGCCAGTGATTGGGATGGCGCACAAGGTGGTCGGTAATACTGAGGGTGAGTTCAAGTTAATTAGGTACCTGCTTAAAGTTCCGGTTTTATATAATTGGTCTTTTTTGAATATTTCGCGTCCCACCTTGGAATTTTACTTAGGTAACTTGCCTAAGGCAAGTACCTAAATGTAGGTGTTATGTCCACATTAGTACCTAGAAACGGGTTTCGGTGATATATAAGTTTGCAAGAGCGAGTGAGCGTAGTATTTTTTTTTTGTGATGATTAATCGCCAAAGGACTCTTCCCGCCATGGGTGGAGGGAGAGGGAGTGTTAGATTTTCACTGATTAAAACCCACCGGTGTTCTTTCAGTTACCATTGAACAATTACGCAGTCTGTAACCTCCCTAAAAGTACTTTACTCACTTAGTAGGTACGGGTGTAAAGTTCATTTCGTTAACTGCCTAATACTTTGCGACTTATGCCGAAAATGCAGATGAGAATGTAGATGCAGGATGCAATTCAGACTAAGAGAGCCTAAAAAATCTAGAATCCCAAGTTTACCTATATTTTTCTCAGAGATGGAAGTTCAGGAGTTTTTGAAGCTTTAGGGTTTCGGGCACTGCGTTAAGTTTTTAACTAGGGTGATTAATTTTTTTTTTTATATTTCTATTTGTCCCCCCGTTTTGAGGGCCCATTATAAACTTAAAATCTTTTGTCCCCCCTTAATCAGTCACTAACAGACCGTGTGACAGGTCTTTGACAGCTGTTACAGGTGGTCATACGCAGAAAGTCTGACCATCAGTCTATCCAAAGAATATCGTGTTGCCCAGTAACTGGGTTATTGAGATCAGATAGGCAGTCGCTCCATGTACCTCCTCCGGGTAACTTTATTAAAAAGATCCATTTTGATATACCAAAAACAGCCACCTTGAAAACACAAATCGATGGGAATGTTAGTAATTTTAAGAACTTCTTAAATCTAAGTAGGTTTACGCAACTATGCCAGCTATCTATTATAATTAAATAGTACATAATAAAAAACAGCGTTTTTGAACCTTGAACACCTGTTCCCTGCCCAAAATATTATTCCAAATCCCAAATTCGAAATAGTGACTTTTGTCACCTTGACTTTTTGTTTAATATCACCGTGCTAATGAACCCAACATGTATTGCGCGCACTTGAACTCGTGACAGTTGGTAAAAAATGACAAAAGAACCTTTTGATACAAGTGCAAAAATTTTTTCATTGAGACTGAGGCGGAATTCGCTCGAGCCGTAGGCGTGTGTGTTATTGAGCCGAGGGCTGCAGTGATATATTTGCATGTGTATCAAACGACTTTTTTTTTAATACACCTACAAAGAAATGAATAAACGGGGGTTGACCGGCGACTCGTGGTTGTCGACGTGCGCCGTGTAAATGTAATAAAATTGTGGCGGGGAGACCAAATACACTTTTCTGCACTAGTGCGGAAAACAGTCTATTGCGTGCCTAAAAGCAGTGGGATAAGAGCGGGTTTTCGAGTGTGTACTAAAAAATTTAATATCACCCTGATAAAAGTCACGAGTGCACTGTAGCTCTTACATGTGATATTATTATGCAATTTAACATTTTATGGCCTCAAGGTTATTATTGCATACCACGGGCTGGTTTTTTAGTTATTCTAGTTTTAGACGACGATACGGGGTCGCGTCTTTTGCGTACGCTAGGAAAATGACGTTGAACTCGAAAGTAATTAAGGGGATGCAACTCGACATACATTTTCACTGTTTTTCATACAACCGCTCTTACGCGATTATAACATTTTCATTAGATATTTTGGAAACAGCATCTTGTGGATATTATCTAGGCTTCTATTGAAATCAATTTATAAATTTGTGTAAAACTAATCCAGTAAAGACCTCTGAAAATCTGCTATTTTGCATGAACTTTGACAGTTCATAATTTACTCAAAAATTTAAAATGTCAAAAAAGTATATCAATAGAAGCCTTGCAAATTTAATGAAGATTCTAAATGACGACAATTTTTTTCCAAAACTTTCAAGGGTTTAAAAAAAACAAGTACATGGAACAAGTTTTGTGAAATATTTGAGTAAATCACGGAATTACCGAATGCCAACAGAGTTTTCAGGCGTTACTTCTCTTTTTTTTTGCATTGCCTCTTCATTAAACGTCGCGCTGGATTGCGTTAGATGAAGCAACAAGCTTTTAAACTATGCTCGATGTTGACGATAGGTGAGAGGAAAAGGACCCTCTTAAGTGTAATAACTGTGATATAATTATGTGAGGTGTTAGCTTACGATTTAAGACATTTATTACTCAAAAAGAATACAATTCAGTTAATATGAGAAATACAAGTTATTCTTAAATACTAAACACGTTGACATGACAGATGTAGGTACTCAAATAAACTAGTAAGTATTAAATTAACTAAACACAAAAATTCTACAATGGCATGAAACAAGACAAAAAAGTACATATTTGTTGTATTAGGAACTCATTGCGTATCGTTTCTTAAGGCAAGTTGATGAGAGCAATTACATATTTTTATTGTATCTAACTTTTTTATCTATGTTTTGTTAATTTAAGCTTGTTTATTAAATTAATTGCGTTCAAAATAAAATGGATGTAAAGGATGAGGAAAGTTTAATGAAATTGTGCATCACAAGTTTTTCGGAAGAAGACATCGAAGCGGCTAAAAATTTGCTTTTTGACTCGATCACCACTACAAGACGCCAAATTTCGCGTAAGAGAGCAGGAAAATCTTAGAAAGATCTTACCGATATTATAACGTTATTTAAGGAAACAGATCCGGAATGAGTACCTACCCATATTTGTTTCTCGGGAACTGCACAAACTACCACCAATATCGTTTGATCATCTAGATGCAAGTAAACTTTGTTGTTGCAAAACGAACTAAAGATTGAGCGCCGATTGTAAAGGCTCATGCAAAAGTGCATGGGTAGTACAGAAACAAAATCGCGTGAAGCGAGAAATGACGCCATCTAGCGTAAAACCAGATTGAAATGTTGCTATCGACAATATTACATTTTACTGTTAATAGATGGCGTCGCTGTGTTTCAAATGATTAATACTTAATTTATGCTTATTTTTTTACTTTCTTTTTGTTCCTTTAAACATTGAAATAATTTATAGTTTCTTTTATAGAGATGAAGATATTAAAATTGAATATCAATTTATAAATATTTGATTATCTATGTGTTAGTTTTCAAACTTGAGAGGGTAGGTTGAATATGGATTTAAAAATAATAACTAGTAGGTAGTATAAATAATACTTAGACCAGAGTTATGACATAGCTCAATTGATTGTTCGCTAAGTTAATTTCGATTATCTCGTTCTAGCACTTTTCGTTGGATTTTATTTTTAACCAGGTGGTCTACTTATTCTACCAAAATGAGTAGATATGAATTGTTGGATTTAGTAAAAAGAGCTCAAATAATTGCTATGCATGATCAAGGTAAAAAAAACTTGTCAGAAATAGCCAGAAAGACCGGTGTAAACGTAAGTAGATTTTTTTCTTCTTTTATACAACAAAAGCCTCCTATATAATAATCATTATTGGGTATTATATATTTCTGTTTTATTGTTGCAGAGCAAAACTGTTGTTCTATGGGTATGACGATTTAAAGAAGAGGGTTCTTTGAAACACCATAAAAGAGCTGGCAGACTACTTAAAACTAATAAACATGTTGCAGCGTCAAACCATGATAAGGAAGTACGAAGAAAATCGACGTCTGTCGACGAACCACTATGCTGGTTTTTTTTGACACAAGCGTTGACACTGTTCGTTGTGCTCTTCATACTTAGTGATAAGATGCATTATCGGAGGCATGCTGTGAAATCCTTGCTATATGGATCACATAAACTTTGATTAGAGTAGTGTCATCTTTACTGATGAAAAAACTTTTAAGTCCAATGAACAAGGACGGTTATGTTTGTGGCGTCAAGATGATAAATAATTATAATACTGAATTAATAGTATCTACTCAGTATTAACTGGAGACCTTGTTATGTGTGTTTAACTTAATACCCTAAAACCACTTAAAAAAGTTATGAACACTTGATATATTGTTGTGCAATATTATAGTTTTTAGCCTACATTTAATCCTTTTGATTTTTTCATAAAATTATCTGGTATCTCAAAAGTTTGGTTGTTAAGGTTACATAAGCTTCAATCCTCTTTCCAATTTTGGAAACGAATACTTAAGCTATGGCCTCAATAAAAAGTTATATATAATATTATAATCTTATTCGGTGATTAATAAATGGTGATTGTTAAATTTGAATAAGAAATTGTAAGAAATAAAAACATATTATTTTTTTAATAGTGCCTTTTTGTTAGATGAGCCTGTTTACCTTCATTTTTTTCATTTTGCTGAGTAACTACCTACTTGAATATTATATTACAAATAAATATCCATTTGTTAGCTTTGATATAATATTCCTACCGATTTCTTTTGTTTGTTTATATTTATTATACACAACTTACAAAAAGTGTGAGTACTACGTGAGATTCGAACTCACGGCTCATTGATTTACGCATCTATCTGCACATGCTAAACCGCTAGGCCAACTTGACTCTAATTTAAATGATGAAATTATGAACTACAATCAATTGTTGATGACAATGACGACGCATGTGTCTATTTTCTGTCAAACTAAAATTCAAGTTTATATTTTGTGAGATTGCCTTTGGACGCCACTTAGCTGTGAAGAAGCCAACGCCATCTAGTTTAAATTTCGAAAACTTGAACTTTAACGTGCGAGGGAAAATAGGCATTAAGGTATCCAAGCACTTTTGCAGGCCTGTGTACATACGTCTGTACAACTTGAATGACCTTGAAAAATGCTAAATTGTCGTTTTGTACACGTTTGTACGATTTTTTTTTAGCCGAAAATTTTGGTTTCTATATCTTTGTTTTTCCTAGAAAAATCCAGAAAAAGTTTTTTGTTTATTTATTTTTTGGTGATTTACGTAAAAACGCGCAATTACGTAATACTAATGGTACAGGTTCTTAAGGAAACCTAATTCAGGCACCAGTCTCTCACTTAGTTAAACTTCGGTGTGCAAATTGTAAAGTGTTAGCATTAAGTAACTTTGTGATAAGAAAATAAAGGTTTTATATTATTTATTATAATACCCCCCCCGCGTGCGAGGGATTAAGGAAAGCCATGTGACTACTAAACAGTTGGATGATTTTAAAAAACAATTTGATCTGTGCAAATATTAAACATCGGTTACTTCGCAATCTGAGATAACTGATTTACCTCACAATACAGAAGAGCAAAACTACGCGATGACGCATACGTTGGAGGGAAGTGACCGGCGCGAAGATACTACATCCTTGTCATTCGCGGAAAGTATGAAACGCTCCGTCTCTCTCTCTCTCTCTCTCTCACAAGCTACAAGGTGGACCAAAAGGTTGTAACTTAGCGCCCCAACAGGGGTGACCTTGCTAGTTTCAATCCGAGTAGACAACAGTTGTAATCCATTACCTTCAACGCCCTTGGTTGACGAGCGCGTGTCCCAACAGCAGTGACTGATTTGCGAACGTGTTGGCGCGTGGTTTCATCCAAAGTCAAAGTCAAAGTCAAATCTTTATTACAGAACACAATACAATAAATTATACATTTCTGGATGTCATTTGAATGAAGATTCGCAACATACGCTTTACAGCTTTCCGTGCTTTGAATGCCGCATATTGACCTAACACACTTGACTTTCCATATTTGAGGAATTACCCCAATATATGATACCGTAGTGTAACGTAGCTGTAACATACGCATGGGACGCTGTAACCAAGGCTTTAAAATTTACTTCCTTAGCAAGATTGCGTAGAGCATATGAATGTTGACTCAGATGTTTACATAGATTGTAAGTGTGAGTTTTCTAAGTCATATCTCTATCTAGTTCTAGTCCGAAGAATTTTGTAGTACTCGTCTCTGAAATAATTTAGTCTCCATATTTAATGTCAAGTTTTTTATTATTTGTCCTTTGCTCAAATACTTTAGTCTTGTCAATGTTTATTCTTAAATTATTCACGCCCATCCATTCTATTCATACCTGGAGACAGTGGTTTATCTCTTTCTCATGTGTCGTCGCATAATTAATGTCGCTAAAAACAACCGTGCTATCATCAGTAAACAAAACCATAGGATGATATGTTTCTCTAGGTATTTCATTAACATAAATATAATAAATAATAAAGAGTCTAGAATACTT
This sequence comes from Mythimna vitellina, assembly GCA_949316375.1. Taxonomy (NCBI): domain Eukaryota; kingdom Metazoa; phylum Arthropoda; class Insecta; order Lepidoptera; family Noctuidae; genus Mythimna; species Mythimna vitellina. The sequence goes on from OX438688.1 coordinate 9,210,899, forward strand.
CCTTGATGTACTCAATATTTGTTTTGTCTCTGGCTTGATACATACTGGTTTTTGACTTAATAGAGACTTTATAGACTATCTTCGTAACTTGTTTTCTGTTTGATAGGTGCGATTTCAAAAGTTTGAGAGCATTACCTCTAACTCTATATACCTCTAGCTAGCTTCTTTAAAAGTATTGAACGATCCATAAAATCAAATGCTTTACTTATGCCCATGAATAAAGCTGCCACTAGACTTCTGTTATCAATGCCCGTTACAATTTTTTCAAAGATATTAATGGTTACCATATTAATATTCTTTTTTCTTCTAAAGCCGTACTGTTCACCAGCAAAAAGACCTTTCTGTTCAAAAAATGATTAAAAAGAATTGTAAATCACTTTTTTTATTATTTTTGAAAATATTGGTAGCAAAGCAATGGGCTGATAATTGGCTGGGTCATCTTTGTTTCCTTTCTTGTACAGTGGCTTTATAACTGCCAATTTTAGCCTATTCGGAAACACACCCAATTCTAAACACAGGTTTATAATAAGGCTAAGTATTGGCACAATAATATCCGATACAGATTTAATTACATTAGTTGCGATGTCATCGTATCCAGAGCTGTTTGTATTATTTAACGATTTAATTAAATTTATAATGTCAGATATAGATTGAATTTTGTCAATAAAATAGTCATTGAAAATTTGAAAAACATCTCTTCGATTAGTTACATCTTTGGTATTTATTTTAAGTTTTGTTATTCCTTCAAGCGGTTTACTATTTTTACACTTATTTATTATTTGCCATGTCACTATACCTTTATTATGCGCATTATTAATATAGTTAATATTTTGGGATTTTTAAGTTAAATGATCATTTTAACCGTTTCGTATACCTATGTTTTAAACATTGTTTTAGTTTTCGAGTTGAGGTCTTTTCGAAATTGCCATAACATTTCACGCTTACGTTTGCAGCATAATTTTACGCTGTGTCATGGAACTTGTTAAATGCGTCATTGGGTTCTTTGCAGGCATAAATATCATCACATACATTTACTTTACATTGACTTGAGAGTATGCAAGTTTTTTTGACAGGACATTGTAGCTGTGTGGTCTGACATTGCCAATTCGACAGTTACGCATTTACTTCCCCTTACATTGTCGATAATGTCATCGATGCAGGTACCGCTACAAAGACGTGTTGGAGTGCACACCTGATTTCAAATCAAAACTTTGCAATTTTCTAAAACTAAAAGTTATCTTTAAATCTTTCAAAATGTCTATGTTAAAATTACCACACAATATAACCTTTTTCTTACGTTTAAAACAAAAGTCATCAAGAATTATATCCAAATTGAAAAGTAACGCTTATAATTAGAAAATTCATTTAGTTTATATATATATATATTTACTGTTTGAAAAGTTTTGCATTAAAAGTATGTTAGGTATATGTATGCTTTGATTTAACATTTTCGTTTTTAAATAATAGTTAAATTGCACGCCCAATACATAGATGTTTTGGTAATTTTTTAAGTTATTTAGTGCTATACATATAGCAGATGAAATGGATTAGTGTCATTTATGCCTACAGAGATAATAACAATGTCTTGCTCAAATAGCGATTTAAATAAGTCTAAATTATTAGATATCTTATCTAATAATTCGGAGTGTGTTGCACCAGGTTCGACCAGGGCTGAGACTGTGTAGTCGTCGTCCGTTCTTCTATTTATTAACACTTGTGACAGTCCTCGAACTTATTCATCTCGAAAAATTATTATTCTAGGTTTCTCAACCTGTCTGTTAATTATTTTATTCCGCAAAAGTTGTTCTTGTTTGTTCAATTGTTTGTTCATGTTACAAATATTCTCACAGGGCATATGTTCTTGTGGTGTTTGCGACCTAGTTTCGTTTTTCTCATTCTTGAGTATCACTATCATCTCTTTCGAAATTAAGTGTTTTCCTACATCTCTTTTTGTATTTTTTCTTACGAGCCGATTTAGTGTACTGTACACTTGAGACAAGTCTGTCTAAGACAGTCTTGTCTCAAGTGTGCGTAGGCCCTAAGTCAATAAAAAGATCGATTAAATAGATATCTTTAAAAGAGACTGACCCCTAAGTTTGTTTCGGTGTTTCTTCTTCTGAGGGTAGTCTCTCTTAATTAAATTGCCAAAAAAACTGACATGTAAAAGAGTTTTTAGAAACCTATTTGCAAAATAAATACCATTTATCATTATCATTTATTGATTGTGTTAGAAAATTATGTGGCTCTATCATAGCTTTACAAGAAACGTGGTTACACCTTTATGACATTCCAGTACTGGGTACTATTGACCAGGATTTTGCGTACACCGGCACGTCAGCGATAGATATTTCGGATGATGTTTTTAGAGGACGACCCTACGAACCATTTCTCGTGTTTATTGTTTATATGCCATCCAACGCAATAGATAATTTACCTAGAAGTTTTCACGATGTGTTTTGGTGACATGTGTGCTATAGTTGACCACTATTCAATAGAAACTATCTTCATGCTGGGAGATTTTAATACACCTCCGGGCGAATCGTTCGGTGACGAGCTAATTAGTTTGTGTAAGGACCAACAGTGGACCTGTGCGGATATGGATAAACTGGGGAGTGTATCAAATAACTTCACATTTATTAGCGATGTCCATGGGTGTATGAGTTGGGTCGATTACTGTGTCGCTAGGCAAACCATTAAAATTATATTTATAAAATTTGCACGTAGGTATTGGTCTGACCATTTGCCACTATTCACTGAATGTGAATTAAGTAGAATTATATGTAAAAACAGTCCGTAATACTTAGTAGTAAAAATAAAGCAGTTTGGGGCTATATATATATATATATATATTTTATTCTTGATAGGTTCGCGCTAGACCGCTATCTCACCTGATGGAAAGCGACGATGCAGTCGACGATGGAACGCGCTTAGGTAAGCGAGTTCCATCGTCGACTGCATCGTCGTGAATAGGTTACTTCTAGGTAGAAGTAACCTATTCACTCTTGACTTAAAGATTCCCGGGTTGTAGCTAGTAGGAATTCCACTCCTTAGCTATACGCACAATGAATGTGTACCCAAAACGTTTTGTGTGTATAGGTGGGATGTCTACCATGTACCAGTGGCGCGTTGCCGTACGCCGCCGTATATAACCAAAGAACAGATAAAAACTTTTCTAAAATGTGCAAACTTAAGTTAATTGATTTACTGGCTGAATTAAGACAATGTAGTTATACTATTTGTACTTAAATATTAACTAAACTATACTAAAATCTAACTATTTACATAAATATAATACAAAAACACAAAGTAGGTACACTCAGGCGTCGAAGTACTCCTCCACATCGCTGTCATCTGGAAATGTGCCCAGAAGACTGGCAGCATTGCCACGTTGAATGGCAATGCTAATTCTTTGGGCGAAGAATGAATTTTTACTTGTAAGAAACATAGACATAATTTAGATAAAATATATAGGGATATAAGCGATACCAACAGATTCGGCAATGAACACGTGTGAAACTCAGTTTCACTTGCATAGGAAGAGAAGACATGTGACAGGTTGGAATAAGCATGTATGTGAAGCACACAGGGAGGCTGGAAGTAAGTTTATACACTGGGTTTCTCAGGATAGGCCACGATCTAGTATTGTAGTGTATATGAGAAAAAGTCGTAAAGTATTTAAGAATAAACTAAAATGGTATCAAAACAATAAAGAACAGTTAAAAATGGAAATAATTTCAGAATGTCGAGCCTTATAAAATTTTAGTGAGTTCTGGAAAGCGGCAAACATTCTGAACCATAATTCTGTCTCCCGACGAGCGTGGAAGGTGCGAGTGATAGCAGAGATATAGCTGAACTGAACATTATCTTTGAATTCACCGCTAGGTCCGTCATGTGGAGATTCTGGGTCTACCAAAACCGGTGATGTGTATAATGTATCAGCTAAACAAGTGCACCAAATTGTGAATAGTATGTCTACACGCAAGTCACCGCGTCATGATGGGCTCAGTGGCGAGCATTTGAAGTACGCTGCCGTCCATTTATGTTTGAATTACTTGTACCCGCCCATGGACCTCATGAAAACGGTAGTTGTGCTAATCGTAAAAAACCAAACTGGCTGGATTTGTCTGACATGAATTATTACCGGCCAATATCCTTGGCTATAGTAGTGGCTAAGTTCTTGGACAGTGTGCTTGACTCAGAACTTGACAAACCCCTCAACATTCACGACGCTCAGTTCGGTTTTTGCGCTGGACTTTCTACTGAAAGCGCAATTCTGAGTCTTAAGCATACTGTTCAATACTACACGGAAAGAAGTATACCGGTGTATGCCTGCTTTCTTGATTTTTCCAAAGCATTTGATCTTGTGTCTTATGACTTATTATGGGAGAAACTTAACAGGACTGGCGTGCATACGTAGGTAATTTTTCATTTCTGTACCAAAACCAGAAAAATTGTGTTAGATGGGCAAACAGCTTTTCCGACACGTACGGGTTGGAGTGCGGGGTGAGACAAGGTGGTTTGAGTTTTCCCAAGCTCTTCAAATTGTACGAGAATGAACTTACAGTTGGGCCCAGCAGCACTCGAGTAGGATGCTGTGTCAACAACGTTTGTATGAACCACTTTACTTAGGGCATACTGGAAATTTCTGGTTTCTGATAATTTGACTAGATTTAAAACTTGACGATACGTTTATTGTTTTTTAAAGTATATTCCCTCGCAATTAATGCAATTTTCTATACATGAATTTAGAAAGTTGTCCAAAGGGAACATTCTTGGTATAAAAAGTATCATATGTGCTATTAAGATATTTAAAAAAAATCTTTATTAAGGAACTTTGACACAATATTGACTATGTTGCTTCATTATAACCAAATTTGTAACTTCAACAAGTTTGATATAATATATACCTATTTGTGACATAATTTACAGAGTATTAGAATAAATATACATCGCAAATTTTTACGTCTTAACGGCAAAAGCATGAAGGTGAGTCTATTTCATCATAAAGTAATATCAACCGCTAAAACAAATTATTTAGTAAACCGTTTCATAGTGTACTGCTTCTGTGATCGGTGAAATCCGTTGACAAATTCGGCATTACATTAATTTTTAGTACCTATCTACATCACTAATTTTTAATTAGTACTAATACTTGGAGGGCTTATTAGAAAAGGTCAGTTATTATTTCAGTAAAGTCTGAATAAATAATATTAATAAACAGTAAAGTTATTAGCGTTTATTTATATTCCAAAATGTCACTCAATTTATGGAAATATTGGGAAAATACTGCGCGTAGTATTTTCTAGTAGCCATTGTTATGAATGATTGATTCAATCATTATAAACTGGATACCGATCTCAACTTGTTGGCCTAGGTCAAAAATATTGATTGATTAATTTTGTCGTCCCAAGCATCAAAAAGCCCTAAAGCGGAAGTATATGAATTATATGATGATTATGAGAGATTGCAGCATCCGAGAGTAAATTAAATAATAAGCAGGTAAAGTATTAAAATCGGATATTTCCCGTAACTTAATTACATTTACGACAGATGTTACACATTAAACCATTAAAGATAATAATATATAGTTGTCGCTTCCTTGTGTTCCGAAGGTTCCATTAACCACACCATGAACTTAGCGACCCCACTGTTTACCAGACTAGAATTAGAGCGGACAGCGAGGGCCGGACGTAGGAAAATGGCCATATAAATCGTTGCATATTTTCATTTAAAGACGGACACGCGAAGCAGCGCGCGCGCACATCATGTTCCGATACCTCTACTAATCTATTCCCACGTACTTTTGTTACAAGTGTCTGATTGAAAGTGACAAAATGTTTGTGTGGTTACTTATTTTAGCTTTTGTGTTGTGGACCGTAACGTTTTGGTATAGACGGAGGCACATGAACAAGTTGGCCTCGGCTTTACCAGCACCTAAGGATGAACTGCCTTTGCTTGGAGTAGCCCACACACTGGTCGGCAATACTGAGGGTGAGTTTTGATTTATTAGATTCCTGCTATCGGTGAACTGTGAAAGACGAAAATGTTCACCAGAAGGTCAATTCTCGTGGGGAAAGTGTTAGTTATAATAATGGTCAAAATCTTGTCAAAAAAACCAAGAACAAATTACAGTAGAAGGATTGTCGTGTATGAGGAAGCTGAACCATTTAACCAGTTACCTAAAGACATAAAGGAATCGAAATCCCTTTCAACTTTTAAAAGGTTATTAAAACACTATATTTTAAATGTTACTCAGTGTTAAGTTTACAGCAAATTTACTTTAGTTTTTTCCTTCTGCGGCAGGTCTGTTGCTTAACTTAATCCTTAATTTATTTTTGTTTTCCTCACAGAAGTGAATAAAGTTTTGGATTTTGACAATTATCAGAAAGAGTTTCCATGACCCTTCTCAGTGTGAAAGTGCAAGTTACAATATCTGAGATTATGTTGTAATAATAAAAATTATATATATTATTATTATTACAAAATCATAATATAAAAATTTATATATGATATTGTAATAATAATAATAAGTCTCAATCAAGTTGAAAATTTGTTAAAATTTAGTGTTTATTCCTTAACCTTTGGTGACATGGTTTTTATGTAACGTAACTGGTGACGGCAGCCTTAGAGGCTGCTGCCATATTTGATCAAGGTATAGGAAATTCGGTAAGGAAGCTTTCCGCAGTCTTTGTAAATACTTGTAGTTTAATAACATCAAAGAGGATAAAATAAAAGTAATCTATAAACTCTAAATTTTGCAATTTTAGGTGAAGCACTTGCTATTGTAATGTAGGTGGTAACTTAAATAAAATAAAAAGCTTTTTACAAAAAAGAACCTACTTCAAATTAAAAAATAACACTGAAAAGTGCAAAATAACTTTAATTTCGGAAGTCGGTGTTTCTATTATAGTTTTGTCTCTTGGTTATTTAACACCGACTAATTTTTTTCTAAAAAGTTTTTTATTTTACACTGTTTAGTTATGGTACCACCACTACCAAAGTACCCCTCAGTCAAACTTAAATACCTTATAGCCAGAGTGCATCTCATAACAAATCTAATAATCCCAAGCACGGTTAGATTACATTAATTTATTACAGAGTTCCGGTGCCTAGCCTCAGGCTTAATCATCAGATCAGTTCGATATATTCCCCCTCTTTTTTCACTCAGTCATCGACTACACGTATAAATAAAGCAATGTTACTTGTTACAACGGTTCTGCTGTGATCCTATTAGGAGTTCTGTTCCATATCTTCGAAATTCATGATCAGATAATAACAATATTTCTATGGGACCAATACGGAAGCATAACCATTCAATCAAAAAAAAAAAAAAAACAAATTCAGTCCATAGACCGAAAAATCGGCAAACATACATAAAAAAAATATATATAAAAATACATTCAGCGGAACATAGAACCTCCTCCTTTTTGAAGTCGGTTAAAAACTAGAGATGAGGTCAATAATGACTTACAAAAAAATTAAATCAACAAATTATAAAAAAGTACTATTTTTCCTTATAGTAAATAAGAATAATAATTATTATTAAAAAAAATGGTCTACTGACAGGTATCATTTTACAAAACTAACAATGGTCAAACTTTGGTTATTTTTATTGGCAGTTAGGACATAATTTTTTAGCGCACTGCAAACACATGTTTTTAACACGACGTACATCGGTAATTAGGTTTGCGATTTAATTTAGGAGAACAACTGGCTCAAGTTTTCCGTGTTTTTCGGCCTCCGCACCAATTGAAGACTCCTGTGCCAGATATTCTTCAATTTGAGAGTTTTCAAGCCGTTTACTAGTGTTTGGCACAGAATTTCCAACTTCCGACTCCTTACACTTTTTTTTTGTAAATGCGGAATTATTCATTGCAAGTAATAACTGTAAAAATACGAAATACCTATGTCAAAAAAGCCGACGGTGAATAGTTTTCGGTAAAATGAAATTCGGTCTAGTTGTTACAAATTATTCTTCGTCATACATGTGGCAATTACTTTGTTTTTATTTATATACTGCGTCTAACAGAAAGGAATAATGTGTAGTATACTATTAAATACTGCTACTGCCCGTAACAAATTACAACTTTATAGAAACAAAAAAATACTCATTTTTTTTTTATAAAATTTAGAACATTCTGTACCAAACTTATCATCAGCTGATCAAAAATAGTATATGAAGTACAGTGTGCGGGTAAGTGTTACCCGCTTGCACGCATAATTTTGTTGTAACTAACATTGTCATTTCTGATATTGACGCGCTTATCGATAGCTCGTCCCAATTATGGCCACAGGCGACAATGGCAGTGGCAGTGAAGAAGAAGAAAATAATTCAGATCGAGTAGATAGTTGGATATTAAAAAATTTAATGGAAGGGGAAGGAGAAAGCAAAAGAGATTCGGAAATAAATATAACGGAACCAATCCACAGTGAAATTCAAATTATGGAACAAGATATAATAGTTCATCCAACAAAAAGAGAAAGAGAGGAGGATGAAGAAGGAAGCTGGATAAAAGTTTAAAAAAAAATTGAGGAACGAAACGTAAACAATTTTGAAAATAAGTTTTTATTTGTAGCCGAGAAAAGTTACCAAAACAGTTTGCTTTAACAAGAATATTTAATACCATCAAAATTAAATACAATAATCTATACTAGTTAAAAATAGAGGTTTTCGACTGAGGAATGTGCGGACAAGTTGTAGGACGGTCAAGAGTTCCAAACTAAAGATTGGAAGGTTTACAGCGCAATGGATATAAACGTTTCTTACGGGATTATCCGGGATGTGGAGGATGACCTCGAGTTATCTGATGAGGAGGCCTTAAAAGCGATCAAGTCTTCTAATAATACTGAAATCATACCCTTACACCCAGACAGCTGGGTGCCTAGTGAAGTAGCCAAGGTAGTCTTCAAAGGCTCATACCTACCAAGTTCTATTAATGGCGACTGTCTGTATGTATTTCCGGTAACACAGTGCTAAAACTGTCGGAAGTTCGACCACTGATGTTCAACCAAAAAAATTGTAGGTATGTCCTAAGTGTACCCAGAAAAACGCAGTAACTGTGTAGTCACAATATTTAAATGCGTTAACTGTCGGGGTGACCACATGGCGTTGAATAGAAATGGTCCTGTTTAAGCTCGAGAGAAGCGCGTGAGGGAACTTATGTCGGAACATAACTGTACTTACCCGGTAGCCTGCAATATGTATGTTAGACCCAGGTTGCCAATTAGTTCCCAAACAGTGAGGGAAACTGAAAAACCGAAGATCAACACCATCAACAGCTTTAGTGGTTTACTTTGGACGGAATCGGGAAAAATTTATAAATACACACCGAATGCATTCCAACCGTTGTTTACACAGAATCGATCAACGCCAGTAAGTAATAAAAATAAGTAATCACATTCAAAAAACAAAACCGCATTCCTACGCAAACAGCTGCTACTGATAATGACGCCGGTGACAACGTAAGCAATTCGCGAGAGGTGCACCTGATGTGCAAATGAGATACACGACTAAAATACATTATTTATATGTGAAATCGGAGCTTTCAAGAATAGTTTTATGACTAGTAATAGTAAATGGATAGTACTATTTGTGGTAGATCGTATGTCTGTGTGACCTATTTTGACTAAATGTTTTGAGTTATTTTTCGGTCTTAATAAGAGATGGATTCCAAAAATAAAATCGTTCGGCAGCGGATGATTGACATTACGTTTTCCTCAACACTGGAGACTATACCAGAATTAAGTTAGTTTTAAATCAGTTACAAAAAAGTTCACCTGACATCATATTCACGTCGTCAGACATTGCATCATGCCTTCATTTTTAACCGACTTCATAAAAGAGGAGGTTTTATGTTCGGCTGAATATAAGTGTTTTTTTATGTATGCTCACCGATTTCTCGGTCAATTGTTGACCGATTTTTTTTTTTATTGAATGGTTATGCTTCCAAGTTGGTCCCATAGAAATATTGTTATGATCTAATTATGAACTTCGAAGATATTTATTTAATTATTTTATTCTATAGAAGGCTCACAGACAAATAGAAAAAATGATATAAACATTGTAATATTATCAAATCGCAATCGCAATATGGAACAGAACTCTTCATATGATAACAGCAAAACTGTCGTAACAAGTAAAATTGCTTTATTTATACGTGTAGTCGATGACTGACTGAAAGAAGAGGGGAATATATCGAACTGATCTGATGATGAAGCCTGAAGCTTTTCTTTCTTTCAAACATAAGAAATCTTTTTACATAAAAAATACAACCGACTTCAATGTAAAAAAAAAAACACTGAAAACTGCAAAATATAATTTCGGAAGTCGATGTTAAATGACGAAGAGACAACAAAACTATTATAGAAACACCGACTTCCGAAATTATATTTTGCACTTTCAGTTTTTTTTTTGCATCGAAGTCGGTTGTATTTTTTTTGTTAAAAGTTCTTTTGATGATCAATGACTATCTACGTTCCTGACGTTAAATATTAAAAATGCCAAATGCCTCTTATATACCGATGACTTAAAAACTTTTCTACGAAAATAAAATCCGAGTTTGATTGCCTGGCCCTGCAAGCTGATATGGACTCAGTCAGTGTATAAGTGGAGTTTGGATAACCAAATGGACTTTAATACCTCAAAATGACTAATTAATGCCTTTTGGTCGAATGCGGCACCCATTATACTTCATATATAAGCTTGATAATGATCTTATTGCTTGAACTGATGCTATGAAAGATTTGGGAGTCAATTTGACCAGAAACGCGCCTGTCACAACCATATAACATCTACCACCAAGGAGTCTTTTAGACATCTTGGTTTTGTTTTACGAAACTGTCGCGATTGTCACAGTCCCCATATCATCAAACTTGTTTTCGGTGCATTAGTCCGTAGCAAGCTTGAGTCAAGTGCGTGTGTTTGGAATCCTTTTGAAAAACAATTTACGTGAACTTTAGAAAAAGTGCAAAAAGCATTCCTAAGTATTCTTTATAAAATTCTTTATAGCCATTATCCTTTTTTATACCCAACGATATTCCTGCTGGGTTACTTGGGTTTCAATTCCTTAGAAGCTAGACGGTCACGCGACCACACGATTGTGGCGTATAAAATACTCATGGGAATTATAGACGTTCCTGATCTACAAAACCCAATCTATATCTTGTATGTGCCAAACAACTACAGCTGTGGTAGGAAAAATCGGCTCCTGGCAGGTCTAACGTGTCGTACAATTGCGCACTTCAAATCACTCATACCGCAGACACTCTCTGCGCTTAATGCTCTCCTAGACAAAAACTCAGATTTTGATATGTTTGGGGAAGGATGGCAGACGGTACTGTCAGAATGTATGAAATTTTGTGAGATGAATGTATGACTGTGAATAATATTTATTAAATACATATTAGCGACATCTTGTCTTGTCTGTTTTTAATTTTAATTATTACTTTATATTTTATTGTTTTGTCCACTCCGTTTTGTCTTTGTTTTGCGAATGTGATTGCTTATGTTTATTACTCACTGGCGGTAATTTAGATCGATTCGGTGTAAACAACGGTGGGAATGCATTCGGTGCATACACCGAAAAGCTGAATTTAGAAATTTTCGGCTATCTGACGGCTTGTTCCAGCTAATATCCAAAACGGCTAGACCGATTTGGATATTATGACGACACATTCACTGACGGATAGCAAATGTTGCAAGCAGTTCAAGTTATCACTGTATGAGGAAATGTGCTGAAGATGCACCTCTCCATAAAATAGTTCTGCTGGCATCCATTTTTTTATTTTTTATTTAAGGTTACAGCTACATCTGGAAGGCAAGTGACATCATCTCATGATTTCTCACGCTCTATGGTGGAGAGGGAGGGCGTGTCAGACTTCTATTGACTAAAACTACACCTATGTTCCTTAAGTTGCCACGAGTAACCCTATCAAAAGTCGACCTATGGCCCCCAGTAGGCAACGGCCCTGCTGGGCCTCTACGGTTTAGCTGACATCTCTTAGAGGCGCGCGTGGAACACTACGCGCTATTGACGACTCGGACTTGGTCTGGACGGCTACCGGACAGTCGGAGGGTGAGCTACCCATTGCTCATCGTCCGGAAGCCCACGCCTATTGTCAGCACCCATGGATTTGATGTTAAATGTATTTTCGTGTCTAATCGTATTTGTAATGGTTTTCAGTAATCATGAATCAATTGCAACACTTAAGCTATGAGAGCATGCAGAATGATGGAATCGTAAGAGGTTGGATGGGACATATACTTTTCTTCAGTAAGTACTCATTTTCAAACAAAGTTGTAGTAGTACAATCATATTTAAATCAATATAAAATGTGATTCTGACCAGTGAAATACAAAAAACTTAAGATTCATTTCGCTTGCTACTTTTGAATATCTCTCTTAACCTCGTAAGACCCAATGACCTAATTTAATGAAAAAAATATTTAGACATTCCGGTTCAAGATAATTTTTAAAATCATAAAATTACAGCCTAGCGACCTAAAATTATGACATGATATTTATACGTAATGTTTGGTTTAAACAATCTAAAAAGAAATATTTACTATGACTTTATTATTTTAATATATTTTTTACATCAAATAATTAATTTTAGGTATAGGAAATATCACTTAATAGAATTTAGCCAAAAGCACTAAAGAAGAAAGAAAGAAAAAAGTTCTAGGCCGCATCTACTTGCGAATATTTTTAGTACAGTGGATTGCAATGTATATCGACCTAAATTTAGGTTGGGCCTTACGAGGTTATAGCAACAACTATTTCATTTCATTTATTTTAACTAATATTGTCCTTTATTAAATTTTAATATTAAAAGCCTTAACTCCTCCGCGAGTACAAGTTAAAGTACTCAAATACTTGTGGAGTTAGGATGCCTTGCTAAAAAAATATGTTGTTTCTGTGCAGTCGTAGTCAACCCTGTCGATCTCGAGATGGTTTTGAAGACATGCATGGAAAAGGACGACTTACACAGGTTCATCAGAAAAGTTATTGGAAATGGCGGAATATTCGCACCAGGTAAGCACACAGTTCAATTAATTATATAAGTTTTTTGTGTATCCAATCAATATTAATCAAATTTCTTAACACGTTGACAGCAACACAATTTTTTTTCGTTTCGTTTGAAAACTAACATTATGACGGTAAGGGGTTTATTAGACCCCGTAACGTTTAAGAAACTAAGTCTTTTTCGCTAATTGCGATATGAGGTCAAAGTGACCCCGTATTAAAGCAGATACACCATATATATATATGAATATATTCATTTTTTAACCAAGTTGAAGATATGGCCTTCTCACGGCAGAGAAGACTGTTTTTCTTAGCCGCACCGCAACGAAGACCCGTACGAGGCGTATTGGACGTCGTTCCGCATTGAACGTATTAAAAGACACAGATATATTTTTTAATAGCCCCTTTCCCCTTTATAAAATGTAGCCTATATCACTCAGGAATAAAGCAGCTTTCTATCAGTGAAAAAAAAATCTCATTCGGATAAGTACTTTTAGAGATTACCTTTAACAAACAAAAAAACATAAAAACAAAGTAAAAGCAAAAAGTATTATATAACCTTATTTTTTAAATAATACATAAAAAATTGGGCTCTATCCGTACCCGTTATTGATATATATTTATGTAGTCAAAAGTAAAAAAAAAACGAAATCCCAAAATTGACCACGAAAAGGATATTGCCAGGGTTTGGACCAAGTGCTGCCTATGAATGAAAGTAGTTCCAATGGTATCGTAGCATTATTTACAATAAAAAAAAATTGATCCCAGGAATACCAAATAATAATATCGTTTAATATAACTTTGTGGGTGGTGGTTGAGGGATAGTAACAATATTTACTTAAAACTATGGTAGTAGCTCTAACATTCAAATAACACAAAAATAAATTAAATTAATCAGGTAATCTACAATCTCTATTTGGTATTCTTCTCATAAAACCAATTTCATAATTATTAAATTCAAATTACAATGGTCACTAAATTAAATGTCACAGAGTAAACTATTAAAAAAAAAATCACTATATAAAATATCATTGATTAAAAATTAAAAATATCAATAAATAGCATGGAAACAAAAATTTAAATGTCATGGAATAATAATAAAAATAAAAATGTCTCTAAATTAAATGTCATGAAAGTTTATCTAAACCACCTGCCTAGATTCAAACCCCACAAAAAAAAACCACTTTTTTTTAATAAATATATCTCATTAAATCATGTATCTTGAATCAAAACCGAGTTAGTGTTTAAGGATATTGTATAGTCTACTGTAGCCGAATATTCTTCAAGTTGGCCTCAATCTTATCCTTGGCGGCAAAAAACTTGGTTGGTTTTGGCGGAAACAGTATTTTTAGATACTTATATTTTTTTCGATTGAAAATAGCAGTGGGGCGCTCATATTAAAACTCTCTAAGGTAGAATAAGCTCGGCTGCATAATATGCAGTAAGAAAAATAAGGGAATTAACAGATAGGAATAGCCACAGCTAGGTTAGTTTACTATGCTTACTTTCACAGCATTATAGTTTATGGCATATTGTTTTGCAGGTTATGTAGATTAATTTTCACATCGCAAAAGACAGCAATCCGGGCTATTTATAAAACAGATATACTGACTCTACTTTTAATTTATATTTTAGAATGTGTTTTGGATATTCGCAAAAACTTAGGACTGCGATTTTCATAATATAAATACGCTTTGGAAATTATAATACCCAAATGGAGACTAACTGAGAATGCAATATTAATGACTACGTTGAAGACGCACTTGTTTGAAATTGAGTGCTTCTGTACATGTGGCTTCCCTCGTAACTCATTAGGTGCATTAATGTGTAAACATCTATTAACTGTTGAATCTTTGTTTTAATTTGATTATTTTTTTTTTTAAATTGTTTTCGACGGTGAATTGAAATGACAGTGTGTGACAAAAAACACAAAAAAATAAAGTTTATTTTTTTATTGTTTCTTGCTGGTTTCTTGAAAACCACTAGTTAGAATTGTGCACTAGCTTTTGACGTTTTACAAGTGTCCTTGTAGGCTTGGGTGAAATAAAATATTTTTAATCAAACAAAATACACTATTACTGAACTATTACAGTATTACTAGTACAAGTATAACACTAATTTGTACTACATTGTACTTTACTGTCATGCTACGATTTATAATTGTAAAATAATTATGTAATGTTCATTAATGTAATAACTTTTTTTATAAATGATATAATATTGATACATAAAAAGTACGGCACAGTTGGCGCAGTGATTGAGTGATTGACTGCTGCGCTGCGTATCACGGGTTCATTTCCCGCACGGAACAAATATTTGTATGGCCTACAGATAGGTGTTTCGGATCTGGGTGTCTTATGTATGTAGATTACATGTTTGTGAACACACTCGTGATACAGGTGCCCAGTGTGGGGCAAAGTCAGTAATCAATTATACTAAAAACAATTGTTAAGTTTTTTTTTTTCGTAAATGAATAATTCATAACAAAACATTTTTTTCTCTCTTGACTCCTGGGACTGATTTTGGCGCGGTTCAGTTTACTAATTGGTGTTGGCATGAGGAATAAAATGCACTATGTATTTTTTCTGAGCAACATTTGGTCCAACTCCCATACATAGATTGGTAATGTCCTTTTCATTGTAACTGATTATACTATAGTCAATAATCAATTACGCTAAAAATAATTATTAAGCTGCTAATCGAAAATAAATAATTCACAACAAAAAAAAAAAGATTCTCTTGACTCCAGGGACAGATTTTGGAGCGCTCCAGTTTACAAATTGATGTTGGCCTGAGGACCAAAATGCACAATGTGTACATTCTGGGCAGCACTTGGTCCAACTCCCATACAAGATTGGCAATGTACTTTGTCATAATTGGTAAATTCATAATAGAATCAATCATTCATAACAATTGCTACAAGAAAATACTACGCGCAGTGTTTTTCCATTTTGATCGTCATTTATTCATGCATAATCAATAGCCTGTGAGAGAGATCAAAATTTTAGAAAAATGTTCACTGCACCTCCTAGGTTCTCCAATTTTGGAAGACAGTTTTTCTTTATTCGTTGACGATAAAATTAATCGTTTCAACGATATTTCGGATAGGCTTTCAAAAATTAACTTACATTCGGCTTTTACCCTCATTAAATATTGCTGTTTTGCTCCAAATTTTATGTATTTTCTTCGCTCTTCCTCTTTATGGAAACAGCCACAACTCTTGGACAAAATTGATCAAACCATTCGATCCGCTTTAACGTCCATCTTAAATGTGGCCTTGGATGACCGAGCGTGGGTACAAGCCACGCTACCCATCCGTTTTGGCGGGCTCGGCATCCGCAAAATTTCTAGTATAAGTCTACCGGCGTTTCTGTCTTCGGTCCACAGCACTCAACAGTTAGTTGAAAGCATCTTAACTCCATCACTGGTTGACTGTGAGGTGCCGTGTTTGACCGACGCCGTGAACGCCTGGAAAGTGGCTTGCCCGGACAAGGTGTTGCCCGAGAATCCATCTTCCCAGAGACAGTGGGATGAGCCGCTCTGCAGGTTGGTACGGAATAATCTTATCAATACGTCCACCAATACTGCTGAGCGCGCCCGCCTTCTGGCTGTGGGTGAATGGGAGTCGGGCCTCTGGCTACAGGCTCTACCGTCACCTAACATAGGAACTATGCTGAGTGACACCACCTTCCGGATCGCTACATGCTTGCGTCTGGGTGCTCCTAGTGGAGCTCCACATCGATGTCAGTGCGGCGAAGCAGTCGACCGCCTCGGACACCATGGCCTATCATGCAGTAGAAGCGCTGGTCGGATAGCACGACATGCCAGTATTAATGACATCATCCGCCGAGCTCTTGTCACCGCTGGGGTGCCAGCTGTTTTAGAACCCAATGGCTTGGCACGTGACGATGGGAAGAGGCCAGGCGGGATGACTATAATGCCTTGGAAATTGGGTAGGCCTTTGGTGTGGGATGCAACATGTGTCGACACCCTTGCGCCATCCCATCTTCTGAGTACGGCAGGTTGTGCTGGGGCGGCTGCTGCAGGTGCAGAAAACCTCAAACGGCGTAAATATAATAACCTCATCGGAGGTTATATATTTGAGCCGTTCGGGGTTGAAACACTGGGGCCATGGGGTCCGAGCGCTCATCGAGTTGTTCGGGATATCAGCAAACAGCTGGTCGACTCTTCGCGTGACCAGAGGGCTGGGCTTTTCTTTGGTCAACGAATTAGCATTGCCATCCAGCGTGGCAATGCTGCCAGCGTTCTGGGCACTTTTCCCATTGACATCGATGTGGACGAATTTTTTGATGCCCTATGAGTTCTTTTTCTACCAGTTTGTACATAATATTATTTTCAATTTGTTTAAATATTTATTAAGTTATAATATTTATTAGTTAAGATGTATATAACATAAATAAATTCCTAAAATGTATTTATGATAAATAAATAAATAGCCTGTACAATATTTACATAAATTCAGTGACATTTTGGGATGTAAACAAACGTAAATAACTTTGCTGTTTATGAATATTATTTATTGAGACTTTACTTAAATAATAACTTAGTGGTGTATAGTATTGATGTGTAGATGTAGATATTGTAAATTAGACAATTTAAATTCATGGATCTCAGGGTTTTCCCATTTATTTCTGTTATTTTTTTGTTTCAAATCAAACTCATTTTATTTGCATAGGCCTACTTAGGTACTTATAAAACGTTAGGAGCTAGTGCACGGTTTCAATTGATCATTACCTATAGAGAAGAACCGGCAAGAAACTTCATTGATTTTACAATAAAGAATTAGTTATACTGTCTGGATTGATTACGTCACCCTCAAAAACGTACCGAAGAGTACGATACAAAAGGGTATGTATGTAATCTCTTTCTACTAGTGTGTCCTAAGAGATCGTACTTTTTTTTTAGGCGGGTATGCATCCAATGACATCTTCCGAACCCACTCCTAGTTCCTTTATTGCCTTTCATTCCAAGGCCGGGTTTTCTTTTTAGTAGCGAACCCATGGCCCGATAAGGCTTCGACCCTGCTGGGCCCCTACGGTTAGCTGACATCTTCTTGAGGCTCGCGTGGAACACTACGTGTTATTAACGACTTGAGCTTGTCCGGACGGATACCGGACGGTCGGCCTACGCCTACGGTGGCCGGAAATCGGGATCGGAATCCCGGCGGCTGGGACGTGAGGGCCGTTGCCTCGCGCGTGCGGCCGCCTCCTTTGCTAGCATTACTGTTTCGCAGAAGAAGGCGACCGTCTGCCACTCCTCCTCGCTTCGGACCATGGCCTGTACCAATGCCCGGCGCGAGAGATCGTTGCCGCCGATAGCCCCCACGAGGACACGGCGTTGCTTTGCCCAAGCGGGGCACACCTCTACCGTATGCTCCACCGTGTCCTCCGGCAGTCCACACAGTGGTGACACCCGAGCGTTTCTTTCGCGCGAATCCGGTGCAGGAACCTTCCGAACTGACCATGTCCGGTGAGAACCTGCTTTATGCGGAAGGTGAGGATGCCGTGAGGCCAGCCACACCTTAAAGAGGGGACTTACTGTCATAATGATGGCGTGCCCAGCACTGGGTTGCGACAGTCACTGTTGCCATATCACCATGAGATTGTTTTTTTCTGCTTGTACCTTATTATATACCTTGTTATACTTGTGGAATACTGAATAATGACCAAAAAAAAAAAAAAAAAAATATAAATAGCATTAAATTTTAAACTTTTCAAAAAAACTCTCGTGTAAAACATTTTATTCTAGAAATAGTAACAGTAACTATGGTTTTGTTCTAATGTAATCCTTAACAATTCATTATTTATTTATTGTTTATTTCAGGCATTAAACCATAGATACATTACCGAATTAAATTAAATTAATATGACATATTAGATACTTACTATTACCAATTAAAATTTATTAACTTCATGCTGATGTTAATGAATTGTTAAGGATGACATTTCTGTCGAAACTTTTTAAAAATCGAAGTTTGGTGCTCGAGTGAATATCAGCAGAAATATCAAGATATTACAATGTTTTTATTATCGTGGGGGTTATATGTCCTACTTTTATTTTTGTATACATTGACATTCATAGAGATTTCTGAGTATTCCAAATTACCTGCAGTATTCCAAATATGCTTTACTTCTTCGTCCCTTTTATGCGAGTGTCCTAACTTTTTCTCACCTAGTAGTGTTTAGCCTTGCTCCCACTCACTGCTACATAGTTTATTACGTGAAAGTGTCTTTGTACATAATGGGTATTTACAAACATGACTACAATTTCAATAGCTATAACAGTAACATTATATCAATGTTAATGAGTCCATATGTCTTCATGTCACGTCTGTATAAAAATGTTCAACCTAAAGAGCAAATGCGAGCGAATTCGTAATAATTCGGAGGTAAAACAATAAGGAAAATAATATTAGCAGTGACACGCATGCGGAGACAACAGAATATTTCGTAACTAAGCCAAACAGGACCTAAAAATTTCCAACAACAAGGTAAATTGGGCTGTGTTGTAAGCTTGTGATGTGTCACGATGGTTATCTGGAAAAATCGCAGATGTTTGTGGCGAAATTACACATGAACTACTTCTTGTTTATTAGATTTTGCATGACCCTAATAAACAAGAACAAAGTGTAGACAATAAGAAAAGTGTATTCTTAGTAAAGAGAATTTATTAGTTTCGGATTTAATTAAATTACTTGTTAGTCTATATAGTAAAGCTAGATCGAAATAAACGAGTCGGACTCGCGCACTGAGGGTTTCGTACAAATTTACCTATGCAAAACAGTTCAATTAATGAATTGAGTTACGAGATTTTTCCAAATCGCAAACAACGTTTTTTTTTGTGACGTAACTACATATTTACAGTATAATTTTCTTAAACTTGTGCTATGAGAACTTTCATCATACCAAATTTCAGGATTCTAGGTCAACGGGAAGTACCATATGAATTTTGATTGCCTTGAGAGTGTCGAAATACGCGTTTTTTTGCGACATAAACGGCCGTATCTTTTTTTTTTCGCTTACTCAGAAGTTTAATTTTTTCGCAGCTTCAAGGGACCGAAGACTTGAGTATATAGTTTTAATGTCAACTTGATGCCTTTACACGTTCCCGAGATAAAGGGTCTTGACAGACAGACAGACAAACGGACGGCCAACAAAGTGATCCTATTAGGGTTCCGTTTTCCTTTTGAGGTACGGAACCCTAAAGACGGTCCATCTTTTGGATTTTTTAGGCATCAGAATAAAAAGATTTATGGCCAAAATAGTGTTAGCTCAGGACTCAGCTACATCTAAATCATTACGTCTATTATACGTATTAGCCTAGATACCGATTAAGTAAGTTCTTGCCCATTTGTAGTTAATTTTTGGCAAGGTTTTCGAATGTCAGTTCAAAAACAGCAATAACACCTTGGACTGACAACCAAATAAACAAGTTATGGTGAGTTAAACATGAACTTTAACACCTAAAACAGAGTTGGTACGATGAATCATAAATAGTGTTGTGTAACATTATGCAGTGCTAGATTATCAGCCCATCATAAGTGCTACAGTGACCTTTAAATGTGTTGAGTGCAGTGCCTACACTACTAGTTTTGTTATGAATGACTTATGGCTAGAAGATAACTTAACTGGCTTTATACATCACTAGCAAACGCATGCCGTGTTTGCTAGTGATGTATTAGGTTTTTTCGGTCTCCACTTTACTGCTTTTGGTAAAGTACATTCACATCACTAGAGTGGTTCAATCTCATTCTAAACACAGTGCTAAAAGTGAAGTCTTTTCGCAATATCATTGTGTGGACCGGCCGGAAGACACGGTGGAGCACACGTTGGTGGTATGCCCCGCTTGGGCAGAGCAACGCCGTGTTCTCGTGGGGGCGATCGGCGGCGGTGATCTCTCGCGCCGTGCCTTGGTACAGGCCATGGTCCGAAACGAGGAGGAGTGGCAGACGGTCGCCTTCTTCTGCGAAACAGTAATATTAGCAAAGGATGCAGCTGATCGCGTGAGGCAACGGCCCTCACGCCCCAACCACCGCCGGGATTCCAATCCCGATTTCCGGCCACCTTAGGTGCGGGCTTGCGGACGGCGAGCAATGGGTAGCTCGCCGTCCGACCGTCCGGTAACTGTCCGGACCAAGCCCAAGTCGTCGACGGCGCGTACTGTTCCACGCTTGCCTCAAGGAGATGTCAGCAATTGTAGGGGCCCAGCAGGGTCGAAGCCTACTGGGTAAAAGGGTCTGATTCTGAAAGAAAGACTCGGACCTGGCTTTCGCTGCCTTTCGTAAAGGCAACGAAGGAACAGGAGTGGGCTTTTAGGCAGTAAAGTCTGACACTATCTCCCGCTCCGCCCAAAAGCGCAGGATATCATAAGATGATTTTCCCACCGAAAAAAAAAGTCTTTTCGCAAGATATGTGTCCTCCTTTTTTGCATATCATACTCAACCATGGGCTCTTTTTATGATCTGATGGTAATCAGAAAGCTTTTCAAGTAGCTGCATACTACCCGGTACAAAAGAAGAATTGAATTACGGAGTCCTCGTACGCCACGTATTATCTGACTCTTCTCATTTTAAGTATATTATATAGCAGTGCGCTGTGGTCCTGATGCATCTTCAAGATGTGCTGAACACAGTTTCTCTGGACCCTTAACCAATATTCTGGTTCTTTATCTATTTCAAGATATTGCAGCATTAGTATTTTTTTTTAATTCCAGAATGATAATTATACTTATAAACTAAGCCCCCACAAACCGTTGCAATGGTTTGGAGTTGGTGAGTCTCTAGACACTCATACTTCGTATTTAAAATAAATATTATAATTATGTACCTTACACTTAACACACTTCTTGATAATATATTTTTAATTTACTTCTAAATCTATTTTTTTATTAAACCATAACAAGGATTTTCTTCTGACAAACCCCCAGAGTGATACCTACAAGGTCTGAAGAAACCTTGTCTATACATATAATAAATCTGTAGAAGTTTTTAGTTGTGCGCGCATCACGTAAAATATATGAGATTGGTGTAAATAACTTTTATATATTAAAATTGTGTGTAACTTGATGCTTAAGAGCAGTGGTGGCCAAGTGGTAATGGCCCAGACTTACGAGTTGTAGGTGGTGGGTTCAAACCCAGCCAGGCGCATTACTTTGTGTAATTTATTTCATCACCACTGCTCTTAAAACGGTGAAGGAAAACATCGTGAGGAAACCGGCATGTCCTAGAACCAAAAATTCGAAGACATGTGACATTCACCAATCCGCACTGGGCCCGCGTGGTGGATTACGGCCCATACCCTCTCCTAGAGAGGAGGCCTGCGTCCCAGCAGTGGGAAAATTGTAAGGCCGACTATGCTATGCTATGTAACTTGATGTATTATTTAGGCTTTGTTTCATCGCAATCGGTTAACTATATCGAAAGATATACTACATTAATTGACTGTTACAAGGGCTGTTACTGGCGGTGCATTGTTTGCCGGCCATTTAAGTCTATGTATTTTTCTCGAACTCAATTATTCTTTTTCCATCAGTTTCTATTTGGCGCCGTCGAAGGAAGATTCTGGTGCCAGCCTTCAGTCCCAAGATAGTTGAGAACTTTGTCTACGTGTTTGCTGAGCAGAGTCAGAAACTGGTGAAGCAACTGACCAAGGCTGCTGGCAAAGGGAACTTTAGTATCTGGCCGTTCCTTGGTTCTTATACACTGGATTCTGTGTGTGGTAAGTTAAAATTATACCAATATTATCGAAGAATAATATTATCTCTGCTGGAAAACCAGGTTCCTTTCTATGACGGGGACATGGGCTAGTAAAATTCATGATGGCTTGAAATAATTTCAGCGACACAGCCTAGTTTGAAGTCAAAGTCAAAGCGTTTATTGCGAACTAAGTGTTTACAATGCTCTTATAATATCATGTCGAAGTGCAGGATAAACGTAGGAAACTCTGGAAAAAACAGCACATTTTATTTAAAGTCGGGCATTTGGTTTCTTCCGACTTTCAATTGCAGGTAGAGCTTATTTGCATCCCGGAACTTTCCTTCATGACAGTGGTGGTAAGAAGTTGAAACTGTGGGCTCAGAAAGAGTCCAATATCTCCATTCACTCTAAATGGAGGATCTTATAATACAACATTTTATTTTGAGTATATGCGAAACCTGAATATAGTTTGTTCAGAATTAGTAACTGAGTCGATCTCAATCATTTTTAAAAAGGTCACAAGTAGGACACCACCGACACTAAGTATAAAAAAGGTCACGGCAGGTCATAGCGAGCATTAAACGCTAGCGCACAGATGGGTGCGGAAGCAAATCAACTCCTCAGTCGCCCGGGTGGCCCGGTGGCCATGTATTTAATATGTCGCCAATCAGGTCCCATAACGGGCTTATAACTTTATGATTTTTAATAATACAGTTTTGAAACTTTGTACATAGATTCTTTACATAAAAATACTAGACAGGTGTTTCGGGTTTCGCATATACTAAAAACAAGGTTTTATGAAGAAGGAATGTATATTAAAGGGTGTTAAAATACATACCCTATTTTTTTTTTTATAAAGGAAATTATTTAGTACAAGTTATATAAGTCTGTTACATCCAGTAAAAGATACTTCGGGTTATTTTTAAAACTAAATCGAAGGCAAATTTAGGCAGTAAGTTATTTACTAATTTTAGCAAGTAAATCGTAGAACTTTATGCCTACGTGATTAAGATTGATGATAGTTCAAATTACCGTAGTTTATCGGACTAGTGCGGTTCAGCCTAGATCCATTTGTCATGATAATTATTTCTACACGCAAACATGGCTATTGTTTGGGTAATTTTACTTAATTTGTAAGAAGTTTCTGAATTATGTCTTTTTTTATCTATTTTTAATTTTGACTAGATTTGTCATGTGATTCCAAGTAGTTGTGGCTCAGTGGTAACGGCCCCGACTTACCAGTCGTAAGTCGCATTTTATTAAACCATTTACATGCACTTTTGAAATGTCAAGATGTCAATCAGTCAGAATAAAATGATGCTAATTGCACATTCCAAAGCGTAGATCTCTATGGAGAAGAATGTGCAAGAAACTCCATGGACACTCTTTTCAATTATGTTTAGTAATTACAAATATCTCTGTTACATGTTTCTTGTCGCCATAATGTGAGAACAATGTAAATAAAGTAAAAATAAAAACTAAATATAGGTATTAAAATAGCGATTGGCGGCTAAGAGATGACCAGTCTCAACTGACAGCGCCCATTCACGGACATGACGCGAATATTAGCACCACTCAGCTCAACCATTTTGTAGGGAACCGAATGATACAATACACGCGCCACCATCAGTGAGACATTTGAGTGAGCATGACAAACTTTTAACTGCCATGCTCATCCGGTTAGACTGCTGACCCCAAGCTAGTTGGTAAATGGTTACAGAGATGATGGTGACCATTGATTTAGCAAACATCATTTCAGAGAGTGCATAGGCAATCGGATCCAGAACTCACTCACACACTCACATGACAATTCTAAATCCAGTCACACGTAGGTACAAACGTAAATACTGCTAATGTGCGAAGCGGCCACCTCCATCTGAGAAGCTTTGTGTTCTGCGTATGCCTCAAAGAGATGTCAACAAAACCAAAGGGCCCAGTAGGCCCGAGGCCGTTTAGACCGCAAAGATCATAAGGAACATGGTGTGTTTTTATGGTCTCGTTCCACCCCAGAGCGGGAGAAGTGATTATACACCTCAAAAAAAAAAACCGGGAAAGTGCGAGTCGGACTCGCGCACTAAGGGTTCCATACAAACTTACCTATAAAAACAGTTCAATATCCGAATCTAGTCTTAAAGACTTTTACGAATCGCAAAAAAGTTTTTTATTGTGACGTAACAACAAATTTACAATTTTCTGATTTTTTCCTATACTTATGTTTTGAGACCTTGCTTTATGCCAAATTTCAGGATTCTAGGAGAAACATGGTCGTAGATGACTTGATTATGGTCCTTACAAGAAGTTAATGATACTTATCGAGTTCATGGGCCTTATCATGACGTGTGGAAATATCAGTCGTGCGAGCGAGAAAAAGGGATGGAGCCACACACCCTAAACGACATTATTTTTAGTACATGCGAAACCTGAAAATAGCATAGTCGGCCTTATAATGTTCCCACTGTTGGGACTCAGGCCTCCTCTCTAGGAGAGGGAATGGGCCGTAATCCAACACGCGCGCCCAGTGCGGGTTGGTGGATGTCGCTGTCTATGAATTTTTGGTTCTAGTACATGCCGGTTTTCTCACTATGTTTTCCTTCACCGTTTTGAGAGTGGTGATAAAATAAATTACACAAGGTAATGCGCCTGGCTAGGTTAGGACACCACCAACACTAAGTACAACACAGGTCACAGTAGGTCATAGCGGGCATTAGGTGCCAGCACGCAGCCGTGCGGGAGTAAAACAACCACTCAGTCGTCTAGATGGCCCGGTGACCATGTATTTGTGAGGGTAATAACAAGCGTATAAATTTGTGATTTTTTATGATACAGTTATAAAATTTAGTACATAGATTCTTAACATAAAAATACTAGACACGTGTTTCGGGTTTCATATATACCAAAAATAATGTGTAGCTCCATTCCTTTAACAGTTCAGGTTATGTGTTAAAAGGACCTCTGATTTTCACTCAACTATTTTAACTTGTCAGAATCAACAATGGGAGTAAAAATCAATGCACAAGAGAACCCAGACCAGCCTTTCCTAAACGCGATGAGTCAGGTGCTGAACCTGGTGTGCGAGAGGATCTTCCACCTGTGGTTGCAACCAGACTGGTTGTACAAGTGGTTTCCGCAGTACAAGAAACATCAGGAGTATATTTCAGTCCTTCATAGCTTTATTAATGAGGTAATTGAATGTAGTTACTTCTGTCTCTATTAAGAATATAGTGGGCAGCAATTTTCACTGCGAGCATCACGATGATGATGATGTCGTGATGACACATGATTAAGGCATCCGCCTCTCATGCGTGAGGGGTTCTGAACCGGGCAAGTACCAAGTTGAATTTTAAAATTCATATATATTTTTATAAGTTTATCTAGGATATTACTGACTACTCGTGCCTCACGTAAAGCAATTGGTTCTGGTTACAACCAGTAGATCTTTAGCAGTCGTCACAGGTAGTAAGATTATTCCTAAGAGAATTTCTAGAAAGTCTGACCATCAGTCTATCAATTTCGGGAGGTTCCTGCACCGGATTCGTGCGGAAGAAAAGCCCGGGTTTCACCATTGTGTGGACCGCCCGGAGGACACGGTGGAGCACACGGTGTGGGTGATCGGCGCCGGCGATCTCTCGCGCCGGGCCTTGCTACAGGCCATGGTCCGGAGGGAGGTGCGGTTTTGGTCAGTAAAAGTCTGACACGCCCTCTTGCTGCAATCTAGAGCAGAAGAAGTCATTAAATGATAGATCCCACATAAAAAAAAACCCTGACAGGCATCGGCCCTTACTGGCCCCGATAGACTGCGTAATACTCGAGTCCTGTCATTAATTTGGATTAGAATCTTTAGGTGTTGAATAATTTTTTTTTTTTTTTATAGGTTGTTGAAAAGAAGAGAGAAGAGTTAAAATTAGAAAAAGAGGCTAAAACAGAGGTCGATCATGAATTTGGTAAGAGATATTTGAAAAAAGCTATTTCTGCTTATTTATTTGCTACCTACAGATACAAAATATTATGAATGTTTATTTTTAGTTTAAGTATATTTTTTTACTCTTGCTTTGTAAATAACATTTTCCTTTTTATGAAAGAAAAAGAAAGAAAAGAAAGAAAAATAATTTATTTGGTACAGCACAAGGCACAAAAATAATATTAGATAACACTACCACACCACCACCTACACCACCATACACCATGCACCTACCATATGGTCTCTTCACCAAAGGTTGACCAGTAAATAAAGTTTTAGGCATTAAATTCATTACACCCCAAGTGAACGCCGGCGCCGGCGAACGGCGTTCGCTCTCTCATTATCTTGGTATTGTGTCCCTAATTAAGGTATTTGAAAGGTTAAGTTCGCCTTTGTACCTTTGTGTTGTATGAGGATTAAATAAATAATACATTATACCACAATCGACTTTAAATGTTTTTTGCAGATCTAGGATCATACAAGAAACAGACATTCTTAGACCTGTTAATACACTTGTCTGGTGGTGAGAAAGGGTATACCAATGTGGAGTTAAGAGAAGAGGTTTTGACTCTCACTGTGGCTGGGACGGATACCACTGCTGTGTCCATAGGGTACACATTGAAGCTGTTGGGAAAGTACCCGGAAATTCAGGAGAAAGTGTACCAAGAGTAAGTGGATTTTTGATTTTATTTTAATGACCATGATGGCCAGTATTAAAAAAAAAAACCTTTCATTGTATCCGAGTACATCTCACACTCACCTTCGGTTTGCCAACGACATAGTAGTCATGGCTGAGACTACGGAGGACAGCACAATGCTTGGTGACCTTAGTAGAGCTTCCGAAAGTGTGGGACTTAAAATGAAAATGGACACAACCAAACTCATGATAAACATCCATGTAGCACCCACTCCTATCAAGATCGGAGACTCTACACACGAAGTTTGACAGTTTACAGCACGTTCTAGCTGCTAAACAGGAGATATGTCAGAGAGTCTAGTGTACCTATCTTTTAGTAGAAAGTTTCTACTAAATAATAAGCGACCCCCACGAGTCGCCGGGCAGTCCCATATATTTAGTTCTTCACAAGGAAAGACTTATCGGAACTCGGCTCAATGCAGCTCTGGTCTGTTTAGCTTAGCTCAGGTTTACTCTGCCTGGCTACGCTTTAATAATAAAAATAAACTTTATTCACAAATATAAGACAACCACACAGAATACCAACAGAAACACTTTCCACTTTTTACTACCTACTCTTCACCACACCACTCCACCCAGCTCTGTGTTAGACCAAAATGTGCCTGTACCTAGGGGTATTGTTATACCCTGTTACTGGGTCCTGGAGGTCCAT
This sequence comes from Mythimna vitellina, assembly GCA_949316375.1. NCBI lineage: Eukaryota > Metazoa > Arthropoda > Insecta > Lepidoptera > Noctuidae > Mythimna > Mythimna vitellina. The sequence goes on from OX438688.1 coordinate 9,238,945, forward strand.
GTCAAATATTGGTATCCAGCTGTATTTGGTTGGACTTGACACCAATCAAAACATAGTTGGGATCTGTGTGATTGAATTGGATGAATTAGAATTTCCTGTCGGGGTCTGCGTTTCCTAATAACTTGAATCTTTACGTCAAGAGTGAATAGGTAACTTCTAGGAAAGTGTGCTCCATGGTCGACCACATCATCGCTTATCATCAGGTGAGATAGCGGTCAAACACAGGTCTATCAAAAAAAAAAAGAATGTAGGTTATAGCGGATGCGTAGTCGAAATCAAAGCCGAAGCCAGTTAAAAAGCCTAGCCTATACCTTAGAGTTCAAGCTTATTCCGTACAAAATTTCGTCAAAATCGGTTTAACAGTTTAATCGTGAAAGCGTAACAGACATACAATAGACAGATAGATAGACTTAGTTTTATGTTTATAATATAATATTAGTATGGATTGATTTCTTGAGGACTTGATTGATAGAATATTGATAGGTCGACATTAACACGGACATGGCTATGAATATTCTAGGTTATAAATCACGTTTCTCCTGCATCTTAACTAGATTAGCTTGTTAACAGATAAGACATACTATTTATAATCTATAAAAATGTTATGTAATAAATTCCAATGTTTATTACTTGTGTAATTAAAGTGTGCAATAGTTTAATTGATGGGAAGAACTCCTTGAAGACACGAGTAGAGCTAATTAGAAATATTTCAGTTAACTGTGCATTTTTCCTCATTCCTCTGAGTTGGAGTCCTAAGTTGCGATCTCTAGACTGAGGAAACAGATATTGAGTCTTTCCATGAAAAAATCGTAAGCAGCAGTCTAAAAGCTGGATTTGTAACTGGTTATTTATCCTCTGGTACTAAGTGAGTTTTTTTTTTTTATTTTTAGGTGGGAAAATCATCTTATGACAAATCTCGCTCTTGGGCCGAGCGGGAGATCAGACTTTTACTGACTAAAAACCCACTTCTGTTCCTTCTTTGCCTTCATCTCGAGGCGGGGCCCCGCTTTCACACTACCCGTAGAAAAAATCCTAGGCGTAGTCTAAAAACTGGATTTGTAACTGGTTATTTACCCTCAGGTACTAAGTGAGGGTGGAAAATCATCAAAGAGCGAGAGGGAGTGTCAGACTTTCTCTGGCGAAAACCACCAGAGTGTCTTCAGTTGCTCTTTCCGTTTCAAGGCCATGATTCTTTTAAACAACATCCCCTGGTATATGCCTAACTCACAAATTCAACTGAGGGTACCTGTGTTCCTTCAGTTAATAACTGAGCTATCGTACCACAGAATACTACCACAACGACAGATCCTGTGGGTCTCGCATCCACAGCATTCCCGCTTGGGGGACCCTTGGGGGAAGCCTATGTTCAACAGTGGATGTCTTACGGCTGAAATGATAATAATGATGATGAGATTACTACCGCGGTGATAAGGTACATGTGCCTAATGCTTGCAACTAAACTTTTTGATTCGTTATTGTCTATAACACAACAGGCAAAATTAGGGTCTAAGTAAATCTCCTACCAAAAAAAAAAAAACACTTTTGAGAAAATAAAATTTAATTTGCATATTAAAATTCTTGTCTTTTTTGCAGGCTCTGCGAGGTTTTTGACGATGATCGAATGTTAGTAAAGGAAGATTTGATCAAGTTAAAGTATTTGGAGCGGGTGGTCAAGGAATCCATGAGGTTATTTCCACCAGTGCCGCTTATTATTAGGAAAGTCTTAGAAGATATAACGCTACGTAAGTATTATGTATGGTAAAGTTAAAATCTAAAATTAAATACTGATAGTTCTAAATCCAGTTGATCCTAAACAGTATGGTAATCTCTTCCTACGAAGTCAGAAACTCAAGAATGCTCTTAGACAACTGTTTTTGTTTAACATCTTTTATAGTTTCTTGTTAACGTAGTTGTTACTTCTTTTCTGCGTGACGTTGAAGTTGTATTTGCCTTAAAATACCAATAATTTTTATTTCAAATTTTTTACACAACGCCATTAGCCCCAAACTAAGCAGGGCTTGTGTTTGAGCACTAGATAACTGATATACATACTTATATATTTCTAAATACATACAAATTTAAAAAAAAAATTACAAAACAAAACCGACGGCAAAGAAAAACAGAACACAAAAAAATGCAAAATAACTTTAATTTCGGAAGTCGATTTTAAATAACGAAGAGACAGCTAGGTATTATATAGAAACACCGACTATAGAAATTTATGAAAGTTCTTTATTTTACACTTTTTAGTTGTGGTACCACAACTAAAAACAGATTGAACTCATCACACAAACATTTGTCTTGGGTCATCGAATTCACGATCTCTGGCATAGCAGTCAGCTACTAACTACTAAACCAACAGACCCCTTAGCCAAGTTACAATCGTTTCGTTCGCGCCGAACGCCTCGAGTTGGCCTCCAATTCCTTTGTTCTGACGTCATCTCAACGATCAGTCACATGGTCAGAACAAAGGACTCGAACGCTATAATTGTAACTAACTAGGGGGGCAAGCCAGTCAAACGATTAAGTATCATTATGGCTTTTCAACAGCGTCTGGTCGCGTCTTGCCCGCTGGTTCGGGCGTAGCCTGCTCGATATGGGGCGTCCATCGAGACCCCAAGTACTGGGGTCCAGATGCTGAGATATTCGACCCCGATAGGTTCCTGCCAGAGAGATTCAACTTGAAACATCCTTGCAGCTACATGCCTTTCAGTAATGGGCCTAGGAACTGCCTCGGTAAGTAACCAGGTACCTTAACTCCTCGCGCGCCGATTGTACATATATCATAAAGCATAAATTTTGGTCTCTATATTTTCATTTCTCCTAAGGTATACCCAAATGATGTTTTTCTTTTGTTTTGGCTTTTTTAGTAAAAATTGCGCAATTAGGTAATAATAATACCCTTAATCGCGAACTAGACTAGTGTGGATTTCTTGACGTACTCGAATGCTTTTACGTAAATGTTTGCTAATGTCAAATTGTATGGAAAAAAATTTCCGTTATTATCTTCGGATGGTGCTTATTCAGTCTTGATATAAATTGAAGTATACGTTGAAGCATTCGAGTATGTTAAAAAAAAACGCACTGCGTCCGATCCGTATCCCATCTGAACCAGTGAAAATCTGGATCTAGAAATCTTGGACCCAATGTGGATGCGTGATTACGGATTTGGAAGACAGACTGACTTACTGAGACTAGCCGGGGACTGCAGTGATGAATTTCCACGTGTACAAACGAAGTTTTTCAATACATACATAAATAAACGGGAGTAGACACGCGACTCTTGGTGGTCATATCACTTAGCACCCAACCTGCTATGAAAAATGTAATAAAATTGTGGCAGGGAGCATATGCATTTTTCCGCACTAGTGCGAAAAACAGCAAATTGCGTACTCTACTAAATTGATGCTACAGTTTTGTACATACTCAAAGGAAACACGTTATTTAAAAAAAAAAATCAAATCATTTTTTTTTAATTACTTTACCTGTACCGGATACCTTCTTTATAAAAAAATAATAATAATAACATTAACTGACTTATCTAAGAAACAATTAAAATTAAATACTTGTTGCAATTTTGCATCTTGTTACGGTAACGATGAGATAAAAAGTGGCATATTGCTAGGTGTGTGTTAGAGATAGTAAACCTTTTTAAAAATATTATTGAGTCCCTGCAAAAGTCAGAAGAGCTTTTTTTGCTGCAGCACAGGCTATTCGATACCGACCATCCACGGTGAGATGTAAGTTGAGGGAGAAACACAATTCACCACCGCCCGACTTCGTTCAACTCCAGGATATCTGCCACCACTCGGATGCGATCTGTTGTGGCCTTTATGGAAAGCGATCAATAGACTGCGCACCCAAGTAGCCGTTGCAAACACAACCTGGCTTAAGAGGGTGCTTTTCCACTCGCCTATCGTCAACATCGAGCATGGTTTAAAAGCATGTTGTTTCGTCTAACACGATGAGATGTAAGTTGAGGGAGAAACACAATTCACCACCGCCCGACTTCGTTCAACTCCAGGATATCTGCCACCACTCGGATGCGATCTGTTGTGGCCTTTATGGAAAGCGATCAATAGACTGCGCGCCCAAGTAGCCGTTGCAAACACAACCTGGCTTAAGAGGGTGCTTTTCCACTCGCCTATCGTCAACATCGAGCATGGTTTAAAAGCATGTTGTTTCGTCTAACACGATGTTTGATGAAGAGGCAATGCAAAAAAGAGAGATAAAGCCTGAAAACTTTGTTGGCATTCGGTAATTCTGTGATTTACTCGAATATTTCACAAAACTTGTTCCAGGAAATACGTGTTTTTTTTTCAAACCCTTAAAAGTGTTTTCAGAGAAATTGTTGTCATTCAGAATCTCGATTAAATGTGAAAGGCTTCTATTGATGTACTTTTTTATATTTTTAATATATGAGTATATTATAGAGGGCCAAAGTTCACGTAAAATAGCAGATTTTCAGAGGTCTTTACTTGATTAGTTTTACACAAATTTATGTTTTGATTTCGATAGCAGCCTAGATAATATCCACAAGATAGCTGTGTATCCAAAATGTCTAGAGAAAGATATGTAATGACATCATAATCACGTAAGAGCGATTGTATAAAAATGTACCTCGAACAGGGTGCTCTTAATGGGGGTTTATAGACCCCTCCGGCACCCAGTGCCAGTACGCTACTCCTGACCAGAAGATGGCCCACTTATTAGAGTGCCCAAAGTGTCCCTACATATGCGCTCTGGGGGACCTAAAAACGCCACAGACGCTGTTATAAATATGGCAATCAATGGTAAGGAAACCATCGATTCGAGAAGAAGAAGGAGAAGAGTCACAGCTAGGCCTCTTTTTTTCTACTATTATCAAGTCAACCGACAAACGTCATCTGCTAGACGTAAACCTCTCCCAAATATCGCCACAACGACTGGTCATGTGCGTCTTGTATCCACCGGATTCCCGCGACCCTCACCAGCTCATCGGTATCTTTTTGCTTGTAGGTGACAATTTCCACGCTCCTGTTCAGGTTCTACCTTCAATGGCAACTGTTTCAATCCATCTCGCCGCCTGTCGATCGAGCAACACTTCTTGTTTAGATTCTTGGACGCCAGTTGACCATTACTCTTTCTCCAGTAGTCAGCTTACAAATAAGACCATCAATTTATGAACAATGCCATTATTATTAGTTTCAGTGCTTACGTCTGTGGGTTGCCTTTTTTAAGGTTCCGTACCTCAAAAGGAAAAAATTAAAAGAATATACTCAGGTCATCGATCCTTTGAAGCAGTCAAAAAATCTAATTTAACAAAGTTAAGAAATAAAAAAGATGCGGTCGTTTATGTCGCAAAAAACGCATATTTCGATACTCTCTTCCTGTTGACCCAGAATGCTGAAATTTGGCATAAAGCAAGGTCGTATAGCACAGGTATAAGAATAAATTTGAAAACAGTAAATTTGTTGCATCACAAAAAAAAACTCCATTCGGGAATTGTACTTTGTACGGAACCCTCAGTGCATGAGTCTGACTCGCACTTACCTAGTTTTTTTTAAATTGGGCTATGGCGTTATCAAATATCTCCTCCCGGTTGGAGTGGGTGGGGCGCGAGGGAGAGTCAGGTTTTTACTGACTAAAACCTACCTGTGTTCCTTCAGTTGATTTTTGTGTTCCAGGGCAACTGTAACTCTTTTGAATAACCCCGTAGCCTGTCTGTATGTTTGGCTTGTGGACGACGAGCAATGGGTAGCTCGCCGTCCGGCCGTCCAGTAACTTCGGTAAGGTCCGACAGCGCGTAGTGTTTAACGCGCACCTCAAAGAGATGTCTGCAAAATCGTAGGTGCCCAGCAGGACCGAAGTCTACTTTCTGGGACCATGGGTCAACTTCTGAAAGGGAAACCTATGGTCTCAAAACGCAAAGGGCAACTAAGGGACACAGATGTGATTTTAGTCAGTAAAACTCTGACACGAGGGAGTCGGTAAAGTAATTGGATGATATCCCATCTTAAAAAAACCCCGTCTATGTGTTGGCTAGCTTTTTATGTATAGGAAACCACATACATATTCACCGTCTGAGGAGACCGGAATATTATGTCCGACTTCAACTCACTTAAACCCAATTTGCCATTAAGCAGCACCTTATCTGATTGCCAGTCTGCGTGTTGAGAACCCCTGATCAATATCGCTCTCAATCCTAATGATAATTACTTCCAGTAAATAAACGAGCGTTAATAGCCTTGTTTCTTGTCTCCATAAGCGCACGTGCTTGCATTTTATAACACGTAAACGGTATTTCCCTAGACCATGTCCGCGGTTCTGAACTGTTTAGATCGTTGCGGAAATACCTGCATGTAATGAAAAAAATTAAAATGCCTAGATCGATTTAACATTGATGACCCGGAAAATTGTTTACTTAGAATTTTTTTTTTTTTTTAAACCGGACTTGCCTATTGCAAACTTAATAACATTGAAGCTTCCAGCTAGAGCTTGCAATAAAACCAGGCACTAAACTAAGAATGAAGATATCCGCAGGAGAACCAAGATCGCCGGACATAGCCCGAAAACTTTGTGGGAGGCCTTCCAACGGTTTGGCCAAACTAAAGTGGCAGTGGGCAGGGCACATTGCTCGTAGAATGGATGGCCGATGGGGCCGAAAGGTTCTAGAGTGATGACCGCGCACCGGAAAACGCAGCGTTGGAAGGCCTCCCACAAAGTGGACCGACGACCCTGGTGAGAGTCGCGGGAGTGCGGTGGATGCGAGACGCACAGGATCAGTCGTTGTGGCGTCGCTTGGGGGAGGCCTATGTCCAACAGTGGACGTCTTTCGGCTGAAATGATACTGATGATGATGACTAAACTAGAAATGCAGCTATTACAGGCTAAGGGCACCCCCAGTGGGGCACTACTCTTAACTTAAGGCGTTGTTGGGGGAGGACAGCAAGAGGCCTCTTTTTTTGGTGGAGAATTCAAGATCAGCAAAGGTACAGGAAGGAATAAAGTAGACCCTGGTATAATCATGTTTAGGTAGTAGTTAAGTAGTGGAAGGATCAGAGAATAGATCAAAGAAAGTACGGCGAAATGCATGATGAATGTTATGTGGTAAAAGGAGTGAATGATAATGGCTTGAAATTAAAGGAAATACATTTAGTTGACCTTTACGAAAAGAAGGAACTGTGAGAAGGACCTAAACTAAAAACCTGAACGTTTCAATCATCATTATAAACAGCAATAGAGTAATAAGGATCAAGAAATAAAATTACTGACTACCTAACCAGTTTTTGAACAGTACAGATTTTTTGCTATATGGTAATCTTAATTCAAATTCTATTTGTTCACAGGTTACCAATACGCAATGATGTCAATAAAAACAGCATTGGCAACACTGCTGCGACAATTTAAAGTAGTAGAAGATAGAGAAGATGGTCCTATACCAAAAATCAGGGTCAAAATCGATATCATGATGAAGGCTGTCGACGGATACCAAGTGGCATTGGAGAGAAGAAAAAAAGAAAAAGTTCCTACGTGACATCACTGAAAAACGCGGGAAACACTATTTTTAGTTTATGTTCTTTTTTTGAACTTGCTAGTAAACAATCAATAAACTTTTTTTGTATACAGCCAGGTTAAATATGGAAGATTATTAATTTTAAATTAAAATAATTTATATCATTTTTGTTGACTTTATTTCTACAAAACTATTTTTGTCAAGAATTATGAAAACATTTTATTATTCTAAATAGTTTTCGAGACTTGGTTCCTGCTTTAATTTTTAATGCCAAGGTAAATGCGCAAATAATAAAAATTAATTTATGCAAAAAGTTTGGTCTATGCAGTAAGTCCATAGAGTAGTTTTTAAATTTTATTCTTTTTGAAATTGTTTATGGTTGAATTGCTGAAGGGTGAAAACATTAAAGTGCAAACGTGTTTATTTTTCTTGAAAGTAAACTTTAAATACGTTAATAATTACAGGTAAGACAAGCTGAATTTATTAGCCTCAGTATTTATACATATAGTAGAAGAAAATAAGTTAAACAGTTACATTACCTACGCTAGTCTATGGCCTTGCACTTTCTCGAAGATCGTGCGTCCCTAGCATCTATTACCGTTGCTATTTCCATGTTAAATTATGTGGTTCGTTATTTTTAAAAGCTAGAAGGGTGCTTCCATACTGAAGACACTCAAATATAGGTGAGTAGCGTGGTTTTCATACTCTTTTAAAAATAAAACTTTGAGATTTATGACAACTTTCAGTCCATATCTCTTTTATTTACAAATTAAATGCAATTCATTGAATGGAATACTCATAAATTGTCTAGAAATATCATACTAGTATATATTTTTTTCTAAACATTGCCCCACATTAGTAATGACTCTTGTATCGTGGGTGCGTTCACAAACATGTGAACTCACATACTCAAGGTACCCAAAACAACTATTTGTTGGCCATACAAATATATTTTGTTCAAAGCGGGGATCGAATATTACAAAGACTAAGGGTGTTTTTAATATCGTGTGGATTTCATCACGCGTGCGGGATTTCTCCGCACGCGTAGACCCCGCCGATGTCTTTTTTTTGCAAGTATTGTAATGCGGGATGCGGGGCATGATGTCGGGCGGTAGCCCCGCATGTGGAGCAATTCCGCATGCGGGAGGAAATCCGCACGATATTAAAACACCCCAAGGTTGTACGAGTATGTATATGTTTATTGCTCCTTCACGTTTAAACGTCTAAACAAATATTATTATTTAAATATAATTTAAAAACAAAAAAACGGATTAGGATGAAACAACACTGGCAAATCAGTATGTTCTCTAGGGTTATTTTTAGGGTTCCGTACTTCAAAAGGAAAAACGGAACCTTTATAGGATTACTTTGTTGTACGTCTGTCTGTCGGTCTGTCTGACAAGACCCTTTGTCTCGGGAACGCGCGGAGGTATTGAGTTTAAATTAAAACCATATATTCAAGTCTGCGATTACTTGAAGCTGTGAAAAAATCAAACATCTAAGTTAACGAATAAAAAGATACGGCCGTTTATGTCGCAAAAAATGTATATTTCGATACTCTCAAAGGAATCAAAATTCATAGGGTACTTCCCGTTGGCCCAGAATCCTGAAATTTGGCATAAGGCAAGGTTTTATAGCACAGGTATAGGATTCAATCTGAAAAAAGTAAATTAGTTATTACCTACGTCACAAAAAAAAAACTTTTTTGCAATTCGGAAAAATCTCCGAGACTTCCTCCATTCGGGAATTGTAATTTGTACGAAACCCTCAAAGCGCGAGTCCAACTCGCATTTGCCCAGTTTTTTTACTTTGACGCGGGCGAACCTATTGATAAAAGCTTCGATCAACAATGTACGATGTACGTAGATCAAAGGATAGGTAAAATATAAAGCTAAAAGGCAAATTAGTATTATGTTAAGAGGTAAAGTAGGCAATACAGTTTTGCTGGCAGAAGCTAGTAAGTAACCGTTTGTGGTCGAACTATGACCGAATCAAGATGTACTTGTGGACGACGAAATTTTGCACAAGATTTCCTCATATGACGTAGGCGAGCACTAAGAGGGGTTTTTCCAAAGTTCACCACCTATGGGGATAAAACGGGGGTCCAAAGTTTGTATGGAGACCTACTTTGAAGCGGGCGACGATCAACAACAGTATTCTTAGTGAATGCGAAACCTGAACATACTTTATTCAGAATCAGTAACTGAATCGATTCCAATAATTTTAACACCATCTTACGTTTTTTCCAAAAGTATTTAAAAAAGGTCACAAGTTGGACACCACCGACACCAAGTACAACACAGGTCACGACAGGTCATAGCGGGCTTTACCGGCGCGGGAGCAAAACCACCCCTCAGTCGCCCGAATGACCCGGTGACCATTTATTTATGCGGAAAACACGTTAATATAACAAGCTTATAACTTTGTGATTTTTCATGATACTGTTATGAAATTGTGTACATAATATTCTTTAGATAAAAACACTAGACACGTGTTTCGGATTTCGCATATACTAAAACTAATGTTGAATAAGGTTGACAGTGTAACCTCAGTCTTACTACTGTGTTCGAACATTTTTACAAAGTTTGTATGGAGATGTTTCACCCGGGCGAAGCTGTTGACAGAAGCTAGTTATCTAAAAGGTAGTCAGTGTAACCTAAGTCTTACATTACACTACTGTGTTCGAACATTTTTCCTCGACCTTCGAACTTTGAAACCATTTATTTTAATGACAAAAATCCTTTGCTCGACAAGTAATTGCGCTATACTATAGTTTACCAAGCTATAAGAAACTGTTTAATGCTAAATCGTGAATGTAGCCTTTTTATGACGGATTGCAGGGTATTAATCAACAAATGCTAATTTTGTAATAAAACATGTTAGGTAGGAAACTGGATGCTCTTGAAAATTATGTATGTATCTACTTGCTAAAGGGCTGAAGGAAGCATAGGGAGAGGAGATGATTGAAATCGTGAGGACATTTTGCGGCTTGCGGCTGAGGAGCAATGGGTAGCTCGCCGTCCAGTCTTATTTATTTATTTATGTACACATAAACACTTTAAAATTAAAAGAAGAAAAGCAGATAGAAGAGCACAAAAGTACTGCTTATTTCAAATGAAATTTCTTCCAGCAGACCTGCGACAGGAGAGTTGGATGAGAGATGGCCTTCTGGTAAAGGTACACTTAAACCACACATAAACATTTTAACCCTTTTCAAGAATCACTCTATCAATTGGTGAAAATTGCATGAAAATCCGTTCTGTAGTTTTTGAGTTTATTGTGTCCATACAATCAGACGTAATGGGGAACTTTGTTTTTTATACTAAATAAGGATTAGGATATCATTTAATAATAATAAACTCAAATTATTATTTAACTAGCTGACCCGGCGAACTTCGTATCGCCTAACAGTCAATTAATACATTAATTGATTGTTAAGCGATACGAAGTTATCTTATCTTTCGATGTAGTCAACCGCTTGCGATGAAACAAAGCCTAAATATCATATCAAGCTACACACAATTTTAATGTATAAAAGATCTCTACATCGAACTCGTACATTTTACGTGATGCGCGCACAACTAAAAACTTCTACAGATTTATTATATTTATAGATATTAAGCGCTGCTTTTTAGCAGGAACCCATCAACCCTGACAAAATTGAACATCGAACCTTGCTCTTGGTGTTCATCAAGGACTAGCTTCTGCCAGCAGCTTCGCCTGCGTAAATGTGGATAATAATCCCAAGGGAACATAATTTATAGACTTATAGTCCTCAATATAGAGCAGCTACCCATTATTTTCAGAATCGTTTCTGCAGTTTCAGAGATATAAACTTACTTATATAATTATAATAATATTCCACAACTATCACACAACGCCGTCTAGTCCTAAGATAAGCAGAGCTTGTGTTATGAGTACTAGATAACTGATAAACATACTTATATATTTCTAAATACATACGTATCATAGATAAATTACACTCAAACACAGAATAAATGATCGTGCTCATCACACACAACATTTGTCCTGGGTGGGAATCGAACCCACGACCTTCGGCATAGCAGTCAGGGCCACTAACCACCATACCAACAGGCCAGTCAATTTACAAATACCTCTTCAATCTAATATATAAAATTCTCGTGTCGCGGTGTTTGTGGTTAAACTCCTCCGAAACGGCTTTCCCGATTCTCATGAAATTTTGTTTGCATATTGGGTAGGTCTGAGAATCGGACAACATCTATTTTTTATCCCCCTAAATATTAAGGGTAATCCAACCCTATTTTTTTTTTTCAATCTAATATATAAAATTCTCGTAATCTTATAAAATTATTATAAATGTCAAAGTAACTACGTCTTTCTAATACGCTTTGACGGTTAAAGTACTGAATCAATATTTTGATTAAGTTAGAATCTTAAGGAAGGACTAGCTACTTTTTATCTGGCTTCGACTTCGACTTCGCGTCCGTTATAACCGACATCGACATTCACGCAGAAAAAGTCGGGGTTCAAAGTTAGTATTAGTATAGATGTACCAGTAGAGTAGGTCATGGCAGATATTATGGTTATATTTATGGCAGTTATCCATGGGCAGATTTCCAAAGGTGTGAAGATTTGATGAATATTACTATTGCGTTGTTTAGATCATGATGGGGTCATATTTTTATGATACACAGTGTATCATAAAAGTATCCCTTTCGTCAAAGGTTGTAAAGTTGTTACTTTACAACCTTTGACGAAAGGGATAACGGTATTCGCGCTATAGGCATAGATAGCTCTGTTTCTTTCGCATATTAGAAACATGATAAGTTTAAGACATCGTTGGAACTTTAGATATAGCTTGTTAGCTCTCATTTTCAGTGTAGTGATGCCTTAAGAGTCAACGGAGGTAGACTCCACAAAGCGCGGGCTTGCGGACGAGCATTGGATAGCTCGCCGTCTGCCCGTCCGGTAAGGATTTGGTTCGAGTCGACGACGCGTAGTGCTCCCCGCGCGCCTTATTATGTAGTGTTCCTTTAGTTGCGAGGGCCACGCTAGCAGTCTACAGAACCCGGAATCTTACTTAATATTGTCATGACTTTGCGTTATTTTTGTGTGCAAAAGCCATTTCAATTTGAAGGCACGGTTGGTGTAGTGGGTGATTTGAGTAGTTGCCGCGCTGCGTGTCGGCGATTTGATTCCCGCGCGTAACAAATATGTATATGGCTTACAGATAGTTATCTTGTGTATGTAAGTTTACACGTTTATCGTTTGTGAACGCTCCGTAAAAAAGTGTTCATGAAGTTTTTTGCATATTTATCTCCATAGAGATGTAAGCTTTGGAATGTGCAATTAACTTAATTTTTGTCAATTGAAAAAATGCCTTTTGATTCCCACGATACATGATTAATTTCTAGTGTGTGGCAACTCTTTTTTTTTAATTATTATTCTTATATCTATTTTGCTGCAGCATACAACAATAAATATGTTGCAACAAATAAATAAATGCATAAATAAGACCTAATAAATTGGTTAATTATTTTCCCATCTGAACCGGAACTAAAGAAATTAAATACCTTAATTAACTTAACTATATTATTTGTAAGCAATACTCATTAGAGTATGTTTAATGACTAGGAAATAGATAATGTTTGTAACTACATAATGAGCCAGTTAATTCTATCCAATCTTTTTTTTTTCTTTTAAAGTTTTTGCAACAACTCGTTATTCTGTCACAATGTAAACGAGTTTAATTAAATTAAATGGTTTAATCAACACTCCCATTGTTTGTATATAATATTCTGTAGTACATGTAATTACACTGCAAAGAAATCATCGTGATGAAACCGATATGTCCTAGAAACAAAAAATTCGAAGTTACTTTTCTTCAAACTTTTTGGTTTTAGGACATATCGGTACTGGGTCCGCCAACCCGCACTGTGTCCTCGTGGTGGATTACGGTCCATTTCCTCTCAGAACGAAGGTCTGAGTCCCAGCAGTGGGACCATTAAAAGTTTGATCACGGTAGATACTATTAAGTGGAAGTGGTGTCAAGTTTTCTTGCATGCTCGAATCAGAAATTAAAATATTCGGAGAAGAATTAAGGTTACCGACATAGCCCGAAGAATCGTCAAATTTAAGTGGCAGTGGGCAGGGCATATTATTTGCAGAACAGATGGTTGATGGAGACGCAGTATTGGAAGGCCTCCACAAGGTGAATCGATGACCTGGCGAGGTTCACGAGAATCCGGATACCAAACGCCTAGAAACTGTTAATGTCGACTCTTTAGGAAGACGTCATTCGGCTGAAATAATAATGATGATATTGATATGTTAAGTCACGCAACCGTAGTAGACAAAATAACTCGGTTAATGAAATATTTTGCCCTTTTTATGTAAAAGCGGAGTTGAATGACAACTGACAACGGCCTGTAGGTTTTTAAATCGAGCATTTTATATTGAAACAACCTCTGTATCACGCAAACTGTTTGCCATAAAACTGGGTTACAGGAAGCGGCAGGGATTTCAATTTAAAGTTTTATAGAATTTAATTATAGGGTACATCATGCGCTTTTATAGCAATATTATACGTTCATTTGTTATGGGTTCGCAACGTTTATAGAGCATAAAGGAAAATAAGGGCATGTTGTTAAATTATGGGCACTTCTAGTCATGGGAACGTTATCCATGGTGGATTTGTAAGCAAAAAAAATTCTAAGTCGTGATCAAATATAAAAATTAATTAGCCAACCTTGGACGGATGGAGAAGGATGAGGAGGCAAATGAAAAGATGGATGGATGTGTGAAAAGCGATATGAAAGAAAAAGGAGTTAGTGAGAGCAACGGGTGACAGAACAGGCAGATGATGATGATAGCAAACCTATTTGATTATTTATTTTAATTAAAGTTTATTTTTTTTTAATTATAGTAAATTTTTATCGATCTTAATGAAAAGAAAAGACATAGGTTAATGGGCTGCGTGATTGTCCGTAAGAGTTACCGTGGCCCTGAAACGCAAAGGGCAACTGAAGGTACACATGTGTCATGTGGGTTTCAGTCAGTAAAAGTCTGACACGCTCTCTGGCTTCAGCAAAAGCAAAAGAAGTTATTTGAAGAACAAACCACTATTTGCGGGACTCATTATATATTATAGATTTTTATACACTTATTATGCGAGGGAAAGTGATCTGTCTAAAGGTACAAACATAAGACGTATACCTGGACAAATTTTGTGTTTAAAAAAAAGTGATTTATTTTTAGTAAATATAAATCGCACATCATTCGTGTTACTTTAGGGCTAAGAAATAATAATTAAGTTATCAAACCTTATTTTCATTCAAAATTCGGCGAATGTCCACAGGTTTAATACTTCCCTTACTTATTTTTATTGTAATTCAATTAAGTTGATATTTTTATTTTATTCTAATTATAGTTTCTTGTAATTTTAAACGTCTTCCTTAATTTATTCATCATCATCATCATCATTTCAGCCGAAAGACGTCCACTGTTGGACATAGGCCTCCCCCAAGCGACACCACAACTACCAAACCTGTGTGTCTCGCGTCCACCACATTACCGCGACTCTCACCAGGTCGTCGGTCCACCTTGTGGGAGGCCTTCCAACGCTGCGTTTTCCGGTGCGCGGTCGCTACTCTAGAACCTTTCGGCCCCATCGACCGTCCGTTCTACGAGCAATGTGCCCTGCCCACTGCCACTTTAGTTGGCGATTCTTCGGGCTATGTCAGCGACCTTGGTTCTCCTGCGGATATCTTCATTCTTTATGCGATTACGCAAGGAAACTCCGTGCATAGCCCTTTCCATTGCCCTTTGGGTGACTGTAAGCCTTCTGATGAGGTCCATTGTAAGCGACCATGTTTCAGTACCATATGTCATCACTGGCAACACGCACTGGTCATAGACTTTCGGCTTGAGACACTGTGGTATGTTGGACGAGAAGATACCGCGCAGCTTCCTGAACGCTGCCCAGCCCAGCCGAGACGATTGACCTATTTCCCAAAGTTAGACCTACCCAACTGGATTGTCTGTCCCAGGCAAACGTAATCGTCTGCAACTTCGCGTGCAGAGTCTCCGATCTTGATCGGAATGGGTCCTACATGGTTATTTACCATGACTTTGGTTTTGTCCATGTTCATTTTAAGACCCACTCTTTCGGAAGCTCTACTAAGCTCATCGAGCATTGAACTTTATTAAGATTGATAATAATATTTATTATTTATTTTGTTATTAAAATAATGATTTGCATGTCCATGTGCAGAACATGGAAAACCGTTACTGTAATAAAATGCTTATTTATCTAATTAATATTGCATGTATCAATAAAATTAATAATTGTATTTGATTGATTAATTTATTAATTAATTATTTTATTAGTACGCATATTGACGGTTAAGTAAATACTTATCAAGATGAACTATAAATTTATGATTATTATTCATGAACTAACTTATATTTCAGGTTTGATAATCGAGACCTTATTACTTGCTCCGCTTACCTCCACTGTCTGCCCATCCGACTTTCTGTCACAGAACTGAAGTCATATGGATATTCTTTTCAAAGAATATCCATGACTGTGATCGCTATAATATTTAAGGAGTTCTCTCTATCCATCATGAGTACCATCAACAGAACTGAATTTTGATAAAAATGAGACCAATCTGGAAGTTTATTTCCAGGACTTATCCGATCACCGATCAAGTAAAAAAAGAATTTTCAAAATCAATTTTCTCCCTATTTCATGAGAGAGTTTTGAAAATCGTTTTCAAACTCCCTCGTGAAAGGGTGAGTTTTGAAATCACAAATATTAAAAACAAATTATATCTGATTTGAAAACCTGCTCGGTTTTTGAAGTCTGTTGTGAAAAATAGGTAAAAATAAAAGTAATCATAATATAATCAGTTCATCACGTGTTTTTTACAGAATTTCTACAAGATGTTCAATGATATTGATTCAGGGATTGATCGGATTTTAATGTTACAAAACATCCCCATTAACATAATTTAATCAAAACCTGTCATGAAATCCAGTCGTTCGCAACCGTATAAAAATAAAACCATCGTGTAGCATTCATCAAAAATGTTACCCAACTTTACCCCGAACTTGTTCGTTTAGATATAAAAAGCGACGCGTCATTAGACTAACAAAATGCATAATCGTTGTTACGTTGCTTTTTACAGGAGGCACGTGACACGAACGGGGGTTAATAAATCACTGGGGGTTGGGCATCAGCTTGCAACGTAACTAACTTGGAGAATCGGAGACAGTACTGGGCGGGTGGCGGAGAGCGCTAGACGTCCCGCGTGGAACGAAACGCTCTCCCGACAAACGTAACGTAAACGTGTCTCGAAACGATATCACGAGTCCACGATTGCGATGATAAGGTGACATGCGATTCACGCGTTCTCATACACGAGTATATTCGATAGACAGCGAAGATGTATTGCGCCTGATATGAATAAGCATAGAAATGTTCCCGATGGATCGCGTCCAATTTTGAAAAATAAACGAGTCATGTTTTTAGGCTGAAGAATGGACGCAAGCTTCGATGATGACGAGCCTTTTATATTCAGACTCAATGACAGCGGATCGGGACCCGGCCTACTGGTCAAGGTATAACATATAACTTCAACACGTAGTTGCTTATAAGACTTCTGTAACTTTCATCAAATGACTTTTCCCGCTCTGAGTGGAGCGAGACGAAGTGTTAGACTTATACTGATTAAAGCCCACCTGTATTCTTTAGTTGGGTCGTGGGGCTCTTTGGACCGGGATTCCCGACTTTTTTTTTTTAATTGATATAAACCAGTTCTTGACTGCGATCCCACCTTCCTCCTATTATTATTTTTTTTTGTAATAATAGTATTTTGGGACCACAAATAAAATAAAATACATTCTATTTGGTAACTGATTTTTTTTTGTTACAAAAAAACTGCTCTAAAGAAAAAAAATTATAGGAAGAAGTTGGGACCGCGGTCCCAGTACAAAGAGCCCTACTACTAGTTGTCCTTTACGTTTCAGGGTCACAGTAACCCTGTCGAACAGTATTGTAGAAGACTGCACCTAAACTAGTAGTAGCTAATAGTAAAACATAAAATAGAATTGTTCATTCAAGAAGCGTTCGTAATTAATTTTATTACCCATCTTTGATAGATATTCATCAATAAGTTGTTAATAGATACCTAACGTTGATGTAAGCTGCACATTTTGCGATTGCAGTGATTGGTTTCGCCCCAGACTATGGACCTAACCTTTATTTACGTTATGTACAATTATAACAACAGAGCTATAATTATAGGTTATTATTTTATTGACATAATCAGTTGTAAAGTCGTAAACTGGTCCACAAGTCAAATTACAAGGTTGTTCACGGTCCACAAATGCAGTTTTGTTTAAGACTAGCTGCGCAGAGCCGTCCCGGTTTCAACTGCGTCTTTGCTTACTGCTCTGATCCCGTCATCATCATCATCATTTCAGCCGAAAGACTTTCACTGTTGGACATAGGACTTGTTTTTTTTTTTTCGGTGGGAATATCATCTTATGACATGCCCCGCTCTTGGGCGGGGCGGGAGGTAGTGTCAGACTTTTACTGATTAAAAACCCACTCCTGTTCTTTCGTTGCCTTTCGTACCAAGGCCGAGTCTTCCTTTCAGAGTCAGACCCTTGGACCCAGTAGGCTTCGACCTTACTGACATCTCCTTGAGGCGCGCGTGGAACAATACGTGCCGTCGACGACTTGGGGCTCGGTCCCGACGGTTATCGGACGGTCGGACGGCGAGCCACCCATTGTTCGCCGTCCGGGACATAGGCCTGTTCCAAGCGTCTCCACAACGACCGATCTTGTACGTCTCGCATCCATCGCATTCCCGCGACTCTCACCAGGTCGTCGGTCCACCTTGCGGGAGGCCTTCTAACGCTGCGTTTTCCGGTGCGCAGTCGCCACTCTAGAACTTTTCGGCTCTATCGACCATCCGTTCTACGACCAATGTGCCCTGCCCACTGCCACTTTAGTTTGCCGATTCTTCGGGCTATATCGGCGACCTTGGTTTCCTGCTCTGATCCCGTAGTTTAGAGTAATGTTATATAACCTTCTTCGAAAAATGGGCAATCGTCATCTCCCTAGCTTTTTTTCCATCTAACTTGGGGTCGGCTTCCAGTATAATCGGATGCGGCTGAATATCTGTGATTTACATGGAGGACGATTTTAGCAGAAGTATAGACTAGTTTCCACTAGCGGTTTCACCTGCGTGACAGCATTCAAATATATCACTCAGTGATAAACATCATATAATGCTACTTTAGCATTCTACTGGTGAAAGAATTTATCAAATCGGTCCAATAATTTTTGAGTTTATTATTTACAAACAAAAATACAAATAATTTTTGTTTTTATTATAAGTTGTTGTTATTAGCTTATGTTTGCCCGCGATATAGTCGGGAGACCATTTCAAGGGAATTTAGTCCGGAATAGGGGAATATTATAGTTCCTAACCCAGGATATTTTTTTTGTTGGTAGGAAAATCGTCCAATAACATCCCCCGCTCTTGGGAGGGGCGGGACTTCAGACTTTTACTGACTAAAAACCCACTCCCTGTTCCTTCCTTGCCTTTCATAAAAGGGTTGAGTTTTCCTTTCAGAAGCAAACCCTTGGCCCCAGTAGGCTTCAATCCTGCTGGGCATGGTTTGTTGACATCACCTTGAGGCGCGCGTGGAACAGTACGCGCCGTCAACAACTTGGGCTCGGTCCGGACGGTTACCGGAGTAAGACGGCAAGCTACCCATTGCTTGCCGTCCGCAAGCCCGCGCCTACGGTGGCCGGGAAACGCGATCGGGATCCCGGCGGCTGGGGCGTGAGGGTCGTACCCTCGCGCATGCACGTGCGGCCTTCGTCTTTGCTAGCATTATTCCTTAGCAGAAGTAAGCGACGGCCTGCCACTCCTCGCTTCGAACCATGGCCTGTACCAAGGCCCGGCACGAAAGATCGTTGCCGCCGATCGCCCCGACGAGGACACGGCGGTGCTCTGCCCAAGTGGGGCACACCTCTACCGTGTGTTCCACCGTGTCCTCCGGACATCCCAGTAGTCTACTTGTGTGGCAAGTTTCAACCAAATTCCTTTAGCCGTTGAGAAAAAAAAATATGGAGAAACTACTTTCATCTTCATAATATTAGTGTGAAAATATGTAGATTCGATAGTTGTATGATAATAAGGACTTGAACAATTAGTCTGCTGCGGTCTTCCCGTACAACTATAATTTAGGTGTCTTCAAGGCTAGAGTGAATAGGCTCTTAATAAACTAGTGCGTTTCACCATCAATGACTGCATCTCTACTTACCATCAGGTGGGATCTCAACCAGTGCTTATATCGATAAAAAATATATTCCTTTTTTGCTGATATTACAAGCTACATCTAATATTTATAGTCGTAATTACCTGATATTAATATAATTACGGGACAAAGCAACTAGGTAGTCGATAACTTGTATTGTATCGTAAGTTATGATAAATTAAACGCGGCATTGCACATTTTAGTTCATATTCTTCCTGGGTGCAATTAGAATATCTATAGGTATATAATTCTTCTATACGTGTATTTGTCACCTATTTTCTTCTAACCGGGTTGACCGGTTCGGATGAAACTTTGTGTATATATTGGAGTGGGTTCCTGGATGGTTTTAAAATACAATTGAACCCGGTTCTCAATTTTCTTTTCTGACGAACAACTAGTTTTCGGGCAGGACAACGTCTCCCGGGACCGCTAATATAACATAAAAGAAGAAACTGACTGCTTGACATATCAATGCACAGCCAAAACTACTAAGACTAGGAGTGTAAAATTTTGCACAAAATTTCGATTAATTTTGGAAAGGAAAGGAAACAGGGTTTCAAAGTTTGTACGGAGACGCCTACATTTAAGCGGGCAAAGCCGCTGACATAAGCTAGTCTCTAATATAAAATGATAAACTATTTATCCCTATCCTTAGATTATTACCTATAATAATGATAGCAAAGAAATCGAATGTAAGTATAAATCAAAACAAAAATACTACAATCGCGATAAATAAATGGGGGGTAGAAGGTTGAAAACTACTTTTCAACCAATGCTCATACCTACTAATAATTATATACAAAAAAACACCTATTAAAATCGGTCGAGCTGTTTAGGAGAAGTGCAACTACAAACGCCGTGACACGAGCTATATATATTTATTAAATAAAACAAAGTTCTCCACCGTGTCTGTCTGTTCGCGATAAACCCAGAAATTACTTAGTAACACTCGTGCGAAGCTCGTTGAGTTGCTAGTCTACACTAATATTATAAAAGGGTTAAGTTTGTTTTTTTTTTATGTCTGAAAATAAAGCTAAAATCTTTTCGCTGATAGAAAGCTGTTTTACTCCTGAGTGACATGGGCTATATTTTATATACGTGGGTGAAGTCGCAGGCAAAAGCTAGTTATCAATATACCTAATTGGTTTATTCATAAAATTATTGATTAGTATGACACTAATAAACTAACATGGTTACTACTTACATGAATACCTACCTGTACACACCTACCTCGCTCAACTCTTAGGTCACGCACGTGTCGTGAAGATCATAGACATTAGAACAAATGAGGTCATCGAGGAAATCTATGGACGAGGTTTTTGTCCAACAGAGGGCGTTTTCAAGCAGAAATTATGAAAAGATTTTTGAGAAATGAGAGAAAAGAAATGAGTACTTAGTCTATAATAATATCATAGGTTGCAGAGAGTAATGGCGCTGTGATGGCCCAGAGGTAACAGCCCCGACTTACGAATTGTAGGTCGCGGGTTCAAACCCAGCCAGGCGCATTATTTTGTGTAATCTATTGCATCTCTTCTACTCTCAAACGGTATGTCCCAGAACCAAAAATTCAAAGACATATGACATCTACCAATCCGTGAACATTATAAGGCTTAGTGTGAACTTTATGCTAATTATGCTATGCTATTACAGGATGTAGATTACACTGTCATTGCAGTGGGGTCTAAAGCAGAGATGTTTTTTTAAATTTCAAGAGTTCAGAACTTCCGATTAATTTTGTATCTTCGGTTCCGATTACGGTTCCAATAAAATTTTATCAGGACTTTTATAGGAGGTACAAACGAGTTTATATTTGTGGTGTGGGGGGTACTTCCCTCACCCTGTGCCTGCTGTCAATTACTCTTTCAATTGCGAGTTCTGTTTCGTATTTAGCATGAAGACCAACTCATAAGAGTTCGCGCTTCATTTATATTAAGTTTTTTATTAGTTTTAGTAGGTACTGTTTCATTTAACGCTTCTGTCTCTGTCTCCGATTCTGTTTCTGTTTCCGAAAAATTTACTACTTCTGTTATATCCCTGGTCTAAAATGCCTGAAAGCGGTGTCAATGATCACCCCCAAAAATGCAATGGCTATGTGCTTTTCTGCTAATGGAGAACTTTCATGTTGTGCGTGTAAAATATAGACTAACACAAATAAAACAGTGAACAGTTGAAATCTATTAATGAATGACGTAGAGAATTAAGGGCCCCTTATTCCGAAAGTTTAGGCATTTTACGCACCGAGACGGCTTGCGGCCGCGTTGCACAGGAGCCGTCGCGATATGAACTCTGGTGACTTATGGCGGCGGGCGAGCACGCCACAGTATAGATAAATAAATTAGTAGTTCAAATATTATTGGCGTTCAAATATTTAATAATAGCTTGCTTGCAACAAAAACGTATAGCTTAATGTGCTGTCCACTGCACTATTGACTGTAAACACTAATACACATCTATTTTTATATTCTATTTTAGGTATGGTTTCCGCACTTAGTCTTATGTGGACCATTGTACCTGTAATACACATTTATGATTAATTAATTAATTTATGAATATTTATGATTGTATGATTTTTTTTTATTGCTTGGTAAAATCATCAAATGAGTCCTGCGGCTCTGGGTCGAGCGGAAGGGACTGTTACACTTGTACTAACTAAAATCCACCCTGTTCCTTCGGTTGCCCTTTGCGTTCCAGGGCCACGGTATTCTGATAAGACAGTCTCGTGAATGAAAAGGCAGGCGATGATCATTCTGTAGAACTTAAAGAATGGTTGTAGAAGATTTGGTGAGTAACATAATGAAAGACAAATATGATTTATTATAATATAATAAAATAAAAAATAAAATATACAGGTACCAGCATAAAAATTATTATTCATAAAAATTTAGTGGTTGTGTGCTAGGTCCAGGTTCATTTTCATCGACCGATATATTCCTCAATGCTGGGCGCGAGTCTCCTCTAAGAGGGTCAAAGCCACAGTCCTCATGGCACTCCCCTCCGAGTTGGGAACTAGGACCTGATAGCAAATCAGGATTGTTGTGCGTTAGAGAGTCCTTATTTTCTTTATTTTCGGATGATTGTTCTCTTCAAGTGTCAGATTTCTTATGCCCATACCACGCGTATGTCTGGGGTTCACGATTTCTGGATGTAGGCATTATATAGTATTATATATAGGTTCAACGTTATAGTAATCATCTTCCTCTTCTTGATTTTCAGCTTTAATGGAATCATCTTTGTCTTTTCTAGTTGTCCTTTGAAATTTGTCTTCTTCATTTTCAGCTTCAACCATAATGGAATTATCTTCGTCATCTCTAATTTTTCTGCAACAATGGAATGTCATTAACGTAATGAAACGGATTTGGTTTCAAAGTCACAGAAATAAACTTTAACAAAAAATCATTTACTGCCATGTTACATCCCATAATAGGATACATAAGACATGTGATAAGTAAGAAAACTAAAGCGCGACGGGAGATAACGTCAAACTTGTAGCGGATGAATAAAGCTGCTCCGCCATAGTATATTATGTAATATGTACATAATGTACTTACGCATACTGTCCCTCTTTAGAGTGCCCATCGGTACTTTTTTTGGACATCAAAGTACCTTTTCCAGTACGTGATCTCAGAGCACTGGAATGGAATAAATTTCTTTCATATTTTCAAAAAAATCAAATTAACAAACACTAATTACTAGAGTTTAAATAAAACCAGATACATATATAAAAATCTCGTATCTTGACCAGTTTTTTGTATATATTTGGTAGGTTTGAGAATAGGTCATAGGCTATTTCTATAGCGGCCGGCCGATTTCTACCTACTAAACGCAGCGCGACCATAAACCGTGCTCTAGGTACTTACCTAGTGAATACAAGTAGTGACCGATAGCCATTGTTCAATTTCTTTCAAATCATCATAAACATAATAAAAGAATGTAATAATATTAAAAAACTTTTTACATAAAAATATAACGGACTTCACTAAAAAAACCTCTAAAAGGATCAAAATAACTTTAATTTCGGAAGTCGGTGTTTTTCGGTATTATTTGTATCTTATTTAACACCGACTTCCGAAATTAAAGTTATTTTGATCCTTTTAGAGGTTTTTTAGTGAAGTCGGTTATATTTTTTTGTAAAAAGTTTTTTATTTCACACTTTTTAGTTGGGATACACTTATAAACAGAGTGTCCATTTTTCATGATAATTCCAATGAACCCAAACACTGCTAGGTTACATGGTTTTATTATGAAGTTCCTCTGTCTACCTTCCACCTCCATCATCAGATCACTTCGATAGTACCTTATATCCAAAGTGCATCTTATTACAATTCTGATAAGTCCAAACACGGCTAGGCTACATTGATTTATTACGGAGTTCCAGTGCCTACCTTCCGGCTCCATCATCATCATCAGATCACTTTGATACCATTTTCAACACTATTCAGAGCCATAAATTTATTTGTATTATCATAGTCGCTTAACTATCTCCATAGTGATATCTATGCGAGTATGAAGTTCCGTTGACCATTTCTGGTCTTCTTCATCAGTTCCATTTCATCAAATGTTACTTTTCGACTGTAAATGCTTAAGTTTTCGATAAAAATACCAAAATCATATTACAGTTGGCTATAATATTTGAGAAGTTCCCTCGATTTCACCAAGATTCCATCATCACATCCCGATTTGGTGACTATGGGACCATTTGGTAAATATACCTTTTCCAACAAAAAAAGAATTTTTCAAATTGGTTGGCAGCGACGAAGTTATGCGCGAACAAACATTAAAAAAAATACAAACATCCGAATTGAGAACCTCCTCCTTTTTTAGTCGGTTAAAAACAAAAAACAACATACCTAGGTACTTACATCTCCTTGAATTTGACCAGGATGCAAAACTGCACTTTTTAAAGGTATAAGAATGTTTCCATTATAGATTTAAAATTCTAGTCATACTGACTTCGCTGGTCTGTGTAGAGGAGTAATTATATTCTGACGTATTTATAGAATAAGTACTTACGCAATACACTTTCGGATTTTCTTCACTTCAGATACCCTTTTTTTCTTTATTTTGTTTTTTCTATTCGCGATTGCAATTACTTATAATAAAACACGTTTATTTACGCGCGCGGCAACGAAAATGTGTGGTCGCGAGCAAAAGTTGCATAGGTCCTCCCTCGATGACGTCCGGCAGGACAATGGCGCGAAGCGCGCGTGCCGTTTTCACGTATTTATTTTATATTAAAAAAAATATGGGCCATATTATAAATTTATCCAAAAATATCCCTGTCAAACCCGATTAGTAAATGAAATGTAAAATTTTCATAAAAGTTGCGTTCCCCCAAGTCTCATAAAACTTAAAATACTTTCAAAATCGACTTTATTTCAGTTTTTTTTTTTTATCGAGTGGAATGTTAAATAATGTGTTTTTAACCAAAAAAGTCACTAGATTAAAGATGTATCTGTACTATATATTTTTTTACGGATTTAAATATGATGATTTCTCTGAAAACAACTCGATCTAGAAACGTAAATTTCGAAAAAGGGGCCCTTAATTATTTAAGTTTACGCACAACGGTACCAGTCCCTTACCCGAGCGTGTTGTCATTTGATCTCATATAGAGATCTCTGCACCACAAATCATTCAAATGCAAAAGAATTTCCAAGTCCTACAGTCCACGAACGCGTAGCTTCATAGACGCGTATTCGTCATTATACGCTTGGTGTACGCCTGCGTGAAGCTTACAAAAAAATATTTCTCTGTCGACGAAGCGATATTCTGTCGTCATGCCGTCGTGTAGTTGCCGCTGTAATGACGAATACGCATCTATGTAGCTATGCGTCCGTAGATAATAAGCTTAAGTCACAAATGAGCTCATTCTTTATTATATTGATACTGTTTTTAGGGTTATGTACCTTAAAAGAGAAAACGGAACTGCCAAGACCCTTTATCTCGGGAACGCGTGTAGATATCGAGTTGAAATTGAAATCATATACTCAGGTCTGCAGTCTCTTAAAGCTGTGAAAAAATCTAACTTTTAAGTTAATGAAAAAAAAACGGCTGTTTATGTCGCCAAAAACGTATATTTCGGCACTCTCAAGGAAATCAAAATTCATAGGGTACTTCCCGTTGACCAAGAATCCTGAAATCTGGCATAAAGCAAGGTCTTATAGCATAGATATAGAAATAAATCTGAAAACAGCAAATTTGTTGTTACGTCACAAAAAAATAACTTGCGATTCGGAAAAATCTTTGAGACTCCATTCGGGAATTCAACTATTTACATAGGTAAGTTTGTACCCTCAGTGGGCGAGACGGCGAAAGGTGGGACCACAATAGTAAAGGGTCGTGTGACGTCACACACTGGAGTGCCGTGTGATACGAAATTATACTTGCAAGCGCAATTTTAAAGTTTTATATCTTTCTAATTTGTTGAGATATTTGAATGATTCTTTCATATTTTTCTCATATATCATTTTAAATTTTCATAATTAGGTAACTTATTAAAAAAAATGAAAACATCTCGACGACCTGACGGCGCGTAGTGCTCCACGTGCGGTTTAAAGAGATATCAGCAAAACCGTAGGGGCCCAGACGGACCTACTAGGGCTATGGGTCGATTTCTGAAAGGGTTGTGCGTGGTCCTGGGACGTAAAGGGCAACTGACGGAATATAGGTGTGGTTTTAGTCATTAAAAGTCTTACACGCCATTCCGTTTCGCCCATAAGCCCTTTAAAAAAATATAGGGTAAATATTTTTTGTCCTTCAATGCAAGAATAGGCATATTATTAACATTTTTACAGGCGTAATGCAGTCATAGATATCTTTAGTCTGGTAGAAAGCATTTAGCTCGTACCCACACAAACACAGTCTTTCGGCTCCACCACACTCACACCCACACACAACCCACACACACAAACATCACAAACACGATTCTCAGTCACACACACATATAATCAACCACACTGTCATTTTCCTTTTAACTTTTAATTCAACCTTTTACTTTTATTTTGTTAAATTATTTTTTACTATGTACCTAATAATATATTCTTTAGTGCAATATCAGCTTACCAGCTTTAAAATTCTTATATATGGGTTTATACTATTTATAGTGTCCAAGAAGCAGTAGAACGCTGACTCCTAAGACACAGGAATTCCTAGTTTAGGAGTCAGGGTGTCAACTTTTGTGCGTCTTTAATTATTGTAACTTAACTGATATTAAACATGTTGTAAGGATTTGTGTCAATAAAGTATTGGTATTCACTTTATTCATTTAATATTTATTAATATTTTAAATATTTATTTTTATTGTCTAAGAAAACATTTACAATCAAGACAATGTTATTTCAGGCAAGGCGTCAATAGGTTTGGAACAGATTTATTTATGTATATTTTTATTGTATGGTTGCTTTTGTTAAGGTGTGTGCAGAGCGTGGGTGGCGCATGTATCCCGGCTACCACAGCGGCTTGGAGGAGCGGTGGAATCTCTGGTGGAAGACCAGCGCCTTCCCTGCAGCCAGCTACAAGACCCTGGGAGACTGGCAGGTTAGAAGTTCTTTTTTGGTTTTTTTTACACTCGCCCCTGCGCACGTGTTCACAAAACACCAAGTTTTTTTTTTATTAGTATTAATTTTAAAGTTTTCTTGAGGAAATGGTCTAAAATATACTTAGAGAAAACTGCATCAAAATACCTACATCACAGTTCAGAAGATTTTCCTTTTGAATCAAAGAATTTTTTGGTTCTTACCAGCAGCACAACCATGATCTCTTTCACGCTTAAACACTAAGCGAAAACGCTTTAACGTCTTTTAATTTTGTAAAAAAAATAATAATACTTAATTAAATTCATTATTGCCTATAAAAAAAATTGTCACTATAAGAAAAATCACATATACAGGTACATGTCAGCAAATCGTAGGGGCCCATCAGGGTCGAAGCCTACTAGGGCCACGGGTAGTGTGAAAGCGAAACCCGGGGCCCTGGGACGAAGGCAACGAAGGAACAGGAGTGGGTATTTAGTCAGTAAAAGTCTGACACTATCTCTCGCTCCACCCAAGAGCGGGATTTGTCATAAGATGATTTCCCACCCAATAAAAAAAAGTATACAGGTACATATTTATATAAATTTTACAACATAACACACAATAAGAAACAAATAATTTATTTTATTCTTACTTCTTTCATTTTAATTTTTCCAAACTGTAAAACAATTGGTTGGCAGATCCACAGGCTAATTGCAACTCAATATTTTTATAATTATGTAACCGACAATTTTTAAAGGTGTTTTTTTGAGGTGGAAAATGATCCAATGACCTTTACGTTCTAGGGTGGAGCGCAAGGTTGTGTCAGACTATTACTTAAGTACTAAAATCACACCTGTATCCTTCTGCGCAGTCCGGAATCCAGAACCTCCTGAACTTGGCATGTACGGTGATAACCTCCGTCATGTGGAAGATCCGACGGCATGGCGTCTCTCTAGCCACTCCTTAAAAAAGGGGACTTATCGCCTCGATAGTGGCGTGCCAAATTTCTATGATTGAACTTTAGTTTTATCGACATTCGAAGGGACAGTTTTATCGAACTAGTTACAACTGAATTATGATTATTATTAGAAACAATAAAGATACAAAATATCGTAGTAATAATGCTAAAATATTTGTCTAGACGAACCAAAATATTGTATACTATGACTGAACATTAAAGGTAACCGATGTCATTTATCCTTATATTGAACAAAGGGAAGGGTAATTTAGCATTAACTACGGCCACTAGCCTAGTACATTATTTTCTCTTTAGTTAAATAATTTCAATGATATATTTTATTACCACGCATGTTACTAAAAGAGTTATGAATTTACATGTGGATAGATGGAGAGGGAGAGGGAGACCAAAGAAAAGATGGATGGATTGGTGTGAAGAGTGATAGTAGAAAAGGAAGTTAGTGATAGCATGACGAGTGACAGGGCAGAATGGAAGAAAAAAAACGTGTTGCGCCGACCCCAAATAACACGGAACAAGGGCAGGAAGATGATGATGATTTTATTACCAAATAATATTAGGTAGATAAAATTGGGCTGCGAGATTTTTCGAAAGAGTTACCGTGACTCAGGAACACAAAGGGCAAGTGAAAGAACACAGGTGGGTTTTAATCAGTAAAAGTCTGACACGCTCTCTCGCATTCATCCTAGTGCATGAGAAGACATTCGGTGATTTCCCGGGAAATCATCAGAGATAGTGTAACTAAAATCCACCTGTGTCCTTCAGTTGCCTTTTACGTTTCAGGGCCACGGGAACGCTTTTTTAAAATTCGTGTAGCGGATATTAATTACACATCTTAATAAATTTTTTTTGTTAGTTAATTATGAAATGACTGCTCCCGCTCTAGGGTGTAGCGAGTAGGCTTGTCAGACTTTTACTGACTTTTAAACCTATCTGTATCCTTGAGTTGCCTTTTCTGTTCCAGGGCCACGATATCTCTTTAAAAAAACCCGTGGTCCTGGAACGCAAAGGACAACTGGAGGACACAGGTGGGTTTTCAAGCACCACTTTGAACCTCATGACCTGGCTACATCGCCGTGATATCAAAGTGAGGCAAAGCCCGATTTCTCCGAGTTAGTTTCCGTGAATGCCAAACAGGTCCAGCTGTGCGAGGTAACTTGAGCTTTGGCTTGAAGTGCTGTCTTCAGCAGTTCCTCCAGTCTTATTTATTTATTCTAGAACTACATAATTTTTTTTAAATTTAAAATTCGAATAAAAGGGAGTTTGTCGAATTGTAATTGTAGTCGAATTTTAAATTATAGCATAGTATATTATTATGCTATGCTATAATTCAAAATTCGAATAAAAGGGAGTTAGTGATAGCTTGACGGGTGACAGGACAGAATAGAAGAAAAACACATGTTGTGTCGACCCTAAATAGCATGGGATAAGGGTAGAAAGATTAACCGAAACGAGTCCAGACGTCAACAGCGCGTAGTGATCCACGCGCTCCTCAAAGAGTTGTCAGCAAACCGTAGTGGTCCAGCAGGGCCGATAGCCGCTAGCTAGGACCGCGGGAAATTTCTGAAACGGAAACCCGTAGTCCTATAACGCAAAAGGTAATTGAAGGAGACAGGTGCGGTTTTAGTCAGTAAAGGTCTGACACACTCTCCCGCTCCACCCAGAGGGCGAGAAGTCATTGGATGATTTCCAACCTTAAAATGGAAAGAAAGGGTAGAAAGATCATAATGATGTTCGATATGGTATAGCCAAGTTGAATGAGAGAGTATTTTTGTTTTCAGTTCATGAACCACATACCGAAAGGTGGATCTATTTGCAGAAAAGACAACCTCTCACGTCTGCTTCGTTGCATGAAGAGGATTTATGGAGCTGTATACGATTTCAGGTAAATAACCTTACATTATTTTCTTTTGTGCGGTCTTATTTTATGTTTTTTTTTTTAACACGTTGTCAGTGGCAGTAATTTTTTTATTATTTCCATTCCTGCAGTACGGGGCGTTTAAGGCCTCGTTTGAAAATGATCATTATGGCACTAAGGAAATCAAAATTCATAGGGTACTTCCCGTTGATCTAGAATCCTGAAATTTGGCATGAAGCAAAGTCTCAAAGATAGGAAATATAGGAAAAGATCTGAAAACTGTAAATTTGCGGAAAAAGAGATAACACTTTGAAAACTCTGTTGATATTTGGTATATTTGACGGATGTCAAGTGAATGACGATTCACTTGAATATTTCATAAAACTTGTTCCAGGAAATACGTGTTTATTTTTACAACTTATTTATGTGACAGGTATAAAAAAATACGCGTGCCGTAATGCTTCAAACCCACTAATTATCTCTTGTGGGTGCTGGAGTCCTGAGCACCTACAGAATCGGTAATCCTGATCGGGCGCGTCTACAACCGTGTTATGTAGATACACGATAAATAAATAATAGTACCAAGCACGATCCAAAACTTGACCCTGGGGCCATACCATGATGTGTTAAATGTAAAGCGTGTGGGCGAGAAAGAGGGATGGAGATATACGTCCTATATTAATAGCTCCATCTCTTTAACGGTTCAATTTAGGTAGAAACACAGATTAAGAGCTCGTGGCAGGGACTCTGGTTTGATAATTTCTACTCCCCTCCAGGGCCTGCGCCCCGTGCCTGGGCACCCCTGGCACTGCTCTAGCACAGAATAAGTAACGGCCTGCATACGCTTGAGACAAGACTGTCTTAAACAGACTTGTCTACGACACCGCAGATTTGTCTACGACAAGATTTTTTTGCTCTAATAAGACTACTAGAGAGGAGGTACCGTAACAGTTACACTAACTTCCACTAGAGTCAACTTTTAAAACCACCAGAAAAGCACTAACAAAAATGATCCCACACACAAAATCGCAAAAACTCCCACAAAGATAATGTGTGTTGTATGAAATAAAATAAGTAGGAATACCTATAGGTTTATAGTTTCCTTTAATAATAAGTGATAAAAATTTACAATCAGTTGATCAAAATACCATTTGTGGGTAAATTAACATTAGTAAGTGATTCAACATACAAATTATTCAATAACAGCTATGTATTTATTCGTCTTCAGACGAATCATTTTTGTTTGCACCATTATCGGTATCAGATTGATAATTAAGGATTCTGTGGTGCTGATTTATACCCAAATGAGCCCCTTTTTAGTAAGAAATCAAATGCTAAAGCACTAGAAAAATCCACTAGCCATTAAAACTAATTTTTCGCAACTAAATGGGGGGTTAAAACCACCAGTTTTAGTGGAAAATCCACTAAGTTGGCAACACTGGCCGTACGCCACTAGACTGTTTTGTATTGATGGAGTGCGCCGCGCCGTGTCGTAGACAAAACAGTCTTGTCACTAGACTGTTTTGTTTTGATGGAGTGCGCCGTGTCGTAGACAATACAGTCGGAAACAGATTTGTCTATATCTGCGACGTTGTAGACAAATCTGTCTAAGACAGTCTTGTCTCAAGTATGCGCAGACCCTAATAGTACAAGGCTCTAGCAACGGCACGGATTATGCTTCAGTAGGTATACCTCTGACGTGTTAAATTACGACAAGTCTAACAAGATGTTACGTACCTACTAACTGGCATGCCGTGAACTTTAGTGCAATTGTATTAGAGATCAAGGTTAAGCGGTGTTGATACTTTGGTTTTCTCGTTAGATGATTACTGAGATTTTTTTTTAAACTGGTAACATTGCTTTACTAGGTACCTATAAATATTTATATGATGTTTAAATGTCGTAAATACCGTAAGTAGTAAGTGTTAACCAGTACCTTACTGGTTAGTAGAGGTCAGAATGGTAATTGGGATGATCTTTTTTCATTCAAAGTCAAAGTCAAAAGTTTTTTATTTCACATAGGCCTACATGGGCAAAACATCAGAAGCTAGTGCACGGTTCCAAATTGGTCGATTCCTATGGAGAAGAACCTTCAAGAAACTCCATGGTTACTCTTTTAAAAAAAAAGTTGTTTTTACAATATTTCCATATTACAGTTTAAATAGATATTATGTAAGTTAGTTTCAAAAACAATAAATTGCGAGCCTAAAACCGCTAAGAATAAGGGCGGTATTCAGTGTGTTTTGAAAAAAAAAACTGATTAATTAAAACAGTAAGACGTGAATAATAGTTATTTGTAAGAAAACAATTTATTACGCGCGTTAAAAAAAAAACTTTGCACTTCAGCCTTATTCAAGTCTAATTAAAATTGTAGACGAGGTAATTACTTTCATTATTATAGGCAATTACTAAGGCTAGCATTAGGAACAGAATAACATAATTATATTTATTTGAGAACAGGGTCATGTAAACGTAATCAAAAACTAGTTTTAATGAGACAATAAATTATTGTACAACAATAAATCATTATTTAATACGTCACATCAAAAAATACTTGCTCAATATTCATTTGTTTGTTTTTCTGTATATTTTATCCTCTATAAAATAGTTTTTATTCTCACTGTAACGTAAATCGTGAGTTTATGATATGGCCTGCTATATTTTAGGGTATCTCCCCTAGGGGAATTTTGAAAGGCATATGTTACGTAAAATTGGCAGGTTACTATTCTTCTTTCCCCTGCACCGGGGAAAAATAAATAAGCCCGTAAAAGATATTGATATAATAGTGTTAACACACGCTCCAACTTGGTTCGACGATTTTGGTCCATCGTACCAAGTTCGTGGTCCATCTGTACCAAGGTCTAGCGTGACTTAGCGTCCAAACTCTGAATGAGTCACGCTCGACTTTTGATACGGACGCACCAAATCCGTCGTACCAAGTTCGAGCGTGTGCCACTATAAAGTTTCTTGCATTTTCTTATTACTACCTGTCTGGCTTGTTAAGACAACTTTTTTTGTTGTTAAACGCTGTGACAGTAGTACTGACATTAATGAATCAATTAAATGTTTTTCTATGTTGATTGTCAGTTAGGATGATTATTGTAGTATTATGTTAACTCGGCAGTTAAGTACTGTTTTTGCGATAATCAAGAATTAGTTTTTCTTACTTCATTAACTGTTATGTATTAATAACGTCTTTATGGCTTGAAATTAATCATTTGAAAGCTTCCAGTGAACATCGCGATGAGACAATGTGATGGCAACGTGTTTTGCAAAATTTTCCAAATCTCTAAATATATTTCTACTAACTTCTGCCAGCGGCTTCGCCCGCGAGAAAGTAGGTTTATCCATATAAACTTTGGACCTCCGTAAAGGTTGAATTTTGGAAAATCCTCTATTAGTCTAGCCTACGTCATAAAAGGAAACCTTATGCAAAATTTCACGCTCCTAGTCCCGGTAGTTTCGTCTGTGCATTGATATGTCAGTCCAATTAGTTTTTATTGTATCCTGCAATTTATGGTACTAAACCTCCTTAACGGGGATTTTCAAGTGCATCACGTCAATCATTGCTTAATCGATTTGTATCTATTACTTGTACATCGGCGACAGGATGCCTGCCCTTATCTGGTCCGATCACATTCTTGACAGCCGCATTGTAAACGGTTGTAATTAACATTTTTTGCAAATCTTTCCGCAAAGACCTTTCATGTATGTTAACTGATGCAATTCATATAAGGACACAGATGGTTTTGATAGTCTGGGTTTATGGAAAGGACGTCTTGGATAAGTCTGGCAGGCGGAAAAATAGTGAGTTCCGATATTTTTTATATAATAAACTAGTGCTTGACTTCGATCCCACCTGATGGCAAGTCACTGCATCACTATGCAATCGTTGATGGTCAGGCGCACTAGTTTATTAAGAGCCTATTCAGTACATTGAAGATATCTAAATTATTTATAATCGGACGGGAAAGCCGCAGCAGGCTAATTGTTCCAGTCCCTTGATGTACGGTATTCCACCTTAAATTTAGATGTTACGATCATATTGTCACCATTCTCATGCCCTTTATTCTAATTTATTTATTTTCCTCCATATTTCTCAGTTCCCCCTTTCTAGATATATTGATCTTTCACACAGTCCTTCCATTGTTTCCCTCACACTCTAAGCATTAATACTCAAAACTTTCCTTAAGACAGTTTTCCTCATGAATGGCATACAATATCATTAAAATCTTGGCTAATTACTGAGGTAGGTAACAGGGTAAAGTACGTTGATTATGTCGTGAACAGATCTTAGAAATTGATCACTTCTTGATATGGCCAAGTAAAATTAGCCAGATCATTTTAAACGTTAAAGTTTGCTGATATTTCAATCCTCGTTTAACCTTCTTTCTTTAGACCTTTTATTATCATAGAAATCCTACAACAATGATATGGCCAAACGAGGATTGACATAATATCAAATGTTAACGATTAAACGATCTGGCCAGTTTTAGTCGGCCATTTCTTGACGTGATTCTAAGATCTGGCCACGACGTTTACGTACCTATCTACAACGGGAGGTAAATTACATTTGATGATTGACGTCTTCAGCAAGTACCGTGCCGCCATGTTTGAAAAATTAAAATATATATTTGTATATATATATATATACGAGCGATCTCGGCAGAGGTTGTCCTGCTCGAAAGCTGGCTTTTTGTTAGAAAAGAAATTAAGAACCTTATTAGAGCGCCACTTACCAGGTTCCATTACATTTCCAAACCATCCAGAGACCCACTGAAATATACATACAAAATTTCATCCAAATCGGTAAAGCCGTTTAGGAGTTAGGTGATAAAGACATTTACAGAAGATAAAGAAAATATACACGGTGTCTTTGACATCGACGCACAAACGATTACCACGGTTCCAGTACATGATTCTGAACCACCCAGTGATGGAATTTTTCGTTGGCTTTTTCCTAACTTAAAAAAAATCTGCAGTTTTTTAAATACAACCTGTGTAAAATCGTTATTCTAACCAAACCCAATGATAATTTTAATAAAAAAAAAAAAAAATATTAAAAATTAATTAATTAAAAAGGGTTCGGGGTAGATAAAATCTTTATTCAAATCAATCCAGATGATTTTTTTTCACAAAAGATGTAAGCGATTTTATACAGTTTAAATTAAAAAACGTAAGGTTTTTTTTAAAAAATATTACCTATACCGACAAAAAATTCCAGAGGGTATAAATTCCAGAATC
Organism: Mythimna vitellina; assembly: GCA_949316375.1. Classification (NCBI taxonomy): domain Eukaryota; kingdom Metazoa; phylum Arthropoda; class Insecta; order Lepidoptera; family Noctuidae; genus Mythimna; species Mythimna vitellina. The sequence continues at coordinate 9,274,353 of OX438688.1, forward strand.
ATGTATTCGTTTGTGCGTCGATGTCAAAGACACCCTGTATTTAAAGATATTCATATATTTTGATAACATATCCTTTCACCAGAAAGAATGAATAATCGGAGAATGAACCATCATTCTCCGATGAAAATAACTATGAAATGAAGAATGAAAATTCATGGTGGCAAACTGGTTTGAAAATGGCACATCAGTCTATAAAATAAAAAAAAATCAAAACTCAGTAAAATTACCAAACGACTAGACTATATGTAAAAATAAGTATATTTCACGTAATATTATTCAGATTATAATAGATATAATCGTTTAATTTCTAGCATTGCGTGTAAGAAGAAGACGTGAAATATTATCATAATCCGTTTTGATTACTTATCGTATCTTGGAACTAGTTAATAGGCATAATTTCGAATGTTTAATTTGATTTCAGCAGTTGAATTACCTCCAGTAAAGCATTAAGTCTTTCAATAACTCTTAAAGGGAAATTGTAGAACTATTCGTTCATTGAAAATGTGTTTTCGCATTATGTAAGTAATTATTTTTAGAATCGTGCTGTTGTGGAAATACCCATTGTAAACAATATTTGTTTTCGCCATAAATGTTTCGAAAACAAAACCGAAATGTAAACCTCATTTCATTGCTCACGACAATAATGAAAACGGTTTAATATCGGGTCATTTTTACAAATTTAAAGCAATAAAAACGGGCAGAAACCGGGCCTTGGTAGGTCTGCGTGTACAAAAGTACACGCAGGCCTACCAAGCAAGCTACCGATGTTGTAAATTGTAATTTTATCCTGATGGGAATTAACTGCCGGGGAAACGAATTGTTTACAAAGATTAATAAAATTGATTTTAAATTGTCGTTAAATTTAGAAGCCATTATTTTTTTTATCTTTTTATCTTCGAAAACGCTTCGGGAGTTATAAATCAGGACCGTAAAAGCTGCACAATTGCTTTAGGAAATTAGGTTTATTGCTTCACAATTTACGAAATTCTGAAAAAATACAGCAAAAGCTTATTTATTTTGATAATATCGCCATTTCAGGATAATGTCGCATTCTTATTCATCATATAAAGTACGTTACAGACAAAATTACCTCACATGCAATTTTTGATTTATGGCCAAACCGATTCCCGTAACGTAGAAAGAATTTTGACAAATACAACGTTGTTTGGGGACTCATGTAATGTCGGGAACGTAAAAATAAATTATCCAAGTCTATCCATCAATCATAAAAGTTACCTTCAATCATAGAGTTGATATGGCCAGACAGTTGGAACTTTACATTCTTATTATACATGCGATTTCCTAATGCAAAAGACGTTATGTTCTTTTTGACTTTTATTTTTTGTGGGACTTTTTGTAGTCGGCTATCACGATTTTTTTTTTCATGTTTCCAAAGATCCTGGATTCCTGTACTTTTGGAAGGTGTACGAAGGACCGTAGTCAACTCGCCCTTTGATTACCAAAGGGCTACGGCCCCTAAGTATAAAAGTTATTTTTTTTATGGAACGTGGTCCCAACCTAATATTATCCCAGTACGCGCTATATAAGTGAACCCAAGGAGAACCCACGGTTGGTAGGAAACTATTGCAATATATCTTCTATATAAATAAAAATGAGTAGCTGTTCGTTAGTCTCGCTAAAACTCAAAAATGGTTGAACCGATTTGGCTAATTTTGGTCTTGAAATATTCGAGATAGTCCAGGGAAGGTTTAAACGGTGAGAAAAAATGGAAAAAAATCACAGAAAAAAAATCCGAATATAACGCCATCTCTAATTAAAATGTCATTATAAAATGAATTATGCTGTTCTGGTAATGCCAGTAGATGGAATTATACTTGCTATTAGGCGGTACGTAATTAGCCGGGTCGGCTAGTGAAAATAAAGATGACTAAGGCTATGGTTTTGGGAAGTTTCAGTGGACTGGGGTATATATATAAAGATTTTTTTTTTCAGTTAAGATCACTATCGCACCTAATGGTGAGAAGATGTGGCCGACGGTGGAGCACGCTTGCCTAGATAGATGTAACTAATTCACTCTTGACTTTAGATGCAAAGTGACTGCTATTTTAGCGGCTTTTATTACGAGCAATATTAGCTATGGCCTTTGCCTGTGTATGGTTGGGTTTTATTGAGTTAATCTGGCACTCCTTCTCACTCCATTCAGGGACCCAAGTCTGCTATTTTTATAAATTCGTCATTCCAACACGATCCTATTGTCATTTTGATAAAAGTTCGTAATCTGCTAATTCATAATGATCGATCATTAATCGGTCTATGGTCTCGTACTAGAATTGTGGTAGAATGACAAAATCGAGCTTATTAAAAGCACGCACTGCACAATGACGTTCTAATAGTAAGTCACTGATCAAAGGAACTGTCAAAATTTTAGCAGATTACCGCATAAGTCAGATATTCATTTGTCAATATGTACGAGATTACCATTCTATGCCACTTCTTTCAATGGAGTGTCAGTGGTAGACCATTGGAAAGTCATAATGACGATATTAGTAAATTACCAAACTTGTCAAAATTAACAATTATGAAATCAATGATAGACCATTCTGACACTATTGTTATAGCAGACTTGTGTCCCAGAGCAAGAGGATTGATGACTTCCCGCCATAAAAAAGGTTACATAATTATACAAAAAAACGTGTTGCGCCGACCCCGAATAATACGGGATAAGGGCAGGAAGATGATGATGATGTGTATGTATGTGTGTATTTTGTGTAAATTTGACTGTTATATTATGGGAATCATTTCCTGAAAATAAACGATTATTATTATACCTAAGACCCCATCTGCCTTTTATTAATCTATGTTACCCATTGCGTACTCAGTACGTATACGTATAAAGGTCGGTCTCCATTGTCGTGTACCGTGGTCCGGGTCACGAGTCAATCGTTCACGTCACCCGGTATTTGAATGAACCCACGCGTTGGATCGCGTGCTACACGGCAGTACCTTGCATTACCTATTCTTACTGAGGTAAGAAAAAAGAATTTGCGCACGAATGTTTAGTGTGTGTTGTTTAATGTGATGTAGGTAGTGGACAGGTGGAGGTGTACCCCGCTGGCGGATCCCCGGAGGCGATCGGCGGTGGCGACCTCTCGCGCCGGGCCCTGGTTCAGGCCATGGTCCGGAGTGAGGGGGAATGAGATGCGCATCCTACTGCAAAGTAGTAATGCTAGCGAAGGAGGCGGCCGCAAGAGTAAACCAACGTATATCCTCACCCCGCGCCCCGGGCGTCGCAAAGTGATTTCTGGTCACCGTAGGCGCAAGCTTGCGGACGACGAGCGTGTCGTCGATGGCGTGTAGTGTTCCACGCGCGCCTCAAAATGATGGCAGCAAAACGTAGGGGTCCAGCAGGGCCAATGCCTGCTAGGCCCTTGGGATTGGTTTTGAAAATACTCATGATCCTGGAACGCAAAAGGCAACTGAAGGAACATAGGTGTGGTTCTAGTTAGTAAAACTCTGACACGCCCTCTCGCTTCATCCTAGATCGAGAGAAGTCATGAGATTTTTTTCCCACCAAAAATAAAATGTAGTGATTTGATGGCTTTATCGCTATACAAAATTAGTTTTAGTATATACGAGACCTGAAACTCGTGTCTAGTATTTTTATGTAAAGAATCTATGTACCAAATTTCATAACTGTATCATGAAATACACAAATTTATAAGCTTGCTATATTACCTGGTTGTCTGGACAAATACATGGTCACCGGGCCATCCGAGCGACTGAGGGGTTGTTTCGCTCCCGCACCCAGCTGCGCGCTGACGCCTAGTGCCCGTTATGATCTGCCTGTGTTGTACTTAGTGTCGGTGGTGTTTAACTTGTGACCTTTTTTTAAATATTTTTGGGAAAATATGTGACATGGTGTTAAAATTATTGGAAACGCCATGGTGTCCCAGTGAAATATAGCCCTAAGTGTTAATATCTCGTTTGCCTTTCTAACAATTTTTATATTGTTTTCACGGTTAGTATTCTATTTTTGTGCATTTATTAATAAATTGGTTAGATAATAAATCTTTTTTAAATGCACTTACTCGAAAAACCGCTCTTATTCTTACCACTTTCTTGCACGCATTTTACTGTTTTTATTACTAGTGTGGAAAAGTGCGCGAGCTCGTCCCCGCCAGAATTTATTACATTTATCGTATCTGGCTGGGTGCTAAGCGACCTCCACAGTCGCACGTCAATCCAAAGGGGGTTATTTATATCTTCGTAAGTGTATTGAAAACACCTTTGATAGACGTGGTAATTTGTCATTGCAGCACTCGGCTCCATAAAACCCTCGCTTACGGTTCGGAAGAATTCCGTCTCGGTCACAGTGACAAACTTTCTCCACTTGTATCAAAATATATTTTCATCCATATTGACGACGACCATTGACGGGGCCCTCTTGGCCCTTTGCTTGCCAGGGCAGTGGGATTGATCGGATGAGTTGAAGGAACACCGGCGGGTTTTAGTCTGTAAAATTCCCAAAACGGGAGGAATTAGGGCATCGCATAGTACAGCTAGGCAGTAGTATACAGTTGCAGTAGCCAGATGATGGTCTTTGTTGGTAGATTTAAGAGCGCCCAACCCGAGATACTTTTCCATACAACCGCTTTTACGTGATTAAACTCATTAATAAATAAAAGGCCCGTTTTGACATTTGAGAAGAATCTTAGAATGTAACTTGGAACGAAACTGAAATAAACAATAATATAATAATTAGGGGTCTGGTGTAGTAGTAGCTATTTTAGTAGTAGCTACACTACACCGGACAAGCCGCTAGGTAGTCAAAAAACAAATGTCAAAACGGGCCTTTAGTTTTTGACCATTTTATGACGTTATTACATGTGTTTCTTTGGATATTATCTAGGTTTTTCTTGAAACATTTTGTAGCCCAGTAAAGATCTCTAAAAATCTTTTCTAAAAAGTTTGGTGATAATTACAATATTCGAGTGAGTGACGGAATTACCGAATGCCAACAGTGCGTTCAGGCGTTATCTCTCTTCTTCTTTTGTGTCGTCTCCTTCTTAAAGATTTCGTTCGATGAAACAACAAGCTTTTAAACCATGTTCACGTTGACGATAGACGGATCGTGAAGGGCCGTCTTAAGAGGGTCTTTTTTCACTCGCCTATTGTCAACATCGAGCATGGTTTAAAAGCTTGTTACTTCATCTAACGCAATGCTCTGTGTTTGATGAAGAGGCAATGCAAAAAAAGAGAGATAACGCCTGAAAACTCTGTTAGTATTCGGTAATTCCGTGATTTACACGAATATTTTACAAAACTTGTTCCAGGAAATACGTGTTTTTTTTTTTTGAAAAAAATTTCGTCATTTAGAATCTTGATTAAATTTGCAAGGCTTCTATTACTATACTTTTTTGACTTCTTTAATTTTTGAGTAAATTATGAAGTGTCAAAGTTCCTGCAAAATAGCAGATTTTCAAATGTCTTTACTGGATTAGTTTTATACACATTTATAAATTGATTTCAATAGAAGCCTACATCATATCCACAAGATACTTTATTTCCAAAATATCTAATGAAAAATGTGTAATAACGTCATAATCGCGTAAGAGCGGTTGTATGAAAAACAGTGAAAATGTATGTCGAATTGCATCCCCTTAAGAGCACCAAATACTATGTCTGTTGCTATCTATATATAAACAATCTATAATACCTATTAATTACTTCATTAGTTTGATACAAAACTTAAGTAAACTGCACTTTGGAATGCCAAAGGCCGTCTACTTTTTCGAAATGCAATGTCATGCCAAGGTAATATTTGTTTCACTGAATTTACTGCAGTTAATAAGTTCTAAGGGTAGACTTGACATTAAACTTGACTCTGTATTCCTTGTCAACTTGCAAAAACTAGAAACTTGTAATTTATCGCATTCAATTACGGGCACGCTAAATGCTATTGCAATTAATTTATAGTTAAAACTGAAAGTTAATACTGAATTAATTGTTTCAGCAAATTGAGCATAATTGAAAAAGACCTTCAGTCTACTTCTTGAAGTCTTACATCGGACTCTAACATTTGCAGCCAAGTTTTTAAAGGTCATATTAAAAATTCCTGCATCGTATTTTAAGGTGGAAGTTCACGGTAATAACAAATTATAGTTTTGAATATTAATGAACGCATTCCCAGCAATTACGCCCACTGGTACCGGCTAGATCGCGTGACGATTGCATGAAGAAAAAGGAATCAATGTCATAGTTGTGTTTTGTTTTGGAAATTAAGTATTCATTGTTGAACCACAAACTGACTGGATCACCCCAAACATTTGTGTTTTCGTTTAAGGGGTGTGCGAGCGAGATAGGGGGAGTAGTAAAAATTAAATGGATGATAACTTCGGGTAGTGAAAAAGTTATGCTTGTGTACGATGCAAACAGACATTTGAATTTAAATGCGTTTGTTGTTTGAATGATTTCTGAAAATCGAACATTGACTCAAAAATATAAATAGAAAATATGGCATGAAAATAGTTTATGACGCTCGTTATCTACACGCACTATATAGCTTTACGTAAACAATATTAAAGTACTCGTAAATGAAAAATATTGATAAGAGGGTGGTTAAGCAGAGGTCTGTCTACTAAAGTAGTTATTTACGACTTCTATTTATTTCATAGTAGAAATAGAAATGTACCTATTTGTTGTGAAAGTGTTGCGTGCACACAGGGCCGTATCTCCACGCTTGCATTTTACGTGAAAAAAATACGGCTCGAATTTTACGATGTACGGGGTGTTGCCAACTTGTGAACATCCATATATTTACTTGTAAATTCTTATCGCCAATCAGTGCTGGCGAAATTTTATGGTCTGGTGCAGAAGCCACTATCGTCCTGTATATATTCAGTGCTACCCTGCTATTATCTGCACGCTTGAAAATTTTACGTTACGAAATTTTCTATGTATACCAGCAGTTACTTTTATATCCTCGATTAGCTTGTCAGTCGTAATCGTAAAATACGGAATTTTATTTTGTTACCTGAACGTAAATGGATAAATCGTTTACCAAAATTCTTTAGGGAACTATTTTTGGTGAATGTTATTTTGGGAAAGCTATTTATAGCCATTGATGGCCAGTGCCTATAAATAGGCAACGCGTTGTTATGTCTAGTTTGCGGTTTCCTACTTACTTATCCATTCATATTTCAACCATCGATTTTGTTACCAATTCTACTTTGTTACATAATGCTCAGTATCAGGTTTTCACTGTGTTTGAACTGTCATTAATCAGGGAATACACAGCTTGAGGTTCGGGAGGCCAATTCATCTTTTGACTTATTCAAATCCACCTGTCTAATCTCAAACATCGCTGCATATAAAAAAGTCATCAAGGCCCGATTTTGGCCATAGCAGTCCATGTTAGCGGAACAAGGCCGTCGATGCAGAACTTGTACACAAGTGTGTGCAACCACATGACTTTCAGATTATTCGGTACAGAGATAAAGTGCAGGACGAAAGCAGGACTATCCCTTAGAAATTATTAGTAAAAACACTCAATAACTTCATGCCCGAACTGGGTAACTAACGTTTTACCCAGGCCCAGTAGTCCCGCTTACGAGCGCTAGGCCCACAGGGCAGTGTTCCAAATTGCCTTCGAAATTTGTTCAAATGATTCTCAATTCAAATTAGTTGAATAACTAGGTAATGCCAGTGGCTTCGCCCGCGTGTGAAAATAGAAAATTATCCCAAAGAAACATGCTCTAGGGATATAAAGTATCTTATATGCTATTCCAGAACTTGGTCTACCCGATCTAAATCCGTTTAGCCGTTCGGGAGTGAAGAACTAACTGACATACCTACACACACAAATTTTCGCCTTCATAATAATAGTGTGTTACTAGTGATTTTTGAAAAATTACACTAATGTCCTTTTATTTTTCAGTCCACCATGTTACCATCTACCCTTGGAGTACGCAAAGCTGGTGTCGGAGTGTTCCAGACTGCGACGGGACGAGAACGGAGCGGGCGCCAACGTCGTCTGGATACACAAGCCAGTTGCCCAGAGCCAGGGGAGAGGAATCTTTCTGTTCAGGGTATGTAGTCTTCAGGTGTCGTTCTATATGTTGTGGAGGATGCTCGTGTTGGAGTGTTCCCGTCTATGACGAAAGAAGAATGGAGTGGGGCAAATCGTGTGGATACATTAGCCGTTTACCAAGCTGAAAGGGCGTATGTAGTTCTCTGGTGTTGTTCTGTATGTTGAAGAGGAATCTAGTGTTCAAGAGTTCCCGACTATGATGAGACCTGAACGGAGCCGACGCAAACGTCATGTAGCCAGTGGCACAGAGCCAAGGGATCTTCCTGTCCAGGTTGTACCCTGTACAGCAGTACTTAATAATAGTTTCTGCGTGTGGAACCTGGTGTTGAAGTATTCTCGATTATGAACGGCAAGGGTAACAATGTGTCGTGTGGATACATAGATAAGTGGGTCGTGCAGAACCAGAGGAGGAGATGGTATGTAGTCTTCAGGAGTTAATTAATTCTTCATATTTCTTCTCATCGTACTGGGTTTATGTCTAAAACTTACGCTGTCACCACCATAAAATTCTGGAATGTGCTTTCCTTTGACATCAAAAAAGCTGAAAGTAAATTTTCCTTCAAGCGTAAAATACGTATTTCCTTTTTTCTAAAATTCCTTTCAACGTATTCCAGAGCCTGTGCGAGATGAACTGCGGTACGTCAGCGGTGGTGCAGCGCTACATCGAGCGGCCTTTGCTGATTGCGGGCTACAAATTCGATCTCCGACTGTACGTGTGTGTACCGGGCTACCGGCCTCTTACTGCCTACATGTATGCTGAGGGACTCGCGAGATTCGGTAATGTATTCTTCTCACTTCTTCTTGAAATTTTGTCAGCAAAAAAAAAACGCTTTTCACATATTGTTACACACCATTTCTTAATTTCTCCTAAGCTCCTACTATAATTTTTATGGTGTACCTAACTGTATATTAATGAGTTGAGTTAAGTATTGTGAAAAATGGAGACGCAATTAAAAGGCTTCTTTGTAATGATTAAATTATGTTTATATTGTACGAAGCACTTCATATCATATTTTTGCATAAAAATATGTCCGCCTATATTTTTACTTATTTGACATCTAGAAACAATTTTTAACTCAATATGAAACCTATGCTTTTTTACCGTAAACTTTAAAAGTAACATTACCTTTCCAGTTTGCAAGTTTATGACTATGTGACTTTCTTAGTCGCTAACCTATAATCAAGTCATAACGCAAATTGTAGATTAAATAGCTTCTCAGAAAGGTTTCTGATAGCTTAGAAGCTAAGACTATGTCCAGGTGGACCAGTTGTCTTCATCGTGCGTTCAAGGTACTTAGTGTATCGTCATTATTGATGATAGTTTTTTAGTATTGTCCTGATCGAATTTTCCAAAGTAATTTTCATAGATTTTTATATATAAGAATTTTTAAAAACAATGAAAAACACCTTGCGCACCGGGAGGTATTATTACTACGTAATTGTGCGTTTTTACGTAAAATCACCAAACAAATAAATTAAAGAAAATCTTTTTATGGATTTTTTTTAGGAAAAATAAATATACAGAAACCATAATTTTCAGCCAAATAAATTTCGTACAAACGTGTGTACGACAATTAAGCGTTTTTCAAGGTCATTCAAGTTGTACAGACGTATGTACAATCGGAGTTTGAGGGGTTAAAATTAGATGCGCGTATATCAAGTAATGTTTAACTAGTTCCATTTTCAAACAGCTCTAGATTCAGTGATCAGCAAAAGATCAGCTTCGTTCCTTCCTGCTACTAATGGACAAGCGAATAATACGTGCAAATCGTAAAGAAAATCCTCTATACAATAAAGAGGGAGAGGGGACACAAACAATACACTTTTAAGGAGAACACTTAATTTAACACCTTCGCTTCTCCACGTTCCAGGCACAGACAAGTACACGCTGTCGGACATCCACAACCCGTACCGCCATCTCACCAACTCGTCCCTCAACAAGTCCGGGCCTCGCTACGCAGAATGTAAGGACCGAATCGGTAGCGGTGAGTGTTACGCGTCGCTGAAGACGCCCGGCTCCTTATCCCGGGCGTCTTGACTCGTGTGTCGTGTGATGCTTTGCAAGTTCGATGTTGCTGTTGTATGTATTGACCGTTACTTTTTTCGTTTTTTAAATTTGTATTGAGGTCCTACCACGAGTTTTTAACGCAATCTATTTGACGATCTAAACTGAACTGTTAAAGGGATGGAGCTATATAAGGTGTCAAAGATTCAACAATCAAAGATTTAAGAATCAAAGATTCAAGAATCAAAGATTCAAGAATCAAAGATTCAAGAATCAAAGATTCAAGAATCAAAAATTCAAGAATCAATATGTACAGTCAGGGATCAAAAGTGCAGTTGCATTCTACCAATGCTAAAGTGCCTCAAATTTCTTTGTTGTAGAAGTTCAATAGTTCACAACTAGTTTATTCAATACTTTAGATTTTATGCTACCAATTAAATCAGTTATGAACCATTGACCCTCTATTCTCTTCTACAAAGAAATTTCAGACATTTTGTCATTGATAGGGAGGAACTGCACTTTTGACCCCTGACTGTACATAGTGTTTTTAAACACACGCTTCATTTGACGCACTCTGCTGTCTGCCGACCACGGCACGTTTTCTGTATTGAAATGTCAGCACTACAGTTCGTTCTATTTATTTTGCCTCTGACAGAATCCCATAACAGCAAACCTATACCTAGCTATCTTTTTGCGACAATATTAAGGATAATTGTGATTACTTGTAAGGCAAAGAGGAAAATACAATGAACGCTGCGTAAACGCTCGTCGATGGCGCGTAAAAATACAGTATACAGGCTGTCTTTGACATCGATGCAAAAACGAATACTGGAATACGAATAATGGATCCAGTACATGATTCTGGACCCCCCAATGGTGAAATTTTTCGTCGTGTTTTCCAAATAAAATAAAAAATGTTTACATTTTTTAATTTTAACTGTATACAATCGTTATTCTAACATTTTTAGTGAAAAAAATGAGTGAATTACTTTTAAAATTAAAAATGTCATTGGAGTTGATTAGAATAACAATTTTATCTACCCCGATGACTTTTTAATAAATATTTTTGTATTATTAAAATTACTATCGGAGATGAATAGAATAAAGATTTTACACAGTTTAAATTTAAAAAAAAGATTTTTTTTTTTTTTTAATTAGGAAAAAACCGATGATAAATATCACCACTAGGGGTCCAGAATCATGTACCCACTGGATCCGTGGTATTCGTTTGTGCGTCGATGTCAAAAAACCCTGTATACAGGCTCTTGGTATGGGTGGTCTTATTGTAGTGCATTTAACTAACAAAGTAGATACATACAGTGGAGTGAACGTAGAGTACCTGTAGTTTGAATAGTGTGAGTAACGTTTGATTAATTTTGTGGTAGATATACTTTCTTTCTTGATAAAATTCTAACTGCACAAGCAGATCTTTCCAATATAGTACAATTAAATGTACTCTAAGTGCATTTGTTTAAAACTTAGCTTTTAGTTTTGAATCTCTTTAACTAGCTTCGGTGGGTTTTTGTAATTGGGTACTTGCCTGAGTTTAATTTTGTTTATGTGGTACCAAACATGTGGTACCAATAAATATTTTTTTTTTTTGAAATCCGCATCAAAATTGGTTATAAAAAATAAAATGAAATAGCAATAATCATTTCAAATATTTGTACGAGGATGAGTGGGCGCGTGGTGGGAACACCTTGCTATCTCTTTTATGCACGTGTAACCTAATGGTGGTGACGTCACATTGTAGTTTGTGCATCCTTTTTCTGTTACATGACAGATTCCCCTTATACCAGATTTGAAAGGTTTAAACTTACTTAATTTTGAACAGATTTGAAAAATTCTTTCTTTTTGCGATTTTGGATAGTCTCTTTTTGAAAGAAATAATTAAAAATGTAAGTCAAGTACCCAATTTTAGTGCAGATCCAGCAAAGTATCCTTCATAGATCATCATCTAGTATTCTTGTCAGCCAACACAGATCAAAAACACGTTGTAAAACAGACAACACATATATTCAAGCACAAAATCACGTGTGTCTACAATCCCATCTCATAAGACCCGTCTCCAACACTGCAGGGTGCAAGTGGACGCTAACACAAGTTCGCAAAGCCCTCATAGGACGATGGGGGGCAGCAGAGTGGGTGGTGTGGCAGCGGATCAGAGCCCTGGTGACCTTGACGCTGTTAGCCCAGGCGGCTGGTACTCCTCCAGCGAGGAATTGCTTCGAATTCTACGGGTTCGACGTCCTTCTTGATGATTGTTTGAAGCCTTGGCTTTTGGAGGTATGTTGTTGATTCTGTAAAGTTTTTGGTCCTTTAAAGATGGTTCTACACCGGTGTGGCGAGGCGTGGATCGGATAAGCGAGAATTGAAATCAAATCAAATCGAATAGAATCGAATAGAATTGAATCGAATCGAACCGAACCGAACCAAGCCAAACCAAACCAAATCAAAGGAAATACATTGTTTATGAGGAAAGATCTTATAACCTAAAAGTCACTGTATTCTGCCTGCAAGCACGCATGCAAATTATTTATATTTATGTCATTAAATTATTATTACTCCCTGCAATTGAATTATTATTATTATCATGTACAGTTTTCATAAATTCGATTAATATAATTATTACATACAATTTTATCGTCAACATTAATTTACTAACTGATTAAATTATTCACTTTTATTTCCAAATTTTCTAATACTATAGATTTTTTTTTGTAGCCACCCTATCAATTTTGTTTTAAATACACGTCACGCTCTTACTCTTTTACACCGAAAGATTTCCATCACTCTGCCGCGCCAACCCACTATGGCAGGCGCTGCCTCACGCCAGCATCACTACCTCGCCCTATCACACTTCACCTGGCCAGCCTTGTCTTGCGCGTCTGTTGGATACAATTTGTGGAGAAAGAACCAATACTATTTGATCATATTGTGCGATTTTTATTATTTATAGCTTCGTATAAAAATAAATAATACGAAGGAAACATATAAGTCGCTCTGGGTGCTGGAGAGTATAGTTTGCAGCAATGTCTTGCGATGGTTGGAGTGAGCCGGCACGTGCCAGTGTGAGACATCGCGAGTCAGCGCTTGACGGAGAGAGACCGTGCCTGTAATTGGTCCTCGATAGCCTGTAATCGGTAAATTCGTTTTACAAAGCCAATAAATACTCTATTCTCAGAGCAATAAAGTTTAATATTAAACTTACATATACATATTCTACTTTGCTCATCCTCACACATTTAAACCTTTTACACCAAAAAAAGGTAGGGCGTGGATAGATATTTTGCCATACAAATTTCAATTTCCGGCCATTCCATCCACTCCTCAGCTATCACCCCTGGTATACCCCTGACTATTACCTCTGGTATAAAACCACCTTAAGGCAGACGAACTGATTGAGCAAGCCATAATGATGACGGTCCCCTCTTTAAGGAGTGGCTGGTGAGGCGTCACAGCGTCCTCACCTTCCGCATGATGTCTCAGCGCATAGTGTTCCACGCGTTCCTCAAAGAGATGCCAGTAAAACGTAGAAGCCCAGCAGGGTCGATGCCCGCTAGGGATATCTTCTGAAAAGGAAACTCGTGGTCCTGGAACGCAAAAGGACACAGGTATGGTTTTACTTGGGCACGTCATAATCATGGCGGTAAGTTCCTCTTTGAGGAGTGGCTGGCCGACTACACGGTATCCTCACTTTCCGCACGACGCAGGTCCTCACCGAACATGTCAAGTTCGGGAGGCTCCTGCATTGGATTCAGGCGGAAGAAACGCCCGGGTGTCACCACTGTATGGACCGCCCGGAGGACACGGTGAAGCATACGGTGGAGGTGTGCCCCGCTTGGGCTCAAAGCCGTGTCCTCGTGGCAGCAATCGGCGACAGCGACCTCTCGCGCCAGGTCCTGGTTCGGGCTATGGTCTGGATCGAGGAGAAATGGCAGGCGGTCGCCTCCTTCTGCATTGTATTTTATAAAGTGGCTTACTTTTGTGCCCTAGTCGCCTATGAAATTTGTAATTATGTAATACCAGATAACTCTGGAAGATCAACTAAAATTACATATCATGTCTTATTTTTCACAGTATATATTATAAATGACGTCAAGTACCCAAACTGATTTCACCGGATCACTTGGTAACCAAAATTCAAAGTCTACAATACTTCTACGCTATCCTTCCAGGTGAACCTCTCTCCGGCGCTAGCATCAGACTGCGAGGCAGACGTGATGGTGAAGCAGCCGATGCTGCACGAGCTGTTCGATCTACTGGGACTGCCCATGAAGCACACGGGCCTGGCCAAGCTGAAGGCACCTCCTCCACCAACACCAAGTACTAACAGGTGACTCATCCATACCAAAAGTAATGTCAGGAGGAATATTTACCTAAAATTCCAACAAATAGCTCTTCCCGCTCTGAGTGGAGCCTTATGGAGTGTCAGACTTTCTCGAACTAGAACCTACCTACCTGTGTTCCTTTAGTTGCTCCGTTTAGTCCTTTATTTCTAAATATATACATATTATAGAAGTTACACCCAGACACAGAACAAATGATTGTGCTCATTACACAAATATTTTTCTTGGGTGGGAATCGAAGCCACGACCTCCGGCATAGCAGTCAGGGCCACTAACCACTTGATCAACAGGCCAGTCTTTAGACAAGTATTTTTCCACGATACAAAAACACCCCTTTTTTCCTAGCTTTAGCCTTTTTGTTGAAAGTTTTTCCAGAAATTTTCCCGCGTCGTTATGAAATGTCCCGTAAGTTAATTAAAGGCCGAGATACATTGTTACCTTTTACAAAATAAAATTCTATTCTATTCTATACATTATGGGACAAAATGTCCCCCAACATGACGCGCAATGCTGTCAAATTATCCATCAACATTTCCCGGGTAACGTAAATGCGTCGTAAAATTTTGGGGGGCAAGTTGCGAGAAACTGTGCGCGGGAATTACATGACTTGATTCCGCCTTCTCCTTTATACCATCGGACAACCCGACGTACGGCGTGTATCCACCCTTACGTTGTTGAAACTTCAACGGTCCGGACTAAGCGTTTCGCTTCGTCGTTTATACCGCGTATATCGAAGAACTGGAACAATTTGCCTGCTGCGGTCTTCCCGTCCAACTATAATTTAAGTGTCTTCAAGGCTAGAGTGAATAGGCTCTTAATAAACTAGTGCGCCTCACCATCAATGATTGCATCTCCGCTTAACATCAGGTGGGATCGCAGTCAAACACTGGTTTATACAAGTTCAAAAAAAAAAAACTGGGCAACGTTGCAGCGGGACATTTTGACAGCGTTGCGCGTCATGTCCGGGGATATTTTGGCCTCTAATGTATCTGAGGCTTTATTCTTCCTGTATATGGTGTTTAAAATCCGAAATGAGAGTTGCATGTTGACCTAGATATGATTAAAACTAGATACTGTCATTCAAATTTCATGCTTATCAGCTGAATATCTGGTAATGTTTGTAGAAGATTTGGTAGAACATTATTATATTTTCAGTGTATTGACATTGATCCTAGAAGAACAATCACAACCCCCTGTTCTTCTTACTTCACCTGCCTTTTTGTAGTTGGTTGCCGAAAAGACTTTCCTGAAATGGTTTTAACTTTCTTTTTTTGTTTTGCCGTGATGTCTGCTAGTTAAACAGGTTTTAGGGCTGGTGCAATCACTCAAAATGGGTCCCCTATGTCCGCTCAGCGAGCGATCCATTGCCAAGCTCAGTGAGGCTCAAGGGAAACCACATACATAACAGTCTCTCCAGGGGTCTGCCCTAACAGACGTTGCGCATAGGGGGTTTCACGGGGCGGTAAAAATACTTTCAAAAAGAATTGGTGTTTTTTGAAGATACTAAGTAAGGCAATGGATTGGTCCTTAACCTGATGCAAAAATCTTATGCATACATTTTTTCAAAGAAATAATTAGATTGATTGTTATTATGGAGAAATGGATATACCTCAACACTTTTTATAGAAAAATTTTGGCACACATGGCAGTTGCAGCTCGGAGGAGGAGGGAGGCGGGGGGGGCGCGCGGGGGCGCACGCGCTCGGCGGCGCGGCGCGGCGCGCGCTCGCGGCGTCGGCGCGCGCTGCCCATACACTGCGTCACGCTGGCGCCGCCGCACGTGGGGGGCGCGGCGGGGGCGGCGGCGGGGGCGGCGGCGGGGGCGGCGGCTGCGGTGCCTGCTACTCCTGACAAGCAAGCGGGTGCGACGGAGAAGGCTGAGAAGGTTGGTTTGAAATTGCTTTTGTTATTTTCTTCCTGGTTTTTCATTAGTCAGATATTTCTTTTTCACTGATGAATTAATATGGCTGCTGTAAGTTATTTTCAATACAAAGTCAAACTACAAATTTATTCCTCAAGTTATAGACAATCTATGGCTCAGGGTAAAGTCACAAACACATCAACTGTCCACTGCTATGTACGGAGATGTACCAATCCCATGTTGATTTCCAGCCACGCATATTTTTGCTTAACCAGGGACGGATCGATTTCCAAAGTTCACAACCCTAAAGTGGGACAGATCATCATCATCTTCCTGCCCTTGTCCCATCTTATTTGGGGTCGGCGCAACACGTTTTTTTCTTCCATTCTATCCTGTCAAAAGTCATACTATCACTAACTTCCTTTTCTTTCATAAGTGGGACAGATGTAAATTTTATATGGAGAAACCTTCTTTCACGGGGACAAACTCGCTGGCAGAAACTAGTTTTATACAAAGCAAAGCTAAATTATACCTACTTATACGAGCGTGGCATAAACAATTCTACAACGTGAGTCGCAATATTTACGCATAAAACGGGTAGACTCAAAAAATCTGAAATGTAGGTACATGTTTTTTTCCAAATTTAACCAAACTTCATAATATTGGCTTAATTTTTCATGACACTAACCACCTGAATATCAAGGAGTCAACAGAAAAAACCAAGGAGTTACAAAGTGGACGATTCAAAACGGATACCAGCAGTGAGGCTGATACTCAGGTAAATGCCAATAGTATGTGACAGTAGTATTCCTAAATGAAAACATACACCACACACAATAAATCTTTAAATCCAGATTAGGGTTGCCACACAAAACTACGATGTGTTGCGATGTGATGAGGCGCCGTGTCTTAGAAACTTGCAATACGAATTGCTGCGATGCTATTTCGTGCGGCAAAGCGATGAGCCAAGTTACAATCGTTTCGTTCGCGCCGAACGCCTCGAGTAGGCCACGCCTCCGATTCCTTTGTTCTGACCACGTGACTGAGCGTTGAGATGACGTCAGAACAAAGGAATCGGAGGCGTGGCCTACTCTAGGCGTTCGGCGCGAACGAAACGATTGTAACTTGGCTAGGGGGGCAGGTGTTCATATAATGTGCGATACGAATCCATTCGTAACTGGTTGCAATGCGTCGAGCGACCCGCAGATTCTTACGATGCGACGTCACTTCGCAGTTTTGTGTTTGGGCCCTTAGAGATAGGAAAATTCTAAAATAAATCTTTTGTTTCGGTATAAGTAGGGATGAAAGACAAGTGTCTAATAAAGAGTAAAAATAAAAATAAATTAATAATTATTAATTAATAATAATAAGCATAAATTAATGAAGCGCTACGCTCTATCTACGTGACAATGCAACGTTGCTCAATGTCTCTCAACTTGCCTCCCCCCCCCCTTACATTTTACAATGCATTCTCGTGACGTGGGACATTTCGTTGGATAATTTGTTAGCGTTGCGCGTCATGTTGGGGGACAATCACTCAATCTAAATGACGTTGCAACGTTTCCCAGTGTCCCACAACTTCCCCCCCTACATATGTGTATGGATTTGTTATTAGGTTATTATTGTTTTATTAAATGTATTTTTTTAGTTTGTAAGTTTCTACTGTACATTGCCTTGGATATCCTCCATAGAAATATAAAAAAACAGATATCCTCCGTAACGTTGTACAAGTGTTTTTAAATAAATAAATAAATATTACAACGCATTCGCATGACGTGAGACATGTTGGACAATTTGACAGCCTTGCACGTCATGTTGGGGGACATTTTGTCCCCTAAGACTTAGATTAAGATTCAATTTGAATTTGAGTTCACAAACTCCAATTACAACTTGGTTTCCCTGACTATTTGTAAACACATTCCCATATACACCCCTGCGTGATGCCACGGAACACGAAGCCATCGTTACATCAAAACATAATTCCCAATGTCAATCGAATGAAATAAAAACGAATTCCGCCATCAAAAACTATTCGATACTATTAACATAAAATGTAAATTACCCGGTGTTGGTTTTTTTTTATAAATTCGCGTTTTCTGCTATACTTTCTTGAAGGTCGTAGATTTGACCTTGACAAAATATAAATACAAGGATGAATACACAATAATTATGTCGCAAAACATCGAATGCCTAAAATAGATCAGTACAATTTTAGTAGAAAAATTTCTTCCGTGACTTCGTCGCTTAGGCATTAATGGTACTGAAATTGGTACAAGGTTTCATTGACTTCGTAATGTCTTGACATTGTCGTTTAATTATGATGTCTAGTAGTTATGATAAATTATGTTAAGTGTGAAAGTAGAGCAGTGGTGGCCGAGTGGTAACGGCCCCGACTTACGAGTTGTCGAGGTCGCGGGTTTAAACCCAGCCAGACACATTACTTTGTGTAATTTATTTCATCACCACTGCTCTCAAAACGGTGAAACAAAACATCCTGAGGAAACCGGCATGTCTTAGAAACAAAAATTTGAAGACATGTGACATTCACCAACCCGCATTGGGCCCGCGTGGTGGATTACGGCCCGTTCCCTCTCCAAGAGAGGAGGCCTGAGTCCCAACAGTGGGAACATTATAAGGCCGACTATGCTATGCTATGTCAAGTGTAGTATGGAGCCACTTTTAGGTACATTTATCAACAACTTTGTTGATCTAGACTTGGGCGTGTGGTAGTCAAAATCCTTAAGATACAAATTGTATCTCTTTACATCTCTTTGTTAAGATAGAAGCACAAAAGCATACTAGATTAAAATACATTAGGGTATCTTTATCTGTACCCCGAGTGTGAGTTTGTTGTCGCTTCACGAAATACGTGACGAATACGTTAAGCGAGCTAACTAACTTACGAGAGTATTTAAAAACAGTCTGAGTGTGAGTTGCAATACTGTATACGAACGGTTTCGCGTATCGTCACTTGCCCGAAAGTATTTGAAACGTTTTGTTATTTTTTTAATGTTGCCCATATGGAACTTATGCGACTAAAATTAAAACTTTGCCGATGTCATATTATCAAGCGTTACGCGTATCCTCTATAATTTAGACGTATATTTTTTTTTTATGAATGAGATATTCCCATTTCGTTTTAACGTGCAGTCAGTAAGGGAGATGTGAAATAAGTTATCAGTGGCGTCAAATTCAAGTGGCCAGCGTCTGGCTCGCACTAAGTACATAAAATTCCAGCCTTCAAAAGTTCAAAGTTTCTCGTACTTTTTTGTTTCGTGTGTGCTTTATTTCAATTATTTAATTTTTCATAACAAAGACGAGTCCATCACAGTTTGCAATGCTAGTTAACTTCATAGAACAGTAAGTAAAAACTTTGTAATTATAAACACAGCTATTAAAATTGTTTTAGGTAGTTCTTTTGAAAATAAAATACTTTTTTTCAAAATTTTCAGACACGGTGACTTAAACCAATTAAATAAAAACGCAAGACGTAGAATTCAGACGATCCAAGATTGGGAACGCCTAACTTTGTTAAATAGTGATCCCACTGGCGAAACCAAGAACACCGAGAAATGAAAGAAGGTATGTACCTACCTAGCTCAGTATAAAATCCTGTTGTGTACATACAATTTTGGTTAATATCATATAAGTAGGTATATCCAAATACTACTTACCTAGGATATTTTCATATTTGCCCGTACTTATCTTGACAATACTAAAATGGTAATGTTGTCTTTCAGAAGTTTGGAGTGATTTGAAAAATAACACTAAGAAAAACGCAGCCAGAATAAACAAGGCTGCTTGTGGTACTGGTGAAGAGGCTGCACTTAATTTACAGCTGACTGATTAAGAACAATGGGTCCTCAATATTATTTTACCTCGGGCAGCCACAAATTTAACAGGTGTAAGGGATGCAGGCTTTTCTGAGGTTTGTGGTGATGCTTTCATATTATTTTTTACTAACTAATAATGATAAAACATTTTTTTCTGGTTTTTCACCAGACTATTAAAACTTTTAAAACATTTCAGAACCAAATTGACAGTTCCAAACGAACTGTAACTCTGTCACCAACACCACCTGTGCCGGCTGCTAGTCATGTGGTTACTGAAGAAAGTGAAGTTGTTGAAGAAAGTACTATTACCAATTTATGTAAGTATTGCCTCAGGTACACAATTGAGACCTGTGACTTGGTAGCTCAACAGTCATAGTTCCTACCCTTGCTGAATTTTTATTTATATTTTATCCTTTCTTTTCTAGTGGATTTTGATGCATGGACTGAAGCTGGACCAAATTACATCACATCACCCTTACCGCAACCATCATCAACCACAAATACCCACCATGAAGAAGTGAAAGTTGTCTTAGACAGCCCATCTCCAGCAGGCCCTCTTAAACCAACATATGCGGGACATGGAATTACTTCATGTCAAACAATATCTGCACAATGCTGGGTTATCAGACAACCTATCAGATTGAATGTGCAACAGGGCAGTTTCTGAACTGTGATGAGAATGGAGAAGTTTTTTTAGAAAAAAAAAATGTAGATGACATTAATTTAGAGAGGGGAAGGGAGCTTGAATTGGAAACTCAAAAGAAATGGCACGATGTTGCATTGCTTGCCGTGGATGCAATACATTGGTAATTGATTTAAATTATGCAGAGATCAATGATCTTATGTTATGATTTTACATTGTGCACAGCAGCATCTTGTATGTTGTTTTATTATTTCGCGTAGGCCTACATGGGCACTTATAAAACGTCTGAAGCTAGTGCACGGTTGAAATTGGTTGTTTCCAATGGAGAAGAGAATAAGCGGCAAGATCCCCCTTGGTTACTTTTTTTTTAAATAATAGTTTTACAGTATTTCTACATTACATATTAATTTATTATTACATATCAATGAGTATTATATTAAGTTATATATATATGCGAGTGTTTGTGTTAATTTATTAATAAAATAAATGTGTGTATAATGAAGAATGTTTTATTTAATAAATGACAATTTTATTTTTTAGTAGTGTTTAATTATTGTAGTAGTTAATATCTATTTTAGTGTAGAATACTCCGAAAAAAGAAGGCGCAATTCAGTTAAAAATGTTTTATTTCACATAGGCCTATACTAGGGCCCTTCCCTTATAAAACGTCAGAAGCAAGTGCACGGTTTGTGCCCTGCTTGGGCAGAGCACCGCTATGTCCTCGTGGGGACGATCGGCAACGATATCTCGCACCGGGCCTTGGTACATACAGGCTATGGTCCGAAGTGAGGAGTGGCAGGCGGTCCAAAGTAGGAGATCGCACGTACACGTGCGAGGGAGCGGCCCTCACGCCCCAGCCGTCGAGATCCCAATCCCAATATCCGGCCACCGCAGGCACGGGCTTGCGGGAGGCGAGCAATGAGTAGCTCCGCCCAAGAGCGGGAGATGTCATTGGATGACTTTCCCATCAACCAAAAAAGTGCACGGTTTGAATCGTTCGTCTCCTAAGAAGACAAACCGACAAGAAACTCCAAGGTAACTCTTTTTAAAAAATTGATTGATTTTAGAATATTTTCACATTAAAATATTAATAGGAAAGTATATGTATACTAGTCGACATAGTACCAAATAAGTAAAATAATAAAAAAGTGGATTAAAATATAAAATAATCTACAAATCTGTGGAGTCTATTGTTCTCACATTTACTCATATAAATGAGCCTTATCTTATTAATGAATGATATAATTATATAAAAAAGAATCAGTAATTAAATTACACCAGTCATTATCATTTCCCACGCGATTTTTTTTTTTTCGAAATACAATTTACTATAAAAATACACCCAAATATTACGAACGTAACTAATATAAACAACAATTCACCTCGCACATACCAAATGAGTAACTTTACTACAAAGTTTACGTTTACAAACGCATGTACGTCGGTTCAAGACGTCAAATTTTAACTCACACTCGCAATAATTCGCAAAATGTTCTCCGAAACTCTACTATGAACGTCACGTTTAAAAACGCAACTTTATTAGTACCGTAAAAAAATCTCACACTCGTTGTTTTGGTTTACGATACTTTCCGCCAGGGGCGCTTTTTGCGTTTTCATACATCTAACACTCGATACGGAAACGCGTTAGTAGCGTTTTCTATGTAACAA
Source organism: Mythimna vitellina (assembly GCA_949316375.1). Classification (NCBI taxonomy): domain Eukaryota; kingdom Metazoa; phylum Arthropoda; class Insecta; order Lepidoptera; family Noctuidae; genus Mythimna; species Mythimna vitellina. The sequence goes on from OX438688.1 coordinate 9,296,761, forward strand.
AACTCACACTCGAGGTACTGTTTCCTAATCTGAACTTGAGAGTGTAGTAAAAGTCACTCCGGATGTTGTCTTTACTGATAACGCAAATGCTGTGGTAGTTTTGAAAGGCACTGCCTGTACAAGTATCGCGTGTATGCCTGATGTAACTAGACTGGACTGCATCATAGCATGAGCCCAACTGAAAGAAAGAAAGAAAGAAAAAGAAAGAAAGAAAAAGAAGGAAATAAAAATAATGAAAGAAAAAGAAAGAAAAATATTGTATTTGGCTCGCATGGATACACATACTGTAAAAACAAAATTTAAGACAACTAAGAAAAAAACAGAAAAAAGCTCTGACACAATGTGCCTCACGGCTGTGCCAAATGGGTCCAGTTCAGACTGGTCCCTATCCAATATCTAGAATTGCTAAAACATCTTGTTTAATGAGGGCCGAAGCCTACTGGGGCTATGGGTTGACTTTCGAAAGGGAAACCCGTGGTCCTAGAACGCAAAGGGCTACTAATTTTTATCAGAATGTATCTTCTTTCTTTATTCGTGTGTACATAAATTATAAAATAAATAAATAAACAAAGGAACATAGGTATAGTTTTAGTTAGTAAAAATCTAACACGACCCAACGCCCCCCCCTAGAGCGGAAGAAGCCATAAGATGATTTCTCTCCTTTAAAAAAAGGCTTCACTTGCACGATATAACCATCAAAACCGCTGCTGGATAATTAGGGCTCTTTTTGACCCAACATAACATAATCAGCTTATAGTCATCCCACCCCCTCCTCTCTAGGAGAGGGAATAGGTCGTAATGCACCACGCTGTTCTTGGACATGCCGGTTCTATCATGATGTTTTCCATCACCTTTTAGACCCAAACTAAACTATCATCTCTAACCTTATCTTGACTTCCATTCCAGTCAACATCAACCGTGCCCATAGCACCAGCGGAGAGCGTGGACGAGTCCTGGCGTGGTGGCTACTCGACCGCGGCGTCCCGACGTCGGGTCATGACCGCCTGCCAATGGGGCAATGGGGTCTGTTGGAACAGGGCCATCGGACGAGTGGGGCACTGGGTCAGAATATACCCGCATTCACTGCCTAAAGATGAAAATGAGGTGAGATTGAATTATAAGACTGTCTTACTCAGGTCATCCTAAACAGGATTATCCAGCACACTACAGAAGCAGATTGTTAACGCTGAAGCCTTACCTATCCATTTATTGTTTGTTTGTTTGTAGAGTTTCATGCTATTTGTTTGTTGTATTAACAATAATAATAACATTTATTTTCAGACCACAATGCATCCATAGAATGTAGTAAAAAAACTTAAAACAAATGTTAGTGTCTTTAAATATATAATTTATTACCTGCAATCGAACCTCACAATATCCACGCAGTATATAATACATACTCGTAGATGTATGAAGTCCGATCCAGTGACGCAGCATTGGGCAATCCCACGTACCGCACAACACGCTCAGGATGCCGTGGGAGCTGGCACGCACTCGCTGCAGGATCGAGGCAGACCGCTTTCGGATTAAGGCATGAAAGCCATCAATCCGTTGTTGAAACTTCAACGGTCCGGACCAAGTGTTTCGCTTCGTCGTTTATACCACATGCATCGAAGGACTGGAACAATTTGCCTGCTGCGATCTTCCCGTCCAACTATAATTTAGGTGTCTTCAAGGCTAGAGTGAATAGGCTCTTAATAAACTAGTGCGCCTGACCATCAATGATTGCATCTCCGCTTACCATCAGGTGGGATCGCAGTCAAGCACTGGTTTATATCAATTAAAAAAGAAAATCCTCGCCGCAGCAAACATCGCCGACGCGCTACAAAACGTTGTTGTATTGATGCATGGTGGCAATTTGAATTTCGGTTGTAATAAAGATAAGATTCAAGACGGCCGCTGGCCTGTCTGGCAGTGGATCGTCTCATTGTCAATGATTATCTCCAAGCTTCCATGTGCACTCTGTTGGATTCGTTTTCCGTTTGACTTACTTATCACTTATTGAGAACGTTTTGGGAACATATTCGTTGTGCGGACAACAAGAGATTGGAATTCCATGCCGCCGGCTTGGAATTCTGGGTTTCTTTATAACTACAACCTAGGGGTCTTAAGTCAAGAGTGAATAAATTACTTCTAGCCATGCATGCTCGTCGAACATATCATTGCTTACCAGCAGGTGTGATAGTGGTCAGGCGCGAGCCTATAAATAATAATAATAAAAAGATAAAAACATACACATTGCAGTTCACATGCAATCGATTACCAATACATAAATCTATTGAATAATGTTCAATATAATCTTATCTTAGCAATGGTGACCCAGTGGTAAATTACAATCTATTCTTCTATTCTTTCTGAAAAGAGTCTCCATGGAGTTTCTTGCACATTCTTCTCCATAGAGATCTAAGCTTTGGAATGTGTAATTAGCTTCATATTCCTGACTGACTGACTTTTTGACACTTCAAAAGTGCCTGTAAATGGTTTATTTGAAATAAAATGCTTTGAATCTATGAATTTTCTCTCCTAGAGAGGAGGCTTGAATCCCAGCTATGGGAATATTAATAAGGCTGATTATGCTATTATATATATATCATATTTTAACGTTTTTTACAGTTGCCTGTAGAAGACGTCCGCGAAAGTGTGGCCCAAGTATCAAGGTTCGTGCGAGCAGCGCGCGAGGTGAGTCGCGAGCTCGGCAAGGATACCTCGGGGCCTCGCGACGCTTCCAGAGACGCAGTCTTCGAAGAGGCCCTCCGGAAGAAGTTAGACTTTGGGCCCCACTTCCAAGTGTGGCTGCCACCCTTCTAATGTGTTCATATTTAAGCCATAATTTAAACTATAAGGCGTATTGTTAGATAGAGGAATAAATGCTTACTATACATACAGATTTTATTGTTTTATTCAATAACCTAGTTATGAACATAGACTTTATTGTACTCATACAGTGACTGGAAGCTCTAGCTTGACGCCATTTATGGAGCTGAGCAGACTTTTAAATAAAACAAATGAACACGCTGCCTCGAGCCGGACGAGTCGGGTGACAAACGAAGAGCACGATGCGGAGGGTAGCTCAAATCCACTCCACTCTGCTTTGTTTCAATGGAAAATCTTTCCAGTTTTCGGGAAGAGCGGGGAAGAGCAGAGGAATAGACATTAAGGGTGTGTTTCTAGTGAAACGGGGCTTCTTTTCAGTGGTAACGCACCTTAATTTCTTTGTCTACGCCAGACGCCTACGACACAGCACAAAACCCACTTAGTATTAATAGTTTTAGCGCCTATTTTTGCTTGTATCATTTCAACTTAACATAAAGTGATACGTCACATATCGCGCCATTGTAATCAGCCAATAGCAGGAAACAACGATTTCTTTTTTGCTGAGTCACACATAATTGTATTCATTCCTGCCTAATCCTGAACAGTCTTCAATATCAAATGTAGCAATATTGCTTCCTGAACAATTGCTACACAAAGAGCAGCCTGCGCTACTAGTAAAAAAACATGATTTGGTTAGGTTTTTTTTAATCATTTATTTCGTGATACTAACTTACATCACGATCTAGCGAACAATAGCGATACTTTGATCTCGATTGATGGAGAGTGATGGAAGGAGCCTACGATGCAACGAGCGAGCCTATATCTGTTCACTTTGAAGGCTAACGGATTTATACGAAGTGCTTTAACAGAGACTAGGTAATCATTCATTAAAACAGCCACTGAATTTCACTCGAAAAAATCCTGCCAAAAACCAAGGGTGGATCTTCCTGCCCTTGTCCCATCTTATTTGGGGTCGGCGTAACAAGTTTTTTTCTTCCATTCTATCCTGTCAACCGTCATGGTATCACTAACTTACTTTTCTTTCATATCACTGTTTACACAATCCATCCATCTTTGGCTTCAACTTTTCAGTCACTGGCGCCACTTTCAAACTTACTCTAATATACTTATTTCTCACTTTATCCCTTCTCGTCACACCACACATCCATCTCAACATTCTCATCTCCTACATGCAATCTTTTTTCATCCGTTTTTTTCACAGCCCTACATTCTGATTCATACAGGAGCACGAGAGCCCACCGGCATCGGGAACAGGATTCAAGCTGCCGGCGGTCGTGCTCCTGAGAGAGGAATCTTCTAACAATACGCGCCGTGTCCAAGAGTACTGCTTTCTGGATCAGGCCCTTGATCCAGTTGCCTATCGAGAGCCTCCTCAGATGTTGTTCGAGGCTCTTGCCTCATACTTTGGAGGATTTGATGAGTGCTACCGATGCTGCTATTAATGTAGCCACCTATTGGGCCCAAAAAGTTTGACGAGTTTACCATCGAATCGAAAAGAAGATTATTATTATTTTAAATATTATTATTATACTACTCTGTCAAGAAAGTACCGGGAAAAGATCAATAATACACAAAATGTCTGTTATTCATCCAAATTTATTTTATCACCTGCAAAGTATGCTCCTTTAGAAACGATACACTTGCGCCAACGAATAATCCATTCATCAAAACATTTTTTAAACGCTGCTTCCGGAATTGAGTTCAGTTCTCGCCGCGAATTCTCCTTTATGTCTTCTATCGATTGAAAACGGGTGCCACGAAGTGGTAATTTGAGTTTAGGAAAAAGAAAAAAGTCAGCAGGAGCCATATCTGGTGAATATGGTGGTTGCTGGATGGTATTTGTTGAGTGTTTGGTCAAAAATTCGTTCACAATGATAGCCTTGTGCGAAGGCGCATTGTCGTGGTGCAAAATCCAAGAATTTTCTTTCCACAAATCTGGCCTTTTTCGTCGAATTCGCTCTCCTCAACGCCGCATAACGCTCAAATAATATTCTTTATTTACCGTTAGACCTTCCGGTAAGAATTCAGAGTGCACAACACCGCGATAGTCAAAGAAAACAGTCAACATGACTTTGACTTTTGATCGACTTTGGCGTGGTTTTTTCGGTTTCGGTTCAGTTGGAAGGCGCCACTCCGAAGCTTGTTGACTAGTTTGCATGTCAAACTCGTAAACCCACGTCTCGTCACCAGTAACAATGCGTTTCATGAATGTTGGGTCCGAACTGACTCGTTCTAGCATGTCCTCAGCGACTTTCATGCGATTGAGTTTTTGGAGAAAATTCAGATCTTTTGGGACTAGCCGAGCAGCAACATGTTTCATACCCAAATGATTAGTTAAAATGGTACGGATCGACTCGTGAGATACAGAAAGTTCGGCGGCTATCTCTCTCAGAGTTGAATGGGGATTTTCAGTCACTATTTTCTTCACTTTTGCGATGTTAACTTCAGTTGCAGACGTTGACGGCCTACCAGAGCGAGGCAAATCTTCCATCACATCTCGACCGCTTTTGAACGCTTTGAACCACTCATAAGCACGAGTTTTTGATAAAGTCGATTCACCGTAAGCCTTCTGTAACATTTTCAGTGACTCCGAACACGAAATTCCATTGGCGATGCAAAATTTAAGACAAACTCTTTGTTCGATATTTTTGTCCATTATGAAATTCGCAATACACACTATATATGATATTACTAAAACCAGCACTGTATTTAATATAAATAACAGATGCAACTCAAACTCCGCGCCAAAATGGAAAACAGTTGTGCCAATCTAACAACTACAAAAAAACAAAAATTTGAATTTGGAACCATAAACAAATCATCCATTCCCGATACTTTTTTGACTGAATGTATATACTTCCATGATCAAAACGTGGACGTGCAACGTGAATAAACATTTTTTTCATATATGTAGATACCTACTTATCTATCACACACTCGTTATATACATAAACATATAGGTCAGGCATATGCAAACGTACTAATTACCGTCCTTTGTACGTACCAAGAGTTTAACATAATTGGAGTGACGTATTCGTCAGCCGTCGGATAATGCCGTCATTTAAGTAATTACATGGTCACAAGTTAATAAAACTGAACTTATATGATTGAAAACCTGTAATTAACTAGAGTTTACTCGGGTCACAAATTATATGATGGCTCCCGCGGTTTAATTACCTTAATGTGACGATTATCTTTTTGTTTTTTTTTTATCGTACAGTCAGGTGGATTTGATTCCTTTTGGTTCTTAATGGATATTTTTAAGATAGATTAAAATATCAAAATTTGATGCAATACCTACAGAAAAATTCACAGCCAGTTCACAAAAGCACAATCTCACTAATATTATAAAGGCGAAAGTGTATGTATGTATGTTACTTCTTCACGCTTGAAAAGCTAAACAGATTTCGATTAAACTTCCAGGGGTCACTTTTAATCTTGGAAGTATGTTCCCTTGGGATCATTTTCTACTATCTCGCAGGCAAAACCACTGGCAGCAGCTAGTGAAATTATTAAACTATGTACGCACCTAAATAAAAACATCGAAAAATGGAAACATCAATATTACGATTACGATTTTGCCCGCGTTCCTAATTGCGATATTTTCGATGTTAGCGCGCTAACAGTCGTTCTGAACTACCGTAAACGCATGAGGAGATCAGGATCAACGAATACGGGGATCTTGATCTCGCATCAGATTTGTTGATGTGCTAACAACGTTGAAATCGTAATTAGGAACGCGGGAGTTGTGAGTTTTTTTTTCATTAATAAACTTCTTTCCCTCTGGATGTAGCTAGAAGGCATGTCAGACTTTTACTGAAGGAATACTGGTAGGTCAGCCACCAGTATTCCTTCAGTTGCCCTTTGGGCCTCGGTTACTCTTATGAACAATCACAGTTGTGGGTCAGTATTATACAGTATCGGGGTTCTGGAGATAAACTGATGACAGGCGAATGGAAAAAGAGCCTCTTAAAGAGGATATATTTATAAGTGAAAGGGAATCAAACTCAAACCAGACGCCATTGTGCCACTGTAGCATCCATAGAGGTAGTCAGTCAAATTAATGAAAAAGACGAATCCATTAATCACACAGTGGTAAAACCCCACGATTAAAAATGATTAATGAATTATTCCATACATCTAATTAATTGACCGAGCTCATATCACTAAACGTAAATTGATTAGTCATGGCCGAACTTTTATGAAGACAATACACAATACAAAACATTAACCTCCTTTTTTTATAAACAGTCGGTTAAAAATGACTAACGAAAGAGCCAATCCTTTCGACTCGTTTTCAGAGGTATACAAAGTACTGATATTTGCAGGATACTTCAAACTTCTGAAAAAGCCTAAGAACAGGTACAAGTGGATATGCCATCAAGTGTATAGACCATTTGCGTTTGTGCTGGTCGTAGCATATAATTTGGCGCATATTACATTTATCATACAGGTATGTATTATAAATTTTTCGCAATATTGGTGCAGTGGTTGACAGCCACGCTGCGAGTTGCGGGTTCGATTTCCGCACGAAACAAATATTTGTATGGCCTGCAGATAGATTCTTGTCTGGGTGTCTTGTGTGACTGTATATGATTGTGAACGGACCCACGATACAGGAGTAGGTAATTCCTAGTGTGGAGCTTCTTTTTTTTAAGTGCATTTAAAAAAAAAAATGTGTCTATTAACTGCTCCACATTTGTTGTAATATTACTTTTTTTTTCTAACTCATTGCTTTTACAATATTTTTTATATTATTAGACCCCAACCACCATTGAAATTTATTTTGTTAACGTCTCATTTATTGATAGTTGTAATTATTTATTTTATTTGCTTTTTTTGGCCGCCTTTTTTATAATTTAAATGTGAGATTACCGTAGACTCCGCAAATTCTTAGATTCCTTCCTATTACGACTCACTTTTTATCATGATTATTTTTATTGTCCTTTTGAGTACAATATTGATTGGTCTACACTGTCCATAAATAATATCTACCAATTACTGTAATATGGAAATATTGTAAAAACAACTTTTTAAAAAAAAAGAATAGCCATGTAGTTTCTTGCCGGTTCTTCTCCATAGGAAACGACCGATTTGGAACCGTGCACTAGCTTCTTACGTTTTATAAGTGCACATGTAGGCCTATGTGAAATAAAAACATTTGAATATTGAATCTTGAATATACGCAGGAGAACCAAGATCGCCGATATAGCCAGAGGACATTAATCGTAGAATGTTTGGTCACTGCGGCCGAAAGATTCTAGAGTGGCGACCGCGCACCTGAATACGCAGCGTTGGAAGGCCTCCTACAAGATGGACCGATTACCTGATGAGAGTCGCGGGAATGCGATGGATGGACAAGACCGTTCGTTGTGGCGACACTTGGGGAGGCCTATGTCCAACAGAGGACGTCTTTCTACTGAAAGGATGATAATGATGAGATATTAAGATGATGGTTTTTAATTGCAGAGTCGTGGTAACTGGGACGATGTCTTCGATGGTACCATGATTGGCCTCCCTCATCTGAACTTACTCATGAAAATCCTTTCTTTGAATTTGAATATGTCGAAGGTTGATAAAATCAATGAGATGATAAATGGTGAGAAAATTTTGTAATTCTTCTAAAATATGAACAGACCAACATAGCCCGACGAATCGCCAAACAAAGTGGCAGCGGTCAGAGCACATTGCTCGTAGAACAGATTCTGATCGTTGAAGGGGCGGAAAGGTTCTAGAGGCGACTGCGTACCGGAAGACGCAGCGTTAGAAAGCTTCCTACAGAGTGGACCGATGACCTGGTGAGGGTCGCGGGAGCCTGATGGATGCGAGACGCACAGGACCGCTCATTGTGGCGATACTTAGCTTACGTCCAAAAAAACAAAATGCTTTTCAACAGAAGTCTAATTTTTTTTAATTCTCTAATAGTACTCTAAAATGATTCTTACATGGCTCCTGCAGATATCGCCAAACCAGTAGCCCTATTTAACATTTGATTTCATTTTTTTTATGGTTGGTTGGACAAATCTCAGGATCTACTGGTTCAAATTATTTATTTTTTGTGTTATATAGCCCATTTATCGAGTAAGGCTATATAATAAATAAAATAAAATAAATAAAAATCCCTCTATTTCTTGCTAACTAAATTAACTTTCAATAATAAATCTTAAACTAGGGGCTAGTACTTTTATATCTACCTGTATTTTAGTGTGTCCTAATTCTAATTTTATTTCTAAGAACCTTAATTGTTAGGTTTATCTAAACTCCAAAAAATACTATATATCTGCAAGATCCCCTCTACAAGTGAAAGCCTCCTCCAAAGATAGGCTATACAGCGATTCTAATAGGTGCGGAGCAGTAAAAAAAGATGAGTGAAACCGCGGGGGACAACAAGCACCTACCTACCAAATAAAATTATATACTTGCTTAGGTACTTATCTAGTACTAGCGTCCCGCCCCAGCTTCGCACCGGTATTAGAAATATAATATATTCCACAACTATCACACAACGTCGTCTAGTCTAGTCTTAAGCTTAGCAGAGCTTGTGTTATTAGTACTAGACCACTGATAAATATAATTTTATATTTCTACATACATGTAGATAAATTAAGCCCAGACACAGAACAAATTGTAGTGCTCATCACACCAACATTTCCGAACCGACGACCTCCGGCATAGCAGTAAGGCCACAAACCACTAGACCAACAGGCCAGTCTTTTCTCTACTAAAAAGAAAGCATGTATTATACAATTAAATCTTCTTCATGAATCGCTCTGTCTGTTGGTAAATACTGCACGAAAATTCATTCAGTATTGTACAAAAGTAAAACAGAAATTAAGGAAGTTTTTACGTTATTTAGCAAATACTTCTTTTTATTCATTAATTGTAATGAAAATTGATGCTTTTATAAAAATCAATAATATAAATTATACCAAAGTGTAAATCCTAATCGAAGTTTTGTTTCAACTCACCCCTGCGTTCCTATACACTCCATTTGAAAGAAAGAAAGAAAAAAGCGTTTATTCGTACCTCACATACAGACAGACACTGCTGGAGACTTTGTTTTATAATATAATGTATACGCAATATAGCAGCATATTTTCAGGCCCAATCTTCGCTGCATATAGTGATAAAGACGAAGAGATGATACTACGAACAACAAGAATCATGCACCGTTGTATGAAGTTCATAAAGATATATATAACAATATCTGGTGTCATCCTATGGCCACTATCGCTCTTCGCCAGGAGGTTCCAGGATCCAACAGCTATTGTCGCTACATATACTCCTTTTCCTACTGAAACGTGGATTGGGTAAGTTTATGAAGGAAACAATAATAATAATAACCTTTATTTCAGACCGTACAGATCCATAAAATCACAAAAAATCCAAATACAAAATAAAGTACTGGTTAAAACAATGAATAAATAAACAAAATAAAAATCTATAGACATTAAATAAAAAATCAATAATTTTCTTTTTTTAAATACAGCCATGTACTCAAATTTCAGAAAAAGTTCAAAAAAACAGTCTCTACATTTGTCATAACCACTTCCTGGAGCATCTTTTCAAATCAATGGCAAACTCCTTAAAATATTTAGACTCAATAGGTTTTTTTTTTAGGTGCGAAAATCATCTAATGACAAATCTTGCTCTTGGGCAGAGCGGGAGATAGTGTCAGACTTTTACTGACTAAAAACCCACTCCTGTTCCTTCGTTGCCTTCGTCTCAGGGCCCCGGGTTTCGTTTTCACACTACCCATGGCCCCAGTAGGCTTCGATCCTGCTGGGCCCCTACGATTTACTGACATCTCTCTGAGGCGCGCCCAATAGCCCAACGTAGCCACGTTAACTACAGCATCGAAGGTAGAATAGAATAGACTTTATTGTACACCAAAAAGATACAATGGCAGTCTTATCGCTGACAGCGATATCTACCAGACAACCTTAGGTTGCAACGTAAGAACTTAAAATAATACAGGGGCTAGACTGCGGTTTACTACTAACCAATTAATCAATCTCTTTATAAAAACAATACATAACTATAAATATATGCATACATATTATAATATGTTACACAAGGTGCTCGTTAAGTCCTCCAAAGTGCAGTTATGGGCACTTGGGGCACTCCAAAATGTGGCCCATGTTTTGAACAGGGGCACCGCATTTACACTGAGTTTCCGATGTCTATAAATTTTCTGCAATTTCGTCAAGCTATGTTTGAAGGGCCTACTTAGGTGCGCAAACAATTTAGTGCTTTCCATGTAGGTCATATATCTATGAAGAATAAAATATTAAGACTATTCGTTCGTGATATAGTTCTACACTAGTACGAGGGGTTAGGGGGAATCAGCCCAAAGAGAACCAAACCAATTTTACAGTTTGCTATTTCACGTTCCCCAACTGTTGATGTAGGGACACATCGAATGATATGAAATATGATCGCGTGACGTATGCAAGATGTATGATGTATGCACGTCAATAAGAGATGGCTGCGTTCCGTCAAGTAAGTTTCACCAGTCGTGAATATACAGACCTACTAGAATTAATCGCTCCAGTCAATACATTTCCCTAAAATTGACCTGTCTAAATATTGCCGAAATAATTTTAAATGATTTTCTGATAAAATGATATAATTTAAGGTTATCTCATATTTGTGAATAAAGATTTTATAATTAAAAAAAAACAACCAAATCACCCTATATTTTCGGTGTAGTCTGACTTTAGATTTTTGACCGACTTCAAAAAAAAGGAGGAGGTTATCAACTCGTTTATGTGTGTTACCTCAGAACTCCGTTGTTTATGGACCGATATGCAAAATTTCTTCTTCCAGATTGGTTTTATTTTTTTCAAAATCCAGTTCAGATGGGATCCATGAGAAATCGAGGGAACTCCTCAAATATTATAAGCAACTATATAGTGATTTTCGTATTTTCATCGAGAACTTACGTATTTACAGTCAAAAAATAACATTTAATGAAGTGGAACTGATGAAGAAGACCAGAAATGACTAACAGAACTTCATACTCACATAAATGTCACAACGAAGATGTGATTATGACAATACAAATAAATAAATGGTTCTGAATTAGGTATGTTGAAAATGGTATCATAGAAGTGACCTGAAAATGATAATGGAGCCGGAAGATAGGCACCGGAACTCTGTAATTAAGCAATGTATGCTATTATGCCGTATTTGGGCTTATTTGAATTGTCATAAGATGCACTTTGACTATAAGGTACTACAGAACTGATCCGATGATGGAGCCGGAAGGAGGAAGGTAGACACAGGAACTTCATAATAAAACAATGCATCCAATCAGTGTTTGGGTTAATTGGAATTGTCATGAGAAATAGGCCCTCTGGTTATAATATATAATATGGTTTATGAGTATCGCAATCCTATAACAAAAAAACTTTTTTCCCAAATAATTGAAAAAGCAAAACATCTTATGACTTAGTTTAAAATCTTAATCAACATACTTTTATAGAGTTTAGCTCTATAACAGTATAAAACACTTTTGACAAAAAAAAACCGACTTCACTAAAAAAAAAACACTCAAATTTCGGAAGTCGGTGTTCAATAAGAAACAGACAATACCTAGAAACATCAACTTCCGAAATTAAAGTTATTTTGATCTTTTTAATGTTTTTTTAGTGAAGTCGGTTATTTCTTTTTGTAAAAAGTTTTTTATATACTGTTAAAAAGTTTAGTGTTGTTTAAGATTTTTAACTAAGGATTGGTCATAAGATGTGTTATTTTTTCAATTATTTGTGTGTTTGGGACCCACTATTGTATCGGGTTCAGCCTGCAAAGATAGCGTGTGTATGTATTGTCGCACTCTGCGACGGTTTGCTTCGAGGTCCTAAACTTTTACTTCAATGAAATGCTTTATCTCGTATAAAACTTTGTATTTTCATTCAAGAATTCAATATAAGCACATCTTGTTACAATCGTTTTGTCCATACTCTCTTAAACTACACATTTCTTTCTTGAACTTTTTTTTTTAAAGCTATTCTAGAACAAAAAAATCCTTACAAGTATATAATTTTACATGCCAGTTCTTTAACCTTACTCATGCGATCTCCTTTCGATATCACAGTATATAAAAATAAATAAAAACTAACTTAAACATTGTCCACAGATACTCATTGTCAGTACTACTGGAATCGTTAGGTTCCATATTATGGACCGGGTACGGCCACTTGGCGCTCGACTGCGTCGTAGCGACGTATTATGCACAGGCGGAAGTCCAATTGAAGATCATCAAGTACAATTTGGAGCATTTGTTCGATACGGATGGCGCATCCAGGGCCGATGGCGGATATAGGGATGTTACTGAGGAAGATTTCAGGAATCGCTTTCTAAATTTAGTACGGAGATATGAAGCTGTAACTTGGTATGTGATGAAAGATATCTAAGAATTATTCTGATTATAGATAGATAATCAAAATTACTAGAGTAGGTAGGGTGGGTAGGTTTCAGTTTGAGCATTTCTTTATTTATTTATTTTTTGTTTAAGAACAACTTTATTTCTCACAAGTTTCTTTCAGCGGCTTCGCTCGCATGAATTGTTTCTTCATACAAACTTTGGACCCCCATTTCATCCCCTTAGGCGCAGAATTTCAAAAAATCCTTTCTTAGTGCTCGCCTACGTCATAAAAGGAGGCCTTGTGCAAAATTTCACGCACCTAGTACCAGTAGTTTTGGCTGTGCGTTGATAACGTACCGTAACTCCTTTTATATATATAGATAAAGAATTGCATACATAATTCACTTACTGAGCAACAATATCTAAAATTAAGATTAATAAATAATTAGAGCGCACAGATGTACTTATACAAAACAAAAAAGACAGCAACTACATAACTTGTTTTCAAAATACTGTCGCATGTTCAATAACCTGAAAATCTACAACAGTAATAACAACAACAACAACACATACAATAACTATAAAATAACAACAGCTACAACAGAAACAACTACAACAGATACAATAACAACTACAACAGCTACAATAACAACTACAACAGCTACAATAACAACTACAACAGCTACAATAACAACTACAACAGTTACATCAACAACAATTACAAATTACAACAGCAACAGCCACATCAACAACAATTACAACAATAACAACTAAAACAGCTTCTAAAATAAATAAAAAATACTTTTAGCTGAATATAGGACCGCTTTCTTTTTGAAGTCGGTTAAAAACAAGAGAACTACTTTATTTTTCTGTTCACATAACTTTTCAGGTTTACAAAGGCAGTCAGTGAAGTTTTCAACGCTTCCATGTCCTTTGAGTTCTTCAGCTGCAGTGCCATTATTTGTGTGATCACTTACAGAATGAGTTTCGTAAGTTACCATTTTTATTGGTGTCTTATAAATGCATATTTTTCTCTTGATGGTATTTTTTTTTAAAAAGGTCTCTATAATGAAAATTAATATTGCCACACCATTATGGGTCTACGCTAATAAAATATGTTATGGACTGACCATTACATATTTTCTATATTCATATGGTCTATGACTTAAAATCAGCTATGGTCACATGACGATTGTTGTAATAAGCAATCTTCCCTGTGTAACAATTAATTTTTTAAGGTTCCCTACCCAAAGGGTAAAAATTGGACCCTATTGCTGTCACTCCGCTATCCGTCTGTCTGTCATCAGACTGTATCTCATGAACCGCGATAGTTAGACAGTTAAAATTTTCACAGATGATGTATTTCTGTTGCCGCTATAACAAAAAATACTAAAAACCAAATAATATATATATTTTAATGGGTTCCTATACAATAAACGTGATGTTTTTTTTGCTGTTTTCTGCTACGGATGGTACGAAACCTTTCGTGCGTAGTCGGTATTTAGGGTTCCGTACACAAAAATTAAAACGGGACCCTATTATTAAGACTCCACTGTCCGTCTGTCTGTTTGTCTATCTCTCTGTCCGTCAGTCACCAGGCAGTATCTCATGATTTGTAATAGCTAGACAGTTGAAATTTTTACAGATGACGTATTTCATATACGTAGCTATAATAACAAATAAAAAAAAAATACTAAAATAAATATTTAAGGGAGCTCCCATCCAACAAACGCCTCGCACTTGGCCGTTTTTTTTTATACGAAACAAGCCTCAGCGTCACACAGGTGTTATAAATCTTTCGACGCCTTATACCTTTTAATATTGATATTTTTTTTACATTTTCAGACTCCTGTGCTATCAGTGTCATTTGTGTTCATGTTTATCGTGCTACTAATAATATTAGCTCAAGTCTTATTGTACTGTTATTTCGGAAACTTGGTGCAATACGAGGTAAGATATTAATAGATTACAAAAATACTTGACAAATACTTGTTTTTTTTTAGGTTGGGAAATCATCCAATTACTTCTCCCTCTTTAGGGCGGAACGCGAGGGCGTGTCAGGCTTTACTGAATAAAGCCCATTCCTATGTTCCTATTTCAGGACCCCGGGTTTTCCTTTCAGAAGCAAACCCATCCCCAGTAGGCTTCAGCCCTGCTGAGTCCTTACGGTTTTCCTGACTTTTCCTTGAGGTGTGCGTGGAACACTACGCATCGACGACTCGGGCTCGGTCTGGACGGTTATCGGACGGCAGGACGGCGAGTTACCTATTGCTCGTCGACGGCAAGCCCACGCCTACGGTGGCTTAAAATCGGGGTCGGGATCCCAGCGGCTGGGGCGTGACGAAGTCCGTTCCCTCACACGTGCGGCCACCTTCTTCGCTAGCTTTACTGTTTCGCAAAAGGAGGCAACCGCCTGGCATTTCTCCTCGCTCCAGACCATGGCCTGTACCAAGGTCCAGAAGATGCTGACGCAACGCTGAATTATAAGCAAAATAGATATGCATCAACATGTGACGTCTTGTCATCGGGCGGATTATAATCCTTGTGTGTTTTCTTTGTTTACATTTTGTCTCAAGCCCAGGTGTACGTGTAAGTGTATGTTTTTTACGCCTTTACGTTCAACGACTGAATGGAAATGAATGAAATTGTCACATTGTCTGTCATGTAAGTCATTAATAGAATTGTGAACATTTCTTACAGAGTGATTCCGTACTAACATCGGTGTACCTGAGTGACTGGTTGACAGCGTCTCCGAAGTTTCGGCGACTGCTCCTGATCGCCATGTTGCGCTGGTCACACCGCATCACTCCAACAGTTTCTGGGATCGTGCCGCTTTCTCTCACCACATTTGTTTCGGTAAATAAGCACATTTTTATTAATGATAATTTCTCTTTTTAGGAATTATAGTCAATTCTTCAAATAAATCACACTAATATTATAAAGCCGAAAGTTTGTATCTTTGTATGTTTGTTATTTTTTTACTCTCGAAATGCTAAACGGATTGCTATGAAACTTGGTACACGGGTAAACCATATCCTGAAATAGCATTTTTATCTCAGAAATAAGTGCTCTTGAGAGAATTCTCTACTGTCATTCGGGCGAAGCTCCTGGTTGTAGTAGTAATTTTCTTTCCAGGTGCTAATAATGACATTTTCTTTCCAGGTTCTCCGATCTGCTTACAGTTTGTTTGCGGTAATGAGTACAAAATAAAATCTTCGAAAATTAAAAAGCACCTAGCTGTAGCCACATGAAGTCCTCGGTTGAAAAGCTAGCTTAATAGAGTAAAGAAGAAAAATATAATAGCTGAAAACACACCATCCTACTAGAGTGATGTATCAAACGTATTGTGTGCCCAAGCCTAAGGTGAGGTGTCAAAGGACCACACCAGAGAATGGGCAGTAGCAGATGCTATCGCAGTTTGGTTGTTGCAAGAGTCAAGATTATTCATTGTAAAACATAGGTACATCATAAATTCTTACTTAATATATTGAGGGCGCTATGTTTTTCCTCTAGGGCGTACAAAGTCATCATCATCATCATTTCAGCCGAAAGACGTCCACTGTTGGACATAGGCCTCCCCCAAATGTCGCCACAATGACCGGTCCTGTGCATCTCGCATTCATCGGATTCCCGCGACCCTCACCAGGTCATCGGTCCACCTTGTGGGAGGCCTTCCAATGCTGCGTCTTCCGGTACGTAGTCGCCATTCCAGAACCTTTCGTCCCCATTGACCATCTGTTTTGTGAGCAATGTGCCCTGCCCACTGCCACTTAAGTTTGGCGATTCTTCGGGCTATGTCCGTAACCTTGGTTCTCCTGTGGATATCATCATTTCTGAATCAATCAAATCTGATTTCCTTTATACAAAGTAATAAGTAATAATACATGCAATATACTTAATTTAAACAAGAATTGAATACAGATTTGTAGACCACAAATAAAGAATTAAATAATTTTGATCAAATATCGCATTAAGAATTTGCAAGCACACATTGCCGATTAATGCAACAAATAAAATAATGGAATTAACAAAATGTCCGCAGTTGTTGTATTGAAATGAAAAATTATCACAGAAGCATAGAAGATTCTGTGTATTACAACAACCACACTGCGCTCGCCAACCCGCTTGTCAAATGCTACATGAAAAACACAACAAAGAAATGGTTCCTATTGCCCGGCAGCCCGACTACCCTTGACGCCAGGTGAAGGTCGCGGAGGGAATCCAATGTATGCGAGACGCACAGGATTGGTCGTTTTGGCGACACTCGGGAGAGACCTATGTTCAACAGTGGCCGTTTTTCGGTTGAGATGATGATCATGATCCAAGCACATGCTGCACAGCTCCACAGAGATTGTAAATAAAAATATTTGAAAATAAAAACGCCTTTTCTATTTCTAAAACAGACACTTAAAAAAGTTGCAATTTGTTTCTGACTAAAACCCAGCTATGTTCCTCTATGTACCCTTTGCGTTCTAGGGCCACGGTAACTCTTTCAAATGTTCTCGCAGAATCTTACTTATCTGACATATAAGACGGGTTATCGAATTAAGTACAAATATTTTGAGTTAAGAACGTCTCTAACCCTACTTGGATGTTGAAATTGACTGCTACAACCTGCCTACAAATCCGCCAAAGAGTTGAAGAAGTCATTAGCTGATTTCCCACTTTAAAAAAAAGGGGATACTGATTATTAAGAAACAAATGAAAGTCCAAATCAATCTCATTCCAGCATCATTTCATCTACATAACCGTAGAAGGGCAATCTGCAATGAGAGAACGCAATAAGTGCACAAGCATAGTGGAGCGAGTGTGCCTGTTTGCAGGCATTTCGGATTTCACACTCGAGCAAATGATATGTTGCGCTCGTTACTGTGCAGCCCCTATCTGCGGCGCGAGCACGCTCGTGGAAGTGCTTGGAACTTATAGACAGGAGCCTTTAGGATTAGGGTACTTGAAAGGTATCAAAAAGTGGGATGGTTTGGTAGGAGGAGGGATCCAATTAAATACAGGCTTTATCGCTGATGAAATAAATTATACAAAACTTGACTGGGTTTACAACCCGGGACCTACAACTTGTAAGTCGGGGCCGTTACCACTCGGCCACTACCGCTCTCAAAACGGTGATGGAACAAATCGAGGAAACCGGCATGTCTTTGATAAAAAATTCGAAGACATGTGACATTTACCAACCCGCACTGGACCCGCGTGTTGGATTACGGCCCATTCCCTCTCCTAGATAAGAAGCCTGAGTCATAGTTGTGGGAACATTATAAAGCTAATTAATATGCTATGCTTTGCATTCATCGCGGACTTCAACGCTTCCAAAGTACTTAAAAAACACACCAAGTTGACAATTTATAAGACTTCGTTTTTTGGCGGGTCAACAATGACACCGAGGTGCGGGCGAGGATTGCATTATCTCAAACAATCAAGCATTATTAGCTTTCGAGCATGCGAGCCTCACACACGGTCTTGTAGAATAAAAATATTGATCCAACTCAATCAGAATAAAGTAAATTACAAGAAAAAAATCAACAATGCTACAATAATCCGGGTTCAGCAAACGCTAAATGAACCTAGAAGCTAGACGCTAAACTTAATTAGGTACCATAAAAAGTTTGTATAGTAACGCCACATCATGCTTTTATTCAGACACTACTAAGTAACTACTCGTATTCAATCAATCAAAGCATTCATTTCAAATAATTCATTTACAGGCACACATTTTTTTCTTTCAGACATACATTTTTTTCTCAATTCAAATTGAAAAAAGAAAAATAATAATTATTTGCACATTCCAAACTCTCTTCTCCATAGAGCATATCTATATGAAGAAGAGGGTGCAAGAAACTCCATGGACACTCTTTTAAATAATATATAAAAAAAAAACAAAAAAAAAATGAAAAAAAAACTTATTAAATTTTTTTTCGTAAAAAATCTTTTTACATTGTTTTAGTCGCTTCTTTTATGCGAGAACAATGCAAATAAATTGAAATAAGCAGTAGTATAAAAATTTAAAAATGATTATATTATTACGAAGACATAGCTTAAAGGTCGTAGTATCCAAGTTAAAAATATTATTACAAAACCGGACAAGTGCAAGCCGGACTCAAGCACTGAGGGTTCCGTACAAACTTACCTATGAAAACAGTTCAATTCCCGAATTGAGTACGAAGATTTTTCCGAATTGCTAAAAAGGTTTTTTTTTTGTGACGTAACTACAAATTTACAGTTTTCAGATTTTTTTCTTATACTTGTGCTATGAGACCTTTCTTCATGCCAAATTTCAGGATTCTATTTCTAGGTCAACGGGAAGTACCCTATGAATTTAAATTCCTTTGAGAGTGTCAAAATACACGTTTTTTGCAACATAAACGGCCGTATCTTCGTTAACTTTGAAGTTTGTTTTTTTCAGCTTCAAGATAAAGGGTCTTGACAGAGGTTTTTTTTTAGTGTCTGGGAAAATCATCTTATGACAAATCTCGCTCTTGGGCGGAGCGAGAGATAGTGTCAGACTTTTACTGACTAAAAACCCACTCCTGTTCCTTCGTTGCCTTCGTCCTAGGGCGCGTGAATCCGGGGGGATTCACGCGATCGGCCGCCTCCTTTGCTAGCATTACTGCTTTGCAGATGGAGGCGACCGCCTGCCACTCCTACTCGCTCCGGACTATGGCCTGAACCAAGGCCCGGCGCGAGAGATTGCCGCCGCCGATTGCCCCCACGAGGACACGGCGTTGCTCTGCCCAAGCGGGGCACACCTCCACCGTATGCTCTACCGTGCCCTCAGGGCGGGCCACACAGTGGCGACACCCGGGCGTCGTTTCCGCACTAATCCGGTGCAGGAACTTCCCGAACTTACCGTGTCCGGTGATTACCTGCGTCATGCGGAAGGTGAGGACGCCGTGAGATCTTTCCAACCATACCTCAAAGAGGGGACTTACCGACATAATTGTGGCGTGCCCAATCCTATAAGGGTTCCGTTTTTTTTCCTTTTGAGGTATGGAACCCTAAAAAGGTATAAACAAACACTTTAATCACAGGTCCGATCGTGTGTGGAGTACTGCAGCCACATATGGGCTGGTGCTGCAAAATACCATTTGGGCAGCTATGGACCCAGTAAAAAGGCGTGCGAAGAGGCTGATTGTTGATCCAGATTTGGTTAAGGCCAATCTACAAAGCCCGGAGAACAGGCGTAGGGTAGCCAGCCTTTCGGTATTTTTTAGGATGCATTATGGAGAGTGTGTGCGAGAATTACATGAATTGATTCCGCCATCACCTTTCTACCATCGGACGTTTAGCGAGTATCCATCTTTATATTTTTAACACCTCTACTGACCGGAATAAGTGTTTCGCTTCGTCGTTTATATCGCGTATATCGAAGGACTGGAACAATTTGCCTGCTGCGGTCTTCCCGTCCAATTATAATCTGGGTGTCTTAGAATTTGCTCTGAATAAACTAATGAGCTTCATTATCAACGATTGAATCACTGCTTACCATCAGGTAGGATCGCAGTCAAGCACTGGTTTAATAAAAAAAAATCTTTCGCTCAAATTAAATTTGCAGGTCTATTCTCTCTATGGCTTTGTGAGGTCTGTGTAAAAGTCCACAGGTAGCCACAAGGATTCTATATTATTATCTAATGTAGCTGGCGGCCGCTGTTTCCTACCTTATTGTGTAGATTATCTTATCTCTCATACATGATGCATTGTGAATGTATCTCTTGCTTTGCCCGCGGCTATGAGAGAGATAATGGAAGTAGGATGAAGGAGTATCTACCTAGGTATAGATATTCACGAAAGTGAGTTAGTTTTTTAGCCTTACATATGCTTGTGGGTTCACGTGTATACTATTGCGATTTGTTTCAGTGTGCGAAAATAATTTATTTTGACAAAAAATTGTTTGGGAATCCACACGCATATCCAAAACCAATGCTTTGGAGAGATAGTATTCCCTGTTGGAGCCTGTTTCCTAATAGCTGCAACTTAGGGGTATTTAAGTCAAAAGTGAAATACTGAATAGATTACCTACTTCTAGGCAAGCGTGCTTCATCGTTGGTCACATCATCACCATTACCATCAGATTAGGTAGAGGTCAAACACCAAATCCACAATGAAAAAAACATTATTTATTTATTTTATAATTTATGTACACATAAATACGAAAGAAGATCCATTTTTATAAAAATTGTACAAAGGTACAGCTTATTTCTTTGCTTATCTGACATTACAAAATGTAGACGTCAGAAACAACCTGAAGTCATCAGGAATTCACAATGGCCATCACTGCTACTTCTCCTAGAGTAATCCCCACTCACTTATTATTACACGAAGTACTAGGGAAGCATAAAAGCGATGTATGTTATGACGTCATACAGGGAAGGCACAAAGCAACTTGGGCCTATTCGTATTGTGTGCCTTGACTCCATAAATCCGGCTTGTTTTAGCTTCAGCCACATGTCATTTCATTTTAGACGTCTTGGCTCTGGATGCAAGTATAGTGGCCTTTAGAGGAGCAAGGAAGGATATAGCACGGTGGATGGCACGTCGTGCCTTGATACTACAGTTGTATCTACAATACATTTTCAATCAAACTAGCTTCTGCCAGCGGCTTCACTCGCGTGTTATCTACACTAATATTATAAAGAGGTACTTGTGGTGGAGGTGAGGTAAAGTTTGTGTTTTTGTGTTTTTTTTTATTGCTATAATTTTTTCACCGATAGACAGCTGCTTTATCCCTGAGTGACATATGCTATATTTTACGTACGCGGGCGAAGCCGCGGGCAAAAGCTAGTTCAGTGTTAAGAAGCATAAAGTAGCTTTTGAGTTTCTTCATAATAAAAAAAATACAAATCTTTTCTCTTTATAATATTATTACTTGCTGACCCGGCAATCGCTGGTCTGCCATATAAATGCTTATTTGTGGAGAGGCACTTTCAGATATCTATGGGGCCACGCTTAACACCTAGGGGTACTATTTACCCCCTACGATTTATTCTCAAACTTAAAATATATATATACAAATAAAAAACCGGGCAAGTGCGAGTCGGACTTGTGCACTGAGGGTTCCGTAAAAACTTACCTATAAAAACATTTTAATTCCCGAATTGAGCTAAAAAGATTTTTTCGAATTGCAAAAAAAGTTTTAGTTTGTGAAGTGACTTCAAATTTACAGTTTTCAGATTTTTTTCTATAATATATCTTGTGCTATGAGACCCTGCTTCATGTCAAATTTCAGGATTCTAGGTCAACGGGAATTACCCTATGAATTTTGATTCCCTTGAGAGTGTCGAAATATACGTTTTTTGCGACATAAACGGCCGTATTTTTTTTTCGTTAACATACAAGTTTGATTTTTTCACCGCTTCAAGGAACCGCAGACCTGAGTATATGGTTTTAATTTCGACTCGATACCTTAACGCGTTCTTGAGATAAAAGATCTTGACATACAGACAGACAGACAGGCAACAAAGTTACCCTATACAAGATAAAAAAGATCATTGAAACTATACTAATTTGCTTCCTATTCCAAAATAATGCCTATAGATACTTAACCCGATCAAAACTACCATTTCAATCGGCAGTTATCTACATGATTGATCCTCACAAAACTCCAAAAATAGCCTCACATTACATAGCACGAAAAAAATCAAGGTAACATCGGCTATCAGGGATAGTTTTGAGTTTCGTGAACACTAAAATTTCCATTTCGCTCGCGACCGTTTAAGACCAGTGAATGGTCTCTATTGTGCTGGGCCCATTGTGTTTTTCTATTGACCGACGGCTCATACGAGAAATGGCTGCAACGTTCATGGATTTCAATTACTATTCTGACTATGTAACTGAAATTGCCGGATTAGTTATTTTAATAGACTATTGGGCTGGCCGGGATTAGCTTTTAGTGTAATTGAATTGCTTTTCGTTTTAAAAAGAATTGAATGTGTAAATGGGTGCATGTCGGGGCGAGTTTTTTCTTCGTTTTCCATTGAAACGCCGTTTCGTGCGAGTTGGGTTGGTGATGTTTTTTCAAAACATTTTAAGAATGGCAAGACATATTTACAAGAAGCTGGTGGAATCATAATAGTGCCGTTGATTTGTTGGATTCGTTATTTTAGTTTTTATAATCATGAGATTTGATTGTTAATTTGTATGTAATATTTATTGTTTATTTATTTATTTAACAATTTATGTACACACAATAATAAAAGAAAAGAAGAAGGAAACAGAAGAAAGGTACAAAGGTGATGTTTATTTTCTAAAAAAATCTCTTCCAGCATACCAGCGAAAGGAGAGTTGGAGAAAATAGAGATGCAGACACTATGTGTAGAAGTAAAATAAAAATTGGTACACACAAAATACATAGTTAACAATGAAATAATATAACATCCAAAAAATAAATAAAAAAAGATATACTACTATAATTATATAAATTTTATGTATTATATTTTTTTTTGTTATTATATATTATATTTATTATTATTATATTTACTATTTAATTATTTTGTTGTATATCTTTTCTATTTAATTACCATTAAGTTGCACCTACCATGTTATGTTTCTGCACCACCATAAGGTTGACTGGTAGAAAAATAGTTAAGGCATTAAGTCCGCCATGTGTGCCGCCGTGACGTTGAAGCTTCGTCGACAATTTCATAGTTTTGTATGTAAGCTTCACGCAGGCGTACACCAAGCGTATAATGACGAATAAGCATATATGAAGCTACGCGTTCGAGGACAACAGGCCTAATAGGTTTTCCGGGTCTGGATGTCTTGTGTATGTGAGTTTACATGCTTGTGAACGCATCCACGATACAAGAGTTATTTCTTGTATGAGGCAATATTTTTGATGAAAGAAAGAAGAAAGAAAGAAGTAGTTACTGATGGTTGGACGGCGTGCTATGGGTAGGTCGCCGTCCGACCTTCCAGTAATTGTCCAGACCGAGCCCACGTCGTACACTGCGCGTAATGTTGCACGTGAGCCTCAAGGAGATGTCAGCTTGCTGGAGCCATGGCTTGTGCGAAAGTGAACCGTGGGGCCTTGGAACGAAGGCAAAGAAGGAATAGGAGTGAGTTTTAGTCAGTAAAAGTCTGATACCTCCTCCCGGCCCAAGGACGAGAGATGTCATTAGATGATTTTCCACCTAAAAAATAAGCTGCATATGGTTGGGACCCTAGGGTCCTGGACCTTAAGAAGGCGTACGAAGGGCGAAACCAACTCGCAGAGGCCCTTTTTTATGGAACGTGGTTTCATATCAACCTACAAATGATCCCTGTATACGTGAAGCAAGTACACTCAAGGACAGCCCCACATTGATAAGATACTATGGCGACATATGGAAATAAATATATAGGGCTAAGATTTCGGAATGCTTTAGTAGACTGGTTACTAAGAATTATAAATTAACGAAGGTAAGTAAATTATTTGAAGACTCGGCCCTGGTGCGAAAGGCAACGAAGGAACAGGAGTGGGTTTTTAGTCAGTAAGAGTCTGACATTATCTCCCGCGCCGCCCAAGAGCGAGGCATGTCATAAGATGATTCTCCCACCGAAAAAAAAGACCAAGTTAGGAAATATCATACTGAGACGGCGCGTAGTGCTCCACGCGCGCCTCAAAGAGATGTCACCAAAACGGTAGGGTCTCAACAGGGCCGAAGCCTGCTGGGCCATGACTTCAGAAAGGGAATCCAGTGATCCTGGAACGCAAAAACAAAGAAGGAACATATGTGTGATTTTAGTCAATAAAAGTCTAACACAATAATTTAGATGTCTTCAAGGCTAGAGTGAATAGGCTCTTAATAAACTAGTGCGCCTGACCATCAATGATTGTATCTCTGCTTACCGTCAGGTGCGATCGCAGTCAAGCACTGGTTTACTGTAATAAAAAAAAAAATCACGCCTTCTGGCCCCGCCCGCGGCGAGAGAAGTCATCAGATGATTATCCACATTAAAAAAAAAGTTAGAAAATATCATTCAGTTCAGTTTATATACCACTATGAACAAAAACAGATCAATAATAAAGAAAATATACATAAACCATATGGAAGGCTACACACTAACTTTCCTCGTAATCATCATTAACAGCCTTATTCCACCCTCGCCACGTGAAGGCCTCCCCTATCACAATCAGAACCATTGATTCATCTTCCATATTAACAATCCTAATGGGGAACCTACGTAGGCAAGTACATACATCGTTACTATCCTAAGTGCCAATATGATCTCATTCGGCAAATTGATTCTTGACAGAACAATGATTGCAAATTAATCAATTAACATAGCTGTAAGCTTCGTGACTCGATTATTTAGTGATGGGTAAGTATGTTCGAGTAATTAATTATTAACAGTACATAGTAACCTAATCTCATTATATGATGTAATTAGTGAATATCTATTTGATTGTTGATGACAAGTGCCTAATTGTTTACGTGATGCTTCGTATATAGAGTTGGTATATACCGGATATATCTATAATGTTAATTAATGTAACTTGATGGACATTCAACCTATACGTACAATACGTTTTGGCAACACTTTTATTGTATGTACAGCTAAGGAGTGGAATTCCCTGCTGGATTTGCTGTGTTTTCTGATGGCTACAATCTAGGGGTATTTAAGTCAAGAGTGAATAGGTTACTAGGCAAGCGTACTCCATCGTTCGACTGACCTGTCTAGTGGTTAGTGGCCCTGACTGCTAAGCCAGAGGTCGTGGGTTCGATTCCCACTAAGAACAAATGTTTGTGTGACGAGCACAATCATTTGTTCTGTGTCTGTGTGTAATTTATCTATAATATGTATGTATTTAGAAATATATAAGCATGTTTATCAGTTCTCTAGTACTCATAACACAAGCTCTGCTTAGCTTAGGGCTAGACGGCGTTGTGTGATAGTTGTGGAATATTATTATTAATATCGTCGTCCACATCATCGCTTACTATAGTGGTCATACGCCAGCCTATGAATAATGATTAAAAAAAAACCTTATCCTTACATATTATAAAACTACATTTCCCATAGTGTCTGTCTGTCTGTCTGTATGAACGCGATAAACTCAAAACTACTGATCTTATTTTCATACAGTTTGCAAAATGATCCATGGGTAAGGTTAAGTATAGCATATAGTAGCATGTAGTTATGCATGGCAAAGCATAGTCGGCCTTATAATGTTCCCACTACTGGGACTCTGGTCTCCTCTCTAGGAGAGGGAATGGGCCGTAATCCACCACGCGGGCCCATTATGGGTTTTTTTTTTTTTTTTTTATTGGGTGGGAAAATCATCCTAATGACATCCCCGCTCTTGGGCGGAACGGGAGATAGTGTCAGACTCTTACTGACTAAAAACCCACTCCTGTTCCTTCGTTGCCTTCGTCCCAGGGCCCCGGGTTCCGCTTTCACACTACCCGTGGCCCCAGTAGGCTTCGACCCTGCTGGGCCCCTACGATTTGCTGACATCTCCTTGAGGCGCGCGTGGAACAAAACGCGCCGTCGACGACTTGGGCTCGGTCCGGACGGTCAGACGGCGAGCCACCCATTGCTCGGCGTCTGCAAGCCCGCGCCTACGGTGGCCGGAAATCGGGATCGGAATCCCGGCGGCGGTTGGAGCGTAAGGACCGTTGCCTCACGCGATCGGCCGCCTCCTTAGCTAGCATTACTGCTTCGCAGAAGGAGGCGACCGCCTGCCACTCCTCCTCGCTCCAGAGCATGGCCTGAACCAAGGCCCGGCGCGAGAGATCACCGCCGCCGATTGCCCCCACGAGGACACGGCGTTGCTCTGTCCAAGCGGGGCACACCTCCACCGTGTGCTCCACCGTGTCCTCCGGGTGGGCCACGCAGTGGCGACACCCGGGCGTCGTTTCCGCACGAATCCGGTGCAGGAACCTCCCGAACTTACCGTGTCCGGTGAGGACCCGCGTCATGCGGAATGTGAGGACGCCGTGAGGTCTTTCCAACCACGCCTCAAAGAGGGGACTTACCGCCATAATTGTGGCGTGCCCAGCACGGGGTCGCGACAGTCGCTGTCGCCATTTCTCCATGAGAACTCGCCGGAGCTCTGTCCGCCATGCTGCGACTTGTCGCGGCAGCGGAGTTTCGGGCCCATTATGGGTTGGTGGATGTCACATGTCTTCGAATTTTTGGTTCTAGGATATGCCAGTTTCCTTACAATGTTTTCTTTCACCGTTTGGAGACCAGTGGTGATGAAATAAATTACACAAAGAAATGCGGCTGGCTGGGTTTGACCCCAGAACCTACAACTCGTAAGTCGGGGCAGTTACCACACAGCCACCACTGCTCAACCATAGATAATAGGTTTAGTTGTTTATTACAATAAACTATTGTCCCGCCCCCTTCGCACGGGTGTTAGAAATCTTTGAAATTTTCGCCTTTTTTTCTGCTATAATGTGCATGTGTGTGTGCTTAATAAACTAGTGCGCCTGGCCATCAATGATTGCATCTCCGCTTACCATCAGGTGGGTCAAGGTCATTAAATTGATATAAACCAGTGCTTGACTGCGATCCCACCTTATGGCAAGCAGAGATGCAATCATTGATGGTGAGGCGAAATTAGTTTATTAAGACCCTATTCACTCTAGCCTTGAAGACACCTAAATTATAGTTAGACGGGAAGACCGCAGCAGGCAAACTGTTCCAGTCCTTCGATGTACGCGAGTATGTAGTATAGATATGAATCTACCCCAATTAACAAACTACATTCATCTGTTTGTATCTTAGAAAGAAAAATCCAGCTACATAAAGAACCAACACTCCATTTATCCTGTAACCAAGTCACTAATCTACAAAGCCAGCCTCAACAAATCACTGCCAATACCGAAACAGGAAAACAAAACACTCTCTCTATATCTCCGCAAGATCTTAGTCCACATCAAGATGTACACATATGTATCATAGTTTAAATCAATAACCTGGCTATTGTTCCTGTTCACAACACATATAATATGTGGCCGGTAAATCTTGTGCGGATGTTGAAAGCCGGCTTAGATTAGGACGCGTTATTGAGCCGTACGTCTTGTGGTCCGCACTCGACACCCAGACACCGAGATGGGACAAGATGCTGGTTGATAGACTGCAACTATCATTGAAATTTTAGTTACTTAGTATTTTTTTTATTTATTGTTTGAGAATGAAGGTAAATATTAACATAGGGCTTGTATAATACGTAATTAAAATTTCCACATTTAGATGTTATGGTCCAGAACCGATACTAAAATGGGACAACATGCTGCTTCGATGTTTTTCTTCATTGTCTATATATGTGTTTGCTAAATACACATGCTTTCATTTACTCCGTTCTTGATGCTCCAAAAAAAAAAATTATTGTTAATTGGTAATCCATTATATATTTGACTCTAAAAAAGAGTTTGACCCCTGAGTTTGTTTTGGTGTTTCTTCTCAGGGTAGTGAGCTAGGAAACATCGGCCTCATCTAGTTTAAACTGACGAAAAAATCGATGTATAAAAGTGTTTTTTCAAAATAAATATCATTCATCTTTTACCCAATTTTTGTATCTGTGTTACTCATTTACTGGTTTTCCGAAACTACTGATCCCAATTCTCAGTAACTGCGACGTCGCACGTTACCTACACTAGCTAGAAGTGTAGCTACGATAATAAATTAGTGCTTCGCCTACATTCATGCCTACGATGAATAAATGATTAGAATATGACAAAACAGTTTGTCAAATATGCAAAGATCCCCGATGGGACATGTTCCAGTAAGCTTGTCTCTGTACTGTCACAGTATTATTTTGCATTTCAAATTCAAAATTACTAACTCGCACAATTTACTGTACACACATTTGTGCCGATTGGATATTATGTAGTTTCACCAAGATAAATACATACGTATTGCTGAATTTGATCATATGCTCGTATTTTTCATAGACTAAATATTTTTATCATGTTTTTAAAGTTGAGTGTGAAGGTTGTTTCAAGGTTTAAAATGAAAATATCATGTCGACATTCCCAAAACGTAGGACAGAAATTGACTTAAACAAAAGTTGAGAAGACCGAAACACCAGTACCCGGAAGCTAATTATGTACAACCCGAAAAAAAAACAATCAACAATAAAAAATCTAAGCTCGAATGAGGCGTGAACTTCACGCCCATACGGCATGAAATTATTAATTCCGTAGTCCGTAATAACGGTGCGACACATCGACGACCGCGACAATTGAATGAGCGGCGACCGGACGGACCGTTCGCCCAGCAATCCATTATGCAGATTACTGGTCCGATTGCGGCATTGTCGTCGCCCCGCCAGTATTACGGACCCAATGCGTACCCAATGCACGCCGACCTCCGCGATCCATTTTATGGATATTGCGTCGTTGGATTATCCATTGATTGATGACTTGCAACCGAACGCGAAAAGCTGATTTGGCTTGTTTTGTTTTCAGTCACTGTGGATTAATAAACAGTAACACGGAAACTGTAAATTGGGAGAGACAATCTTGTGTTTCATACAAATTGGATACAGGCGGAAAATTAAGGAATTGCCTTTACCGCTGTATTTTTTTTTTGTTTTAATATACTTTAAAAAATACACGTTGGCCTGTTTCAATTATTGTAAGTACTGGTAGGTACTACATGACAGGGGTGTGAATGAACGAAAGAGTTACTGTGACACTCGCGAGGGCAACTGAAGGAACACTGTTTTAGTCTGTAATAGTTTGACAAATCCTCTCGCTCCATCCAGAGTTCCGAATCAAAGTCATTTGATGATTACCCACGAAAAAAAGAAACAAAGAAACAAAAACTTAAATGTTAAACAATAATGTGTGACTCACCAAATAGGTTTAGTTAAACAGAGTGCTAGACAACTACAAAGTAGTTGCCTGACGCTGGTTTTCAGCCGAACCAAAAACCGAACCGAAAAAAGGGTAACTATGGAGTTTCTTGCCGGTTCTTCTGCATAGGAAACGACCAATTTGGAACCATGCACTAGCTTCTGACGTTTTATAAGTGCCCATATAGGCCATGTGAAATATATTTTTATTTTACATGGCCTACATGGGCTTTTTTCGGGCTTTTGAATTTGAATTTAAACCTTGAGTGAAACAAAAAATAATCACCTTATTACGTCTCGCCTACGTCATAAAAGGAAGCTTAGTGCAAAATTTCACATTCATACGTTGATGTCAGTCAGTCAGTTTATATTAAGGTGCTGCCTAGGTGTTAGCGAAAACGAGCAGTACCATCGGATTCTACTTATCCAGTCATTAACGTACTAAGACCTAGTTAGCAACTAGACTGATAACTAGACTGAGGTTCTAAGACTACGCATATTTCATAGTGTAGGTGCTAAGATATCTTTGTGTGTTCAGCGAACATAATGAGGGAGATTCTGAGTATGGATAAAGTAAAACATTAATTTTGCACGGTACAAGCCGCGGGCTGGTTACAGAGCCAGTTACAATTTGCTAACTGTAACTACAGTTAATACAAGTTGAACTATTTGAGTAGCTACTTCTAGTTTGATTAATATATAATTTTGTAGGTTCGAGAAAGAACATTAAAAGTATGATGGCAATAGGGGATAAGGTTACACAGTTAACTTAATAAGGTGAGTGCAGAATATATAAAAAAAAACCCCCAAAACATAGGTAGCGACATCTATCTCATCATATAAGAACTTTTTTTTATATGTATTAGTGAGGAACCTACCACGCCAAACTTAAGTGGCAATGGGCAGGGCACATTGCTCGCAGAACGGATGGCCGTTGGGGCCGAAAGGTTCTGGAATGGCGACCACGTACCGGAAGACGTAGCGTTGGAAGGCCTCCTGCAAGGTGGACCGATGACCTGGTAACGGTTGCGGGAGTACGATGGATGCGAGACGCACAGGACCGTTCATTGTGGCGACACTTGGGGGAGGCCTATGTCCAGCAGTGGACGTCTTTCGGCTGAAATGATGATGAATGATGATGATGATGAGGAACCTCTGTGTCTGAACTAGATAATAAAATCCGTATTTCAGACATCAGCGCTCTCCTCTAGATCTATGCACCGATATGCAAATATAGGTAAAGAACTACAACTTTAGATTAAAGGTACCAATTCAAGACAATTTAAAAAGCATTTAAAAATTAAAAGAAATACATGCATTAGAAATTAAAATTACAATATAGAATTAAAATACAATAAGAAAATTAAATTAAACTAATAAACAAATTATTAAATTAAATGATCAAATTATAAAATCATATTATACAATTAAGACATTCAATCAAATTGTTAAATTAATTGGATTAGGATCATTAAAAAATTAAATTAAAATAAATGAATAAGTGAATTAACGACCTCCTGTGTGTAATGTTTGGCTGAGTCAGTATGTGAGGAAGGGTGAGTAGAAAAACTACTGTGCTATTGAAAATAGGTTTTCGGTTTCGTCATAACTTAGTTTGTGAATGTAGCTAATTAAAGTAGTTTTACATTTTTTTCTATTTCAAGGATATCTGTATCTGTTTTCTTATTTATTCTCTCATACAGAAAAGGGCCTAAAAAACAAAAGAATTTGCGAGCGTATGGGTGTTTGAATGTCGTTGGTTTAGTTTAATGCAATAACATTTCGTCTACGCTTAGACATATCAGTGGACCTGTCATATTCCGTGTAAGCATGCTGACACATGACTGCTTGAAGTATAAGAGCTGCCGGACCGTGAGAACTTCACAGGATTGATATAGAAGGTACGTCGGAAATCGATAAGGCTGAAACGGACAAACTTTCAAAATTGCTCGTTGAGCAACTTCTAACGATTTTACTATAGTTTTCGACGCACCGCCCCACACAGTAATACAATACTGGATTACTGACTGAACAAGCGCTAGATAGACTCGCTTTATCAGTTTTGGCTCGGTTGCATGTCGTAACTAACTAACGCTTTTTCTCACGTCCTCTTGATGTACCTTGCAGGTCGCATCTAAAGACTAACACTTTTCCTCACGTCCTCTTAATGTACCTTGCAGGTCGCATCTAAAGACTAACGCTTTTCCTCACGTCCTCTTGATGTACCTTGCAGGTCGCATCTAAAGACTAACGCTTTTCCTCACGTCCTCTTAATGTACCTTGCAGGTCGCATCTAAAGACTAACACTTTTCCTCACGTCCTCTTAATGTACCTTGCAGGTCGCATCTAAAGACTAACGCTTTTCCTCACGTCCTCTTAATGTACCTTGCAGGTCGCATCTAAAGACTAACGCTTTTCCTCACGTCCTCTTAATGTACCTTGCAGGTCGCATCTAAAGACTAACGCTTTTCCTCACGTCCTCTTAATGTACCTTGCAGGTCGCATCTAAAGACTAACGCTTTTCCTCACGTCCTCTTAATGTACCTTGCAGGTCGCATCTAAAGACTAACGCTTTTCCTCACGTCCTCTTAATGTACCTTGCAGGTCGCATCTAAAGACTAACGCTTTTCCTCACGTCCTCTTAATGTACCTTGCAGGTCGCATCTAAAGACTAACGCTTTTCCTCACGTCCTCTTAATGTACCTTGCAGGTCGCATCTAAAGACTAACGCTTTTCCTCACGTCCTCTTGATGTACCTTGCAGGTCGCATCTAAAGACTAACGCTTTTCCTCACGTCCTCTTGATGTACCTTGCAGGTCGCATCTAAAGACTAACGCTTTTCCTCACGTCCTCTTGATGTACCTTGCAGGTCGCATCTAAAGACTAACGCTTTTCCTCACGTCCTCTTGATGTACCTTGCAGGTCGCATCTAAAGACTAACGCTTTTCCTCACGTCCTCTTGATGTACCTTGCAGGTCGCATCTAAAGACTAACGCTTTTCCTCACGTCCTCTTAATGTACCTTGCAGGTCGCATCTAAAGACTAACGCTTTTCCTCACGTCCTCTTAATGTACCTTGCAGGTCGCATCTAAAGACTAACGCTTTTCCTCACGTCCTCTTAATGTACCTTGCAGGTCGCATCTAAAGACTAACGCTTTTCCTCACGTCCTCTTGATGTACCTTGCAGGTCGCATCTAAAGACTAACGCTTTTCCTCACGTCCTCTTGATGTACCTTGCAGGTCGCATCTAAAGACTAAAGCTTTTCCTCACGTCCTCTTGATGCACCTTGCAGGTCGCATCTAAAGAATCTCCTTAAATCCCTTCCCCACTCCACGGATTTCTACTCCTACTCCTTCACTGCGCACGCAGTACGGTTATGGAATTCACTACCGCCTGACATTAGGGGCTGCCAAACTCTTGCAGTTTTTAAAAGTAGAGTGAAAGAACACATCTTTCTATTGCGTCATATTTGCATATTAGTTTGTATGTATTCGTTTTATTATATTATTTAGTATGTATTTTTGTCATATTTATTTAACTAAGTGTACGTATATAATTATAATAATATATGTTTTTTTGCATGTTATATTATTTCATTGGTAACACAGACACTAACAGTGTCTACATCTCCATTTTCTTCCAACTCTCCTTTCGCAGGTGTGCTGGAAGAGATTTCTTTAGAAATAAGCAACACCTCTGTACATATTTTTCTGTTTCCTTCTTTTGATCTTTTATTTTATGTGTGTACATAAATAGGTAAATAAATAAAAAAGTTCGAAATCCTGCATCACGTTTAGAGTTCTCCGTGCGATTTGAACATACACAACAATCTTAAATCCAGTTGCCCAAACCAAGCATAACAGCCGTCTGGTTTTTTTTTTCGGTGGGAAAATCATCTAATGACAAATCTCGCCCTTAAGCGGATCGGGAGATAGTGTCAGGCTTTTACGTTTTTTTTTTCAGACCCTGCTGGGCCCCTACAATTGCTGACATCTCCTTGAGGCGCGCGTGGATCAGTATGCGCCGTCGACAACTTGGGCTCGGTCCAGACGGTTACCGGACGGTCGGACGGTGAGCTCGTTTATAGAAGATTTTGGAATACAACAGTGATTCAGTTTGTATTATGATCTTATGTAGAGAATGCTAGAATGAACGGAGCGCGCTATAAAAGTGTAACATTTTATCTAACTACGCTACGCACCTCCAATCAATAAGATTGAATGTTGTGTTGTGGATAACATGTTACGAATTTTTACACGGGGCCCCTGCAGGTTGGGGGCCCCGTATAATTGATACGGCGGTAGCTACGCCCCTGGTGCGAAGTGAAGTGTTACTAACATAGTTTTAAATCATGTTTGCTAACAAAATAATTTAATATAAGTAGTTATTTAAGTATGTTAGTGTATAAGGTATTTATGATATACCCGAAATAAATAAATTATTATTATTAAATCTTCAGTGATTTTACACTCGATATTCCATGCAGTTTAGTAAATAAAAACCTGATATGAGGTGTGGTCTGACCGCCAGCGAGCGCCGGTAGCGGTGGCGTGCGCGGTCACCGACTGCGTCTCCCAATCCCCGAGGATTTAGTTTACCCCGATGCTTCGGCTCCACTTCATCCCCGACCGAGGCTGGAAGTCATGAATACATAATTATTTCTCGGCTATTAATATTTTTACCCGCCCCCGTGGCGTTGATTGCCTTTTGAATTTATTACTAACCTCGCGATAGGCCATTTTCGTATTTATTAAGACCACCTGCCATGCCCACGGCGCGCTGCTCTCTCAGTGAATTATGAGCCAACGGATTTTGCTAATAGAATATTTTATTTCGCCAGTCTCTCTGTGGCTAAGCGGATTTATTTTCGCGAATATTGTACTGCAAGTATGGAGCGGGGTTTCGGATAGATTTGATTTCCTTGTGTGCGAGTAATGTGAGCCGATTGCGATTTTAAATTGTAATGCGCATTTGTATGGCGCGATTAGATGTACGAAATATGGATACGCAGATTAATAATAAGTACCACAACTTTCACACAACGCCATCTAGTCCCAAACTAATCAAAGCATGTGCTATGAGTTCTAGACAACTAATAAACATACTTATATATTTCTAAATACTTACACACATATTATAAATAAATTACACCCAGACACAGAACAAATGATCGTGCTCATCACACAAACATTTGTTTTCGGTGGGAATCGAACCCACGACTTCCAACATAGCAGTCAGGGCTACTGACCACTAGACCATCAGGCCTATCAAAAAGATTAAGAAGTAGTAAAAAACCGTAAGGTGATTTATTGGAAGCAGGGGCGGATTAGCCATGTAGCAAGAGTAGCAAATGCTACAGGCCCCGCGCGTTTGGGGGCCCCGCGCGTTCAGGGATCCCGCACTTGAACTTAAAAAAACTAGTCAAAATATTTGTACTGCGTGAAATCTAAATACAGCTGATTTCTTTGGATGTGATGTGATAGTCACTTTCTCCAGACTTTCCTCCAAATAAACTACAGAATAGAACATCTCTTAGAATTGCCCCATCATCGTACTTATTACGCCACTGATCTTAAAATAGCCTTGTTCAAGCTAATTCTTAAAAGGGTTACCTTTAGCCAGCAGCTTCCCGCGTGTGAAGCCGCTGACTAAAGCTACTTAATTTTAATATGTGTAGCCTCGGTTAAGCGTATTTTTAATAACCCTACTAAGAATAAGCTCAAACAAGGTTTTTAGGGAACTATATATTTTGTGTGTTTAAGTGAATATTACATAGACAGTGAGTAGTGACTTATGGCTCTGAAACGTGGTCGTTCACAATACGCCCTTGGTTAAATTTGCTACAGGCCCCGCCGGCTTAATCCGTCACTGATTGCGCGGGCTGCGGATTGTTCGAAGGAGCTACCGCAGCCCGCGCAATAATGAGTAACTAAAGGGCCACGCTGAGTTTTAGTCAGTAAAAGTGTGACACTCCCGCTCTACCCGTTATAAAAAATAAGGTAAAGGAAGACTAGCTGCTACTAGCGACTTCGCCTGCTTGGAAGTAGGAAATATAGGGTGTCCCAAAATTAACGCAAGATTTGAATTAAATAGCAAGATTGAAGAAAATACCGGTTTTTTTTTTGGGGTTTCCAACACTTTCTTGCACATATGGCGGTAAAGTCAAATCTTGTGTTAATTTTGGGACATCGTTTAGATTATGATTGAATAAAAACTTTATACGACACTTAGTGATAAAGTACCACTCTGATGGCAAAAGAATTTATTAAATCGGCGCAGTAGTTTTTGAGTTTTTTCATTGCAAACAACAATACAAATATTTCCACTTTAATATTAGTAAATATGATTTGTTTGCACTCTATACAATTTTTTAAGACAACATTGTAACTTAAGCAACAAGGTTCCAACGTTGTTGCTTAAGTTTGCAAAGGGCAAGGGGCAACTGAAGGAACACAGCCATCCTGTGATCCTTCAGTCGCCTCGCGCGTAAAGCGTGTCAATATATGTGAGGCTTTACCAGGCTTTACTTACTAAAACCCATCTGTGAGGAAACAAACAGTCCCCCAACATCACACGCAACGCTCAACTCAACGGTGCCCTGTGTTCCGCTGTACAACGCATGTACGTAACGCGGGATACGTTTTTGGACAATTTGACATTGTCCCCTAATGTTTCTGAGGCTTTGAAGTCAGACACTCGCTCCATCCAGAACGGGAGGAGTTATTTAATTATTTCCATTATAATAACAACTAATACCACTTGTATTTTTTTTAATCATGTTTATTTTCCGTTCCGAACGAATACCAACAACTTTAATCTGGCACAGTCAGCTCAGTCAAACTTAATCACAATAAATTTTAAATGAGTCCAAACAAATACCAGTGGTATTAGTTATTGGTACTAAAATAGAATAAATAAAAAAGACATAAAAATAAGGAGTCTTTATTACTTTTCTTTTCCTAATAATGATTATTAACATACCATAAAATTAGTTTAAACAAATATAATAATTGAAAGTATTCTTCATCATCATTTCAGCCGGACATAAGCCTAAGCATAAGGCCAAGTGTCGCCATAACGACTGGTTCTGTGCGTCTCGCATCCATCGGATTCCCGCGACCCACACTAGGTAATTGAAAGTATTTTGGTCTTACAATTCTTTTTTAATGCTTAACGTTGCTGTTAATCGAAACGGCAACTCATACTTCCTTGTTAGGTAAGGTAGGTCATGTATTGAATGCTTATGGTTTTTTGACTCAGAGTCTCAAGGTCAAGGTTACCGATTTAATATTGGATTGGTATGAGCTGCATACTGAGCACTTTTTATATTATGCCCATTGTCAATATCTGTGTACTCAATTCATAAATATGTATGAAGTTTTTTATACCCCGTAGAGAGTTTTTTTTTTCATCTCCTCATGGCGTTGTGGTTTAGGAATTTGACTCTCATGCGACTTCGAAGGGCAAGTACCAATGTTAACTTTTCAATTCATACGTACTTTTCTTAGTTTGTCTAGGACCAAAGAGATTTAAAGTTGAATATATTTAATGTCTATATCTAAGACATTAGTGACACTTCGAGCCTCGGGAAGCACGTAAAGCAGTTGGTCCCGGTCGTCAGATATAGATCTTTGATAATCGTTACAGGTAGGCAGATGCCATAAAATCTGACAAAGAGTCTATCAAAGGAGTATCGTGTTGCCCAATCACTGGGTTGTGGAGGTCAGATAGGCAATCACTCCATGTAAAACATAGGTATTCAGCCGCATCCAGTTAGACTGGAAACCGACTCCAAGCTAGTTGGAAAAGGGCACGGGATGATGATCATTGAGAGAGGTTTTTTTAAACGTCAGCATACACTAGGAATCATTCCTGTATCGCAAGTGCAAGTGAGCCCTTTTAAACGTTGGCCTACCCTAGGAATTATTCCTGTATCGCAAGAGCACCACAGCATACCTATGTCCCTTCAGTAGTCTTTTGCATTCTAGGACCACGAGTATCTCATAACAAGTTCCCTTGAAATAATTTCCAACTATCACGCGAGCAAAACCGGTAGTAAAAACGAGTAGTTTCATAAAACAATACATCATAATACCAAATGGCTCAACACTATTCGGCTCTAAGCTAGCAATATCAATTTTCCGTGAGTACATACCGCCAGTATTGGGCACAACGGTCCTGATTGCAAAGTGTTGCCAGTTAACTGATAAACAGCGGTGCATCCGCAAATGTTTGTGGATTGCTCTCATTAACGGAATGAGGGCGCTAATATAAGTGCTAACTGTTTTACCGAGTGTGAGCTTCAACAAAGAGATAGTTGCGCTCGCTTGGAAATAAAGGGAAGCTGGTTGGCTGGCTGGAAATGTTAGTGCGTTCACAGGTAATGAAATGTTGAATGCACGATTTGCGCATGGAGATGCAATGCCGAGGCGAAACTCCGCTGCCGCGGCAAGTTGCGGCAACAGAGTTCCGGTGAGATCTCATGGTGAAATGGCGACAGAGTCTGTCGCAACCGAGTGCTTGGCACGCCATAATCTTGGCGTTAAGTCCCCTCTTTGAGGAGTGGCTGGAGCGGCAACATGGCGTCCTCACACACGACATGGCAAGTGCGAAAGGTTCCTGCATCAGATTCAGGCGGAAAAAACGTCCGGGTATCGGGCCATTATGTGGACCACCTGAAGGACACGGTGGAGCGAGCTTTCGCGCCTGGCCCTGGTTCAGGCTATAGTCCGGAGTGAGGAAGAACGGCAGGCGGTCGTCTCCTTCTGCGAAGCATTAATGCTAGCGAAGGAGACCGCACGCGTGAGGGAACGAACGTCTTCACACCCCAGCCGCCGAGATTCCGACCCCGACTACCAGTCACGATAGACGCGGGTTTACGGACGTTAAGAAATGTGTAGCTCGCTGTCCGGCCGTTCGGTAATTAACCGGACCGAGCCCAGTCGTCAACAGCGCGTAGTGATCCGATAATCAGAGAGATGTCCGCAAACCGAGCGGGCATCAGCTCAGCAGGGCCAATGCCCACTAGCTAGGACCGTGGCGAATTTCTGAAGGGAAACCCGTACTCCTAAAACGCAAAGGGCAGCTGAAGGACACAGGTGTACAGTAAAAGTCTGACGCGCCCTCTCGCTCCGTCAAGGGGAGAGATGTCATTGGATGAAATCCACCCTTTAAAAAACCGGGCAAGTGCGAGTCGGACCCGCGCACTGAGGGTTCCGAACAAACTTACTTATGAAAACAGCTCAACTCCCGATTGAGTTACGAAGATTTTTCCTAAACGCAAAAAGTTTTTTTTTGTGACGTAACTAAAATTTTACAGGTTTTAGATGTTTTCCGATACTTTTGCTATGAGACCTTGATTCATGCCAAATTTCAGGATTCTAGGTCAACGGGACATACCCTATGAATTTTGATTCCTTTGAGAGTGTCGAAATACACGTTTTTTGCGACTTATAGGGCTGTATCTTTTCTTTCGTTAATGCAGAAGTTTGATTTTTCATAGTTTCCGCAGACCTGAGTATATAATTTTAATTTAAACTCGATACCTCCACGCGTTCCCGAGGTAAAGGGTCTTGAAAGTCAGACGGTCAGACTGATAGACGGACAACAAAGTGATCCTATAACTGTTTCGTTTTTTCCTTTTAAGGTACGGTACCCTAAAAAGGTTATGAAATGTTGCTATGTCAAGTTTGACTGGCCTGTTGGTCTGGTGATCAGTGGTCCTGACTGCTATGCCAGAGGTCGTGAGATCGATTCCCACCCAGGACAAATATTTGAGTGATGAGCACGATCATTTATTCTGTGTCAGGGTGTAATTTATGTATTATATGTATGTATTTAGAAACCTTTATGTATGTTTATCAGTTGTCTAGTACTAAACTATGCTTAATAATAATAAAAACAAATTTTCACTATTTGCTGTCATTGTCGTAGTTAGTAGTATTCACATCATCATCATCATCATTTCAGCCGATAGACGTCCATATGTGGGACATAGGCCTCCCTCAAGCGTCGCCACAAAGAACGGTCCTGTGCGTTTCGATCTATCGGATTCCCGCAACCTTTATCAGGTCATTGGTCTACCTTGTAGGAGTCCTTCCAACGCTACATCTTCTGGTACGCGTTCGCCACTCCAGAACTTTTCGGCCCCAACGGCCATCTGTCCTGTGAGCAATATGCCCTGCGCATTCCACATCACTTAGCATCATTTCTGTATATATTATTAGTCGCAAGTGACCGTTTCGGGGGCCCCAAAAGTCAGTTCCTAATTCATACATGAGACCATATCCGTTATACTTGTACGTACACCTAGTTTATTTTTTGTCAATGGTTTTTAGTCCACTTTAGTTACCAACTCATTTCAGTATACACAGATATTTTAAAATCTTACTACGTTCACCATCAACCCCCTCCTAGTTGTTACAAATTACGGAACTATAAAGTACCAACCCATGAATGTATTTCACCTTCACAACAAACCCACTGAAAACAAAACTAACCAAAACACAAGAGTAATAAAACTAAAACCCATCTACTGGAATCGCAATACATTAAAATCTACACTCGAATCCCTAATTCCCTTGATATACCTGCTCCCAGGGTTCCATGTTTAATTAGGCGCGAACAAATACGTACGATGAACAAATGGCCCCGGGCTAGCTCCTTTGTCCTTCTCTGTATGTCGTAGGATTATTTGAAAATCAGGGTTTTCGCTAAAATACTAGGATTTTCGAAAAATAACCGTTTATTGGAAATTAAGACTGAATTTATTGAAATTGCAAATAATATCATATATTAACCAGTATTTAAAAAAAAATAGTCTGTTTAAAATGATTGGAAACTCGACTGAATAGTGATCTACGCTTTAGAATGTACAATTAGGATTATTTTTCTGACTGAGTAACTTTTTGTAATAAATGCTTTGAATCTTGAATCTGAATATTGAATTTATTTATTTTATCGATTTATTTAAACTTCATGTACAGTAGCGGGACAAACTTAATGCTATTTAGGTTGATCAGAACATGGCACAAATGTATCTTTTGACCAATCAGACCAACCGACAGTGCATGTCGGCTGATCAGCTAAATGATGTTGATGACAAATAAAAAACCGGGCAAATGTGAAGGTTCCGTACAAACTTACCTATGAAAACAGTTCAATTCAGATTCAGATTTTTCCGAATCGCAAAAAAAGAATTTTTTTTTTTGTGACGTAACTACAAAATTACAGTTTTCAGAGTTTTTCCTATACTTGTGCTTATACTTGTACAAATTTCAGGATTCTAGATCAACGGGAAGTACCGTATGAATTTTGGTTCCCTTCTTGGACATACGGCCGTATACATTTTTTTCGTTCACTCAGAAGTCTGATTTTTTCACATTTTCAAGGGGCTGCAGATTTGATTATATACTTTTGATTTAAGCTTGATACCTCCACGCCTTCTCGAGATAAAGGGTCATGTTGACAGACAGACAGACAGATAACAAAGTGATCCTATGAGGGTTCCGTTTTAACCTTTTGAAGTACGGAAACCAAAAAATTGAAAAAACACTCCTCTTTCAATCACGGCGATATTATAAAGGCGAAAGTTTGTATATATGTGTGTATATTTGACACTCCTTTACGTTCAAATAGCTGAATGATGATGGGCATGATCTACGATTGTACCGAGTTTTAATAAAATCTAACGAAATTCGTTTCACGTAGATCATGTCCTGAAATAGAGCTGTATTTAGCATAGGTTTTTTATCCCAGGAATTTTTTTTTTGATTATTTTTTTATTTTACACAAGTAAATCCGTCTAGCAGGATTGCGGAATTATTACACAGTTTTTGATATGAACTATTCTTTTCCAAAAAAAACCAAGAACTTTCCAAACTTGAACTTTAGTACAAACTTCACGTGACCCAAGGGCGGGCTTTCACTTCGGTCAGAGATTAAACATTGCCATACAACGTGGCAATGCCGCCAGCCTTTCGGGCACACTTCGAGTCGACAGCGACGCGGAGAAGTTTTATGACGCCATATTTTAGCTAAGTAGTTTTTACCTTTAGTGTTTTTATTGAATTAAACAGAAATTTCGCAAAAAAAACGATTTATCCAAGTATCCTGCGACATATATATCCCACAACTTTCTTGCGGCCGCAACGAAGCGACTTTGAGACCGCAACCCGCAACGTGAAACGGTTTAATTTTAATAATTCAGTGTAAAAGGTGCGTCTTTCGTTAGCTCTCGTAGAAATAATGGGTACGCGAGAAAGGTAAGTAATTATAGTGGAACAGTTTAACAAAGAGTAGGCAAGGGTTTGTAGAGGCGATTTTAGTAAGGGTTGTTTGACATGGCTTAGTCGCTAAATGTCAACTGTCGTAAAATGTTTCTTTCTCATCATGTAGAACAGATTAGAATAGAAAAACTTCGATTCTTGATAGACACAACACAAGAGTCTCTGTCGCCGTGGGATCTGGATGCAACAAACAGTCCTTGCACGATTGACGCATGGAGATACAACGCCCGTGCCGGGGCGAAACTCCAGCGGACAGAGTTCCGGTGGGATCTCATGGCAATATGGCGATAGCGACTGTTGCAACTCAGTATTGAGCACGCACTAATCGTGGAGGTAAGACTGGAAAGACTTCATGGCGTCTACATCTTCCGCATGACGCAGGTCCTTATCGGACATGGTAAGTTCGGGGTGGTTCCTGAACCACATTCATAGGGATGAAACACCCGGATGCCACCATAGTGCGGACCGTCCGGAGGACACAGTGGAGCATAGAATCCCGCTTGGGCGGAGCACCGTCGTGTCCTCGTGAGGACGATCGGCAGCAGCGACGTCTCGCGCCGTTCTAGTACAGGCCATGGTCCGGAGCGAGGAATAAAGAATGGGCGGAGAGCACCTCCTTCTGCGAAGCAATAATGCTAGCGACCATAACAAAGATGGCTTTACTGGTTATAATTATTGAAATCATCAATACAACCCTCTTAATGCAGCTGACTATTAACTATTATTTTTCTTTTTTTTATGAATGACTTAGTGAAATTGCCATTCAATAGGGTTGGACGAACTGAGGGGGTTGTATTGATATTGAATTTTAATTATTATAATTCCGTCCAATAAATACTTGATACGGTCGCAAATCATATTTTAATAAATATAGAACCTGATACTAACCTGTAAAGTGTAAGAAATTTTGAATTTTACGGGCTTCGCTGAAGCATTCACTTGAAACAGCACCTCCTTAGTTTTAAAGTCGGTTAAACTTACGTAGCCAAAGTTTCGTACTTTTTGTTCAGTTAGACAAAAGTAAGCATGCACTCTCATCTGCATACGACCAAGTTAACCGTTTTAGGGCCCATTAAAAAGTGCATAGCGAAAAGCGAAGTGCACTTTGGGCACAACTAAATGCTAATTTGATAGTCGCTTTGAGTTCATTTACGAAAATTTGTACATAATATTACAAGCTTCTGAGTTCTTGTCGTTTTGTGGTACTTCTACTTTCATTGTGAACTATAGAATTTTACGTCATAGAGACTAAATTAGACGGTCATATTGTGACTTTATTTACGTTTAAGATTATTTTTTTTTGGTGATAAATCATCCAATGACTTTTTCCGCTCTAGGGCAAAGCATGTTAGATTTTTACTGATTTAAACCCCACTCCTATGTTCCTTCTTTGCCTTGCGTTCCCATGACCCCAGTAGGCTTCGGTTTTACTGACATCTCTTTGAGGCGTGCGTGGAACACTACGCGTCGTCGACGACGCGAGCTCAGTCGGTCGGTTACCGAACGGCCGAACGGCGAACTATCCATTGCTCATCGTCCGCAAGCCCACACCTACGGCGGCTGGGAAATGGGGTCCCGTCGCGGCGGCTTAGGCGTGACGAAGACCGTTCCCCCTCGCATTTACGTTTAAGGTTAGTCATTGGAAAAATGACCCGGAAGTGAGAAAAATCTCAGGATGAAATCAGCCCAAAATCAGGTGACACACAAACAAACAGGACTGTTGTAGATATATGTCACCGGTAAATTGCAAACTCCGTATGATTGCAATAAATCTTTATTAGATTATAAAATCTCGATATATTATGAAAAAATCGTTTTGTATACGATAAATCACATACAAATTAATTAGTTTCCAATATAACCGTGTCTTCATCATCATCATCATTACAGCCGAAAGACGTCCAGTGTTGGATATATAGGCCTCCCCCAAGTGTCTTATTTGGAAAAAAAATAGTTTACAATTTCTCGCAATA
This sequence comes from Mythimna vitellina, assembly GCA_949316375.1. Classification (NCBI taxonomy): domain Eukaryota; kingdom Metazoa; phylum Arthropoda; class Insecta; order Lepidoptera; family Noctuidae; genus Mythimna; species Mythimna vitellina. Next base: position 9,341,024 of record OX438688.1, read on the forward strand.
TTTCACAATCTTACAGAATTTGTATTTTCAGGTGACGTATAGATAATATAATTATATAATATTATAATCCCGCGTAGAACCTTGATACCGCGATACATGATTTTATTTATTTATGTATTTAATATTTTATGCACATAAAAATACAGAGGCGGACTTAATGCCTTAGGCATTTTCTACCAGTCAACCTTTTAGTGATGCAGAAAAATGAGAGAAGTTTTGATTTTTCGTTCCTACATAACGCCATAGATGTCGCTACAGTGTGATGGATTTGAAAATTTAGTTAATAAAACCACAAAAATTAATGAAAAATACCGGGCAAGTGAGAGTCGGACTCGCGCACTGAGGATTCCGTACAACTTAATTACTTAACTCACTTATTCTATAATGTTATTTTTTGCTTTTGATGAAAACCCTACTTAAAATAACATTAAATCCTACTTAAAAGATGTAAAAACCAAACATTAATAAGGCAGCGTTGTACAACTGACAGATAAGTATCTCCGGACCTTTGTTCATGCCGCCGTATTTATTTTATGGCTATTTGCAGTTTGGATTTCATTTAGTTCTCTGCTTATTTAGGTCCCGGTTCATTTAACTGAAATGTGCTGCTTCACTGGGGTATAACTTGCTAAGTTTGGAGCGATATTAACATTTGATTTAGTATATATCACACTAAGGGTCGCCGTACACGGACCACCGGCCAAAACCACAAAACGCCGCCACGAGAAGCTAGAAGCGGCCACAAAAGCTGCTGAAGTGCGCACTAGCTACCAGCCATTTATGACTTTTTTAACCCATATACTGCACGTGTACCATAATGGATTCTCTAAGAAAAAGGTTTAAATGCGCGAGTGGCGTGTGACGGCGTTTTGTATCGGCGTTTAGTGGCCAGTGCGGGCCATAAGAAGCAAGCAGGGGCCCACTTAAATATTTATTTTATTCTGTTTTTCGTGTTTGTTATAGCGGCAATAGAAATACATCATCTGTAAAAATTTTAACTATCTAGCTATCACGGTTCCTGAGATACAGAATGACGGAAAACGGAGTCTTAGTAATAGGGTCCCGTTTTAGGCTTTGGATAAGGAACCCTAAAAAGGATGAACTAATTTCATCAAACATAATCAAAACCCGAGAATGACTAGATGAATTATAATAGCTAATAAACTTTATGGTACACCAAAAAGTCATGATGATGCTTATGGAGAAAATCGGAAAAATTGTACGAAACCTTTCAATACTATGTCAAGTTTATATTACATAAACTTAAGTTTATGCCATTTTATTGATTGAATAAGAATAAGTTGAGTCTAATTGAAAAATTAGACTCAACTTATTCTTATTTCTTTTGTCTTTCTTTATTCTTATTTTAATTTAGTCTAATATAAATTAATTAAATTAAACATTAACGTGTTTCCGTAATGTAATTATAATTTTTTATTTTTATTTCGTTTCTAATGTGTATTTGTGTTATTATTACATACATCAGTGTAATTCACTTTTTCCCCTCGAAAATATATTGAATGAAATTCAATGCCCTAATCTTAAGTGTTTTAAAATCGAATGGTTTATTTAAATATAATGATTGTATCTATGTGTTGTAGCACTTGAATACCTACTGTTATACAATGTATCTGTAAATTAAATGAAATATATATGTGAGAATAATGCATTTAAAATGGCATTACGTTCTGTTTTAATTAATTAACTGTAGACCGCAAGGTAAAACCAATGAGTCGGCGTAAAAACCATCAACGAAACCCATCCATAAAATAAATACATTATCTAGCTTTATCAAGCTTAGCATAAAATTAAGGCTCCAATGATTATCTCCGGCACATCACACGTCTCTTTTGTTAAAGATTCCACCGCCATTATTTATGCAGCATCCCATTATGTGTTCCTTAATAATAAAGACAAGGCATCTAGTAATTTTCATCAGCTTAAGACTTTGCCTGCTAGGACTTACTCAACTTGTGAAGCACAAAGCCTCGGCTACTACTATTGTATAAAATTAACAAATTCGTTCACTGGCCAAGGTTTCATTTTGAGTTAGTAGATTTAAATTAATGTTGATGGTTTATTTAACATCATTTTAATTATGTTCTTTGACCTGTTGTATCTTGAAACATTTTACCTTGTCGCTAACATGTATCATTCCATGGGTTTGCTCCTGGTGTCTGATGGAGAAAAAGCAAATTTGCCGAAAAATGCACAGTTTCTTTAAATAACTGACTCTTAGGTTAGGTTAGACCGACCGTCCGGTAACCGTCTGGACCGAGTCCAAATCGTCGAAGGCGTGTAGTGTTCCACGCGCACTTCAAGGAGATCTCAACAATAGTCCCTACGGTTAACAAGCCCCAGTAGGCTTCGACCCTGCTGGGCCCCAGCCCAGCGGGGTCGTCTCAACCTGAAGCGGTATCAAGCGTCTAATCCTGAAAGGAAGACTCGACCCGGGTACAAAAGGCAACGAGGGAACAGGATTGGGTTTTTGGTCAGTAAAAGTCTGACACTATCTCCCGCTCCGCCCAAGAGCGGGGGATGTCATTGGATGATCTACCCACTGAAAAAAAAAGAGCAGGTTAGCTAAAAAACAACCCGAAACTGCACATCCAATACAAATTAAAAGAAAATAACGGCATACAAATACGAAGGGTTATAATAATCTCTCGTATTTGTGTAGATCTATTTTCATTTAATAGTAGTATTCCATTAAATTTTGTAACGTTGTGATAGTCGACCACTACTCCACTAGTTTAGTTGGCGGTATCGCCTGCCCTCCGGCAAAATACCTCCAACAGAATGCTTTGTGAATTTAACTTAGATTTCAGAAGTAAACTCGGCTAATTGGAATGTATATTTGAAATAACATGTTCAAGTTAGCAGTGTTGTTTTAATTCGTTACCTGACCTTAAGTAAGGACGTCTCCATTCAATATGGAAATAATAATGATTACTTTAGAGATGTTTTTTTAGGAGATATAGGGTGTGGATTTTAGGAGCCGGATGTTATTAAACTGAAAAGGTCAATCGAAGGTCAGTATTTTCCCTCTAATGAGAAACTGAAACGGAGGTATTTTTATTTATTTTTATTCCCTTTTATATACCAAACAACCCCATCTAAAGCAAATAATTATGGCCTTAGGGATCTAATGTAATGTGGGATATAGTGCGGGCGTTCTCTAGGAAATAATGTGTTGAATTTGGAACATCAAAAACATTTGAAAAAGAAAACTTAAATGTTCGAGCGTCAAACGAGTTTATTTAAAAACTAAACTGGTCAGCAACCAGAAAAAAAATGAACTACACTGCGCACACGTGTGCCACACACGCCGATCTGGGCGCGTCAGTCTCCATACATTTTATATGGAAACTAGACTTGTAGAGCTACGCTACCACGCCACGCGACCCTACGCGACGTCATCGGTCTAATGTAGTTCTAGCTTAACTGTTGTGTTTCTAAAAAAAAGCGTTCAATTTAGTAGTGAATTTTATTGGTTTAAAAATCTCGAAAACACGAGTGATGGTTATAACATTAACTTGTAAATAATATTTAAGTTATAATTTGTTTCATTATATTGTCTTTTAATTATCTCACAGCAGGTGTAAAAAAAGAGTATCCAACAACACAGGCATAAAGCTGTCTTTGTCTTGGATGGCTTGAATTCCTCACGTCACTCTGGTGTCTATATTAACAAATTTAGCAACCTTCGTTTCGTTCGGAATCCAACATGCCGCCACTGTTCCCGTAGTCACATAATCTACTATTATTTTATTATATATATGTACACACATGATAACAGTACGTACAAGATAATCTACACTAATATTATAAAGAGGTAAAGTTTGTTTTTTTGTTTGTAGAAGGTAATCTCTGAAAGTACTGCCCCCCTAGCCAACTTACGATCGTTTCGTTTGCGTCAAACGCCTTGAATAGGCCACGCCTCTGATTCCTTTGTTCTGACCAAGTGACAGAGCGTTGAGATGACGTCAGAACAAAGAATTTGAAGGCTTGGCCTACTCGAGGCGTTCGACACAAGAGAATCTAAACGAAACGGTTGTAACTTGGCTAGGGGGGCTGGTCCGATTGCAACAATTTTTTCATCGATAGATAACTGTTTTATTCCTGAGTGACATAGGCTGTATTTTATGTACCTACGCGGGCGAAGCTGTGTGCACAAGCTAGTACATTTAAAATCTCAGTCATTTATTGATTGATTTCAAAAAGTTTTCACTGTTAAATTCGTGTAGATCTGTATTTGTACTCCATTTCGTTAAATATGATATTAGCAACATTATGGAACTTCTCCATTTCCTCTCAAGTATGTCACTTCACACCTACATCAAGGAAGGTGGTTCGCAACAAATCGCCGACAAAGTCTCGTATACTCCTCACGGGAAGCAGGTTAAGCCTTTGACCGCCGCTGTCATCACGGAGGTGTTCCAAAGTATACACGCCGGAGAAAGTTTGGGTCGATTAGTTTGGACTAATAATTGTGAAATCTGAATAAACTGAACGCGAGATCATAATTATTCTTTGTAAGGTTAGTTGAGGAGACTTCACGCTTCACACTATACCGTATCATACCATGACCGTATTAGGCACGTGTTAAGCAAGGAAAGAAACATTACATGGACAACTATGCCTACTAGAAAGTGTCATCACCGTATCACCCTCGTATCATCCCCGTACCATACACGTATCATCCTTGTCACATCACCACAGCATCCCCTCTCCCGTATCATCCGCATGTCTTTCCCATTTCCATTAATTGATGGACGTAGGATCGAAATTCTAAATCACAATAAGTGTTAGGCACGACACAATTATGGCGGTAAGTCTCTTCTTTGAAGCGTGGCTGGAAAGACCTCACGACGTCCTTACTTTCCGCATGTCGCAGGTCCTCACCGGACATCGTAAGTTATACCCGGGTGTCACCATTGTGTGGACCGCCCGGAGGACACGGTGGAGGTGTGCCCCGCTTGGGCAGAGCAACGCTGTGTCCTCGTGGGGGCGATCGGCGGCGGCGATCTCTCGCGCTGGGCCTTGGTACAGGCCATGGAACACAATATGTGCGGACTTTAGTTCCGTTTATAAATTTACGTAATTTGGAAAATGCATTTTACCTTTATTTACCTTTGAAGCTGCAAATTTATATTCCGTCTGTCGGTATTCTTTTTATATCTAATCTTTTATGTTTCTTCCGAAGAAAAAACGAAGCATCACTAATCCTTATATGAGTAGTAATCTGCGACTCAGTGGCAGAAAAAATAGAGGTTACTTCAAAATCTGAATCTTTATATAATAATAAATAATAATACAGCCATTTTATTTTCATACCTTAATTTTTCTTACATTTTTGGAGTTGTTAATAGTATTAGTAGGTACTTAAACTAGTTTTTGTTAGTAAAGTTAGGACGGAATTCACCAATAAAACTAATCGCGTTTTAACGTTTGGCTCGCATAATCGCGTTTAGCCGCAGTCACTAGTGTCACTTGTCTGTATTTTTCTTTTGTTGTATTTTTACAAGTGACACTAGTGACAGCGGCTAAACGCGATATGCGAGCCAAACGTTAAAACGCGATTATTTTTATTGGTGAATTCCGCCCTTAGTTATATGTTCACTGGTATGAATCTCATTTTGAGTGAAGGCCTCCTCCAACTATTCATTTTTCTTTATGTTGGCTTTTGCCCATCCAGTCTTTCCCTGCATTCTTGATAATGTCATCAGCCCACCGTTGACCTGAATCTATATATACTAACATACAAATCGAACATCGCAAGTTATTATCGGTTCATTGTTCACAATACGAGCTCTCTGTGGGTAGCACACAATATTTCTAACAATAGCCGGAATTGGCTGGACCGGTTTATTTGCCGGGTAAACAGGACCGGAAGCAAACCGGCCGGTGCTAGCCTGGTACATCGACGACGCTCACTTCGTTGATTTCCAACCGAGAATTAAAACCGTACCGGTGAACAATGGCCGAAAACGAGGGGTTACTACGAGTGAATTGATGTGCGGTTATTACGATGAGAGTGGCCGAGTTGGATTTTTTTTTGGGATGTTAATTCATTAGCGGTAGGTTCGGTATGTGTGTTTGTTTATTAGTCGTATTTTTCAATACAACACTGCGATGTGCATAGCGTTGGAAAGCCTTTCACAAGATAGAGTGCTGACCTGGTTAGGGTTGTGGTAATCTGATTGAAGCGAGGTTGGTCATGTGCCTGGTTGTTGTGGCGACATATTCAACAGCGGATGTTTTTCGGCTGAAATGATGTAGTGCGCAAACCTCTTTACTTGACTTTGTCACATCGACCCGTTAAACTAGCTTTACTAAAAAAAGCTAACTTGTCCGAAAGGTACAAATACCCATGAACTAAAGTTTCAATAAAAATGACCGATTTCATCGACGTTCAAGATATTATATACGGCAATAAAAAAAAATCTTGCCAGTTCTGTATCAGCTACTGCAATGTTTAAAAATCCCAGACCTAGAACTCAATTATCAATGTAAAAATCAAAAACATCGTTGTATCCTATACCAAATAATAATAAACAGAAATCTATTTCACTCTTCAAACTCAAGTAAAAGACATCGCGGTATCTTTCCTCTTTAGTGTAGTAAATATGTATGTATTATATTATGAATTTATTTTTGGTATAAGGTTAAAATAGTTATTAAATAATGTGTTATTTTTTTTAATTACGTTGCTAAAAAGATTTCACACTCTTTTTCTTATTTCTACACACTACTGTCTACATTTCTTCTAATCTCTCCTTTCGCAGGTCTGCTGAAAGAAATTTCTTTTGAAATAAGCAATACTTTTGTACTAGTTTTATAAAGATGTATCTTCTTCTTTGTATATGTGTGTAGACAAATTATCAAATACTATAATCTCCCTCTGAACATCAGGACGGCAACCAGTCGGTTATCCTTTAAAGTGAACGCACGAGAACACTTTCGCAAGAAGTTCGTAGATTCATCACACTCTTGATTTGTTGTATTCGTTTTTCTCTCAATTTCATTCTTTATTTGTATGTATGTATCTTAATATATATTTATTATTGTTCTTATTTCCTCTCTGTCAGTCTTCTTTTAAGCTGCACCTGCCATGTTATATCTCTGCACCACCCTAAGGTCGACTGGTAGAAAATGCCTAAGGCATTAAGTCCGCCTTTGTACAATGTTTCATTAGTGCATAAAGTTTTAAATAAATAAATAAATAAATGAAAGGAAAATTTCGCTTAAGATACCGTACAAGAACAATGATCATTTAATTGGTCCACAAAACAGAACCATTCCCGTCTACTCGCAACATGAACCCTCGTGCGTTAACTCCCACCCCATAATTGCTATCGAAATACGATACAGCCTCCTAGTCACCCCCAGGTGCCTATTTTGGCAAAACAAACTAACCCATACGAACAAAATTCGCGTTGACTTTTGACAGGTATTCGAAAAATGTGTAGATTTTTTTCTAAGTCTTTTTAGGGTACTGTACCTGAAGAAAAGAAAAACAATGCTGTTTGAAGCACGGCTGTTTAATGATTTAGCTGAAGAATTAAAAAAGTTTGATAATACTAATAAGTTTAAAACTAAATTTAAAAAGAAATGTACCTTATGATGTCGCCAACACACCAGATGAAAATAATACGATACTTATAAGCTGTTTGTGTCTCATTTTAAGTGAACAATAGTTATCCATGAGAAATAAAATTCTTTAGACCTAAGGGTGCCAAAGGACCCATATTAATAAGCCTCTATTGTCTGTCCTTCTGTTTGTCTGTCCGTCTGACTATCAGCGGACTGCATCTCGTAAACCGTAAGAGATAGAGAGTAGTTTGCTGCTGCAACAACAAATATAGCATAAGTATAATCAGCCTTTTAATGTTCCCACTGCTGGGACTCAAGCCTTCTCTCTGTAGGAGAGGGAATGGACCGTAATCCATCACGCGGGCCAAGTGCAATTGGTGAATGTCACATGCCTTCAAATTTTTCGTTCTAGGACATGCCGGTTTCCAAACGATGTTTTCCTTCACCGTTTTGAGAGTGGTGATGAAATAAATTACACAAAGTAATGCGCTTGGCTGGGTTTGAACCCGCGACCTACAATTCGTAAGTCGGGGCCGTTACCACTCGGCCACCATTGCTCTCCAACAACAACAAATAATAAAATTAAAATAAAGTTGAAAATTAAAGGTACACCCATATAAGATACATAATACAACGCTATCGCACCTGACCAGTTTTTTTTTAACTAACCAACTTCGAAACCATTGTAAAGTTATACAATATATTCTGTGTACCCACAGAATCGATGAAATGTTCCAACGAAATTTTTATAATTCATAAAACACAAAAAGCTTTCTGAAATTGGCAACTTTTACGAATTGTTACAGAATGGAAATATTGAATTTCATAAACTAAATACACTACGCTCGACGACGGTTTAATCATGGAAATACCGCATCGATTTTCAATATGTTCGGGTTTCATGAAAAATTTGAACGGTTTTAGAAATGCGTTGTGAATTTTTCTTTTGTGGCTATTTTGAAACGGACAATGAAAATGGTTTTCATTTACGATTTTTTTATAATATTTAGTGACATATAAAGTGCAAATATGAACCAACCTGGCAACCATGAATTTGAGAGATTTCGAAATCTTAGTTCTTGAAGCCCTATAACCAGTGACGTAGCTAGTCCTAATGGGGCCCCATATCTTGAAACGGACAATGAAAATGGTTTTCATTTACGATTTTTTTTTAATATTATTTAGTGACACATAAAGTGAAAATATGAACCAACCTGGAAACCATGAATTTGAGAGATTTCGAAATCTTAGTTCTTGAAGCCCTATAACCAGTGACGTAGCTAGTCCTAATGGGGCTCCATATCAAATATTTTTGAAGTTTGTTTTTTTTGTACGAAATAGCTTCTACTAGCTTAGAGTTAGAAATAGTGCCTTGAGAGGCCTTGAAAATGAAAATGAGCATTTATAGATCATTCAGAAGGTACCTACTAAAATAGGTTAAATTTTTATTGTCGTCTTGTATGTAAAAAATGCTAAAGCGTGCTAAAAACTATTTACAGAGTATTATAAAGGTAGTCATTATTAATTCACTCCTGGCCTTTTAGCAACATGAGAATTTAAGATTGTGGATAACATGTTACGAATTTAGGCATATGTGGCGGCCCTGTAGCTCGGAGGCCCCGTATCCAGATATACGGCTGTAGCTACGCCCCTGTCTAGAACGCAAACGTGGGTTTGAGTTGAAATCAGACACTCCCTAATGCTCCATCCAGAGCAGGATAAGTTAGTTTGTGATTTCCCATCTCGAAAAAAAACATGAAAAGAAGCTTAGTGATTCCGCTTTGTAGGAATGATTACATGCATAGGAACCTTAAATCAAATTTACTTATAGCACTGTTTAAACATTTCCTGGCAACTCCTAATCAGTTTTCAGTCGAAGTTTGAGATTATTATTACGTTTTTTTTTTTTGCAGAGTCGTGAAAAGTATTTCGCGTTTTGTAAGCTTGAATAAATCTGAATGCTTTCAAAATTATACATTTTCTTTTGTTGCATAAGACATTAAAGAAGAATACAAGTTCTTTTTTCTTCGCTTTAACACTTAGCCTAACAAGTTCATTTAAATGAAGTAGATACATATGTTCCATTTGAGATAGGTACGAGATGATTAATATCCATTATTCGATTAGCACGTATATACGTAGAATGGCCTATTAGGCCTGATGCATTAGCTTAATTCAAATGATTATTCATGACATGACGATTTGTGAGGTTAAAATTTAATATAACGTTGTGTAGATCAGGTGACATAGCTACATTTTATAATTTAATGTGTCTTTAAATGGAAAAAGGATCCTCGTTTTAGGAGATGATGTTTCATTTGTGAAACGAAAGTGACAGATATCTATTTCATGGAGGTGCGCCAAGATACAAACTCTTCGATGTTTACAAGATAAATGCTCTTCTGTCTAGTCTTTATGGATATGATAGGGCAGTAACTGAAATTTATATAATTATTTATGTTTCTAATTATCCATGAAAATAGAGATTTTTTGCTAACTACTTTTTTTGTAGGTGGGAAAATCATCCAATGACATTCCCTGGGTGGAGCGGGAGGGCGTGCCAGACTTTTACTGACTAAAAACCCACTCTCGTTCCTGCTTTGCCTTGGCCCCAGTAGGCTTCGAACCTGCTGGGCCCCTAAGGTTTGCTGATATCTCTTTGAGGCGCGCGTGGAACAGTATACGCGGTCGACGACTTGGGCTCAGTCAGAACAGTTACCGGATGATCGGACGGCGAGCTACCCATTGCCCCCCGCGCGCACACGCGGTGGCTAACTACTTAGATCTAATAAAATAAACAGTATCAGTTTTGGACAGACCTTAGTGCTCACAATTTTTTTTTTACATTTATAATGGTATTATCACTATTTTTATTGACATTACATTTTTATTTTGGACATTTGTAATCACTATTTTTATTGATATAATATTTTTATTTATTGTTTACTTATCTTTATTCCAAAAAAGTAAGCAAATTATAAGATAAGCCCCACAAAACCGTTGCAATGGTTTGACTGTGGGGTCGGTGAGTCTCTAGACATACTTAAATGTACTTAAAACATTTCTAAATCATCTGTTAATTTACTTTTCACATTTGTGATGTAGAATCTGAGTGTGTTTATTTACATTTTATATTATTTGACATGCGCCATACAAAAGAGGAATTTCAAAATAAATCCTCAAACATTGAACTGCGAAACCCGCTAACCTGAAAATTATGAAAACCATATCATTAGACGCTGCATTTAACCTATAATTCAATTGAAATAGTTTAGGCATCAGTATCATTGTGTTATTGTACACAAAGTGTATAATTTACCACTAATTATGATAATAGCACGATTCATCAAATATTCATGAGTTCAAGGCGAGTGGTGCCGAGATGTCATCGATATCAAATCAATTGCTATCGCTTAACAATTGTTTTGATTGAATCCGTACTGGACACTAATCGGGAACTGACTTACGTGTTTGTAAAGTCTTTTGGTTCAAACACAGCCAGGCGCATCACTTTGTGTAATTTATTTCACCATTACTGCTCTCAAAACGGTGAAGTTGCGCGTGGAACAGTACGCGCCGTCGATAACTTGGGTTCGGTCCGGACAGTTACCGGACGGTCGGACGGCGAGCCACCCATTGCTCGCCGTCCGCAAGCCCGCGCATACGGTGGCCGGATATCGGGATCGGAGTCCCGGCGGAAGAGGTCATGGTAGGCCTACGGCCCTAGATTACCAATACATCCTTTTAGTTTTATATTTATCTATTTATATTTTAATATAATTGAAAAAGATCTCTCTACATCAACTGAGTTGAGGTTATTACATTTATACACTTCCTCCTCTCTTCATTAAAGCAGGAAGAATTTTTTTCTGTTATATTTCTAATAGTGTCATATAAAAATTTTTGCTCTTTAAAATTAATCTCGGGATTTGAGGCATGTCCACTTTATTCTTTCGCCGTATGAAATCAGTCAAAGTACATAAATAACTCTACTTAATTCCGACTTCTGGTCATCATCATTTCAATGAGAATGAAAGGTAGAGCTGTACCTTGGACGAATAGTTCCTGATTTTGCACACGCCGATCGCACGCATCGCATTGTGCAACCTTCCACTGACTGACAGGTGAGGATCGGATTACCGACATTATGAAAAGGGGGAAACTGGTCGAGCTCACTGTTGTGAATTCACTACAGTATACATGGTGTGATAAAATCAATGGTAAATATTTTTTTAAATTATCAATAACAAGTTACATTTTTTAATGAAACCCCTTCAAAGTACCGATAATACCGGTATCAAATGAAAGGACTTGCTGAGAATAAGAAAACAAGTTAAAAAAGAAATAATTAAAAACTAAAAGATAAAGTAAAAACAAATGATAACTTTTTTATATTTTATAAAATTACTAGCTGACCCGGCGAACTTCGTACCGCCTAATAGTCGTCGCTATAATAAATAAATAACTAATAAAAAAAAAATGGATAACGCCATCTACTGGCATTACCAGAAAAGCATAATCCATTTTATAATGTCATTTTAATTAGAGATGGCGGATTTTTTTTCATTTTTTCTCTGCCTGTGTTCCTTCAATTGTGCCTAAAACTTATCTGTGTTCCTTCAATTGTGACTAAAACTTACCTGTGTTCCTTCAATTGCTTATGATCACGGTAACTCTTTTGAACAATCCCGCAGCCCTGGCAAACAACAGTTCATCAAGGCGCTCGTAAAATACGGTACACCGTTGACCTGGACTTGGTCATTATCGGACGGCGAACTACCTATTAGTCGCCGTCCGCAAACCTGTGCCTACGGCGGCGGCATCCGAAACTCCCGACGTCCTACCCTTCTTCTGCGGATTCCTACCGTACGTACATTTGCAATTTTAGTCTAGATATATAACATTTATAGATCCAAATGCGTTGTACGTATTAGACACAGACGCAAGTTGAAAGGTTCCTCTGAAAGCTTAACTAAGCGAGCTACCTACTTAATCATTCAAAAGCGTTAATTGCTTCTTCCAAAACTCGGATAATCCTGAATAAATCTTCTGCTCAAGCTAATGGTGCCTATATTTTATACATAGGACCTTGTTCTAAGCGTGTATGATATTTTTTTATTGTTGTTTTTAAAAGGGAGTTCATGTTTATGTCTGACTTTGATTTCGTTGTTAAGTAGAACATGTCAAAAAATCTTTTTCTTCATTTGTTTTGTTCCCAAAATAAGAACGTTTCTACATTTGATTTTCTGGGAAATTTTGATACAGTAAAGGAAAAAACATCGTGATGTATTTGGCATATCATTTACTAATTCCAGCATCATCATCATTCCTACTCAACTTCTGAGGCGCGTTTTCATGAATGTTAGAGTTCGCTTTGAAGAGAGCTCGAACTGCGAAGGACGACTTTTAAATTATGTTGTTTTCAAAAATATTTGTAAATTAACGCTTATACACCCCTATTTTTAAATTAGGACCAAAAAAACATTGGGCTCTATCCGTACCCGTTACTGATCATATTTATGTAGTTAAAAGTAAAAAATACGAAATCCCAAAATTGTCCACGAAAATTTGTCATAATTGGTAAATTCATAATTGAATCAATTATTCATAACAATTGCTACTAGAAAATACTACGCGTAGTGTTTTTCCATTGTTTTTCATTTATAATCAATAGCCTGAACAAAATTGAGTGAAATTTTGGGGAATGAAAAACACTAATAACTTTGCTGTTTATGAATATTATTTGATAATAATAATATTATTGAGACTTTACTTAAATAATAACAAGACCTTTTCTGATAAGCCCTTTTAGTATTTGTACTAATTATAAACTAGTGGTGTACATAAATAAGAAAATTTATAGTAGTTTTAGGAATTGCAAATAAACGATTGTGTTGCTCTGGAAACACAAAATTTATTTTATAGATACTTATACAGTCATAGTAAGTAATATTCAATTTTACACATGAACTATACTATCTTACCTGAAAATATAAAGAAACGACAGTTAAAGTTATTATTTAAATTGCCATATTCCTTTTTATGTAACTTTAAAACAATCCAAAATATTCAGATGGTTTTCACAAGCTTTTTTAATCATCTTTTATTTGACAGCCATAGTTGCATTTTACCAAAAAGTATGCTCTATAGATAAAATGACTAAAATCAAAGTTGGATTACATCCTTTACATAAAGAAGTATATTTGTGATTTTTTATGCACTATTTTTCTAAGATACTTTGCGTGACCCAAGGGCTGGCTTTTACCTTAGACGAAGAAAAATTATATACATACATAAAATTAAACGACACTTTTAAAACCACATCACAAGCCAATGCACCTTGACACTTCAAAATAATTTCGAAAATAAGCCAAAACAAAAATTATGTTACCCCTAAAAATTCAAACAAAAAACGCTCTGTTTGAAACCCATAGCAGCTTTAAAAACATAACAAACTCGAATAATACACAACGTGTAATAAAGACTAGGTGACGACATGGATAATAAAATAAAACATAAAGCATTTAGGCGGAGGCTGGCAACACTCCCCGAAACGCGTTTTAAATTTCGACCTCCTCGTAAAATGTGGCAATTGAAACGTTTTAATATTGCTCCTTGCGTACATTTTTGGAGGCACTTTATGCGGTTGCAAAACCTTACTTTAATGTATACCAAATACAACTATAAACCTTGCGTTTCAATGCTCTACTTTGCTATAAAAATATGTTTTGAATGTAGATTTTATGCAATTCTTATAACTTAGTAAAATTTTATAACTTAGTAAATTCTTTAGACGTTCCTATTCTTGATCATAACGTTCTTATTTTTTTAAATTTGGTCCATTATTCATAAATAAGTAAGTAAAGAATGTTATAATCATAATCTGCCCAGTCGTTTCATATATATGTTGGATTGGCATTAAGTCGAACTGGATGCAACTGAATTATTATACTTCTTTTTTGTTTTTTTTTAAATAACTTTTCCCGCTCTGCGTGGCGCGAAAGGAAAAGCAGATACTATCATGCTTAAAGTACTTTTTTTTAAGTTTCCCTCACTAGGAATAGCTCCTGTATCGCGGTTGCGTTCACAAACATACACAAGATACCCAAACCCGGAACATATTAAATAAAAATTAAATATTTGTTCCATGCGGAAATCGAACCCGCGACTCGCAGCGTAGCAGCTAATCGCTCCATCACTGCGCCAACCGTGCCCTCTGACTGAAACCCGCAATCCTTCAGTTGCCCTTTTCATTAGGGCCCAGTGACTTTTTCGAAAAATCCCGAAGCTATTTTATTTTACTTAAGGCCAGGTTCTACACATATTGAACTTTTTTAAACCTATGGAAATCCGCAAATATAAAAGAGAACACCATGAAAACTTATTTTATTAAATTGACTGATATAACCAACCGCCTGCCAAAAATCAAAACATGATATAAATTAGTTGGCTCGATAAAAACAAAATCGCGAATCTGACCCTAACTTACGATTTCAAACGTGTATGTCTACGAGATTACTACGAGACTTTTTTATTCTTAATATGTGTTTTACACCTATCTATTATTTACTATTCACTACACACTAATTTATACCTACGTATAATAATATACATATATTTATTTACCTCACATCAAACAAACTGATTGGCATCCGTAGACTCATAGCAAGGTTCAGTTGAAAACCAGCGTCAGGCAACTGCTACATAGTGGCCTGGCATTATGCTGAACTGGACCTATTTGGCGCAGCCGTGAGACACACAATGTTGATCTATTTTTAAGTTTTAGTATTTAAGTTTCTACATTGTAATTGTTATCTCATTGTGTGTACCTGTGTGCCAAATAAACGTGTTTTCTTTCTTCTTTATTTTCTTTCTTTCTTTCTAGATTATGTCACGGAAATATTTGAAAGTTACAAAAAAATAATAAAGCTTGTTTTTTAAAAGGGCCTCGCAAAAACAAAAATCTTGTATAGTTATTGTTTTTTTTTTTTATAAAAATAAAACCATCGTTATAGGGCCGCGATTTCGACATAGACCCGAGTAGAGTTCATACAAAATAATAGTCACTGATTACTATAACCTGCTCTTAACCCAGTAACTTATGCATTATTTATTTCCATTTAGAAAATACACTAAGTATTAACTATTCACTGTTAAATCCTTACATCGTAAACGTCTATAAGTTAATTAATAATTCTTCACGTTTAGTAAGCCATATTGTTATCGAAATTGGCCATCACTTTAAGCTGAACGGATTTTGCCATTAGGTGTTATGAATAAGAGATGTGAAGCCTATGTGTGCGGGATGACTGACGAATTCGGTACTCTGTGTTCCTGCCTTCATATTCTGTACATTATATTATTATGTTTACTCAAATATTATCTTCTATACAACATGTAACTGGAATTATGCACACACTTATACACCTAAAGAAAAATAAGTTAGTTAGAATCATAATTTAAGAGGACTACAGGTGTTATAAATATGAGTTTTAAGCTAGAACTACGTTAGACCGACGTACACGTGTAACACGCCTGCCCTCCTAGCCAAGTTACAATCGTTTCGTTCGCGCCGAACGCTTCGAGTAGGCCACGCCTCCGATTCCTCTGTTCTGACCACGTGACTGAGCGTTGAGATGACGAACGATATGATTGTAACTTGGCTAGGGGGGCTGATTAGTACGTAGAACGATGTCGCGTGGCGTTTATCGAGCGCAGCTCTACAAGTCTAATTTCCATATAAAATGTATGGAGACCGACGTGCCCAGATGTGTGGCATACGTATGAGCAGTGTAGTTCTAGCTTTATAATGGGCAAAAGTAGGTATATAATCCACTGCAACAAAAAAAAAACTGAAAATATATGTATTTTATTCTTCAGGATAAATGCTAGACAGATAATATGTTCAAAATATAATACAGCTAATTTAGTGCGCTAGAAAAAATCACGAAGACGCCTATAAAATTACTTTTATCGTTTAAAAACTGGACTTATACACATGAAATTGTTCTGGTTGTTTGTCAGATTAATTATTCTACAAGCAACTTTAACCTTTCGAATACCGTAATTAGAGACACAATAGAAAGACAATAAGAGAACGAACGCCGACGTTCGCTTCGGTTTTAATTAATTAAACCGTTTATTGTTTTCAGTTTATAATCAAACCTTATGGTTAAAAATATGCAGTGTCTTTGCAGTCCGATACCTTTGAGTGGTGTAGTCCACTTTGGCTCTGAAATTTTACTTATATGCATTTAGGTATTGTTTAATATTATTAATTATCTTAATTTTTTTTTTTTTTTTTTTTTCGACATTTGTTTTATTTTAAATTTATGTGAGGACGATATTGAATATAAATCAACATAACAATAATATCTACATATTTACCTAGTTAATAATTATTAACAATATTACAATATTATCTTAATTGTAGGCTATCTTCATCCTATGAGCATCCTAAAGCTATGCTCGTATTTTCAAAGGTTGCCCCAAAGGGCAATGGAAAGCCATTTCCCTTTGGGTGCCTGTAAGCCTTCTGAGGAGGCCTATTGTAAGCTACCATGTTTCAGTGGCATGGCAACACGCAATGGTCATAGACCAGGAGAACCAAGGTCGCTGACACAGCCCGAAGAATCGTCAAACTAAAGAGGCTGTGGGCAGGGCACATTGCTCATAGAATGGATGGTTGATGGGGCTGAAAGGTTCTAGAGTGGCGACCGCGCACCGGTATCATCATCAATCATCGGCTAGGACGGATACCAATGATACCGCAACACCGCAGCTTGAATATTTATTAACATCTACGCATAGCATAGCATAGCGTAGTCGGCCTTATAATGTTCTCACTGTTGGGACTCAGGCCTCCTCTCTAGGAGAGGGAATGGACCGTAATCCACAACGCGGGCCCAGTGCGGGTTGGATGTCACATGTCTTCTTCGAATTTTTGGTTCTAGGACATGCCGGTTTCCTCACGATGTTTTCCTTCACCATTTTAAGAGCAGTGATGAAATAAATTACACAAAGTAATGCGCCTGGCTGGGTTACTGCTGGCTGGGAACCCACGACCTACAACTCGTAAGGCGGGGCCGTTACCACTCGGCCACCACTGCTCCTAACACGCATAGACTAACAACTTTTGACGAACTTTTCCAAAACTTTTAAGTACAAACTTTCACCCAATATTTGATCCAACAACCCAACTTCGCAGACCATTGCAAACAAAAACTTTTCATAACGAAAACAGTAAAATATCACCACAAAAATAGCTAAGCTTATTAAAATGAAGAGGGGAGCAATTGAATAATGAACAAATACAATTTACTGTCGACAAAGCAAGTTTCTTTGCTGGTTCGCGGTAAATAAATATCGGAGGAGTCCACAAGCCTCTTAACTGTCGATTGAAAAGTTCCAGCGGGAAAACTATGGGAGGGATACTACTGCAACTCGAATGGGACTCGAATAGAAATGCTAATTGGGGCAAATTGGTGTATGCTGACAGTATAGTTTGGTTGTGGATAATTTATTGTTGAAATGTAATAGTGTTATTTATTACATTTTAAAATAGGTGCTGAAAATATCTGAAATTGCAATTAATGGGCACAGAATATTATGATATTTTATAATAATTAATGAGTAACGTACATAGATTTTACAAATCAAAGATAACAGAGATGATGGATGAGAAACTTAAGTGCTAAAATACAAAACCTAAGTATATTTATGTTGTGGCCAGATCTTAAAATTGATCATTTCACGATATGATCGATATTTCATTTCGTGAAATGGTGGCATTTTATGATAAAGAACTTTATCCACAAGCCACATTATGATATTGGAAAGCCAAATCAATTAATATTCTGCGATATGAACAACTAAACTCATGATTATTTCATGATATGGTCAAACATAGATAATCAATCATATCGTAAAATATTTGTGTTGTCCACCGGTGGAGGAGCTGATTTCACTTTGTTTTCGTGACGTAATATGGCGACAGACATTATTTACTAAAAGCGAATAACAATTTTCAAATTGAAGACAAAAGTATAATAACAATAATAATTGATTCAGAAAGCGGTACTCCTGGACACGGCTTGTATTGTTAGGAGGTTCCTTTCTCTGAAGCCCTGACCGCGTAGCTTGGACCCTGTTCCCGATACCGGTGGAATACAATTTTTTTATATTTTTAAAGTTTTTTTTTTAATGATTAGCTTCAAAAAAAATAATTAAAAATGTAATTTATATCTATTTACAATAATTAACGGAGATAATAATATCCCATAACTATCACACAACGTCGTCTAGTCCCAAGCTAAGCAGAGCTTGTGTTATGAGTACTAGACAACTGATAAACATACTTATATATTTCTAAATACATATTAATAGATAAATTACACCCAGACACAGAACAAATGAAATATAATTTAATATAAAGCTGCGATATTTGATTAACTAATGCGAGTCAACCAGCAGTTTGAATTCTGTATGGTACAGTTTTGCCAACGACATTATATACGATTTTAATTGGGATAGTATTTAACTATTCCTAAATTTATTTCTGTTTTCTATTACAAAATATGCCTCTGTTCCATCAAAAATCCTAACTGTAAACTAAAATATGCTTTTCTGGGTGGTTAAAAAAAAACACGAAGGCGATGACTCCTTCTAACCTAACCTGTCCGAGTTGGGGTGCCCCAAGTCCCCTAATAATTCTAAATTACTGATATGGTCAAATTTTCATCGAAATATCATTAAATGTTGACGATCTGGCCAGCCCCCCTAGCCAAGTTACAATCGTATCGTTCGCGCCGAACGCCTCGAGTAGGCCACGCCTCAGATTCCTTTGTTCTGACGTCATCTCAATGCTCAGTCACATGGTCAGAATGATATGGCCGGTCACACAATTATAATCTTTAGATGTCGAAGCAATATATAACTTTAACTTTAACTAGTTGTACCCCGTGGTATCACTCGCATCTTTGGTTACTGCTTCACATCAGTAAGTCGTAATATATACAGTCTATACTCTTCGTCTTATGACGAAACCTGGCTATCCCATACATAAAGATTTGTATCCAATACGAGAGGTAGATCCAGAGTAAAGCGCGCCAAAAAAAAAACCGCTAATTATTATTATGTTTTATTATATTAGTACCTATAAGACTGATTATGAAAATATTGAAAGAAATGTAACGTAAATTATAGTCTTTTTTTAATTCTAAAGACTATAAATTACCAGAAAACCAGGTAAATAAAAAAAAAACAGCAACAATTTCGTTTTTTTATTATTACTTTCGTGAATAAACTAAGCTAATTTTGCAAATTTTAAAATAATGTCTAATCCAAATCTGAAACAACGCCGTCCCTATCTCAACAAAAATGTATTACAAACAAAAATTTTAACAATTTAAAAACATATGGGACCATTAGTAGACCAGCGGGGTTTGCGGGGGCAATATGAAGCCGACGAGGCAATGGGAAGCAGCGGGGCAATCGCGTCAACCGTTTAGCGTAACCGCGGCCCGGGGCGACACAAGAACGCTATTTGTTAGATACTACTGCTGAGCTGATTGTCTGAACATTTCTAGACTGTAGTTAGTTATACTCTAGGCAATGTGGAAAGGTACCTTCTTATATAGAAAATAAAAGAGGCTTATGTTTCTGATGTATTCGTTTGTTGTTTATAAGAAGATTACTTTGAAGTGTTTCTAAAAGATTGTCTGATGTAAAATGAAATTTATTTAGAAAAGCGTTGTTATTTTTATGAACCCCACCTATAGGCCTGCTATACAGTGGAGGACATGGAGGTACGTCCTGCTTGGGCTCAAAGAGATGTCAGCAAAACGGTAGAGGCCCAGCCTACTGGGGCCATGGGTTCACTTCCGAAAGGGAAACCTGGGGTCATGGAACGCAAGACAAGAAAGGCACATAGGTGTGGTTTTAATTAGTAATAAGTCTGAAACGCCCTGGCGCTCCGTCCTAGAGCGAAAGAAGTCATTGGATGATTTCCCACCTAAAAACATATAGGCTTGCTAAGCCGTAATTACGACACGAAGTAGATACTTACTTAAATACTTTTTTACTTTTTACTTTATTTTTGACAATTATCACACAACGCCGTCTAGTCTCAAGCTAAGCAGAGCTTGTGTTATGAGTACTAGACAACTGATAAATATACTTATATATTTCTAAATACATACATATATTATAGATAAATTACACCCAGACACAGAACAAATGATCATGTTCATCACACAAACATTTGTCCTGGATGGGAATCGAACCCACGACCTCCAGCATAGCAGTCAGGGCCATTAACTACTAGACCAACAGGCCAGTCAAGTTAGTAGTAGTGTAAAACGAACCCTTTTACATTGTATTATACTTCGGTGGACAGTTATTAATTTTGCACTTCGGACCGGTGTCTTTACCATCTAGATCCTGTGACATCACACACCAATATTTTTCCTATATTAAAGTCTATATGGATAAGCCGCGTACCATTGAACAACTGAACGCTAACATTACTCACATTATTCGTCAAATACCACTGTACACTGCACAAGTGTTAGGACGCGTCATCCCTTAATCGAATGCGAACCCAGGTTGGCCGCTGTAAAAACAATTTGGCCATATGGGGCATCTTCGACCCATCTTTAACACAATGCACAGGACATGCGTCATTTGCTATGCTGTCCATCCTGCACAACCACCTGCAGTTTTCAGGATCTATACGAGGCCAATAACAGAGCCGTAGAGGTTGCCAAATACTGGTCAGAAAAAATATAGTTAGAGTACATCGACACGAAAAGAAGAAGGACGCGTCATCGAAAATTGGAATTATAAAATGGACCATGTTAACGAAATAATCTTTAGAAATTAAATGTAAAGAATAATTCTGTATGATAATCATAATTATATTGTATTTATTGGAAGTAATAATTATGATAATATTATTTGTTTAAGCTTGTAATTAGCAATATAGTTACATATTATTAGTTTGTAAGCTTTCCTTACATGTTAAAAATAAATAAAATAATAAAAATAGCCCGATAAATCTGTTAAGTAATTTTTAATTTTATTTAACTTACAAAAAATTAAAATACCGGGAGCTTCGTTCGCCTAGAGGCTCAAATGTCGTGTCCGCTTCTCTCACTGTTGGACTATGTATATAAATTTAAAATAAATACGTAAAAATAATGCCTATTAACAGCATAGTAATAGATCTACTGTTTTTGATACAAATATATTTCAGGGAGTATTACAAATAAGTGACAAATGTAAGCATAAGTTCCTTCTATATTTTGTCATGACCTATATAGAAGAAAATTAAAATAAAATAATCACACAGTTGTTTAATATTATTGTTTACAGAAACCACTTTACATAGAGTTCGAAAATGGCGCCCAACAAAAATTGATAGGCTATGCTATAACTGTAATTGATTACAATAATAAAAATGGAACGGAAGCTGAATGATGGTTAAAAGTAATTAGAATCAATAAAGAAAGTATTTAGCATGAACCGTAAGTGCATATTTTCATGGCTCATCAACCAACCCGGGTGTTGAGTCCAAATATTATAATTTTACAAAAACATGGCTTGAAAAAAGAGAATAAGTTTCAGAAGGATATTTTTTAAGTGGGAAATCATCAAATGCCTAAATTCTAAAATGTAAATTGTAAGATAATAATTAAAATTATTTGTAAATTTTGTGTTTTTCTTGTGTTCTATGCAAAAAATTGTTGGTATAATCATATTTCGATAGAATGAACGTGCGATGCGTTGGCCATCGATCAAACAAACATTCGATATTTTGAACAGTAGACTTATTGAGTGTTCGATACAGGTATTGAACGTTCGATTTATTAACCATTCGATGTTATGAACATTCGAGTATTTAGATGTTCGATGTAAAGTGTTCGATTAATTGATATTCGATTATTTTAAATTCGATTTGGCATAGTACACCCCTTCTCCCAACCTCAGCCGTTTGTGTGTCAGTTGTTTTGCCTTTTATGTTACAGAGCAAGAGTAACTCATTCCAACATTCCCACAGCCTTAGCAGGCATCGACCCTACCCATCCTCTTCAGATTTGCTGACATCGCGCCGTGGACTCGGGCTTGGTCCTTAGTCCTTACCGAACGACGAGCAGTGAGTAGCTGACCGTCCGCAAGACCGCGCCAGCGGTGACCAGGAATCGCTCTGCGACGCCTGGTGTGGATTCGCTTATCAACACAAGTACTTTTCCAGATCATCACCACAATCTAACTACCTACAAACTACCAATAAATTAACAAATACTAGAGCAACTCCATCATATTGTTATAACACCTTTATAAATAGTCAGCCGTTCCATTCCGAGGTGGAAGCAAGCCCCGCACTGTGATCTGTCAATGTCGACCAACCCATTGTTACCCTCAAGAAATAGAGTGCACGTTGCACCGGACTTTAGAAAACTTTTATAAAATATTAGCCAGCCCCGGTTCAAGCTTCCCTTTTAAGTGGCTTATGCAACTGACCTCGACTTGCTAAGCGCCAAATCGATCTTTGCAATCCCGCAGCGCATTTTTCGAACCACTACCAACTTTTCTTGTGGGTGTGTTTGAGAGCGCGTTTTTTGTTTGTTTTTCAAACTTTCGTTTAGTTCTTTTCGTGTAGAAAAGTATTTGATCTGTAAATAAAGGAAGGCATGTGATAGTTTTGCATATTTTTCTTCATCTTTTGGCGGTAACCGTAATCACATCATTTATTTTGGTGGGTTGGCAATAAATCATTCGGATATCATACTATTTGTACCTAATTGTGATTGTTGCTAGTTAGTTTAATTCCTAAAGTCAAAGAGTCAAATTCATATTTTAGATATATTGAATATTAGATTTAACGAAAAATCACTGTATTACATTCATTTTCATGAAAAAAAAGAGCGCGGAAAATGTCTTATTCATTCTTGCGTAAAACGCCATCTACGCAATTGAAGGGAAACTAACACAGTTTTCACGGAGAGCGCTATGCTTGATGTTCACTGACAGTAGATGGCGCTAAGTGTTCTGCAAATTATTCATTTACAGTTTTGAACCAAAATGATATTTATAAATATCGATTTGAAAGAAATTGAGCAAATATAGTAAGTATAGTAAGTAGTGTTTGACTATTTCTAATATACAAAATTTGAGTTTTCATAAGCTTTCAATACATTTATTACTTACCCACCTGAGTAGTTTTTAAATAATTATAGGAAATATTTCTTTAGGTATATATGAAATTTCTTCTTTTATTAGGTCCTTACATATGAAATTGGCATTTTTTTAAACGGGTTACTTTGCACTGTGATAACTTCGGACTGACTTGGTATAAAATGTTCAAATGAACTTTAAATTAAAAGTACGTTATTCATTTTTCTTCATTTGTACAAAGAAAGAATAACGTACTTACCTACCTTTAATATAAATTTTAAGTTTAAGTTTGAAGTTATAATTCCAAGTCAATCCGAAAATAATTATCATAGTTCAAAGTATGCAATTTTATAGGTAGAGACAAATTATTTTGAAGTTAGGTAAGCATTGATTGCACCAGCGTTCTAAGAATCACTAGCTGCCACAAAAATTCACTTTCCTCCTCAACTCATACAATTAAAATTACTTCAATGAATACATTATGAAGTTCTAATTAACTTCATTCAAATTGTATCTTTAGACGGCAAGAATATTCCTTAGCCGAGCTTATTCAGCCGCCACAGTTTTAAGCCTCAGTGACGCGATGTGAGCGGGTGCTTTGTGACCGAATCCCATCTTCATTATTTATTCCGTGTCACATACACATAATTCCCCAGGCACTGTCTGTTTTCCAGCTACGTACACAGCCAAACACCGCGGTTGAGGTGTCAAATGGAATATTTTATAGATTTCTCGCGAGTTCGTGATCTTCGTCTCGTTTAGTTCAAACGTTTGGATGGCTAATGACTAAATTTCCCGCTCAATAAGTGCTTCTAACGTAGATTTCTAAGTTCTTATTGCAAATAGATTTTCCAAGTATTTAGAAGCAGTGAAATGGTAAATAGCATCCTTTGACAATTAATTATTTGATAGGTCATATGCAGACCTATAATATTACCTAAGAAAAAGAAAGCGCGAGAAGTGATTGAATGATTTCCCACAATAAAATAACCTATTAAATAATAATTGAAATTACTACTTAATCACAGTAATATAATGCCTAAGTAAAAGCGAAAGTGCGACATCGTCACACTCAAACGACTGAACAAATTTGGATGAAATTTGGCAAACGAGTACTTAGTCTATGTCCTAGAGCATAGGGAAAAAGATACTATTTTTATTTATTCTGGAACTGAACTCAGTTCCAGAATAATATTCTTGAGATATTTTTTTACTTTCAGGCGGGCAAAAGCTACTTGGGCATAAAGATCAAAATGGCACAGACATGTGCCGGGTATTGTATTGACACGGTACCTATTCATAATATTTAAAATACAATCCCAGATACATTATGAGACAAAATGTCCCCCAACATGTCGCGCAATGCTACTAAATTGTCCAACATGTCCCTCCTCCCGTTATACAAAGTTAGGGGGCAAGTTGCGGGACACTGGGCAACGTTGCAGTATCACTTAGATTGAGCGTTGCGCGTCATGTAGGGGGACATTTTGTCCCATAATGTATCTGAATTTTTATTTAAGCACACCATACCCGACACTAACAAATAAGCAATTGTAAAGTCCAATCTACAAAATTTGGACCACAAGCGTAACCTAGCCAGCCTTTCAATATTTTACAGGATGCATTTTAGAGAATGTATGAGGGAATTAAGAGCCGGTTGTAGTCACTGAGTATTTTATAGTGGTTTTGCCCGGATCTATGTTGATTTCGCGGCCCCGTAACAGCGATTTTATTTTTATAAAAAAAAAAACATAGTAACTATTCAAGATTTTTGTTTGTTGCCAGATCCTTTTTAAAAACATACTTTATTATTTTATGTAACCTCGTAGATATAACACGTTTGAAGTCGTAAGTTAGGGTCTGATCGTGTTTTGTTTTTTTTTATCGAGCTAACTAATTTATATCACGTTTTGTTTTTTAGCCAGCAGTTAGTCATGTGATCCATTTTAATAAAATAATTTGTCACGGTGATTTCTTTTATATTTGTGGATTTCCAGAGGTTCAAATAAGTATAAAATTATTAGAACCTGACCTGAACCTTATGTACAAGACTTGATTCTGCCATCACCGTTATGCCATCGAACAACCCATCGTACGGCGCATACTTATATTTGTTAACATCTCTACGGTCCGAACTAAGCGTTTTGCTTCGTCGTTTGTCGTCGAAGGACTGGAACACTGCCTGCTGCGGTCTTCCTGCCCGATTATAATTTAGGTGTCTTCAAGTTTATAGTGAATAGGCTCTTAATAAACTAGTGTGCCTCACCATCAACGATTTCATCACTACTTATCATCAGGTGGGATGGCAGTCAAGCACTAGTTTATATCATTTTAAAAATGCTTTTTTTTATCATTTCAAACGATTTTTCTAAATAAGATCAGTTAAAAATATTGCTGATCTTAACAAAAGACTACAAAATCAAACTTATAATTAAAAACCAAACATCGTCAATACCATAGGCGCGGGCTTGCGACTGGAGGCGCGGGCTTGCGGACGGCGAGCAACGGGTAACTCGCTGTACGATCGTCCGGTCACCATCCGGACCGAGCCCAAGTCGTCGACGGCGCGTAGTGTTCCACGCGCGCCTCAAGGAGATGTCAGCAAACCGTAGAAGCCTAACAGGGTCGAAGCCTACTGGGGCCAATGGTCTGCTTCTGTCCGACAGGCAACGAAGTAACAGGAGTGTGTTTTTAGTCAGTAAAAGTCTGACACATCCTGCTCCGCCCAAGAGAGTGGGATGTCATTGGACGATTATCCCACTGAAAAAAAAAACACTTCAATTCATGTTCTATCTACCCTCTCTTTAACGATTACAAATGATGTAGCATCACACGAAACGCGATCTGTATATGAAATGGAAACACCCAAAATTGTCGTGAATTACTTTATACGTGAGCTAAGCCAGCTATTCGTTAGTAATTGTGACAACCGAGTTAACCGGTGATGAAGTGTTTTGACGGCACTTGAAATTAATTAGTTTCTTTGTCGGAGTTATTTACGAGACAGGCAGTAGATATAATGTTATATCATAACTTGTTTGAGTTCATCTATGCCTATATATAAAAGGAGTAACTGACTGACTGACATATCAACGCGTAGCCAAAACTATTGAGAGTAGGAGCGTGAAATTTAGCACAAAGCTTCCTTTTATGACGGAGGCGAGCACTAAGAGAGGGTTTTCAAAAATTCACCTCCTAAGGGGATGGGGCCGAAAGGTTCTGGAGTGGCGACCGCGTACCGGAAGACGCAGTATTAGAAGGGGCCCCCCTACAAGGTGAACCGATGACCTGGTGCAGGTTGCGGGAATCCGATGGATGCGAGACGCACAGGACCGTTCTTTGGGGCGACATTTGGGCGAGGCCTATGTCCAGCAGTGGACGTCTATCGGCTGAAATGATGATGATGATGAAGGGGATGAGATGGGGGTCTTGCAACTTGCTTTTACGCTGGCGAAGCCGCAGGCGGAAGCTAGTCCCTATATAAAAGGAGAAACTGACTGACTGACATATCAACGCGTAGCCGAAACTACTGGGACTAGGAGCGTTAAATTTTGTACAAGGCTTCCTTTTATGATGTAGGCAAGAACTAAGAAAGGATTTTTCAAAATTCACTCCCTAAGGAGATGAAACGGGGGTCCAAAATTTATATAGAGAAACCTACTTTCTAGCAGGCGAAGCCAATGGCAGAAGCTAGTTCGGGAATATGAACCAATAGTGCTTTGCACAATGTAGGTAAACCTGTGTGTGTTAGGTAGCTAGATAAAAATTAAAATTAAAGTAAACAATAAATTAAAAGGTAAGCAGCTTCTAAGGAAGCGTCGTAGGAGCCCAGCAGGGTCGAAGCCTACTGGGGTCAAGGGTCTGCTTCTGAAAGGAAGACTCAGCCCTGATATGAGAGGCAACTAAGGAACAGGAGTGCGATTTTTGTCAGTAAAAGTCTGACACAGCCTCCCGATTCGCCCAAGAGCGCAGGATCTCATTGGATAATTTTCCCACCAAAAAAAAAGGCAAGCGTGCTCCATCGTCGACCACATCGTCGCTTTGCATCAGGTGAGTTCTATCAATAGTAAAAAAAGTTTGATTTCTTCATTATTTTTTCTTTAAAAAACCCTTGATCTCACACTAGCAATAACTCTTGTATCATGGGTATGAGTCGGAAACTGTCGGTCATACAAATATTTTTTCAATACACTTACTCGAAAACCCGCTGTTATCCCACCGCTTTTAGGCACGCAATAGACTGTTTTCCACACTAGTGCAGAAAAGTGCACGTGCTCTCCCCCACACAATGATTTATCGTATCAGGATGAGCGCGCGTCGACACCCACGAGTCACCGGTCAACTCCCGTTTATTCATTTCTTCGTAAGTATATTAAAAAAGGTCGTTTGATACACGTGCAAATTTGTCACTGCAGCGCTCGGCTCCAAAAAGCACTCGCCTACAGCTCGTGCGAATTCCATCTCGGTCCCAATGATAAACTTGGCAGTGCAAAAATTGAAACCGCGATACGCAGTGCACTAGCCAATTTCACAACTCCTACACTCAACAATCGTGCCGTCACATCAACAGAGACTGAAAATAATATAAAATCTTATCATCATCATTATTTCAGTCGATGGACGTTTACTTTTGGACATATGCCTCCCCAAGTGTCGCCACAACGAACGGTCCTGTGCGTCTCGCATCTATCGAATATCCGCGACCCTCACCAGGTTATCGGTCCACCTTGGGAAGGCCTTCCAACGCTGCGTTTTCCGGTGCGCAGTCGCCATTTCAGAAGCTTTTGGCCTCATCGACCATTTGTTCTAGGAGCAATGTTTTTAAACTTAAACGATCACTTTGTTGTCCGTCTATCTGTCTGTCTGTCAAGACCCTTTGTCTCGGGAACAGGTGGTGGTATCGAGTTGAAATTAAAACCATGTACTCCGGTCTGCGGTCTTTTGAAGCTGTGAAAAAACAAAATTCTGAGTTAACGAATAAAAAAAGATGCAGCCATTTATGTCGAAAAAACGAGTATTTCGACACTCTGAAGGAAACAAAATTCATAGGGTACTATTTCCCGTTGACCTAAAATCCAGAAATTAAGCATGAAGAAAGGTGTCGTAGCACAAATATAAGAAAAAATCAAACAACTATAAATTTATAGTTAAGTTAAAAAAAAATTATCGTAGTTACCTCAATACGGGAATTGAACTGTTTTCATTCGTAAGTTTGTACGGAACCCTCAGTGCACGAATCCAACTCGCACATGCCCGTTCTTTTTTAATTGATATAAACCTATACTTGGTAAGCAGTGAGGAATCGTTGATGATGAATCGCACTAGTTTATTAAGAGCTTATTAATTCTAGCCTTGAAGACACCTCAATTATAATCGGACGGGAAGACCACTGCAAGACTTAAGTTTTGCGACTCTTCGGGCTATAAAATATAGTAAAAAAAAAAACAATCGGCCCAACCTTTTCCTAACCATTCCCAACTATGTAGCGGCTTTCAGTCTAGCCCCTCGTCAAGCTTCGCTGAGGCAGTCAACACTACAGTATATATACACGGACAGAAACACACTGACATATACCACACACATTTGCACGACGTTTTTTTTTAAAAAATTTCATTCTTTATTTTGCACCAAATACTTTTATAGTATTATTATTTCTAGCCTATACTGTCCCACTGCTGGGAAGGCGTCCCTCTATTCCTTCCATTGTTCCCGGCTCTGGGCCACTTCTTGCCAATTCCTAAGGAAGATATCTCAGTTGTCCTGCCGTCTCCTTCTTGGTCTGCCGCGACCCTGCCGTGTGATTTCAGGGCACCAACTTTGTGTTTTACTGGCCTACCGCTCGATCGGCATGTGGCAGACATGTCCAGCCCAGTCCCACTTAAGCTACGTTACTTTTTTCCGAAATAAGGTATTTATTGGATTATTTGTGTTTTGTATTTTCTGTAATATCGCAGTTCTTATTAAAAGTTCCAACGTAGAAACTATGCATTTCAAAGGGCAAGTAATATCAATTACGTATATCTATAACTTTTTTCTAACACAAGAACTTTGTGCTCTTGGTTTAATTGTTTTCGTTTTGGAAATTTTGTCTTGTTGCCGCACTGTGGAGAAAAGTTATTCGTGCGATAAAATTTCCCACGTGAAAGTGATTGAAACAAAAATAGACATCTCATTCATTAGCAGTTGTAAGTCCATATACATCATCAATATTTATTCGCTTGAGACACATTGTTACCAAAGTAAGTTGTACTATTTCTTATTCTGTGTCAAGGTAGAACTCATTTTTACAAAATAATGCGACTTTTCTTAAATATCCATCACACAAAAATAATACTGCGATATTACAGAAAATACGAAACACAAAGGAACCAATAAATACCTAAGTTTGAAAAAAGGATAATGTACCTTTAATATAAAGTTTATTTGAATTTATAATTACAAGTCAATCCAAAGACATAACACTTCAAAGCAACCCGTTTTAAAAAAACACTTCAGCAACTTCATACTTTAATCCCTATTGTTTATAATACTAATTCCTTTATCAAGTTTCCTGCTCATTTTTAATTTATTTAGGAAAGATATGTTACCGACTGCTAGTGATTATAAGGGGGGGGGTCAATTTAACAATATGTAGGTATCTAAGGAATAATACACACCATTGTACACCCTAATTAGAAAATCAAGTTACAATCTTATTGGAAGCACTTAAATAATAAAAAATTTAAATAATTATAATAATAATATGAAATTAGTTATCCTAATTGTAGGCATATAATATAGGCATCGGCGCACTAGACTGGTAGCATAGCGCATCGAATTTGGTCTCAATTATGCACAAACAAACACGGTACTGACGCAATCAAGATTTATCAAGAATTTATATTTTAAAAAATAGGCCTGAATGTTTTCAAACTAAATTAACTATATTTTTAAATAGCTAAAATCGATTTAGTAGACGATTTTGAACATACTACTTTTAGGACATGCGAATTATGGTAAATGTTAAACTTATACAAAATATTAAGTTAGCTTAGGTTAGGAGCCAGTTGCAGCAGTAATGCTAGCGAGGAAGGCAGTCGCACGCGTGAGGGAATGGACATCACGCACAAGCCGCCGGGACCCCGACCCCGACTATCAGCCACCGCAAGTGACGGCTTACGGACGTGCTTTAGCTTTCCGTCCGGCCGTCCGATAACCGTCCGGACCGAGCCC
The DNA here is from genome assembly GCA_949316375.1 of Mythimna vitellina. NCBI lineage: Eukaryota > Metazoa > Arthropoda > Insecta > Lepidoptera > Noctuidae > Mythimna > Mythimna vitellina. The sequence goes on from OX438688.1 coordinate 9,372,008, forward strand.
GAGTCGTAGTCGGCGCTTAGTGTTCCATGCGCGCCTCCAAGAGATGGAGAGGACCGAAGTCTACTGGGGTCATGGGTCAACCCAGAATTCGTGTAATGTCGCTCGTGCTCGTCTCCAAGAGTCTCCCTAGCTCCTCTAAAGTCGGTCCAATTTACAGGAATTTGAGCTTGGCTCGCGCCCCGCTTTTACTCGACTCCTCTAGGGTAGCTTTAACTTGAAGGTGCAAATAAACAATTTTATTAAAAAAAAACCTTGAAAATTCAACTCAAACTTTAATGCCCCGTTTACACGTGGACCCAGCCTCGGCCAATAGCCATAGTTTAGACGAAGTTTCCCCGTTTACACAACGGCTAGGGATCGCGATTGGCCGAAGCTGGGCCCACGTGTAAACGGGGCATAAAATCTTAAATCAAACAAAACATTATCTTTTATTGAACTAAAAAGTTGTAGTTAAGTAGGTAACTCACAAAGAAGCGGCTACTTCCCAAAGGTAATTATATCAGTGGCGAAATTGTACAAGTTTGAAGCAAAAATTTTCTCCCAAAATAATATTAAGAGGAATATTTTACGACGCTATTACCTCAGAAACAGGTTTGATATAACAATTACAGAGTTCTATTCAATTCCCCGTAACTTCATGCCTATTAAAAGTTTTCTTTGAGACTTTAACAACGTAGCCTGAAACAATGATCGTTGTAACGCTAATGTTGCACAGATTATTAAAATTACTGCCAGATTTTGGATCAAATTGTTTAAATTTCTTTTACCTATGTTAGGTGAGTTATGGACTTTGGTATTTGTTTTTTTTTTAATGACATAAACTAGTGCTTTACTGTGATCTTACCTGATGGGAAGCAGTAATGCAATCTTTGATGGTGAAGCGTACTTATTTATTAAGAGCCTATTCACTCTAGCCTTGAAGACAGTCGGACGGGAAAATAGTTAAGTGCATGCCCCCTTCCTTTTATGCCATTCTTCCCCACTTCATGTTCAATGTTCCTATTTAGGCTGATTTTTATAAATAATGATATTATGAAAGATATCTAACATATCTATAGTGGGACTGCACTAGACATATCTGCCGCATGCCGAACGAGAGGTGGGCCCGTAAAACACAAAATTTGTGCCCTGAAATTGCACGACGGGGTCGTGACAGACCATAAAGAAGATAGCAGGACGATTTAGATGTCTGTCTTAGGAATTGACAAGAAATGGCCTAAAGCCGCGAACAATGGAAAGAATGCAGCCTGTAATAGCCTTTAGCTGGACTAAGGGAGGCCTGTACTGTGAATAGTCACAGTACAGGGTAGATATATAATATCAATAAAGAAAATTTATTAACAAAAATACAAGGACACATGTAAAGGAAACAGAACTGTCATGCAATAGTCAATACAAGATTTGAGCCCTGACTCCTAAACTAATAAAATCCTGTATCTTGGTCGCAGTGTCTTCAGATATAATAATAATCATAAATCATTTAATTCAGATTCATCTTAAAACTACATCCATATATGTTAGTACAATTGCGAGCTTACAAACTAGTGTTAGTAACAAAATGATTGATTACACAAACAGTAAGTGGCAGGTCCGGGTGGACTACCCGATGATGGTGGCAAATTACGTCAATAATTACGATTAATATGACCGTATTAGCCGTTAGTATCAAGCGAGCCAGCATCGGAGAGTCCTACCGGCCCGCCAGCAAGCGCATGATGGAGTTGGGACTGTCGTGCGTGCGGCACTTATAGAAGCGCCCCGTTTGCGCATGATAGTCGTCTGTGTCAGTCGCCGCGAACATCGCGGATGCGCTGCAATGGTGCGGCAGCCCCATCTATACCATCAGTGTATTGAACACGCAGATCAGAGAGAGCAGTGGTGGTCGAGTCGTAACGGCTCCGACTTACGAGTTGTAGGTCCCGGGTTCAAACCCAACCAGGTGCATTACTTTGTGTAATTTATTTCATCACCACTGCTCTCAAAACGGTGAAGGAAAACATCGTGAGGAAACCGGCATGTCCTAGAACCAAAAATTGGAAGATATGTGACATCCACCAACCCGCACAGGGCCGGCGTGGTGGATTACGGCCCATTCCCTTTCCTAGAGAGGAGGCCTGAATCCCAGCAGTGGGAACATTATAAGGCTGATTATGCTTATGCTTATTGAACACGCAGATCACTGTATGCATTTAGTTAACCCACAGGCTACAAGTGTGAAAGGGCTGACAATACGCTTTAACATACGCATCTTTGACAGTGCCAGTGCAACGTGAAAACCTGTGTACCAACATGTTGCAACAACGGACAGACTTTCAATATCCTTGCTGTCCTTAAGGTCCTCGGTGACCGAGTGGCCCAAATACTTAATTTGCTCGACTTTGTTTTAGAGCTGTGCTACACAAAGTAAAATTCGGAACTCGACGAATGTTTATCGCTTGTCATCAGGCCTCAAAATCACTATTTCACTCTTTTTCTCTTTTTTTATTTACCGTCCTGCACTACCTAGCCTAGTCTTATCTAATTACAAAAATAATGGCTACCCATCGTTAAGGTGAAAGCCCGAGCGTGACCATATCCTCGCTAGATGGCGCTAAACTCAACATTTTTAGTTTATTTTGTTTTTAGTGTATGGGAAAATTATTAAGCCAAGGAAATGGTATCCACGAAAATTGGACATTGACATATTGAACTTAATCAAATCATTTCCTCAAAATTCATCTTATTCTGACTGTTCAATGTCTCTAACTATAATGCTTAACCTATAGCGCTATAATTAAGCTTATTAATGAAGTAACCCTATTGCTTGAGCTCTAAAACCGCCACCAGCTCACCGACTCTATAGCCCTAACAAATTAGCAACTCATAATGACTACTTTAAAATGGCACAGCAGCTATTTCAGAGTTACGACTCCAGTATGCAGATAAGCCTGAAAGTGTCCATTAACATACTCCCTTTATAGTTTTAGATTTAACCGCCTTTTTACTACTCTCCTTTGAATCTGACAGAAGCATTGAAATGGTTTTCTTATTGCTTTGCATTTGAAGAATTTTCAAAACGAGTGTGTGTTATGGCTTTAAGCTTTTAGGATTGAAATGCATTTTCTCACCTGTAATAAAGTTTTGAAAGGATTGTGGACTTGGGTGTTGGACTGTAAAGCCAGAAATTGCTACAGTTTTCAGTCTATTGTACCTAGATCTTTAGTGCCTAATGGGTCTTCACCAGAGCTCTGCGTAAGTTAAATACGGTTGGCCCATGACGCAATAAATATTTGATGGTCTTTATTACACTTTCCCAAATTTCTTATTTTAAATTTCTTCTGAATACGATAGGCTGTGTTGGCTGGACTTTTCTTTGGACAATGAATCAGCATTGCTATCCAACGTGGCAATGCTGCCAGCGTTCTGGGCACTTTTCCAATTAATATAGATGTGGATAAATTTTTTGATGCCCAATAATTTATTTTTCTACCCGTTTGAAAATATTATTATTTATAGTTTGTTAGTAAGTAAGCAAATAAAACACTATAGTTTTACTTAAAAAAAACATTTTCCTTTCTTTCTAATTGAGTCCTTTCTTGGTTTAATACAATCTTTCTCAAATCCCACCAAAATGTGGGCAAATATGGTTGCAAGATCCGGCTCGAAGGACCATATGTTGACTATTACTGTTGCTAACTGGTTCAAATTGATTGTAATTATGATTTATGTATTTATAGGAACTAATTTTGAAACGACCGATATTGTCCGCTCGCTCAAGATGTCGGTGAGCGAGTACTTGGTGAGGCGACCGCGATGTGGTGTGAGCCGTGAGGCTGTAGCTAGATGTGACGTCAGGAACACACACACACACATGAGCTATCCTTAATTAATAATTGTGGGTTACTTATCCCACGCGGGCAAAACTACACTTATAGAGAACCAAATCTACGCAAAAAAAAACATAATCCAAACTTACTTGAAACCAAACTGTAGAACTCATAATAAACGCAAAGTATTTTGCAGTCACGAACTACACGGCATCCAGAGCGGATGACAAATGATAGCCAGGAGCGGGACCCCAAGAATGTGGCGACTATGTTTACATCTGTCCAACTGACACCAGGTATGGGTTTACGGAGTAAATGTGTCCGAACTAGTGTTTTGGGTAGTTGGCAACTTTTGCACCTGAAGTTATCAAATAGAGATGAATTTCGTTAAATAGTTTTCGTCATAATGTTCGGAGAGATACCGTATATGAATTGCGGTAGTGTTGCAACTTATATTGGATTTCTAACTAATATTGTGGACCTTTTTATAGGATCCCGTAGGGCATTTATTTATTTATGTAGGTACACACAAACAATTAAAATAGAAAAGAACAAACACAGATAGAAGAGTAGAAAGGTGCTGCTTGTTTCAAATGAAATTTCTTCCAGCAGATCTGCGACAGGAAATTTGGATGAGAGATGTAGACACAGCGTGTATAAATAATTTAGAAAACTTAAAATAGACTATATATTCTTACTGAGAAGCTATGTAAGACCCAGTAGATCAGCAGAGCAGCAGTAGATGTTTATTACATCAAATCACGCTAATATTACAAAGACAAAAGTGTTTTTTTCATTGTTTATGTACCAGTGTATTTGTACATTTGTGACTTCTTCCCGCTCGAACGGCTAAACGGATTTGGATGAAATTTGGCACAAGGTTAGACCATGTCTTGGAATAGATTATAAGATATTATTTATCTTGGGAATAGATATATGCTCCCTTGGGATAACTTTCTAATTACACGCATACTAAGCCGCTTGTGCCACTAATATTATAGGAGAAATTATGTGAGTGTGTGTGTGCTTGCTACTTTTTCAGTGAAGCCGCTGGTGGCATCTAGTTGTATAGCTTAGCTTAATCAGCCTTTTTAATGTTCCCACAACTTGGACTCAGGCCTCCTCTCTAGGAGAGGAAATGGGCCGTAATCCACCACGCGGGCCCAGTGCGGGTTGTTGAAGGTCACATGTCTTCGAATTTTTAGATCTAGGACATGCCGGTTTCCTCACGATGTTATCCTTCACCGATTTGAGAGCAGTGGTGATGAAATAAATTACACAAAGTAATGCACCTGGCTGGGTTTGAGCCCGCGACCTATAACTCGTAAATCGGGGCCGTTGCCACTCAGCCACGACTGCTCGTTGTATATAATTGAGAAATTCTGATATTCAGACGCAGTGGACTACAAGCTTGTACCATATACAAAGAGTTAAACAATGAATCCGGGTTGGTTGATGAGTCATGAAAATGTACACTTACGGCTGAAGCTATTATGTAAATACTTTCTTTATTGTTTGTAATTACTTTTAACCAGCATTCAGCTTCCGTTCAATTTTTATTAATTTAATCAATTACAGCTTATTGCATCGCCGTGGCATCGCCTATCAATATTTGTTGGGCGCCATGTTCGAAAGCTATGTTTATTGGTTTATGTAAACAATAATATTAAACCACAGAGTGATTGTTTTATTATATGTATTTAAATCATTTTGTGCAGTTCATTTTAGTGTTACGTTTATCGTAAACAATCTTCTATCCGCAACTTTACAGACAAGAAAAATGTGTTCATATGTTTTTTAACCGACTTCAAAAAGGAGGAGGTTATATGTTTGGCTGAATGTATTTTTATTATTATTATTTTTCCGATTTATCGGTCAATTTTGAAATTTTTTTTTCTTTTAAGTTATGCTTCCGAATTGGTCCCATAGAAATATGGTTATGATCTGATCATGAAATTCGTAGATATGGAACAGAACTCCTCATAGGATCACAGCAGAACCGTCGTAACAAGTAAAATTGCTTTGTTTATACGTGTAGTCAGTCGATGACTGACTGAAAGAAGAAGGGGGAATTTATTGAACTGATCTGATGATGAAGCCTGAAGTTAGGCACCTGAACTCTGTAATAAATTAAGGTAATGTAACCGTGTTTGGGATTATTAGAATTGTCATGAGATGCACTCTGGCTATAAGGTACTTAAGTTTCACTGAGAGGTACTTTTCAGTGGTGGTACCATGACTAAAAAGTGTAAAATAACTTTAATTTCGGAAGTCGGTGTTTCTATATTAGTTTTGTCTTTTCGTTATTTAACACCGACTTCCAAAATTAAAGTTCTATGTATTGTATATTAAAGTATTGTTTTTGTAACAAGGAAGATTATCAGATGTCTCCTTCCACTCCGTGTGAGTCGAGAGAATGTCAGACTTTTACTGGCTAAAACCAACCTGTGTGCCCTTTGCAATCCAGGGCCGCATTTCGGGCATTTTTTTTAACAATTCTACCGCCCTAATTGGCCCCATCAATCTTCCTGAAATCTCTTTGAGGTGCTCATAGATCTCAACGCACCGTCGACCCGGGCACGGTCCTTATCAGACGGTGAGCTACCCTTCGCGAGCCGTCCGCAAGCCCGCGCCTATGGTGGCCGAGACTCGCTCTGCAACTCAAAATTATCCCAAAGATATACTTTACCTGGATTAAGAATGTCATAGTTCCTAACAACCATGTATACTACGAGTACTAGTTTAAAAAGTTGACTTTTTTTCATTTCTTTTTTTCCAGAAAACTTACAGCTAGGATACAGATAGTTGAAAAATATTGTAAGAAAAAGCAAGACAAGAGACAGTAGACAGATAAAAAACAAGAAAGAAGTAAAGACGCTCGGAGCATATACATAGGTATAATAGTATTGACTGTTTTAGTGATCTAGTTTTAAGTTTAGTGTCGCTGGTGAAGAATAGGTCTAGATCATCAACACTTAGACGTCCATTACACGATAAGTTTTGCTGTCAGTTTTGCCACAGTCAAATATTTTGACTGACGAAAAACCTACCGTCTAATGCGATGACTGACGTTTGCATGACGAAAAACGTATAGCGATAAAATTCCGTCATTCAAACATCATTTATGATTGATGGTTTTAATTGACGCTTGCATGACCGTGTAATGGACGCCTTACTTATATTGCGTTGTATGCTTTGCTAGCTCTTATCATGTAAATATACCGCACTGAGGGAACATATAGAGGTCAATGATTCCTTAAAGTAAAGGATGGAACGCGCAACTCAATTTTGCCAATCAGTTCTGAGCAGTAGGCCGAACCATTGGCTATGTTAAACAAAAGTGTCATATCAGCATTTTTTTTCCGCTCAAGAAGCGGAAGAATGTGAAACTTCCAGCAGTGACTATGATAGTTAGACAGGTAAGTTTTAGATCTAACCTGAACTTTGATCTGAACTTTGATCTGAACTTTTAGTAAGATATTGAAACCAGGGCTTAGCCTCTTCCCAACTATGCTGTGTTCTGGGGTCGACTTCCATTCAAACCAGATGCTGCTGTACACCAGTATTTTAAAAGAACGGACTGCTTATATGAGCTCCTCAACCCAGTAACTGGGTAACACGATACACTTTATTAAGACTGGTGATAGAGGTTTCTTACTTCTGCCCATGCGTTAAAAATGTCATGGATCTGCAGAAGACATCCGAAACTAACATGTTTTTATGAAATTCACCGAGATGGCTACATGGCATCTCGGTGAATTTAAGTTGGTCACCAATCCTCGCCCACGACCTCGCACCCAAAAGAGCCTCGTGCCATCACTTCTTTAAGAATGATGGTTTTTTTTATACTAGATAGGTTTACCTGATGGTAAGCGACGATGTGGTGAAACGCTAGGTTGCGTGGCTGCCTCTTTCAAATTTATGAAAGAAAAAGGCGTCGCTGATGCGAGCACAACCATGGATCAAGCTTTGCGGCTGTCATTACTGAGCTAGAAACTGTTCTAATAAAAAAATAGAGTATTTTACACAAAAACAATTTTAATGGGTGATTCATTCGGAGTTACTTTTTCCAAAACTAAAAAAAATATGAATAAAACAAATTTATCGGGTAATCTTTATTATAATACAAAAGAACCATTCCTTACATTTACTTTTTAAAGATTATTTCTTTCAAATGTTGTCCGTAACTGCGATTAAGGTGGCTTGAAAAAAAAAAAAGCTTGCAGAAAATCCACTGTTTTCAACGAAAATTTTGTTTAGCGATGAGGCACATTTTTGGCTCAACGGATATGTTAACAAACAAAATTGCCGTATTTGGTCTGTAGAGCAACCTGAAGAGATTCAAGAGCTACCATTATATCCAGATAAAACAACAGTTTGGTGTGGTTTATGGGGTGGTGGAATCATCGGTCCATATTTCTTCAAAAACGAAGCCGGCCAGAACGTCACTGTCAATGGTGACCGTTATCGTACCATGATAACGGACTATTTGTTTCCTGAAATTGAAGCCCGTCATCTTCAAAACTTTTGGTACCAACAAGACGGCGCCACTTGCCACACAGCACGTGAAACCATGGCTTTGTTGCGAGAAAAATTTGGTGAACAGTTAATTTCGCGTTTCGGACCAGTCAGTTGGCCGCCTAGATCCTGTGATATCACACCCTTAGACTTTTTTCTGTGGGGTTATGTAAAGTCCAAAGTTTATATGGATAAGCCGCGTACGATTGATCAACTGGAAGCCAACATTACTCGCGTTATTCGCCAAATACCACTGGAAATGCTCGGTCGGGTCATCGAAAACTGGAACTCCAGAATGGACCACCTTAATCGCAGTTACGGACAACATTTGAAAGAAATAATCTTTAAAAAGTAAATGTAAGGAATGGTTCTTTTGTATTATAATAAAGATTACCCGATAAATTTGTTTTATTCATATTTTTTTTAGTTTTGGAAAAAGTAACTCCGAATGCATCACCCATTACAACACTTAACTAGAATAAAAACACACCTTTATACACCCCAATTAGAAAATTTACTTAGAATAATAATTCAAGCACTGAAATTTTATTTAATGCACCTAGGCAGATTTTTTTTTAAGAAATTAGTTATCCTAATTATACACAAATAATATGGTCATCTACACATTATGCACTACATTGGTAGCGCATCGGTATCGGTATTAACAACAATAATCCTTTAATATCAGGCAATTAAGGCCCACAGATAAAATAAACAAATAATCTTACAAAATAATAAACTTATGCATATAAAAGAAACTATAATATCATCATCTTCTTGCCCTTGTCCCGTTTTATTTGGGGTCTAAGCTAAGCAGGTATCTACTGATACTTAGGTGCAGAGAAAAATATATTCAATTTATTCCATCGTTTCAAAACCTGAACAATCAAGTTTCCATACCAACCAAGAAGGAAAACCGCCAAGAAAACAAAGTGCGACATTTCCTGTTTCCGCTTTTTCCTTTAGTGTGCCATTTAACGTGACCACTACCATATTATTTGACAACCAGCGCGCTACGGCCAGCGGTCGACAGCCTGTCATTTGTCATACGCGCCTGGTATGACGGATTTCAATTACCCCGGCCGAGCGGACCCGACGAGACCCGAACCTTCCCGAAGTCCAGACGAATGACCGGCGGATGGTGGACCTAATAAGAAATGTGCTCTCATCTATGTAAGTTATTAATTTGTAATTTGTGACACTTTTCCACATTTACGATTTATACTATTAGTACGGCCTTATCTAGTTTAAATTTACGAAAAAATTGACGAGTAGGTAAATGTTCTTTTTTTAGACTAATTTGCAGAATAAAAAGCAAAACTTTTTACAAAAAAAAAAACAATCAAGTCGGTGTTTCCATAATAGTTATGTTTCTTCGTTATTTAACACCGACTTCCGGAATTAAAGTTATTTTGCACTTTTTTGTGTGTTTTTTTTTCACATTGAAGTCCGCCGCGTTGTATTTTTGTTTGTAAAAACTTTTTATTTTACACTTTTTAGATGTGGCACCACAACTAAAAAGTACCCCTCAGCCAATCTTAAATAGTATGCAAGTTCTATAGTAAGGTACTTATAGAACATTAAGTTCATAACAATTCCAATAAGCCAAGGCCAGGCCTACAAGCTTCATCATCAGGTCAGTTCGATATATTCCCCCTCTTCTTTCAGTCAGTCACCGACTACACGTATAAACAAAATAATTTTACTTGTTACGACAGTTCTGTTGTGATCCTATTAGGAGTTCAGTTCCATATCTTTGAAGTTTATGATCAGATCATAACAATATTTCTATGGGACCAACTTGGAAGCATAACCTTTCAATTAAAAAATAATTATCAAAATCGGTCCACAATTGACCGAGAAATCGGTGAACATAGATAAAAAAAAATACATTCAGCCAAACAGATATTACCGGTGGGTAATTTTGTAAAAAAAAATAATCATTATTATTAAGTGACCACTAGGTCAAACGATATATATACTTACTAAAGGATAATTTAAAAAAAAAAAATGTATCATCAGGAAAATACTCAATTGAACTCAGAAGCTGAAATAAAATAAACTACGATTTACAAATCACATGCAGGTGGCCTAATAACGATAACTTACACGCACTACAAGCAATATAAAACCATTTAATATTCCGATTTATATCCAGAAGCATACGCCAATACATCAAATGGAATCTATTTTGGCGTTGGTAACCATTAAACAGATAAAAACGCTACAGCTGGCCCCACATCAAGAGTTTGCGTTTTACACAACAAATCGTAAAAAGAACATTAGCATGGCCCAAATTGCGCCGCCATTTTGAGTCGCAACAGGGTGTCCCGAATTTTCTTTACACAATTACACTACCCCGCCGTAAAGATGACATATCGGGATTTAGAGAGAGATGTGTGGAAAGGGATAACGCTATTCAAATTTTGACTTTTCGTTCCCACGGGTAGCGTGAAAGCGAAACCCGGAGCCCTGGGACGAAGGCAAAGAAGGAACAGGAGTGGGTTTTTAGTTAGTAAAAGTCTGACACTGTCTCCCACTCTGCCCAAGAGCGAGATTTGTCATAAGATGATTTTCACACCCAATAAAAAAAACCTGTCGGCTTGAAGTAAATTCAACACAATATATAATTAGGTGATTAACATAGCATACATACACCAACAGAAAAATCGTTACACTTAAATGGTAGTGGGCTGTGTTGGCCAATATTTGGTTTAATTGAAGACTAATGATTAAAATATTAAATTATGACAAATATTAATAATAAAAAAATTCAATCATTAGTCATGTTTGATGATTGATCAGTTTTAATCCTTAGTCATTCAATCATAAATAATGACTAATGATTTAATTAAATAAGTTATGACTATGACAAAATTGTTTAGTCAGGATTAAATCAATCATGATTAGTAGTCATGTCTAATCAATTGATTGAAAAAAAATATTTGATTGACTTAGCACTTTCAGCAGACAAGGCAAATTATTCGCAGAACAGATGGTCAATGGGGACGAAAGTTTCTGGACTGGAGGCCACGTACTAGACGACGTAGTGTTGGTAGGCAACCTACAAGGTGGGCCGATGACCTGCTGAGGGTCTCGGAAATCCGATGGGTGCGAGAAGCACAGGACTGGTCGTTGTGGCGACACTTGAGGGAGGGCTATATCCAATAGTGGACGTCTTTTGATCAAAATGATGATGGATGAGCTTGGAAACCCCATGCCAGCTGCATCCGTTTAGACTCCCACTAGCTGAGCCCAACATATTTGAGAAGACAAGTTTGATGACGACGTCTTCATATTTACGGCCGGTCACAGTATGCTGTTTGTATTGGAGCGTTTACATTGTGCGTTAATGTTTAACGTAGCGTTAAAGTTTTCAAATAAATCAGTTTGAGTGTTTTAAAGCAACAGTTACAAAATCATTCACGTGCATAAATTCCCTATCGTAAATACGGTTGAGAAATCATTATTATTGCACTAGTCGTTCTCATGTTGGTCTCCTTAACCTAACTCCTAATAATTTTATTTCGAGAGTGGTATATAGGTCAAAAAAAAACTATTTATGTATTTCTAAGTGACCACATGGCAAAAATGAAAACTTCATCAAAATGAGGTTAATATTATAAAATGGTAATCGTTCGGATTTTTTTTTACGTCATCTAATGAATTCTCTCCGCACTAGGGCGGAGACTTTTACTGACTAAAACCACATTTATGTTCCTTTAGTTCCTTTCTGTGTTCTAGGACCTTGAGTTTCCTTTTCAGAAGTCGACCCATAGCTTCGGCTCTGCTGGGTCCCTACGGTTTTACTGACATCTCTTTGAGGTGCTCGTGGAACAATACGCGTCGAAAACTCGGGCTAGGTCCAGACGGTTATCAGACGACTGGTGAAGAAGTTCGATCGCCTTTACTCTGGACCATGGCCTGAACGAGGGCTCGGTGCGAGAGGTCGCTGCTACCGATCGCCCCTACGAGGACCCAAGTGGGGCACAGCTCCACCTTATGCTCCACCGCAATCGTTCGTGTAAGGTCGGTCGAAACGAGCGTTACATAGCTGAACGTGAGCGTGACGCCATGGTCTCATTCAATACCCAATAAAAAACTTTTTACAAACAAAATATTACCGACTTCAATAAAAAAAAAGTTAAATAAGAAACAAACTACCGAAAAACCCCGACTTCCGAAATTGAAGTAATTTTGATCCTTTTAGTGTTTTTTTTTTAGTAAAGTCGGTTTTGTTTTTAGTAAAGGTTTTTGTTTTTTGTAAAAAGTTTTTATTTTACACTTTTTAGTAGTGGTACCACCACTAAAAAGTATCCCTCAGCCATACTTAAATACCTTATAGCCAGAGTGCATCTCATGACAATTCTAATAATACCAAACACGGTTAGATCAAATTAATTTATTACAGAGTTCTGGTGCCTAATTTCAGGCTTCATCATCAGATCAGTTCCATATATTCCCCTTCGTCTTTCAGTCAGTCATTGATTATACGTATAAATAAAACAATATTAATTGTTACGACAGTTCTGCTGTGATCCTATGAGGAGTTCTGTTCCATATCTTCGAAGTTCATAATCAGATCATAACAATATTTCTATGGGACAAATTTGGAAGCATAACCTTTCAATAACAATAAAAATATCGGTCCACAATTGACCGAGAAATCGGTGAACATACATAAAAACATAAGTACATTCAGCCGAACATAGAACCTCCTCCTTTTTGAAGTCGGTTAAAAAATAAAATGCTCAGCGCCTCTTTACTAACGTGTTGCTTAAGAACATAATTCCATTTCTTTTGTTTCAAACAGAAATTGCTGTAATTTTTCCTTTACATCTCAATTCAGCGGCAATCGTATCGTGAGATGAATCAAAGGAAATGACGTTCCAAATTGCATACATTTGACCTGAGATATCGTTAGCGATATGTTAATACATACCAATTTACCTACCGGATGGTTTTGAAATCACGACGGCTTAGTTACTCTTAATTGGTTACTGTATGTGTTAACCTACATGGGAAAGTATTCAATATCTAGAGTCTAGCCAACCGCTGTGGCTAGAATGAAATTGCAGGAAGAATAAAACATCTAATTTTTTACAAAAATGAATGAACTTTTTAAAGGCACTTTGTCTACATCGCTTAAGAGTAAGCTAACGGACATTACACTTTATTTTTAGGTGGGAAATCATTCAATGACTTTTCGCGGTCTAAGGCGACGCGGGACGGCGTGACAGACTTTTGCTGACTAAAATTTGCACTTCTATGTTTCTTTTTTACCTTCGTTCCAGGACCCCGGGGTTCTCTTTCGCACAACCTATAGTCCCGTAAGCTTTGACCCTGCTGGGCCCCTACGGTTTTTCTGATATCTACTTGAGGCGCGCGTGGAACACTACGCGCAGGACATTACACTTGGTCTTGCTTATTAGTCAAAACTAATAAGCAAGACCAACGTGGTATTGAGCGCAGTATACTTGGGGTTGAACTAACGGATCGCCTTCTAAATACTATACTGTGTTCTTAATCCCAGATTCTTGGCGTGGCTTATAAGTCTGGGCAGCTTTATGAGGACCTGGCTCGAAATCGCATGACGGAGTCGAGGCAGACCACGAAACAGAAGTCTTCTCACTCTAGGTTGCTCCAGCAAGAGAGACTGTAAGATCGACCTGTGTTCTTTCAGTTCTCGTTTGCGTTCCAGGGCCAAGACAATTTTTTTGATAATTTCGCAGGTCTTCTAAAGTCCTACACCCACTTCTGAAGTAGAAGTCTAAATTACAAAAACAGGGTCGAAGATAGGCAAGAAAGTTCTTTTGCTACAGAAAGACAACTTTTAATTACTTCCCAAACAAAAACGACAAGCTCTTGACTTCATATAATTTGATAACTTCAACTTGAAAAGGCGGAGCCATGATAAATAAATCCATCCTTTTTTTAGGGTAGGTAATCATCTAATGACTTCTCCCGCTCTAGATTGTAGCGAGAGGGCACGTTAGATTTTTACTTACTAAAACTATACCTATGTTCCTTCAGTTGCCTTTTACGTCCTAGGACCAAGAGTATCCCTTTCATAGTTTTTCCCATAGCCCTAGCAGGCATCGGTCCTCCTGGGCCCCTGCGGTTTGCTGACATATCTTTGAGGCGCGCGTGGATCACTACGAGCCGTTGATGACTCGAGCTCGATCCTTATAGGACGAGCGGACGGCGAGCTACCCATTGCTCGTCGTTCGCAAGCAAAACAAATGTTTCGCCCCGGGCCCATCCTGTAATTATTCTAATTTATTAATACTTACTTATTATATCTTCTAAAGTCCTTATTTATGAATTATATCCAGAATGTCAAACTGTGACTCGCATTTATACCGCCTAAAGTGTACGCGAAAAGTAATATGAGGAAAATGTATGGCGTACCCCACTCGCAGATGTCAATTAACGTTAATGACCCTTTAACTTTATATAAATTTGGTACTTTAGTGAGGGCAGTTTATCTTTTTAAACAGTAAAATAAAGAACCAAAATGTTCTGGATTCGTCATTTTTTTATTTATGACCAGTAGGTAATCGATGTTTGTGAGGCGTGATCCAAGTGCTGGCTTTTACCTCAACCAGAGATTAACATTGCCATACAACGTGGTTGGTGGTGCAGACTCATTTGGACACAGTTCTAGTCGACAGCGACAGATAATCCGGCGTCAGCCAGGATGGGTCATTATGACCCGAGATATTTTTAAACCCCGAAATTTGTAAAAGTAAAGGTATTACGTTGCCGAGCTTTTCAGTAGCTGCAGTTAAGACCCCGCCCCCTTTGTTTCTTGTATCTACGCAGTCAGCAGAAAGGTAAATATGACCCAACCATACATTCGATGAAACCATTTTGTGCCCGTTAATTGTTTGGTTATTTCGTTTATTTTCTATGAAAGCACATTACGTTTATTGAATTATTAGGTTATACTTACATAATGAACTGAGAAGAACGTGAAAGGCAGCGAATTTTAGCGATATTGGAGGAAAGCGACTTGGAAGAGGGTGAAAGTTCTTCGGTTGAGAATTTATTGAAGAACCTTCACAGGAGCCACTTGCATTCACCAACACGCACTGGGCCCGCGTGATGGATTACGAACCATTCCCTCCTAGAGAGAGGAGGCCTGAGTCCCAGCAGTGGAAACATTTAAAAGGCTGGTTATGCTATGCTAAGATAGGGCAGCAGATAAATTGTCAATACTATGAAAAGGTTAATGAACTTTATGTCAAATTTATTTGACATCTACCATGAGTTTTTGTTTCAAGTACAAATACTAAGCAATAAGCGGTTCTCTTTTACAGTAAAAGCACGTGAACACATTCGCAAGAAGTCGGTGAAACCATCACAGCGTTGATTTGTTAGATTCGTTTTTCATAATGACATTAATTTGTCATACATTTGTTTATATTTATTTTCTTGTGGTTTGCCATTATGTTGCAACTACCATGTTTTGACCCT
The DNA here is from genome assembly GCA_949316375.1 of Mythimna vitellina. Lineage (NCBI taxonomy): Eukaryota > Metazoa > Arthropoda > Insecta > Lepidoptera > Noctuidae > Mythimna > Mythimna vitellina. The sequence goes on from OX438688.1 coordinate 9,387,811, forward strand.
GTTCGACTTGTATAAAATGCCTAAGGTATTGAGTCCACCTCTTTAAAATGTTTCTTACTAGTGCATAAAGTTTTAATAACTTTTATCTATATTATACTTATGAAAGCGAAATACCACTCACTAATTAATCACGAAATCACAGAAACTATAACACCTACAAACTTAAAATTTGGCTGGTAGGTTCCTTATAGGGTGTCAACATCCGCTAAGAAGGGATTTTACGAAACTCCTCCCCTACGGGGGTAAAACAGGAGTTGTATGAAGAAACCTACATTCACGAGGGCGAAGCCGCTGGCTGAAGCTAGTACCTACTTACATATAATTCGTCTGTATGTATGTTTGTCACATAACGTGTGTGTATACTTGAATAAATCCCTGGATGGTTTGAAACACAATTACAATTGAAACCGGTAGGTGGCACCGCAATCGGGTTCTCAATTTTTTTTTATGACGAAAAGCCACCTTTCTGTCAGAACTGCTATTATTTAGTAGCTATTTCTTTTTTTTAACTAGATTTGTTACTTCAACTTATTCAATGTCACAGTGACTAGACACAAAATCTAATTTAGCATAGCATAATCAGCCTTTTAATGTTCCCACTGCTGGGACTCAGGCCTCCTCTCTCTAGAAGAGGGAATGGGCCGTAATCCACCACGTGGGCCCAGTGCGGGTTGGTGAATGTCACATGTCTTCGAATTTTTGATTCTAGGACATGCCGGTTTCCTCACGATGTTTTCCTTTACCGTTTTGAGAGCAGTGGTGATGAAACAAATTACACAAAGTAATACGCCTGACTGGGTTTGAACCCGCGACCTACAATTCGTAAGTCGGGGCCGTTACCACTCGGCCACCACTGCTCTCAGCTGCTCTCAAATCTAATTTCCAATGTATCAATTACACTTCTGGCCAGAGAAAACTGCCCGCGTTCGAGCCAGCACAAACACTTTCATTTGTTATTCAGAGTGCATAATTAGTGCTCACTACACGGCCTGTGGCACTATAAGTAACAGAATGCATCTAGTTAAGGCCGGGAACTACCGGGTGGAAGCTAGTGTATAAACTTTAGAGTAAGCCGATCTTAGTGAAGCTTTTGTAAGGACCACTAGGCTTTCATATCTCATAAACTCTCCTGTTTTGTCACAACTTCATCTGTTCAGTGTTTTTTTAAGGTGGAAAATCCGATGACATCTCCCGCTCTGGGTAGAGCGGGAAGGCGTGTCAGACTTTTACCGTTTAAAACCACACCTGTGCCCTTCAGTTGCCCTTTGCGTTTTAGGACTACGGGTTTCCTTTTCAGAAATCCCCAGTGCTCTATATATATATATACGCTCTGTTGACGACTGGGCTTGGTCCAGTCGATTACCGGTCAGCCGGACGGCGAGCTACCGTGCCGATTGCTTGACGTCCGCAAGCTCGCGTCTACCGTGGCTGGTAGTCGGGGTCGGAATTTTGGTGGCTGGGACGTGAGGACGTTCATTCCCTCACGCGTGTGGCCTCTTTATTCGCTAGCATTATTGTTTCGCAGAAAGAGGCGACCGCCTGCCATTCCTCCTCGCTCCGGACCATAGCCCGAATCGGTTCAGTGTGCTGTCTTCTTCTGTTTTGCTATCTCGTAAAGTTATAGATAATAGATATGTATTTTTATCATTTAATACACTATTTTAACTGTTCTAACTTATTTATACACCCTGTGTTTACATCTCTCATCCAACTGTCTAGTCGCACCTTTCTACTCTTCTATCTATTTGTTGTACTAGCCTGTATATAAATCAATAAATAACTTCCAAGAATATTCACAACGTACTTCGAATTTCCTTAGACTATCTACGCAGTGCATCTGAATCGAATTCCAAAGTAAATATTTCCATAAAATTAAAATACAAGTGTAAAGACAAGTAAAAAGACCTGAATACCTTGAAAATAGCGGCTTATATATCTCAGCCCCCTAGCCACGCTACGTTTCGTTTCGAGTCTCTTGTGTCGAACGCCTCGAGTAGGCCACGCCTCCGATTCCTTTCTTCTGACGTCGTCTCAACGGTCAGTCACGTGGTCAGAACAAAGGAATCGGAGGCGTGGCCAACTCGAGGCGTTCGACACAAGAGAATCGAAACGAAACGGTCGTAACTTGGCTAGGAGGGCTGAGATATATAAGCCGCTATTTTCAAGGTATTCTCAAAATCAATGAATCATTGCTATGATTTCTGATTCGGGATTATTGAAAAGAAACATGTATCATTCGTGATTGGAAGCAATTGGTATTGGATTCGTGGAATTCAGGAAGCTCTCTGTATAATTGTTAAAAAATATTATTACACTTTTTTTGTAGGTGTTAAGATCATCTAATGACAAATCCCGCTCTTGGGAGGAGCGAGAGATAGTGTCAGACTTTTACTGATTAAAAACCTACTTCTGTTCCTTCTTTGCCTTCGTCCCAGGGCCAACAGGAGTGGGTTTTTAGTCAGTAAAAGTCTGACAATATCCATCGCTCCGCCCAAGAGCGGGATTTGTCATAAGATGATTTTCACACCCAATAAAAAAAATAAAAACCCGAGGCACCAGTAGGCTTCGACCCTGCTGTGCCCCTACGATTTGCTGACATCTCCCTGATGCGCGCGTAGAACAATACGCGCCGTCGACGACTTGGACTCGGTCTGGACGGTTACCGGACGGTCGGACGGCGGACTACTCATTGCTCACCATCCGCAAGACCGCGCCTACGGTGGCCGGAAATCGGGATCGGAATCCCGGCCGCGTTTGGGGCGTGAGGACCGTTGCCTCACGCGATCGGCCGCCTCCTTTGCTAGCATTACTGCTTCGCAGAAGGAGGCGACCGCTTTCCACTCCTCCTCGCATTGAACGTGGAGTTCTCAACAAAAAAAAATGCAAAAGTTACCGTACCTAATATGACGTATATATCTTACTATTACATAGAATTGTTATTTTTAATTTTTAAGCTATGCGCCATGTTTGACGCAAATAAACTCTTTTTCTTTTATTTATTTCTTTATAATACAAAACCCATTACAGAATCGTTCAGGTTGCAAATGTTATATATATTTTAGCAATCACAGAAAACTTTCGCGTCAAAACATCACAAGTCCACAACCTCGCAAACAAATGTGAAATATTGTAACATTTCGGCAATTGTTTGAGACCTTCCTTGGCTTTTCACAAACAAACGGCCCGAGGTCCCGGCCGGGAAGAATGAAGGACCCTTTTCTTCAACTATTATTTTGACAATGAAATTCCGCAAAGAACCCTTGATATATTATATCAACTGGTGCAGAAGCAAACAATATCAAAGGTTAAGGAATGGCTAAAAGAAAACTGTTTTTAAAAGGCAATTCAGGGCTACTGAAAAATTAAGGTTTGGAGCCGTGTTGAGATAGACGTAATGGCCCATGACGTGAATACGAGTTGTACGACATGGTCAGTCGGTTCAAAGCCAGACAACTTTTTTTTTCTTAGCCTATTCTGTCCCATTCCTAGGCCTCTCTCCATTTTTCGTGGGAAGAGCTGGTCCTCCATCGTAGTCTGATCTGACGTGACCCTATTTAATGTCTACTACTGTCTGGCTTTACTTTATTTCATCACCACTGCACCCCTAACCAAGTTGGTAATCTGCAATCGTTAACGCTAGTCCAAACCTAATCAATTGTGTGGGAATGACATCATCTCAACGTTAAGTCATGTGGTCAGAACTAACGAATAGAAAATTCGTAACCAAGTTCACATCGTTCAAAATGATAGAATGAATTGTTATCGTTTCTACAATCTTCAACGCTACATCATTTGTTATTGTAGAACGACATTGTAGAACGAGCGGCCGACTCAGGCACGCCAACATGGCTACCAACTTATCGTTTTCTACAATTGCTGACACCGAGGCGTTACCGATTGGAGAACAGAATTCGACACGAAACGGTTGTAACTTGGCTAGGAGGGCTGGTCTCAGAACGGTGACGGAAAATATCGTGAGGAAACCGGCTGTATCCTGCATATAGCACTAAAAACTTCGAAGCTTTTTGGCATCCGCCTACCAGATCTATCTAATATTAAACTTGAAGTTACAAACCCGAAACATAACTCAAATATAGACAACTAAGTACTGAGACAAACTAGTTTAAGTATACATAATAATTTTGTGCAAAATAAACAGAATGTTTGCGAGGATCTGAGCAAATACCGGGAGCCTTAAAGAACAACGGATTAAGCCGAAATCCGTCGTAAACGGGAGATTTACTCCGTGCATCCTGACTACGAGAATCAACGCACATCATAAACTTAGGGAGGTACATAATGCCGCTCCCCATATACTAACAATGTGGGTGCTTGGGGCTGCCAGGATACAGAAGACTGCTTAAAACGTGGGAGTTCCTTGAAGACTTACTGCTGATAGGAATATATGAATGGATATAGATATTGTAGAGATCCTTTTTCATCAGAATCTCTGAGATTTAAGAAGTAATGGTAAATTGTAAATTTATGTCGTAAACACAAATAAAATTTGAGTTTTAGATGTTTGTGGAATAGGGTGTAAAGTCCTGCAAACCGTGGTGTTCACGTAGGTGCAGGCTTGCGGACGCCGAGCGACCGTTCGGTAACCGTCCGGACCGAGCCCAAGTCGTCGACGGCGCGTACTGTTCCACGCGAGTTTCAAGGAGATATCAGCAACTGTAGGGGCCCAGTAGGATCGAAGCCTACTGGGGCCAAGGGTTTGATTCTGAAAGGAAGATTCGGCCCCGGTACGAAAGGCAACGAAGAAACATGAGTGGGTTTTTAGTCATTAAAAGTCTGACACTATCTCTCGCTCCGCCCATTATCATTATATTATTGATTTGTCATTAGATGATTTTCTCAGCAAAAAAAAAACCAGACGGGTGTTGGATCTGGTTTGGGCAACTGCTTTATAGTTGATTTCGGACTGTTGTATTTGCTCTAATCGCGGGGAGAAATCTGATACTGCAATCTAGGACTTTATAATTATGTGCTGTATATTTTCAAGTATAGGTACTCGTAAATAGGATGTCGAGTCGATGTGTGCGAATAATTTTATAAAAATATTTTTACGTTCTAATTCTGGTCATCCAGGTTTTGTCGTTGTTTGAGACCAAGTATCGTAAGTAAAACTAATTAGCCATTTTAGTGTATTTTATTTAATAGTAAGTTAGTGAAATTTTATCCGGACAACCAACTTAAAATACTTTTCCGAACATAATAAGATTCATTAAAAAACGACTTCCGACTGGCAAAGATATCACTAAATAAAATAAAACATTCAACCTTCCTTTTTTTGAAGTTGGTTACAAAGATAATTTATAGGAAAAAATCTTAACATGCAAACAACAATGTACCCTCATACCAATTACAATATGGATATAAATGAATGAACATCTGTATTTCATGAAATTACATACATAGAATAAAAAAACCGGGCAAGTGCAAGTCGGACTCGCGCACTGAGGGTTCCGTACAAATTTACCTATGAAAAGAGTTCTATTCCCGAATTGAGTTACAAAAATTTTACCGAATCACAAAAAATGTTTATTTTTGTGACGTAACTACAAATTTACAGTTTTCAGAATTTTTGCTATACTTGTGCTATGAGACCTTGCTTCATACCAAATTTCAGGATTCTAGGTCAACGGGAAGTACCCTATGAATTTTAATTCCCTTAGGACTCTCGAAATACACGTTTTATTGCGATATAAACTGCCGCAATTTTTTTTTCTTGTTAACTCATAAGTTTGACTTTTTCACAGCTTCAAGAGACCGCAAACTTGAAAATATGGTTTTAATTTCAACTCGATACCTCCACGCGTTCCCAAGATAAAGGGACTTGACAGGCAGACTGACGGACAACAAAGTGATCCTATAAGGGTTCCGTTTATTCCTTTTGAGGTACGGAACCTTAAAAGTAAGTGGGAAAAATCAATTAGGGCCCTATCAACTGAAAAGACACAGGAAGATTTTAAGTCGTTAAAAGTTTAACACTACCACCTCAAAAAAAAAAAATCCTATTTCAAAGTATTCAAGTAATGGAAATCTCATCGTAGCCCTAAATATAGTCTTGTAGAATTACATGCTGATAGCTTTTAATGCTTCATCGGATAGCAACGAGCGCAGATGGCTAATAGCTCTCAACCAACCAATTGAAAAACACTTCCAATTGGCCATAATTGGCGTTACCGAGTTTAAGGACACAACTTGTAAGAAAGGAACAAAAAACAAACAAAACAGGTATGGATGCGTTTGAAAATGGAATCAATAGATTCTTGAAAATAAATCTTCCATAGACAGTGAAACACGCTCTGTCGGATCATGGAGTCGAAAAAAGTAAAAATGGTTTAAAAAAAGAACGTTGAAATATGGACGTCTGTTATATCCAACATTCCTGTCTGCGAGAATCAAACATTTCTAATGGTGCTTTATTCAGTCTACATTCTTCAAATCCTTGACTTTTTGAGTGAAATTGGGTGGGTACTAATTCTTTTATCCGAGTGTCTAAAAGGGGGGTACCTTATTTTTTGAGCCAAGTATTTTTTTTATTTCTGTTTACCCCTTAGGGAATGCTATAGTCGTTCGACCATATCGCCTAGTCTTTCCTTCATGTCTTCCGTTGTTTCTTTTTGTTTTACTTTAGAATGCGGGTGTAATACGTTCTAATGTTTTTGAAGTATTTGGCAGCAAATTTATCATCGATTCAGCCTTCTCAGCAAACTTCGCTAAGGTAGCTAAAACTACAATAAAATTCTCAGCTCCATTTTACCGAAATCGCGCCTATTTCAATGATTCCACATATTATTCCAGTTGCGCAGACACTTGAGATACAAAACTAAACCAATTATATATCACAATATCCACTAGGAATCAATTTGCGAAAAATTAAAACAGCTACCGAACTTCACTCGAAGAAATCCCGCTAAAAACCTCGTATTTGTAATTGGACTAAGATCATAGAGTAAATTTCAACATGGCGGTCCAGTTTTTTTTTTTTACGTTTCCCCACACTAAGAATACTACTCCTGTATTGTGGGCGCATTCACTAATGTGTAAGCTCACATACACAAAATAACTATCTGTAGGCAATACATATATTTGTTCCGTGCGGGAATCTAATCCGCGACACGTAGTGCAGCCGCCAATCTATCAACTACTGAGCCAACCGAGCCAGTTAGGTACGTGCACGAACACGGTGGTGCTTACGGTGGAGGTGTGCCCCGCTTGGGCGGAGCACCGACGTGTCCTCGTGGAGGCAATCGGCGGCAGCGACCTTTCGCGTCGGGGCCTGGTTCGGGCTACGGCTGGTACGGGTCCTCCAGTCCAGTCCTCCAGTCCTCCTGCAATGTAGTAGTGTTAACGAGCAGTAATGCTAACGAAGGAGGAGGCTGCACGCGTGAGGGAACGAAGGTCCTCAGGCCCAAGCCGAAAGTCGTCAACAGCACGTCCTCAAAGAGATGTCAGCAAACCGTATGGCAGCAGGGCCGATGCCCGCTAGCTAGAATTGCGGGGAATTTCTGAAAAGGAAACCCGTAGTCCTAGAACGCAAAGGGTAATTGAAGGACACAGGTGTGATTTTAGTCAGTAAATATCTGACATGCCCCACTCCACCCAGAGCGCGAAAAGTCATTGGATAATTTCCAACTTTAAAAAAAAAGTTAGGTACGTGCAATTGATTTTATCTCGCACGAATATGCAGTCTTTATTTTTCAGTTTGTTTACAGCCCTACTGTTGTAGGTGATTAACAGCAAATTTTGATACAGGTTGAGAAAGTTTATCATTGCGTCCGAGGTGGAATTCGCCCGAGCTGCAGGAGAGGGTATTATGGAACCGAGTGCTGCAGTGACAAATTTCCACGTGTTTCAAACGATGTTTTTCAAAACACTTCGAAGAAATAAATAAAACTGAGATTGACGCGCGACTCTTGGAGTTTACTTAGCACACAGACTGATACCATGAATCGATCAATTGAGGCGGGAGTGAGTATGGGCACTTTTCCGCATTAGTGCGGAAAACAGTAAATTGCGTGCCTTAAAGCGGTATGCATAAGAGCGAGTTTTTCGAGTAAGAGAAGAAGTTCGCTATTTATAAATCCTACCAATGAAGTCTTTATAAAAACACTTATTTTTATCTAACCAATCCATAAAAAGCCCCGTTACTCGTTCCATAACCAAAAAATCCTCCACCATTTATTTCGATTCCACCACTTGTACATAGCAACCCTGTACGTACACACGGATCGTGTTGCCAGCAATCCGTCGGGTTGCCGACGAAGGCCAGGATTAGCTACCAATTACACCTCTCAGCTGGCTTTGTGACGTAGCGTGTCACCATGATGAATATGGAATTTTTCCGTTAGCTTTTATGCTGAGAGGTTCAAAATATGGTTTTGCAGTTAAGGTGTTCTTCAGAATGTTTGAAATCAACATTAAAATAATTTAAGCAAGTTTATAACAAATTTATTTCTACCATCTGCATCACTCAGTCCTGTTCCTTCTTTACCTCCGTTTCAGGGGCCCCGGGGTTCTCTTTCGCACAACCCATGGCCCCAGTATGCTTCCCCTGCTGAGCCCGGGCGACGATTTGCTGACATCTTTTTGAGGCGCGCGTGGAACTCTACGTACCGTCGACGACTTGGGCTCGGTCCGGACGGTCGAACGGTGAGCTACCCATTGCTCGCCGTCCGCAAGCCCACGCCTGCAGTAGCTGGAAATCGGGAACGGGATCCTGGTGGCTGGCGCGTGAGGGCTGTTCCCTCGTGCGTGCGGCCGCCTCCTTTGCTAGTATTACTGCTTCGCAGAAAGAGGAGACCACCTGCCACTTCTCCTCACTACGGACTATGGCCTGTAGGCCAAGGCCAGGCGCGAGAGATCATCGGCAAACCGAAGGTGAGTGATGTACTTGCCATTGAGATTAATGCCTAGCCCTCGCCATTCCAGAACCTTGAAGCCATCCTCCATTGCGACCGGGTACAGTTTCGGAGAAAAGACGTCTCCCTGCCTCACACCCTGCTGCAAGAGGATACGTTTCGATGTCTGGTCCTGAAGTCGGACTGAGATAGTAGCGTTTTTGTACAAACACTTCAGCACTTCGATGTACCGATAGTCATTTCGGCACCGATGGAGAGACTGCAGAACATCCCAAGTCTCGATTTAACCAAAAGCTTTCTGGTAGTCCACAAACGCTAAGCAGAGAGGCTGATTATTCTCCTCAGTCTTCTTCTATATAACCTGCCGCAGCTTATGTATGTGGTCCACGGTGCTGAAGCCTTTTTGGAATCCGGTTTGTTCGGGAGCCTGGAAGTCGTCAAACCTGCGCGCGAAACTGTTCGTGATGACTCTGGAAAACAGCTTATAGTCATGGCTCAAAAGTGAGATAGGCCTGTAATTCTTAAGCAGGGCATTGTCACCCTTCATAAAGAAGAGATCCACAATACCTCTGCTCCATTCCCTCGAGCTTGTTTTTCCCTCGAGTTTGACGGAATCAAATAGCTTCTGAAGGGCCTTAAGGATCGGTTTTCCATCCGCCTTCAGGAGTTTGGTCATAATTCCGTCCTTACCTGACGCCTTGTTGTTTTTTAGCAGCTACAGAGTCATCCTAATCTCGTACAGGATGACGTCCGGGATACCTTTGTTATAGTGTCGAGTCAATCTTGCTTTTGGGTCGTTTGCTAGATTTGCAAAGGGCCGCGTAACTGTACATAAAATGCCTCGATCTCTCCCAGAAGCTCCGATTTGGCGAATAAGACTCTGCTATCGTCAGGCAGAGCCAGCTCATGAAACTGAATCATGAGCTAGCTCTGCCCAATAGACCGGCCTCATGAACAAAATGCTCTCTGATCCAACTCTCGAGCTCATGCAGAAGAGGCGTGAGATGATTCTGCAGTCTCCAGATGAGGCGTGCATATCATCATCATCATCATTTCAGCCGAAAGACGTCCACTGTTGGACATAGGCCTCCCCCAAATGCCGCCACAATGACCGGTCCTGTGCGTCTCGCATCCATCGGATACACTACGACATACACCGCGTGCATATACCACGATATAATCACGAGAGACTATTAGAGAGCCGTACAAATATTAACCAATCCAGTTCAGATCGCATTACACATCATTTAGGTAATCCGGATTACAGACTACCTACATATAATGATGGTCCAGATTAATCTAGTAATATAATCGTCGGTTAGCTAAACGCGGGTGTAAACAAAACCTTCCACATTGCGGTGACGGTACTAATCCTAGATTATACAGATAGATTGGCCACAGGTCTGGTTGTGGGTTCCGTGATACACAATTATCTGAATGTTTAGCACAATTTCAGTACATATTCATACTAATCAGTCGCGACCACATGTTCAATCATTTATTTGTTCCGCGGTCTCGACAATGTTGCGTTATTTTTGTGGTTATTGAATATCTATTTGGGACTAGTACCTTGCTCGCGACTGTAATATTAATTCACACAACTATCACACAACGCTGTCTAGTCCCAAGCTAAGCAGAGCTTGTGTTATGAGTACTAGACAACTGATAAACATACTTAAAAATTTCTAAATAGATACTATATAATGATTGTGCTCATCACACAAACATTTGTCCTGAGTGGGAACCGAACCCACTACCTCCGGCATAGGGCCAGTAACCACTAGACCAACAGGCCAGTCATCACTATGTTCGCATGAATTTTGAATAGTTTATTTATTTATTTAGGTACGTGTTCATGTTCAGTTTTTTTATAAAAACTACTCCCCCTAAACGGTTTTTAGAAAACTCTTGAAAAATTCATAATGACCCTGTTTATTATTCATCTAGATAAGTATTTGTGCCAATAAGGGTCTTCTATATAATCTTTAAAACCCCCTAAATGTTCATCATCATCGTCATATTTTCTGCCAAAAGACGTCTACTGATGGATATAGGCCATCCTAAGGGTCTCGCAATGATTGGTCATGTGCGTCTCGCATCCATCGAATTCCGACGACCCTCACCAGGTTGGCCCACTTTGTAGTAGGCCTTCCAACGCTGCGTCTTCGGGTATGTGGTCGTTAACCTTACAATGGGAAAAGTTTTGAAAAAAATATTTACTTAGGTCACCATTTGGCAAGTTTCAACTATTTCGGCTCTAGAAATAAAATTTTGCATACAAACGAAATCCTTCCCTTTCACCTCCATACGAGTTGAATTTCCAGAAATTCTTTCTTAGTGCTCGCCTACATCATAAATAAAAGGAAGCCTTAATCAAATTTCCCGTTCCTATTCGCAGTAGTTTCGTCTGTTCGTTGTTATGCCAATCAGTCAGTTTCTCCTTGTATAGATTGAAAATAGGAAGTTAGTTTTGCGGGCGCATTTTTAACAATAATTGTTGAAATTTGTGAAATAATCGGTCGAATCACAGAATCTGCACAAAATTCCAAAAACTAAACCTTGTCACTCATCATCCTTCCTTCCCCTTATCACACATATTACGGTCCAGCCCTCAATCAAAAATATGAAGAAGAATGCATGAGCAAAGCGATATCTTTTACTCACCCATACAACGTAAAAGTATGGTTTCATCATTTCAGCCGAAAGACGTCCACTTTTGGACACAGGCCTCCTTCAAGTGTCGCCACAATAACCAGTCCTGTGCGTCTCGCATCCATCGGATTCCCGCGACCCTCCCCAGGTCATCGGTCCACCTTGTGGAAGGCCTTCCAACGCTACGTCTTCCGGTATATGGTCGACATTCCAGAACCTTTAGATAACAACGGCCATCCGTTCTGCGAGCAATATGCCCTGCCCATTGTCACTTAAGTTTGGCGCTTCTTCGTGCTATGTCGGTAACGTAAAGTATAATTTACGAAATATAAATCATTAAATTAACTATTGACGTAAGTCATCACGCATACCGCTTATATTTACAGTTACAAATGTAGCTTAAACTAAAATATTATTTCAGAATCATAAACATTCCCTCTACAGTGTAACACGTTGGCACAGATCCATAGCAAACAAACTAGCAACTAAATGATAAAAGCTAACTTTAATGAAATAAGTTTCCAAGATTTTAATAGACAAGTATTTATGGCTCAGGATACACAGGGTTTATCTATCTATCTATCTATATTTATTTATATATGTTACCTAGGCAATGGATAGGATACCTAAAAGGTAATGTGTGAAATATTATTTATTTTATACTTTGCCTAGGTATTCTATACATTACCGAATTCACAGCCGGTAATGTGTGTAAAAGACGAGAGTAGGGAAGGTGGTGATGTAATTTTAGGTCACGCCTGCACTCGTGGACAGGTAGGAACTTCTTATAGAAGGAAGTGAGGAACGGGCTTCGTAATTGTTTTTTTTTTTATAACCACCTGGAAATAGAAGAAATTTTAAACCCTGCAGACAGAAATAGGACCTGAGTACCTACTTGTGAGTAAATTACATTATGTTACTTAGCCAGAAGATTTTTTAATTTCATTTTTTAGTTTATTTTATTATGTATTAATACTTCGGTCTTATTTCGATTTGCGGTGTTTAAAGTAATGTTTCTATTTCCGGGTGTTTATAAAAAAATAACTATTTCTAACCTAACCTGTTTGTGTAGGAAATACCCTAAAATTACGTCAACTCCTTTCCTGCTTCCGCCTTTTACACACTTCCCGTCATTTTATAGGTAGGTCGGTTAACATTGATAAATATAGATCAAAATCTATTTATTTTACACATTGCCTTTGGACGAGCAGGTACTCTATACAATCCCTAGGAATTGTATACATTACCTAGGTAAAGTATGTAATGGACAGGACAGTAAATTTTATAATATTTCATACATTGCCAAGACGCCCCAGGTATTTTATACATTGCCTCGGTATTGTATAGAATACCTGAATTATACAGATTGCCGGTAATATATATATTAACACACCATCGACTCATTTACTGATATAAAATTATTTAAAAAAAAATTGAAATTTTTGCGTAAGTTTGTTTCTGCTCACATACTCGTAATACGTGAACGGCCTCTTATACCTTTTTTACAAATGTTAATATAACACCTTATAAAACTGAAGAACCATACCAATCAAAAACTACACATACCTACTACCATCAATATCCCAGATGCTTTCTCCAAATATCCATTACCATTACTAGAACTCCAACTTGAGGTCAAAGCTTACCGCTAAATCCAAGCATAAGAGAGATTTTCCGCCGCCATGATGTTTCTAATTGCAGACTAATCCGAGCTCGCCATGCAAGCCACGGTCCGACCACTGCGATGGGCCACGATGGGCCACGATGCAACTCAACTTGTGTTTACATGTTGCAGTTAAATTAATTCAGTGGTAGCTGTGATTCTACGTGTTTTTGGTTCTAAAACAAGTGGTTCTACTAATTTAGACGTGTTAAAATCTCTACGGTCCGAATTAAGCGTTTCGCCTCGTCGTTTATACCGCGTACATCGAAGGACTGAAACAATATCCCTGCTGAGGTTTTCCCATCCGATTATAATTTGGGTGTCTTCAAGGTTAGAGTGAATAGGCTCTTAATAAACTAGTGCTCTTCACCATCAACGATTGCATCACAGCTTACCATTGGGTGGAATCGCAGTCAAGCACTAGTTTATAAAAAAAATTAGATCAAAATACTATCTTGTTGATCTTTTTTTTTGGACCTGTGTTTTTTTTTTTTGACAAAAGATAGGTGGGTTTCAATAAGGCTTATACTCCCTCTCGCTAAATCTAAAGCGAGAAATAATCTTTGACGATTTCTAACATCCAAAAAAAAAATTGTGATAGCGGTCACCTCCTTCTGCGAAGCAATAACTAGCTAGCAAAGGAGGCGGCCGCATGTGCGAAAGAACGGCCCTCACTCTCCAGCCGCCGGGATCCTGATCCCGATTTCCAGTCACTGTAGGCGCCGTCCGTGCGTCCGGTAATCGTCCGGACCGAGCCCAAGTTGTCGACGGCGCGTAGTGTTCCACGGGTGCCTCAAGGAGATGTCAGCAAAACCGTAGGGGCTCAGCAGGGTCGAAGCCTACTGGGGCCATGGGTGATGCGAAAGAGAACGTCGGGGACCTGGAACAAAAGCAAAGAAATAACAGGAGTGGGTTTTTAGTCAGTAAAAGTCTGACATTATTTCACGCTCCCCCCAAGAACGGGGGAAGTCATTGAATGATTTTCCCACTGAAAAAAAGAACTGTGTTTTGTCAGGTGCCCTTTGTGTTTCAGAGCCGCGGTGACTGTTTCGCACAATCCCGTATCTCTTTTTTTTTGCGGAGGAAAATAATGAAAAAACTTCACCTACTTTGGGGTAGAGCAAGACTGCGGAATAGAGTATCAGACTTGTACTGATTAAAACTCAACTATTTTCCTTCAGTTGCCCCTTGCGTTCCAGGTTCACGATAACTCTTTCGAACCATTTCGCAACCCTGGAGTGATTGTTCGTGCTACTGTTTAGCATAAAGTCCTTATTATTGATTGACTTGTTGGTCATGGTTAGTGGCCCTGACTGCTATGCCGGAGGTCGTGGGCTTCGGTTCCCACCCAGGACAAATGTTTGTGTGATGAAGACGATCATTTGTTCTGTTTCTGGGTGTAATTTATCTATAATATGTGTGTATTAGCTTGGGACTAGACGGCGTTGTGTGAATATAGCAAATAATCAGCCTTATGTTCTCACTGCTGGGACTCAGGCCTCCTCTCTAAGAGGAAAAATAAATAAATTCTAAAACGGGCCGTAATCCACCATTGGTGAATGTCTTAAATATGTTTTAAAATTTTTGGTTCTAGGATATGCTGGTTTCTTCGCGATGTTTTCCTTCACCATTTTTAAAGCAGTGGTGACAAAATAAGTTACCCAAAGTAAACCGTCTCCCTGGGTTTGAACCCATAACGTACAACTGGTAAGTCAGGGCCGTTACTACTTTTCTGCGTGATCTTCACACAATAATGCAATCGCAAAGTCAGATGTGCATTATTGATAGTAACAGTCAAATTTATAATATTCCATTATTCTAACTTATCTTTATTATTTGGTTTTCTCACCAAATCTATGGTGGAGTAAATAGGACGTGGCCCGTAGGGACCTTCATTCCAACTAGTCCACCTCTTTCCAGAATTAGAATAGGCCTCCCAATTTATTCTTGCCATCTATCAGAGGCATAAATCATGACGCCTGTGCACTTAAGAGAACGTGTACGACTTCGCTCCTACTGTCATTCGATCCAATTGAAATACTAAAAATAGGCAGAAGCTCAAGTTTCCCAAAACAATTGGGATTTAGTAACAAGGACGGAATCGTAGAAAATCAAATTAAAACAAAACATTTATTTTTAGGCACTTTTGTATTGTCAAGAAGTCAGTCAGAAAAATAAAGCAAATTGCGTATTTCAAAGCAACTCAATGGAGAATAACGTGCAAGAAACCCATGGACACTCTAGAAATGTGAAACCAGTGGATTTTCCCAAAAATCCCGATCCTACACGTAAATATTTGACCAGAATTTCAAAGCTAAGATATGAAAACCTTTTTAGGAAATAAACATCAAAATTTCCAAAATCCATTTCATAAAAGCACCATTCACTAGTCACACAAAGTCACGACTGCACAGATACAAAAACATACAAACAAAGATCCAAATATATCCGACAGCACACGAATCCTATTGGTCTCAAAGCCATCTGCAGTCCATACACTAAACATTACGGGATTTCTGTCAATACATTAGAAACCCAATCACACACACGACACAGGCAGTCGTAATCCAGCTGAGAAAGACATCAAAAGCGATTGTCCATGTCGTCCATATGACGTCAGAGGTTCACTACCCAGTAATCAGAATGGGCCTTGACTGGCCACGTATTTCGGTATTATTGCAAAACGGAATACTGGCAGCGTCTAGTTATTCAGGACTACACCAAACATCTTCGTTGGCTTTAATCCAGGGGGCCAAGTTGGGGAATTAGAGATACTGGATGGTGCAGTGATTTGAGGGGCGGACATACTCGGGGGTTGCAAGCCTATATTAAATATATTATGTCTCCCAGATCTTAGACTTGATCATGTCTTGATGTGATCAGCCATTTCTTATAATTATAGCCAATTAAAACAGATCAAATTGTTTAAAAGTTAACGTTTAATGACAATGCAATCAACGTTTTGCCATATGATAAATGAAGGATTTCCATGATAATAAAAGGTCTAAATAAAATAGGAACCGATGTATAACCACCATAAGCGTAAAAATCATAATCAATAAAAATCCAAGTGCGAGCAACGTCATGTCTGTTGTTTGGGAGTCCCCCTATATATTTATTTTATTTGGTATTTGTTGTCGTCTGTAAGATAGGTATCTATGTGCCAAGATGCCTAATAATAAATGATTTATTATAGTAGCGGCAACAGTATTTCTGTTGCCGCTATCATCTGTGAAAATTCCAACTGTCTTTCACGGTTCATGAGATACAGCCTGGTGACAGACTGACTGACGGACGAACAGCGAAGTTTTAGTAATAGGGTCCCGTTTTCCCCTTTTGGTATGAATACCTAATAAAAAAAAATCAATGTAGATGGTCTGCATTCTAATAAAAAGTCAATAGCATTTAAAATCATATGTATGTCGTTGGCAAAACTGTGCTATAGATGCATTCCAACTGCAGCTGACTGTAGGCTCGTATTGGTTATTATAAAATAAAAGAGCTTTGCACAAAAAAAAAACGGAGAACATTAGAAATGGTAACTCCAAAAAAAAAAATATTACTTATAATTTATTCAACGAATCGATTGTGCTCATGTTCACTGCACTGATGAATGACACTGATGCTGCAATTACCGTAGCCACCTACGGGACCCAAACAATCAATTTGCCTGCTGCGGTCTTCCCGTCCAACTATAATTTAGGTGTCTTCAAGGCTAGAGTGAATAGGCTCTTAATAAACTAGTGCGCCTGACCATCAATGATTGCATCTCCGCTTACCATCAGGTGGGATCGCAGTCAAGTACTGGTTTATATCAATTTAAAAAAAAAAGTCTACCATCGACAATGGTGCAGAGGTAAGAGCAGTGCTGCCGTGCTTGTGATATATACAGTAAGTATCATAGAGACACTTTCGAGAAAAAGGCGATCAAAGTTTTTTTTTTTACTTTAGACATTTCTCCCGAAATATAAATTAAACCTAAGTTTTCTAAAATGTTTTAGATAAACATGTGTTAGGTTAACAATTTGTATATTTTTATTTTTATGTAGTAATAATATTTAAATTGTAAAGCTTGAAAAAATATGTATGTTAAGGAATGATCAATTAAAAAATAACGTTTTTATAGTAATTGGTACAGTAAGTGTGTGACTTACTGTAACAATCTTTAGTTTGAGGTACATACTGCAACAATGATTACGAAATGAGGTAAATGTTTAAATAGAATAACAAAAATTGCACAATTTGCCTAATATTACTTAATCACTTACTGTAATTATAGCTAGGAGCAATATGTAAACTTTTGGCATCTACCATGAATCATAATTAATTTATCTTCCTCGATATTATTGGTAGATAATTCAAAACAAAAGAGATCTTATAAAATTATAGTTTAGTAGAAAAAGTACCCAGCTTTGTTAATACAATAAAATTATTGTATTTTTTTTAATCCTTTAGAATCATAATAAAAACTTAATTTAAAAAATTACAATTCATGTTTGTGCGACAGGCTTCGTACAAGAAACAATCATAAACCAAATAAACTAAGCACTGTTTCTAAAAAATAAAACCTTTACAGTATTTTTTTCTCGCCATTGACATAAATGCCTAGCCCTCTCCATTCCAGAACCTTGAAGACATTCTCCATTTCGGAGAAATTACTTCGTCTTGCCTCACACCCCTCTGCTAGAGGACAGTCTTGCCTTCAAGGTCTAGTCCTAAAGTCGGACTGACATGGTGGCGTTTTTGTATAAATACTTCAGCACTACGATGTACCGATTGTCAATCTGGCACCGTTGGAGAGACTGCTGTACTGTATCGATCGAATCAAAGGCTTTCTCGTAGTCCACAAACGCTAAGCAGAGAGGCTGATTATACTCCTCAGCCTTCTGTATGATTAATCTGCGCAGTATATGTATGTGGTCCATGGCGCTGGAGCCTTTTCTAAATCCGGCTTGTTTGGGAGGCTGGAAGTCGTTGAACCTACGTGCGAGACGGTTCGTGATGACAATGGAAACTAGCTTGTAAACATGGCTCAGAAATGAGATGAGTCTTTAATTATTAAGCAGGGTATTGTCGCCTTTCTTAAAAAAGAGTACCACTACACCTCTGCTCTATGCCTATAGTGTTTTTCTCTCGAGTATGACGGAACCAAACAACTTCTGAAGGGCTTGAAGGATTGGTATCCCACCCGTCTTCAGGAGTTCGGCCGTAATTCCATCCTCACCCGGTGCCTTGTTGCTTTTAAGTTGCTTCAGAGCCATCGTGATCTCGTACAGGCTGACGTCCGGGATATTTTCGGTACAGTGTCGAGTCAGTGTAGCTCTTGAGTCGTTTGCTAGATTAGCAGCGGGTTTGGAGATTGACGTGTACAAACTGTCCATAAAATGCCTCCACCATCTCTCCCAGAACCTCCGATTTGGCGTATTTGACTCTGTCATCGTCGGTCTTTAGTTTTGTGAGCTGGCTCTGCCCAATAGACAGATCTCGTGCAAATACTTTTAATTATGCAGCAATTATGCAATTAAGCGGTATAAACCGCTCAATAGCATCTGGTCGCGTTTCAGAGACTTCGTGATCCGTCTATTGAGCTGCCAGTATCTGCACGTATCGTTTAAAGACTGCAGAAAAATCTCACGCCTCTTCTTCATGAGCTCGAGAGTTTGATCAGAGCGCCTCATATTCTTATTTGTAAGGTGTGTCTTGAAAAACTTAGACTCGACCATATGGACAGTACCTAACCCATCGTTTTTTTTTATTCTCCGACGCACGTCAGTCTCTGTTTTTGCATGGTCCGTGACTGCTAAATTAACGTACTTGCCCCACCCCGCACTACCCATTTGGACCCTAAACGCCTTAGAATTTTTGCAGTAAGTAACGTGTTTTTTCTAATTTGTTCCAGGCAAGTCTACACATAAGATGAAATATTCCTAAACATAATTACAGTAGTGAATCTTGCTGTTATTACGTCAACACATATATATATTTTTTTTAATTCGCTGACTTATCTTATACACAGTAAGTTCTACTTACTGTACTTATGCCAAGATAATACAATAATACGTTGCAAAATGTTTAAGCATTAATATAGTATATACTCTTACTGTAGATATGTTAAGGTTTATTAGACTAATGTTTTGTTTCCAATTCTTAATATAATTATAGCAAGTGGTACTTACTGCTAATATGTTTCAGTGATACTTGATGAAAAACACTCCTAACTTAAAAATAATAATAGCAAAATGACTTACTGTAGCAATACCTAGAAAATGGTTTTAACTTTATGAAAAAATCAACCGTATGTGCCCTTACTGCAATCATAATAAGTATGCCTTGGCGCAAAACGTGTCTTACTGTAATTATGCTTAAGCTTATTTCATTAACTATACCACATTTTCAAATTTTAAATATACAGAAATGTAGATCTCAATCTCTACATTCCAAACATATACTTAACTCAATATTGACCAAAATGTGACTTACTGTAATTATCATAAGCGCGGCAGAGTGGTGGCCGAGTGGTAACGGCCCAGACTTACGAGTTGTAGGTCATGGGTTCAAACCCAGCCAGGCGCATTACTTTGTGTAATTTATTACATCACCACTGCTCTCAAAAACAGTGAAGGAAAACATCGTGAGGAAATCGGCATGTCTTAGAACCAAAAATTCGAAAACATGTGACATCCACCAACCCGCACTGGGTCCGCGTGTTGGATTACGGCCCATTCCCTCTCCGAGAGAGGAGGCCTGCGTCCCAGCAGTGGGAACATTATAAGGCCGACTATGCTATGCTACCATCGACTCGAAAAGAGGAACAGACCAATTGAAGAGACCTAGTGTGGTATTATCACTAGTAATTTAGGAGACATTTTTGTTGTGAGATACCTACTTATCATCCACTTATATCCAAATTGTATGTACATACATACATACATACTACATAGGCAGTAATTTAACGTATCGATACAAAATGAAAAATAAATGACACAAGAGGAAGAACGGTTGTTACCATGCCTATTAGAATTCTAATGACTATCATAATATCACATATCTTTTTACAACTAAATAACTGACATTACGAAGAAAAAACCTACCAAGTGCGATACGGGCGAAGTCGGACGACGTCGCCTTTAAGTGGTTCCGCAAGATGAATATTTTTTTTTTATTATTTGTAATAGGTGTTTAATGATGATTATATCAAAGAGCATTAACTAAAACCAAGTTTCATGTAACTCTGATTATGATAAAAATAAAACACAAAAAAAAAACTTTGCGACCCCTTTTGACCCTTACGGTTAGCCCTTAGGGTTTTAGTCTCAAAAAAGCTATCCCTTATTGCTTTCACCGTAGGCGCGTGCTTGCGGGCGGCGAGCAATGGGTAGCCCGCCGTCCGATCGTCCTTTAACCATCAGGACCGAGCCAAGTCATCGTCAGCGCGTATTGTTTCACGCGCGTCTCAGGGAGATGAGCAAATAGTAGGGGCCTAGCAGGGTCGAAGCCTACTGGGGCCATGGGTAGTGTGAAAACGAAACCCGGGGCCCTGGGACGAAGGCAAAGAAGGAACAGGAGTAGATTTTTAGTCAGTAAAAGTCTGACACTATCTCCCGCTCCGCCTAAGAGCGGGATTTGTCATTAGATGATTCTGCCACCAAAAAAAAAATCCCTTATTGCTTATCTAATACCACAAGAAACCTCTGTAAAAATTGTCAGATTTCCAGGGCCAAACGTTTGTATAAAAATGGTTAGGTATAAGGGTTTCGTATTTTCATTTGGTCGTATGGAACCCCAAAAATATGTTAGGTACTAATTTAGTTAAGAATATTATCATATTTTTACCTTTAATTTATTTTTATTAATAGCTTTCAATCAAACTGGTATTTTTTCAACCTTTACTAAATTTACATACCAAATTTCATCGACAATTTGTAACGTTTGTGATCACAAATGGCCAATCAAACAAGATATTACATCACAAGTAGGTATTTCCACAATCTGTGATTCTCTTTAATTAATTTGGCATTTGACAAATGAACACTTCGTCTTTTATATTTTGTATAAAGCAAGTTTTGTAATAATTTAAGTGACTGTAACTAAGTATTTAGACACTTTTTGTAGGAGAGAAATCATTCAATGACTTCTTTCGCTCTAGTGCGGTGTATAAAGGTGTCTCAAGCTTTAACTTACTAAAACCCTATCTATGTACCTTCTTTGCCTTGCGTTCCAGGATCCCGGGTTTCCCTTTCGGAAGAGAACCCATGGCCCCAATAAGCTTCGACCCCTGCGGTTTTGCTGACTTCTCTTTGAGACGCGCTTGGAACACTGCGCCGTCGACGACTCGGGCTTCGTCCGGATGGTTACCGGACGGCCGGACGGTGAGCTGCTCATTGCTCATCATTCACAAGCCTACGCATATGGTGGCGGCATATTGAGGTCGGAATCTCGGTGGTTGGGGCGTGAGGTAGTCCGTTACATCACGCGGCCACCTCCTTCCCGAGCATTACTGCTTCGCCGAAGAAGCTGACCGCCTGCCATTCCTCCTCGCTCTTGAAAGTATTTAGTCACTACGGTCAGCAAAAAAGTTTGTTAACATTAAAAATCTGTATTTTTATGAAGGAAAGCCTTCAAATTGTTTTTCTCTTAGTAATCATCTGAAAGTTTTCTATGCCAAAACTCTCGTCGATTTTTAAAGTGTTAATTAATTACCCATTTGTAACAAATCACTTGAAGGACTAGAAATTAATTATGTTAAAGACTAATTAATATCATTGGATAATTTTATTTCTATGATATTAAATAAATCCGGTCAATGGCGAGTTGGGTTCGCGCGCCGAGGGTTTTGTACAAACTTAACCTTAAAGTAAAAAGTCATTATTTTGTCGTATAACTACTTTATGGTTTGCGGATTTATTCCTTTATACGTACTACGGGGCAGTGCTTCTTACCAAATTTCATGATTCTAATTCCCTATAGGATTTGATTCCCTTGCGAGCGTCTCAAAGATCTTTAAATTGAGTTGACTTAAAAGTTTCACAGCTCCAGGGGTAGCAGACTTAAGTATTTGATATTAATTTCAGCTTGATACCTTCACGCGTTCTTGAGAAAAGTGTCTTGACAGACGGACAACAAGGTAATAGTCATAGTTATAGTCAGTCATAGTCATTTATTTAGTGAACAATAAATTGTTGACAAACACTTTAAATATTTCAACAATATATAAACCTAATATCAATAGTGTATCAATACTTATTCGACAGGAATCTTATGAATAGTTTTTTCAAAGAGCTAGTGCTTTTTAATTCTAAAGGGAATTTATTAAATAATATAACCCATTGATATCTGCTTTACAACATTTAAGTTAAGCTGTATTTGGTTATGTTTTATATCTTATCTACGCTACCTTCTCTAATCTCTTGTTATTCTATAAGTAAATCCAAGTAATCAAATTTAAACAGGTATGATTAAATCCTATCCTATAAGGGTTCCGTGTTTGCTGACTGAGGCACGGAACCTTAAAAAAAAAAAAACCAGGATACCTTGCTACCCCTTTCCCATCCTTCCAGAAATCGTACATCCATGTTGTATGGCTCTCTTGCAATTAGTTTCCGCTCAAAGCACGTCTGCCGCAGACCAAAGTCTATGATCCGAGCTAAACCAACGGAAAACAGATTTCCTGTATAAGTAAATCGCCGACAAAGTAAAGGAATGATTCATAAGCTCATTTCGTGGAATATTCTGATGAAGGAAATAATTATTTACTAACATGTTAAATAACTTTGTCAGATTTAGATGTATATAGAGAGGTTTGAAATAGACGATGTTTGGTGGCTTTGTAGTGTGATGTTGATTAGTTCAACTTTGTTGTCAAAGAACCTACCTTTACTTACCTTTGTACCTATTATTGCTATTTCTTTCTTTCCTGACTTTTCTTTTATTTATTTTATTTTATTTATATATACTTTCTTGTACACCAAGATAATAAATTATACATTTGATCCTTATATTTAAAAACATTCCATAGCCCATTTCCCTTTTGTTTGTATAAAAACTTTACATACCAAAAAAAAAAATAACCGACTTCACTAAGGAGTTCCCTCGATTTTGCCAAGATTCTATCATCAGATCCCGACTTGGTGACTATGGGACCATTTGGAAATAAACCCTTTCCAACAAACAAAGAATTTTTCAAATCGGTTGCCAAGCGACGAAAAAAAATACAAACATCCGATTTGAGAACCTCCTCCTTTTTTAGAAGTCGGTTAAAACATACAATTGGCGGCCTTATGGCATTCCGCGATCTCTTCTAGGCAACCTTTTTTTATTATAATACTAGGTTCTGGTAGAGTATTTTTCTCCATTCAAACTTTTGACAACCGTTTCATCCCTTTAGGGGGAAATTTTGAAAAATCTTCTCTAAGTGCTTGCCCACGTAATATAAGGAAGCCTTGTGCTAAATTTCATGTGTTTTGTTCCCTTAGTTTCGGTTGTGAATTGATATGTCAGTCAGTCAGTCAGTTTCTCCTTTATATATGTATATATATATATATATATATATAGGAGAAACTGTCAGGTACTGACAGATACATGAGTTGTTAATAAATAAATAATAAACTTTTTGTTGTGATTATCTTATCGTTTTTAAATTTAATAAAAAATTACACTTCAACTAGTTACTGCCAACAGCTTCGCCCGCGTGTAAAGAGAAAGTTGCTCCAAGGAAACATACTCAAGGGGTAAAAATTTATTCTAGGTTAACGCATAGGATACTTTTTATCCCAGGAGAGTGTATCCATAGAATAGCTTCCATGGACATAGTCTACCCATGTGCCAAGTTTCATCGAAATCCGTTCTGCCGATCGAGTGTGAAGAAGTAAGAAACAGGCACACATTTAAAAACTTTCGTCTTTATGATATCTATTAGTATGATGGATTGATCACCACTGTTACCTCCAAGACATGTTTAACTCGTGTGCCAAATTTTCTTAAAGTGAATATCTTCTACAAACATTAAAACAAACAAAAAACTTTACATCTGCTTTAAAATTAACAAGAAATAAAATAACCATATATGTGAGACAGTTACAATACTGGTATTATTATTTGCATTTAACAATAAATGTTGTATTCGACATACCACGTCAGATCTATCCCGTATTTGACATTTATGATATTGGCCCAAGTTTTGCACTAAGTGTCCGAATGCTCATAGTAAATGTCAAGCCAAGACGTTTAAAGACATTGGATAAACGTCTTTAGAATATAAATTTATAATAGAATAAATATTTATAACATTATAGCATAGCATAGTCGGCCTTATAATGTTCCCACTGCTGGGACTCAAGCCTCCTCTCTAAGAGATACCCTCTCCTGGGGCGTAATCCACCACGCGGACCCAGTGCGGATTGGTAGATGTCACATGTCTTCGAATTTTTGGTTCTAAGACATGCCGGTTTCCTCACGATGTTTTCCTTCACCGTTATAACAGTATAATCAGCTTTTAATGTTCCCACTGCTGGGACTCAGACCATCTCTCTAAAATAGGGAATGTGCCACAATCCACCACACGGGGCCATTGTGGATTGATAGATATCACAAATGTATTCGGATTTTTTTATTTAAGACGTTATCTCTCGATGTTTTCCTTCACCATGAAACAAACAACACAAAGTAATGTGCCTAGCTAGATTTGAACTAGCATACAACTCGTAAGTTGAAATCGAATCGATTTGAAAATTTTATATTTCTAATTAAATAACCAATAATTTCTCCGATTAAACTTACCTATAGCAATATTATTTTCAAATTAAAAGATGTGTGTGTGGGTGGGTTTGTGGGTGTGTGTGTGTGTGTTTGTGTGTTTTAAAAGTAATATCAGTAGTGTCTTGCAGATCAGTAATTTAAACATATATTGCAGATGAATTGCTGCAGCAGTAACATCCACCTAAGTGCATTACCAATTGTATCAATATCATCATTATTTCAGCCGAAAGACGTCCATATAGGCCACCCCCAAGTGTCGCCACAACGAAAGGTCCTATGCGTCTCGCGTCCAACGGATTCCTGCGACCCTGACTATGTCATCGGTCCGCCGCGTGGGAGGCCTTTCAACAATGCGTCTTCTGGTATAAGTTATATATCCATAAATTTGTATAAAACTAATGTAGTATATAACTCCAAAAATCTGCTATTTTACGCAAACTTTGGCCCTCCATAATGTACTCATATATTAAAAATATAAAAAAGTACATCAATCCTTGCACAAAGCCTTGCACATTTAATCGAAAATGACGACAATTTTTCTAAAAAACTTTTAAGGGTTTAAAAAAAAAACACGTATTTCCTGGAACAAGTTTTGTGCAATATTCAAGTAAATCACAGAATTACCGAATGCCAACAGAGTTTTCAGGCGTTATCTCACTTTTTTACATTACCGCTTCATCAAACATCGCGTTAGATTGCGTTAGATGAAGCAACAAGCTTTTAAACAATGCTCGATGTTAACGATGGGCGAGTGGAAAAGGAACCTGTTAAGATTAGTCAACGGGCAATGGAACTCAGTATAATGGGTGCTAAGTTAATCGTTAGAAACACCACTCTGCGATCAAAAATCCTAATAGCAGATGTCGGGGAAAAAATAGCCAGGCTGAAGTGAGAGTGGGTTGGCCACATCGCACGAATGTAAAAACAAACTCCGATGGGATGTCGCATAGTAAAAATCTGCGAGCTTGCATGACTCATCGCAGGAACTAGCAAAATGAACTAGAAAAACAAAATAAAAATCAAAAGCATTTTATTTCAAATAAACCATTTACAGGGTCTTTTGAAATGTCAAGAAGTCAGTGAGTCAGAAAAAATGATGCTAATTGCACATTCCAAAGCGTAGATCTCTATGGAGAAGAATGTCCATGAATACCAGTGTCCATGTCCATGGAGTTTCTGGTGACTTTATGGACATGAACACTGGTATGGTCACCTGAACCAATGCTTTGTCGTACGAATTCGCATCGCAGCAATTCGCATCAAAAATTTCTGCGATTCAGCGTCGTATCGCATCGTATCGCAGTTTTGCGAGTGAGCCCTTTGTTACTTAAAAATAAACGAACGAATTAGTTCAACATTCATTCAACTGTACAATCTGTTCCTGCTTTATAAAGCTTAAATGTTGATTCTAAATGAACATCAAAAACGTATTTTCTTGTAAATGAACTCCGAATGAATAGGACCTTACTTCTGAGTGAAGATAAACGCACTTCAATCGGTTAATGTAATGAAATTTCAAGGAATCCAGGAAATGTTGGTGTAAAATTAAGTGTCTTAAGGAGATGTGAGGTTTGTAAAGAAATCGAGAACTTTTCTATGAAGCGTGCTTCTATTATGGAATAGGGTCCTGAATTATTTTATTATTTTTGTACACACAAGGAAACAGTTTGGTATCTAGGATTTCGGGACTGTACCAACCATTCGCCCTGTATACGTAAGTATTACGTAAGCGGATTTTTTGAAAATATTAACTCCCCCCTCCCCTTGTCAGCAAAAATAAACAAAGCTCTCAACCCCCCCCCCCCCCCCCCCCATGCTGACGTAAACATTGGTACAAACATTTGTCAATGTGTTGGTTTCGTTATTAATTTATGGAATAAACAAACTTTATTTAAAATTTTTACATGTCAATTCAAATTAACAGTCCTCAGTCCATGATACACGACTCCATGACTCTAAATCTTCAATGAAATTGGATGTTTGCTGCTCAGTGATGTGTGTCTGCTCACTTTCTTGTGATATTGGAACATCGACATTGTTCACTTAAAAATTAAAGAAAATGTATACTGCTGACGTAATCACCATCTAGATCCCCCATCCTCCATTTCATCAAAAATAAGCAAAGCAAAGACCCCCCCACCCCCAACAGTGCATACGTAATACTTGAATGGACCCTGGGCCACAAAGGTCACCTGAAGGAACATGGGACATGGTACTCAGTAAATAACTGACAATCCCTCTCGCACCACCAAGAGCGGGAGAAGTGATTTAATTAATGATTTATATTCTTATTCACGTACAATACATAGTCGTGTCCATGATACAGACACAACCCCTTTTTTATATGATTGCCAGCTTTGATGTATTGTATGTAATTCACGTTTATTTTAAGCACACATAATATGTTAAGTCATTCAGACCTCATTGAGTCATTGCAACTATCGGTAGATTAGATACCCATTACCAAATGATGATCTACTTAGCCATTCCTAATATGGACCCATAAGATTCAAATCGGCTTCCTGTCAAGCCGTATACAACGGAAAACCCGACTATAACTCCATATGTGACGAAATCATTTACAAAATAAAATATAATCGAGTTCCTTCTCCACACTTCCACACAACGCATTGGCCCAAAGACCGCCATTCACTAGGTACCTCTCCAGAGAAATCACGAGAGGTTATTCAGCCGCATCTACCTGAATATAGGGCTATATATAGGGCCATTGTAAGCCACATTACACGAACACCCCATATTCGAGAATTTCCTACCAGCACTGGTTTGAAATATCTTTTCAATTTCAAGAACCTTTTTCATTATGAGTAGTGTTGTGGTCGTGTTTTTAGAGTTCCGTGTCTTAAAAGGAAAAAACGTAACCCTTATAAGATCACTTGGTTGTCCGTCTGTCTGTCTATCGGTCTATCAAGACCCTTTATCTCTGGAACGCGTGAAGGTATCAAGTTGAAATTAAAAACATATACTCAGGTCTGCGATCCCTTGAAGCTGTGAAAAAATCAAACTTCTGAGTAAACGAAAAAAATGAATATTTCGACACTCTCAAAGGAATCAAGCTTCATAGGGTACTTCCCGTTGACCTAGAATCCTGAAATTTGACATGAAGCAAGGTCGGTCTCATAGCACAAGTATAGGGAAAAATCGGAAAACTGTAAATTTGTAGTTACGTCCAAAAAAAAAAAACTTTGTTTGTGATTCGGAAAAATCTTCGTAACTGAATTTGGGAATTGAACTGTTTTCATAGGTAAGTTTCTACAGAACCCTCAGTGCGCGAGTCCGACACGCACTTGTCCGATTTTTTGGAAACTGTATGGACAGAAAAGTTGTGTGGAGCTGAAAACTTCTGAAGGAAAATATCGTGAGAAAAGTTTTAAAAGAAAGAAGAAGAACCATTTTGCAAGCGAGGAAATGTTTTTTTTTGAGGTGGGAAAACATCCAATGATTTCTCTCGCTTTAGGGTGAAACGATATGGTGCGTCAGACTGTAACTGACTAAAATTCACCTGTGTCCTTCAATTGCCCTTTGCGTCCTAGGGCCACGGTCACTCTTTCAAATGCACCTGGAGCCTTATCAGGAATCGGCCCTAGTGACAACGATACGATGAACTGTATAAGAGCTGATATATAATGTAATCCTCCTGACAGAACTGTGTACGACAACACACGTGCCTTCTCTGTTCCTTTACTTTCACAGTTCGATGGGACGATGCACCGACCAGACTAGAAAGAGGTCAGGTGCAAAACCGACGCCTTTACGTCTTTTGAGGCAAGGGAATACCACACCACCAATGTTCAAACTCAGGGCTGCTATAAGTTAATTCTTAAATTTATAATTAATTTTTGGAGGTATGCGGAACAGAGTGTAAAGTCCCGCAAACCTCCGATGAAAAGGGAAGATCCTCCGACCAGACGAGTGACAACTGCCCGATAGATGATTTCTGTTCTAAACGCGCGGAGAACTTTAATTGCGCGATGAAGGATTAAATTCTAAAGGAAAACCCATAACACTTTATCCCAGCCCGGGAAGTAAAACTAAGACCCAGCTCCCAACAGTCGCGCTTGCGATCAAGAGACCAACGTATCATCTCTTTTTAAAGTTCCATACCTCAGTCAACAAAACTGGAACCCTTATAGGATCACTTTGTTGTCCGTCTGACCGCCAGTCAAAACCTTTTTTCTCAGAAACGCTTCTATGTATTAGGTTACAATTGTTATCAAATAAAAAATCTGACATCTCTTGGATCAGTGAAGAAATTACTTCTAACGCAATTTTTATTTTCTTTTTCTTTTTAATTTTATATAAACTAGTGCTTGACTGCGATCCCACCTGATGCTAAGCAGTGATGCAATGTTGATGGTGAGGCGCACTAGTTTATTAAGAGCCTATTCACTCTAGCCTTGAAGACACCCAAATTATAATCGGATGAGAAAACCTCAGCAGGGATTTTGTTCCAGTCCTTCGATGTACATCTAACATCTTCGATAAACGTCTAAATCTACTCCGTTGGTATAAATATACTCCGTTTAAGGCGCATACTTTGATAATCTCAAGGAAATCACCAGAACCTAGAATCTTGTAATTTGAAAAGGCTTTAAGCTGAGCGTTCAGCCGTTTTGTGCGGATGTAACGCATATCTTCCCTATATAATGATTATGTTTGTTAATTAGTTTTAAGATTGCGTCATTTCGCGTAAATAAACTGTTTTTCTTTCCTTTCTTTCATATCCAATGACCCAGTAACTATAAGGCCATCCCAACTGTCCGTGTCCGCTACAGTTTTCAGGATGCTGTTGCGGCTGGCCGGTATCCTGTGCATGATGGCGTAAAAACCATCAATTTCCGCCCCTGAGAACATGCCGGAAGCAATGTAGTACCTCTACAACCCCATCAAAACCCGGAAAGCATTACTGTAATGACTCTGCGTCTAGTTGACCCATATAGTGCTTGTACTAAGTAACATTTACTTGCACAATTACCTTTGCGAAATGTGAGTTGTATTTTAATTGTATCAATGAGTTGTTTATCTTTATATTTATAATTCTTCTGTACGTCTGTGTTTGTCACCTAACTCCTCCTAAACGGATTGATCGATTTTGTTAAAATTTAGTATGTATGTTAGAGTAGGTCCCCGAATGGTTTGAAAATACAATTTTATTGAACTCGGTATGTGGCGCTGCAATCGGGTTCTCAATTTTTTTTTCTGACGAAAATCCAGTTTTCGGACAAGACAACGGCTGTCGAGACCGCCAGTCTTTATAATATATAATTTTTCTGTAAGTGTGCTTGTCACCTAACTCCCTCTAAACGACTTGACCGATTTTGGTAAAATTTAGTGTGTATATTAGAGTAGGTCCCTAAATGGTTTGAAAATACAAATTAACCCTCAATTTTTTTTCTGATTAAAAGCCAACTTCTAGGCAGGACAATATATGTTGGGACTGATAGTTTAAATTTAATTATAATGTTTCATTCATATTCATGAAAACTTCTACTAGGCTTACTGACGACCCTAACTTATCTCCTTTGTTGACTGTACATATTGTTGATGGCAAAACAAAATGAAGTACTCGTAATTGT
Organism: Mythimna vitellina; assembly: GCA_949316375.1. Classification (NCBI taxonomy): domain Eukaryota; kingdom Metazoa; phylum Arthropoda; class Insecta; order Lepidoptera; family Noctuidae; genus Mythimna; species Mythimna vitellina. The sequence goes on from OX438688.1 coordinate 9,418,344, forward strand.
CATCCTTTATTTTTGAGGAGGAAAAGCGTCAAATAACTTCTCTCGCTCTAGGCGCGAGCGAGAAGAGGAGCGAGAGGTCGTGTCACAATTTTACAGATTACATTTCACCATTTATAGGGTTCCGTAGCAAAGGGTAAAACGGGACCTTATTACTAAGATTCCGCTGTCCGTTCGTCAGTCTGTCTGTCCGTCAGTCTGTCCGTCTATCACTAGGCTGAATCTCACGCACCGTGATATTTAAATAATTTTACAGATGCTGAATTTTTGTTGCCGCTATAAGAATAAACATTAAAAAACAGAATCAAATGAATATTTAATGGGGCTCCCACACAACAAACGTTATTTTGATATTTTTTGCTACGGACGGTACGGAACCATTCGTACTCGATTTCGACTCGCACTTGGCCGGTTTTTTTATACGTAGGAAATCATCAAATAACTTTTCCCGCTCTAGGTGGAACGAGAGGGCGTTTCACACTTTTACTGACTAAAACCCACTCCTGTTCCTTCTTTGCCCTCGTTCCAGGGCCCGGGGTTCTCTTTCGCATCACACATGGCCCCAGTAGGCTTCGACCCTGCTAGGCCTCTACGGTTGCTGACATCTCCTTGAGGCGACGACTTGGGCTCAGTCTGGACAGTTACCGGACGGTCGAACGGCGAGCTACCCTTTGCTCGCCGTCTGCAAGCCCGCGCCTACGGTGGCCAGTAATTGGGATCGGAATCCCGGCGGCTAGGGCGTGAGGGCCATTGCATCGAAGGTGGCTGCCTCCTTTGCTAGCATTACTGCTTTGCAGAAAAAGGCGAACGCCTGCCACTCCTTCTCTCGCTCCTGACCATGGCCTGCCCACACGAGGAGACGGCGGTGCTCTGTCCAGGCAGGGAACACCTCTACCCTATGTTCCACAGTGTCCTCCAGGCGGTCCACACAATGGCGACACCCGGACGTTTCTTCCTCACGAATCCGATTAGGAATCTCCCGAACTGACCATGTCTGGTGAGGATCTGCATCATGCGGAAGGTAAGGACGCCGTATTGTGTTTCATAATTATGGCGTGCCCAGCACTGGGTTGCAATAGTCGTTGTCACCATTCCACCTTGAGAACCCGCCGGAACTCTGTCCGCCATGCCACGACTTGACGCGGCAGTGGAGTTTCACCCCGGCGTTGAACTACGAGCTCACACCCAGTTCCGCACTGGGTGTCAACTTGTAGGCACCTACGACTGTCAAAATTGGTGACATATTTATAATTAATTATTTTTTACTTAATTGTTCGCAATTTGAAATATTTTCTAATTTTCCTATCAGAAAACATATCGACGCTTGAAAGGCAAAAACTACTAAGCAACATTGAGTAAACTTTACAAGGAGTAACATAAAGTTAATTTTATTTTTGAAAAAAGTTGGATTTAAATACTATTACCATTATGTTAATAAATATATATATCCGACTATTTCGTCAATTTTAAATGTCGTCAATTTTTCGAATAATTTTAACTTTAAATCACTCTCCTGTAAAATTTACTCGTCGCTTAGTAATTTTTGCCTTTTAAGCGTCGAATACAAACAAGTACATAGAGGCTTAATCAGAGTCAACAACAACTTCGAACAGTCAAACAACGTAATTCCAGTCCTCAAATTACCCGAAACAGTAAGAACTTGCAAAACACTTAATTGTTATGAAACGAAAGCTCGCGCTTCAGAAAATACATAGTTTAACTTGTTAACTGGCCAGTTAATCGTCGCCTTCGTTGTTAAACGTAATTATGTAAACCGTAGTTAAACAACAGTGAATCCGATACTTTGTTTGTGAAACAAACTGTAAACAATTAACACAGTGGTAATACAGGAGATAGCCAAGAATGCTATCGAATTTGTTAATAGTTATGGTTCTTACTCAGATATAAATTACATGACTTGGTTACGCTATCCCCTTTCTACCATCGGACAACCCGACGTACGGCGAGAGTCCACCCTTACACTGATAACACTTCTTTGGTCTGGATTATGTTTAAAGCCTCTTTGTTTATACCGCGTACATGGAAGGAATGAAACAATTTGTCTGCACACAATTTATAATCAGACTCGGTTTTTTTACGAAATAAGTTATCCTAATTTTAGGCAAATAACAATTATGAGCATCGATGCATTACGTTGGTAGCACATCGATTTTGGTATCTACCACGGATATCGAGTATCTACGCACGTACTCATATAAATACGCTAGTGAAGCAATCAAGATTTTATCAAGAATTTATCTATTTTTTCTCTAAAATTGTTCCAACGTGAGAAAATTATTTATAGGCTCGCGTTTGACCGCTATATTACCTAATGGTAAGCGATGATGTGGTCGACGATAGAGCACGCTTGCCTAGTAGTAGCCTAACCTAGTAACTCTTCACTTAAAGACCCCTAGGTTGTAGCCACAGATATATCAAACATATATAGATATGTCAAAAAAATATAAATATGTCAAACATATCTGTTGGTTGTAGCTATCAGGAAACACAGACTTCAGCAGGGGATTCCACTCCTTAGCTGTACGTATAATGAATGTGTAATTACAAATTCGGTAAAAAAAACTTTGGGAAAAGCAAGCTTTGAATTGAATATCAACATTATTCTTGCACGTATAAAACCAGTATGCACACAATTATTATAAATTCAGCCTTTAATAATTACCTACAAGTCCTTTGTAATCCAGGTTCCATGTATCCAGCACAATTGGCTTTGTTCCATGAATACTTTATACGGATCCCGGGTTAATAATGAATGGGGTAGAAACAACAGTACCTAAAGTTTAAATATTAAAACATACTAATCAGGCCTGATTGTGGATCAGCAAGAAAAAGCTTTTGTTTGTTTTCTCTTTGTTGGTAAAAGCCGCAAGTTTGCGCATTTACTCACCCCTTTTTTTGGTAGGAAATCATCTAATAAGTTCTCCTGCTCTGGGTGGAGCGACAGCGACTGTCAGACTGATTATTGATTAGCTTCTGCCAGCGGCTTCGCCCACGTTAAAGTAAGTATCTCCATATAAACTTTGGATCTCCGTTTCAACCGTTCAAAAAGTGAATTTTGAAAAATCCTTTTTCTGGTTTAAGAACAACTTTATTTCTCATAAAGAATTGCATACATAATTCACTTACTGAAAAACAATATCTAAAATTAAAATTAATAATTAGAGCGCACAGATGTAAGTACGTATCTAAAATAAAACAAGATAGCCAGGAAGAAAAAAAAAGAAGATAAAATGTGGGTTATCCAACCATAACACGGATGCACAGTGTCTCAAGACGAAACTCTATGACCAGTGCGTATTGCCAGTGATGAAATATGTCACTGAAACTTGGTCGCTTACAATGGGCCTCATCAGAAGGCTTACAGTAACCCAAAGGGCAATGGAAAGGGCTATGCTCGGAGTTTCCTTGCCTGATCGCATAAAGAATGAAGATATCCCAGATAGATAAGGAGTGGGGTTTTAGTCAGTAAAAGTCTGACACTATCTTTCGCTCCGCCCAAGAGCGGGATTTGTCACTTGGTGATTTTAACTCCTACAAAGAAAAAAGTGCAATAATATTTTATAACAATTATACAAAGAGCTTCTTGAATTCCATGAATCCAATATCAATCGAATCAGGGATGAAGATATCCGCAGGAAAACCAAGGACGCCGACATAGCCCGAAGAATCGCCAAACTAAAGTGGCAGTAGGCAGGGCACATTGCTCGTAGAACGGATGGTCGAGGCCTATGTCCAACAGTGAACGTCTTTCGGCTGAAATGATGATGATGAACATGGATGCACAAATTTAATTTTTACTAGATGTGGCACTGATTTGTCGTCCGCAAGCATGGGCTTTGCCCTACGGCGGCTGAAATTGGGGTCGAGGTGGCTAGGGCGTGAGGAAGTCCGTTCCGTCACGCATGCTGCCACCTCCTTCGCTTTTCACATTACTTCTTCGCAAAAGGAGACGACCGCCTGCCATTATCCAGGAACTCCTTGTAATAACATTAGAAACTCACCATAGTTGCATGGCATAATCAGCCCTATAATATTCTCACTGCTGTCTGCAACCTTAAACTTCCTCTCTGGGAGAGGGAATTCATTCCCCTGAGGCCTGAAACCCGTAACCCACCATGAGGGCCCAGTGCGGATTGATAAAAGTCACATGTCATCAGATTATTGTTTCTAGAAAATACTGGTTTCCTCAATATGTTTTTCTTTATTTCACGTTTTGACAACTGTGGTAATAAAATAAATTACACAAAGTAATGCGCCTGACTGGGTTATAAACCAACTACAACTTGTAAGTCGAGGCAGTTAATTCCGGGCCACCACTGCTCCCATGCCAGTGTGCCTTATTATAAAATAACAACTCCCATAAATATTCAGTGACCATAGGGAAGCCATTGGCAAAAGTTTTAATACATTAATCCTACAAGCAACGGCTTCCAATAAAAAATATCGATTGCTTGTATTGTCATTGTAAAAAAATATACAAAAACCAATTAAAACTTTTTAAAGTCTCCTGAAACTTTTCCCGTTGTTTCTTCTTCGTAAAGGAGTTGAGACATTTTGACATAAAATTTAATATTAATAGGGATGTATAAATGTAAAGATTATTTATTTTTAGATTTTCGGGAAGAAAGATGTATTTATTTATAGCTTATTAGTTTTTTTTTTCTTGATAGGTTCGCGCTTGACCGCTATCTCACCTGATGGAAAGCGACGATGCAGTCGACGATGGAGCGCGCTTACCTAGAAGTAACCTATTCACTCTTGACTTAAAGATTAGTAAGAAAGTATGAGCGATTGCGTCCATCGCATGCGCTGTACACTTCCACCGGTAGCGGGGAGGTATCAGAGTCCGGTAGGCCTCGAGGTCCCAAGCTGGTCGGAGGTCATCCTTTTCCCCGTCGACGCACAGGTGTTGGTGTGATCGGCGGCGAGAACTATTCGTCGCTCGAGCTCGACGCAACTGCAGCTGCCGAAATCACTGGACTCACGGCTGGCGCCGGTCCCGGCGGCTGCGAGGTGGAGCTGAGCGACGAATCCGAAGATGTTAGGTGTGTGGATAAGCGTTTCGCCCGGCTTCTAGTCAGCATTTCAATGTATTGTTGTTGCATAGTCATGTTGTCCTTTGAAAATACTAAGTTTCTGGTAGTTCGGTTTAAAATACATCAACATACACACAACTTCGCGTGACCCAAGTTCCCAGATGTTCCTTGATGATGAACATCTCGCTGTCTCTTTTGTGCGTAACCTAATCGCGGTGACGTCATATGTCAATGTTTGCATCCTTTTTCTGATACTTGACAGTTTCCCCTTCCACCAAATTTGAATGGTTTCTAACCTACTGAATTGCGAATAGATTTGTAATTTGGTGTAATTGCTGCAAGTCGTTCCGATATGAGGATAAAAAAAATGTTAATAAATAAATGTAAAATTATTTTTACTTTATTTGAGATTTAATAAAGTTATTTTTTTATACAATCATACAAAATATTAAGCTGAAAGTTTTTGAGTGTGTATGTGAATGGTTATGCTTCACGCTTGAACGGCTGAACGGATTTCGATGAAACTTATTACCATAAAACGGGGTGAATAGAAACAAAACTTTGGTTTCATTTTTCACTTTGAGACCATATTATCATATTATCGGTTTTTATAAAAGCATCGACTTTTTAAAATAACAATTCACTAATAAATTAATAATAATGGTTTGTTTCTGCACCACCTTAAGGTCGACTGGTAGAAAATGCCTAAGGCATTAAGTCTGCCTTTGTACACTACTTTGTACTTATTACTTGTGCATAAAGTTTCAATAAATAAATTGATATAGTTAAAAGCTGCAAAAAAAAAAAAAATTAACGATCATGAAAACACCGTTTGAAGTTTTATTTCTATTCACCCCATTTGACTGTACACGGGTTGCCCCTTTCCTGGAATAACAGAAGAAAGCTTAAAAAACTTTTTATCCGGGAAGTTAGGAAAATTTTCTACTTTCACGCAGGCGAAGCCGATGGCAGCAACTAGTTTAAAAAAAAACAAAGTCAACTACCCAAATGTTTACAGCTTTTCATATCTATGCCCATTAACAGTTTCATACACATAAATCCTAAACTTAAACATTACCTACTGTACCATTATTTTAACGCTGAATAAGGGACTGGAGCGAACCACAGAAATAAAGCACGTCTAAAACACGCACAAAATACAAGAAATAAACCTAAATATATTTTAGAATTTACACACATAACAAGACCTGTTTAGACCCACAATAAATACTGCTTTTGTTAAGGCAGACACTATTCTATTCTATACACAACGAATAAGGGTTTTTATTTTCTATTCTACAATATAAATCTCTTGTTAAAGAATCCTCTTCACCTACGAGAGTTTATTCAGAGATATTACCTGTGAAATTGGTATCACAAATATGCCAGAATATTATGCTCAATATGCCCATGATACTATCTCATTTCACCCTTCAATGTAGGCAGTACTTGTCAATCAATTACATGGAAGCTTGGCATATTATCAGAGTTTGTGGAGTAGGGGTGATTTATCTTTTCTTGGTAGAGATGGGAAATAAGTCATGCACTTCTTGCACGTCTTATATTATATTTTGTTCACGTTTACGGTTTAATCGTAAGCGCCGTAATGAATGATGTCATTCTACCGTCTTCTTTCTAGCATAGCATAATCAACCTTTTAATGTTCCCACTGCTGGGACTGAGGCCTCTTCTCTCTAGGAAAGGAATGGGCCATAATCCACCACACGAGCCCAGTGCGGATTGGTGAATGTCACATGTCTTCGAATTTTTGGTTCTAGGACATGCCGGTTTCCTCACGATGTTTTCCTTCACCGTTTTGAGAGCAGTGGTGATGAAATAAATTACACAAAGTAATGCGCCTGTTTATCGTTACCACTCGGCCACCGCTACTCTCAGTCTTCAGTGCTTTCTGTCTTCCTTCTGTTTTCCGATTATTAAAGAATAGAACAGAATAGAATCAAATAATAAAAAAAGAGTACAGAAATATAATACAGTTGCGCTGAGCGTCCCCGAAACGAAAGAGTCACCAACTCAGCAATTGCTGGGTGTCAAACACCCAGCGCTGATTTTCAGCTGGCAACCCGCAGCTAAAGCTAGGTTCTAAGTCTCACATTTATATAATACTAACTTCTGCCAGCTGCTTCGACCTCCTTCCGTCTCCTTAGGGTGCCCGGTAGGGGATGAATTTTAGAAAATCTAAATTTCAATGTTCTAGGCCCATCTAGGTTTGGGTTGAGCGTTAATATATAATATACAGAGTTAGTCAGGACTTTGCCTTTTATGGGAGAAAGGAAGGGGTAGGTTAAGGACATTTACCGTATTCAAAATATTCTTGGTAATTATAAAGTAGGTACCTACCAAAGTCAATATTTAGTTGAAAATGCTTGTGGTTTCAGGAAGGAGAATTTTCTTCCATTCTATCGTGTCAGCCATCACGGTGCCACTGACCTCTTTTTCTTTCATCACTCTTCACACAATAAAATTGATAAAATTAAAATATGGATATGAAAGTACCTCCATGTAACATGTCGCAGCATGGCGGACAGAGCTCCGGCGAGTTCTCATGGAGAAATGGGGACAGCGACTGTCGCGACCTAGTGCTGGGCACGCCACAATTATGGCGGTAAGTCCCCTTTTTGAGGCGTGGTTGGAAAGACCTCACGGCGTCCTCACCTTCCGCATAACGCAGGTTCTCACCGGACACGGTAACTTCGGGAAATTCCTGCACCGGATTCGTGCGGAAACGACGCCCGGGTGTCGCCACTGTGTGGACCGCCCGGAGGACACGGTAGAGCACAGGGTGGAGGTGTGCCCCGCTTGGGCAGAGCAACGCCGTGTCCTCGAGGGGGCAATCGGCGGCGGTGATCTCTCGCGCCAAGCATTGGTTCAGGCTATGGTCCGAAGCGAGGAGGAGTGTAGTAATAATAGCAAATTCGACATATATTTTCACTGTTTTTCATAAAAACGCTCTTACGCGATTATGACGTTATTACACATTTTTCATTAGATATTTTGGAAACACAGCATCTTGTGGATATCATCTAGGCTTTTATTGAAATCAATTTATATTTGTGTAAAACTAATCTATTAAAGACCTCTAAAAATCTGCTATTTTGCATGAACTTTTACACTTCATAATTTACTCAACAATTTAAAAAGTCAAAAAAGTATAACTATAGAAGCCTTGCAAAAATCAAGATTCTGAATAACGCTAATTTTTTCAAAAAATACACGTATTTCCTGGAATAAGTTTTGTAACATATTCGAGTAAATCACGGACGCACTCAGTGCGCACGCGTTGACGACGGTCAGCGACCTAAACTAAACCTATTTTTTTCCTCATTGAAACCTACAGTAAAAAATTAATGCCTTAACCCCTCACTCCGGATATTTTTTAATTCCCTCTTCGTCTATTAACTAGACCCACGGGAAAACAGGAAGATTTAATCAAACTATAGAGAGCCTATACCTGAGAAGCAAGTTCCTTAGTTATCTGGGGCTTCTGGCTAGCCGACTCGAGCTTTCCAGCTTCCAAGGAGCTTTTGACTAGCAACGACTCGGTTTCAATATGTTAGGAATGGTCATTCATCCATCCATCGACCATCTCGACAAGCGTCACTTAACACAGAAAATCGACCAATGCGGAACTTAGGCAAAAGCCCGGTCTCTGCTCAATAACAAAAAACTTCCATAAACCATTATTCATCATTACTTTGAATTCGCATTCTGCAAAACCTGTTCGTTTAAGGTTTCTGCGTGGAGTACCAACAGTCTAACAAAGGTCGAATAAACTTCACGAGCGCTCTAATTTTGTGAAAACTGGTAATAGTTGATGCGAGAAATTTCCTAGTACGCTAATACAATGCCCGACTGACTTGTGTAAAGAAAGTTATTTATAATGTCGGGCCCGCGATGAATTTAACTCAGCACGTTATACTCGCTTTTTGCGTTATGGTGATGTGGACATGACATTGACAATTATTTCATAGTATGTTACTATTGTCATAGAGAACGAAATCGCCACGCCGGCAATGACAAATAACATTCGTGGCTCCACAATTGCGCTGTTAGTTAAACCATAATCGGAAATGGAATGAAGGAAAGGAATTGTAAGGGGCTAACAATTTTGTCCAGACTTGGGAAACAGTCATTTTCTTTTGCCAAGCAGTAATGCAAGCGAAGAATAATATATAAATATCATCATCGTTTCAGCCAAAGATGTCCATTACTGGACATAGCGTCGTCACAATGACGGTTCCTGTAAGTCTCACGTCCATTGGATTCCCGCAATCATAATCAGGTCATCGGTCCAGCTTGTGGGAGATTGTCTTCCGGTATGTGGTCGCCACTCCAGATCCTTTCGGCCCCATCGCTCACCTGTTCTACGAGCAGTATTCTCTGTCCACTGCCAGCAAGTTAAGCGATTCTTTGGGCTATGTCGGTAACTTTGGTGTTCCTGCAGATATCTTCATTTCTGTAACGGTGAACTAAGTTTACCTAATATTAACTAGGTAAACTTAGTTCACCATTATTTTGCGTTCATCCTAATTTGTTTGGAATTGACGCATAAAAAAGAATCTTCTGAAAAAAATTTACATTCTTACAAAATTGTATCATAAAAGTTGTCACAAGACATGAATAAAAATTATTTATTACTTTAGATCCATATTACGGAAAGCATAAGAAACGCATTTCAATTAAAGTAACGTTTAGAAGTTGGCTGAACGTTCAACAAATGGAATTATAAGCCCGTCTTACTGGTGCGGTTACCTCCCCTGAACTTGCTGCGTTCCGAGACGTAGTAGGCGCTGCGATTTTATTATTGCTTTAATTTGTTATTGCTGTTCGAAATTTAAAAAATGTGTAGTATATTTAGTTATCGTGGAAAACGGCATGAAAAAAGGTGTTCTAGCAGGATTCAGATCTATAGTGGAGACTAAAAAATTGAAGCTTCAGAAACATTAATGGACAAAATGTTCCCTCGTGTTGGGGCCCGCTGCTCAATCTACGTGACGCTGCAACGTTGCCTAGCAGCCTGCAACTTGCCACCCAACATTGAAGTGATGCAGGCCATGTTGTTGGACAATTTGACAGTGTTGAGCGTCATGTTAGGAGACAATTGGTCCCCTAGTGTATTAGAGGCTATACTCCAATCATGAATTTAATTCATTTACTCTCTGTAAGCCAACACGTGCAGTCCATTGTTTATATATATCTACATTAGAGAAGTCAAGGCAGCCGAGAAGCTTGACAGCCACCAGCTTCAGAAAACCTTAGGTTGTCTCTGTTTCCTACCCCTAAACAATACCGGCCAAGGTAAATCTACACTGGCTGGAATTGTTCGGGAAAGTGTTTCAAAAGGTAGCCTTCGTTTTTTTATTAAGATCGCCAGCATTATAGACGCTGGGAATTTACAGGTACATTTAATAACATTAATCAAATGCTGCAACACTTAGCGACAATCACTACATTAACATATAACAATTTATTTTAAAACATATAAGATTTATATGTATATATATATATATATTACTAAAACGGAGGTTGCTGAAAATCAGCATCGTAGATTGCTGGATTTGCCCAGCGTCACGTTATAAGCAGAGCAACAACCTATTTTTGCCTAGATGCGATGCACAACTTGGATTTATATATTGTAATTGTTTTTTTTTTTATATTATTGTTTATAATTACATGATAGGTTAGTCCCCTGTCGGTCCCGGCCAGGTGCAATAGACAATAGACAACCACAGTCTAAGTCGTAGACATCGGACAACTGTGTTTTGTCTAGTGTCTATGGTGCAGCACTGTTATGCCCGGTTTACACATGGTCCGACAGATTGCTGTATTTTTATTGTGCGTCTATTTGGGCAGAATAAACATGTTTTCTTTCTTTTTCTTTATATGTTAATTAATTTTAGGAAAACAAAATAATTAGAATTATGTCAGTAATGAACATTAAATCAAAGTAGAAAGAAATAAGTATGGGTATTCATTGAAGCTTTTGAGCTCCTACTGTATTTTTACGGTGAAGAGCATATCTATCTATCTACCATGCCCATCAAGGCTCCACCTCCACAAAACAGCTCGGTCAAATCCTCAACACACGCGTAAAACCATAAACAGTAATAAAAATGTTAATTTAATTCACTAATCCTCGTGCGACACACGTTTCGGAACGCGCTCGTAAACACGCGACTGACGAATGTATATAGAGTTTCGACGCGGATGCGACAGAGCTACACCTCCCCCTGATTACGTTGGTATATGTTTAGAGCCATTGTAATGGTGTTCTCATATGGCTTCGTAGGAAAACCGTCAAAGAACTTCTCCCGCTACTTACTAAATTCCACCTGCGTTTCAGGATCGTGGTAGCTTTTTCGAAGAATCCCCCAGCCCTGGAAGGAAGTCGTCGACGGCACGTAGTGTTCCACGCGCACCTCAAAGAGATATCAGCAAAACTGTAGGGGCCCAGCAGGGCCGAAGCCATGGGTTGACGTCTGAAAAGGAAACCCGTGATCCTAGATTCTTAGATTTTAATGAATATTTCCTATTTTCAAGTATATGGCACCTAAGGGCTGCAGCTGAAAATCAGCGTCAGGTGGTGGCCTTGTGTTACCATTTGGCATTATGCTGAGCTGAGGCCCTTTTGGCATTACTCAATGTACTATTTGTTTAATTTTAAGGTGTTTTGTTTTTCTTTTTGTAATGCCAATAAACGCAATTTTCTTTCTTTCTTAGAGCAAAAAGCGGCTAAAGGAACATAGGTGCGGTTTTAGTCAGTAAAAATCTGACACACCCTACTGCTCCACCCTAAAGCGTGAGAAGACATTAGATGATTTCCCACCTCAATAAAAAAGCCCTGGCAGGTAACCTCGAAAAGCCGTATTTAAGTTTTTGACATGTCGGGTGTGGACTCAACGATTATTGTAGCAATGGTCTTTTCAGTCAATGGCGTAATAGCCACGAGGCTCGATCAACATCTTAAGAAGCTCTCGTTAGGCGGCTGGGTCAAGGGCTTGATGCAGAAAGCGGTACTCCTGGACACGGGTCGTATTGTTAGGAGGTTCCTTTCTCTGGAACCTTGACCGCCGCGCCGGTAGCTTGGACTCTATTCCCGATACCAATGTATTTTTAGAGTCTTATTATATTCAAAACATTTATTTATACCTACTTATGTATGTATATTTAATATTTTTTTTAAAGGTTGTCCCACACTAGGAATTTCTCCTGTATTAAGGGTGCGTTCACAAACATGTAAAATTTACATACACAAGACACTCAGACCCGGAGCAACTATATATAGGCCATACAAAAATTTGTTCCGTGCGGTAATCGAACCCGCGACACGCAGAGTAGCAGCCGATTGCTCGACCACTGCGCCAAGAGTGTGTAAATTAAAAAAAAATCTTTGCCAATTTTATCTTACTGAAAATGTTTGGTTACATCGAAGTTAACATTAATGGGATTTAACTAACCTCTAACTAACCCGTTATTTGTTTACAATAAGGGTTAAGTTAACTTTCCAGATTAATTGAATTGAATAAGTACTTGCATATAAATTAGCGGTGGCCCAAAAACTCTAGCCCCGACTCATGCGTGGTAGGTATTGGGTTCGAACTTAGACAGAAGCCAGCTTTCTTTTTGCTGGCCTGTTTTGGCCTACTCCTGGGCATAGGGTCTCCCTCCATTCAACTTCTTCTAGCTTTTGCTTCTTCAACGAAAATAATCCCGGGATAAAAAGTATTCTATGTGCTTTTCCATGGACATGGTCTACCCGCGTGCCAAGTTTCATAGAAATCCGTTCAGCCGTTGGAGCGTAAAGAAGTAACAAACATACACACGTCCACTGCTGGACATAGGCTTCCCCCAAATGTCGCCACAATGAACGGTCCTGTCTCGCATCCATCGGATTCCCGCAACCTTCAACGGGTCATCGGTCCACCTTGTAGGGAGCCTTCCAACACTGCGTCTTCCGGTACGCGGTCGCCACTCCAGAACCTTTCGACCCCAACGGCCATCTGTTCTGCGAGCAATGTGCCCATTGCCACGTTTGGTGATTCTTCGTGCTATGTCGAAAACCTTGTTACTTCGGCGGATATCTTCATTTCTGATTCGATCACGCAAGGAAACTCCGAGCATAGCCCTTTCGATTGCCCTTTGGGTGACTTTGAGCCTCCCCCTTTATTTACTCTTTAATACTTGGATTTTTAAACACATTGATTTCATTCGTAATATAAAAACATAAAACTTTTTTTTTCAAGTTATGCAATCCTCTTTACAGCAGTATATTTTGATAGTGGCGAGGTAAACTCGGAAACCCATGAAGTACCTGTATGGTACTAAAAATCCTAGTTCCACTTTTGTCTAAATAAAACCCAGGTTTTCGAGTGGCGCAGCCATTCGCTGCCCTGCACCGCACTCGACTGCTTGCCAATTTTTGTACGGATATAGAAAACTAATATTTTTCTAACTCAATGTGTGAACGTGAATCGGTAACTGTGTTGAAAAATAGCGTACACAATGTTGAATTTTTTCTTTACATCTGTATATACAAAAGGCAAAGTCCTGACTTATTCACTCAACGCCCCTTTTTTTTACTGAGGTAGGAAATCATCTAATGTCTTCTCACGCTTTAGGGTGGAGCAGTAGGGCGTGTCAGACTTTTACTGACTAAAACCCACTCCTGTTCCTTTTTTGCCTTTGTTCCAGGGCCCCGGAGTTATCTTACACATCACCCATGGAACCCAACCTTTGGATCTAGAACACTGGAAGTTCCTTTCATGATGTATATGTTACCGGGTTTTTGGCGACCGCGTAACGGAAGACGCAGTGTTGGAAGGCCTCCTACAAGGTGGACCGATGACCTGATAAGGGTTGCGGAAATCCGGTGAATGCGAGACGCACAGGACCGTTCATTGCGGCGACACTTGGGGGAGGCCTATGTCTAACGGTGGACGTCTTTCGGCTCAAATGATGGTGATGATAATGTTAATTAGTGGTGAAAGTAGTTCATCCTGAAATCGACTTTGGCCGGTACAAATAAAAAAACAAAAAATTACAACTTTCAATTCACACGTCGATCGCCTCGAGTCGGCCACGCCTCCAATTCCTTTGTTCTGACGTCATCTCAACGCTCAGTCACGTGGTGAGAACAAAGGAATAGGAGGCGTGGCCGACTCGAGGCGATCAACGAAACGAAACGGTTGTAACTTGGCTAGGGGGGCAGATGTCCAGATGATCGCAAAGCCAAATGATAAGTATAAAATTGTAGATACTTTTTTCATCCTTTTCCCCCTGTTATTGGTTGAAGCAAGCCAAATGATAAGTTTAAAATTGTAGTTACTTTTTTCATCCTTTCCACTGTTATTGGTTGAAGCAAAAGAAGGCGGAAATCAGACTTGGTCATCTGTGTAAGGGATTTAGTTTAAAATCGATTAAGTTTTCACATTGCTGATAGTACCTACAACAAACAAACTTACGTCTTTATAATGTGATGATTCAGAATCATTTTCACCCCTTCCCCTTGTGTCTTTTGGTGCAAAAGGGCGGTCAAATTGGACCCAATTCAGTCAGATTGATGCCCAACACCAGTGCTTACAAAACCTAGATAATCCTAATGGATATGAAATTCTCATTTTGCATTCCCAGATATATGCAAAGCGGATCGAAGCCTAATGGAAAATATTTTTTTTATAATAGAGACGTTCCATGCCGGATGCGAGCCGCTCCGGATAAAATACGGAATACGGATGTTTAGTTATTGAACATAGTTTGTGCTCATAACTGCACATGCGAGTGCTATTTACTGTTTGGTCGTATTTACTTACACGTGCATGTAAGGGTATGTAGTTAGTGATAGCATGACGAGTAACAGGGCAGAGTGGAAGAAAAAAACGTGTTGCGCCGACCCCAAATAACACGGGATAAGGGCAGGAAGATGCATGTAAGGGTATTGATTCAGAGCCATGAAGTGTTTTGCTGAGGTGTGGTAGATAGGTAGGTTCTCTTGTATCGTTTTTGGAACTGCTCTGCGAGAGATAATTGAAATTCAGGATTTAATTCACAATAGCAGTAGGTTTACATATGATAATATATTTAGCTTTTACAAAACTGTATGTACAGAAATATTAACTATTATAATGAGTATTTAAAAACCAACTACGTAGGTAAATATGATCAAAATCAAATAGATACACTTCGAACTTATTAAAAATATTGTACCTACTTATTTGGTGCTTTTTTTTTCGGGTGACATAATCATCCAATGGCATCCTTCGCTCTTGGGCGGAGCGGGAGATAGTGTCAGACTTTTACCGACTAAAAACACACTCTTGCACACACACAGCCTTGAAGACACCCGAATTATAATCGGATGGGAAGACGTCAGCAGGCAAATTGTTCCAGTCCTTCGATGTACGCGGTATAAACGTCGTTATAGTTAGTAAGTACCTACCCAGACTTTTTTTTTGGGTGGGAAAATCATCTAATGACGTCCCCAGCTCTTGGGCAGTGCGAGAGGGCGTGTCAGACTTTTACTGACTAAAAATACACTTCTGTTCTTTCTTTACCATTTTTCCAGGGCCCCGGGGATCTCTTTCGCATCACCCATGGCCCAATAGGCTTCGACCTTGCTGGGCCCCTACGGTTGCTGAAATATTGAGGCGCGCGTGGAACAGTACGCGCCGTCGTATATTATTGAACGGCTTGCGTTTGACCGATGGTGAGCAATGATGTGGCCGACGATGGAGCACGCTTGCCTATAAGTAACCTATTCACTCTAGACTTAAAGACCCCTAGGTTGTAGCTACCAGGAAACACAGACTCCCGGCATGTTTTTTTAAAAGATTAACCGTTAATTTTTTTTTTCTTCCGGTCCTCCATTGTCCAAAAGAAACGACCAATTGAAACCGTGCACTAACTTCTGACTTTTTATAAGTGTCCATGTAGGCTCATATGAAGCAAAAAATATTTTGATTTGAATTTTGGTAGGTACCTACTTATCACAATTCAAATCATTTATTATTTTTGTATTTATTAATTCCAAGACACCTTAACAAATTGTCAGACCCCATTAAAATTTCAAGACAACATTAACTGTCAAAGCCGTTACAATATTCACCCAGACTATCGTCCTTCTCATTTCATAAGCAAAAGTTGGATGCGTCATCCCTGGGTTCCAGCAAGAAAATATGATTATTTAAATAATAAAGATGATTGATTATTCATGTAGCTGTGACAGGAAGATACTGAACTGAACACCTCGAGAACGTCCAACGTTGAATAATAGATCCGATCAATTAACCAGGAGAACTGGTGGTAAGTTTGGCCTCAGGAAACTTTGTATAATTGCAATACCTTTCACAGTTTCTGCCGTCTGTTATTCATTATGTATTCTCGCTAATAGTCTTGTGGCTCTATCAACATAGCTACGAGTTTTCTTCTTGTTCTTGCTGTAACTAGTTATTATTCGGAGTAGTATTTGTGCCTATAGTTAATCTAAAAAAGTTACATTTTGAGTAAAAATTTTCATTCAGTAACAGAATAAAATGTCAGTACAGTCTCAATTGGGTGACTTTGAAACAATCCAATATATATAATAATATAATATTCCACAGCTTTCACACAACACCATCTAGTCCCAAACTAAGCAGAGTTTGTAGTATGAGTACTAGACAACTGATAAACATACTTATATATTTCTAAATACATACATGTAATAGACAATTTACACACAGACACATAACAAATGATCGTGCACATTACACAAACATTTGTCCTGGGTGAGAATCGAACCCACTACCTCCGGCATAGCAGTCAGGGCCACTACCCACTAGACCAACAGGCCAGTCAAAATTATATTATATTATGTACGGAGAAACGACAACGATTGTTCTAAGGTTTGATTAGGATTTAAGTTCTTTAGCGGCTGTAGACTACTTCGAGACGGCGCGCAATGAAATGCTTGGAAGGACTCGTGGGAAGTAGGGCACCAAGAGACCGGACGACATGTCGTTATTTCCTTGGAAGATGGGTATGTATACCTTTAGTATGGGACGCTACTTGTGTCGATAAACGACCATACCTTGTTGGAAATTACATTTTTACCTTGTCAAAAATTTAACCGTAGGGTAGGTTAAATTTTACTACTACTTAAATTTTTGAAGTCGGTGTTAAATAAGAAACAAACGATACCGAGAAACACCGACTTCCGAAATTAAAGTTATTTTGATCGTTTTTTCGATTCGGATGTTTGTATTTTTTTTTTTATGTTTGTTCGGGCATAACTTCGTCGCTTGCCAACCGATTTGAAAAATTCTTTCTTTGTTGTAAAAGAATATACTTCCCAAATGGTCCCATAGTCACCAAGTTGGGATTTGATGATGGAATCTTGGCGAAATCGAGGGAACTCCTCAAATATTATAGGCAACTATATAGTGATTTTGGTATTTTCTTCGAGAACTTAAGTATTTACTGTCAAAAAGTAACATTTGATGAAGTGGAACTGATGAAGAAGACCAGAAATAGTCAACGGAACTTCTTACTCGCACAGATATCACAATGAAGATAGTTATGCGACTATGACAATACAAATAATGAATGGTTATGAATGGTAATGAACTAAAAAATAAATACTAAAAGGATCAACATAACTTTAATTTCGGAAGTCGGTGTTAAATAAGATACAAATAATACCGAGTAACACCGACTTCCGAAATTAAAGTTATTTTGATAATTTAAGTATTTATTTTTTAGTGAAGTCGGTTTTTCTTTTTTTGTAATAGTGTTTTTTTTTTCTAGTCAAGTCGGTTATTATTTCAGCATTGGATAAAATGGTTTTCAAAAATATGTGTAAGGGTCTTTATCTTTGTATTTGACACAGGTTCTGTTTCGGACAAGATTTAAAAAAAAAAACTGAAATCAGTACTTAATACATTTTTTTATGTAGATTCTGTTATCATTTTTGATAAAATAAAAGAAGGTTAACATACTCATAGATTGGTTTCATAAACACACAATACAAAAATAGCTTAATTATGTATACAGAAGTTATTTTGTACGAAACATTTTGAGTGTTATGACCGTCAAGGTCGGAAAAACTTTAAGATTTTTATAAAAATCAAGTAGGTATACTAAATTGACCCTTGGGAGGTCTACCGTAGGTAAAAAACGAATGCACGAACATTATTAATATTCAACACAAGGCAGATGGCACTTTTTGGTTCAAACAAACACTATGGCTAGGTAGGCGGTCCCTCACCGTTTTGAGAGCAGTGCTGATGAAATAAATTATACAACGTAAAGTACCTATCTGAGTTCGAACCCACGATCTTTTCACGAACACACGGACGTTTCTTCCGAATACCTAGACTTAAGAATTGTCTTAAGTCTAGGTATTCGGAAGAAACGTCCGGGTGTCACCATTGTGTGGACCACTCAGAAGACACGGTGAAGCATACGGTAGAGGTGTGCCCCGCCTGGGCAGAGCAGCGCCGTGTCCTCGTGGGGCGATTGGTGGCAGCGATCTCTCGCGCCTGGCCTTGGTATAGAGCATAGTCCGGAGCGAGTATAGTGGCAGGCGGTCACTTCCTTCTGCGAAGTAGTCATGCCAGCAAAAAAAGCTGCCGCACGCGCGAGGCAATGGCCCTCGCGCTCCAGCCACAGGGATTCCGATCCCGATTTACGGCCGCCGTAAGCGCGGGTTTGCGGACGGCGAGCAATGGATAACTCGCCGTCCGACCGTCCGGTAACCGTCCGGACCGAGCCCAAGTCGTCGACGGCGCGTAGTGTTTCACGCGCGCCTCAAGGAGATGTCATCAACCGTAGGGGCCCAGCAGGGTTGAAGCCTACTGGGGCCATGGGTAATGTGAAAGAGATCCCCAGGGCCTTGGAACAATGGCAAAGAAGGAACAGGAGTTTTTTTTAGTCAGTGAAAGTCTGACACGCCCACTCGCACCGCCCAAGACCGGGCGTCATTAGATGATTTTCCCACCCAAAAAGAAAAGTCTGGGTAGGTAATAACTACAACGTCGTATATACCGCGTACATCGAAAGACTGGAACAATAATTTGCCTGCTGAGGTCTTCCCATCCGATTATAATTCGGGTGTCTTCAAGGCTAGAGTGAATAGGCTCTAAATAAACTAGTGCGCCTCACCATCAACATTGCATCACTGCTTACCGTCAGGAGAGATCGCAGTCAAGCACTAGTTTAAGTATATCAAAATAAAAAAAAAACTACTCGGCCTCTAGGCACGACCACTCTACATGGTGAACATACAACCTATAAGTAATCTAACATTATCTTCCTGCCCTTTTCCTAAGTTTGGCGCAAAACGTTTTTTAATTCCATTCTGCCCATCACGCTATATCTAACTCCATTTTCTTTCATATCATCTGTAAGCAAACTAGAACCAATTTATTTTCTCTGATAATCATTTATGCTTTATACTAAAGTACTAGTCATATTTTCATTTAATTTTGGGATGGTTTTACGTAAAAAAATGTAAATTGGGATTAAATTTTAATCCCCTCATCTACATTTTAATGCTAATGATTTTGGAATGAAAGAAAAGCGAATTAAACAGTTGGTTGTCTCTCCTGAAGCAATTAGTTGGCGTAGATTGGTTACAGAAGAAGGGAGGGGACTGGGAGTTGGTTGAGGCAACTGGGGAAGACCAGGATGGACTGTGATAAGATGACTGATTGATGAACTACAGACTGATTGCGTATGCTCAAATAAAAAGACGAAACTCCTATAAGATCACCCATGCCTGTCTGTCCGTCCGTCACAGTCAATTTACAAAGAATCTATTGATTGATTTAATTGAAATTTGGTAAATATACAAATTTTACTGAACCAAACACGGAAGTGTGTACAAAAAAAATAATAAGAATAAAAATCGACAGGCATTGTTAGGAGGTTCCTCTCTGGACCTCTGACGCGCGCCGGTAACTTGGACTCTATTCCCGATACTGATACCGGCGAGCTACTATATTATTTTTTAATTTAAAAAATAATGCAAACATTACTTTACTTGCGACTTAAATTGCCAATCCATACCACGACTTTCTATGATAAATCATTTACTGTCCAGGCTGCTCGACTGTGGAATGAGTTACCAGACACAATTAAACGCGTTCAATTCTTGCCTGTTTTTAAAAGACTCGTTATAGAACATTACCTGTCGCTGTGAATATCGATAGTCGTGATCCAAATTTCTGTCTATAGTTTTTAATAATTATGTATGTATATATGTTACTAAAAGAGTTATGAGTATACATTTGGATGGGTGGAGAGGGAGAGGGAGGCCAAAGAAAAGATGGATGGATTGTGTGAACAATGATATGAAAGAAAAGGAAGTTAGTGATAGTATGACGGTTGACAGGATAGAATGGAAGAAAAAAACGTGTTGCGCCGACCCCAAATAAGATGGGACAAGGGCAGGAAGATGATGTATGTATATATGTATCTATTATATAGCATATTTGTATATATCTGTGTATCTATTATAATATAATATGTTTAGTGCTGGTTTTGTCACACCAATGACAGCCCCATTTCTTGTCCAGGCAATTACTGTCCATTCCAGGTTGCCTGGAAGAGATCGCGGAATACGATAAGGCCGCCCATTGTATGTACGTATGTGTTTTAGTTTCCTTTTATGTTTGTATTTGAGTACAATAAAGGATATAATAAATAAATAAATACTTTATTAAGAACATTACATAATAAACGAAATAATATAGAGTATTATTATTACGGGTGAAGTCATATAAAACCCCGGTAAATGAGTATCAATAAATGCGTTTCTGGTATTAAATGTTCAGTCTCATGGCCTGTTGTTTGTAAAATAATCCTTT
This sequence comes from Mythimna vitellina, assembly GCA_949316375.1. NCBI lineage: Eukaryota > Metazoa > Arthropoda > Insecta > Lepidoptera > Noctuidae > Mythimna > Mythimna vitellina. The sequence continues at coordinate 9,439,258 of OX438688.1, forward strand.
TCCAATACGCCATTCATTGATGACGCGAAATCTATGGAACAATACAGAAATATGGCGCTACTGTGCGTGTATTCCTATGATTTCGAATATACCTGAACAATGTACTATGTTGTGTGAAATTGAAAGATAGAACTTTATTTTTATTTTTTATTTGGAATTATTTTATTTGAAGAGCATAATTAAGGAACAGGAGTGGGTTTTTAGTCAGTAAGAGTCTGACACTATCTCCTGTTCCGCCCAAGAGCGGGGATGTCATAAGATGATTTTCCCACCCAATAAAAAAAAAAAAAAAACCTACCCGAGCCGGATTGGGCCGACAAGTGTTTTCGCGTCCTGTTCGCCAGGGTCGTGTGTTTACGGCTCCACCTTGTTTATCTCTTCAATCCCCATAGGTGACAGAAGAGCTGACGAGATGGAGTATTTGGTCGTGGATGTGCGACCCTGGCGAAATAAACGCGAAAGTGTTAGTCGGATATATCCGACGTAGGCGAGTAAAAGGTTAAGAACGAATGAAAGAGGAAAATCTGATATTAATAAACATCCGAGGTGTTCATAGTCTGCTCGGCTACGCTTTCACTGACTGGGTTAATATTTTTACGTTGACAATTACTTCGAGACGAAATACGTAGGTATATTATATTGTTCCCACTGCTGAGACTCAGGCCTTCTCTCTAGGAGAGAAAATGGGCTCGTAGCCCACCACACAGGTCCAGTGCGGCTTGGTGCAGATGTAGGGTCACGACACGATACTAGAGAAATGTATCTTGAAGGGCAAAATAAAAAATACGATTAAAACAATTATGCCAAAAGGACAGAAGTTATATCATCTAGATGAAGTATCCTGTTTTTTTCATCTACTCATAGAAAACTAGGACAGGAACGGAAACTTCTGTCTTTACACCACCAGCTCGAAAACGTCAAATTATAGGCATATGTCAGTTAGTTTCGCTAGTTCGTGCTAGCGGGTTCATCTGCGTGTTTTTTTTACACAATGCCGTCTAGTCTCAAGCAAAGCAGAGCTTGTGTTATGAGTACTAGAAAACTGATAAACATAAAACAAGGTCACCTTGGTTGGAACGCTAGTTTGCAACCGTCTGGTCACCCCTTTAATACTGTACTGAATTTAATTAAGGACCACCGGGTGGTGGTCCATAATGTGATTTGAATATGGAACAATTGCGAATTCGACTTACACTTGGCCGGTTTTTTGATGCAATAGAGACTTTTTTATATTTCATTCATCCGGGAGCAAATAACTGAACTTTGCTTGATATTGTTGACAATTTTTTTTGTAAGAATTTTTAACTTTGTTAACTGTAACTTTCTCACTTTGAAACAAGCTTCATTGTGAATCCTGATGTTTTAGACAGGCATTTGATATGTTTCCTTGCGTGATCGAATCAGAATGAAAAGGTCCGCATGAGAACCAAAGTTACTGTTACATAGCCCGAAGAAATGCCAAAATTAAGTGGCAGTAGGCAGGGCACATTGCTGGTAGAACAAATGGTCAATAAGGCTGAGAGATTGAAGGCTAGAGTGGCGACCGCTTTCGATACGCGGTCGCCACTGCACTCTGACACGCAGCTTTGGTAGGATTCCCAAAAGCCAATGACCTGGTGAGGGCAGTGAAAATCCTAAGGATGCAAGTCGCACAAGACCAGTCATTCTGGCAACATTTGTGGGGGCCTATTTCTAGCACTGGACGTCTGTCAGCTGAGATTATAATGATGATGATTTGAAATGACTAAAATTATAAGGTACGCACTGAAATCAATTTCAGTGCCAACGACCTATAAAATAATAAAATTTCAAATTGAAAACCGAAACAATGGCCTGATTATTTCTTCGATTAATTGAAATCCACGTCGTCCAGATAAACATTTACGACTTAAACAACCTTAACTTTAACGAGCATAACAATCCGACAGATATACTTAACTACGAGTTACGGTCCGTTCTTTATTCCCATTATTCTCCGTTATTCCACAAAATGTATTGGGAATATCGGTGGCTTAGGTTTTTTATCAATAACCCAATGATCGTATTTTATTTAAACGTAAATAAGGTATTGTCGGTGGCCCGCGCCGTAAATTATCGTGTCCCAAGAGGATTACCCCTCCAGGCTCCAATATATATTAATCAACACTTAGAAATAAAAGTGTTAACACAGAATTCTTTTGTATATTTTGTAGGGGCAAAGTATGGAAATACAGGGTGAATATTGATTTCGTCAGTGGTTTCATTTTTTTTTTGTTCTTTGGCCTGGATTCTAAGTCATTTAAGCCATATCTTTGTATTGTAAGGACGGAACTCTAGTAAAACGCTTCGAGTTATTTTTACTATTATTATATTGCTATATTTTAAGATTTATAAAAATATTTTGTACGATTACTTTTTTACTTATTTGACAATCTTCCATCAATCATCGAAAATCAACACCTATATTGTTTAAGCCAGAAACCTTAAAAGGTCCTTGCCAGTTTGCAAGTTAGCAGTATATGTGTGGCCTCTATGGACGCCACAGTATACAGTCTTCTTTTTGAGAGTTTATAGATATTTTTTTTATTTTTGGTCAAATAAGTTGCCATTTATAAAAAAAACACCTAATTGGGCATTAAAAAAAATCATCCACATCGTTGTCACCACGAAAAGTGCCCAGTACGCTGACAGTTAAAGTTAATTATTTTGATTCTAGAATAAATTAAGGGATCAATTGTTTTTCGCGTCGACGGTGCGTAATAAATTTATTCTGGGAGCACAGTCCCTTACACCCCAATATACGAGCACCAATATGGAAAGTACGAAGTATTTTTTATATCACTTTGCCTTTTAAAACAATGTTTACCTACTATAGTGCTCGTACTGATACAGGGGTTAAACAAATTCGCTCGTTACGTCACCAGCAGCTAGGGTCAACACGTGCGCCTCCGTCAAAGGATTGCATGCAACTGTCAATTCCCATTCAAGTATACTCGTAAAAACACTACACCTATCAACATAGTTGAGCTAAGAACTAGAGCTGTGGCTACGATACTAGCTCTACTGTACCTTACATTCAGTTTGCATTGAGACCATCGCCAGCGTCTAGCTGACATGTACAGAATACATTGAAATAGGAAGCAACTATCATCATCTTCTAGATCTTGTTCCATGTTACTTGGGGTCGGCACAATGTGTTTTTATTTATTTATTTAAACTTCCCGTACAGTAGTGGTACATAGACGGACTTAATGCAAAAAGGCATTCTCTACCAGTCAACTTTGGGTTAAAAAAGACAACACTGTGGTAGGCTTGCAAAAAACCAAATAACAGATACTTCAAACATAAAATAAAAAATAAGTTATTTATAATAATAAAATACATATATATGCTAAAATTAGAAACTAATAAATACTATGAAAAATATCAAATCATTAAGAGAACTTAATAATAATTATGACGAAGACCAAACTAAAGTAGTAAAAAAAAAGTAAAGTAAAGTAGTAAAATAGTTTTTTCTCCCATTCTGTCCTTTCAACGGTCACGATATTCCTGACTCACTTTTTCACTTATCCATTCTCGTCACATCACTTAGCCATCCTAATATTTACGCTGTGTGTGCTGACTTTGTCAAAATGTTATCAGTTTTAACTCGATACAAAATGATACAACAAAATCGATTTTAAGAATGACTTTATATTCATGGTGAAAAATCATAGTCATGCCCTCGATATTCATAGAGATATCCAAGTATTCCAAATTACCTGCAGCCAAATATACTGGTTTCATCTATCGCTCTAGATTGCAAGAACTTCGAAACTCCTGTCGATCAAACTATGAACCACAACACCTTTATATGCCAGTTGATCTGCTATTTACGCTTCATCATCATCACTGTTAGACATAAACCTCCCCCAAGTATCGCTACAACGACTGGTTGGCCATTCATCGGATTCCCGTAACCCTCACCAGGTCAACAGTCCCCCTTGTGGTAACCTTCCAACGCTGCTTCTATACGCGGACACCACTCCAAAACCTTTCGGTTCCATTGACCAACTGTGCTGTGAGCATTGTGTGTGTGATTTACTAATGAGTGAAAGTTTCACCACAGCAAATAATACTTACATCATCAATTCTCCATTCACTGTGTTTGCACATCCACTCTCGTATATCTTAAGCAGCACAAAGACATCTTTATATCTTCACTTTCTTCAGCTTCCATAGATCAAATAACAGTTAAAAATACTTAACATTTGAATTGATGACCTGGAGAAACATGGGCGTTAATATTTAGAGACAATAAAAAACCAGAGATATTTGAATATGAATTCTAAGTAATTGCACTTTGGTGTTGAAAGTTAATAGGTACGTAATACTTTTATTTAACTCTGTTAAAAAATCTAAAAAGCTCATGTGCTATGACGCTCAAAAAATAATTGAGAGGCTTCTATCTATATCATCTATACATATGTATAATAAATCTGTAGAAGTTTTTAGTTGTGCGCGTATCACGTAAAATGTACGAAATCGATGTAGATAACTTTTACACATAAAAATTGTGTGTAACTTGATATATTATTTAGGCTTTGTTTCATCGCAATCAAGTAACTATATCGAATTATATACTACATTCATTTCGCCTTTCAAAGTGCGCCTGGCCGCTAGTCTGTAAATAAAATTTGAATTCCTGCAGCTAACTGAATCATGGTACATAGCATTATGTACCATGATTCAGTTGGCTGCAGGAATTTTTGAAAGAGTTACCGTGATTCTTACTTACACTTCCGAATTCCAACGTTTCTGCCTACCTACTTATAAAAGTTGAAGTGTTTGTTTGTAATATCATAGTAACATTTTTTTACAAATACATATTTATGAAAGTGTAATATTAATAAAGTACCTACACAAAAAAAAAATTACATCTTTGTCTGTTGGTCTGTCCGTTTGTTCCAGCTAATATCCGAAACGGCTGAACAGATTTTGACGAGACTTTCACTGGTGGATAGATATCTGATGTTATAAGGAGTAAGTTGGGCTACTTTTGTTTTATAAAAAAATTTGGGATCCACGGAAAAAAAAACTTCTTGAAATTGTGATCAAATGGCGCTAGGTATGTAGTTTTACGAATCTGATGCGCACAAAGTTATGGGCACCGGCACCAGCTAGAGACCAATGAACTAACAATTATTGTTTGCATGTTCACGCTCGACTCCGCTCAAGTTTAGCTTGCCAACTAAATATGAGCGAGCTAAAACAAACGTTGCTTAGGTGGCATTGTATGCGTTTCCACTACTGAGTTAAATCATGCCGATGATCTTCCTAAAATGTTTCTAACTTTTTTTTTTAGATGGGAAATCATCCAATGACTACTCCCACACTAGGGTGGAGCGAGAAGGGGTGTCAGACTTTTACTAAATAAAACCCACTCCTATGCTTCTTCTTTGCCTTACGTCTCAGGAAAACGGGTTTTCCTTTCAGGCCTCAATAGGCTTTGACCCTGCTTGCCCCTACGGTTTTGCTGACATCTCTCAGGCCACAGAACGAATGATCCCTGCGTTGAGTTTCCAGCAGGAGGATGTACTTAACTAGAGTTAGCTTGTTTTGAGGTCGAATCGCCAAATGAGAATTCAGAGAAGTCTAGAGTGGAGAGAGGGCGTGCCAGACTTTTACTAATTAAAACCAAAGTAGTATCTTTCAGTTGCTCTTTGCGTTTTATTCCTCGTGACCCCAACGGGTATCGGTCCTGCTAGGGCCCTACGGTTTGCTGACATCTCACGTGCAACACTACGCCCCGTCGCCGACTCGGACTTTGACTTTAGGGGTGGCCGGACGGTGAGCTACCAATAGTTCGTCGTTTGCAAGCCCGCGCCTACGTTTGCCCGGGGTCACCCTGCGACTCCCATGTCTGAAATATCATGACGCCCATGACATTACCTGACAACAGATACGACTGAAATACCAGTCGATATTTGGGCTCCTCTTTTTTGTTGACAACCAATTGTCTCTTCGAAAAATAAATGTCGTAATTAATCATGAATTTTCTTTTCTCAATTGCCTTACATTTTATATTTATTAGTAAAACACATACATAAATATATACAAAGGTTTTTAAATACTATCTTTACTGTCAACTATGTTTATTATATAAGTACAATACCTAATTACTGAGTGATAATGTCCTGTAAAGTCTTACAGTCATGCAGTCGCATGACCATGTGCCATGGGGGACCCTACCTTAGAGGGAATACACGTACTTTTTTTCTTCTGTTTTAACATACTATAATTATCTACATTTCTTTTTTTTTTATATACAGTTTTTAAATTGGGTAGTAAGATTTTAGATTTTCCATCACACATTTATTTACCAACTGATCGATTGTTGGAAAAAGAAGAACCCATTTAATTTTGACAGAGTGACTGTTATCTAACCAGAACAACATCGGTTGTTATTTTTTTATTTTTTTATTGGGTGGGAAAATCGTCTTATGACATCCCCGCTCATGGGCGGAACGGGAGATAGTGTCAGACTCTTACTGACTAAAAACCCACTCCTGTTCCTTCGTTGCCTTCGTCCCAGGGCCCCGGGTTCCGCTTTCACACTACCCCTGGCCCCAGTAGGCTTCGACCCTGCTGGGCCCCTACGATTTGCTGACATCTCCTTGAGGCGCGCGTGGAACAGTACACGCCGTCGACGACTTGAGTTCGGTCCGGACGGTTACCGGACGGTTGGACGGCGAGCCACCCATTGCTCGCCGTCTGCAAGCCCACGCCTACGTTGGCCGGAAATCGGGATCGGAATCCCGGCGGCGGTTGGAGCGTAAGGACCGTTGCCTCACGCGATCGGCCGCCTCCTTTGCTAGCATTACTGCTTCGCAGAAGGAGGCGACCGCCTGCCACTCCTCCTCGCTCCGGACCATGGCCTGAACCAAGGCCCGGCGCAAGAGATCACCGCCGCCGATTGCCCCCACGAGGACACGGCGTTGCTCTGCCCATGCGGGGCACACCTCCAAGATGACTAGAGGTTGGGTTATTGCATCAAAAATTTTTCAGAGCAAGAACTTATTTCGTAAAGCTCGTAGCAACATCAATGACGCCACAAAGGAACTATCCTGCATCGCGCTATCAGAGATCTCCACACGATCAGGACATAAACAGAAGTCCGAAATAAACTATTCGGCTTTATATTCTGTTCTGCATACCTCTCAATATACAAACATAGAAGAAGAATAGAAAGTATGACAACCAACGTGTTTGTGCTCTGCCAGAAACAGAAAAAACATATTTAAGTAATGATCACCCATCCACGGCCTGCTCGACGCGTGTACAGCTTTCCTATGCTGATTAACCGATGCTGCAACCACGAGCTTTCATCATAAAAGAAGGCTTTAACCACACCAACGTAGGCTTGCGGTCAACGAGCAATATGTAGCCGTCTGGTAACAGTCCAGACCGAGCCTGTGTCTTCGATGGTGCGTCGTGTTTCATACGCGCCTCAAAGAGAAGTCGGCAAAACCGTAGGGGCCAGCCGGGCCGAAGCCTATTGAGGCCATGGGTGGACTTCCAAAAGGTAAACCCGGGGTCCTAGAACGCTAGGCAAAGAAAGAACATAGGTGTGGTATTTCATTGGATAATTTCCCACCATCGTCAACCGCGTCGTCGCTTTCCATCAGGTGAGATAGCGTTCAAGCGCGAACCTATCAAGAATAAAAAAAAAACAGTAAAAAAACACACATCAAATAATTTCTGTGACAAAATTAAACTACAAAGCTTTCTCAAACGATTATCCAAAAGGCATACTCGTATGCACTATCGAATTTTTAAAGTTAATTCAATCGAAATTTTGAAAAAGAAAATATTTTATTTCGCAAAATTGAGTGAATCCATTCCAATGTGTTTGAACCGAGGCGGCCGGCCCGGTGTGTCGTAGTAATTTTATTTGTAATAGCAAAGAGTATAGAAATTAGAGAAGCGAAACAAACGATGCGGTTTTAGGACTTCACAGATTCGCAGTCAAGGTTGTAATTTTGAACATCGAACGTGGCCCACGTCACGCAACAATATTAAAACCCAATTGCTGAAATGTTTAATGTCGAAAATATTTTTTTAAGGAAAAAAAATAACTTTTATAATTTTTTTTTTTGCTGGCTCAACGACTGCTCAACGACGGCTCAACGACAACGAATTTTGAAAAGTTACCCTGGTTGTGGAACGCAAACGGAAACTGAAGGACACAGGTCCATTTTAGCGGGTAAAAGTCTGACACACTCTCTCTTTGGAAAAAGTCAATTGATGATTTCCCACTCAAAAAACAAAATACGTCGGTCTAGTACTTATATGGTTGACTGAAATAACATTCAAAAGCGAATTTTGTAAAAAGGTCGATGTGCCAATTACTGTCCACGTTTCATTCAAATCATTCCAAACATTCGGTTCTGTAAGATTTTATTATTCTGTGGTAATGGCCCTGTGGTTTCGGTTGGCTTGCAACCTATGCTGATGTATTTACCGTAAACAGATATACAGGGAAACTGGGTTTTCGATCCCCTACGTGCATGCTTTCCACCTGGGATAGAATAAGGGAGATGTTTGCACTGAATTTTTTATTCATTCTTGGATGCTATAGTATGTAAGCTTGAGCTAAAGAAAATCTTCCAACAAATGTTTTTGTTTGAAAGAAATTTAAGTATGAAAATGCCTTGAGGTCGGATAGACAGTCGTTCCCAGTAAAGTACTGATATTTCCTTTTTTTTAGGTGATATAATCATCTAATGACAAATTCCACTCTTGGGCGGAGCGAGCGGGAGATAGTGTCAGACTTTTACTGACTAAAAACCCACTCTTGTTCCTTCTTTGCCTTCATCCTGGGGCCCCGGGCTTCGCTTTCACACTACCCGTAGTTCCTTTGCACCTGGAAATCGAAATGCCAACATGGTTAAGCAAAGGCTGGACAGATGGTGATGAACCATTCTCTAAGTCAATAATTTATGAAGCTATATTTCATCTTATTCGTTGAAGCTTTGCTTCACCAAGATCCTAAGAAATTCAAAAGATACATAAATAATAATATCATCATTTTCTTGCCCTTGTCCCGTTTTATTTGGGGTATACCTTTGTGACCTTTAGTCATGCTCCTGAATTGGTCCCGTAGAAATATTATTACGATCTGATGTTGAACTTCGAAGATATGGAACGGAACTGGTCATAGGATCATAGTAGAACTATCCGTAACAAGTAAAATTGCTTTGTTTATACGTGTAGTCGATGACTGACTGAATGAAAAGGGAGATGGAATACATTGAACTGATCTGGTAATGAACCTGGAAGATAGGCACCGAAACTTTGTAGTAAATCAATGTATCTTAACCGTGTTTCAGATTATTAGAATTGTCATATCCGTTGGGGCCGAAAGGTTCTGGAATGGCGACCACGTACCGAACGAAAGACGTGGCGTTAGAAAGCCTCCTACAAAGTGGACCGATGACTTGGTAACGGTTGCGGGAGTTTGATGGATGCGAGATGCACAGGACCGTTCATTGTGGCGACACTTGGGGGAGGCCTATGTCCAGCAGTGGACGACTTTCGGCTGAAATGATGATAATGATGAGAATTGTCATGAGATGTACTCTGACTATGTAGCTCAGGGAAGCATATAATTGGACAAATGATGAACTAATGGCGGGCCACCAGCAAAAATTAAAAACAAAAATAGCCAAAATTTTAATTTAAAAAATTATAATATTATTTAAAGCGTGGCACTTCATTGTGCTCACATTCTTTTTCTCGTCTTCACATGTAAAATTGCTTCCAAACTTTCATTTGCAAAGCGGTTTCGATTTTTTGTTTTGTTATTATTCAATACCGAAAAAGTTTGTCCAAATATATAAGTAGAACCAAATAAGCTGGGGCATTTCAGGGCATTTATGCGCAACTACACAATTTATGTACATAGTTTTATCATTGCAGCGGTAAAAGTTCAGGAAGTCCCCTTCATTAAATTACTTGCGAAAATCTTGATCGTTTTGAATATCGATTAATTCTAACTGCATTGACTCTGGTGCAGTTTTAGCTGAAAGGGTGAAAGGATTGCTAAATATGTCCAATAGAATGAAAAACTTTTTGAAGCTCAGAAATTTTTCAGTCATTTTCTTGTAATTTGGAAAATTATTGTAATTGCCCGAATTTATTTTGTGATCTGAAAAGAGCTAGCTTGCTGTCATTTTAAACTAGATTAGGCCGGTGTTTCCTGACTACCCTGAGAAGAAGCACCGAAACACACTCAGGGGTCAAAGTCTCTTTTAAAGTCCATACAGTTAATATGTAATGGTCTAATGATAATATAACATGAGAACCATGCAGATTTGTCTGAGATGGTCTTTTGAAGATAGTATGGTTCTTACCATACAGATTTGAGTGGACCTGGAGTGGAGTCAGTGCAAGCATTTGTCAGTATTCGTAAAGCTCAACTCAGGACTACTAAGGAGCTCAACGACTTGACGAACAATACCAAGGAAAGGACAAATGTTGCCGGGGGGCCGCAGTCTGTGCATCTCTGCTCTATCGAACTGATCGGATGCTGGAGCCAAAAGGTGGAAGGTATTTAAGTTTGGCTGAGGGGTACCTACCACAACTAAAAAATGTAAAATAATTGGTACAAAAAATATAACCGACACGCGACTTCAATGTAAAAAAAAAAAACACTAAAAAGTGCAAAAATAACTTTAATTTCAGAAGTCGGTGTTAAATAACGAAGAGACAAAACTATTATAGAAACTATTATAGAAACCGACTTTCGAAATTAAAATTATTTTACATTTTTAGTGTAATTTTTGTCGGTTGTATTTTTTAGAAATTGTAAAAAATCTCCCATAACTGAATTGGGTTTTTTCTTTATTGGTTACCTTCACAAGTTTTGTTCCACGACTTTTGGTATGAGGAAAGAACACGTTCTCAACAACTTTAACTAACTCTCCATGGGAAGACGTTTTTATTTTTATAGTTCCCAAACTCTTAGAACAAAAGTTATTACTTAGAGTTATTTTTATCACTCTTGAAAGTTCTTCTCAAAATAATGAGCATCTAGAAATAAAATCACAAGAACTCTATTGATAGCCTTATTTTTATTAGAATAAAATATTGAATATTTTTAGCGAGTAAAATAGTAAAAAAATTACGTTCATACGGTTTTCTAGTTTTGGAATTTGGGCTGAAATGCGTACATTCATTTTGAGCGACGACGAAAACTACGTCAGCCTCGACAAACCAAGCCAAGTCAAAATAATTAAACAGTAGGTAATTTACAACCCCCTGCGATAGCTGCGGATTGTTCGAATGATCTTTGTGAGAAAAAGAACTTTGTGATCAATAACCCTTTATCGCAGGTACGCGTGGAGGTATCGAGTTGAAATTAAAACCATACACTAAAATCTGCGGTCTCATAAAAAAGATACGGCCGTTTATGTCGCAAAAAACGTGCATTTCGGCACTCTCAAAGCAATCAAAATTCATAGAGTTCTTCCCGTTTAACCAGAATCCTGAAAATTGTAGTAGTAGTAGAGATCATATAGGAATAAAGCTGAAAACAGAAATTTTTTAATTTAACACTTCTAATTACGAAAACCTACTCCTATGTTTCGCCATTTCCTTGAGTCCCAGGGCCCCAGGGTTCCCCTTCGGACAACCCATGGCCCCTCTAGGGACTGCGCCCTATGCCTGGGCACCGACAGCACAGCCCTAGTTACGGCACTAGTCATAAGTAACGGCTTCAGCTTACAAAGTAGGTACATTTGTATGGAATGTGCACAGGTACTTAGTATCCCCTTTCTTAATTCTAGTGTTTCCCGGCTAATTGCCAAGATCCGCATTGTTTAGAAGAACTACTGGTAGCCTCATTAGCAAGCCCATGATGTTTCTTCATCAATTATGTGGCGAGTTTTACTGACTGCCTGGTTGTAAAGACGGACAAAACAGAAGCCCAGTTAAAGTGTTTGTATAGAACAGACTTCATAAAGACATGGTTTGAATAGGTATTTGTACATAACTCGAGTCTCAATTTTTTTTGTGTAAAAATCTATAAAGACCTGCTTGTCAGGGTTTCAAGTATTCTTTATTTACATTAAACGAGTAGATAGGATTGTATATTTGCTCTCAAAAACTCATTTGGTAGGTTATGAATTCTTGTTTAAGAGACCTCAGAAGACTGAACTGACTCGATATATCAATATGGCCTCTTATCAGGAAGAGCATCGAATTTTTGTTTACTTGATTAAAAACATTAATAACAATTAATAGGAACTATTCTAATAGATCATTAGTGGTATAAATAAAAAAACCGGCCAAGAGCGCATCGGGCCACGCTCAGTGTAGGGTTCCGTAGTTTCCCGTCCGTCACAATAAGAGGTAATGAACGACAGACAACGAGCAAGAACAAATACCACCAATGCCAACGAGAGACCTACCGAACAATTCGACAATATAATGGCTCATACCCGTCCCGACCCTATCGACTCAGGAAAAATCTTAACAGCGCGAAGTAGCCCAAAGTACAGCGCCATCTCTCGAGAAATTGGTTTACTTATTTATACAAACTAGACGGGTTATATATGTTGGGTTTTCGTTGGTAATTTTGGATTGCGCGAACCGATTTTAATATATTTTTTTTTATTTGAATAAAAATATTTTAGTAAAAACCTTCCAAATAATAAAATATGTAAACTAAGTTAAAAAAAAATGCTTGCATAATTTCTGAACTAAGTTTGTAATTTAACCGTATAGCAGTTAAATTACAAACTTAGTTCAGAAATTATTTTGTACAACTTTTCAAAAACTGTTCAACTATCAAGTTCAAAATAATTTTCCTAGAAATTCTTTATAAAGTTCTAATTTTGAGATTTTTTTCATATTTTCTAAACTTATGGGTCAGAAGTTATAATGGGGACACACATTTTGTTTTACATTTGGAGCGATTATGTAAAAAAATATTGTAGTAAACCCCGATTTATTTTTAAACACCTATCCCAAAAATATATCACACGTTAGGGTTGAAATGAAAACAAAAGCACTCCCCACTTTAGGTACGTGTAGTACCCTAATAAACTATTTTTTTCACTTTTTATTTTACCACTTTGTCCGCGTGATTGATATACATATTGGTACCAAATTTCAGCTTTCTAGTGCTAACGGTCACTGAGATTATCCGCGGATGGACGGACAGACAGACAGACAGACTTGGCGAAACTATAAGGGTTCCTAGTTGACTACGGAACCCTTATAGGAGGATATACGGAAATTATATTTTTTTAGAAAGATATTAAATACAAAACACTTTTCAATTAGGTGGTCGCTTTATTTGATATTCTTCCTGTATAGGGTCGTTATCAACTTTATTTTTACGTATATACAAATTCGGCAGAACTACTTCGAGCTAAGTCAGAACATTATCATAATATGGTCTAGTGGATAAGTTACCTGGCTTTAACGCAGGAGGATCGGATTCGATTCCTGGTACTGGTAAGTACTTTGTGAAGAGTCACATATCATCAGTAATTTATTACCGAACAATATACATTGTGTAGAACATTTAAAAAAGTAAGCGTTAAAAACATAACATTCAATCTACACTAATATTAAAAAGAGGAAAACTTTGTTTGTTTGTAATGAATAGGCTCAAAAACTACTGGACCGATTTAAAAAATTCTTTCACCATTCGAAAGCTACATTATCCACGAGTACATAGGCATATTAACATAGGCTATATTTTATTTTGGAAAAAAATAGGGTTCCGTAAGAAATTTGAGTTTTTCGAACACAAGGTGTAAAAAGTCAACCAGAAAAGTTACTTATTTTGCGTACGCTGCCAAAACTATAAAAACTTTTTACAAAAAAAACATAACCGACTTCACTAAAAAAAAAACATGAAAAGGATCAAAATAACTTTAATTTCGGAAGTCGGTGTTTCTCGGCAGTATTTGTATCTTATTTAACACCGACTTCCGAAATTAAAGTTATTTTGATCCTTTTAATGTTTTTTTTTAGTGAAGTCGGTTATCTTTTTTTTGTAAAAAGTTTTTTATTTCACATTTTTTAGTTGGGATACACTTATAAACAGAGTGCCTATTTCTCATGATAATTCCAATTAATCCAAACATTACTAGGTTACATTGTTTTATTATGAAGTTCTTGTGTCTACCTTCCACCTTCCGGCTCCATCATCAGATCAGTTTGACAGTACGTTATAGCCAAAATGCATTTCATGACAATTCTAATAAGCCCAAACACGGCAAGGTTACATTGATTAATGACGGAGTTCCAGTGTCTACCTTCTGGCTCCATCATCATCATAAGATCAATTTGATGATACCATTTTCAACAGAACTATTCAGAACTATTAATTTATTTGTATTATCATAGTCGCTTAACTATCTTCATTGTGATATCTATGCGAGTATGAAGTTCGTTGACCATTTCTGATCTTCTTCATCAGTTCCACTTCATCAAATGTTACTTTTTGACTGTAAATGCTTAAGTTCTCGATGAAAATACCAAAATCACTATGCAGTTGCCTATAATATTTGAAGAGTTCCCTCGATTTCACCAAGATTTCATCATCAGATCCTGACTTGGTGACTATGGGACCATTTGGGACGTATACCCTTTCTAACAAAAAAATAATTTTTCAAATCGGTTAGCAAGCGACGAAGTTATGCGCGAACAAACATAAAAAAAAAATACAAACATTCGAATTGAGAACCTCCTCCTTTTTTAGAAGTCGGTTAAAAAGATAGAACCATAAAATGTTCTAATTAATTGTAGATCTTATAAATATCTACCAAAGTTTGTTAGTAGAAATCTACTTTCATGCGGGCGAAGCCGCTGGCAGAAGCTAGTTATTTATATAAAGAAATACAAACATTAAAATGACAGTAATTTAATTATTAATAATTATTTATGAAAGACGGAATAAAAAGCTCAATAATATATGTCAAATAGAAAAAAAAAAACAATAGTTATAATATTCAACATTTCATTACAATAATTATGTCACATAAAATTAAAATATTAAAAGAAAAATAATGTCTCATAATTAATTACTTATAAAAAATAAGAACTCGAGGCAAAATAATAAAAACCGCACGAGTCCATCTTCAAGGTTAAGCAACGCTTAGCGAGGTCAGACCTTGGTTAAGTAAACATTCATTACATATCGAGATTGCTTCGTGTTTCGGAGAGCACGTTGACCGGTCCTGGCTGTCATTCGAAAATCTCGAACAGTCGTTATGGATAGTCAGAATCCAGAAATTTAACACCTTGTCGCAGGGTACCGAGTTCGCCAGTTACTGGGTAAGTTCTGGAGGTCAGATAAGGAGTCGCTCCATATAAAATACTGGTATTCATCAGCATCCAGACTGACAGACTGGAAGCCGGCCCCAACACAGGTGGGATATGACTAGGCAGTTTAATTTTCGTCACAATTACTAGTAATTATATAGTCACCAAGTAACAGTTGAACATAAATATGTACATGTTGGGGCCAGATCTTATAAGCATTGATCACTTCATGATATGACCGACCATTTCATGAAATAGTGGCATTTCATGATATCGAACTTTGCCCACCGGCCACATTATGATATAATCATCAAGTAACAGTTGAACATGCTTTTCATGACGCTAGCACATCATACTAATACAATAAAAGAGGAAGTTTGTGATTGCGTGTATGCAATGTGTATGAATGTTTGTTACTTCTCCACGGTCGAACGTAGTAGGTTTCTTTAGGTTAATTTTCTACTATCACGCGGGCGAAGCCGCTGACAGTAGCTAGTTAAGAGCCGGTTGTAGTCACAGAGTATTTTGTATCAACTTTGCCCGGGTCTATGTCGACTTCGTGGCCCCGTAACAGCGATTTTATTTTTATAAAAAAAACTTAGTAACTATTCAAGATTTTTGCTGCTGCCAGACCCTTTTGAAAAACAAGCTTTATTATTTTATGTCTCTTTCAAATGTTGCCGTGACGTAATCTCCTAGATATACACGTTAGAAATCATAAGTTAGGGCCAGATTCACGATTTTTTTCATCAAGCTCACTAACTTAAATCATGTTTTGATTTTTACCCAGCGATTGGTCATATGGTCAATTTTAATCAAATAATTTTTCATATTTGATATTTGTGGATTTCCAGAGGTTCAAAAAAGTTCAAAATGAGTAGAACCTGACCTAAGAGCCAGGAAACATGCTTATACAATTTTGAAAGCCACTCTTTTGCAACCATCTTTGGCCATGGACAAAGTCCGCCCAAGGATCTTGACTAAGATAGAGCACCGATAACCTATCTTTGCAGGATTGTTCAAAAGAGTTACCACGGCCCTAAAACGCAAAGACCAACTGACGGAACACAAGTGGCTCCACCCAGGGCGGGCAAAGATGATTGAGGATTTTGCGAGAGAACAAAAAATGGGATGTTTATTCATACCTGATCATACTAAAGATAAGTTTATTTTTAATCACTAAGTAATGAATTATTTAGCACATGATTCAGACGGAATAAAACCCAACTCATTATTTTTACCATTTTTAATCTGTATGCAAGACCAGCATAAAGACGTGTTACTCGCAAGATTCTCCAAACCACATTCTATATTAAGTATAAGATGAATTATCGGAGACGTGGAGGTATGCGAATAAAAACAGGCCTAAGAAGTGCGACGAAAATATAGGTACATTCGTTTGTGGGTCACCTTATCATGTTAACATACGCTTTAATTTGGTACGACGGATTTGGTCCGTCTGAACCAAAGTCGAGCGTGACTCGGCGTAATTAGTACCTAACCCTTTAACCGCCTACATCGGATAAATCCGACAAACACTCTCGCGTTAATTCCGCCAGGGTCCTAAGCTCTTTTGTCGCCTTGTGGATTGAAGAGCTAAGCGGGAAAGAGTACCCAGTCGCAAACACGACCCTGGCAGTAGAACGCGAAAACCCTCGTCGGACCAATCCGATGCGGGCGGTTTAAGGGTCAACCACAAACCCTCAAACCTTGTACGACGGACCAAACTTACGCTAAGTTACGCTCGACCTTGGTACGGACGGACCAAATCCGTCGTACCAAATTCAAGCGTGTGTTAACACTATTAGGCTTTACGCTTTGTTGAGAAGGGTTCGAGGAAACAATAAACAAGAATACGCTCGATCTTGCTTCAATGGGCCTCCGGGGTCCACAAAACGATGTGCCATAACTTCATAAGGCAGGAAGTACAATAACACCGTGTATAATGGATGGATAGGTGCCCGAACCTCACAACGAAAGACAGATAGCCTCGTCCTACTAAGGAGTGTGCCATGTTTTATTCATAATTCTTGAACCGCCGTAAGTGGCACTGGGCGAAATTTATTTCTTAAAACGTTTTTATTATGCGATTTAA
Organism: Mythimna vitellina; assembly: GCA_949316375.1. NCBI lineage: Eukaryota > Metazoa > Arthropoda > Insecta > Lepidoptera > Noctuidae > Mythimna > Mythimna vitellina. Next base: position 9,456,656 of record OX438688.1, read on the forward strand.
TTTTAGTAATAGGTTTTGATGGACTAGTTGTCAGTTTGATGAGATTTAGGGTAGATTACATAGGATAGTATAGGCCTTACATAATCTATCTATCTTCTATCTATACTTATAATAAATCTAAAGTCTTAGTTGTGAGCGCATAACATAAAATGTACGAAATCGATATAATTCTTAGACATTAAAATTGTGTGTAAATTAATACAATAATAGGTGAAGGAAAACATCGTGAGGAAACCGGCATGTTCTAGAACCGAAAATTTGAAGACATGTGACATCCACCAAGCCGCACTGGGCCCGCGTGGTGGATTACGGCCCAGTCCCCCTCCTAGAGAGGAGGCCTGAGTCCCAACAGTGGGAACATAATAAGGCTAACTATGCTATGGAACTTAATATATTACTTAGACTTTGTTTCATCGAAATCGGTTAACTATATCGAAAGATATATGAATTTAAAGTGTTCAAGAAGTAAAATATAACACCACACGCAATTCAGATACTCGCACCGCCATCTAAGGGCTCAAAGTAGAACTAATGATGACAGTTGAACTTCATATCTATATTCATTGACTGTTAGGCAGTACAAAGTTCGCCGGGTCAGCTAATCCATACTAATATTATAAACTGTAAAAGTAACCCTCTGTTATGCTTTCTCAGTAAAACTACAGAACTGATTTTCATGAATTTTTGTACGGAATAAGCTTAAGGAAGACTTTGAATTCGCGTCCGCTATAACCGATGTCACGAAAAAAGTCTCCCGCAGCGTCTGCCTGTTTTTAAGAACGCGATAAACTTAATAACTACTGAATGGATTTTCATGAGGTATTTACTAATAAACAGAGTGATTCATGAGGAATGTTTAAATATATAATACATGTATATAATACTCGACTGGCCTCTTGGTCTAGTCGTTAGTAGCTCTGATATGCTGGAGGTTGTGGGTGCGATTCCCACCCAAAACAAATGTTTGTGTGATAAACACGATCATTGGTTCTGTGTCTGGGGGTAAATGATCTATAATATGCATGTATTTAGAAATATATAAGTATGTTTATCAGTTGCTTAGTACTCACAGCACAAGCTCTGCTTAGTTTGGGACTAGATGGCGTTGTGTGAAAGTTGTGGAATATTATATTATTATTTTTATATAGCCGAAAATTTCAAAGATTAGTAACACCCGTGCGAAGCAGGGGCGGGTCGCTAGTGCATGAAGTTATCTTTTAGATAAGTTAACCAAAGGTGGTGGCACTGGTCATTAGTAATTTAGCGAGTCAGACCACAGCATGCATTAGCAAACTTTCCAAACATGAGAGCAACTGGCTCTCATGATGTTGATTACTCTTGAGTTATCAAACTATCTTTATTTATTCTAGATCTTGACCACAACCTCCAAGTTACCTTGGCGTAGTCTGAATTTAATTAGAATTAGTTCACGTGACCTTTAACATTACTCAATTCATTCACTTCACAAAGGTCATCAACGAAATTGCAAATATTGTTTAAATTTATATTAATATTCATAAAAATACTACTAACAAAATATCGTTAATAATACAAAGTTATTAAAAACTCGTAAAACATAATAACAATATAGCGATGAAAAATAATAACTTACATTTCGAGTTTCTCACATAACTATCAATATCTTATATAAATTGATTGTCTGGAGATAAAATGGATCTTAATATTACTATCGGAAAAAATCTTCAATATCTTATTAATAAATTGTAATGTTTATATAGATCCCACCAAAAACATTTCATGTAAAATGTTGCCAAGACGACTATATATGGTTTGCCCTGTGAAAAAGATATCAGATCTCATGTAGAGCCAAGCTTCTGAATCTACACGGCCTAACTCTACCGACCCTAACTTTACAAATTCTACATATCAGTAGAAATGTATGGCTTCGCCGCCGCGCCGTTTCGCTACCGTCGTGGAGGTGAAGCGAAAATATAGATTCTGAAGTAAGTAACGAAACAGTACATCGGAAACCAAATCTATGAGGGTACAAAAAAACGACGAAACACTTCGAGAAAAAGTAGGTAGTGCCCTTGCGATTCGCTTGGCTCGCCTTGGCGGGGGCACTACCGTGCCCCCAGATGCGATCATTCTTTAACTTATATAATTTATTTACCTGGTTTAAGTTAACGTAATAATCTACACAACGATGGTAAGTCAAAAAAAAAAAAGATTTTGTTTTTTTTTCTCGACGACGTGGTTTTCAATTAATCGAATCTTAGTCAGAGTAATCAATGATTTATTTTGGTTTTCAATATGTCAAGAAAACGAACCTGAGCCGCTGAGCTGGTGGTGGTCCCATCCCTTCAGCGAGATGGTCAAAGTCAAAGCGTTTATTGCGATTGGTTTGGTTGGATTGATTGGTACGTAAGAGCTACCACCGCCCTGGAGCACTAAGGGCAACTGAAAGAACACAGGTGTGGGTAAGTAAATGTCCAACACTCCCTCTCCTCCACCAAGATCAGGAGGAGTTTGTGAATCGTTTTGCCCCAGTTACTGGGTTGAGAAGGACAAATAGTCTAGTCTACAGCTGGAGTGGGCAGATTATAGTCATTATTGCTTATAGATTTAAGAGCATCAGGTGGAATGACTATTTCTATCATTTAGTTAGTTAAATTCAAACTCTCCCTCGGCTCTACCCGGAGCGGGAGTTATTTACTGATTTCCCACCCAATAAAATACCTTTCCTTCCTGTCCTCGCTTCAGTGAAGGTCTAAGCTGAGGACCCCCATGCCTTAAAAGCGCGCCCGTTTTTCTTTAATTTTAAGTTTTTTATAAGTCCTGCTTTAATATTCTTAAGATCGCCACATTCATGTCAATAATGCAAGCGTCAACCTCTATGTTTAACTGCATCAAACCATCAGGTGGGATCGCAGTCAAGCACTGGTTTATATCAATTAAAAGAAAAAAAAAAGAGATAAAAGAATGCCCTGTCTCATACAATTTAAATCTATGCGTAGGTACGGCACACACCGATAGTACCAAAAAAAATCTGCAAAAAAAAAAAAACAGACAAATATTTGATACACCAACGGGGTTACCATGACGTTCAAAGTAAGATTGTTTCATTCTTATTTCAGTGTGGGTAAGAGACAGAGCTATACAGGTTATCTAGCGCCATCTCTTACCCACACTGGAAATAAGAATCAAACAATCTTACTTTAAACGTCATGGTACAGCTCCAAGTCTTCGTCACAAGAAAACATTATGTTAAAACAATTAAGATTATTTAGATACTATACTCATATCTCCTCACATCCTAAAACATAATTCTACTCATTAAAAACATGATTAGCCCTTTCATAAACCAAGAGTTAATTAGCTTACCTGAGTACTTAAAGCCACTGGACTTTATCCTATGAACCAACTAAGCTTAGTTTGAGCGGGCAGGGCTACTAAATATTCATAAGTTGTATGTTCTCTCATCATTATTTTAATTATATAAATACCTACTAATTTACGTATTACCTATATATTTTAATAATGAATTGTTATTTCTTGCTTTCTTATGCTATTGGTTTTATATAATGGTATTTTTAGCCTTCGACGCGGTAGGCCCAGAAGGAGATGGCGTGACGAACTGGACTCCTACTTAAAGGATTGACTAGAAGAAGTAAGGAGGAAAAAGTAAGAAGGATTGACTAAGAACAGAGAAGATTGGATGAAAGGAAAGGATGGGAGGCCTTTGTTCTGCAATTGGACACAACAGGCTCAACATAAAAAAAAAATATACAATCGTTGATAGTGACCCCCAATAGCAACCTAAATAACAACTCTAACAGTAACCCCATAAGCATAACATAGCATAGTCGGCCTTATAATGTTCCCACTGTTGGGAATAAGGCCTCCCCTCTGGGAGAGGGAATAGGCCGTAATCCACCACGCGGGCCCAGTGTGGGTTGGTGGATGTCACGGTTTCCTCACGATGTTTTCCTTCACCGTTTTGAGAGCAGCGGTAATGAAAAAATTACACAAAATAATGCGCCTGGCTAGGTTTGGGCCCGTAACCTACAACTCGTTAGTACCCATAAACGTTCTAAGATAATTATTAAAAGGTCTGCGAAAAGTTATATTAAAGAAGGTGATTATCTGTTATTGCTTGGCAGAGAAAACTGAGCAAGGTGTGTTGCTTTTCTGAAAGGACACATTTCGGACATTTACTCTCCACTTTCAGCTCTGTAGTCCTTCCAATGTTCCAAGAGACTGTTGGACTAAGGTCTCCAACAAATATCGTTACAACGACTGGTTCTGTGTATACAAGTAGGGTAAGCGTGCCTTATTCTTGAAAGGTACGAACAACCCATTTTTTTGGGATGTGACATCATCAAATAACTCCTCGCATTCTAGGTGGATCAAGGAGTGTCAGACTTGACTAAAACCCACCTGTGTTCCTTCATTTGCTCTTTGCGTTCCAGAGCCGCGATATCCCGCAGCTCAAGGAACACCTTTAATAATTAAATCTAATCAAACGAAGGGGAAACTTAAAGCATAATACGACAACGTACACTCATGGTTAGTAAGACTTAGTTCTAACTTCATCGAGTATGCATAGAGGAATAAACGCTGCCTGTTTATATTTGCAGTGTAACAAATTACTCCACTAATGTCACTTTTCTTGACCCCTTTTAAACAAAAACTGCACTGCACGCAATCTGGTTATTAATTGCAAAGCTAGTGTTAAGTTAAACAGTTTTCTAAGAATAGTTTTCGTATTTCCATTTTACTTGGCGATCCGATTTCATGGTAATAAGTTTTTTGTTTTAAAACGAGGCACTAAACGAAAAAAGGTGAAGAAATATAGCTTGAGGAAACTAGCTTGTTGTTGTGCCTTAAAACTCAAAAACTCCTGCCAATTGGTGCAGCTAAAAAATGCGCGCAGCTCTATGGTGTCTGCCTCACCAGACCACTGTTGAACACGCAGTCAAGCCTACGTTTTTTTTTACGTTAGTACTTGGCTACGCTACCGCCATGGCGGCCCTATGAGCCACGGCCCTGAAACATAATGTTGGACTCCTACCTAAAAGATTTGCCAGATATAGCTATAGACAGAGAAAAGTGGGAAAAAGGAAGGAAGGCCTTGGTGTCTATAGTGGGACATAACAGGCTTCTAACATTGTTGGTGCTCATCCCACAATTCCGCACTGGGTCCGTGTGGTGGATCTCACACTTTGTCTTAAAGCCAGGAAGTCTGAGTTCCAACAGTGCGAACATGACAAAAATGCTATTGTTCCTTCCTTTGAAGCACAAATCAATGAGAAATTTCTGTACTCAAGATCACACTGGTATTCCAAACAATGCTAAATGTAACTGTTTAATATCTAACTGGTTCAAAAGCCACAATATGTATTGTGTATCAAAACAATTCGCAACAATACTGATCAATGCATGACTGTATCGCGAAGCCGTGAACACGTCACAACATCGTCTTCAACGGCATGAATGAAACATGAGCTACTTCATGTGGATCCCTGCCTTTCACACATGGAACAACCAGCTATGGAAGACCACCCCTCCCCCCGCATTGACCACAAGTAATAAGAGAATAGGGAAACTTTTAGCGGTTGATGAAGGTCGAAATAGAGTGGACGCAATAAGACTCGTCTATAGAAGTACGAATTGATAGTTGAATAGTTAGGTCGAAATTTATTAGTGTGCCACTTTTCGTTTGTCCCATATTCGCTGGTGACTACAGAAAGTAAATACAGGTACGATTTCAAGGAAACCTCGCATGTTCTAGTGTCATCTGCGAAATCACACCTCTTTATTGTAAATAACACATCCTCATTTACGTGTTTTAGTACTGCAATTAAAATTCGGGGTCAAACAAACGTGTCAGTCGGTGAACCACTGCCGAGTTTTTACTATCACAACTCACATAACAATAAAATTTTACTGTAACTAATAAATTAAATTTTTGTTGACAGATTTCAATTTGAAACTTTATTACTGTAAACAGGTTTGCGTGGTTGAGTTCTAAAATTATACAATATCTGGCTTATTTGTATTCAATAAGCCAGATATATAAGTGGGTATGTTGATGAAACTAGTTCTAAAACTTTTCCGGTTCTCTTAGAAGTTTCATTTGAGTTGTTTCATATGGAAGTAGGGATTGATTCTTATGTTGGCGATTCAGAAGTTGATGACTAGCGTAGATTTCAGTGGCGGTCACCAACTGATTTGCAAAACTCACAATAAACTTACAGAGGGATGCGGGGAAGATTAAAAATCGAGCGACTCGCAGACACAATGAAAATGTTTTTTTCACAGGCCCCTTTCAGGCGCGCGCTTTGTTTGTGAAACGAAGTTCGCCGTTTTTTCCCCTATATACGCTTCATCGCGATTCTCTAGGGAGGGGAAAATATTGCGTAATGAATATCCCGCTCTGATTTCACTACACGCTGATGCAGTTGCATTCGGGAGCATCACCACGTTAATTTAGCCAATAAAGCCATCCGTAGATAGAATCCAATCACTATTGTCAGCGTATTTGAACAGTTTGATGGAGTATCGCATTGTTTAAAAGTGGAAACAGTTTCGCAGGTGACGAATTTGATCTCGGGGATCGTAACTCTGACACTATGCTGACTTACGGGTGTCATGTCGACGTGGAGGATATAAATTAAGTTTGTCTGGTATGTAAGCACCTACACGAGGATTATTTATTGATGTGTAAACCCGCTAAAACTTAAACTACCTTACCTAAATAATTTATAGGTTTAACACTCGTGCGTTCTCAAGATTGTTCAAGAGTTTGAAGTGAAGGCGCGCACACACACAAAGTTATAGCTTCGTGCTTAAAGTTATGGGGAGCGGTGAACAGATATTAATATTGTTGACTCTACGATATAATTGAATGTTATTGGTGTCACAATTTTGAATAATTTATGTGTGTGAGAAACGCATTTTTGTTTACAAACTGAGACGTTACAGAGACATAACTCGCTCGCAACTAAGTTCTGTCGAAACTATGATTAATAATTAGATTAATATAAATCATTTATCATCATTAATAAATGATAAATCATCATTAATGTGTCGAGATGGCCTAGTGGTTTAGGCACCCGTTACTCATGTATGAGGTTGTTAGTACTAATATGATTTTTTTCAATTGATATGTACCTAGGTACAGATAGCGGCACGAATTTTGAGCGCTCGGCGAAAGAGCGGGGATCGCTTTGCGCATCGTGCACATCGGCGAGCCAATCACTGTAGAAGGATTGCACTCCCGGCCCCCGCATGTCTTTTCATACCACTAAAGAGACTTGATATTTCACTTCTGCGTGCTTCTGCGCAAGTAGAACTGTGGAATTCAGCGCTCAAGATCCGTGCCGGTATCTGTACTTTTCAAAATTTATCTAGGACATTACTGTCTCCTTTTCCCCCGGGAAGCACCTAAAGCGGTTGGTCCCGGTTGTCATTTGAAAATCTTTGATAGTCATTACAGGTTAGTCAAATGCTAGAAAGTCTGACCATCAGTCTGTCCAAAGAGTATCGTGTTGCCCAGTAACTAGGTTGTGGAAGTCTGATATGCCGTCGTTCCATGTAAATCACAGGTATTCAGCCGCATCCGGTAGTCTGGAAGCCGACCCTATGCTAGACGGAAAACGGCTAGGAAGAGGATGATGATAAACTAGGAGATGAATATGGTTTCTTGCCTAAAGAACTGCTCATATTTCTGGATTCAAGTACCTACGTTATGCCGGAAGGTGTGGGGATACTACACGGTTTCCCGCGAAGCGGCGAGCCTCCTTGCTGACCTGACACCAATGGGATCTGGAGGCAACAGTCCTTCCACGCATGCACGATTTGTGTGTGGAGATGCAACGCCGGGGCGAAATTCCGCTGCCACGGCAAGTCGTGTCATGGCGGACAGAGTTCCGGCGGGATCTCATGGTGAACTGGGGACAGCGACTGTCGAAACCCAGTGCTGGGCACGCTATAATTATAGCGGTAAGTCCCCTCTTTGTGGAGAGGCTGGCAGAAGAAAAGCCCGGGTATCACCATTGTGTGGACCGCCCGGAGGACACGGCCTGGACAGAGCACCGTCGTGTCTTCGTAGGGACGATCGGCGGCAGCAATCTCTCGCGCCGGGCCTTGGTACAGACCATGATCCGGAGCGAGGAGGAGTGGCAGGCGGTTCCTTCTGAGAAGCAGTCATGCAGTAATGTTGAAAGGCCCTCACGCCCTAGCCGCCGAGATCTCGATCCCAATTTCCAGCCACCGTAGGCGTTGGCTTGTGGACGACAAGCAATGAGTAGCTCACCGTCCGACCGTCGACGGCGCGTGTTCCACGCGCGCCTCAAGGAGATGTCAGCAAACTGTAGGGGCCCAGCAGAGTCGCAGCCTACCGGGGCCATGAGTTGTGCGGAAGTGGACCCCGCGACCCTGGAACGAAGACAAAGAAGGAACAGGAGTGAGTTTTAGTCAGTAAAAGTCCGACACGCCCCGCCCAAGAGCGGGGGAATTCATTGGATGATTATCACCCCTTGAAAAAAGAAATGAAACCTCTTTAAAATATTAGCGTAGATGTGTAGATATTCTCAACTCGGGACATTTTTATTGCGTTCAAAAGTACCAATTTGGGATCTCCATGTCATGTTACACCCGATAGTTGGTATCAAGTAGCTGTGGGTGGAACACTTGAGTTTGTCAACGTTAACGTCTCTACATTTAACGAGAACTGTTGTTTCTGTGACCTATTTACAGAGTTTTAATTTGGAACTTTAAGGCTTATAATGAAACTGTCATAAAGAATGAATAAGATAAGAATATAATTTATTTGAAAAAATAACTTTTATTACTCCTGCTCTGGTGTTTTTTTGACGAATCTCGCTCTTGGGCGGAGTGGGAGATAGTGTCAGACTTTTACTGACTAAAAACCCACTCTTGTTCCTTCTTTGGCTTCGTCCCAGGGCTCCGGGTATCACTTTCACACTACCCGTGGCCCCAGCTGGTGCTTGTGAATTCGTCCGCGTTTAACTCGTAAAACAATACAATGCCACTTGCTCACTTTTTTTTGCGCGGTACCTTAATTCTTTTTCTAAAATAAAAGTATCCAAAGTACTTATTTATTTATTTTATTTTACAGCAGGCTTACAGACTAATAGAAAATAACGGAACGGATATGGAACCCTAAAAATGATGTAAAGTGTGTAATATTATCAAATCGCTGATAACAAACCTCAACACCTAGAAAAAAAAACTAAAGTTATTCCATATAAGTTTAGCTATCTCTCAGTGAAAGTCGCGTAAGAATCGGCCCAGCCGTTTCGAAGATTTAACCGGAACCGACCTACTGAAAGACACAAATTTTAAAGAGCTATTATAATTTTTGTTCACCATACTGGAATATTAATTTTTCGAAGTAAAAAAACTGCTAGATGTGCTCTGGGCACTTTTTTTGTTAAGGGTGAAACCTACACAAATATATGTATGGCCTACAAATAGTTGTCTAGTATATATAAATTTACATGTACCTACATGTGAACGAACCCACGATACAGGAGTAAAAAGGCAACGTTTAAAAAAAAAACTTTTCCTAATCTTCAGCCCTAGTAGCTGATATCTGAAGGAACTATATTACTAAGGGACATCAAGATACAACAAGTTCGAATAAACTTACTTTAAAAGAAGCTTTTATCAAATCCAAACCTTTGTCCAAAGTTCAAAGCATCTAAAACCCCCAACCCCTATGGCAAAGTATTATTAAAAGCTTTCTAAGAAAATAACATGACAATATCTTCCCATCGATACCACTGTCAGTATCATTCATCATCACAATACTCTAAATTAGACAAGGTTTTTTTTTAAATGTGGTAATCATCTAATGACTTCTCGCGCTCTGGGCGGAGCGGGAGGGCGTGTCAGACTTTTACTGACTAAAACCACACCTGTGTCCTTCAATGGCTCTTTGCGTTCTAGGACTACGGGTTTCCTTTTCAGAAATTCAGACCGTCCTAGCTAGCGGGCATCGGCCCTACTGGGCTCCTACGGTTTGCTGACATCTCCTTGAGAAGCGCGTGGATCACTACGCGCTGTTGACGACTGGGCTCGGTCCGATCAATTACACGACGGCCGACAAGATACCCATTGCTCGACGTCCCCAAGCCCGCGTCTACCGTGGCTGGTAGTCGGGGTCAGAATCTCGGCGACTGGGGCGTGAAGACATTCGTTCCCTCACGCGTGCGGCCTCCTCCTTCGCTAGTATTACTACTTCGCAGAAGGAGGCCAACGCCTGCCATTCCTCCTCGGAAAATTAGAGACAAGGTAAAACAATGTTTTTATTAAAATACCACATTTTAAATCTTCTCCAAATAAGACAGTTATATAAGTTTATAAATACATACATATCATTATCACAAATATATATTTTTTTTACCTGACTATCCGATATTGAACTGCACTTTGCAAAAAAACGTGCGAAAATTTGAATGACGCGAATTTCTGGGTACTCGCGTCATTCAAATTTTCGCACGTTTTTTTACCATGAGTAAAGTTTGAAAACGAAATTGGTACTCTCCTTTAACAACTTCCCATGTATTTTTAAAGTAAAAAAATATATACGATATGTATATGTGTAGCCGTAAGCCTTGGGTTCGTAATATATTTGAGTGACACGTTTTATGTCGGCCCCAAATTCAGGCCCTCTGATAGATTGAACCAGAATTAGTGTTGATGGCACGAGAGTACCACTGATATTACACAGAAACAAGGAAAAAAATACAGTGCTAGTGCGAGTCGGAGTCGCGCACTGAGGGTTTCGTACAAACTTACCTAGGAAAAAGGTAATTCTCGAATTGAGTTATGAATATTTTTTGGAATAGTAAAAAGTTTTTTTTTTTTTGTGACGTAAATACGTCATTTACAGTTTTCAAATTTTTTTCTATACCTGTTTTATGAGACCTTGCTTCATGCCAAATTTCTGGATTCTAGATCAACGGGAAGTGTCCCTATGAATTTTGATTTCCTTGAGAGTGTCGAAATATACGTTTTTTTTTGCTACATAAACGGCCGTATCTTTATTTTTCATTAACCTATAAGTTTAATTTTTTCACAGCTTCAAGGGACCGCAGACTTGAGTTTATGGTTTTAATGTCAAATCGATACCTCCACGCGTTCCCGAAATAAAGGGTTTTGAGAAACCAACAGACAGACATACAGACAGACGGACGAACAACAAAGTGTTCCCATAAGGGTTCCTGTTTGTCCTTTCGAGGTACGGAACCCTAAAAAAATATAAAAAATATCAGCCATTAATTAGTCGGACTTGTGCACCAAGGGTTCCATACAAACTAAACTATGTAAATATGTAGTTCAATTCCTGAATTGACCCTTGAAGATTTTACCGAATCGCAATAAAAGTAATTATTTTGTGACGTAACCACAAATGTATTTTTTAAATTTTTTTTTTTTTTCGAGTAGGAACATCATCTAATGACATCCCCCGCCCTTGGGCGGAGCGGGAGATAGTATCAGACTTTTATTGACTAAAAACCCACTCCCGTTCCTTCTTTGCCATTTTTCCAGGGCCCCGGGGATCTCTTTCGCGTCATCCATGGGCCCAGTAGGCTTCGACCCTACTGAGCCCCTACGGTTGCTAACGAGGCGCGCATGGAACACTTCGCGCTGTCGATGACATGGGCCCGGTCCAGACGTTTACTGCACGATCGAACGGCGAGCTACCCATGATTCGTTGTCCGCAAGCCCGCGCCTACGGTGGCGGGAAATCGGGATCGGAATCCCGACGACTGAGGCGCGAGGGCCATTGCCTCGCGCGTACACGTGCAGCCTCCTCCAAGGAGCCGACCGCCTGCCACTCCTCCTCGCTCCGGACCATGCCTTGTACCAAGGCCCGGCGCGAGAGATCGCCGCCGCCGGTCGCCCCCACGAGGACATGGCGGTGCTCTGCCCAGGCGGGGCACACCTCTACCGTATAAACTCCATCGTGTCCTCCGATCGCGGCGTGTGAAAGGTAAGGATGCCGTGTTGTCTTTCCAGCCAGTTCTCAAAGAGGGGACTTACCGCCATAATTATGGCGAGCTCAAACCACAAATGTTTTTACGGCTTTCAGACATTTTGCTATGTGCGACCCTGCTTTTTGCCAAATATCTGAATTCTAGGGTAACGGGAAGTATAGGTATAGGCCCTATAGGTGTCTATTTCCGTGCCAGTGTCAAAATATGCAAAATAAACGACCTTCTTTTTTAAATTGCATTGACTTATAAGTTTAATTTCTTCACTCCTTGAAGTAATAATTGACTTGGACCTTTTAGCTTAACACCTTCACGCAAATTCTGAGAAAGGGCCTTGACAGACGGACATCAAAGTAATCCTATAAGGGTTTTTGCCGACCGAGATAAGATAATCACAAAAATATTTTAACATTATTTTTAAAGGGGACCAGCGGTTGTTGGTAACAACAAAGAACGTCCCATTTAAGAAGACTAAAGCAGTTAACTTTACGAATATGCAATTCACAAAACAATTTCATATGCAAATTAAAATAGAAAAGACGTTCCACGTTTCAGTTTTATTACAGAAATGGTTTGAATATCGTTGTTTATGAGGCTCAGAGCATAAAACACAGGAATAGTTTGTGATGAAAACGCGGGCTTATAATGTTGCCAGCATAAACGCCTTTTGAAGCGCGAAGTTGGGACCTAACAGTACCAGGACGGTATGAAATGATGAAGCTGATATAAAAGTCTTTGTGAGGGAATGTAGTCTGATATTATGCACTGGAGACTGACAGGCTGTTTTGAACAGGATATTAAAGTTCAGGATGAGCTTTATAATATCAAACGTGTTGGTGTTATTCACCACATGAGTTTGTGGTCGTCATCAGATTCAAAAGCATGTTCTTCAGTGTTGCCAGATAGAATTATTTGTAAATTTTTTCGATGGGAAATACAGTCAATGATATTTGTTATTATTATTTTTGGGTACGATTTCGTTTCTCAGTTGTTTTGCTGGTTTCGACAACATTTGCGGGCCAAGTAAATGTACCGTGTAAAATTTTAATGTATCGTGTGATGAGACTACGTTGTTCTCCTCTATTTGCCTAGTAATTCTACAGGTATTTAAAATCACAGTTCCACAGTGTTAAGTAGAGGGTTTCTTTTATATCTAATAAGTAATTTTAAACTAATGGAATGAAGAAGATGATTTGATATTATTATTATTCCCTTTATTTTTTGTTACAATTTCAAATATTATTTAAAAAAAAAGGTGTATAATTTATTTTATTGTTAATAAGTGTTTTTGTATAGTTTCTGTTTGCGAGACAGATGTTTCATCATCCCAATGAAAGTTACCATCAGAACAAAAATACTAAAAGAAATCGGTGAACATACAAAAAAAAACATACATTCAGCCGAAAATAGAACTTCCTTCTTTTTGAAGTAGGCTAAAAAAGAAGTGTGTTGTTTTTTTCAGTATTGACGTGACTTTTGTAATGAAATAATGTATCGTTGAACAGCAAGGTAAATATAAAGTCTTTTTTTTATTTCGTCCCAAGAGTTTTCTTTAAATAAAGATACGGAACCTGTACCCGACACCTACCTGAGCTGAGCTACTACATCTTGGTGAAGGCGGGAGCTGTCGGTTCGGGATCTTTATTTGAAGGAAACTCTTGGGACGTAGAAAGGAGACTTCAACACTCATAAATTGTCTTTTATTTGTTTTCAAATTAATAATAAGTACTATGAACTTTTTTTTTCGGTGGGAAAATCATCTTATGATATCCCCCGCTCTTGGGCAGAGCGAGAGATAGTATCAGACTTTTACTGACTAAAAACCCACTCCTGGTCTTTCGTCGCCTTTCGTACCGGGGCCGAGTCTTCCTTTCAGAATCAGACCCTTGAAGTACTATGAACTTGGGAAGAAGAAACTGACTTCTGAAATACAGGTATTATATCATCTAGCTCAGGAATCAGGGTTTAATTAAGATTGCATACAAAGAATGTTATAATTTTATTATTATACTAGCTTCTGCCAGCGGCTTCGCCCGCACGAAAGTAAGTTTCTTCATACAAATTTTGGACTCCGGTTTCAACCTCTTAGGGGGTAAATTTTGGAAAATCCTCTCTTAATGCTCGCCTACGTCATAAAAAGAATCCCTGCGTAAAATTTCACGTTCCTAGTCCCTGTAGTTTTGGCTGTGTGTTGATATATCAGTCAGTCAGTTTCTCCTTTTGTATATATATAGATAATCACATTGTATCGTCGCGAATCTCCTTGTATATGCAGTCTGACAGTGACCGTGCTTTAGGTCATGTCACGATCTTAAACAAACGACTTTAACACTTATAATATTACTAGCAGTTATCCGCCCCGGCTTCAAACGGGAGCAAACTATATACAGTAAGAGTTCAAGTTATGTAAACAACAAGAAACAAGGAAGATTTACTTAGGTTATTTTCTTTTCTGATGGTAGGCACCATATAAATTTGCAAAAAAGTACATTGACCTTTTTATAAAACATCTCTTCCTAGGTACAAGTGCATTCGTTGTGAAAAGTTTTCTATTAGTAAACATACGGGGACGTGTTATTCGATATTATATAGGCTACGGCGTTAAGTTTTTCGTGGATTAGTGAACTTACGGGAACGTGATATTCGAAGTTACACTTTTCCGAATTATGTAACACACTCAAGAAAAATAAACAATGAACTGTTTTTCATTATTAGAAAATATAAAGGATCTCGAAAGATGTCAAATCAAGACTGCTTAATGTCTTTATTTCCGTTTTTAAATTAAGAACGTAAATAAATGTGTTATAAAACGTAAATAAATTCCGTTTTTTAAATTAAGAACGTAAACAGTCATTGACCCCCTCCGGGTCAATGACTGTTATTTTAAATTTATTTAGCTCCTACAATAATATAAACCGCAACAAAATCCGTGTCAGGGGATAAATATACAAACGAGGAAATAAACTTTGTTATATACAGTGTCTATTATAATAATAACAAAGTAGAAAAAGAATAGATAAAGTAGCAATAAGGATAATCAATTTTATTAATTTCGTTGGAGACTTACCTGACTTACTCTATGGGGAAACCAGAAAGGGAAGTGGATAAAAATGGCTAAAGAAATATTTTTCCTGCACATTACGCCGTGACTGTTAAAACCAAGTCAACAAAATATGGGAAGAAGTAATGTTTTTTTTTAAGATTTCAGACAATGGAGGCACGTTTATTTTAGTACAAAAATATACACAATTTTTAGAACGACATTAGATTTTCAGCAACAGCGCTTATATTTTTTTATGAATAATAGCTTTTTATATCACGTTGCGTGTTTATTATACCTACATAATATCAAAATAATTGTCTAACCTAATGCATTTTGCTTGTATTTTGTGTCATTATGACACTAACATTAGTCATATTTTTATCTATTTAAAAATACAGGTTATGTATCATTTGTCATCTATAATTATTGGCTTAAGGGGTGACCAGATGATTGTAAACCAACGTCCCAACCAAGGTGATCTTACTAGTTTCAATCTGTGTAGACAGCAGTTGTAAACCATGACTTTCAACGCCCTTGGTTGGGAAGCGCGTTTCCCCAACCATCAAACGTGTTGTAGCGTGGTTTGAATCCACGTAGCCGCAACACAAACCAAACACAAACCAAGGTCACCTTGGTTGGAACGCTAGTTTGCAACCGTCTTGTCAACCCTTAAGCATTCCAACCCATATCCATCATCTCAATAACTTCAACAAACACTACGTGGTCTGTGTGATGTTCGAAAGTGTCACCGAGGCCCTGGAACCCAGGGGGCAACTGAAAGAACATAGGTAGGTTTTAGCCTGTCAAAATTAAGACTTCCCCTCGCTTCACCCTGAGAGGGAGATGTTATTTCATGATTTCTAAACCCATAAAAAAAGTAGGATTCCGTTGCTGCCTAAGCATATTTTTCACAATGTTCTACAGCGATGAAGTTTTCATATAAACCGATGGAAATAAATTAATTTTATTTTCATTAATAAAGGGGAAAGGGGAGACATTTTTATAAAATCTTCATTCCAACACGATCCCATTGTCATTTTGCTAAAATTACGTAATCTGCTAATTCATAATGATTGATTATTGATAGGTCAATGGTCTCGTAATAGAGTCGTGGTAAAATGACAATATCGAGCTTATTAGAAGCAATGACTGCACAATGTCGTTCTAATGGTAGGTAACTGATCAAAGGAACTGTCAAAATTTTAGCAGATTACCGCATAAGTACGTCCGAAATTCATTAGTCAATATGTACGAGATTACCATTCCAGTGGTTGATCATTGGAAGGTCAGGGTTAACCCTGTCATCTGTCATTAAATTTGATCAAAAAGGAACTTAAATAGGTATTCTTTTCATCTGGTCTTTAGCTCCTTATTTGCATGAGCAGCAGGATTGTTCAAAAGAATTATCGCAGCCCTGAATCGCAAAGTGCAACAACGCAAAGAGTGCCAAAAGTCTGGCGTGTTTCTTCAGTTGTGCACGCAAAGTACACAACTGAAGAAACACAGGTGAGTTTTAAATAAAAAGTCTGACACTTCCTCTAGCGCAACCCGGAGCGGTAGAGCGGAAGAAATTATTTTAAGGCTATTAAACGTTTCCATGTCTTTTCGTACATATTTGTGGTATTTCATTTGCTTTTGTTAACGAAATTTTTTGGAGTTAGGAAATCATCCAATGATTTTCGCGCCTAGGGTGAAGCGAGAGGACGTGTCAAACTTTTACTAACTAAAACCAACCTGTGTCCGGTAACGCTTTCAAAAATTCATAGCCCTACGAGTTTCTGTTCCATCGCTTCTTTATCGACATCGATACTATTATTTCTTTATCGATAAACAATCAATCTACGTAGTCTTTTCTCTACTACATAGGAATCGTATTCCATTTTTACTAAATGCCATTTCTTCATCAACATAAGCACAAAAACAAATCGTGCAGCTTAAATAAGAATCAAATAAACAAAATTTAAAAATAATTTTATAATTACAGAACTGGTTTGAAATCGCATTAAGTGCCTGTAACTTATATTCGATCAGATATAAAAAGGACGAGGTGCAATTTGTAAGGCCAAGGTCATTATTAATACCTTTTTTAATATCGGTATTTCGATAAGTACAAACTCGTTTCGATGCAGCTTAATAATCGTTTATCGATATAATTGCATGCAAACATCGAATTGACTTCGGCACCTCAACTAAAAGTAAGGTTTTTAAGGTGTGTAATCATCCAATGACTTCTCCCACTTCCAATGTCTTCGCTTCTTTTTTTTCTTGGTGGAGCGGAAAGGCGTGTCAGACTTTTACTAACTAAAACCAGACCTGTATCCTTCAGTTGCCCTTTGGGTTCCTAAGGCGACGGGTTTCCTTTTCATAAAATCCCCGCGGCCCTAGCAGGCATCGGCCTTGCTGGGCCTCTACGGTTTGCTGACATGTCTTTGAAGAGCGCGTGTATCACTAAGTGCTGTCGAAGACTTGGGCTCGGATCGGTCGATTACCGGACTGCCGAACGATGAGGTACCCGACGAGCGACCCCTCGAGGCTTGCGGGCGTCGACCTGCTCGACCCCCGTAAGCCTCGAGTCTCGGCCGCAAGTCCTGATAGCTGGGGCGTGAGGAAATTCGTTGCCTCAGGCGTGCGGCCTCCTTCTTCGCCAGCATTACTGCTTCGCAGAAAGAGCTAACCGCCTGCCATTTCTCCTCGCTGCGGACCAGAGCCTAAACGAGGGTCTGACGATATCAAGTTGTAGCGACATCTATCGCGTCACATAAGAACTAATCCTGCATCGCGCAATCAAAGTCCTCCGCGCGATTAGAACATATAGAACAACCCGAAATCATCTATCGGGCAGTTGCCCACCAGACATAACATCCCGTCTGCTCGGATGATCCTCCCTTTTCATCGAGGTTTGCGGGACTTTACTCTCTGTTCCGTCAACCTCCACATCAAGTATTACTGATTTATTTAAGTATGAAAGATTTTTTATTGACAGTTTGCATTTCATAACGTATTTTGTAACCAGACCTCTGTTGCTAACATAATAGGTAGTTTCAGAAAATTATATTTAACCGTCATTTATGTTTTAAAGCTGAAAATGTAAGCAGGAAACTTACTAATTTGTTGGATGGCCCCAGTGGATCGTTGAATAAGAAAGAAGACATAAATATTATGCTTGAATTTAGAAAAAGGTGTAAATGTTAGACAATTTTGGAGTTGAATATAGTCAAGGAAAAATAAGTAATATTACGCGAAATCAAAGCGTGGATAAGGTTCCTTTAATAGGAGATACATAGATTCATGCTTGACCGATCTTTACACATCTTGCAAGTTAACATATGGAACTAAATGTATTAAGTACTTTATATTTTTATTTTGCTTCCGACAAACTTGTATGTAGTTATGTCTTCCAAAGTACAGGTTACAAAAACTTATTGCTAAATGGTTTACTGTATCTTATTAACTCTTACTAATCATCAGGCAGAGTACTTACTCACAAACCATTGTTTTTAGGATTCCGTACCCAAATGATAAAAACGGAACCCAACTCCTAAGACTTCACTGTCCGTCTATCTGTCACAAGGCAGTATCTCATGAATCGTGATAGCTAGACAGTTGAAATCACAAATAATGTATTTCTGCTAAACTGGGCAAGTGCGAGTCGGACTTGCGCACTGAGGGTTCCGTAAAAACTTACATATGTAAACAGTATAATTTCCGAATTGAGTTACGAAGATTTTTACGAATAGCAAGAAGTTTTTTTGTGACGAAACTACATGTTTATAGTTTTCAGATTTTTACCTATACTTGTGCTATGAGACCTTGCTTCATGATAAATTTTAGGATTCTAAGTCAACGGGAATTTGATTCTCTTGAGTGTGTCGAAATATACGTTTTTTTGCGACATAAACGGCCGTATCTTTTTTTTGTCAACTCTAAAGTTTGATTTTTCACGGCTTCAAGAGACGGTAGACCTGAGTTTATGGTTTTAATTTTATCTCGACTTCTCGTCTGTCTGTCAAGACGCGTGGAGGTATCCACGCGTCTTGCGCCAGACAACAAAGTGATCCAATAAGGTTTCCCTTTGTTCCTTTTGAAGTACGGAACCCTAAAAATATTATTATTGTGTAGGATTTAGTCATATTGTGGTAAAGAAACACAGATTTACTTATTTTAAACTAGTTTTCGCATTATTTCTTACAAAAAACATTCGTCGACACCGCCCCCCTCACCGCTCTTCCCCACATGAGAATCAGTTCCCCCGTCCTCTAAACGCTATTATACATAATTAACGCCTCCTAAGTTAAATTATGCAAAAAGATGCAAATTCAAAATTAGGAAACTGAAATTGGTTGTACTTTTGAATAGACAGTCCGTAGCCCTAGCTATCGTTCTTTTGATTTCATGAGGTAAAAAAGGCGTCAATGTTTCCAAAATTTTGCCAGGCAATGAACTCCAGCAAATCTAGCTTCTGATATCACAAGCACCAGGGGCGCAGACTCCGTGGGTGCGCGGAGGCTCGAGCACCCATGAGAAATAAACAGTGGGTGCCGAACACCCCTGAGAATAGACATCGGGAAACAGATCAGTAATCGCCTTTTATTTTATATTTTTATCAAACTTAATTAGTAATTAAGTACGCAGTATGTTAGTAGGACATTTATTTTGTCGGTCGATCAGTATGCATTTCTCTTCTCACACTTCCGCACTTTTTCAAGTCATCAAATGAGCATGAGCACCCATGTGGTTTTGTAAAAGCCGGCGCCTCTGACAAGCACCTTACTTCGTATGCTATGGGTAAATACGATAACCGGAAAAAAAGTCACAAACTTTATCAAAATGTTCCCAGGCTTTTCACAATCACCATATCTGATGACGTTGCAGAATACACAAAAATTATCAAAGTAGGTAAGCATGTAACATGTATGTATCTATGTCACTAAGGCAAGTAATAAAAAACTAAAGACTTAAGTGCGGACTTCAAACGATGATGTAAAGCGATCTTGTGAGATTAAAATTCTTCAGTAGGTACCCAACTATTTTGATGTTATCGATCGCGATAAACTTATGTAGGTGATGTTCAAAGAGCAGGTAAGGAACAGAAGTGCTACAGCGTTCAATAGTAATGCACTAAGATCAGTATCATGTCTAGCCATTTTTAGAGCTCCTTGCCTCAAAAGGAAAAACGGAACCCTTATAAGATCACTTTGTTGTCTGTCTGTCAGTCAAGATCCTTTATCTCAGGAACGCGTGTAGGTATCGAGTTGAAATTTAAACTATACACTCAAGTCTGCGGTCTCTTGAAGCTTTGAAAATATCAAACTTTTGAATTAACGAACAAAAAAGATACGGCCGTTTATGTTGCAAAAATCGTATATTTTGGCATTCTCAAGGGAATCTAAATTCAAAGAGTACTTCCTGTTTACCTAGAATCTTGAAATTTGACATGATGGTAGGTCACATAGCACAAGTATAGGAAAAAATCTAAAAACTATAAATTTGTAGTTAAATTTTTGTGATAAGAAAAAGTCCTCATAACTCAATTCGGGAATTGAACTGTTTTCATAGGTAAGTTTATCCGGAACCCTCAGTGCGCGAGTCCAACTCGCACTTGCCCGGTTTTTATAATTAAAAATCCTGCATGGCGGTATATGAGTTAGAACATATACAACGGCTTGGAAACAACCAGAAAACAACTATTGGGCACTTGCTTTTTTCAACGGCGGTTTGCGAGACTTAACACCCTGTCTTGCATGTGGGTGGGTCCATGCTTCCCAACTTCCAAGGTTGATTTGTGGACCATCTTATCACATTGTGATTCCTCCATGCTTCAAAAAGCACGTTAAGCCGTTGGTCCAGCCGTTATTTGTTGAACTTTGACAGTCGATACGAATAGTCTTCTTCCTCTACTTGTTTGGGTCTGATAGGTGCATGGTTACGTTAACTGAAGCAAAACAGTCGGGAAAAGTTTGGGCAGATTGATAAGAGCCCTAAGGCTGAGGGATTGTATCGCGGCCTTGGAACTCAAAGGGCAATTTAACGAACACTGGGGGTTGTAGACTCCCTCTCGCTCCACCCCGAGCGAGAGAAGCTATTTGATGATTTGCCACCTTAAAAATAATAATAACAGGATCTGCATCCAGTCCAATCAGATGCAGTTTGCAGAAAACTCAGTGCAAGAATGCAGCTAAATCATCTTCAACTCCAAAATTTAGACAAACGAAGCTGGCCTCAAGTAATTACGGACGTATACCAGACCAGAAGTCAACCGCATCATGCTTGCTACTTTGGATAACTATATTTTCAGCATAGCTCTGGTTGAGAAGAAATGATTTTGGGTTCAGCAATAGCAGAATCGATTAATGTCTGTAAGTCACATCAAAAGTTGGATCTCCGAATCTGATGTGAGTGATGGTTTGATAAGGATGGTCTATGTTTGTGACCCTTCGATAACTAAAACTGAATGGCTTGCTGCCATCACGTGTTAGATCCTCGTGGCTACACCATCAAAATCTTATCCATTATCTCCTACATGATTTGATATACAAAAAGTCGGTTAAAAAGGCAAAAACCGTCGCTGCTAATGTCCTTAAAACAAAATTAGGCACTTTCTGAACTCTATCTCCAGTGTTTGTTAATATTGATGATCATTGTAGACTCGAGAATTCGTTTTAAAAAGTAACCCAGTCCGTCCAATGTCTGCTCCCGTACAAAATTTCCAAGCGAAAACTTGAGTAAAAAGTTTTCTGTTTACGTACGTGTGCCTGATAGGATATTCATGACTATTGACCGTGACCATGACCCTTGCTTTAACTTCGTCGGGGAGTTTATTTTTAAAATTTGAACGATGTTTTTTATTACTCTCTAGAACCAGCGCCATCCACTGAGCTGGTCTGGTATTATTATGAGCAGAAGCTATTTGTAGTAGGCATAAAGCTAGAATTACATTAGACCGACGCACACGTGTAACAGGCCTGATTTGTACGTAGAACGACGTAGCGTGGCGTGGATCTAGTGTAGCTCTACAAGTCTAGTTTCCATATAAAATGTATGGAGACCTACGCGACCAGATCGGCGTGTGTGGCACACGTGTGCGCAGTGTAGGCCCACACACCGTGACTAGATTTCAGTTACGTATTACATGGTATTTTCTTTCATCTAAATATTTGAAATTTGCTCCCTGGTACGTTTTTTTTTAGGTGGGAAATCATCCAATGACATCTCCCGCCCTTGGGCGAAGCGGGAGTCCGTGTCAGACTTTTACTGACTGAAACCCACTCCTATGTTCCTTCGTTGCATTGCATTACAGGACCGGGTTTTCCTTTCAGAAGCGAATCCATGGCCCCTGTAGGATTCGACTTTGCTGGGCCCCTACGGTTTGCTGACATCTCATTGAGGTGCGCGTGGAACACTACGCGCCGTCGACGACTTGGACTCGGTCATTGCTCGCCGTCCACAAGCCCGCGCTTACGGTGGCCGATAAATTAGGATCGGGATCCCGACGGCTGAAGCGTGAGGGCCGTTCTCTCGCACGGAGGCGACCTCTTGCCATTCGTTCTCGCTTCGGGCCATGACCAAGCCTCGACGTAAGAGATCGAGAGATAATTTTAGCGTCTCGTCAGGTCGTTGTCCAGATAGAATACAACCTGACGACACGCTAAAATTTTGCTGCTAAATAACTATAGCTCTGTTCACTGGTCCGAGAGTTTATCTCAAAGTTTACTAGCTGTTTATCATTCATTTAGTTATGCAAAATATTGTTAGAAACTCAGTATATTGAAACCCCGTTTCAGTTATCATCAAAATTCGTTTAATACGTTCCACGAGATATTGTGAAGTTGTTATTAATTGATATACTATTCAGGTTGTGAAAACAAAGTTTTAGTTTTTAAGTCTAAAGCAAAATTGTAGAGGTAAAAATATTTGTAAAAAGAAAGAAAGAAAGAAAGAAAAATATTTTATTTGGCACGCATGGATACACACACAGTAAAAACAAAAATTAAGACAACTAAGAAAAAAACACTGACATAATGCGTGTCTCACGGCTGCGCCAAATAGGTCCAGTTCAGCAAAAAATCCCAGACAACTACATGGCAATCAGTGGTAGTTGCCTAACGCTGGTTTTCAACTGAACCTGATTGAGAGTGAACAGTAGTTATTAAAAAGAAATATATTGATCCGATATCGAAAATTCTTCCACTGATATAAAAGCTAAGTGTCGTTGATGATTTATTTGGACAATGACAAAGAGCCACAATCCACAAAGCCACAGAGCCGTTTTTCTGATGGAAAAAAAGAAGAAGGAAGGAAACGTATTATGTTTTCTTCTTTCTTCCTACTTCTTCTTTCTATGATTCACTTGTTATGAAAAACTAAGCGTGTTGACTTTGAATTCAATTAAACGGTAAAAGATAACATTACAAATGAAGGCTTGCTATCAACGGAGTTTCTATATCAATCTCATAATCCATTTGCGTGGGAACCCTTAACAAACAGAACTCGCCTCTTCATTAAATTTGTATGAATAATTTAACCGTATCAGTCAAGTGTCTGTCAAATGTTAGGTGTGAGGGGGGAGATAGTTGAGGTAGATAAGTAGCGCTATCTCTTTCTATCACACTATGGATTATTTTAGTTTACCTACTAGTTGTTACTGAAGGTTTCACTCTTATTCTTGGTAAAATAATAATTACGTCCCTAATTATATAAATCTATCCAGCATCTTAATTGACAACATACAACACACATCGTGATTTTTGCTATAAAACAAATCAATTGGTTTGTACGCTTTATACAATGTAGTTACTGTACGAAGCATATAAAGCAACTGAATTTATTGTTAAAATTTTCTCGGTGAGACATGGATAGGTTATGAACTAACTAATTTTGATGCGTTTTATTGTAAATTATGTTTTTTTTTATTCTGTGACAGAGTTTCGGGTGAATTTTTTAATAATAATATATAAATAGTATCTAGCGAACAGTGATGATTAATTTATAAAAGAGATAACTACGAAAAATATTAAAATATTGAGATTACATACTCTATACCTACCCAAATTCACAACCTTTATAGATTTGATTTCTTTGAACTTTAGTTTCAGATATTCACATTAATAATCCAGTGAAATTGCTCATTCATATATATTTTTATTAAATATCCATACAGCCGTTACAGAGTAATTGAAGAACAAACAACAAAACTGTAACATTTATAAATAATACATAATAGTTGTGGGGTACTAGGACAACAGAACGTCAGGTGTCCTTAATTTTATTGAGTGGCCCCTATTGCTCGTCTGTTGTATACTGTATGCGGGCTACGATTCCCGATAAATTACTGTTGTCCGGTACTTCAATTAACAATATTTTGGGCATAAGCGCTTTTCTCCTGTACATGAAGCCAATTATGAGGGCTTCAGTTTAAAATGCAGTGCCCTAAAACTTTTGCGTACAAAAGCAGTCCGCTAGCATTAAGACAGTACTCATAACTTTTTTTTTACGTGAGACAGACTTTAACTGACTAAAACTCAGTGTTCCTTCAGTTGCCCTTTGCGTGGGCTACGGTAACTCTTTGCGAGAGCTACGGTAACTCTTTGCGAGGGCTACGGTAACTCTTTGCGAGGGCTAAGGTAATTCTTTGCGAGGGCTACGGTAACTCTTTGTGAGGGCTGCGGTAACTCTTTGTGAGGGCTACGGTAATTCTTTGCGAGGACTACGGTAATTCTTTGCGAGGACTACGGTAATTCTTTGCGAGGGCTAAGGTAATTCTTTGCGAAGGCTAAGGTAACTCTTTGCGAGGGCTACGGTAACACTTTGCGAGGGCTACGGTAACTCTTTGCGAGAGCTACTGTAACTCTTTGCAAGGGTTACGGTATCTCTTTGCGAGGGCTACGGTAACTCTTTGCGAGGGCTACGGTAACTCTTTGCGAGGGCTACGGTAACTCTTTGCGAGGGCTACGGTGACTCTTTGCGAGAGCTACTGTAACTCTTTGCAAGGGTTACGGTATCTCTTTGCGAGGGCTACGGTAACTCTTTGCAAGGGTTACGGTATCTCTTTGCGAGGGCTACGGTAACTCTTTGCGAGGGCTACGGTAACTCTTTGCGAGGGCTAAGGTAATTCTTTGCGAGGGCTACGGTAACTCTTTGTGAGGGCTACGGTAATTCTTTGCGAGGACTACGGTAATTCTTTGCGAGGACTACGGTAATTCTTTGCGAGGGCTAAGGTAATTCTTTGCGAAGGCTAAGGTAACTCTTTGCGAGGGCTACGGTAACACTTTGCGAGGGCTACGGTAACTCTTTGCGAGAGCTACTGTAACTCTTTGCAAGGGTTACGGTATCTCTTTGCGAGGGCTACGGTAACTCTTTGCGAGGGCTACGGTAACTCTTTGCGAGGGCTAAGGTAATTCTTTGCGAGGGCTACGGTAACTCTTTGTGAGGGCTGCGGTAACTCTTTGTGAGGGCTACGGTAATTCTTTGCGAGGACTACGGTAATTCTTTGCGAGGACTACGGTAATTCTTTGCGAGGGCTAAGGTAATTCTTTGCGAAGGCTAAGGTAACTCTTTGCGAGGGCTACGGTAACACTTTGCGAGGGCTACGGTAACTCTTTGCGAGAGCTACTGTAACTCTTTGCAAGGGTTACGGTATCTCTTTGCGAGGGCTACGGTAACTCTTTGCGAGGGCTACGGTAACTCTTTGCGAGGGCTACGGTAACTCTTTGCGAGGGCTACGGTGACTCTTTGCGAGAGCTACTGTAACTCTTTGCAAGGGTTACGGTATCTCTTTGCGAGGGCTACGGTAACTCTTTGCAAGGGTTACGGTATCTCTTTGCGAGGGCTACGGTAACTCTTTGCGAGGGCTACGGTAACTCTTTGCGAGGGCTAAGGTAATTCTTTGCGAGGGCTACGGTAACTCTTTGTGAGGGCTACGGTAATTCTTTGCGAGGACTACGGTAATTCTTTGCGAGGACTACGGTAATTCTTTGCGAGGGCTAAGGTAATTCTTTGCGAAGGCTAAGGTAACTCTTTGCGAGGGCTACGGTAACACTTTGCGAGGGCTACGGTAACTCTTTGCGAGAGCTACTGTAACTCTTTGCAAGGGTTACGGTATCTCTTTGCGAGGGCTACGGTAACTCTTTGCGAGGGCTACGGTAACTCTTTGCGAGGGCTACGGTAACTCTTTGCGAGGGCTACGGTGACTCTTTGCGAGAGCTACTGTAACTCTTTGCAAGGGTTACGGTATCTTTTTGCGAGGGCTACGGTGACTCTTTGCAAGGGCTACGATGACTCTTTGCGAGGGCTATAGTTACTCCTTGCGAGGGCTACGGTTGCTCTTTGTATGTTTTCTTTTGACAACCCTTAATATTAAGCTGACCTCGTAGTGGTCTTTATTTTGAGGCGAAAATGCAGAAATAGCTTCGACCACTCTGGGTGGAGGAAGAAAGCGTGACACGCTTTCTCCTTTTCTTATACTGACTAAAACCCACCTGTGTTCCTTCAGTTGCCCTTTACGTTCCAGGGTCGCGGTAACTTTTCGAACATTCCCGCAATGCTCTTGAAGTTTGAACTTCTGATAATAAGTTGTATATTGGTATTTGTTTCAGACAGCTGAGACGAACGTTGGAGATGATAGAAAGATACTGCGAGTTGGTATCAGAACATGAAGTATTGTATAAAGGTAGCGATGACATGTTACATTGGGCTCTCGAAGGCTTTTAGAAAAACAAAGATAGTATAGTAAAGTGGGGTTACGTTCGTCCTGAGGTATAACTTTGACCCGAACTCATTAACCAATAGAAACACAGTAAACACAGTTTCTCGTGTTCCTATCGGTTAATAAGCTTGTGAAAAAATTATAAACCAGGGCTATTCATGGTGAAATGGCGAAGGCGACTGTCAAAACCAACACCATAATTATGGCGGAAAATCCTTTCATGAGGAGTGGCTGGAAAGACTTCACGGCGTCCTCAGCTTCCGCATGACGCAGGTTCTCACCGAACATGGTCAGTTCGGGAAGTTTCTGCACCGGATTCGTACGGAAGTGTCTCCACTGTGTGGACCGCCCTGAGGACACGGTGGAGCATACGATAGAGGTGTGCCCCGCTTGGGCAGAACACCGCCGTGTCCTCATGGGGGCGATCGGCGGCAAAGATCTCTCGTGCCGAGCCTTGATACAGACCATGGTCTGAAGGGAGGAGGAGTGGCACTGGCAGGTAGTCGCTTCCTTCTGTGAAGCAGTAATGCTAGCAAAGGAAGAGGCCGCACTTGCGCACGCGAGGGAGCGGTCCTAACGCCCCAGCAGCCGGGATCTCGATCACGATTTCCGGCCACCGTAGGCGCGGGCTTGTGGACGACGAGCAATGGGTAGCTCGCCTTCCGACCATCCGGTAACCGTCCGGACTGAGCCCAAGTCGACGTCGGCACGTATTGTTCCACGCGCGCCTCAAGGAGATGTCAGCAAACCGAAGGGGCCCAGCAGGGTCGAAGCCTACTGGGGCCATGGGTGGTATGAAAGTGAAACCCGGGGCCCTGGGATGAAGGCAAAGAAGAAACAGGAGTGGGTTTTTAGTTAGTAAAAGTCTGACACGCCCTCTCGCTCCGCCCAAAAGCGAGAAATATCATTAGATGAATTTACAATCTAAAAAAAAATATCCCAGGGCCAACGTTACCTCACTTTATTCAGTACCTATTAGAATCATCTTTCATTATCTATTGCTCTCAAAACGGTGAAGGTAAACATTGCAAGGAACGTCGGAAATGTTCTCTGGAACCAAAAATTGGAATATAAAGATTGAAGAATATAAGGCTGATTAAGCTGGGTTTTGAATTATTATATCAATTAAAAATTGTAAAAAAAAAAATCTTGTTTCACTGTGCTTCATTAAAATATATCTAAATCTACACTAAATACTGGAAATATGAAGTAAAGGACATTTTTGCGTTTTGCGTAAAATACCCTTACATCAATCATAGTAAGGTACATTTTAGGTAAATGTACCTTACGTTATTTCATATTTCCAGTATCGTAATGTTCTATAGAGGTAAACTTTGTTTTTTTGATTTTTTAATTTATTTATTTTACTATTTATGTACACACAAAAACAGAAAAAGACAATACAAATAAAAAAAATATATATGTATATATATTAATAATAAAAATATACATTTTTTATTTGTAATAGAGGTAATCTCTGAAAGTTTTTGACCGACAGAAAGCTGCTTTATTTCGGAGTAACAGGTTATATTTTATGTACGCGGGCGAAGCTGCGGGCAAAAGCTAGTAAAAGTAAAGTAAAAGTTTATTGACCATAAGTTTAGGTACACCGGTAAAACATATTTACATAGTACATAATAATGCTATCACAAGTAAAGCAATGGTCCACATACTTGTTATATTATGAGAGTATTAGATAAATGTGTGTATCTTTTTCACTACTTCACGCTCTAACGCTTAAACGGATTTGGATGTCTTTTGGCACACGGGGAGACCATGTTCTAGAATGGAACATAGGATAGGTTCTCTTGGGATAATTTCCTATTTCCACACTGGCATTTATTTGTTGAATATTTCTATCTATAACCCAGAAAATCATGATAACTTATTTAATTCCTAACAGAATTAATAAGAGGAATTAACTCCATAATTAATTAATTACTTACCTTCTAATCCTCAAAGTATATTCCGTCTTCAATATTTTGTTACAAACAATTAGGTACTTAGCAAGTTTTCATTCATAAAATTAAATCTCTCTTGAAATTCATAAATTATTCTGTTGCCGAATGTACCTGGATTAACAATCGCTACATTCGGAATACAAGTCAACTTCGTACAAAGGTTAATTAATTTAATTATAGACCTGTACTCGACTGTAATGACTTGCCTATTGTGATTGAAGGACTTGGTACATAGATGTATTATAAATACCTAAATTCTAGGTAAATTGTTTTAATGAAATCCTATATAGTAGTCAAATACAAGCTCGCGGAAATTGAAAGAGTTACCACGTAACTGAAGAAACACTGGTGGGTTTTAGTCAGTAAAAATCTGACATTTCCTCTTCACCCAGAGCAGAAGATATTGGATGATTTACCACCTCAATAAAGAACCATCCTTTAAAGGTTCTTAGTACATCTGACTCTACGAATTATATAAACTTGTATTTTGTTGATTTTCTCATGAAAACATCCGGAAGATTTTATAGCTCGCGCCATTGGCCCATAATGGCCAAAACACGAAAAATCAGTTATAAAATATTTTACAAGTGACGTTGACTGTGACACATTTATTGACCTTGAAACAAAACCAAGGAGCCATTAGATAATAATTCCTGGTCTAACAAACTTTGTACTCACGAATAAATCCAATGAAGTTATTTTGTTCAATAAGTCACTCGTTGGTTACTCTACAAACGTACCTATAAGGACCATAATGGCATTCTTGCACTTGCATTGATAACGGTTCCGCTCCTAAGGACCAACCTAACTCTACGTTCATTCAACTTTGTAGTAGCGGCATCAATGAAAGGCTAATTTTACGCGGAAAAGTTGTTGATGTTAACGAAAATAGGAGTAAAGGTAGTCAATGAATCGTATGATAAGCTGAGGCGTGCGGGAGGGTGCATCACGCACGTGTTGCTAGATTAATTGAATACCTTCCGCGCGCAGATCCCCCCCGCACTCCGGGCGCTCGCCGAACAACTACCAAACAAACAAACAATCGCACAACTTGCACAACCACTGAGGGATGAACTATGCTCTCTGATCCTCCCTGTGCACTTGTGATTTTTTCAACGTTACTTTATTTTCATACGTTGTAGTAGCGCGGGTCGCAGGGCGCGGGAGGGGCCCGCGCGGCCGCGGGGCGGGGCGGGTCGCGCGGCCTCTCGCGTTTAGTACAGCGCTCAGCAGGAGTGTCGGACGCTCGGCTTCACAGTCGACGACTTTAGTATTCTTCGTTTATTTTCTTTTCTATTCGTTTATTTGTCACTCGGACCTCACCGCGGCACAAACATGGGATGTTTCACCGTAAATGAGTGAGTTACTGGTGTTACCGTGTTTACGAAATTTTTATTTTGACAGTGTCACGTTCACGTGCGGAATCAAATTATTACCGGTTCCGGAGTTTTTAAGTGTTTATTATACGTACACGGCCTTCGTTTGATGCAGGTAGAGCCGGCTAATCGTCAAATAGGTGCAACAGTGTCAGTTTCTGGTGGTACTAATAAAGAATTCTCGTGGGAATAACTTGTACAAGTGCTCCGATAGTGATTCGTGTGGAAGCGTTATCGGAAAAAAGTTCGCACGGATTTGTTCCAATAAGATTCTTCTGGGAAACTAGAGTGAAGTGCGTGTGCCGGTGAAGTGAAGCCGAAAGGAAGTGCTTACAACTTAAACATAACCTTACCTTGTATTCGAAAGACGCGCGTGTTGCACGGGCATGCGCAGTTCGGGTCATCGAAATTATTTATAAGTGCTTCATAATTTTATAAACAAACTGTGACAGTGTTGTAGTTTTGTCGTGGTGTGTCGCTAAACAGAAACGCACGACAGAGTGAATACCGGGGGTTCACCGTCACTAAGCCGGTTGACCGTTTCAAATCTTTTTTCGAATTTCAAAATCAAGGATAACGTTCACCTGTGGGATTTCGGTGTTTTACCTGCGCGCGCACAGAACTTCTTTACAAAGGTGAGTAGTTTTCACATACCTCCGCGAACTCGAACGCAACATCCCCAACTTTACTTTGCTGCAAAATATTAGTTTTTTAATTTGCTTTTGACTGAGTAGCAAATATACCTACCGCTTTTAACTTTAATTTATGCGTCTGACTGGTAGTTAACGAAACCAGTGCAGCACACACGTGCAGTCGGCGATTTATAAAAAGGTGTTTCATAAAAAACATCGTCTGGTTTCGGCGCGTCTCGCGGGCACTGTTGTGGTCCTTTGAGGCTGACTTTTATGAGTTTTTTTTTTTATTAAATTGTGCGTATGGTTAGTTTATTCATTAGATCAGCGATTGGCTGACGTCATCACAGGAGCATCCCGAGGTCTTTCATCTCACTCGCTCTTGAATAATAGAAGACTGGTTCGAAGAGCAGAACCAATTAAACGAAGTGACGATTGACGACTCTCCCGCACAAACTTTGCTTTCAATTTTTTATTCGACTTTTTTATTATTCAAATGTTTTGAAGAGAGGCAAACCTTGTATTATCTGTAGCTGTCCTTGAACAAGGTTTATTTCTTAGTGATTGTTTTAATTAAGCCTCTTTTAATGGAGGAGGTAAGTACACCTGCGTAGGCTTGATCTGTAGCGTGATGCGACAATCCATTTGTTACTAAGGACCGTAGACAACGATGAAATAAATAAATTTTTTGGTTGGTTTTTATATGCCTGACTATACCTACCTACTTACGTACACATTAGGCCACGCATGGCTGTACCTGTACATAATAATAAGGTACATATGAATAACTATACACAGATTCGTAAAGAGGTACCTATTTACTGACATACAAAGTTGAATGAACAGTCAAGGACAGGTAAGTATAAGATAGAATAATGTTTGTGCCTATCTATCTGTCTATACTTCGCTAGTTACCTGCGAATTATGTCTGCGGTGTTAAAAATAACACAGAGGTTCTTTAAAATTACTGAACAAATTGAAAATAAGTTTTATTAATTTGGTACTTAGCTGACCCGGCGAACTTCGCACCGCATAATAGTTAGGATAACGCCATCTGCTGGCATTACCAGAACAGCATAATTCATTTTAATTAGGGATGGCGTTGTATTCTGTTTTTTTTTTCCATTTTTTCTCACCGTTTAAACCTCTGGACTATCTTGAATATTACAGAACAAAATTAGCCAAATCTGTCCAGCCGTTCTCGAGTTTTAGCGAGACTAACGAACAGGTATTCATTTTTATATGTATAAAGATCTACTAAATAAAAGGAGAAACTGACTGATATGTCAACGCACAGCCGAAACTACTAAGACTAAGAGAGTGAAGTAGGCTAGCACTAAGAGAGAATTTTCCAAACTTCACCCCCTAAGGGGATGAAACGAGGTTCAAAGTTTGTATGGAGACAACTACTTTTAAGCGGGCGAAGCCGCTGGTAGAAGCTATATCTAATATATTTGACTAGTACTTATAAGAATTAAGATATAGGATTGACCTACTTATCAACACGATATTTTTTTATGGGAAATCAATAGAAATCTTTTCCTGCTCTGGGTGGAACGAGAGTGAGTGTTGACTTTTCCAGACCACTGCCACCCCTGTGTTCCTTCAGTTGACCCTTAAATTCCAAGGCTACAAATACTCTTTCGAACAATCCTGCAGCCCTAGCAGACACTTATCAATTCGATACAATGGTAATCCGTACACTAATCTACATGTACTTTGTCAGCAAATCGAAGGGGTTCAGCAGAGTCGAAGCCTACTAGGACTTTGGTTTAAGTGAAAATGAACCCCGGGCCCTGGAACGCAAGGCAAAGAAGGAACATACGACGTTTTAGTTAGTATAAGTTTGGAAAAAGAGCGAGAGAAGTCATTGGATGATTTCCCACCTTAAAAAAAACCTACATAGTTCTAATTTAATTGTACCTATCATCATCAAAAGAGAACATCAACCCCCCCTAGCCAAGTCACAACCGTTTCGTTTCGATTCTCTTTTCGTTGATCGCCTCGAGTCGGCCACGCCTCCTATTCCTTTGTTGGTGAACACAGATTCGTCGCAGAACTGATGGTCAATGGGGCCGTAAGATTCTAGAGTGCCTACCGACTACTGAAAGATGCAGTGTTGGTAAGCTTCCCACAAGGTGGACCGATGAACTGGTGCGGGTCGCGGTAATCCGATGGATGCGAGAAGCAAAGGAACGGTCGCTGTGGCGATACTTGGGTGTAGACTTATGTCCAACAGTGGACACGTAATATATATCTTTTTCACTGATATAAAGTGGCATTATATCAGTGGAAAAGATTGTCAAAATGACTGGGAATAATGTACGTGATGGACACGTGCTGACGACATATCACGTGGTCGATTGCATTATTATCCTACTAGCTTCTGCCAACGGCTTCGCCCGCGTGTAAGTCGGTTTCTCCATACAAAATTCAAACTTCCGTTTTACCCCCCTAGGGGTGGAGTTTTGTAAAATCCGTTCTTAGCGGATGTCTACCCCCTATAAGGAACTTACCTGCCAAATTTTAAATTTGTATGTTTTATAGTTTCTGAGATTTCGTGATTAATCATTGAGTTTTATTTCGCTTTTATATAATTAAATAGATATTGGACTATTTTTTTTTTGTTTTACTTTCGTACGACTTCCTGATTGAGTCTGTGTCAAGTTTAGAAAACGTTTAGTTTTTGATACGGCATACAGTCACTTTGTATTCCATTAGGATACGGGTGTCTTCTTGGAAAGCTTCGCTGAGGTAGTCCATACTACAATAAAATTTTCAGCTTCATTTTGCCAAGAAAAAAAACGGGTGCGGTTTCAATGATGTCACATAAATTATTGTTTAGACGCTTGAGATACAAAATTAAAACAATTTTACATTACAATAGTAACTAGAAACCAATTTGCAATTATTGTATCAGCCACTGAACTTGACTCATAACAATCCCGCCAAAAACTCCATATTTTATACTTATGACAATTCCAAAACATACTGTGTCTATGGTACCTATAGAGTTTCAAAGTGACTTGTCAACGATGACCTTGCCAATATTGTAGTTCAGAAACTTTTCAAGATTTATTTACGTAACCCCGTAAACACAGGTAAAAGAAAGTTACAAATCCTACACGTATTGTATTACAAGAAAACAATCGCAGTTTTATTTTTTATTTCTGCAAGTATTTTTGTTCTATGGTCCTAATGCCAAAAGCCAAATAAAAGGTATGTTCTGTGGTTAAGATAGATTTCATGCGAAACTTTGTGGTTTTTGGCGGAATTTCTTCGAGTGAAGTTAAATGGCTGTTTTAATTATTCGCAAATTGATTCTGGATATTGTGATGTAAAATTGGTATAGTTTTGTATCTCAAGTGTGCGCAACTGGACAATATGTGGAATCATTGAAACAGATCTCGGTAAAATGGAGCTGAGTATTTTATGTAATACAACTACTACTCTCTCTGACTACCTCAGTGAAATTTGCCGAGAAGGTTGACTGGATACAATTGCTGCCAAATACTACAAAAACATTAGAATGTATAGTATCCATTTTCTAATGTCAAACAAATGAACTATTCATACAAAGACATGGCTTAAAGGACTTAGTATCCAAGCCAAAAATATTATCAAAAAACAAATGCGAAACTTGGAACTGCAATTCTCACGTAGTCTGAGGTCATTTTTTTCTAGTAAGTTTTACACGGAACAACAGCCATCTTATATTCATCGTAACTTTGAAATAATAATATTGACCTACCTGGAATCTGATACAATCTTATATGACAACAAAAGACCACCATCTTGACAATATAATATGCCGACTATAATCGTTGCTGTCCTTTTTTTTTTCTCTTGTTAAAAGTCACTGGCAGCATGGAGAACTCGAAACCGAATCGAGTGCTAAGTTCAAATCGATGTTCGGTTGTATTTGGTGAGAAAAAACTTCGATAGACAAAAAAAGTCTCTTCGGTTGGTAGACGGACAACGTCATTGACGCGAAAAAGTTAAGGGGTGAACGTTTTAAAACTTAGATTTAGTTAAAAAGAGATTAGAATTGTCTTTTAAAAGTAGAAGGAAGACTTTTCTTCAAAGTTTACAAGTGTCGTAGTTGCTTTTGATAATTTATTTAAAAAAAGATGAAAATGATGATCGAGCCAGAACATGTTTAATATTAACTAAATCGTTTGATAAGGTAAAATTACATTTACTAAAACCATAATTCATTTTTATTTCCATTTTTTCGCTAGCCATTGTAAATATTCATTAGCTTTAGTTTTCAAGCAAAATGTAGAGACATGCGCACGCGCATTCTAGAACTTTGCGCAATATTTTGAATACAATGGATAAGTATGAGTCAATATTAACCAATATTTACTGTAACGTTGACATTTATAACCAATTAAGTTAGCACACTTATCACGTGAAGATTGGTATTATAGCTCACAAATCATACAATAAACGTATAACTTACAGATGCAAGAAAAACACGTTATTTCCTAACAAATTAGGCAATAAACTATCAGCAATATGTCAATTACGATATTTTACTTCACACATCATATGAAATAATCTTTACACTTTGCAATCATTGGGTTAAACGAACCTCTATACTCGTAAATATAACATCCAGCTAATATTTACCTAAGACATCTTCCCATATTTGCTCGTAGTCTGTTGCCAAATACACTCGAATATATTCTGTTGGTTTTCTTGCCAGTGTACACTGTACAGTTCAAGACAAAAGTCTTATCTTGGAAAAACAAATTAATTGAAAAACTTTTCTGATACGAACTTCAGATAGAATACAAAGTTTAGTAAGCATTTTTATGCTAATGTCAGATTTATTTTAGTAAAAATATTGTAATGTTGAATAATGTTACGTAAGTTTTAGAAGCTCGGAACCGGTTCTGACCGGTTTAAAGCAGTTTTTGTTAAGCCCCTTGTTTGTTGTTTACTTGGCTGTAATTACTTAAGCTATCCTAATCCACTGTCGTTGCAAGCTGGAAAGCAAACAACATACTAACCGTAATGCGGTTAGCTGGTTACGTGTGGTACGCTTGCCAATTTACTTGCCGACTATCAAAAGGAATTAGTGCGATCAAATATACATCTAGATAAAATCTGTTTAGAGTTATTTGGTATGTGTAAACAAAGACTAAGTTTTGTACTGTTATACAAACATTTCTTTGATTAGCCCCCAACACCCTTAGTCAATTATTTCGGCATGGAAACTACCTGCTGCCTGCGATTAAGTAATGCTAGCGAAGGAAGAGGCCGCGAGTGTGCGGGAACGAAGGTCTTCATGCTCCAGCTGCCGAAATTACGACCCAGACTACTAGCTACGCCAAACGCGGGCTTGCGGACGTCAAGCAATGGGTAGGTCGCCGTCCTGCCGTCCGGTACTTAACCGGACCGAACTCAGTCGTCAACAGCGCGTAGTGATCCACACGCTCCTCAAAGAAATGTCAGCCATTGTAGGGTCCCAGCAGGGCCGATGCCCGCTAGCTAGCACCACGGAGAATTTTTGAATAAGAAACCCGTGGGGGTAATTGAAGAACACAGATACCACATCTGTGTTCTTCAATTACCCCCACGGGTTTCTTTTTTTAGTCAGCAAATGTTTGACCCGCCTTCCCGCTCCACCACGAGCGCGAGGAGTCATTGGATGAATTCCACCATCAAAAAAAAAAATTGTGATAATTGTTATTGATTAATAATTGACCCGGCACACATAATTTGGAAATTAATGAATCCAATTAAGTTGTATTACCAAAATAAATTTGTTACTATTGATGAATTGATTAGTTTGAAGTTCAAAAATGCTTTGAGGAATATATTTGAACGTGAAATACCTACTAGTATAACTCTTGTTTACTTTCCCTGGTAGTATTTTTGCTGGTCGATTTACTCTCAACTGAAGTATTCCGGTAGTAGGTATCTTCCTAAGAATCTAAGGCATATTTCCAGCAGTATCGCAAAGAAGCCCTCCACTAAAATGATTTAGGTACGGCAAGTTTCTTGAATTTTTAAAGGTATTGCGACACCCCATCCGTTAGAGTGCGCGAAAATAATATTTTCATATGTTTCACATGTAGGTATTACATTTTTTTCCTTGCTCTATATTATTGAGACAATCTTGTAGGATGAAATTTTAAATATGGCTGAAACAATATCTCTGACATTTTCAAAGTATTTTTAAGTGGAGTTATGTAATGTATTTCTTATGTATTATTAATAGGGTAGGTACACGTGAGTGCTTCAGCGAGAAATTAAATAGGATGGGGCGAGGGGTCACAGTAAATTGCCACCATTGTGAATGTGGCTTGAATTCTACACAGCACTCACGCTTGGGCCTCTGAATGAATGGCGATTCCTAGTCGGCAAGATCGGGGCGAGACCTGTTTCTGCCATCAATATTGAAGGCTTTCTGCTGAGGACTAAACTAGAGGGAACTGTGAAGGTCAAGAAGGCTGTCGGGTGGGACTGAATGGTCCGATTGGATTACGAACGCCTTATGAAGGTTTCCAATTAAAAGACGAAGCAAGGTAAACATAATATGTAAATTACTAAGCAGGGCTACGGGAATGTTCGAAAGAGCTACCGTGGAACGTAATGGGCTAATGAAGGAACACAAGCCTGATATGCACAAAAAGCTATTTGAATATAGGCCACCTCAAAAGAAAAGTAGATTACTCAGCTGTTCTATAAAAAAAAAAACTAGTTATATCCAGCTAATACTACAGCTATATTAGGTAGAGATGTGTCTACACACGCTCATCGGTTGGCATTGACCAGCGATCAAATGATCAGTCTTAATTCAAATCCTTTCAATTGAATTACCTCTGCAACGGATTCCGATTACATTGTTGCGAACAAAACTAGATTTGGTCGATTGACACGTGCTATCTGCCATGCACTATAGTATTTGTTGACAGCCGGTATAATGTATACTGACATGGATATAATATATTATGCAGATCCTCGATCGATAATGTCTATCTTCAAAATCAAATGTCAGAACCAACCAAATCGAAACTTAGTGCATCATTTGGAATTTCCCCGTTTTTATTTTTGTACAATATTCTATATTAAACAACTAAAGCACTCAAATATTTTTCTAAAAACAGCTTGGAAAATTAGTTACTCGCATTTCAAATATTGGTATGTGAAAGATTTGGGATCGTGGTGGGAACAGCTCGCTATCTCTTTTATATGCACGTAATTGAATGGCGGTGACGTCACATTTCAGTTTGTGCATACTTTTTCTGTTATTTGACAGTTTCTCCTTCCACCAGATTTAAAAGGTTTTAAATTAATTTGAAGTAAATTAGTTCAAAATTATTTCCGTTTGCAATTTTGAATGTAGTAACTTTTTGAAATAAATAATTTAAAAAAATAAATCAACTACCCAAAGTTGGTATTGAAAGCCACTTTTGAGTTTAGGCCTTCTTTCCTCTTGGCCATGCATTTCTGGTCTATGCGAGGCTCATCCAGGCATAGGAGACTTAGGTCATCCCATCATCCGTTTGATGGTTTAGCAACCCTTCTGTTATGATCTCTCTGAATTATTGTTACGAATTAATTTTAATATTAATGAACCGGACCTAACTCATAGTAGGTACCATACTTATTTATTTATATTCCATTTCTAAGAACCATACTTCAATATCTAAAAACCACTTGCGAGATGAATCTCCTAACAACCTCTTAAGATTTAAATAAAAATAAAAAAGAAACGTAAGAGGTAAATTTCTTAGCAACAACAGCTTGAAATAACAATATTTTTTCCTCTTTATAGATGAAATCTGACCTTTACCACGCATCATAACCCTATATTAACATAACCAGTAATAAACCAGTCAATAGAGTCTTCCATTCCAGTACAGTATTCCAGTCTACGAGAGACGTGAACACTTCCAGTTGCTTGCTTAATCGTTAGCGTTACCTAATGCTTATTCAGTCAAGTATCTTTCAAGTAGTGAAGCCAGTAGGCTCTTGGGTGGTCAAACTGATGAAAGACCAATTTACAATCGTAATTATTTGAGTTTATCGTTTACTTTAATCGGTTTATTATGCGTTGTAGTAGTGGTGTAATAAAATGGCTATAATTAGAATGCGAGTAGTTCTTATGCATTTGTTGTAGTTCACAATGGATAGATCGCTTCAGTATGCTTGAATTGAAAAGGTTATTTTGTTTATTATCTGTGTTTCCTGATGGCTACAACCCGGGAATCGGATAATCGAAGTGGATAGGTTACTTCTAGGTAAGCGCGCTCCATCGTCGACCGCATCGTCGCTTTCCATCAGGTCAGATAGCGGTCCAGCTCGAAACAAAAAAAATAATAATATTCATGATGAGTAGATATTTGCTGTTTAAATCGACATTATACATTTGACTTACTTCCTTGTTGTTGATTTCTGTCGTCAAAGGTTACTTTCAGCTGACTGCAACCGTAATTATACACGAGTCATCGCGGATTGCGCAGCGCATCGTAGGGTTAACAATTATTATTACTCAACATCGAGCAACATCGCAATGAATGCCAGTTCTGCAGGCGAGGTCAGAAGTCAGCCGCGGGAGTCGAGTCAAGTTATTTATGTACAAACTTAAAACGTGTGCATTAGAGAGTGCATAACCAAAACAAATGTTATACCAAGTCCTCACGGCTCAAAGTTCAGAGGGTTATATTGCTTAAACTTCGCCTCAAGCACCCACTTTAAACGGAGCAAAAGTTTCTATTTTTATTAGCTGAAGATCTGGATAAAGCGATTTGAATATTCTTGATTTTTTAAGTAAGAAACTTTGAAAATTCCTGTGAGAAGTACTTCATTATGGCGAGGGCGCGTGCACGCTCGCGCGCTGTCAGATCTCGTTCAGTCGCGCGGCGCTGCACGTCGCGTTGTTGCGGGCTTCTTCTTAGCGGACACCATCAGAACCCTCAAGTAGTAAAATTTACACGTCTTCATACCTTGACCTTAACAAAACACCTTGGAAACAGACTCTCAAATGAGAGTCTGTTTCCAAATGTAACTTGGTCTTCGCTTCAAGTGTTTTATGAACTTTTTAATTAGGGAATTTGCTTCGTCAAATAAGTATTATTACTAAAAGACGGATCGTTGTTTTGTTATCTGTACCTGCCACAAAACTAAATAATTGTCTTTCGTCTCTTAGAGGACTTAGAACATGCATTCAAGCAAGTCTCACATCCCCTAGTATTAACGTATTTACCTGAACATCTTGGTAGGTATATTATATGATAGTCTGCCCTTATTGCTTCACTGCTGGGCAAGGGCTTCCTTGTAATCTAATCCCTCATGAAGCTGTCCAGTACGTCTCGCACTCTCGAGACTTTCTCGGCGGCGCTTTTTCTTCTCTGGCCAATTTTGCCTACCGATCATCTGACGTTCGACATAGGTAGGAACAATCCAATACTTACAATTTCAGTTGAAAAGTATGAAGATAAAATGAAATGAATAACGTAAGGTTGAACTATGACTATAACTTGAGCAAGGGACACCCTCTTTCGGCTATTTGTCACACGTGGGGGCCATTCTCATCCACATTTTTGGAACGTCTCCCGAACATAATTCTGACACTTGTTGAAACTAGAGACCGAGTGCTATAAAACAGAATATGTCTGCGTTAGCTGAATTGATGGCCGCTCCTCCAGAATCCGGATGAATTGATGGTCTAATACGAGAAAGTGTTGACTTCACAAAGGAACGCGATCTAACACCGATATACGAGCTTCTTAATGGTGATCTATGTGTAGTGGAATGAGTGTTACCGAAATATCCTGATGAAATTACGAATGTTTTTAGTTTTTATGTGTTAACAGAATGTTCGATGCGCCATCAACGGAATATTTTAAAATGATTTAAAATAGTTATTTAACGCCAACATCGAGCGTAATAAAAATAGTAGTTTCGATTGGGCTTAACAACCGGATCCGGGCGAGTCCCGCCATCCGATTCCTCGACAGCGGACCGACAGATTTATTTAGTGATGTCATCGATCTAAGTTCATCTTTAAACCGGTTTTGTAATTCTTAAACGTGCATTATGCAATAATTAACATTCGTCACACAATTGTTTTCTTTAAAATAACCAATAGAATTAATCAACCCGAAATGTCAAAATGTCAGAACATAAAAACTGACTGCAAAAAACTTCCACTGGTCGGTTCAAAAACCTGTTAGTTGGACAAAAAGATTTTTTTTTGGTGTGAAGTCGCGGTGGCGCGTGCACCGCAGGTAGTTTTACCCCCATGTTAGAACCACAGAGTTCTTATTGAATAGTTCCTTATTAGTTATTAATCGAATAAGGACGAAACAGAACGAAGCGTTCACTAGAAACAAATCGAATCGAAATAGACAATGAATAAGTAAATACGGCCACCGATTGGATCCGAATAATCTATCCAGTTATTATACTGATACTGTTGGCTTACTGAAACTTGGATAGATAAGCTCAGTTTAAGTACTTAGTCGCTTTAAAACTCTGCCGATGTATAAGTGCCTACTTGATGTTCGATTTCGGTTGGGGCCAAATTCATGAATAAACTAACTAGTCCACTTGCGTTCTCGTTTAACTGCTTGAGCTTTTTTGTATTAGAGCAATGTAAAATCATTTCAGAAAATATTCCTGTAATATAGGTACTATCCTATTGTAGGGCGCGATTTAGAGGAAAAAAAGTACAAGATAGATTTGGGAGCCTTGAGAGACCACATTCATATGTATTTACAAACCTTATTTTGTTAGGACTAACGTCTATGTTTGCATTTTACCTTCGGACGCTTATTGAAAATGTGATTTATTTCTTTTGGGACACGTCTACGGATGAATGGATATTGTCCCTCAACAACTTTTGCATAACTTATTTAAATGCCTTTTGATTTTACGGAACGCATCATGTGAGAAGAATGTAAAAAAAAACCCGAAAGCTTTTAAAAACTCACGCAATCACGTATCAGAATATTATGGTATTAATAGCATAGTCGGCCTTATAATGTTCCCACTGTTGGGACTCAGGCCTCCTCTCTAGGAGAGGGAATGGGCTGTAATCCACCACGCGGGCCCAATGCGGGTTGATGAATGTCACATGTCGGTGATGTTTTCCTTCACCGTTTTGAGAGCAATGGTGATGAAATAAATTATACAAAGTAATGCGTCTGGCTACGTTTGAACCCGCATCCTACAACTCGTAAGTCGGGGCCGTTACTACTCGGCCACCACTGCTCTTATGCTATTATATGCTACTAATACCGGTACTCAATATACCTGTAGCTACGTAAAGCTATACAGTTTATTTATGAAACGATAGGTACTTAGCAGCCTTCGCTTGTCAGCGACAGCAGTAATTAATTACGGTTCGGCCTCCCCCGCGGTGGCGCTACCCGATTGGAGTTAACTAAGCGTAGTTAGCTCAGCTCCTAGTGTTTTGACATTCGATGATACCCAACTATAGCCACCGTAGAACAGTCACGCCAAATCTTCCATTACCAAACCGAACTGACTCGAACTCTCGGCGCTTCAATCTTAATACCAACTTTATTTGAACGTTCCAAAGCCATTAAACTGTTCCTACAAAATGTTCTTCACATTTTGCATTATATTTCGGCGGCTGATAATACTTGTGCACTATAAAAGAGATGTCTTTTGTACAAGGCGACGATGAAGTTGGAAAAGTGTGCAACTGAATTCTGTAGCCTCGGGTAGAAACGCGCCTCAAGCGAATCGTACGTAATGCGCCCGATAATATATTCAGATCGCATTTATTCGTAGAGCATAGGCACTGAAACAAGGTTTTGTTAGTGCAAGAGACACAATCCCCGTGGGCTAGACTTTTTGAATCGCTTTTGTAGTAACTCCAGCGTGAATATGAGAAATCTTTACGCGAAATATAGATATTGAGACGGTCGGGAAATCCGATATGCATTTGAAATAACTTCATCCGCATGACAATACAATGGTAGGTATGTCTGTACCTTGCCAGGGCTACGAGATTGTTTACAGTCACTGCGACTCTGGAAAGCCACGGGATATTGAAGAAACGAGAGTGGGAGAAGTTTTTTGATTAGTTCCGAGCTTAAAAAAGTATTTCTCCTCTATATGCATAAGTATGTTGTCTGGTACATTGACGGCAGTTTTATTTAGAACGTTGACGGCAGAGAAAGACAGTAACATGAATAAAGGCCATGCTTCCTACCCGCCGTAATCTTTAATAGTCTGGAAATCGGGTTATTGCTGGGATCGTACGGAATATTATGGCGCTATGCTTTTAGCCATACTCCACGCATATTGAACGGGCTCTTAAGCCCGTATTCACATTATACATTGCGAGTCGGCCATAAATCCCGATGCACATTAGAATTTTGCTGGACCAATGCGCTACTGAAAGAACTACTTACTCCAGTATTCCGTGCAAGAATTGTTAACGTAAGTAAAGCTTTTAAATATAGTAGGTTTTTACAGTGTCGGGCGTTTCAAGAGACTACGTTACGTTACAACACCCTTACGTTGTTGAAACTTCAACGGTCCGGACTAAGCGTTACGCTTCGTCGTTTATACCGCGTACATCGAAGGACTGGAACCATTTGCCTGCTGCGGTCTTCCCGTCCAACTATAATTTAGGTGTCTTCAAGGCTAGAGTGAATAGGCTCTTAATAAACTAATGCGCCTGACCATCAATGATTGCATCTCCGCTTACCATCAGGTGGGATCGCAGTCAAGCACTGGTTTATATCAATTAAAAAAAAAAAAGACTAGAGTTCCTGTTAAAATATTTATGTGTAACTTGCATGACCTTATAAATTATATTATTGAAGACCATTTCATTATCAGTCATTTCCTATTCGTCGGAGTTCTTCGCTCATACTTTATTTATTGTTCATAATCCCAAAATCATGAATTTACTTGGAGTATATTTTATTACCTACTTTATCTCTATATTTGGGGTGATATCAAAGTTTTACGTCACCGTATTTTCTTGAAACGGTACGGAAGGCAGTTCGGTCGGATGAACAGTTTTTTTCGCAGAATCTTTAATATACCTACCTAAGTTCGAACAATACCTACTTGTTGTTGGTGATCTTAAAACAGGAATCTGATTTTGCTATTAACTTACTCGTGCGAACCGACCATAGATTTAAAACACGACTATGTATAATGTATTAGTCATAGAAGTATTTTGAAACGGATATTGGTGCAGAAGCCAGAACGCATACGTCACTATTGCTAATTGATTAATATTTACAATTGCATGTGTACTGTGGTACTAGGCTAGCATAGGAAGCTGGTACCTATATAGAATGCACAAACCGCGTCCATCAATAATACGCTGGCTTTTCGATAATGGATGGTGTTACCGCGAAACCCCCTCCCCCACCCTTCAAGGCCCTCAAACCTTGCCGTTTTCGATTTTTGTAAAAGGACACAAATATTTGAATGGCCCGCGGCTGTTTGAGAAGAATGTTTGTGTATGTGATTTGTGGGGATAACACCTACAACGAGCGTGTGGAAGGCTTGGCTTGTTTATTTAAAAGACAGTAACGCACTTCCGAGTAGTTCACAGAACCAGAAGAAGACACTAATTTTCGCACCTGTGGGAAAGGGTTCTCGTGTCGGTTAAAGATCGGATGGGCAATAGTCATGAAGGTGGAAAGTATCTTGAGCCAAGTTGAGAACTCTATGATCAGCGATATATGAAGAAGTCAGTTCTTCATTTTGGTGAGCTTGGTCCAGTAGTGTCGATTACTCAGTAAAACCAGATTTGTAACTTCTAACCTACCCATACCCTAAGATGAATGGCCACGTCAATGGCGATATCGCTACCGCTATTTCAAATTCTGAACTTTGCTTTGGCGTAGTGCAATGAATGTGTGGTGTTAGTAGGCTGCACTGAACGGTCATAATAGTTTGAAACTAGCCGAGTAT
Organism: Mythimna vitellina; assembly: GCA_949316375.1. Lineage (NCBI taxonomy): Eukaryota > Metazoa > Arthropoda > Insecta > Lepidoptera > Noctuidae > Mythimna > Mythimna vitellina. The sequence goes on from OX438688.1 coordinate 9,501,288, forward strand.
AAAACTTTTAATTCAAACTTGTCACAGCTGCGCTTGCGTAGTCGCAATAGCTGTTCATTAAAGCTGAAAGACCCTCCTCCATGGCAATAAAATCATTCCAGAACTAAACAAACATAATCCTGAAGCAATGAGCCAGGAAATGAATCTCACCATGTACCTACCACATCACAAACACACTGTAAACATCATTTCAAGCACAGTAATCCATTCCCTGTGTTCTATTATTACTTGATCCGTCGGATGTGGATGACGCCTAAGCTTTGTTTGACGTCATGACTGGGCATGAAGCGTAACGTCAGTATACTCTTGGCTAACTAAACAATAAAATAATGGCCTATAAATTTAACAATTGGCATTGATGGCGCTATAACTTATGTCGCGGATTTGTCCCTGAGGAGCGGACGCGACAAACAGTCGCTTGCTTGATTAAAGATCTGCTTCACTGCTTTTTAGTGTGGATAGACGTTTTATGGTCCCCTGGTACTTGAGGAACCGATCGCCTACTGCCAGGCAAACATGATGGATAAATGCTATATGGGTAAACTTGGCGAACGAAGTTACCGACGGTCCTGGACAGTCTACTCTCTTTCTACAAATTTTCGTAAATCAAAACGAAGTTTCGTTGGTTAAAAAATAAAATCTTTTTATTTCAGACGTATTTGGTCCATACTATTGTCAGTTACATTTTCATTCTAGTACTGCATATTGTCATTATATTATTAATTAAAATCAATTTAATTTAATTATTATGTCTTCATTACGTTGTATAAAAATTAAAATAATAATTTAAGTATTTGTCGCTCTCTAGGGCTCTAGTCACGCGCACTTGAGTTTGAACCCAGTGTCCCAGAAGGGTGCTGTCCAACTTATGGTTCAGTACGTTCAGGATGGTGTTAACGCTCCCACTCGTACGGAACATCAGCGATGCGATGCGACGCCGCAGCGTAGTGTGAAAGCTGTATGTGTGCGCGTGCGCAAACATCGCAGACGCACAGTAGCATAGGGGCGCGTTATTATATTGTAATCGGAGAGCGTTGATGATCCGCTGCGTGTAGTTGACCCAAAGATTCCAGGTGTACAAAGTTTGGCAGAATGTTTTAGACAGAGTGATCTTTACCTCTGAACTACACCTCACAAATCTGCGCGCCATTACCCTCCTTCCCTTTTTATATCCCTATCATCTTTTAAATCCTCGGTGACCACATGGCCGAGGTATTTAAATTCACTCACTCTTCGACGAGCGACTGCATTTAGCAACACAGGTGCCAGATCCCCTAGTTCAGGTGAGAAGTGGCCAAACGCGAACCTAACAATAATAATTAAAAAAAAATTTACGACCCCTGGCTTGAAATACCATGAGCTCACTTTTATGCTCATTGTTTAGAAGACCGTGTTCTTTCGCATACTCCTCACACACGCTTGTCAGCTTTCTGAAGGCGGCCACTGATGACTTGAGCAAGACCATATCATTTGCGTAGCTAATACTGTTGATACAGAGACCATCAATCGAGCATCCCACTCCGATGTTGCTCATCTCAACCGTACAAGTTGAAGAGTGAAGGAGATGTTAACCACCCCTGTCTCACTCCACACTCCAACCTGTACTGATCAAAAAGTTCACCAAGTCATTTGACATGGTTAGTTTGGTGATCATACCAATATTTCAATATTATTAGCTAACCCGGCACATCTGTACACTTCAATTTACGCCAGAGAATATCATACCTAACCAGGTCAATAGCCTTGAAGAGATCAAGAAAGGCTGCATACACAGGCGTGCTCCTGTCTGTGTAATACCTGAAAATAATAGTAATTAGTCTAATTAGTCCTAATTAGTTTATTTGGTTTTCGGACACGCACAGATTAAAAAGTTCTGTTTCATAAATAATTTTCGTGATCGAATAGAACGAACAATATTGTGTGGGTTTCAAAAATGTCATTTAAAATAAATTACGGTTTTTAATGTAACTTATAAGTAATGAATAATTTTGATTTATTTTAAAATTTTGCATTTAATAAGTGGATTATTAAATATTTCTTGTGATATTCATGCGTAGAATATAAATGTAATTCAAAAAAAGATATTCTAAGACCTTAGACCTTTTTTTTTGTTATGGCAATTGAGCAGGTTGCGAACCCTTAGTTCGTCAAAAGCAATCGATAACATGTCAATCCGTATTGTCAACTTAAGATTTTTTGGTTGAATTTTTTTAAAGTTTATTCTTTGGAGTTTCGTTTCCCAATTAATGTGTCAATACATCATGTTGCCAAGTGCGTTTTTACATACGGTACTTTGTGATCGTGATATACGTTCTGTAAGAAAGTTTCAAATTGTCCTGTCGATGTTTCAGTCAGTCTACATTTTCGCCCTCCATAAGTTTTGTTTTGGTTTTAGTATTATCATAAAATATACAATATAATATTTGTTTTAAGTCTTAGTTGTGTTCAAATTTTGTTTTCAACAATAACAATTGGTTTTATTACCAAATAGTATTTTTATGTTTATGCTGTCTGGACCTCTCCAAGGTTTTTGACCTAATTTTTTACGACTGGCTATAGAGGAAATTATCACATATCACCAACCTTTCAAGCGATTTCGTTGCTATGCCCAAGTATTGATATTATAACCAATGCAACTATGTAAAGTGGGCGAGTGTCCTTTGGGATGCATACTGGTTGGAATGCGGGGTGAGGCAGGGGGACTCAGCTCACCCAAACTTTTCAACCTGTATGTAAACCAGCTGATCTGTGAGCTCAACAATGCCAATATCGGGTGCTCCATTGATGGGCACTGGATTAATAATATCAGCTATGCGAATGATATGGTATTGTTGAGCCCATCGATCAGCGCACTTAGGAAGCTTCTCCGCATCTGTGAGGACTATGCGGTGTCCCATGGCCTCAGGTATAATGCAACCAAAAGCGAACCTTTGTTTTTTAAAGCGGGTAACAAATGTTACGACTTAGTCCCACCGGTCACCTTGGGGCGGTCCGTTTTCCAGAGTCTCGCAGTTCAAGTACCTGGGGCATTGGGTCACCGATAGTCTGTCCGACGATGTGGATATAGAGAGGGAACGCAGAGCGCTAGCAGTTTGTTGTAACATGCTGGCCCGTAGGTTTGCACGTTGTACAAAAGAGCTTAAAATCACACTCTTCAGGACGTACTGCCAATCTTTATACACGTGCGCCCTATGGGTCGGCTATACAAAGAGCTCGTATAGTGCTCTGCGAGTCCAATATAATAACGCTTTTAGGGTTATGTTGGGATTGCCGCGCTTTTGCAGTGCGTCGGAGATGTTCGCGGAATCAGGGGTACCTGATTTTTACGCTGTCTTGCGAACACGAATAGCATCCCTGATGCGGCGGGTGTGCGATAGTTCCAACACCCTGGTAGCTATTGTGGCTGAGGATAGACAGCCCTATAATGGTGCACTGGATGACGACTCATCGTGCGACATTTAAGTATATTAAATAGGTTTGTCGTTTGTTTATGTGTAATATGCTTCTGTAAATGCAATATGTGTGTATAAATGTGATTCGTTTCTGTATGTGTAATTTGTTTTTGTATGTGCAATGTTTTATGGACTCTGATTGTCCGAAATAAAAATGTATTATTATTATTAAAAACTACATGAGACAGTATCCTGAACACACCACTAGGAGGAGGCTTGTGACCAGCAGTGAACGTGTTTCGGCTGAAATGGTGATGATGAATGTGAAGGTGTCGACGTTAGAAGAAGTGCGATGTTTAAAGAGATCTTTGCAGACTTTACTAAACCTTGCTAATACGTTTTGTATCTACAACTTCTTCATAAAAATCTTTATAGATACGATTCAAGAGAGCAAGGCCCTAATATACCAAAGGCCTCTTAAATGCCTATATTAGTGTCTGTAAGTTACTCACCGGAGTAAAAACCGGCGATGCATAAAAACCAACCGGCAAAAGTTAATAAACGTAGAACCATAACAATATTAAAAGAACGTGGCTACTCGAAATATTACCTTGTATGTTTCCCTCTACCGTAGCCAGAATTTATTACGACTCAAGCACTAACAAGATGTGTGCAATCGATAAAACTCAAACACAAGTACTTGTAACAATTGTAATCGTAAATGAGCATTCGTAGATTTCTAATCCAAGAACTGTGTTCTACAATATTTTCTCCAGTAGTGTTATCAGCGTGAAAAATCGAGCTACAGTACATTGACTGGTTTTTCTATTAATTCGAGAATTTAATCCCAAGAAAAAAGCCATTGTATGTAATTCAAATTTGGAATCAGAATCGATTCAAAATCGATTTCGTTTATCGAATACGGATTTAAAAGCCATTTCACGTACACGACTATGATTAGTAAATGGATTTGGTAATACGGTTTTATCTTCGGGTAGGGGTAGGTCGAATGGATCTGATTGTTTATTAAGTCTTGGGTGTGTTTATATAGGATCGGTAGATTGTTAAGGAGGTTATCTCTCTAATTAGCAAGCTCTTAAACATAATCCTTCCCTACTTGCTATAATAAGATCAATATTTGCTCACCGCTGTCTGTAATAGGATTTACTTCTGTAAGAGCATTACTCGTAGAGAGACATTGTGATTTAAACGAATAGAAATATACTTTCATATAGTTACCCACATGTTTTTGTTCTTTTATAGAATTGTTGGGCGCCATTAAGATTAGAGATCAAAACAAAAAAAAAAAACTACCGTGCAAAATTGAATTTTATTTATTTATTAAAACTTTATGCACTAGTAAGAAACACCGTACAAATGCGGATTTAATGCCTTAGGCATTTTCTACCAGTCTACCTTAATTTTAATAGGGGCAACTTTCCAAACGCCAAGATAATCACATCAATGGCCAACATATTCGTTTACAGTTAATTTTTCGCCCCATTTTTCTGGAAGTTGCCAACTTTGTAGAGTATTAATTTGTTAGGGAGTCATTAAAAGCGTTCGTTAATAATGAGGGTGTAAATGTAATGCGGTGGAAGTTATAATTGGCGAATAAGTAGCGATCACAAGTTTACGCCCCGCACCAGAGCTTGACGTAAATTAGTTAGGAACTACTAAACTGGATACTTCGATGGCACATGTCTAGTTACGTTAATAGTATAGTCGGCTCATCGAATGAATCTTTCATTCTCCGGTTTTTTTTTCCTGGTTGGGAAATCATCTTATGACAAATCGCGCTCTTGGGCGGGAGATAGTGTCAGACTTTTACTGACTAAAAACCCACTTCTGTTCCTTCGTTGCCTTCGTCCCAGGGTTCGCTTTCACACTACCCTGCCCCAGTAGATTTTCCGGTTTGAGAAAAACTTCGACGGAAATTGTTTAGAAATACCTACTAACAGATCTAAGTTTGTAACACACAGCGTATCTAATAAAAATGTCACCAACGTACCAACGTATGCTAACCAACACAATTTAATGGTACATTTGATATTATAAACATGATTCATGAAAGACAAAATGTTTCTGGTCATTTGCTTTTACTCTTAAATTATTTCCGTTCGATCTATTTTAGTTAGTTCACTCACAAAAGTAGAAGATGGCGGTATTATTTATTATTTATCTTGACTTTCTTTTGTTTTCGTTCCTGCGGCGACAGATATTTGTGCTCACAAACGTCCTACATTCACAACATTTCTCTCCAATTCCACCGAAATACTCTTTCACGTCTCTTCTAAATTAACATGTACCCTGTAATGCAGGCAGAGTGCTTTCCTACATAAAATGTTAATTTAAAAATCGTCTGAACACACTATACGAATCTTGATGTACTAATGGCTATACTGTTTCGTAACAAGACGTTTTCGTAAACGTAGGGGACCGAGTGTGTGAATCGTGAAGCGTATCGGTTAATGGCTCTAAATGACCGACCCACGTGACGGATCGCGACTGTGACCTTCACTTACCGCCTCAAGATTTTTCAATACCTAAATATAGAACGTGATTAGTATTATAACTATTGAGTCTTGAGACCTCACCAGCGTTCTCTATGATAAATGATATTTATTTTGTAAGTAGGTTTAAAAAACACTTTTACACGTCAATTTTTTTTTTTCGTCATTTTAATATAGATGAGGCCGGTGTTTCCTAGCTGACTACCCTGAGAAGAAACACCGAAACAAACTCAGGGGTCATTCTCTTTTAAAGTCCATGCAGTTAATATGTAATGGTCTAATGACATGAGAACAATGCAGATTTGTCTGAGATGGTCTTTTGAAGAAAGAACCATACAGATTTGAGTGGACCTGTCCAGTCAGTGCAAGCATTTGTCAGTATTCGTAAAGTATTCTCTAAACGTACGCATTAAATTTGTTCTTCGATTTGCATTATTCTTATTTAAAATAATTCACATTCGGCCGCAGCCATCATCGCTGCCATTGGTAACAACGGCGACGTTTTTTATGTGTTACAATATTTTTCATGTCAGTCTTTACATCAAAAGAGCGAATGTAACGCCCTAAAAATAGAATTAATTTTGTACGAGGAATCAAATATCATTCAGTTATAAGCAGTGGCAGCCGCAAGAATATAGTTAGAGAAAAAAAATTTGGACGTCTCCCAAAAATCGATTACATTTACTTCACCGTTAACAGGAAATGATCATATATCCATGCATTCGGTAGTTACTGCTAGTAGTTTATTCTTGATATCCGAAATACATTTTCATTTTTATGTAAACGTTAATGTTTATTGCAAGAGAAACCACACCGCGAACTGTAAAATTTGATGCCAATTTACGTTTCTGTCTCTGATCTCTTATCAATTTTAGCTCTCGACTTATCAGGTATCAGCTTGAGGCGCTCCGAATTATTTATCTATTTGGGATCTGTCAATATGTCGGTGATATGACAAATTTATCAGGATGTCGGTAATCATGATATATGTGCCCCTCTTGAAAGATCAATACCTAAAAATAAGGTCTCAAGTTCTCAGCGGCTTCCTCCCAATTAGAGAGATCTTTGATGCGAGCAAATCTCCCGTGACTCCGATCACTTTCCATTTAAAACTGGTTTTCCTGTCTATGATTTGAAAACGAGAAGCGTCCCGTCGGGATTCGAATAACTCTTTTCTGTGAACGCAAGAAGAAATTGGCAAACAATGTTATCGAAAATATAAAACTCAGAGAAGACGAACAGCTGTGACATTTGGTTATGATTTATACTGATAAACATGTGTACAGAGTCCTTCTTTTTAATACAGTGTTAGCGAAGAGAATGTGTGTATGGATTGTGAATCATAAACAATGGTTAGCCTTGTTAATGAATCTGAATGCGGGCGAGCAGCGCAGCGGCAGTGGTCGTGAGACCGGCACGATTCATCGCTGCACGATGCCTTGCTTGGTGCGATATTAAATTTTCTACTTAAACAAGCATTTCTACAACACAGCTACTTTAAATACCACTCCACAGATTCTGTCGCAATTACTTCAATGTCGAACACACAATGGTTTAGGAATTTATTACAGTAATAAAGATTAAAAGACGTTCCTAATGTTCTTATTCACACGATTGTGGAAGATATGTAATGAATTGGGCCAATACGCCAATTAATAAGTAACGCTATTTCTGTTGCTTTCGTAGTCCACCAATTTACATGCTTTGAAATTGCATTTGACAATGGTTTATTGTCAGGGCATTGGGTAAGAATGGCTGTGATAATAAATAACAGATGATGCGATGGTCGGTCAGCTATGTAAAACACTCGGGTGATATCACCCGTCGTGTTTGCTCTGACGACATTGTGAGAGGCCATGGTTACTGGGTTACATTTTGCAAAGGTAATCAGGTACATTATTTAACGGCTTTACAAGTCGCATTCCTACTTAATGTAATAGCAGTAATACTCTAAATCGTAGCGATCAGACTGGTTCGGATATCTCCGTCTACAAGTGTTCATTGAACTTTGAATAAGCGAATAATTCAATTAGGAGACTTAATATAATACGATTATGATAGTTAGTCAAAATATCTGTGTGTGAGAATGTATCGTTTGTATTAAACCTGTATCATGTGTCACTTGAACACAATTGATGAGAATGAGTGTAGAAGTATGTATAATGAAATCCCCAAAAGTCCGCACAAAATCGCCATCCTATTTAAGCAATGCTCTGCCCAACTTTAGCCGGAATTCGTCCCAGGAATGTTTCGGAAAATTCCCTGAACAGGAGCCGCCGTCACTCCCATCGGGAAATAAGACGTTAAATCCTGGTTACGAACACCTATTGAGCCTTTCTCACTTTGTTAATGAATACAAATTGTCCAATAAATTGCTGTTACAAGTGAACCGCTACTACATTTTAAACGGAAGATGCTCACACATATTTTCTCACATTCTCCTAACGAAATTTAACACAACACCCTGCCAAAAGGAATACCTATAAGTTACTATAATTGGCTTAACTTACTAATTACTGCCGCCCTTGTACATGTGACTTAAACCAACATACAGTGTATTAAAATTAAAGTCGGTGTTAAAAACCTGAGTATCTTAGATTCCTAATTAACTTGGCCTTGGGACGAATACAAATGCAAAACCCATTTGGAGAATTCAGGGTCGAATATTTTCAAGCCACTAATCGTCGCATCGTTGGACACAACGGCTGTTGCTAATAAATACATGTTTTATTCCGATTTTGTCACGTAGACTCAAATTCATAATGACGTAGTGAGTAAATGTTTGAAAAGTAACATTGATAACGTTGTGTGAATGGCTATTCATGTTGGAAATTGTTTTGTTTGACTTGCTGTAGGTACGGGGGCTAGACAAAGCATGATTTTGTATGGAACTATGAGCGTGTACGTATAAAAACGTTATTGTAGCGTGTAGCGGTGTGGTGACACCCTAGGGACGTTTTACATATTCCTGTAACAGAGCCACTAGCTCTGATGTGTTCACTGTATTGTGTCCGTTCCACAGCGGGACTTTGTTCTGACATTAATTTAAATTAACCCTATAACGTTAGCAGTAAGAGTCATTTTTCCATCACGCGTGGAGTAATGCATTCATTCATATTTGAATTTAAACCACGCTTACGTTAATTGCACTAACAAATGATGTTACGAACTATTCTAGCCTGTATGGTAAAACACTGGTAGTGAATTAAGGAGGTCGCGTCTCCGGAGGATTAATACGTATTAGTTATGCAGGAACTTGATCTTATTACTTATTTAATTAAGTTGGGGTGCTTGGCGAACAAATCGATAAATGAACGTGTGAGATATCTACATATTCGATTTATTTCTCATCTAAATCCACATTTGACATTCGGTATATCTGTGTTTAAGCTCCACACGATAAAGTTTAAATCAATTTATTTAATGTTCTTGTTTGTTCGGTAAAATTAATTTAGCCCAATTTCTATTTTAATCAATGCGGAAGTAGACGAATGAGATTGAAAAGTTATGAGTTTGATTGATAAATGATCCTCATTGAATAAGCATCCCGGAATACCTTTTGAATTTTGGCTATCAGAGGGACAACCTCAATTTGATTCAATCTATATTACGTCTAAACTAAGCGTTCTATTTTTTAGAAGAAAAAAATCAATGTAATTGTCGCTACGCTTTTGCCAAGGCTAAAATTATAGGAACAGACTTCCCCCTTCATCGATAAGCATCAAAATTGTGCATGACTAGTGACAGGTGCCTGCACCACAATAAACCGTTCCTGTCTGCTGATTGCCTTGTGAGGGGGAGATTTAATCATTGGACGCTAAACAGGAGCGATGAGATGATATACTGATAAAACAAAGATTAATTTCTAGTTGATTTGAGAGTCATCGTATTAAGGACGGTGGGTTGGTACTTACCAGGAGATCATTGGATCTAGGACGTAAGTTACACGCTTAATTACGCATTAGTTCATTCCATTCACTTCACAATCAGTCGATTTCTAAATATTTTGACATGCAGATTGATTAGGATGGACACCTGACTTATTTGATGCGTAGGTATCGTGTTAGGTTGTGAATAAAATTAGCACTTACTGAGGGAACTCAGCTTGAAGCTTGTATAAACCAGCTTCATTGTTTTTAGACACCGAGCACTGACTTTCTTTTGACTCGGAAAATGAACAGAAAGTAATTTTTCGCACTACTGTTTGACCAAATCACTCAAACGCAATATTAAGACTAAAACCCTAATGGCTTTAGACCCAAAAACTTAATAACAGTATCCTATTGGGGCCTTAAATCTCGATACGGAATCGCTCAAATTGATTTAAGCCTCTTTTGATTACGTTTCTCCATTATGGTGTGGTGTTATGTCAACCGCACGGTGGTTATATTGTTGTTCGTCGATATGGGACAGGACACAGAGTACATAGACGTCTTGGTGGTCACTTCTAGAGATAGCATTTTCAAAACTTCCCATACAAAACAAGCACGTCAGTTTTCAACTTTTCGAGTCGATAGTTAACCCTTGTGTTTGTAGATTGAACCCAGTTTGTAACCACGTCTATAGCAGCATTAGTTGCATTTATTTTTTAACTTTTATTATTGTCTTCTTTTATTTTTTTATTTTAAGTTAAGCATTTATAGATGTCCTGTGCGAGTCTCAAATATTTTTTTCTTTCTGTTTTCTTTCATTCATTAATTCCGCGATAGTGCAGGTGTATGGCTAGGGGAAACGAAGTGGGTCATGATTTGGCAGTAAGTTGTCGTTTACCCATAGATATTGATGGACGTTTTTTGTGATGGGTAATCATCAAATAACTTCTCCTGCTCTGGGTAGAGCGAGACGGAGTGTCAGGCTTTTACTGACAACCCTTTTTTTTTGTTGCCTGGGTGGAAAATCCTCATGGATGTCCTTCGCCTGGCGCAAGCGAAGAGGTCTGTCAGACTCTTACTGACTAAAAACCACCCCGGTGTTCCCTCCCACACTTGGACCGGGGATCGTGGGAGTTGATACGCCATCTATGATCCCCGGTTTACTGACAACCCAATCCAACCGAATTCGTTCAGTTCCCCTTTGCGTTCTAGGGCCACAGTAACTCACTGAAATTAATAAGACTTAATTAATCTGTCAAGACTTTTGTCAACTTCGCTGGGGTCGGCTTCTAGATATACCTGAATACCAGAATTTTACATTGAGTTCTTTCTCCGGACTTGGAAACACTGTAATCCTTAGCAAAATTTATTGTTAGAATTTCGGGGTTTTAGTTCTGATTATGTTTATGACAGTCAAAATTTGTGCTCATGTTTACAAGCCGTCTAGTCTTGGTGATTCCGAGCTCTATCGGACGAGGCTACGGGAGACAAGACTCGGATGCGAGCGGTGTGTGATGACTGAATCGATACAACGTCACTTTGAATGCTTTACCGTATGATATTTCATGGTAGATAGGACGTTTTAACTTGAGTCGATAGTTAGGTACCGGTGAATGCGGCCTATGTATTCGCAAGATAGGGAACAATTATCTTAGTTGCTGGAAAGCTGTACGAGAATTGATATTATATCACACAAATATTATAACTCTACTATATTGACTGGCCTGTTGGTGTTAGTGGCTCTGACTGCTATGCCAGAGGTTGTGGGTTCGATTCCCACCCAGGACAAATGTTTTTGTGTTGAGCACGATCATTTGTTCTGTGTCTGGGTGTAATTTATCTATAATATGTACACATGGCCTGTCAGGGAACTTGGTTTTTGTATTTTTGTTACGAATTGTGCGTCTATTCAAGCAGAATAAACATTTTTTCTTTTTCGTTTTTTTAGTACTTTTGACACAAGCTCAGTTTAGCTTGGGACTAGACGGCGTCGTTGTGTGATAGTTGTGGAATATTATATTATATATAAAAGTGACAGTTTGTGAGCTTGTTACTCCTTTACGCTAAAATTGCTGAAGGGACTTGAATGAAATTCAGTTCATTGGTGGACCTTGTCCTGGAATAGTACATAGGATACTTTTTGTCCCGTGAGTATGCTCCTTTGAGACCATTTTCCATCTACTTTATTTATTTATTTACATATAACTTTCACCCTGTAGAAAGATAGTTGTGCTAACAAAATAAAAATGTATACAGTTTTTGGATTTTTTTCTGTGCTGGTAGGCTTTTCTGATACCTATACATAAAAACCACTACCAGCCAATGCTGGGGGGTTGTTGGCAACTGAAGGAACACAGGTGGGTTTTAGCCAGTAAAAAATCTTGATACTCACTCTCTCCTCCCAGAGCGGGAGATATTATTTGATGTTTTCTCATTTTTCGTTTTCCATGCAATGGTTTTGCCCAATCTACGATCACTTCAATTTATATCACTGCAGGTTTTCTAAAAGGAATGTACAGTGTCGACGTTCTTTTGATTGAATGAAAAGCGACTAGGCGTTACTCTAGCAATGTTTATTGAAAGATACAAGTCGATTATAGTTATAGCATAATCAGCCTTTCTATGTTCCCACTGTTGGGACTCAGGCCTCCTCTCTCCAGGAGAGGGAATGGGCCGTAATCCACCACGCAGGCCCAGTGCGGGTTGATGAAAGTCACATGTCTTCGAATTTTTGGTTCTAGGACATGCCGGTTTCCTCACGATGTTTTCCTTCACCGTTTTGAGAGCAGTGGTGATGAAATAAATTACACAAAGTAATGCGCCTGGCTGGGTTTGCACCCGCGACCTACAACTCGTAAGTCAGAGCCGTTACCATTCGGCCACCACTGCTCTATTATTGATTATAGTTAATCGAGGAGAATTAGCTAGTAGCATTAAGTGAAACTAATACACATAGCGGTTGAACGTGTCGAAATTCAGTGAGGCCCGTGGATAACAAACTATTGTTCTTTGAAACAATTCAAATCGTGAAATTAATTTAAATGCATGCATTTTATTGTAACACTGTTTGTATAAGAAGTACTGTGTATTGCATGTAAGTACTGAATCGTGGTTGAAGCGCACGCGCATACCCGTTGAACAAACTGAAACCATTATAATAAATTTCTGTAGACTTTAGAACTGATCGTTTGACCGTTGACTGTCATGTATTTGGTCATTAAAACGTGAATTTCTTGTAAATAGGTAATTAGTGAATTTGCATTAGACATACCTAATATGTTTTCAAATACCAATAAGAACAACAGACAGAGAGCTCGAGTGAAAAGACACTATCTTTCCATTTTGTCACAGTTGTATGCTGTATGTAAAATTATTTAGTATGTATTATTGTGATATTTATTTTACAATTATGTATGTACTGTATGTATATTTACTTTTTCATTTTATTTCAAAGTAAACTGTTTTCTTGGACTCATTTTCCTTCAACTATAGCAATATTTTTTTTTTACCATTTTCTTTTCACAGATACAATAAGCATCACTTTTGTACCTATTACTCGGTCCTTATTTTTGTCTTAATTTTATATGTACTAAAAATAAATAAATAAAATAACAACAGTTTTTTTACCTACCAAAATCACGTCGTTCTACTAACCCAATTCGGCTATGCAACAATAATTTAATCACAATGTCTCGCCTAAAACAATTACACAATGTTAGTCCATATCCACCCTAATTGTAGTGACGGAAACGAATATCAAATGTACTTGAGTGACGCTCCCTAGGGTGGCCCCGATTGGGGTCTCGGGGACCCTCGAGATGGCAATCAAAGGGAATGACCCCTAGCAGCCACCGCAAGCAGCAAATGTCCTTCAATTATTTTCTTTACCTTTACTCCGTACGATATTTCTTCTCTACTTACTCCTCAGATGCTCGAATAGGATTTGTGTAGTGTGTTAGTTCTTTCTTTTTGTTCGGCTCTCATTTCGTTTTTTGTCGGGGATTTTCGGCGAACTTGTTTGAGTGTGTTTAAAAGTTGCTGTTGTTTTTGCAATAATGTACGTTCTCATGTACCAATCTACACTAATGTTATAAAGAAGAATTTGTATTTTTATTTTTTATGAATAAACACAAAAATTACTGGACCGACCTTTCGAATACCGCAATTAGAGACACAATAAAAAGACAATGAGAGAGCGAACACCGGCGTTCGCTTGGGGTTTAATAAATAAAAAGAAATTTTTCACTGGTAGAATATTACTTTATCAGTGAGTAACAAAGGCACAGAAACATAAATAAAATATCGTACTTTGGGTACAAGTTGCGCACACAACATTTTTCTAACTACCCTACAATAAAACTACTATTTTTCAAATTCTTCACAAAATCTTTCGTTTGATAATAAAATATTACTCTCACATTGGGAAACTCTTTTCCAAAGCTATTACTGGGAAGCGTGCTGATGGGTTGGCAACCTGTCACAAACTCACAACACAATGATTTATTGACTTTTAACTCCGCATTGTTATGTCAAACAAACGGCTTGAAGAAGTGATTGGCACTCACTGTGGCCTCAAGAAATTGTCGTAAAACTTAAAATGTAATAACTATCTTATCTACCTTACCTTACGTGCCAGTATTTCTAGACTGGTGTATCTTATGTTACATGAAATGTATGTATGTATGATGTATGCCCGAGGGGCATGCGGCAGGCCAACGCCGCCGTATGATCGATCCTATCATCAACTTAGTTAACTTGTATCTTCAGACTTTTATTTACTCATGTCTATTCTAGGCCCGTATGTTGCGAAAGTATTTTCGTCTCTAGAGGTCCTTGGTGTTTCATTTGAGGATTAACTTGCTGCTTGAACCTCAATCTTGTTAGGTTTGTTTTTTGGCTGGCTGGCAGGTTGCAATGCTGTGGCGGAGGTGCCGACGACAACATCGTTTCCTAATCGAATTGTAATTCGAGCGTTGGATTATTAGCATTTATGATATTAAACGACCGACCAGATATTATTCGTCGAACTAAAAGTTCGTCTTTGTTGTGTCCTAGCCTTTGACATAATTATGTGTATGAAAGACTTCCAATTGTCACAACTATTTTTTTTCATGTGAAGACTTAATTTATTTGGTACGGCCAGCCTTAAAAGCAGAGCTTTTTTTGCATTTTAAATGCAGCAGAATTTACAGTTAGTTTCTACAACTGGTGAAAAAGCAAAAACTGCTGACAAATCGTCTTTTAGTTAGAATCTACAGTCTTCTAAATATAGACACCAGGTTCGCTGATTTAAAACATTACAGTTTTGTGCTCTTGTTTTTGGATACTCTTCTATGCCATCATCTTCTATGACGTGAGGCTTCAGACATGGTGGTATTCTCTCAGCACAAATGCCTGTCAAAAACTCAAAAATGCCTAGCACTTGACAATCCAATATTGACAAGCGCTACCAAAATGTCATGTGGTCAAACTTTTGGACTATCGTAAAATATCACTGTTTCAATATCCTCTTCAATGCAACCAGCTTCAAACATCCACATCTCTGCTGATATTTCGAAACATTTCCCAACATGATCTTCACCTTATATCCAAAGCTATTTGCGGTAATTAACGGTCGATGTCAAGTAGTGCTACCGACTGCGATACGTAGGTAGTTACTACTCGTAGTACGTACGGTCTGGCAAGGATCCATGAGTAAGCGAGGCGTCGGGCCAGCCGGCGCGTCAGCCTGTGCGAACGTGTTACAGCTTTCAGATTGATATTGCATACATCGGTTTACATACTTATTGTCTTAACTTGATCGTAATCTCTGTTCAGGAGGTAGTTGTTACTTTAAGATTTTGCCCAAAATTGGCATCATATGACACTTTGTGTTTCTGTAATTATCTTGTAGTGTTACGGGAATCCGATGGATGCGAAAGGCATAGGACCGGTCGTTGAAAATGATGATGATAAAGATGAAATATCTTGTAATAGAATTGTTGAAGGTCCGCACAGGACTAAGCGTGGAAACCAGACTCCGAAAAATAGAATAGAATATCTTGTAGTAGGAAGACTGGGATCCCAGAAAACCTATCATAGAAAATGCTCGCTCAAGCATCTGTTAATGTTTGCATTCCATAAAATGCACAGGCGTATAGAGCTGGTAGTGCTACTATTATTAGTATCCTTGTGCAATATCTTTCAACAAGCATACGGTGCCTTGATCCTGGTCATGGATCCTTTGCTTACTTCAGTAATGATAAGACGAGCGAATAGAAAGAAGAAAGAGAATCCTTTGCCTATAATAAGATAAATGGGCAATTACGTCATGCTTCGTTCCACCACGAGATTCTTGATGATCTAGTTTCCACAACAGCAATGAACACGAAGATAAAACTGCAGTTAAAAACAAAGCAGACTTCGTAATCATCTCGTCTAGGCTTATAGTTAATTTTCCTGCGATCTAAGACAACGATGATGATTTCATATCCATAGATAATACACTGTGCTTGTGTGGCTTGACTTGTTTGGACAGCAAACATCTAATGGCATATTAATTAGTTCCTAGAGTAAATGGAAGGATAATACGGACTTCATAGGTGGTGACTTGAAAAGCGCGCAGATATTTTGTTCTAGTATCTAGACGAGTATTATTTTCTCAAAATTAATGAGCGCAGACCCTTTATAGACACCTAGAAGAGGGTAATATAAAACAGATATACCTATATCATGTTTTATTGCTATCTTACACCGAATAGGACATAAAATATGAAAGCATTCCAAAGGTTACGGCAAAGTGACTTCTTGAAAGACGTCTTTAAAATGGAAGAGATATTTGGGCCACAATCTAAATTGCGTACATACTCATTATATTTTAACAGCATACAAAAGCGATAACAATGATTGGATTCAGGGGAGCAGAAACCATAAAATTGAAATCAATTTTGCTGTAATGGTTATAGGTACATAAAACACGTATTGCTGGTCACTGAAAGAATTCTTTTATCTGTATTATGTCTCGTGGTCGCTTTTATTAACTACTTTTTCCTGTTCACATGATGTTTAAAGATAATTATAGTCAGTTTGTATCTTCGAGTTATTCTATGATGAATGAATAGAATGTTTATATGTTTTCTTGGGTATTTCCCACCCAATTTTCAAATGCCACTCTCAGACAACCCTGAAAGTGTGTTCCAAAGTGATACAAGTTTAACAAATAAAGTTACTTAACTTCTTCGCGATCAATTTACGAGTTCTTATGACAGTGTAAGATTTCAATACACCGAACATATTTATCGTCTGCCTTGCCATATGATCGCGATTTGGGATTTGTAAAAATGCTACTCTTGCAGATGAATTTCGACTTATTCGGTACAGACGTAGGGGTGAAAATCATTTGGAGCGCCCGAGAAAATACCCGCTTATTTCTACGACTTCACTTCTTTTTGATATTCACCCTTACACCGAGGGCGAAAGGTGCTTTATCTTTTATCAGGGTATAATATATTCAGTTCACAAAATGAATTGCGAGTGTTAGTAACTCGGAGTGAGCCTGCGAACATATTCGTGGGGATCTGTTGCGTCGTTCGTTCCCTTTATTGGTTACATGCTTGGTCGAGAACGAATCTTATTCCTAATTGTATTTAGGTTCTATTTCACTTGACAATGATTGTGGGGATTTTCTTAAAGGCATTTTCCGATCGTTTTATATGTAACTTATTTGTTGATGGCGGTGGGTGTCTTGTAGAGATATTAACTTGCTCCGGACCATGTTTCACACCGAGCTAATGAGTGTACTAACAATACGAATTCGTGGAAGCTTTGCGACTCGAATTATGTTAAGATATCTCACGCAAACAATCCAAAAATATGATATATTACTTTTGTAACATACGTTATGTTTTTGGGTTGTTTCGTTTCCTGTAATTACTTTTATTTGAATTATAAGTTTCAAAACAAACTTTTTTACCTTTCATGTTATTGTACAAGTTTCATAACATGAGCGTTGTTATGTGAATTTGAGATTTCCGTAACTTCATCCGACTGTTATGTGTCTACTTTCAGTTTCGCGATCATGGTTCCGTCCATCTATCCACTCCAAGGGTCTTACCATGACGAGGTAAAATGTCAGGCATGCGAGCTCCAAATTAATTCATGATTTTATTGACTACTTTGACATTGAATTTCATTTAAAACTATGCTGTTGACATTATTGTATTTTTTTTAATTGGAATAATTGTAAATTTAAATTTAGAATTTATAAAAAAAATTGTGACGGTAATTCATAATTTTACTAACTAATTTAAGTATATAATGACTACTTTGAAATTGAATTATATCTGAATCTGATATTGAAATGTAATTATAAAATTTTGATGATCACGGTTTATGTACAAATTCATTTAAAAAAAAAAAAAATTACCCCACGATATGCGGCTGGACATGTCAGAACTTATATTCATTCATATCATGTACACCATGTTTAAACAAATAATTTTTTACTTACTTATCCCTTTAACAGTTCAGTTTAAGTCTTAAAATGGACCGCGTTAAGAGCTCGTGGTAGAGCCTCAGGTAGGTCAATAGGTCGTCACAAAAAAAAAACAAACAAAAAAAATAATTACGAAACTTTTTAATGGCTTACTTGATGTCAACTTCATTCTCGTCCAAACTTTCTTCGCTTCCTATGTCCCTCATTTTGTTTTGCTCGCAATTTTTTCATTCCATTATGTCTTTTAAAGTTTTTCGAACGGAGACAACTAACCTACATAAGGTTGGTTTTCATTCTACAGTTTACTCACCGATTCTTTTGTTACTGAGTTCATCGTCATTATTTTTCTTTGTCTCACTCCTTCATTATTTCCGGTGGACACAAAAGTTTATTGTTGAGCGCTTTAAGTACTAACCCATTTCTTGTTATAGAGTGCTGATCTTTTCTCGAAGTTGTACTTAAATTACTGTTTAAAACGACTAGCCTTGAAGACTTGCAATGCTCCGACCAAACCAAACAAAAATTCAAAGGAATCCAATGGCCGTTAAAACCTGTTTAACATTTTCATTGAAAGCGAAATAAAACACGAAGATGACGGTATTGAAATTTATGGTTTTCAGTCGATTGTTTAAATTTTCACAAGCATGAAATCCGAGCCGTTTAATAGCCACTTATTCTACGTTCAGTGAAGAACACTGTTGAGACTTGATCTCGAACTCGAGCCATACCGAATATTTTCCTGCAAAATTTTTCACTATTTATTTTTAAATCGTTAATGCCTTCAGGTGCTGGGCGAGGTTCATTTTAAAGTATATTAAATACTTTCTCCACGTGATCTGAATTATGGTTTATAGGTTTAGTATTAAGGTTCATTTTGCTGTGTGGTTTGGTTGGAATGTAGGTTGCAATGCGAGATAGAGGCTGTAGCCTCACCACGGTCGGTGTCGTGCAATTAACGTTTTTCAGGACGAACGCTTCAGGGTATTGTGACGTTGCTCTCCACGTGGATAAGATGGCTGAAAAGTACTAAAACCCCTGGTACTTAAAAGACATCTTTAAGTGTCGGATTTTTCCCCGGATGACGACTCACTTGGTTGGGTTTCATTATTCCTATATTTTTAGTATTATGAGGTTATTGACTTGGATATTTTGTACATTTATGTTTGTATGATATATGATGTTAACTTGGTTAAATAAAACCACATAACTTTTTTCCTAAACTAAGAGTTGAAGCGTTCTTAATAATATCTTGAACTTTTTATATCTAGTTGCAAAAATAATTTTCCTTAACGTTGCAAAACCGAATACTAGGTAAAGGTACACACAATCTCGGCTCGCTTTTGCAAGTGTCGCGGTAGACAAATGAGCAATTTGCCGTCTCATCACAGTCGCAAAATGGCGTCTCAGGCCCCTTACGAAATAACTCGTGCCTTTCAAACCACACAAGAAATCTTGACGAGCGAAGAGTTTAAAACTTTAAAAATATTTTATATAACCGAACCAACTAACGAGGGACAATATTGAATCGTAATTCGTATGAAGAATTATTCCAACAAGGTAATATCTCCTATTTTGTTCTGGCGCTGGTTTTCTTGCGGTTATAACCAAGTGCTTCGGCTACCTCGAAATTAATCGGCGTCTAGAGGATTGCGGACCCCAATTTCCCTGCTCTTCGATACCTTACCAGTGAAATATGGTTGGGATGGGAACAGAACTACTGAATATTTCTTTCGTAAAATTAATTTATGAAAGCCGCTAAAGTGTTTGAG
Organism: Mythimna vitellina; assembly: GCA_949316375.1. Taxonomy (NCBI): domain Eukaryota; kingdom Metazoa; phylum Arthropoda; class Insecta; order Lepidoptera; family Noctuidae; genus Mythimna; species Mythimna vitellina. The sequence goes on from OX438688.1 coordinate 9,521,307, forward strand.
AGGCTTCTGTATTCGTTTCGTTTGGACTTGTGCGGCGCGTGTGGAAATTTAATTGTCGTTCTTGGTATTGGTCTCCTATCGTTGTTATTCAAGAGGCGTATGTCTGGCGGGTGGTGACGTAAGAGCTAAGTATTTATTGGTATAGACCGATGACCTCCCGACAATTTGACTAGCAAAGTTAACAAATCTAAGCTTCAATGCCACATTAAGATGTTTCCTTTTACTTTGTTTCTTAATAAGTATTTTCTTTGTAAGTTATCTGCTAGCCAGTGGCCTTGATTAGCTAGCCTCTGTGTCACGAGTAACTTTTTACACGCGATGATAATGCTTCCTAATGCACCCATTATTATTTCGTATTACAAAAGAAAATTACTTTGCGATTTATACTGGCATCATTGTCTGTCGTAACAAACACACCCAACGTCTTTATTATTTGTTTCCCAGCATGATAAATGCCATAAGCTCAAGTTATGACCTCTTGTCAGGTTTCATAAGGGACCAGTATTGTTTCCCTGAATCAGGATTTGAGGGAGGTAGTGGAATCTCCGCTAGGAACATGCAGATGTCAGCCATTTGTTATTCAAATTCGTACAGACGTCTCGACTCAAACGCACCCTGACATCGCGATGAATATGTAAAAACGATTATGGAAAACTTTTGAGTAACACTTAAACAGCGTTGTATGATTTTTTGTTGGTGCGTATGAGTCACTGTCAAAAGACTCAACGACACGGCTTTTAGATTGGTACCCAGATATCGATAGATAGTTTCACGCGACGGAACCGCCTTCCTTTCTAGATCTGTGATAGTAATTCTAATGGTACCGATGACTGTTTGAGCTCAGGTGCACACTTGTCCTCGTTTCCAGTCACTAACTGTCATTGCTCATAAGTAAAGATTTTCATAGCGTCCCACTGCACCAGATCCGCACAAGAACAGTCCATTCTCCATCGGTTTTTATCGTGTGCCATTGACGATACAACAGTAATTATTACTGCTGTTCACAGCTCTCATCTAAATGCTTAATGCTTGTACGAACAATTTACTTTTAATTAAAGCAAAGCAGATCTTTCCAAGTTCATTGTTGTCGCAAGCAGGGCACTGTTGTGATCTCATTTTATTTGTTCGCTCGACCCTCCGATGGACGGGAGTGAATTGACAAAGATTCCGCTACGCTTTTTAAATGTAAATAAATTTTATTTTCCTCAGTGAACACCCTACTTTTGTATCTATGTATACGTATTTATAAGCCATAGTGCCTTTAAAATATTTTCGCTGTCATGCGATTCAGATTTTCGTCTTTGTTGGGATGCCTTATCCTTTAGACAGTCTGTAATATATAAGCTGGCAGGATGCAATTCCTTCTCCACTTTTTCTCTAAATTTTTTATTCAATCCGACGTTGTTCAAATAATTTATTAGTCATACCTATCTGTTTCGCTCGTTTCATTGATTTTCGATTACGGCGTGTGCACAACAATTGTTTAATATGATCGTGGCTTCTAAATAAATTGTTCGTACATTTTTTTAGTTTGGGGGGCGGTGGACGCCGATGTTAATGGAAAACAATCGTGTTTTATTGTACTCGTAAGGTTTGATGGGCATATAAAAGTGCTCACCTTAAGGGAAGGGTCCGTGCCTTCACGATAATGTTTGCGGGATTCCGTACTTAAGATCCCCTTTTAGGTAAGTCGCAAAAAATCAACTCTCCTTTATTCATTCGATATTGCGGCGATCTTCTTCACTACGGGCATTATTTCGATTTATAGTGGCCTGTCTTTGAAATATTACTAAAACTACAAGATGGAACCTAAAAACATTTTTATTTTCATTTCTGGTCATTCAGATGTTTGCTTCTAAAATATTTCATTATTTTTGTCGATGTTCTATGAAATAACACAAATTTTATTCGTTGAGTTCAGATTAAGTCTAATAATAAAATTAACACGTAGTAAAATTCAAAGATTATTAAAAGCGTTTCACGAAACTGTTCACTGTGTTACCTGCACTACTTAATAGTTTCGGAGCTGTCTCACAATTTGTGAATTTTAAGCGAACTCCGTTGAAAATTCATTTGTTCGCGCTCTCTACGATACCCTTCTATCGCAACGTAAAATAACGTTTAACGCTATTTGTATCTTCGTTAATATTCTACGGATTTTGTTAAACGGTTTTAATCATATTTTATAAAGCTTTATAACATTTTTTACGTGCAGTATAATTTTATAATCGTTGGTATTAATTCTATAAGTAATATTGCTCCTGTCATCTTTCTGTATTTTATCTTTTAATTATTATGATTGCTAGAAATTACTAGCAGGCCATTAAAGTTCTCAGATGTAGTAGTATCGTTAAAGTTGTACATTAAAACGGTATTCCTTATTGCAAGACATTCTTACGACATTCCAATTTCAAACTTGTGAAAATCATCTGACATTTCATAAACGTCATAAGCATAGACAATTTATAACCATAGACATTACAAGTTTAATCGTCGACACTCGAGTGCATCCAAGCTTTTGAATATGAAAAAGCTAAAAAAAAGTTTATCCATATTTATTACTCCGGTCTCGGTATCCAAAGTTAGAGAAAGTTTACGGGTCAAGGACCTTTCTCAAAACATTCCAGTAAAGTTGGTGTGGTTTCCTACGACATTTCCGACGAACCGACGACCACTGCATATAAAATGTATTTTACACAGGAAAGTGTGAAATATTACTTTGTGAAAAGGATGCAAAATTGACACCTGTCTAAGAGGCATTTTTGAAGAATCTTAACAGTTTACTTGTGTGGTTACGCAGATACCAGTATTATTAGCGTTATGTGAATTTATTGTGTACACAGAACAGACGTTTAAAGTTCAACTAAATCAAAGAATATGACGTTACGTGATACTTAAACGATTCAAAAAATAGATTGCCATTTCCTTTTCAATGTTCTGTAGCTTTGCTTCCGGTGCTCCTTAGGTCTCACACTCTCTCTACAATAATGCGTTTAGGATTGTGGTGGGATTGCCTCGGTTCTGAAGCGTTTCAGGCATGTTCGCGGAGGAGCTCACCGTCTGTTTTCACGCGACTATGCGCAGGCGGAGCATCGCTCTTGTGTGCAGATTACGGGCCAGCTCCAACACAGTCCTGGCGATGATTACTGACAGACTGGACTGCGTCTTCATGCTGCACTGCTTCAGCAGGCACGTTTAGTTAATCTAATAATTAATTCTCAAAGCAGGCGTTATTAATGTCTTTGCAGTATTTATTTAGTATGTATTGTAATTTTAGAATTTTATTGTATTAGTATTATTATTTTGTCTTATGATATTATATTTTGTGTAAAATTTGTGAAACTTCTATGGGCTTAGGTCCCAGGGGCTGGGGCGTATCAAGTCCGTCCCCTTACGCGTGTGGCCGCCTTCTTCGCTAGCATTACTGCTTCGCAGAAGGACGCACGCGCCTGCCATTCCTACTCGCTTCATGGCCTGTATCAGGACCCGGCGCGGCTACTGAAGTTGGCGTTACGAACTATTGCGGATACTCGAAAAAATACGCATTCACCGTATGATTCTTGTAAAGAATTTTGGCGTAGCCATATGTTCAAAGTTCGGCGCGTTGAAGATATTTTAGCCATCATCATCATATTAGGCGAAATATTTCCCACGTTGGACATAGGCCTTCCCAAATATGTCGCCATAATGACCGGTTCTGTGCGTCTGGCTTCCATCGAATTCACGCCTCACCAGGTCATAGGTCCACCTTGTGGGAGGCCTTCCAACGCTGCGTCTTCCGGTACGTGGTCGCCATTCTAGAACCTTTCGTCCCCATTGACAATCTGTTTTGCGAGCAATGTGCCCTGCCCACTGCCACTTAAGTTGGGCGATTCTTTGGGCTGTCTGTAACCTTGGTTCTCCTGGCTGTTGTATTTTAGCCATACTACACTTTTAAAGCTTCTACGCTGTGCAGCATCGCTTGCACAAGTTCTATCTTTATACCTCCTCAATAGTAAAGAATAATAATAAAGTTAGCAAACACGTAAATATTACGAAATCAAGCTTGACCGTTGGGTAAGAGCCCATTTATTATTTTATATCTTGTCACCGTATTTTGACCTTCGTTCGTTTATTGTTTTTTACTTGATACGTGTAAATTAGTTATTTCGACAAACAATAAAAGGTAATTTTTGAGCTAGCGGAATAACTTCATATATTGCTTGATATTAATTATATACCTGCCTTCAAATGTCAAGAAAAACACGTCTTTAACATTATACAATTTGTTAATGTAATAAATTATTAGGTATTGAAATTTTGTTTTTGTTTGGTTTTGAGGTCACCGATCAAAAAGTATAGAGCAATGGACTCAGACAGAACAATGGTGAATTACCAATTTAATTCTTCCATTCGACTCTCGCAGTCGCTTTCTCAGTAGTCACCTCCTTTCTAGAAATAACATCGTTCACACTATTGATACATGGCTGATATAGCTACGCGTCATGTCCGTGAACTGGCGCTGTCAGTTGTGACTGACTATTTCTTAGTTGCCAGTAACTTGTTTTAATTTCTATATTTAGAATTTGTTTTTTTTTCACGTTATTTACATTGTATTCACATTATAGTAGCGACAAGAAACATATTGTAACCGAGATATTTATAATAATAACATGTTTGAAGATTGACCATGGAATTTCTTGCTCATTTCTCCATGAAGATCTACGCTTTGAAATATGCAATTAGCATCATTTTTCTGACTGACTGACTCCTTGACATTATAAAAGTGCCTGTTAATGGTTTGAAATAAATGCTTTGAATCTTGAAGTGTTTTTTAGGGTGACTCCCTTACTGGACTCGAGCCGACCTTACTCGAGCGAGCGTGACGTGACTTTGCGGGTCTAAAGAAGTTTCCACTTCAAAATCAAGTGTCCAAACTTAAATATGGCCAGCATGGTCCAATGTAAAAAGCAGCCAAAAACAACTGGCCTGCAGATTTCCAGTCACCGTAGGCGTGCGCTTACAGATGATGAGCAATAGGTACCTCGCCGTCCGGCCGACGGTAACTGTCCGGACCGAGCCCGAGTCGTCGACGACGCGTAGTGGTTCACGCGCTCCTCAAAGAGTCAAAACCGTAGGGGCCCAGCAGGGCCAAAACCTACTGTCGCCATCGAATGAATTCCGAATGGGAAACCCGGGATCCTGGAACGCGATGCAAAAGGAACAGACATGTGTTTTTAGTCAGTAAAAGTCTGACACCCGCTCCGCCTTAGACCAGAAGAAGTCATTGGGTGATTTACCAGCTTAAAAAATGGCCAGTGACAAACATTGTTACCGTAGTAATATGTTATCTGTAGATGTACACACTCGGGAGATACAGATTAAAAAACACGCCACGGTTCACTAACTTTTTAAATAAATCTCAGGACACGGACAAGGGTCCGACCAATTCGTTGTTTCTCGAATGTTTATTTCCGCTGGTTTCATTATTGTTACGAATTTAAATGAGTCAAAACTTTTTTCTAGCATATTACAATTTTAAAAATTTAACCGAACTTGAAAGTATGAACCAAAAACTGAACTGAATATACTTTAAGTCGGGGTTCCTATAATAGTTTTGTCTCTTCGTTATTTAAAACCGACTTCCGAAATTGAAAGTTATTTTGCTCTTTTCAGTGTTTTTTTTTACATTGAAGTGGGTCGTTTTTTTTTTTTTTGTAAAATGTTTTTTATTTTACACTTTTTAGTTATGGTACCACCACTAAAAAGTAACCCTCAGCCAAACTAAAATACCTTATAGCCAGAGTGCAACTCATGACAATTCTAATAATCCCAAACACGGTTAGAGAAATGAATGTATTAATTTAGTACAGAGTTCCGGTGCCTAACTTCAGGCTCACTTCGTCAGATCAGTTCGATATATTCACCCTCTTCTTTCAGTCATAGACTACACGTACAAAGCAATTTTACTTGTTACGAAGGTTCTGCTGTTATCCTATGAGGAGTTCTATTCCATATCTTTAAAGTTCATGATCAGATCATAACAATATTTATACGGGACTAACTCACAAGCATAAACTTTCAAATAAAAAAAAAAATACCGACAAATTGGTGAACATACATAAAAAAAAAATACTTTCCGCGGAACATAGAACCTCCTCCTTTTTGAAGTCGTTTAAAAATACCGTTCAGGCGAAAATAATTTTTCATTTAGCGTATTTTTTTTTCTGTAATTGACAATCTTCCTTACTTTGTGTGTGAACTTGTTTTTAGCCAAAAATCTCTTTTTTGTCGCTGGACCTTTCTTCTGCTTTTCAAAGCATCCTTACACAAATTATATTATCAATATGAAAAGGCTTTTTATCTCTAAGCAGGTCATCGACCCCTATTATATCGGATAATTAACTTCTTGGAACGCTTTGGACGAAATTCCATTTAAAACATTACAAGTTGCGATTTTCCCTCTCGAAATCGGAAGATCGCAATCACGAAATTTGAGTTGAACGTTAGAAGTGAAGACCTGGGGCCATATATTAGCAGCACGGTACGGAGATGCGTTGCCGCGTAATTACACAACATGGCAACGTCACAACGTCCTTTAGTTGATTGATCGCGATATTTTTGACGACGCACCGCTTGAACTACATTGTGTCGTGCGACACTGTACCGTAACGCGCAACGTATAACTGCACGGTAGACACGGCAACGTGACGCGCAGTAAAGCGCCGCGAGAGGACTACAGGAACTAATCGCGAGTTTTATAATGCGCAAAAGTTTATAATCCAATGCAGTAAACAGAATTAGAAAAATATATGTTATTCTTCAGGGCAAATGCTAGATGGATAGTGTGTTCAAAACATAATACAGCTGATTTTGTACGATAGAAAAAAATCACAAAATTTGCTTCTAAATTTTTTTACCGATTAAAAATCGAACTAATATACTTCCAATCATTCTGGTTGTTTGTAAATTTTTCTACAAGCAACGTTCTAATCGTTATAGTGTTTTAATTTTATAATAAAATTTGTAGATTTTTAGTAAATCCCTAAAATGCTTCATATTTTGCAAACATTGTGTCTTTGCGCATTTCTTTCTATTGTGTGAAGTCCAAGAGTGACGCGCTTCAGGTCCTGTAGTCCTCTTAAGGGGGATACTCCAAGGTGGCCCGCGTTATTCAAATTTTCTTAAGTTTTTTTTTGCATTTGCAGATCTGTGTCAAGTGGTCTCAGTTTGTCTACTCTATTGAATGGCTAAGAAAAGTCATAGGAAATTGAACAGATGATTTTAATTATAATGATTTCGTAAATAAATGCGTATTATGGCCACCAATCATATTCTAATCAATACACTCTTATTTTTAAATAGTACAAAAAGTGGGGTCTATCCGTACCTGTTACTGATCATATTTGTGTAGTCAAAACTAAAAAAAAAACGAAATCCCAAAATGATACAATTCATAACAATTGCTACTAGAAAATACTACGCTTAGTGTTTTTCCATTTTGATCGTCATTTATTCATTCGTAATCGATAGCCTGTACAATATTTTCATAAATTGAGTGACTTTTGGGATATAAACAAACGCTAATAACTTTACTGTTTATGAATATTAATTATTGAGACTACTTAAATAATAACAAGAACTTTTCTAACAACCCCTTTAATTACCTATTTGTACTAATTAAAAATTTGTGGTGTATACAACTTGGCACTGACCAAAATGTAAATTATTTTTTTTTAAATAATTGCATTTTGCCGCACCGTGTTAAACAATATTTAAGTTTAGTTTAATAAGTTTATTTGTACATAAAGCAACAATACAGAATATAGCATAGAGAAAGAGTAGGTTGTACAGTTCAATCGAAGTTACTGTCGAATTCTTGAGCTCCTAGACTTGGTACGCAGACCTTAATCTTAGAAGTCGAAAATTTTGCAGTTTCTTTTTATATAATACAATATGGCTAGGCCCTTACTCTTTTGGTAGGTCACTAACCTAAACGATCGTTTCGCTGAAGTATTGTGTTATAGAGGTTGTCTAAATATTATCTAGAATTCTATTCAGGCCGGGTAGGTGTTGGGCTCGAAGGCTGGCTGACACGACGTCATTACGCCTCGGAAATAGTCACTTTTCCCCTAGTTAGTAGCGCGCCGCTGTCCCCTCTACTATCAAACTACATTTATACTGGACTATCGTATGTGTGCTCTTCAATTAACGATACCTTTTTATGAGGTTTTATGTTTATTTGTATTGGTTTTCTGATGCCTTTTTTTGGTGTAGGAAATCATCATTTCTCTCGCTTTGAGTTGACTAAAACACACCTTTTTTTTAGGTAAGAAAATTACCTAATGACATCCCCCGCTTTAGGGCGGAGCGGGAGATAGTGTCAGACTTTTACTTGACTGAAAACCTACTCCTGTTCCTTCGTTGCCTTTCGTACCAGGGCAGAGTCTTCATTTCAGAATCAGACCCTTCCTTGGCCCCATAGGCTTCGACCCTGCTGGGCCCCTACAATTGCTGACATCTCCTTGAGGCGCGCGTGGGACAGTACGCGCCGTCGACAACTTGGGCTCGGTCCGGACGGTTACCGAACGGTCGGACGGCAAGCCAGTGCCTATGGTGGCTGGAAATCGGGATCAGAATCCCGGCGGCGGCTGGGGCGTGAGGACCGTTACCACACGCGTGCTACCTCCTCTTGCTAGTATTAATGCTTCGCAGAAGGAAGTGACCGCCTGCCACTCTTCCTCGTTCCGGAACATGGCCTGTACCAATTACCGGAAGCCGATTAAACCGGAACTGTGCCGATCAGCCCCCACGAGGACACGGCGGGGCACACCACCGTATGCTCCATCGTATTTTCCAGGCGGTCCACATAATAGTGACACCCGGGCGTTTCTTCCGCACGAATCCAGTGCAGGAACCTCCCGAACTTACCCATGTCCGATGAGGACCTGCGTCATGCGGAAGGTGAAGACGCCATGAGGTCTTTCCAGCCACGCCTAAAACACACCTGTGTTCCTTTGCGTTCCAGGGCCACAGTAACTATTTTGAACATTCCCACAGCCCTAGCAGGCATCATTGGACCCTATCCATTTGCCGACATCTCTTTGAGGTGCGAGTGGAATGCAAAGTGCCTTTTGGTTTGGTCCTTACTGGACGGTCGGTAGCTCGCTACCCATTGCTCGCCGTCCGCTAGTCGGTTTTCTGATGCCAAAGTCTATTAAGAAAATATAGATATTGGCTATTTACTTGAATTTTATCGTTAACTTATCTATTAACAATAAACATTTCTCACCTAAACTACTAGTTACAAGTAGTTTATAAACAATTCATTTGAATTCTTATGGACGTACTAGAGATGCTTCTGACCAGACAAGATATTTGATTATTAAAGGATTAACAAATTTCTGGAATCTTAGGAAAATTAAATTTTTACTTCGTTCTATTATAATCCATCTTTGCTTGTTCAATACTGGTCTATGGAGTAGGCAATTTTAAACTTTGAACATCAGACACATAAAGTTCATTTCAGATCAACACCTATATGACCTTTTAATATGAAATTCTTTTCTCTTAATTAATGTTCGGTAGAGCACAAAGCTACGATTGTGTATTTTTTGTAATGTCTGTACAGTACTGTACGTTTATTGCTGGGGTTTTAATTTCTGTAGTATTAATTATAAGGGTGCCGGCGATTATGAAGCTTAATTGGTACCTTTGTTCTGGTTCACAAGGGCGGAAAGGGATTTAAGTTTTAAAATACCACTTTGGATGGCGTTCAACCGGTTTCTTAATCAACGTCTGGGTTATTTACGTAAGTTTTCTGTTTGAAATATCGCTGTTAGTTCCTTTGCTATTTGAATATTATATCTGTCTTGTGGTTCAACAGAAATAAAATTGGAAGATAAACATAAATGGATTTCAAAGAAACTCCTCACAGACTCATTATATATGTAGTTTATGACGTATACCGTGGTTAGTTTTATGAGGTACCGGTTATTCATATTCAGCTAATTTAAATCTGTTAGCGTGTTTTACAAAAAATAATAATTTACGCCGTTGACAACGTTATCATAACTTGCTTTAAACTGCGGGTTCGTTCACGCGACCTTCGAATTTGGGTGAAATATTTGTTCTAGTTACGTCTTACGTTGACTTACGAGTTTACGTTAACTACGTAAAGCTGTTCAAGTGGACTTTAAAATGAATCGGTTTTGAGGAATAATGAAAACTATTTAACTAAGTATGATTCGTATTGTGCTGGGTACAGAGGTGTTAATATTTATTGCCTTTAAAATTATTGTTTGAAACTATTAACTCTGCGCTTAAAATAACGTAGTACTAGCGCGAACTTTGTTATAACTTCTTAACGATTTGCTAACATTAGGTTAGTTAACAACTCGTCTTTGATGCAACAGACTTAGAAATACAATGGAACAGTTTAGCAATCACAAACGTTCGTGATGAGAAAAGCAAAGAAAAATCCAGTAAAGTCGACATTCCGTCGCTGTTTAGCTCTGAGTCTCATCCCAAAACCGGTCAAGCCGAAATTCAAGATGGCCGCTTGGCGGGAATACCTACAATATTTACATTGACATTTGCGTTCGGGCGCGTTCGGTTCATGACGCGCATGACCTTCACCTCGATCGCAGGTGAACGCGCTTGGAACGCACCGGTAGGCTGCGGCCGTGAAACCAGCGAGCGACGAGGAATAGTGGCCGAGCGACTGGTCGCGTTGGTATACTATTGGTGCCGTTCGCTACCGCGATTGCTCCGCCCGTTTCTTGCCCCCACCGGTAATATCTCAGGCGCGTCGACGCGTTTCGTTGATGTCCCGCTGATGTCCCGCCGGCTCTAATATTATAATTAATATAAATCATTAATTTAATTCGTTCCCACATGTGTTAATTGCTCACATTTGTCACATGCGTTTGTAGTTGCGGTGGTTACTTTTTGCCGAGCTTGAAGGCAATTTCAACTACTTGTCACTAATACAAATAGCTGAACCATATTTTTTATTTACATTTTCAAAACATACTAAAGAGAATTCAATGCCATCTTTCTTAACAGCACGTGCTTGGTCTGTATACTCTAGATACCGCAGTCCCTCGGTTACTTTATTTGGGTTAATATTGACTTAGTCCAATATCTCTACAATCGACATTAATCGCGTTTACACGGACGGATACACTGCAGAACACCAATCGACTTCGTCAGTAGACATTTGACAGACATTCGTTGTGTCTCAATTATTGCATGTTTTTTCCACGCCGCTGGTTTTTCATGACAGCAAAGATCCCGATAAGGATTTCTTATTGTTCTAGTCAGTTGTCTTTCAGTTAAGTAATAATTATAGATTTATCGCGTTCTTTTTCAAGGTTTGCTAGTAACTTGAGGCTTTTTATGTTTATGTATATATACTTTATTATTTATGCATATTTACATAATTTATGAGCTAAATTTCAATAAGTTCTTAATCAAATTCCGTTGAAAAACATGACATTTGTAGTGTCTTATTTTATTTAAAATTAAATTAAAACTAGCACCAGACAAAAAAAAAAACAATAATTTTACAAACTTGTAAGGTGGCAACACTTCACAAAACGTCACCCAACATTAACGAAACACAAAAAAAAACATGTTAAAATATTACAGACTGTTCTGATGTTTCTAGATTGGGTGTGAAGCAAGTAAGTCGCATGGTGACAGCTGCCACTCATCCGGAAAGCGCCGACGGCTACTAAATAGGAGCCAACTTAAGTCACAGTACTATTTCTGGACGAATCAGCGAATACGGAACTATATTTAGTCATTAATTACTGCTTGATTGACTGGCCCGGCCGGCGAAGTGAGATTAAACGAAGAGATGAGGCATCCGTTTACTAAAACGTATACCAGAAACGATTAAGAGTAATTTTGAAGATATTTATCAAGGTACGATAATTAATTGTCAGTTATCTGTGTAAAAGAAGAAACAATTTGAGGCAGAGATAAAAAAAAAACGTACGCGCTTTAATTCGATGACAGCGCTGTCTACACGTTCTGTGAGGCTAATTGAAAGATTTAAATATATCACAGTTTATTTTGTCTGTACTATTCAAATCTTTCATGATCTTTTCTTTCAACCACTCTTTCTTCATACTCTTTTATTTTGTGAGAGTATTTTTTTTTAATGTATAGACTCGCATTTGACCAATATCTCACCTGATGGCAAGCGATGGTAATGTTCGATGATTTTTTGTTGTGGTTGGGAAAATCATCCAATGACATCCCCCGTTCTTGGGTGGAGCGACATGGTGTGTTAGATTTTTACTGACAAAAACCCCACTCTTGTTCATCAATATTATTTTTGAAGACCTATCCATAGATACCCCACACGTAGGGGTTTGATGAAAAAAAATTTTTGAGTTTCAGTTCTAAGTATGGGGAACCCCCAAAATTTATTGTTTTTTTTGTGTGAAAATCTTAATGCGGCTCACAGAATACATCTACTTACCGAGTTTCAACAGTATAGTTCTTATTCGGTAAAAAGTGGCTCTGACCTACAGACGGACAGACAGACAGACATGACGAATCCATAAGGGTTCCGTTCTTTGCCATTTGGTTACGGAACCCTAAAAAGTAGTCACATTGAATACATTTGTCTGTTGTACTTTGACCAATTCCAAACAAATGTTTCAGTTAATAAGACAAGACCTTAACTGTCTTCATGAAAAATAGTCTCTGTCAAGGATAGTCTCATTAAACTAATAATTCGTTTGTGCCTCCATTTGTGAAACGGTTAAAGACAAAGGCGTTACGTCACTTTAAAGTCTATTATTAAACGTTTTATGTTAAAGGCAGGGCCTGAAAGTCCTTACCAATAGTTCCGTTAATCGTACCATTAGTTGTTGAGCGTATACAAACAAAGGAGGATCTCATATGACGGAGCTTCAAGGTTAACCGCTTATACACTTATCTCCATGGATATAATTATACAAATAAAATGCTTCTTAGCTACATCACTAGTTTACGTGTTACATCCTTTAATGGTTCTTCATTCAATTAAAATTGATTGGTTGCTTTTCTGGAATTTATAAGCTTGCATCTTATATTTTGCATGACTTGCCGTTACTTGAAATAATATAATTCGATTGGTTATTAATCTCTTTGTAATATACAACATATAACTGAAATAATGCATACCCTCTTAAACCCCGATTAGAAAATGAAATTACAATCATAATTCAAGCACTGATATTTTACTTAAATGTACTTGGGACTGTTTTTAGGGTTCCTTTACTCAAAAGAAAAAAACGGAACCCTTATAGGATCACTTTATTGACCGTTTGTTTATCTCGAGAACGCGTGGAGGTATCGAGTTGAAATTTAAACCATATACTTAGGTCTGCGGACCCTTGAAGCTGTGAAAAAAATAAAACTTCTGAGTTACAGAAAAAAAAAGATACGGCCTTTTAAATCGCAAAAAACGTATATTTTGAAACTCTCATGGGAATCAAAAATCATAGGGTACTTCCCGTTGACCAAGAATCATGAAATTTGGCATGAAGCAAACACAGCACATCATAGCACAAGTACCTATTGGAACAAATCTGAAAACTGTAATTTTGTAGTTACATCACAAAAGAAAAAAACTTTTTTGTGATTCGGAAAAACCTTAGTAACTCAATTCGGGAAACAACTTAAAACTGTTTTTATGGATAAGTTTGTACGGAACCCTTAGCGCGCGAGTTCGACTCGCACTTGCCTAGTTTTTTAATAAATTAAATATCCTAATTGTAGGCAAATAATATGGGAATCGATGTACGATCCGCGAGAGTGCTTTGGTGTACGTGCTTTTAGATATCAATCTACTCACGTTCACACAAACACTAGTGAAGCAATCAAAATTCATTAAGAATTTAATAATATAGGTATTTTTTTATCTTAAAGTAATCAAAAATTATTTTAAGATACCCCATGACCCATGACATTCAAAGATGAAATAGTATCCAGCAGGGTCGAAGCCTACTGGGGTCATGGGTAGTGTGAAAACGAAACCTGGGGCCTGGGACGAAGGCAACGAAGGAACAGGAGAGGGTTTTTAGTCAGTAAAAGTCTGGCACTATCTCCCGCACCGCTCAAGAGCGAGATTTGTCATTAGATGATTTTCCCACCTAAAAAAAGCATTCTACCGGTGAAAGAATTTTCAGAATCAGTTCTGTAGTTTTAAAGATTACCACCTTCTACGTACAAACTTACAAATTTTACTTCATATAATATTAGTACTTATACCTAATAATTATTTTTGTATTTTGAACCAAACTGAATTGCATGACTTGATTCCGCCATCTCCTTTCTACCATCGGACAACCCGACGAACAGCAAGTATCCACCCTTACGTTGTTGAAACTTCAACGGTCCGGACTAAGCGTTTCGCTTCGTCGTTTATACCGCGTACATCGAAGGACTGGAACAATTTGCCTGCTGCGGTCTTCCCGTCCAACTATAATTTAGGTGTCTTCAAGGCTAGAGTGAATAGGCTCTTAATAAATTAGTGCGCCTGACCATCAATGATTGCATCTCCGCTTACCATCAGGTGGGATCGCAGTCAAGCACTGGTTTATATCAATTAAAAAAGAAAACTACAGTGTCAGTTATTTTATCAATATGATAAAAATTTGAGTTATTTCACTCGTTAGCTATATAAATGTCGCATAAAAATAGAAATATAACAACATTTTATGTTTCAAAAGCAAAGGGTGAGGATAAAAATAGCTTTGAGCACATATCAGCACATGTAGATTTGACCGTTTGTAATATAACCGTCTTAAATATTAACGATTATAGAGGTACAAGTTTATCTATAATATATTTGAATATAAAATAAAAGCGAGGTGGCTGAGGTCAAAGGCGATCACACGACCTTGAAGTTTGTTGCGCGAACATAACATAATAACTTGTTAGTACAACTTTAATTAATTATTGCGCAACGTTTTTAAAGCTTTCATTTTACGAATAAAATATTAAATTTATTTATACCTATGCCTATTTTATTGGAAAGTAAGTTTTACGCCTGAAAGAATTATTAAGTCATCTGAAATTGACAGAGTGGAGTTAAGGCTTTGAGGTTTTAAAATTCTTGAATTAATAATTAGAAATTGAGTATTTGCCAAACTCTACTTTAACCAGGGCCTCAAATCTGCTATTACAATAGTATCAAAATGGTCTATCATTGACTTCGTAATTGTTGATTTTGACCAAATTTGATAATCTACTAATATAATGGCGTCATGGTCAACCAATGACACTCCATTGAAAGAAATGCCATAGAATGGTAATCTCGTACCTACATAATGACAAATGAATATTTGACGTATGCGGATAACTGCCAAAATTTTGACAGTTCCTTTGATCAGTGACCTACCATTAGAACGTCATTGTGCAGTCATTGCTTTTAATTTGTTTCGAGACAACTCGATATTGTCATTCTACCACAAAATCATTGACCGATCAATGATCGAGTTGAAATGACGAATTTATAAAAATAGCAGACTTGGGCCCCTGTAAACATGTCAAAATTTGAAATTAACATTAGCGTACTCGCGTGTAGGATTACCAGATGAAATAATCAAAAGTCCGGAGAAAAGGCCTGATTTCCATTTAAAAATCCTGAGTTTTTTTTTATTAAGCGTTGCACACCGCACTCAAAGCGGGGGGAGTGGCCCGCGGTAATATAATTGCACAACTAAAATTTATCCAAAGCAAGTTTATTTTTAGTTTGTTTAACTTTTTATTAAAAAGGTCTTTAAAATACAAGCTGTATTTTATTGAAAATACCAAAAATACTGAGATTTCATCAGAAGAGTTCAAAAATCCTGAAATCTCAGGACAACTCCTGTGATATGGTAACCCTACTAGCGCGAACAATTTGCCGCCGTACGCGATCTGGGGGTTAATAATCCTTTCCTATCATCTATTCAAATCGCGGTCATCTGTGAACTGATTGTGCTTGTAATCGAGGTAGATGAAGAATGGTGGGCACGGTACTTGTTTTTCACCATAAAACCATAATTTTTGTCAATTTTTTGTGAAGGCGGCAAAATGCTCGCAGCGTGACCACTGTAAGTTATAAGTAGGATTTGATTTTTAACTCCAAATACACAATTCAAAAGCAAACCTTTACAAAAAGCCACAAAATATCAGCAGCCTCTTTTCCACGTTAGCAGTAAAGCTATCCAATTCAGGTTGATTGACATACAGTGCCGTGTACATCGCAAAATTGCGAGTTACTGGAGGACTCGATTCCGCCATATTACGTGTATGATTTATTAGTCCAATCGCATTGCCAACTGTCAACTCTACGGACTGAACAGCTAAGGAGATTAAACGGCACCCGGCTACGTTGCCGATGCTAATGTAACAGGAAATATGACTCTGTTCCATCTTCAAAGTTAATTAGGATATTATGACGAGAGGATATTTATAACTTGTTTGACTTGCCACAAAAAAGTGGTGCTACCCCGTTTTTAGGGTTTCGTGAATCATAAGGAAAAAAGGGAACCGTTATAGGATCAATTTGTTGTCCGTCTGTCTGTCAAGACCCTTTATCTCGAGAATGCGTGGAGCTATCGAGTTGAAATTAAAAACCTATACTCAGACTTGCGGTCTCCTGAAGCTGTGAAAAATCAAACTTCTGAGTTGACGAAAAAAAAAATACGGCCGTTTATGTCGCAAAAAAAACGGAAATTTCGACACACTCAAGATAATCAAAATCCCGTTAACCTAGAATCCTGAAATTTATCATGAAGCAATGTCTCATAGCATAGTACAGGCAATATTCTGAAAACTAAAGTTGTAGTTTCGTCACAAAAAAACTTCCCAGTCCTTCCGTCTTCGCGGTCCCCTAAAACTGTGAAAAAATCAAACTTCTGAGTTAACGAAAAAAAGAGGCCGTTTAAGTCTTTTTTGCGATTCGAAAAAATCTTCGTAATTCAATGGTTTTTATAGCTAAGTTTGTACGGAAATCTCAGTGCGCGAGTCCGACTCACACTTGCCCAGTTTTTTTTCTTCTTTATTTGTCTATAGGAAAACTGACTGACTGAAACTACTTGGACTACGAACGTGAAATTTTGCACTAGATTTCCTGTAACGAGGTAAGCGAGCACTAAGAGTTGATTTTCCAAAATTCACTTCTGGAAATGAAACAGGTGTCCAAATTTTATATAGAGAAACTTACTTTCACACGAAGCCATTAGCAGAAGCTCGTCCTAACATATTATAAAACGGTTTCCTACCGCGTCTGTCTGTTCACGATAAACTAAAAAACTACTGAATGGATTTTTATACAATTCAAATCAACAAACAGAGTAATTCATGAGGAAGGTTAAGGTGTACAAATAAGTGCATATTATAGTAGAGAAAAGCCGAGAATTTTAAATATTACCTACTAAAACTGAGACGGGTTTCTAGTATTACCGTAACAGTCAAGTAATACTTATTGAAACTATATTCAGGGCCTCAAACATTCTATTTTAACAGTCCTAAAGGGGCGCCGAAAATAGTCCCCAAGCGGAGTGTTTTCAGTGTTAGTTAAGACCCATTTTCGGAGACACCAAGCCAGGGGGTGAATGTAAATAAGATTTGAATTTTAAAGTAGGTTGGACACGCGTCGTGTATTAGCGCTGGGCACTCATAGGCAAGAGCCTTGAGTAAAGTCGCGTGTTACTTCACATTTTTTGTCCTAAATGATATAATGCCGCCGCTTTTTAGAGTTTTTAATGTAGCGAGGAATGTTATACGCGATGTTTAAACTTTTTTTGTGGCGTAACTTGTGCCTTTGTCCTGGAGTCATGTGAGGTTACCATTCGTTAAAATGTTCGTCGAGTTTAGACTCTCATTTTAATCGTCGACTCCTTGAATTCGCCGCTGTGTGTTTCGTGTTTTATTTTTGCGCGTTTTTTTGTTCGTATAGTTTCTTTTGTATTTGTAAGATGTACAAAAAATAGTGTTTGACTGAGCCACAGAATTGTATGTTCAATTGGAACTGATTTCATAGCTTGAGTACTGAATAGTTATTGATTTTATTTTTGTGTGTTGAATTATTTGCACAAAAATGATCTCATTCACCTAACTCGAATTCTTTCTTTATCTACACTTAATATTATAAAGAGTTAAAGTTTTTTTTTGTTTGTAGCAGGTAATCTCTGAAAATACAGGTCTGATTGCTAAAATTTTTTCACCGATAAAAAGCTGCTTTATTCCTGAGTGACATAGACTATATTATGTGTGCGCTGACGAAGCCGCGGGCAAAAGCTGGTTTATTTTAAAATGGATTTGGTCTTTTTATTATTATTGACGCACTTACTTTATCTCATTTGATGGTTAGCAAAGATGTAGTCGACGATAGAGTATATTTGACTGGGTTAGAAGTAACCTATTTACTCTTGGCTTAAATACCCCCAGGTTGTAGCTATCAGGAAAAACAGACTTCC
Source organism: Mythimna vitellina (assembly GCA_949316375.1). Lineage (NCBI taxonomy): Eukaryota > Metazoa > Arthropoda > Insecta > Lepidoptera > Noctuidae > Mythimna > Mythimna vitellina. The sequence goes on from OX438688.1 coordinate 9,539,756, forward strand.
GCAGGGAATTTTAGTCCTTAGCTGTACGCACAATAAATATGTCCTAATCCAGGATTAAGAAAAACCACTACGAAAAATACCACGAAACCATGTACGTAAAATAATCCAATTCTACCAACTTGTGGTTTGTTTTCAGCACTATATAACTTTTCAGTTTGGTTCACAACACCGTATAATATCGTAGGTAACTCGAAACTCCCCTTGCATTCCATGAATGGAAGCCCATATTTCCGGAGCGCGAGATCTCATCAAAATCGGATCAACGGTTGTGGATAATAGGGCGCATGTAACATACATACACTTGACGCATACTCTTAATAGGGTGTACGTACCAACCAGCATGATAATAATTATATCGTAAGCCTTAAATCAAATATTTCTTACTTACATGTTCATTTTTTTTTTTCTGGAATCAATTACAGTTATTTATTTATTTTATTGATTTATTTTAAATTATAGTTAATTAAAACGGTACACCCACTTACATTAATTAACATAGAATTTTTAAAACTTATAAAAAAAAGAAAAAAACAATTACACATAATGTTGACATCAAAATTGTCTGGCATTTTAGAAAATAATTGATTTTGATTATTATAATAGGATTATGTATTCCTACTTTATTTCTGGAAGAAGCAGCGTTGGTAGGCCTTCCATAAGTTGGACCGATGACCTGGTGAGGGTCGCGGGAATCCGATGGATGTGAGACGCACAGGACCCGTCATTGTGGTGGTTTTTTTGATGACGATGATGATTTCTACTTTCGATAGAACGAGAAGGAGTTCAAACTTTTACTTGTAAAACCCGCCCGAAGGAACACCTTCAGTTGCACTTTGCGTTCTAAGGTCGCGGTAACTTTTTCGAAGGATCCAGCAACCCTATATCCTTGAAGGATAATAGAGAGAGATAATAAAGTATCGACTTGCAAAAATTGAGTTTTTTTTTTAAGTGACCATGTCCCTTGTATTAAAAACGTCCTACAAATGATCAATCTATTAAAGTATATAAAAAATAAAGTATTTAGTTACTTAGTAAAAAAGGTAAAAATGTATCATTTTTTTTTTTCAATAATTTCGAGGATGGATAATAATAGGGTTAGTAAGTTGTTTAATATTATTTTTTAAATAATCTTACTCTACCTATACTTATATTGTTATTGCGTTAGCCTGTCGCTAGACGAGATTATAGATTTCGAAGAATTTTAATCAATTTAATTCGGTTATTCTGGAATGTCTTTGCTAAAATTTTGTGATCTAAGAGGGAATCCATATAATATAATACCAATTTGTCTAGAACTAATTTTAACATAATTATAATTTATTACAGACAATTTTCGCCGAATTTCGAAGTCACAAAAGCACTATCTATTATTTTATTTAACGCGTAAACAAAATGAGTAAACCGATAAGTTTCAGTTGTAAATATACAAGTGAAACTTGAATTCGGGAAATCATTTATTTCTCTGCTGGTCGGTACTCGATAAGTGAACAACTTAAATGCACTATTGAAATACCCAACACCACTCGTACTACGATACGACCCGACCATTTAAATACGACATTTCGTATTTCCAGCAATCACAACAATTCTACTTCTGACCTCTTTAAAAATTTGAATGAATTTGTACAATGATATTTACTACACATTTTTTTTTAAGGTGGCAAATCATTCAGTGACTTCACTGAATGAATCACTCTAGGGCGGAGCGCAGGGGCGTGTCAGACTTTTACTGACTAAAACTCCACCTATATTTCTTCTTTGTCTTGCGTTCTAGGACCCCGGGGTTCCCACGCTCTTTGCGTTAAGACCTTTTGCGTAGGAGGACATTGTACGCATAGGTCATAAGGTAAAAAGTGCATTTTTTCAAGACAGCTGTTTTTGTATGTGCATTATGTATTCAATACCTAATCAGTTATCTAAAGATCACAGTACCGGACACTGAATGTAATAAGAAATAATAATATTTATTTTATTTTTTATAATAAAATATTATTAAAAAAATGTGTTACGATTTATGCGTGGAAGACATCGATCTTATTCATACTAATATTATAAAACTGAAAAGTTTCTTTGTTTATCTCAGGAACTATTGTTTCGAAATGACAAATTCTTTTAGTGTTGATAGCCCATTTATTGAGGACGGCTATGGGCTGTATAATATCACTCTAGGAACAATAGGAGTGGAGCAGTAACCAAAGACGCGGGTCAAAGCGCGGGACAGATAATCTATATACATAAAAGCGAACTACCACTCACTGATTAATCACGAACTCTACCCCTAAGGAGGTAAAACGGGGGTTGGAAGTTTGTATGGAGAAATCGCCTTTTACGCGGGCGAAGCTAGTTGGTTTATAAAAATTAGTTATTTATGTCAAATGTTCTTTGTGTAGGAACCGGTCATGGGCTTGCAAATAAGCCTTTGTACATTTGAACCTCTGAAAATGGTCCACGGAAACGGTAGAGTGAAGAACAGTACAATTACAAAGTATTATTATAAACAGAGCTCTCAAAGAGCTTATTCAATTGAATAAATTAAAAGTTTTAGTAATGGATTCGTATGTTTAAGACCATAAATCTAACAAAAGTGAGGAACAAACTTGTTTACAAGTTCAACAATAGCTTTTTGGCGGTAAATTACACTAATATTATAAAGGAGAATGTTTGTAAGTGTGTATGATTGTTATTGTGTGTATGTTTGTTACTTCTTCACACTCGAATAGTTGAACGGGTTTGGATGATATTTGGCAAACGAGTAGACCGTGCCCTGGAATAGCACAGAGGATTTTTTTTTAGGCCGGGAGTAAGTTGAGACTGGCCTGTTGATCTAGTGGTTAGAGGCCCTGACTGCTATGCCGCAGGTTCGATTCCCACCTAGGACAAATGTTTGTGTGATATAACACAAGCTCTGCTTAGCTTGAGACTAGATGGTGTTGTGTGATAGTTGTAAAATATATTATACTATTATGTTCCTTTGTATTTTTATGTTGGGTTTTTTTTACTTTCATGCGAGCAAAGCCACACGAAAACATCGTGACGAAATCGGCATGTCCTAGAACCAAAAATTTTAAGACATGCGACATACATCGACCCGCACTGGACCTGCGTGGTGGATTACGGTTCATTCCCTCTCCTACAGAGGAGGCCTGAGTCCCAACAGTGGGAACATTATAAGGCCGACTATGCTATGCTATGAGCAAAGCCACTGCCGGCAGCTAGTTTATCTCATAAGGTTAAAAAGGTTACGGTAGTAGTAAGTACTACAAGTTCATAGCAATCTTTTTTGAAAGTTTTGCAATAATGAAAGATGTGGACAGACACATCGATCAAAATGTAAAAGGCTCAATTTAGGTTGACACGTCCAAAAATAAAGGGTTCCCCGCAAACGCTTGTCACACTTTATCATTTTTTATCTTTTTTGTGGTGGCTTGATGAACATGGTAACTCCCGGTCTCCAGTGTGCCATCGGGCCAGGGTGAATGTAACGATTAAAATTTCAAAGACCGCTTGTGTATGCCATGCAGACCGAAATAGCGTTCCCTCTCGGTAGATTGACGCTCACAGAACTACCACCCGATTTCTCTGCAGTTTTGCCATGCAAATTTTTACTCTATTGTTCTGTATACAAAATCTAATGTTGCGAAATGTGTACTACAAAAATATGTTGGTAGACTTACGCGGGACGTGTGTTACTTACGATGCAGGAAACGAGGGGAGATACTACTGTATGTTTGCCGAGTGTCTGCCTCCAGATTTGTATCGTATTGTACATTTGTTGGCGAGCACTGAATACCAAGATGATGTCACGTCTTATGATGTGCGTGATTGAATAAGGCCTTTAAATGTTAAGATAAAATGATGCTTCTTAACTCTGACGGGTGGAGGTCAAATTAGTGTGGGAAAATGGTTTTATGAACTTTGTTTTTTTCTTATTCATTTAGTATCAATTACTGCTACATTAGTAAAAGGTCAAATGGATTAAAATACTAGCTACAGTATTATTGTCACGTACTATAAATGATACAATTATTCACATAAATAAGGCGTCTTGCATACCGCCCAGCGCCATGCTACAGACTCGCGCCCACCCACGCGTGTTTATGCGAGTCCCGGGTAAGTAAAAATCACGCGTGTGGGTTCAAAACGCACTTTTTATTTTTACAACTTTATGGTGCGAGTTAGTGTAAACGACGCCTAACAACTATTTTTAACAAAACAACAGATATATTAACGTTGATTCATTGCCAAAGACTTGAAGTACTCCACACGCATGGAGCATGTGGTCAAAACAATTCTCGGCCCAATTACATTGGCTGTTCCAATTCTGCTTATAAATTCCTAGACGTCACCTTCGTTGCCTCCGTATGATATCACTTCGCGTAATCTGCGCCATTCCGCCCGTAATGGCGCGAGTGAGTCGCGCGCCATTCTCACGTCGCCAGCTTTAGTATCCCCGCGCCGAGCCGCGCCGGACATCCGCCACGCCACGCCATTCCACGCCATTCCCCGCCAATGCCAACTGTCGCACCATACAATACCCTCCAAGGCGTCGACGTTTTGTTTTGTTTAATTGAAAATTTTCGTCATATCGCGGCCTATTGTCTTGTAAATAAATGTCCACGAAATGTGAAATTTCGCTAGTCATTTTCGTGGTCGACGATACGGTTCGTTAAAAGCTATTTTGCTTGTGAAACAATAGCATAACTTTATACTTACTTATAGTGTGATGTACAACAACTGTTATTGAAATCGATACAAATTAAGGTCATATTATAAAAGCTCTTGCAAAACTAAACGCAACAACGTTAAGTTTTATTTGCTTTTCTTGGAGTACTTTGTGTAAAGAGATGAGGCGAAGGAACTTGACATTCCACTTAAAATGTTACTTGAGCTAGTAATAGTGAGGGGCAAAGCGTAACTGTCGTTGGTCAACGGTTAGTTAACAGGGTGTTGCTATCATCGCGTAGCTTCGCAGACTATATTCGGTTTAATTTATAAGCTGTAGTCTTATTTTCTAGAAATCTCACCGTGAATGAAGACTTTGTGCTTTCATCAAGCCTTCACGATGATATTTCTGCAGTCCTTGCTGAAGTGTCAACGACTTCTTGGCTTGCAAAGGCCAACTAAAAGAATATGGGTGGGTTTAGTCAGTAAAAGTCCCTCTTGCTCCACCCAGAACGGGAGAAGCTCTTTTTTTCACCCATAAAAATAAATTGTGAAGTGTATATGTCCTAGGCTGTCAATCCGTTCTGTCAAGGTGGAATGACAGTACACTTTACATAAGTCTTTACGGCGAGTTGTTTGTATGTATGGCAGGCTGGTGTCCGTAACTCCACGTGCATCGTATTTTGCGTACCTACGGAACGGTGACAGGTTTGAAGAATAGCACTGCTGTGAGCAGTTCTTATTTGAAGCTATCAGATTAGTCCTGTCATTGAACTCAACTACACAGTTTGGTGGCCGCGATGAACATACTCCACTCAATTGGTTTAAATTATTTATGGGGGTGCGCGCTACTGAGCTTGATGTTTGATACTTTTTGAAGGGACTTCAATTGCTGCTTACTAAATAACAACCAGTACCAATAAGTTGGTATTTATTTCAGTATGGAGCTGCATAGGGTGTCTAGCTCCATCCCTCTTTCTAGTTCCCACGCTTGACATTTCAGTTCTTTTTTTTTATTGGTTCGCGCTTGACTGCTATCTCACCTGATGGAAAGCAATGATGCGGTCGACGATAGAGCGCGCTTACCTAGAAGTAACCTATTCACTCTTGACTTAAAGATTCCCGGGTTGTAGCCATCAGAAAACACATTTTCCGGCAAGGAATTCCACTCCTTAGCTGTACGCACAATGAATGTGTTCCCAAAACGTTTTGTGCGTATAGGTGGGATGTCCACCATGTACCGGTGGCGCATCGCCGTACGCCTGGTGGTCCGATGATGGAACAGGCTAGGCGGAATTAGGTTATGCAATTTCGACGCACACTCCCCGAAATGCAACCTGTAGAAAACCGACTGGCTAGCAACTCGACGTCGATGCTCAAGACTTTGAAGCCTCGACTCAACGAGTGCATCTTTGCCAATGATCCTCCTGGCTCGCCTCTCAATTGCCTCTAGTGCGTCAAGCTGGTATCGGGCTGGTATCATTTCATTTCTTTAATGTTTAGCTAAGGTCGTCAAATGAATCGCGTTCAGAGCTGGTGGCTTCGATCATAGTTTGATAGGTAAATCTCGTAGAGCTTTAGCGTTTTTTTTTATAAGTTTTATATTTTTACCCTATTTGATTGGCCTGTCTTTCCATACATCAGCAATGTTCCCCGCTATCGCTAATAACTTGCATCGCTCCGTTCTAGCCCATCGACTGCTTATCAACCGGCGACACGCGGCCCCCAGAGGATTTGACGCGGAGATGCGCGCCTATTATGCTGACCACAATATAAGTCTTGCTATAGCACTGCTATTCAATGACAACTAAATAAAACATTATTATTCTTAATTAACTGTATGTCATGTGGGCCATTCCGATTTCCGACGGAAAATAAGTGAAAGTTATCATTTTCTTTGTTACATTTTGGGTACTTTTATGATAAAGATATCGTGTTTAATTAAAAACATGATACATAAAAAATCAAATAACATAATATATTATGTTAATTGTTTTATGCAACTATTATCGTAATATAACATTGTTTTGCTGTGGTATCTAATGCTTTTAGTACTTCTTGCAAATTATGGCGACAGCGACTGTCGCAATCCAATGCTGGGCACGCCACAATTATGGCAGTAAGTCTCCTCTTTGAGGAGTGGCTGGAAAGACAACACGGCATCCTTACGTCCGGCATTCTAACAGGACAATAATGTCCTGTGTGGGGAACCTTCCGAACTTATCAAAGTTCGGAAGGTTCCTGCACCGGATTCGTGCGGAAGAAACGCCCGGGTGTCACCATTGTGTGGACCGCCCGGAGGACACGGTGGAGCATACGGTAGAGGTGTGCCCCATTTGGACAGACCACCGTCGTGTTCTCATAGGAGCGATTAGCGGCAACGACCTCTCGCGCCTGGCCTTGGTACAGGCCATGGTCCGGGGTGAGGAGGAATGGCAGACAGTCGCCTCCTTCTGCAAAGCAGTAATGTTAGCAAAGGGGGCGGCCGCACGCGTGAGGGAACGGCCCCAGCCTCCGGGATCCCAATCCCGATTTCCAGCCGCCGTAGGCTTGCGGACTGAATCGTCCGGACCGAGCCCAAGTTGTCTACGGCGCGTAGTGTTCCACGCGCATCTCAAGGAGATGTCAGCTAAACGTAGGGGTCCAGCAGGGTCGAAGCCTACTGGGCCATGGGCTAAGTGAAAATGAACCCCCGGGCCCTGGAACGCAATTCAAAGAAGAAACAAACGAGTGGGTTTTAGTCAGTAAAAGTCTCGCACCGCCTGAGGGCAGAAGATGTCAATAGATGATTTCCCAACTAAAAAAAAATTACTTCTTGCAAATTAACCCTCGATCAGTATAATGGTCCATGTGCATCACAACACTATTCACAAAAGATTAGCTGACGTTCTATTTTTGATAATACAAACACCTGATTATTCAAAATATAAAGCACGCACTGGCACATCACACTGCACGTTTTATTCAACGTTCCAAACATTTCGAATTTAGAATGAGAACGCTAAACTCAACCGTTGCAAAAGCTAAAACATCGTCTGACGTTGTTTGCCAACAAAAGTTCGTTATTAAAAGATAAGTGATAATAAAATAAACTTTAAAATAAAAACAATATTCACGGGACGCAAAATATCAAGTAGGTAATTAAAACGTCACTCATCGTGCCTGAGGAGGGCCCATAACGAGAGCACTGACGTTGATGGAGGATACTGATAAAACTAAATTAATTTATAGAGTTAAACATGTTTTCGTTTAGGCCTTAAAAATTCTATTTAGTAGATAAACAGTTTCTACGTGAATGGCTCGCGGGGGAATCGCGTGCTCGAGGCCCATGCTTGACCGAGCGCGCCTGGTCATTCGGTTTGTTTGACTTTGTATAATAACTTCTTACTGTGAACTACCAAATTCCCACCGGTAAAAGTTGCGGCTCCAGTTTCGTCCCAGGAGCCTGAATTATGAAGTAACTTGTTCAAGATTGAAAACTGTAACTTTCAACAATGGCAAGTTAGTTTCGTCTGTAGTTACCTTCTCCAGCTTGGTAATAAGCTACATTTTTCTGTGTCCTCTCGGGAAATTACGTAAGAATTTCGGATACTGTGGAGTTCATTGTGCAACTTCAATCCGGGATTTTTCTCACAATTTCATTCGGTTATTTTGATGGAGACTATTTGTCAGTGTTGCTTAGACGCCTGGTTAAATAAATGGAGGTTTCCACATGTATTATTGCTGGTAGCGTGAGCACATGAATATTTAACTCTTTATGCGATAACCCAAATAAGCTGCGCGAAATCGTAATTAGCCTTTATCTGCAAAGTTAGTGGCATTAATCCAGCTACTCTGATAACACAGATTATTTTTATTGAAACTCTACACGTCCATTTCACTCATGCTGTTTTTTATTTTTCAGGTAACTAGTCATCATGCAGTAGCTACTATAACTTCATATTTCGAATTAAGTAAGTAATCGTGATGTGCCAGTGCGTGCTTTATATTTTGATATAATGAATAAAAAGGAGTTCGAATTTTCAAAAATAGAACGTCTGCAAATCTTTTGTGAACAGTAATGTGGTGCACATGGGCCATACTAATTTATTCACTTTAGTAGATGAATCCACAGAATTATCGCATACAAAACGAAAAGCCATAACTCATTGCGAACCTAATATGAACCTCAATCTATTATCTCTTAAACGATTTCGCACCGAATGAATATTCATTTAAGAGTAATACCATCCCAAAATGGCATTAGTAGAAAAAAATACGCTTTTCTCGTGAACGAGGAAACTCATTTAAATTTTTGATTGTGTAGAAAAGCTCGCGAATAGCGGACCAAATAGCGACGTAATCGAAAGGTCAATAATTTGTTTTGACAGATTTTCTATAGCATTTCTTCAATGTTCTAAAACTATCAACTCTCTAGTATAAATAAAATATTTCCAGCTTCGTTATTTTAATGTTTGAACGTAAAACTGACCTTGCGGACCTTATTTAGAGGTGTGAGGTAATGAAAAGTCCATTCATTTATCTCGCGGTCTGACGGCGGGCGGCATGTACTCGTAGAATCGTCTGCACATGTCGCTGGCCAGAAGACGAATGACCAAGTATTGCGCAAAAAGGTTGGCCGTCGTCATTAGCGAGGGTAGTTGTAACCTTGTAATGAGGAGAGTTTGTGTGGACGGCCAGCATCCACATTCTTCATATCGCGGACCATTGCTCTGTTTAGGGTTCCGTCGTCTAATGACTGGTCCTTCCCATTATCTCGCTTTGTGGCTCATTCGCAACTATCTTTGATGTTAAAACCGTAATAAGCTCGTCTGAATTGAATTTATGGAGGTTTATAAAACCCTTACAGACTTGATGCTTAATGGCGTGTCTTTTGAAACCTTTGAAGGGGAGGGATTTATCTGTGTTTTGTGACGTGAACAAGTTTAGTTTGAAAAGTTACCGTGTGATGAGACCGGTATTATTCTATTGAAAGGGATCTAACAATGAGATTTGGGACAGCCTTTTGTAAACAAATGGGTCATTTAGAATCATTCTTGTTGTAGTTATTCAGGTCATTGGATTTTGAAACATGATTTGTTTGGACAATCAATGGAAATATCGATGCCATAATGCAGAAGAAAATGCTCCGTTCGTTTGTAAACATTCGAATTTTTTCGAGACAATGTCACTTTAAGCCTGGCCATTCCGGAGACTGTGATAATGAGAAGCCCCCTTCCTTGTCATCTTCCTGCCCTTGTCCTATGTTATTTGGGGTCACTTAACACGTTTTTTTCTCCCATTCGGTCCTGTGAACCGCCAAGCTATCACTGACTCCCTTTTTTTCATATCACTCCCTTTATAATCCTTGCATCTTTTCTTTGGCATTCCTATCTATCCATTATTTATTTATTTATTTAATACTTTATGCACAAACGTACAGTGGCGGACTTAATGCCTTAGGCATTTACATGTATCCTCATAACTCTTTTAGTAACATGTGTTTCATCGCTCCTCTTTACATGACCACACCAAGACAAACGATTCCCTTTCAACTTTTCAGTCATTGGCGCAACTTTATCACTTGATCCGTTCTCGTCATTTTTCTCATCCATCTCAACATTCTCATCTCTGCTACATGCAATCTTTTTTAATCCATCGTTTTCACAGCTTAACACTCTCTCACATAGTATAAGAGGTCTTATCACGGACTTGTATGTTTTACTCTATAACTTGTAGATAGCAAGTTATTCCAGTGACCTGTCTTTTTTTTCTTTCATCCTGAGCTAATCCTGTGCGTTACGTTAATGAAAAACCTCTATTATCGCCATCACTTCAGCCGTAAGACGTCCACTGTTAGACATAGGCATTCCCCAAGTGTCGCCACGACGATCGATCATGTGGGTTTCGCATCCTTCGGGTTCTCGCGACCCTCACTAGGTCATCGATCTACCTTGTGGGAGGGCTTCCAACGCTGCGCGCGGTCGTGATGACCGCGTACAGATCCAGAACTTTTCGGCCCATCGACCATGTGTTCTCAAAAGCCTCTATAAGTGATAGAAAATCCTAGATCCTCTCCCAGTTACCCAGGATTCGCTCTATAACTTCTCAGTTTCTTGTTTATTATTTAGTTAACAGCGTAATTATCTGTTTACTTTCAAATCGCATTAAGATATCGGTTTACAGACGGAAATATAACACAATACAGAGAAATCAGGGCAAGTTGTAACAAAATACCTACGTCACAGAGGTAAAGGAGGGTAGAGGGAATGCCGAGAGGGAAGACATTGTTCAATTGATCACGTATTATTGAGATACTAAGACCGTCACATCCGTTCCGTGTCGCGATATCGGTATTCTCAAATATGGTAGCAATATTCTCCGGTCTCGATATCTGTTCGGTATTGTAATATTATGTATTGGTTTTGAATATAGGCTTAAATGTTTAATTCTTTTTTCGTTGTTTTTGGCAATTAAGGGTTTAGTAATTTAACTTAGTTGACTGGAGAGGTTTTAATAAGGGTAGCTTTGGCAGAGTTTCTAAAAGCTTCAATCTTTTATTTAATCCTTTTATAACATTACGGGCATAATAGACGTGGGCAAAAAGATGCCAGGCTCAAATGGGATTGGGTGGGTTATGCCAGCCGCATGCACAGGGACCGCTGGGCCAGCGTCGCCACACTGTGGGTTCCTCAGAGGGAAAGCGCCGTCGAGGCTGGCCTAGAAAGAGGTGGCGGCATGATGTGGACGCGTACCGCGAAGACTGGTTAGAGACGGAGCGGGAGAAGAAAGTTTAGAAGGGTTTGGGGGAGGCCTTTGACCAGCAGAGGGATAGTAGGGCTACTTAAAAATAATAACATTGTTTTTTAGGGTTCCGTACCTCAAAAGGATCACTTTGTTGTCCGTCCGTCTGTCTGTCTGTCAAGGCCCTTTATCTCGAAAACGCGTGGAGGTATCGAGTTGAAATTAAAACTATATATTCAGGTCTGCAATTCCTTGAAGCTGTGAAGAAATTGAACTTCTAAGTTAACGAAAAAAAAATATACGTACACTCCTGATGAAATTGAAATTCATATAGTACCCTATGAATTTCCATTTTCCGTTGACTTAGAACCCTAAAATTTGGCATGAAGCAAGGCCTTATAGCACAAGTATAGGAATAAATCTAAAAATTGAAAATTTGTAGTTACGTCACAAAAAAAAACTTTTTCCAATTTGGAAAAATCTTCGAGACTCGATTCGGTTGAACTATTTACATAAGCTAGTTTATACGGAACCCTCAGTGTGCGAGTCCGACTCGCACTTGCCCAGTTTTCCTGTATAAAATCTACCTTTTTGAAATTCTGAGGAGGAGCTTTTCTAAATATAATACCTATATTTAGCTCAAGTCCTAAACTGGGCTGCGAAATTGTTTGAAACAGTTACAGCGGCCTTTGAACGTAAAGGGCAACTGAAGAAATAAAGATTGGTTTTAGTCATTAAAAGTCTGATACGCCCTCTCGCTCAACCCAGAGTGGGAGAAGTTATTTGATGATATCACACTTCAAAGAAAATAAAAGACAGATTAAGTACCTACCTAAACAAATGCTGTAACTAAGTAATTTTGACTATATAATAAAAATGAATGACTAAATGTGTTCCTAAACTCAAAACAACAACCAATTTTAATGAACTTTTTTTAATTTATATGTTGAAAAGCCTGAGGAAGGATGTTATGAAGAAAAGATAAACGGAAAACCCGTAAAAACACATGTTTCTTTCAGACTGTTCCGAGCTGCCAATATTAGGGTTAGTTGTTAATGAGGGTTTTCTAAAACGACGTGGCAGCACAGAGTCGTCAGGTCCAGGCCCCTGTCAAAACGCTTATGTTAATGACATTAGTTAAATTGACGTCAACGTCATGTATGTTTTCAAAAGTAGGAGACCTCTCGGCTAAGTGGCGCCTCTTAGTGGTGTGAATTTTCCTGAAAACACTCATGTTTATCAAGTCAGCTAGTTAGCAATATAATAATCAGAAATTTGTCGACAAAAGTGAACAAGGAGATTTATAATCGAAAGCTGAAAGTGCTGAAAGTCGTGTGTAAATAATATATTTAGGGTCGCCGCACACGGATCTCACGTGACAGCCACAAACGCCACGAGAAGTAAACAAACTGACGCAAAAGAAGCTGAAGCGCGCGACAGTCACTTGTAGCCGGTGGCTGCTACTTTTTTTAAGCCATGCGCGCAGTATCATAATGGGCTCTGTCGAAGAAGGTGTCGGCGTTTAGTTACCGATGCGGGCCACAAGAAGCAAGCAGCGATGATTTGTAGCGTGTGGCGGCCACCAGCGTCAACCGTGTGCGTCGAGTCCATATATAATATATGAATACTACACGAAATATGGCGGTGGCGGTGGCGGCCGGTAGCGGCGTTTTGTGGTTGTGGACGGTGGCCTGTGTGCGGTGACGCTTATCCATTACAAGTCCCTTAAGTGGAGTCGAAGTTAGGAGTCTAAGCCGACCTTGTCGGCTGCTAATCCTAGAATAGATTAGTGTTGAAGTTTTATTAATGTTTGATTCTGTTGCCCTTTGTAATAAAAAAGTTTATTTTTAATTAGCTACTCTCCTCAACTGTTAAGCCTGTTACAAATCTTTGAAATTCTCGGATTTGCTCTACTATAATAGGGATGTACTAGGTTCTGGCAGTAGCTCCGGCTGCTTTTGAAAAGGTTTCCGCATATAAACTTTAGACCCCCGTTTCACCCCTTAGGGGGTAAGTTTTGGAAATTCCTCTCTTAGAGCTCGTCTACGTCACAAAAGGAAGCCTAATGTAAAATTTCACACTCCTATTAACAGTAGTATCGGCCTTGCATTGATATGTTAGTCAGTCAGTTTCTCCTTTTATACACAACAAATTTTTGATTAGTACAAATATATAAAGGGCTTATTATAAAAGGTATTGTTATTATTTAAGTAAAGTCTCAATATTCATAAACAGCAAAGTTACTAGCGTTTGTTTATATCCCAAAATAGAAATATTGTACAGGCTATTAATTATGAATGAAGAAATGACAATCAAAATGGAAAAACATTGGGCGTAGTATTTCTAGTAGCAATTGTTATGAATAATTAATTCTATTATGAATTACCAATTATGAAAAATTTTCGTGGACAATTTTGGGATTTCGTTTTCGTAGAAACGGGTACGGATAGAGCCCCATTTTTTTTGTACTAATTATAAAGTAGGGGTGTAAAATTACTAGTTTCTGCCAGCAGCTTCGCCCGCGTGAAAGTCAGTTTCTCCCTAAAAACTTTGGACCACCGTTTCATCCCATTAGGGGGTGAATTTCGGAAAATCTGTTCTTAGCGGATGTCTACACCCTATAAGGAACCTACCTGACAAATTTTAAGATTGTAGGCGTTATAGTTTCTGAGATTTCGTGACTAATCAGTGAGTGGTCTTTCGCTTTTATATATATAGATATGTATCAGTGACACTTTTTTTGCAAATAAATGAATTATTATACATAGATGATACACCTGAACCTTCTTCGTGAACCACTCTGTCTATTGGTGAAAACCGTATGAAAATCCATTTCGTAGTTTTTCAGTTTATCGTGAACAGACAGACAGACGCGATGAAGGACTTTGTTGTTGATCAACTTTTTTTTATCAATTGATAGTCTTGCGATTGACCCCTATCTCACCTGATGGTAAGCGATGATGTGGTCGACTATGGAGCACGCTTGCTTAGAAGTAACCTATTCACTCTTGACTTAAATATCCCTAGGTTGCTTAGCTATCAGCTAACTTATTGTGGAAAAGACATAAAATACTCAATTGAAAACCATCAAAACACTATCAATCAATAAAAGCAACCCAAGTTCCCACATTTCACTGTCAGAGTCTCATTCAAATCAATATTCTACTATAACTTATCAATAAATTGAACCGTGACAAACGTTTCGGAAGGGCGAGAAAAAGGGTCCTGACCACTTTAAGAAAATCACATAATTGAAGAACAGTAAACGGTGCGTAAAGAGAGGCGACCCTTGGAAATAATTCTCTACGAAGAATGTTCGTGCCTTTTGCCGGATGTCAAATAGCGCCCATGGGCCATATATCATACGCGGTTAGGGGGACGGAAGCGCTATGAAAAATGACTTGAACATTCAGTTTTGTATGTCAGTCAGCTTTACATGTTAACATAAATTGAAGTGGTGCAAGAATGAATTAACACTCAAAATTATTTTTGTACAAAACTTCAACTTTTTTTTATATTGCCTCCTGTACCAGCTTAGACATTTTTTCTAAAAATAAAAGTGAACAATAAGGAAGTGAAGACCAAATTATTATATTCAACGTGTTTCGCACTTAACTAAATTCAATATTTTACGATTATTACCTACTTACTTAGGCGTTTACACCTATGTGCTTGTACCTACCATTAATATATTCGTCTATATAGTAAACGTGTATGATGTCAAATATTCCGCCCACTCGAAATATCAGTAAATTTATATTGGGTATATCCTGTACTTCCTAAATTCTTTATGCGATACAAAAAACGTAATTTGGTTTCAAAGCTGTAAAAATTACTGAACTGATGCTATAAAGGACTATTTCCACTATCTCCATAGCGTCCTAAAGTATTTTTAAAAGAATTTTCAGGCAGCTAAAAACGTCAGTACTTGAATTAGGAGTGTCGCGTCCTCAAAGGGTACCCACTACAAAAGAATTAAGAAAGCGAGCACCTCTTTGATCGACTTTTTCGTTCACACCCGTTTGCAATAGTTTGTCAGAAATATATAGACTAAATGTTGTTTCCAATAATAAAACACTCTTAGATAGATAGTATCTTTACGATAGGGGTATAAAAAAGTCGTTTAGTTAATTACAACTACGTATTGATGTACGGTGACCCGAATTACAAGTAGGTGGGTCGTGAGTTAAAATTCAAATCTAGGCGTTTTACGTGTGGTTTATTTCATAATCTCTCTATAAACGGTGAAGAAAAACAATGCCGGTTAGGCATGATGTCGTGCCACCAAAATTCGAAGATATTTGACATCCACCAACTCGCATTGGGTCCGCGTGGTGGTTACGGTCCACTTCTTCTCTTAGGGAGGATGCCTGTGTCGCAGAAATGAAGACATTATAAATCTTAATAATATTATACTATGATATTCATGTGAGGTTACAATAAAAAAAAGCATTGAAATTTCCATTCAACGGTCAAATTGCGTAAGTTAAACTAACATGTGTCCTAAACGCCGAATACTGTCTTCTATTAAGTAATTGAAAATACTCGGGAGTTCAATTTCCCAACGTCGACCAATAACGTTGTATTTATGCAATATATTCATCTATCCACTGTTTAATGTTTGCGCTTGCAATTTGTGCCAGACTGTCCCAGTAGGTCCTGATGACTAAGTGTCAAAGTACCAACTACCGTTCACCCATGAGAAATAGGACATCCTGGCGCATCCAGCATCCAATCTTGTATTGGATAATGCATCTGTCTGCTAGATCATACGGGTATCTTTATCAGTGACGGTCCTTAGACCCGATGGGGCGAGGTCGAATCAATTGAGTCCAATTGAACGATGCTCAGAGAATATAGTTTGTCGCGTAGTCGGGAATGTTCGTGGCATATTATTAACTTGATAGAAGTCTCTTGGTGGATATTAGAAATAAGTAGTGTCAAATAATTTGGCGCTTGTTGGTATGTTATCAAATATTTAATCAATTGAGCGTTGAGATCGGTGTTTATTGGAGCATTGAACTTTCAATGTGTGTGTTCTCCTTTATAATACGTAAGTAAAATATTTTAACAAAGAGTGAGTATCTATAAAAACCTAAAATCTAGTTGCTGAGGTGTTTTTTTATTTGATGTAAACTAGTGCTTAAATAAATAATAATAATAATAATTTAATATTAATTAGTGTTATTATAGAAATATTATTGTTTTTGTTCCGGAAGACGCAGCGTTGGAAGGCCTCCCACAAGGTGGACCGATAACCTGATGAGGGTCGCGGGAATCCGATGGATGCGAGACGCATAGGACCGGTCATTGTGGCGACATTTGGGGGAGGCCTATGTCCAACAGTGGACGTCTTTCGGCTGAAATGATGATGATTGTTTTTATTCTTCAACCTAAGCATTGATGAAATGATGCAAGACAAACAAACAAACACAGCAAATAGTGCCATTGACGCCATGATGTCACTTAATAATTTCCGTCATCGTCGCGCTTCGTAAATGACTAGAAGTTCATTAAAAGAATGGCCACGGCAAAAAAAACTCGGTAAATAAAACATACTTCACATCAATGACGGTAATCAATAAGAATTTCACATTAAGTCATCAAGCAAGTAAATGAAGAGGAAAATCCTATTATCATAGGCAATGATCATAATATATTTTATATGGTGACCTTTTACGATTCAACCTATGTCGGTTCGGATATTTAACTTCCTCTTCACATAAATAAATTTATTATAAATCAAACATAACATCTACTACACCTCATATAAATCTGGAAAAATAATCTATCTATATATATAAAAGGGGAAACTGACTGACTGACGTATCAACGCACAGCCGAAACTACTGGGATTAGCAGCGTGAAATTTTGCACAAGGTTTTCTTTTACCGAGTTTTTCGACGTAGGCGAGCACTAAGAAAGGATTCTCCAAAATTCGCTCCTTAAAGGGATGAAGCAGGGGTCCAAAGTTTGTATAGAGAAACCTACATTCACGCAAGTGCAGCCTCGGGCAGAAGCTAGTATATATATGAAAGCGAAATACCACTCACTGATTAATAACGAAATCTCAGAAACTATAACACCTATAAACTTAAAATTTGGCAGGTGGTTCCTTATAGAGTGTAGACATCCGCTAAGAATTTTACGACACTCCACACCTAAAGGGATGAAATGGGTGTCCAAACTTTGTATGGAAAAACCTATTTTTACGCGGACGAAGCCGCTGGCAGAAGCTAGTTTGAAATAAGGTTGTTCCATTCTAACCTTTTATTCTTTTTGAAAACCTAACAAATTTTTGGTTAACCTTTTAACCACGTCGTATACTTATAATATCCGACAAAAACTCTCGCGTTTATTCCATCAGGGTCGCACATCCACGACCAGTTCGGGCTTGCTCGGTGGTTTTAGTCAGTAAAAGTCTAACACGCCCTCGCGCTCCACCCACAGCGTGAGAAGTCATTAGATGATATCTACACTTAAAAAAAAAAACATCCATGACTAAATACTCCATCTCGTCAGCTCTTCTGTCACCTATGGAAATTGAAGAGCTAAACGAGATAGAGTACCCAGTCGTAAGTACACGACCCTGGCGAATAGGACACACATTATTAAAGGTTTAAAATAAACAGCGATTATACTTAATTATGATTGCCTGTTTGTAGGTTAATATACTAAAATAAAAAAGAAACTCCTACCTACGTATTTTACGTTATTTTCAGTAACCGGAGGTTTTTAATTTAACCGTTAACGTTATACGTTTTATAATTTATAACACAATAAAACAGCGGCCTAAACATTCTTGAATATAACTTAGCATTCTCATTACCGCATAAGTATTTATCGATCTACTACTTCCACATACGAACGACGGATGTGGAATGGCTTGCTAAAGACTACGTACGAATATGTAAACTGTTCCCCAGATAGCAACAACGCTGGCTTAGGATTAAATTAAGTTGAAAACCACTCATCACTAAGCTGTTTTGATTAATAATTCAATTTATAATACAGTAAAGGACTGAGCTAAGTTCCTCGTGCTGGCTTCCACTGGGCTATTGTGAAATCTTCGTTGAGCTCTCGGATTTTTATTATTTGGGGACGGAAACTAAATCACTATAGCATAGCGTAGTCGGCCTTATAATGTTCCCACTGCTGGGATGCAGGCCTTCTTTCTAAGAAAGGGAATGGGCCGTAATCCACCACCCGGGCCCAGTGCGGGTTGGTGGATGTCACATGTCTTCGAATTTTTGGTTCTAGGACATGCCGGTTTCCTCACGATGTTTTCTTTCACCGTTTTAAGAGTAATGGTGATGACATAAATTATTACACAAAGTAATGCGCCTGGCTCGGTTTGAACCCACGACCTACAACTCGTAAGTGGGGGCTGTTACCACTTGGCCACCATTGCTCTAATCACTATATTATATCTAAAAACAAAGGAAAATTGCGCTGGCAACTTTAATATCTACTTTAACATTGCTTAACATTTCAACCACAGTAGACACAGGCGGCAGCCATCTCTCTGGTAGATTGCCGCTTAGCCGTGGTGACACTAGCGCTACCCGAAGACTTCTAGAAAGATTAGCTTTGTAGAAAACTCACACAACAGTTTAAAAACACATGTGGAATCTATACATCTATCTGTCAGTTCGTTCCAGCAAATCTCCGAAACAGCTAAACCAATTTCGACGGGACTTTCGTTGGTAGATAGCCGATCTTATAAGGAGTAATTTTACTTTTATTTAAAAAAAAACCATTGTGACCAAATAGCATTGTGCTGTTTTACGCGTCTGACGCGGACGAAATCGCGGGCACTGTGATTTAAGCAGTGTGCTTTTTGGATCCCTACTGTTCGTGAGCTCCGGCTACTGACTAGGCCACTGGATCCATTGTGCAGCGATAAAGTTTACTGAGAAATGTGGACTGCGATTGTCACTGAGTTGTGGTGTGTGCGCCGGTATAATGTAGCTCACTGAGAATTGTGATCGGCGACTATTGCTGATTTGTATTGTAGCCCATCGGTAGACTAGTGTGCGCCCGTACAGTGAGAATATTGTAGCTCGCTTCT
Organism: Mythimna vitellina; assembly: GCA_949316375.1. Taxonomy (NCBI): domain Eukaryota; kingdom Metazoa; phylum Arthropoda; class Insecta; order Lepidoptera; family Noctuidae; genus Mythimna; species Mythimna vitellina. The sequence goes on from OX438688.1 coordinate 9,559,212, forward strand.
ACGTGAGGGTTGCCAGTTGAGTGACACAAATAGGCTAGTGCCGTGTAGGTTGAAGTTGTGAGTGTTCTATCGCAATTTTATACTTAACATCTTTCGTGACACACTTTATATTATTCCTGGCTAACGTTTACACAGAGACTATACAAAGGGTTTTTGATGTGCTTTTGATTTTAAGAAGTTTAATAGCATAGCAATAGCATAGTATAGTCGGCCTTATAATGTTCCCACTGTTGGGAGTCAGGCCTCCTCTCTTGTAGAGGGAATGGGCCGTAATCCACCACGAAGTCCAGTGCGGGTTGGTGGATGTCACATGCCTTCAAATTTTTGGTTCTAGGACATGCTGGTTTTCTCACGATGTTTTCCTTCACCGTTTTGAGAGCAGTGGTGATGAAATAAATTACACATAGTAATGCGCCTGGCTGGGTTTGAACTCGCGACCTATAACTTGTAAGGCGGGGCCGTTAAAACTCGGCCACCACTGCTCAGAAGTTCAATATTAATATTAAATTCAATTTAGCAGCTCGATGGTGAAGAAGTAACAAACACACACACTTACAATTCGCCTTTATAATGTTAGTGTAGTATATACTCGTATTTTTCTTTTTAATTCTACAAGTTTAGGATTATTTTATTTCATAACTTCATATGCTGAAAGTTTTTCCTGCCATATTAAAGCAGTACAATTATTAATTAAAAGCTCAGAGCTTAAGTGGACAGTTAATGGTTTTTAATTTCTATGTTAATTATTGAGTCACTTAACTGTTGTTTTTAGGTTAAGTTGAACATAAAAGAACTTGCTATGCTCATGCAAGCCAAATAGCATAGAGAACCAAACCCGGGTCGGCGACGCGTTGTGTTGTACAGACTTCCACGCGCTTCTCAAAGAACTGTCAGCAACATTGACAGGGCCTGCTAAGGCCTGCTGAACTGCGGAATTTTTCGAAAGACTAACTGTGGTCCTGGAACGCAAAGTGTTAACACAGGTCGTTTCAAATACCCCGGCGTCGGAAATCGCAGGTCGACTACCGGCCACCGAAGGCGCGGGTTTGCGGATGACAAACCATCGGTAGCTTGTCGTCCGGTAAGGACCAAACTTGGATTGACGAAAGGTGTTGAACCACGGGCGCCTCAAAGAGATGTCAGCAAAATTGTAGGGACCAGTTAAGGTTGATGCCTGCCAGGGCTGGGGATTTTTTGAAAGGGTTACCGCAGCCCTCGCAACACAAAAGGTGGATTGCTATTTTATATATATATAAAAGGAGAAACTGACTGACCAAAATATCAACGCACAGCTGAAACTAATGGGACTAGGAGCGTAAAATTATGTACAAGAGTTCCTTTAATGACGTAGAGGAGTACTAAGAGAGGATTTTCCAAAATCCAGCCTCTAAGAGGATGAAACAGGGGTCCAAACTTTGTATGGAGAAACCCAACTTCACGCGGGCGAATCTACTGGCAGAACTTAGTCAATAAAAGTCTGACACTCCCTCTTACTCAACCCAGAGCGAGAAGAGAAAAAAAAAACAGATGGAAAGTGTAGCACAGTACAAAGAAACAACACTAATAAAATAAAGTCGGGTTTCAGACAGCGAAAATTTATCTCCAAACGGAGTACATTTTACAATCGGAGTCGGTAACAGAATTCGTTTACATTCTCTTCTTTTACACCCGATGCAAGTTCATTGGATTAATTGGTTGTGGTCTTCGCTTTAGGGGTTCTATTTGTGAATGGTTCTGTATTTGTGCCTCCCTATTTTGTTTATCTATACGAGTACTTACACTGTTTCCGTCTCATTAGAACAGCGATTTGAGTATCCTTCCATACCTCATTGTTTGTGGGTTGCAATGCGATTACCGGTCACAGTAGGTACGGATTTGCAGACGGAGAGCAATAGGTAGCTCATTATTTGATATACACCAGGCCCGAGGCGCGTTTTTCGCACAATCCCACCGCTCATCCGTGATTTTACAATTGTTTAAATCTATGCTTTTAAAAATAATTAATAAGATGTAAAATGAAGTGGAAAGAGTTGTACTTATATATTTATATTGAATAATTCAAAAATTACTGAACTGTTGTTCATTTCATTTTTTCATCAGTAGGATGCTACTTTATCACCAAGGGTCGGAATTAGGTAGAGTTATTCATGTACTTGCATCGAAATGTTGATATGGATCTTCCCGGGATTTCTAATGAAAAATCCCATGTCGCCAACAATATTATAAATAAAAACTTCAGAGATAGGTAAGACTAATAAAACAATGATAATTAACATACAATTTTTATTAGTATTTTTCATTAAAAAAGATCTCTCTACATCAACTGGGGTAAGATAAAATTAAAATAAATAATATAAAAAAAATGCTGTAAAATAATAGTGTCATAAAAAAAATTTGCTCTTTAAAATTAATCTCGGGATTTGAGGTATATCCACTTTATTCTTTTGCTGTATGAAATCAGTGTAAGTACATGTTTAACTCTACCTGATTCCGACCTCTGCTTATCACTGAGTTACATAGGCTATATATTTTCTACATTTACGCGGGCGAAGACGCTGGCAGAAAGATAGATAGATAGATATTCTTTATTGTACACCAAAAATACATATTACATTAGAAACTTAAAATTACTAGGGTGTCACAATGGGCGGCCTTATCGCTAAAAGCGATATTTTTACAGACAACCTTTACTAGCAGAAGCTAGTGTTAAATAAATAACCTCTCAAACCAGCTGCCCAAGTCTATACCCATACCATATAATTCTTTCAGAGATTACAGAGCTAAATACAGAACCACCTATTCATTTTGGCAACAGTCCACGTCCATTCATCATGTTATTTTACGTCAAATACGATACTAATCCCAATAAATAGACCAAACGAATTACAGTGAATGGTATACAATAGGTAGGTACTCCAGGGGCATGACATAGTAACCGGCCAACAATTTTAACAATGTCTTTCCGGCTGGTTTACTCACCAATGAAATCCACCGACAAGTAATATTGTACGCTTGACTGACATAAAAGTGTTCCTTTACTTATATTTCCGATTTTTTTTTATCTATAAAAGATAATATCGGGAGATAGCCCGTGTGATGTTCATATTTCAAGCTTGATTTTATTGAAAAACTATGTATTTCATTTTTGCTTATTTTGGTAATGGATTGCAGGGTTCATTTCATACGCTGAAAGAATTCAGAGTGAAACCATTGTTGGAGATCGGCTTATTGGAAAAATATTATTCCATTTCCATTGTAGTTTATTAATTTTCAAGATCAAAGGACCTGTTGTGTTTCTGACTGAAAATAGATATTCCTTTGCCTTTGGCGAGATCTGTAACAAAGATATTAAGAGTAACGAAGATAGATAACAATTTAGTTTAGATAGATGATAGTCCACAGCAAAAATCTCATATTTATCTTAATAATATAAGCCTTTATTCAAACATCAGTGCAGTGAGAGCAGTGGTGGCCGAGTAGTAACGGCTCCAACTTACCAGTCGAGTCGCGTGTTCGAACCCAGCCAGGCGCATTACTTTGTGTAATGTATTTCATCACCACCGCTCTCAAAACGGTGAAGGAAAACATCGTAAGGAAACCGGCATGTCCTAAAATCAAAAATTCGAAGACATGTGACATCCACCAACCCGCACTGGGCCAGCGTGGTAGATTACGGCCCATTCCCTCTCCTAGAGAGGAGGCCTGAGTCCCAACAGTGGGAACATTATAGGGCCGACTATGTTAGACACAGCTGAAGGCGGCGAGCAGCAAGACGTGCGGCGTACAGGACTTTACTTCGCTAACGATTACTAAAGACAACGCGCGTGCCAAACTCTTACCAACATCGAATATTAATATTGTACCTATTCGGGAATTATATTCATTTTAAATTACAGTCCATTTACCTTTGCGTTCAATTCTTAGATACTCATAGGTCCCTAACACATCTCTTCAATTCTTCGTAGGGAAACGGACGCGCAGTAGCGTTTAGCATAAATTGATGTTCTCAAACAATGTAAGCTGTAGGTGAGCGGGCGAAGTGAGTTTCTCGTTTCTCCAAGTTTGATTACGGTTTATTGTGCTTTCGATCAGTCTGTCGATAAACTAGTCTTTGTTGTTTCTAGGACAAATATACGTTCAGGATAACGTTGGCCACGTCAATGGAGATTCTGTAGAAAAGGTTCAAAATACAGCCTTAGGTAACGGCCCCGACTTACGAGTTGTAGGTTGCGCGTTTTCAAACCCAGCCAGGCGCATTATTTTGTGTAATTTATTTCATCACCACTGCTCTTAAAATGGTGAAGGAAAACATCGTAAGGAAACCGGCATGTCCTAGAACCAAAAATTCGAGGACATGTGACATCCACCAACCCGCACTGAGCCCATTCCCTCTCCTAGAGAGGAGGCCTGAGTCCCAACAGTGGGAACGATATAATGCCGACTATTCTATGCTATGCTACAGCCGTAGGTCCATGTGTGCCTGGAATTGATTCTATAGATATATATATATATATATATATATATATATATATATATATATATATATATATATTTCTGCTTTTTTTGTTTGTTTCAGGAGATAATTCCTAATGTGGCGTAAAGTTCTCTTTTTTTTAAACAGACAAATCATTGTACACCATAAAATACAATAGTAGGAGCTATTGTGATTTGAAATTGATTTCTTCAGCAATAGAGGAAGTATTTATTAAACTCGTTGAAAACGTGTTTTCTTGCTTGTCAAATCAAGGGAATATTATTAATATTATATAAGTATGTTTGTATTTATGTATGTAATATTTTTTTTCGTATTATTTGTAATTTTAAAATTGTACACTGGATCCTACCCTCTATTGTGATCTCTCTCAATCACTCAATGGTTTGCTGGAAGAAAACTCAATTTTTAGTTAAGCTCGCCTATGTACATGAACTTTGTTATCTACTTATTTTATGAGTTGTTTTAGTGTACTATAAAGAATTAAAGAATCTTTTAAAAAAAATTTGGTTGATTTTTCATTCGAGGATAATCAGAGTCAGTCAAAACGTAAAGTTTGATAATAATTTATAGATGAAACCGTAAAATCTCATATTTTATTCCTGAGATAAAAGTTATCGACGGTTGAAAGTCGTTCTTAAAACTGCTAAAAGAAAATCCTTTACGATACAATCAACCCAATCTAGCCAATATAACTTTCAAGTAATTTTCTTTTAATCACAGAAAAGAGCAATTGCGACAAAATTACGTTCCCCAGCTAAAGAATCAATTGAAACATGTGGACCAATAAGTGTTAACCGGGACCGATTCCTTCTGCTATTGTTGCTAGACCGCCCACTCTGGGCCTGACGTGGACTGAATCACAAGTAACTCTGCTCGTACTATAAGAACTCACTCTTCTAGGACACGGATTTTTTTAATGTAATATACTAGCTGGTAAAACAGTATAATGCCATTTGATCACAATTTCAGGAAATGATTTTGTTTTACGGAACCCTAATTCTTTTTCTAAAATAAAAATTGTCTAAGCTACTCCTTACACGATCAGTGGAAAAATTTTAGCTGGACCAAAACAGACAGACAAAAATGTTAAAAAATGCATGTTTGTTTTAGTTATCGAATTATATTCTGTGGGTTACATATTGAACCATCTATTACTGTTTCATACTATGTGATTCATAATGTATAAGTAACTGTTTATTTTCCCAAATAAATAAAAACATTAAATTATGAGAAACAATTTTTTTTCTTGAATAAACCATAAAAAAAAAACTTAAAGTATTAGGTTGATCGTAATTCTCTAGCTCTGCCCAACCAATTTATTTAGGGTCTGCACACAGTTACAAGTACCTCCTCCAGATTCTGATTACGGCGACCTTTTTAAATCCCCGAAACACTGTCAAAACGACGACAAATTAAAAAAAAAAAAACAACAGATTAAAATTCTGTCACAAAGACCTCTTTAAAATCGTTACGCTTACCCAGTAATGAGTCCACCGTAATATAATGCTTTTAATTTATTCCATTTACGCGGGCAAAGGAGGAAAATTCACAAACGAAGTGTACAATGCCGAGTCATCATGCAAATCAGTAGAGGCGTAACCATTACCATCGGTTTTAAAAACCAAACAGACGATGATTTAACCTTGGCAACCTCGGGCCCTGGTGTAGGCCATGATCTGGAGCGAGGAGGAATGGCAGTCGGACGCCGCATTCAATCATCTTTATAAAAGCCGAAAGACGTCCATTGGTGGACATAGGCCTCCCCCAAGTGTCGCCATAATGATCGTACCTGTGCGCCATCGTCATTCGTCATTACCACTTTCTGCGAAGCAGTAATGCTAGCGAAGGAAGCGGCCATAGGAACGGACTTCCTCACGACCCAGCCGTCGACACCGATTTCCAGCCACCGTAGGTGTGGGCTTGCGGGTGGCGAGCAATGGGTAGCTAGCCGTCCGGCCGTCCAGTAACCGTCTGGACCGAGCCCATGTCGTCTACCCGGAGTCCTGGAACGGTAAGGCAAAAAAGGAGCATAGGGGTGGGTTTTAGGCAGTATAGTAAGTCTGACCCGCACTCTCGCTCCGCCCTAGAGCGGGCAGTCATTGAATGATTTCCCACCTAAAAAAAGAACCCTAAAGTTGGTAAAACAAGACCAGAAGTAGGAGCAATAACATTTCTTTCAAATCCAGCTGTAATGGAACTAACAAATTTGAAGCCGACTCTCGGATAGCTTTTAGCAAGAGCAAAATTTTGTTTTTATTTTCAGCTCGATTTATGTACCGGTAAAAAGAAAACTGCTAGGGATTTACTTCTTGATCTCGATTAGATAGTTTAATCTTTATATACTTACTAGCTTTTGCCCACGGCTTTGCTCACGTCAACTGACTATTCTACTCTACCCAACTCTAACCTACTCTCCCTTACTATATTAAAATATGTATGTATATATATTTGTTATTATGTATTGTGTTTTATATAGAGATTGATTAATTTGTTAGCATTACACTGCAGACTATCCCCTGTATTATTTTAAGTTCTTACCATCCATCCTAAAGTTGTCAGGTAGATATCGCTGTCAGCGATAAGACCGCTATGGAACCCATAGATTTAAGTTTATGAAGTTGTGTTACTTTTTTGGTGTACAATAAAGTTTGTTTTATTCTTCCTCTACCCTACTCTACCCTATTCTACCCTATTCTACCCTACCTAGTTCGCCGATATAGACCGTCGCCCCCACGACGACACGGCACCGTATGCTCCACTGTGTCCTCCGGGCAGTCCACACAAAGGTGACCCCCGGGCGTTTCTTCCGCACGAATCCGGTGCAGGAACCTCACGAACTTACCATGTTCCGTGAGGAACTGCATCATGCGGAAGGTAAGAACGCCGCGAGGTCTTTCCAGCCAATCCTCAAAGAGGGACTTACCGCTATAATTGTGGCGTGCCCATCCTTGAGACACATTAGCTTTTGAAACATATCAAACAAGTTTATCTGTCAATGTCAGTTTAACGTCAATGCAAGATAGTACTTACTACTTCCATGCTTTTAGTTTGAAACATAATATACTTTTGTTATTTAGAAAAAATCTTTATTGTTCTTAATTTTCTTCTGTTTTTTAATCTAGGTTTATAAAAAAAATATTCTTCTTTCTTTTAATTATTTTTTTTTTCATTCCCTCATTTTTCCCTCGATAAACAAAAGCAAAATATTTCTCGTTAAAATAACATTACACGTTCGTTAAGATCCCCCAGGTAAAATATAACGACGGAAAAGAATCGTGCGTAAGTAACATTCTTAATTAATATTCACGAGACAAGCGTGGAAATTAAAAATTTTATAGTACGATTAACATTACAAGTGGGAAAATTGTTATGAGCCTTTAAATACTCGGCATTACCGTTTTGTTAAGATATTAATCGAACCTTAAGGAACCGCGAGTTAAATACGTGTTGAAAAGTTTATTAAGGAAACGTTAATTTCTGTTAAGTTTATTTCAGGGATGTTTTGGAGTAAAAAATATCCGTAACCATTACCTACAAGTTTCGGATAGTCTCTGATAAAAACGGAGTCTAAATGACAGGTTACGACAGGTTTTTATTTGTTCTGCCAAACAAATGATAATCTGGATTAGAAATAAAGGTCAAATCTTGCTATTTGTATTTTACTTTTATATTTTTTTAATTCAAATTTCCGAAACCGAAACCATCTGAAACTAGCTCATAGTCCAAAATCATTTCATGTCCGTAACCGTACCTATCCGAAATCGGTATGAAATTATTTCTATATCCGCATCTTATATCAGGCTGAGGTGGGACTGGAATGGCCACGACGCACGAATGCACCCGAACAGATTTGAGGATTGTCACTTGCTGGACGTCCAAGGGACGTCCATGCTGTCGAGGTCGACCGCGGAGGAACTGGTTTGACAATCTGATCATGCATGCGGGGAGAAATTGGTCAGAGATCGCCTTTGATAGAATTGTTTGGAAAGAGAAAGGGGACCTCCCCTTTTTCTCTCTCTCTCTCTCTCTCTTTTTTTAGTGTGGGACACAAAATAGGAATAAATAAAAAAATCCTTAACCGTATCCGGATTCGAAATCACATATACATAACATCCCTTGTTTATTCTACAAAACTCGTTTATTAATGCTTTGTTTTGTGTTCGATTATGTTTGACGGTCTTTTGAGGATTTTCTGGTTCGTTTGGCACATTGCTGTAGGGATCTGGTTTTCCGGTTGGCACTGACGTATTCTTTGGGGGTTGTTTTTGGTTAATGGAAAATGCAGGCTTTTGCCGTTTTCTATCAGCTGATTAGGAAAATGGCGGCTGCGCTCATTCTGTTGTTATTTTATTTGTGAACTGAAGATTCGTTTTAATAACTCTCGATCTCGTAACAAATTTATTTCAGCTTCAATAAGTTATTTAAGAAATTGAAAGAATCTAGTTATTTTTGACTCTTTTAGAGGCGATGACCGTTAAAAAATCTTCTATTTATAAATATTTCAAAGTACAGTTAATTTTGCTTAGTTAAATACTTGAACTGGCATAGCATGCGAGCCTTTGAAGCACTATTTGACGGCAATTTGTAAATTTTATGCTATTTTTGGACCTAATTTGGCCAACAATTGTCAGTAAACGGTAGAATGGTCCTCGTCAGACACGGTTGGACGTTCAATTAGTTTACAAAAGCCACGATAAATCCTAAGTGATCTGTCAATGAACTAAGTAGTGCCAACTGCAGGCATTGTGTTCAGGAGTCCAAAGTGATGCATCATTCAATTGTGAGTTTTGATTGCTTTTGAAATGGAAAGTTACTTTGTCATCATTTTTGAGAGATGTTCGATAAGTATTGGAAACGGGTCTCCCCTGAACATCACCACAAATAAAGGTACTACAATACCGATACGAAATACGGTAATCTCGCAGATTGTTCGATAGAGTCACCTCGTCCTTGGAACGCAAAGGGCAACTGAAGAAACAGGTGGATTTTAGTCAGTAAGTAAAATTCTTACATTCCCTGTCGCTCCATTGATGGAGCATGGGGCGCAGGAGCAGTTATTTGATAAAATCCCACAAAAAAATAAGGTACTGTTTTAGAAGCATGCGGAACAAGGTGTACCAAGGCCTGCAAACCTCCGTTGAAAACGGAGCAGCCTCCGACCAGACAGACGATACCTGTCTGGTCTGGGCAACTGCCCGGTAGTTGATTTTGGACTGTTGTATATATTTTAATTATGTTCTAATCGCGCGGAGAACTCTAATATTGCGATGTAGAATTATCAATTTTTCTTTCTATGTAGTGTGGTGTGTATAAAAAAATCGGGCGTTTTATATAACATTATTTTTAGTATATGCGAAACCTGAATATAGTTTGTTCAGAATCAGTAACTGAATCGATTCCAATAATTTCTACAGCATGTTATATTTTTTTCCAAAAATATTTAAAAATGGCCGCAAGTTGGACACCACGAACACTAAGTACAACACAGATCAGACACCAGCGCACAGCTGAATGCGAGAGTAAAACAACCCCTCAGTCGCCTGGGTGGCCCGGTGGTCATGTATTTGTGCGGCCAACCAGGTAACATAACAAGCTTATAACTTCGTGATTTTTTATCGTACAGTTACGAAATTTTGTACACAGATTCTTTACATAGAAATACTAAACACGTGTTTCCGTTTTCGCATTTACTAAAACTAATGTTGTATATAGAGCAGTGGTAGCCGAGTGGTAACGGCCCCGACTTACGAGATGTAGATCGCGGGTTCAAACCCAGCCAGGCGCATTACTTTGTGTAATTTATTTCATCACCACTGCTCTCAAAACGGTGAAGGAAAACATCGTGAGGAAACCGACATGTCCTAAAAACAAAAATTCGAAGACATGTGACATCCACCAACCCGCACTGGGCCCGCGTGGTGGATTACGGCCCATTCCCTACAGAGGAGGCCTGAGTCCCAACAGTGGGAACATTATAAGGCCGACTATGCTAATGTTGAATAAGTACATGGTTTCAATTTCGTTCAATTTCAAGACAACAATTCATTCGAATAAACATCATATAACGTTCATAGTCCAACACATAACGTAAGTCAACACAAATTACTAGATGGTTATTGGTTATTGGCCATAGTAATAACACCACCTAAGTAACGGCCATATTGCTCTGCGTTTACGTCAACTAATATAAACCAATTGAGGGTCGGGTCCTGGCGTAGCAATAAACAGTATGCGACCTGCTGATGGCATCGGCCTCAGGAATTGAGCTCATTAAATTTCATCAAGGAATAATAATATCTTTGTGGTAACCATCGATTCTGTTGTATTGTCAAAGATTTGAATTTTAGTAGTATAGAAATATAGACTACAACAGAGTCTATTCCTTGATTGTAATGAAACTAATATAATTTATTTTATAATTTATATACACATAAACACCGAAGAAGATACGAAGATACATCAATATAAAAATTTATTCAAAGGTAGGTAGATGCTGCTTATTTCAAAAGAAATTTCTTCCAGCAGACCTGCGAAAGAAGAGTAGCTTGTAAATCTTAAATTAAAGTAAAAAAGGTAACACATAATTTAACTTTTATTTATTTATTCTATTATATTTTTGTTTGTAATGAATAAAATCAAAAACTACTAGACCTTTTATATATATGCGTTCACTAGTACAATCCTGCTTTATCATAGAGTGATATATGCTTTATTATATATATTACTTACTTTCACGCAGGCGAAGCCGTTGGCAGAAGCTAGATTAATAAGGTAGATTCCTAAAAATATATAATTATTTGGCCCGAAGTTTAAATTTAACAAGAATTATAGGTACATATGTTTTCTTTTGTCATGTGCATAAAAACTGAAGACGATACAATGGGTTGAAATGTCGTGTGACGTCACTACTCGGTAAAAAGTATAGGTACTAGTTTTTTATCTAGAACTGACATCAGAAGCTTCCTCTTGAAATTGAAGCTTTTATCATTGTCAATTTTTATAGATTAGATAAAACATAAAGTACGGACCTACGTGTCAATATTTTTTGATAATCTTAATGATGAAATGAATATGATATAGTTATTATTTTTCTTATCCAAAAAACATCCCACTTTACGAAGAAAGAAAAAAATGGCTCTCGCCTCGAAGTTTATTTTAGAAAGAAATATCTTATTTTCTTGTAATTAATGGACCAATATGATATCTGATTAAATAAATAAATAATAATAATAAAGATAAACATAGGAAGCAACCTATTTTGATGTAATTTGGTAGAAAGGTAACTAGTTACCTGGAAAAGGACTTAAAGTATATTCTATTCCACAAAGTAAACAGTTTAGACTTGATAACCGCGGCCACCGCCTACCTTACGTGGGTTTATTCCGTCACAAAAGACTAAATTACTATTTGAAAATAAATAAAGGAAGTATTTTATTTAAATGAACTAATGATCCCTATTTATCAAATCGTTTTACCGCCTCAAGAATTACAAGAAGAAGATATAATTTATGCGTGATGGCCATCAATTACGATACTCTTTTGTTTTCGCTTTAATCAGATAAATTGAGCTCATAAAATGTCAGTAGCAAAACTCACAACAATAAAATATTAAACGATTTAATGAAAACCAAAATGTCTTCAAACGAGTTCCGTTTGACATGCTCATCGTTTCATCAAATACCCTTTCAATTTATTCGTTCAATTCCAAAATAAACTTCGACACAATTTAATGTCAAAACATTGAGCATGATATTCCAAAAATCATAACGAAGTATCTTAAACAGGGACATATTTAGACGAACATTTCACAATAAATTGAACTGTGAAATCAATGGAATGTTTGAAATGTCAAATCAAATACCAACGTCAATTTCAAAGCCCGAAAACCATAATACATGTTAACGACTGCTAAAGGGATATTGTCATAACGAAAGGCCCGAAATTATAACCCGCATTCGTAGCTCACGCACGGAATGTGAAAGACATATGCTTTATTAATGGTCTAATTCACGAGCCCAATACGACTAAATAGACCGATCTAACTGAATGAGCCACCAATATAGAACGCTATTAGTTTCAATCAGAACGGTATGTAACTGCGGTCGCATAAATTATTTATTATCATCCCATTCAATTGTTTAGTGACGCTTATATTGATAGAGTAATCGATGCTAGTGTACACTGACAGCCTATGATGTAGACGTCATTAGTTACTTTCAATTAAGTGAAATACAGTTTATGTTTGCGAATATATATCCGCTTAGTTGTCACTTCTGTAACTAGATTTATGTCCTCTATCTCAGGAGAAATATTTCATTAGTTAATAGCCGGCATGATTTAGGAATTTAGATGCATTTACTGGGTAATGTTGAGTGATTAATATCGATCGTTTGATTATGTCGGCGCCTTCGTATTAGCGCAGCGCACATCGCATTTGTAACAAGAAAATAATTTTCCTGTACAGCAACATACCGTGTTGACATGTATTAATCTTTCTTATAGTTAAGAATCTGAATTCACATTAAAGTTGATGTAAAGAAAATCAGCTACTTACGTCAGAAAATATGACAAACATTTCAAATCTAACGTCAGCTGTAACATCATATTTAGGTTCCCATTAAAAATACACCGACGTGAACTAATTGCTTCGCAAGTTTTTGTGCCCATAGTGTTCAAAAATAACTGTCAAAACGATGTCATTACACTTATAAATAATGTTAAAATGTGCGTAATAATTAGTACAGAGTTCGTCTCTGGTATTTTTTATGGCGTTCCCGCCAAAATCATTAATCTCGCGCACACTGTATCTAGCGAAAGGTATAGTCAGATTTAATATACCGACGGTTACCATTTTCATTTATTATTTTAATACGGTTTTCATTAAACTGCAGATTCCTGTAAAATGAGATATGTAATATTAAATGGGACGTTTTTCAACATGTCGAAATACCGTCAGTAGATACTGCGTTACAGCACTCTAGTCTTCTATAAGATTTCTACCATGATTATCGTATTTCATTTCCTCCTTCTGAACTTCTCATTCTTCTCTAGTTCCTGGATATTTTTCTAGATGATTGGAACCCAGTAGGTTGCCACTTTGATAGGAGTGTCTATAGTGTTTATTAACTTCTTGAAGGTGCAGCTGTATGGTCACTCTCATATTCTGGACACTAGGAGTGTCTCCACTCTCATACAGATTCAGAAAACACTTTATTCCCAATTTTAACAGTGTTTTTTATTTTTTAGGTGTTAAAACCGTCATATAAAAACTTCTCCCGCCCTGGATAGAGCGAGAGGAAGTGTCATACTTTTACTGACTCAAAACCACTTGGGTTCCTTTAGTTGCCTTTTGCGTTCGAATCCAGAAGCCTTTTTCAATGGACTACATTATTTATTTATTTAACGATTTATGAACACACAAAAATCAGAAAAAGATAAGTACATAATAGACATTAGCACGAAGGTACTGCTTATTTCCAAAGAAATTTCTTCTAGCAGATCTGCGAAGATCTGGAGATCTGGAGTGGCGAGCGCGTACCGGAAGACGCAGTGCTGGTAGGCCCCCTACAAGGTGGACCGATGACCTGGTGAAGGTTGCGGGAATCCGATGGATGCGAGACGCACAGGACCGTTCTTTGTGGCGACATTTGGGGAGGCCTTTGTCCAGCAGTGGACGTCTATCGGCTGAAATGATGATGATGATGAGATCTGCGAAAAGAGAGATTAAAAGAAACGTAGACAATAATGTGTAGAAAGAGAAGAAGAATGTGTGAAATCTTAATCTAAGGTCAATATTAAAAAAAAAAATACGAATTGTTTTTTAATAAAACATGTATACACCACTAATTTTAATTAGTACAAATACTTAGAGGACTTATTAGAAAAGATCTTGTTATTATTTTTTAAGTAAAGTCTCAATAAATAATATTCATAAACACCAAAGATATTAGTGTTTGTTTATATCCCAAAATATCACTCAATTTATGGACATATTGTACAGACTATTGATTATGAACGAATGAATGGCAAAAAAACTGCGCGTACTATTTTCTAGTAGCAATTGTTATGAATGATTGATTCAATTATGAATTTACCAATTATGACCAATTTTCGTGGACAATTTCGTTTATATTTACGATTGACTACACAAATATGATCAGTAACGAGTACGGATAGAGCCCCATTATTTTTTGTACTATTCAAAATCTAGTGGTGTTTACCTTCTGTATTGGTTTCATTTATATGTTCAAGTCGAGACTCTAATTCAAGACAATCGTCATCTTAATCGTTCCTACTCGACTTGTTAACACTACAATAATATAATCATGTAGTCAAAACGATTACACTGTAACAGTTTGTCGCGCCGTGATTGATAGCAGCTGTAATTAATTCACATCAGATAAGTTGACAGTAGCGACAAAGCTGTGGCTTGATTACCGGGGGCTTTATTATAAGTACATTAAAACCGGCTATTGTGCTGTTCTTGTTAAAGAATGAAGTCTCGTTTCTTCACGTGCTTTTTATTTTGTGGTGGAAGAACATTAAGTAACTTCTCCAGCTCTGGGTGGAGCGAGAGAGGGTCAGACTTATACTGGTTAAAACCAACCTGTGTTCCTTTGGGCACGCCACAATCAGGGTGGTTAGTTCCCTCTTTGAGGAGTGGCTGGAAAGACGTCATGGCGTCGACCACACATGGCGTGGAACCTTCCGCATGACACAGGCCTTCACTGGACACGGTAAGTTCGGGAGGTTCCAATCGGATTCGTGCGGAAAAAATGCCCGGATGGCACCATTGTGTGGACCGCCCGGATGACACGGTGGAGCATACGGTCGAGGTGTGCCCCGCCTGGGCAGAGCATCGCCTTGTCCTCGTGGGGGTGATCGGCGGCAGCAAACTCTCGCGCTGGGCCTTTGTACAGGCCATGGCGTGAGGGAACGAACTTCATTACGCCCCAGCCGCCGGGATCTCGACCCTGATTTCCAGCTACCATAGGCGTGGGCTTGCAGACGACAAGCAATGTCGACGGCGCGTAGTGTTCCAAACTTGCTTCAAAGAGATATCAGCAAAACCATAGGGGCCCAGCAATGCCGAAGCCTATTGGGGCCGTAGGTTAGCTTCCGAAAGAGAAACCAGGTGTCCTGGAATGCAAGGCAAAGAAAGAACATAGGAGTGTTAGTCAGTAAAAGTCTTACACTCCCGCTCCGTTCTAGGGTGGGAGAAGTTATTGTATGATTTCCCACCTAAAAAAAAACCCGTGTTTCTTCAGTTTTTTCTTACGTTCCAAGGTCCACCACCTAACTCTTTAGTCCCACGTTTATGGATCGAACAGTAGAAAATAAGAACCTGTTTTGTACAGGCAGCTATATGTTATCTCATATAAACCATCCTTACAGTAGGCACGGGCTTGCGGACGGCGAGCAATGAGTAGCTTGCCGTCCGACCGTCCGTAGCTAACCGGACCGAGCCCAAGTCGTCGACGGCGCGTAGTGTTCGCGTGTGTGAGATGTCAGCAACCATAGGCGCCCATCAGGGTCGAAGCCGACTGGGGCCATGGGTGATGCGAAAGAGAACCCGGGGCCCTGGTAAAATGGCATAGAAGGAACAGGAGTGGGTTTTTAGCCAGCAAAAGACTGAAACTATCTCCAGCTCTGCCCAAGAGCGGGGGATGTCATATTAGATGATTTTCCCACCAGAAAAATAAATAAAAAATATATATATAAACCATCCTTCTTTAGTTTTAACGATATATTATACTTACAGTAGACACACACTCTTTAACAGCTTTAATATAAACTACAGCGTATCTTCTAAAATAGTGTTGTGTGTCTCTGAACATATTTGGAATATAATTGATTTATTTTGTGTATACATTCGGCTGTTTAGTATTGGTAATGCTCATTGGTTTGTTTTATCTCATCCGGCCAATCTGGTCTTGGTGTTGTGTATATTCTACACGTGTAGTTTTCAGTAATTATATTTTCATTGATACTCTAATTAGAAATGAGGAGGATATTTCAGTGGTTCGGGCGTTTTAAGACTAAAAACTCATGGGTACGGTACCGGCACTGCCCCAGTTTAAGATGCTAGGGTTAACAGATTTTGAAGGCTGGGCAAGGCCTTCCGTACCTTTTTCCAGTGAACTCAATCCTGGGTCACTGTGGACCAACTCTTTCCATAGACATCTAGCTCTCGCTGAACCCGTCATTTTCAGTTCGGTCTGCCGCGACGGCATTGAATATTTTCAGGAATCTACACTGTATATGACTGTCCTAGCAAAGAATGTGATTTTGCCCTCGTGATAGTAGGTCACTCCATGCTTAATTTTGTCTTTCGTTTTTATCACCTTAAAGGGTGAATTTTGGGAAATCCTTCCAAGCAAATACTAACGTCATAATAACTATTTGCGTCCCAAGTTTCAACGCAAATCCATGCAGTAGTTTGATCTGTATTGACAGATCAGTCAGTCAGTAATGGTTGCCTTTTATACCTACATACTCTTATATAGGCATGTTAAATTAAATAACACGATTTGAGGATCACAAAATTTAATGTTTGTAAAATCATCATCAACATTTCAGTCGAAAGACGTCCACTTCTGGACATAGGCCTCCCCAAGTGTCGCCACAACGACAGGTCCTGCGCGTCTCGCGTCGATCGGATTACTGCCACTCTCACCAGTTGGGTGGACTGGTGAGAGATGGACTGGTGGAGGACTGTGAAGGCCTTCCAACACTAATGTTACTATTTTTTTTCTTTTTTAATTCTGGTAAACTATGAATCCTTTTTTTTAAGCAAGTGGGCATGTGTTCTAAATACAGTACGTTTAAAATAGTTGATCCAAATGTTCAAAGCCAACGGATGTGGCTGACACACGCAAATCTGTCTGGTATTGTGGCCGGAACTTGGAAATAAGGCACCTGACCTACATTGTAATAATACAACAGTTCTCAAGTATTGTTCAGCCACTGAAAAAAGGGGGCAAACTGTACCTGCGAATGCTACATCTATATATATAAGACGGGAAACTGACTGACTGACATATCAACGCATAGCAAAACTACTGGGACTAAGAGCTTGAAATTTTTCACAAGGCTTCTTTTTATGACATAGGCGAACACTAACAGCATGTTCATGACTTTGGTCTTAGCGGCGCGGCGGACGGGGCGGCACCGGTACGCCGGCGCTCGGCGCTACGAATGGCGTCTCGTGGGGTGCTTCAAACATTTTCATACTTTTGATATTACCGCTCGCCGC
This sequence comes from Mythimna vitellina, assembly GCA_949316375.1. Classification (NCBI taxonomy): domain Eukaryota; kingdom Metazoa; phylum Arthropoda; class Insecta; order Lepidoptera; family Noctuidae; genus Mythimna; species Mythimna vitellina. The sequence goes on from OX438688.1 coordinate 9,576,962, forward strand.
CCCGCGCTTAGCTACCGCTCACAGCGGCAAGGTCGTGAACGGGCAGTAAGGAAGGATTTCCAAAATTCAGCGCCTAATGAAACGGGGCTTCAGAGTATGTATAGAGAAACCTTCGTTGACACGGGCGAAACCACAGGCAGAAGCTACTTAAGGATATTTTCTATAACCTCAAAGATATTGTCATTATTCTTACATAATCAACAGATCTATTGATATCATTCTATTCTAAGAACCAGTTGAAGATTACACGTTTTATTAATTTGACTCTTTATTTTTAACTAACTTACCCGTGACTTCTTCCACGTCAAGTTCGTAAATATATTATGTAAATTTTTCCATCTATACTAATATTATAAAGTTTAAAGATTTGTTTGTTTGTTTTGAAATTAATAAACTCAAAAACTACTGAACCGTTTTAAAAAAAATCTTTCATCAGTAGAATGGTACTTTACCACTTTTTTCTTTATTTGAGTACACTATTTACGTTTTAATTTGAATTTTAAAAAGACTGCAGCTAACTTAAAGTAAAGAGGGTTTCAGTGTTTGAATTGATCCAAATGTTGCATTTGAAACATTACTGCTGTTCCAATCTTTCGGAACATGTGAACAGGAACAGTGACTCGGTTTAGTAAAGAGTTACACACGCCAATAACAGAATCGTCGCTAATGTCTTCAAAATAGTATTACCTAATCATAAGATAGAGAAGAAGTTTAATAAATTTCATTCTGACCTCGTCCTTGACATAAATCTCAAATAATTTTGTATATTATGCACTATCAAAATTGTTTGTTCAAATAATCTTGTGTGGTTGTCAAAGGTTATTCGTAGAATACGAAAAGAAAAAGTAATATTAGTATTCTAACGTCAAATGTCGAAGGTCAAGAGTCAAGGTTATTTTTTAATGGCGTAATTTAGCAGCTTCTTATAATCGACTACTGACAAATGTCATTAGTTTGTCTAAAAATATTTAGTATCATCCTATTTGCATGAGAGGTTATTTAGCGGTTAAAGAAAACAAAATTCTAATTTTATAAATAGCGCAACATATGTCTAAAACGTCACACAGATTGGGGGATTTAGGCCGTAGGCTCGGGGAGGCAACGGGTGACTCCCGGTCCGGGTCGTTCTTGGTGCAAAGGATGGCCATCGCTATCCAGCGAGGTAATGCGGCCAGTATTATGGGCACTTTTGCACCGGGAACGATCAGGGGCGGGTTGTATATTGACGTGTGACGTTTTAGACATATGTTGCGCTATTTATTATGTTAGTTATATGTCATAAATAATATAGTTAAAGGAATTGTAAAAATAATGTTTAACATATAATAAATTTATTGAATTCTTTTTTCTAAGTAAGTTTATTTTATAATTTTTTTTTATTGATATAAACCAGTGCTTGACTGCGATCCCACCTGACGGTAAGCGGAGATGCAATCGTTGATGGTCAGGCGCACTAGTTTATTAAGAGCCTATTGACTCTAGCCTTGAAGACACCTAAATTATATTTGGACGGGAAGACCGCAGCAGGCAAATAAATAATAAATAAATTATTTATGAACATAAAGTTTTTTTACACACATATGAAATTCCCTGGCTCTTGAGCTAGTTAGGAACTGTATTACAGGAGCCAGTGTATTCCCTATATTGTTGTTACAGTTTTGTCAACAAATTCGAAAAATTAGAGAAAACAAAAAATTATTAATGACCTTATGCAAGTTTGTCCGGCCATCCGGTAACCGTCAAGACCGAGCCCAAGTCGTCGACAGCTCGTAGTATTGCACGCGCTCCTCAAAGAGATATCACGAAACCGTAGGGCTCCAGCAGGGTCGATACTCGTTAGAGCCGCGAGCATTTTCTGACAAGGAAACCCGTGGCAAAAGGCAACTGAAGGACACTGCTGTGGTTTTAATCAGTAAATGTTTGACTCATCGAGAAGTCATTGGATGACTTCCCTACTTTAAAAAAATGCTTAAATGTTGTATTTTTTAGGTAGGTTGTAGTCAAATAACTCTTCCCGCACTGGGTGGAACGAGAGGGAGTGGCAGACATTTACTGACCCTAACTTAACGAACTTTAACCTTTTTGGGGTTCTGTACCTCAAAAGGGAAAAATGGAACCCTTACCTTTAGGATCATTTTGTTGTTCGTCTGTCTGTGAATACCCTTTATCTTGAGAACGCGTGGAGGTATCGAGTTGAAATTAAAACCATATACTCAGGTCTGCGCTCCCTTGAAACTGTGAAAAAATCAAACTTCTGAGTTAACGAAAAAAAAAGATGCGGCCGTTTATTTCGCAAAAAACGTGTATTTCTCTTCGTTACTGAATTCAGGAAATGAACTGGTTTTATAGGTTAGTCTGCGCGTGCGCGATTCCGACTCGCACTTGCCTGGTTTTTATTTTATTTTCACGAGGGTAAAGCCGTTGCCAGAAGCTAGTTAGATTAACAAAATCAATAGTTACATTATGTCGTAGTTGAAGGAAAATATGTAAAATACTACACGCGACAGAAATGTAATTTTAAAGTCATAGTAGAGTTCACTATCCAATCTCCATGTTATCATGAAGCTTAATACACGCATTTTTCGAGATTACAACTTTCAGTTTTAAAATACCCGATATCCATTATTACCCTTTTTATGTTTTTTTTTAAGGTATTAAATCATCCAGTGACTTATCTCGCTTTAGAGTGGAGCGAGAAGGCGTGTTAGACTTTTACTGACTAAAACCACACCTATGTTCCATCTTTGCTTTGCGTTCCAGGAACCCAGGTTTCCTTTTCGGAAATCAACCCATGAGTACTATTACCAGCATTTAGGTAGAACGTTTTTGTGTATTTGTGAACAAGCAATTCAAAGGCTTTTTGATCCAGATTTGGTTAAGTCCAGTCTACAAAGCCTCGAGCACAGGCGCAGTGTAGCCAGCCTATCGGTATTTTACAGGTTACATTTTGGAGAGTGTGCGCGGGAATTGCATGACTTGATTCCGCCATCTCTTTTCTACCATCGGACAACCCGACGAACGGCGAGTATCCATTCTTACGTTGTTAAAACTTCAACGATCCGGACTAAGCGTTTCGCTTCGTCGTTTATACCGCGTACATCGAAGGACTGGAATAATTTGCCTGCTGCGTCTTCCCGTCCAACTATAATTTAGGTGTCTTCAAGGCTAGAGTGAATAGGCTCTTAATAAACTAGTGCGCCTGACCATCAATGATTACATCTCCGCTTACCATTAGGTGGGATCGCAGTCAAGCACTGGTTTATATCAATTAAAGAAAAAACCTGGCTAATGTGGCGTTCTGTTGGCAGTAAAATAACTACTAGAATTTATTGGACACTAGGTTATTATGTGCATTGTAAAATATTTTCACATGTCAACATGCGGTTTTGCTGGCTTAGTGATAAAAGCTAATGGAGTTGGTTAAATAAAACTAGATAGTTTGTGAAAATTCAGTACCTTTAGGTGCGGGAAAAAATTGATATAATCTGTGGGAAAAATAAACGAAGTATTTTTATGTGTACATCTATATTCTAATGAATAACAAATTAGAAACTATTCATACGAAGAAATGGCTTATAAGACTTAGTAAGTGTCCAAGCTAACAACATTACATAAAAATGTATTTTGTTGTGGCAAAGGCTACACTCGATTACTTCAAACCAGGAATTTTATGGAGTTCTGTAACAGTACCCGAAACTAGAGAGAGAGCAGTGGTGGCCGAGTGGTAACGGCCCCAACTTACGAGTTGTAGGTCGCGGGTTCAAACCCAGCCTGGCGCATTACTTTGTATAATTTATTTCATCACCACTGCTCTCAAAACGGTGAAGGAAAACATCGTGAGGAAACCGGCATGTCTTAGAACCAAAAATTCGAAGACATGTGACATCCACCAACCCGCACTGGGCCCGCGTGGTGGATTACGGCCCCACATAGCCCCCCTCTCTCCACTCATACTGATATAAAATTAATAAAAACTAGCCACCAGCCCCAATTTCGCACGGGTGTTAGAAATATTTAAATTTATCGGCTTTTTTCTTCAATAATATGCATGTATTATACACCTAAACCTTCATTATAAATCACTCTGACTATTGGTGAAAACCGCATGAAAATCGGTTCAGTGGTTTTTGAGATTATTGCGAATAGACAGACAGACGAGGTATGGGATTTTGTTTTATAATAATTATGTAAAGATAAGGAAGGATATAAAGCATTGAAGACTATTCCTCGTGTCATGTTTCGTCATTATAAAATAAAATTTACACTGTTTTTCCAAAGTATTTCGTCCCATTTGCTAGCCTAATTTTTTGTATCAAACAAAGATACTAAGACTACAATAAGAACCCCTAATGTTCTCCCATTAATATAAAATGTAAATTAGGAAATTTCCCCGTTAAAATTATGCGGGGCTCTGTTTTTAAGAATTATCATTCATGACAGAATTTGATCCGACAATAGAACTTCCTTAAAGAATTAAACCGCTTGGAATTCTTCTGTTTACTTAGCGTTATGGAATCAATGATCTTACTAATTAAATTCTCTCAAGCTTCGAGTTAAATTCCTGCTTTTTATAAAAATAAAAAGCCCTTTTTTATTGGGCTTACTAGAAAAAATACTGTTTTATGTAGCTGTTAAATGAGTAGTTGTTAAAACGATCTAAGTGCCTTCCAGCTTAATTTTTTTTTTCGAACACATAAAAAAGTTTTTTAGTAGTACATTGTATCATTGTCTGTAATTTTAACAATCATAATTTTCAAAAAGACGTAAGTTTGATGAAATCATTACCGAAATAAACTGTCTATGTTTTGATACATGCAAACATGTCATAATCACAAATAGCTGATTCCAGTTTTTGAGTAATGGGACCGGTATGAGGATATAGACACACCCATACAAAGGATGACATAAAGTTTATGTCATCCTTTGTATGAACTTATTAATAATTGTGAGTTTATGTTATAAACTCACTTCTAAATGTACAGTCGAGTCGTTTACGTCAAGACAAACAATATTTTTGAAGCTACAGCTTTGAGCAAGTTACTGCATAGATAGATAGATAGATACCTAAGTATACTTCATGACAATTTCTATTGTATAAAAAAAATACTTGCATATTATATCGCAATCACTTGAAAACAATAGCTAAATACTAAAGCCAATGTCTAGTTGACTCGAAACCTTTTAATGAACTGGCTATTTTATGAAATATAAATCTCTATTGCATAGAAAACTACTTATATATTATATTGCCACCACTTAAAAATAATGGCCAAATAGCAAAACCTTTTACTAATGTCTAGTTAATTTGAAGCCTTTTAATGAACTGGCTATTTTATGAAATAAAAATCTCTTGTGCAAATAAAACTACCAACATATTATGTACCTTGCTACATAATATGTTGGGAGTTTTCTTTCTTTAGTCGCCCTGGCGGCTGATAAGTTCGTGGCCTATAAAATACTTCTATAATAGATAGATAGATAACTCAACGTCTTACTGCTAATACCACTAATTGCTGGACTTATTGTTGTTATAAATTGCAGGTATTTTTATAATTTACTTCTGGAAATTCTTGCAATTTGGAACATCGCACTGTGATTAAATTCTTTGTTAAAAAAGGAAATGCGCCCAAAAAAAATTTGTAAGTGATGTCATCAGTTTTTCAGGATTCCGCACCTTCATATACGATGGTTAAAAAATGGGCTCGGCTATTTCAACAAGGCAGAGAGACATGTGAAGACGACCCTCGCCCGGGTCGGCCTGTGACGGTCTTGACATACGAGAATGTCAAAAATGTAGAAAAAATTGTACTGGCTGATCACAGAATTAAATTGTGGCAAAAGAGCTACAGATTAGTAAAAAACGAATTGAACAGATTTTGCATGAAAAAAATTAGTGCGCGTTGGGTACCGCGAATGGTCACACCGCTTGACAAGAACGACGATTAGGCAGCTGTAAAGATTTTTTGGAGTTGTGCCAGCCTAATCTGGATGGAATTTGTAATCGTATTGTGACCGTGGATAGAACACGGATTCGTCAGTACGATGCCGACTCCAAACAAGAGTTGATGCAATGGATAAAAAAGGGGAAACTCCACCGAAAAATTCAAAGTGGAAAAGTTGGCATCGAAGCTCATGGCTACCATTTTCTGTGACAGCGAGGGAATTTTAGTAATTGGTTATTTGCCTAAAGGGACTACAATGAACTGTCTCTCATGAAGCAGTTGTACAGAAAAGACATGGCAAGTTGGCGCGCGGAGTGCTTTTCTGCAAGACAACGCGCCCGTTCACACAGCTCGAGTTGCCAGGGATGCTTTAAAATTTACGGGCTTTACAGAAATTGACCACCCACCTTACAGTCTAGACCTGGCTTCCAATGACTTTTTCCATTTTTCTAAATTAAAAAAGAAGCTTCGGGGCGAAGTGCTAGTGAGCCTTACTATCAACGATTGCATCACTTCTTAATCAGGTAGGATCGCAGTCAAGCACTAGTTTATATACATAAAAAAAAAAAATTACAAAAATCGTTGATCGAATTCGAATTCGAACGACACAATGAGATTATGGCGGCTGTAGACAGCCATTTTGAAGAGAAATGTAAAGAATATTTTTTTGCTAGTAAAAAAGCATTATATTCACGTTGTGAAAAGTGTATTTCACTTGAGGGGGATTACATTGAAAAATATAAAATTGTATATTTCTTTAATTAAGTACCTGTACACAGACTTATCAGCCGCCCCATAAACACTTGAAAACAGAACCGAATAACGAAACATTATACTAGATATTGTTATTTTAGTACAAAATAAAAATCTCTATTCTACAGAAACCTACCTAAATGTTATGTTTACATATAATTGCTTGAAAACAAAGATCAAATCGAGCAAAACCTACCAATTTCTACATAGTTGACGTCAAAGGATAACCTTTTAATGTATAATGGACTGGCTATTTTGAAACAAATACATATATCAAATTTATTCAGTTGCTACGTACGTTTACGTGTATTTAAAATTTACATTTTTAAATTTCGCGCGTATTTGTCAAAAATGTAGAAAGCAGTGGACGCCATATTTACTCTGGTCGTGACGTCAGTTGGCTGTGTAAACCAGTGCGTTCAATATGGCCGATCAGTTGACAATTGACAGCAGTCACTTTAGTTTACACAGCCGAATGACGTAATAACATGGTGGCTACTATTTCAAAGCGATAAAGAACAGATAATAAAAACAATACTTTGAATTAAATTTTAAAATTTATTACCTATCTTAATAACATATGTTTAGATTTTTTCTCATATATATAGTAAAGTACCCTATTGTCCCTGTCTCATAGTACCGAATATTATACTGTGACAATGACATTACCGATGAACCTATTTTTATAGCGACTGTACTTACCTATCCATAGTAGGTCTAGGTAGGCTCATTAAAATTTACATGAGTCGATAACTTGTTTAATATACAACGTGCTTGAAACCCCGGGAAGCGGTGGCCCCAGTTTCGAAAGGTCTCGAATTGCTTCCCGTACAACTAGCGTGGGTTGTACTAGATGTGAACCTTACCGTTTTTTATTTTCATGTCTTTTTAAGAATTCCCCCTCGAAGGCCGATTGTACATACGTCTGTACAACTTGAATGACCTTAAAAACGCTTAATTGTCGTTTTGTACACACGTTTGTAAGACTTTTTTTAGCCAAAAATTTTGGTTTTTATATCTTTGTTTTTCCTAGAAAAATCCAGGAAAAGTTTTTTTTTATTTATTTATTACTTTTTTTGGTGATTTACGTAAAAGCGCGCAATTACGTAATAATAATACTACCGGGGCAAGAAAACAAACAAAAAAGGGCGCTTCTTTTTTTGTGGTCAAATCCCACGTTTTCAATACCACCACTGCTTTACACCACAAAACTTGGTAAGTATTGGTGTAATCATCACAGCGTTGATTTGTTGGATTCGTTTTTCATAATTACATTGTTAATTTATATGTATGTATCTAAGTATATATTTATCATTGTATTTCTTTTCTATTTCCATACCATTAAGCTGCACCTACCATGTTTTGTTTCTGCACCACCCTAAGGTCGACTGGTAGAAAATGCCTAAGGCATTAAGTCCGCCTTTGTACAGCGTTTATAACTAGTGTATAAAGTTTTAAAAAATAAATAAAACTGTCAGTTTATAGTACTTTCTTCTCAAATCTACTTTAAATTGAGGTTTATAGGGCCTGGCCAAGTTAACACAAAACTGGTATGCGATGGAATACGACGCCGCTACTTGCTGCGATGCGATTTCGTGCGTCAAAGTATCATTTCAGGTGACCATACAATTTGCGATGCGAATGAATTCGCAAGTTCTTACGATGCGTCTTGTATCACCGCAGATTTTTACGATGCGACGTCATGGCAGTTTTGTGTCTGGGTCTGTAAGGGAAACGGCGCGGTGTTTGATGTCAGCACGTTGCCACATCCTGCAGGTATATGATGTCCGGCAGTATGGTGCCGCGACATATCACGATCAAAAATATCGCGTCATCAAAAATATTGCGATCAGCCTTCAACGAAAGGGTTTGGCGACGTTGTCTTTTCGTGTATTTTCACTACGCGGCACCGTACCGCGCATCCGATCAACAAAGTTCGGCACCGTAAATCTGCTCGACGTAGTTAGGGGCCACACCCTGGTAATGTGGTCAGGTTTTTAATTCTGCGTAGCAGCAAACATGAGGGAACGGACATCCTTATGCCCCAGCCACAGGGTGTTGGAAGTCGCCGTTTGGTGGCCGAGTCGAGATCGAGCCCAAGTCGTCGACAGCGCTTAGTGTTCCACGCGCCCCTCAAAGAGATCTCAGCAAAACCGTAGAGGCCTAGCAAGGCCGATGCTCGCTAGGAAAGTTTTGGTAAAGGAAACCCGTGGTCCTAGAACGGAAGGGGCAACTGAAGGTCACAGGTATGGTTTTAGTAAGTAAAAGCTTGAGTTCTCTTGCTCTAGGGTGGAGTGAGATATCACTCCACACAAAAAAGGCCCATACTTTGATGAGAGCTGATTGCTTAGTCTCCAAACCAAACCTACTCACACAACATCGCAGATGAACTCCTCAAAACAATGAGGCGAAGTCATCACAGTGAGACATAACAGCCATTACACACAGTTTCATAGCCACCGATGTTCAATTGTTTACACCCCCATACGTGTCTGTTCATCTGATATGCTAATATACGAAACCATGTTCATCTCAACAGACCTATCCATTTCCTTTCGATACCACGTTCGAAGACAGTCCTTAATAGAATGTATGCTCATAAAGGATTAAATTATGCATATGGGAAACAAGCAATAAAGCACTCTGTATGTTGGATGTCAAGGTTGATTTTAGGTTTTTACTGGTCTTGTTTGGCAGTACAGGTTTGAGAATAATATGGAGATAAAGGGGTCATAGCTGTCAGGGGTACGTCAGTCATTGAAACTAATGCTCGTTTTCTTCTCTATATTATAAAACAAAGTAGCTTTTATCATCTGTCTGTTTGATCGCCATTTCCTGCTAAACCACTCAACGGATTTTATGCGGTTTTCACTTATAGAAAGAACAATAAACGACGAAAGTTTTTGTGTGTAATGTCATGCGAAACCGGGGTAAGTCACTAGCGTTTTAAATTTTGACTAGTTTCTGCCAGCGGCTTCGTCCGCGTCCCTAGTCCTCAATGAGAAAGTAGCATTCTATTAGTGAAAGAATTTTTTAAATTTGTCCAGATGTTTTTAGGGTTCCGTACCCAAAAGATAAAAACGGGGCCCTATTACTAAGACGCCACTGTCTGCTAGACATTTTCACAGATAATGTATTTCTGTTGCTACTATGACAAAAAATACTAAAAACAGAATAAAATAAATATTTAAGGTGGTAAACACACAACCAACGTTGGCCGGTTTTTTAAGTTTATTCATTACAAACGAAAGTAAAAAAATCTTTCCGCTGTATAATATTAGTATATAGAAGTGTAGATGTAATCTAGTAAGAATTGTAAAGGTGAACGCACATTTATCCGAGTTCCACCATAGGCGCGGGCTTACGGACGGCGAGCAATGGGTGGCTCGCCGTCCGATCGTCCGGTAACCGTCCGGACCGGGCCCAAGTCGTCGACGGCGCGTACTGTTCCACGCGCGCCTCAAGGAGATATCAGCAACCGTAGGGGCCCAGCAGGGTTGAAGCCTACTGGGGCCATATAGTGATGCGAAAGATCCCCGAAGCCCTGGAAAAATGGCAAAGAAGGAACAGGAGTGGGTTTTTAGTCAGGAAAAGCCCAAGAGCGGGGGATGACATTAGATGATTTTCCCACTCGAGAAAAAAATAAAATAAAAAAAACACTTATCCGAGCCGAATATTACAATTCTTTATCCTGCAGTCCTTCCAGATTCGGACGGTTCGGCGCGGTTAGGTGTGCTTTCATAGAATTTCTTATAAAGAATTCTGAAATTCTTTTCTTTTGATTCGTTCGACGTGTTCGGCTCAGATAAGTGTGCGTTCACCTTTAATCGAGATGGAAGCTTTTCTCTCTATTTTAAATGCCTATTAGTCGGTTTTGAACTTTGAACTTTCTGTAAAGGTACTTTGCTCGCACGTAGATTGACTTGCTTATCAAAAATCTGTAAGAAATTTTTAATATTTACCTATCTAATGGTTCAAGAACATTTGATCCATCGCTACTTCTTTATTATCAAACAATTTAAGCACGAAATATTTTTTATAAATAATAATATTCCACAATATATACATGGAATATCTAAACAGTCAAGGTTTGTTATTTTATTTCACTTAAATTAAAAAAAGAAAATAAAAACAACAAAAAAGAAATATAACACCAAAAACCAACACACATCGAGTTGCCTAAATTGGACCGGCTTGTAATTTGTACCACTTCAAAATCTACCAAACCATGATGTTTAGTTTTGAATTGGTAGCACTAAAAGGCAGCACTATCAACATGACTCGCTGCCATGTTGGATTTGATTTCACAACAGAGTGAAGTGTGGTAAACAAAAATAATCATTTTTGCCGTGATAATCATCACGGCGTTTATTTATTTATTAAAACTTCATGCAACATAAAGGTACAAAGGCGGACTTAATGCCTTAGGCATTCTCTACCAGCGTTTTAATCTTATTTTATGGAGGTTTACCTAAAGATTTCTTGTACCAACAGTAAGTACACCGCAGGTATTATGTATGTTTTTGATTAGTGCAATTTTTAAGTATTTACATATTTAAAATCTAATTTCAATTTTTAAGAGGCACTTGAATCTTATTTAGATAGGGAAGTGTAATTTAGGATACCTGTGGTACAATTAAGGAAACCAGATTCCTAAATTGTACTTTTTCAGACATTTTTCGTAATTTTTTTGTTTATACTATACATTTTCTAGTAATAAAAAATTAACACCAATAGAATTACCGTTTTATTTCTAGTAATATAAGCCTCTTAAGTTATATAGTATATGCGACAGCTCATAAAGTTCGTTAACTGGTACAATATAGGCAACCTTAATATAATTGTTACTATTTTGATGTAGAATAAAGTTTATTCTGTTCTATTCTATACGTAAACAAAACCATCCCAAACTAACGATAATCCGAAATAATTTCATATCTGTAACCATATCGCAATCCTGTTTTCTATATTCGGATCCAGATCTGAAATTCCATAGCCATGAGATCCCTGGTTTAAAGGTAGAATGTAACTTAGCAAAAACAGACCGAAGCAAAACTTAAATGAAACCCTGAATTCCAATTTATTACGTGTTCCACTCGAACAAAGTCCAAATCGAACTGATTACACATGTATGCAGCGTAACACACCGTCCGGATGTAAATCGCTCTGCTGTCCCAGGACAGATTACCTTTGGAGTTGATGAGACCCCATAGAGAGATCACGTTCGAGCGTGTATCTTGAAGCTGAGGCACTCCAGATGAAGAGTACATGCCTCCTGGGTCAATGGGCCTCTGAGACAGCTATATAACGATCAAGAGCCGTTCAAATAACTGTTTCGCTCCACCCCACAACGGCCACGTAAACACGTCCCTAAGTTAACACAGTAATATCACTCATTATTATGGGGTATCGGAAATATTGCTTATGTTATTTACGATTATTGAGTGTCATAAATGGCCTACTTTACGACACATGTCGACGATGTCTTGAACGTTTATTGATTCTGACACCCGGCGGATAACGTTTTACGCGCGACACTCTTCAAATTATTTACGTAGTGCAAAGCTAATATTTAACACAGGACTTGTGTAAATAGAACAAAGCATTGCCAACAAAGTGTGTACCGCGAATGTGCAGCGCAACACGTGAATTACGGTCAACCTTCACACGGGTGGAGCAACAAGTCTCTCCCTATTCAAAAATAAAGACGCCGCGCTCTGGAATCTCTCAATGGAGTACAATTAAGATTCTCCGCGACTGCCGAGTGCCTTCATAGATACAGAGCACACGGGCAAGCCTGCAAAACACAACTGTTTCACATCGCAATAAATCTCACTTCACACAGCATTGAGCGCCACCACAGTATTTTAAATAAAAATAAACTTTGCCTGATCAACAAAATAAACGATTTTAGACCCAATCCTGTAAGTGGTATGAACCAATTTTTAATAAACAATGTCGCGTCCTAAACGTTTAACGCTCCTCACGTTACCGGGCTTATCGATGCGAGAATGTCATATCGACATTTGGGAATGCCTTTCTAAATCGAGCTCTAATAATTTCGGTAAGAATTTTACAGGACCGAAATGTGGCCGAAAAGTACTCTAGATAAACATTATTGGCGCCTGAGTTCAGTTTCTATGTCACGTTCTCACAGTTCCGTTCAAGGGTACTTGATTATTATTTATGTCAGACACGAAAAACAAATTTTAATTTGAAGAAACATTATAAATATCCTTAATCGTGGGATATTGTTGTCTTCCGGGTCACAAAGTTAAAAAATCTAGAAGTTTTACTATTGTGTTCAATTAAAATTCCAGTTTTTTTTTGTCTCTTGAAAAGGTCAAATGCTTTTTTTACATGTTTGATGTTGAAATAAGATTAAAGAAAAGAGGCTTCAGTAAAGGGAAAAAAATCTTTGAAAGGAATCTTTTTTTCGACCCGAAGATACGCAAAGGGATCTAGAGACGCGATTAATCAACCATTCAAAGAGTTGTGAGAAATATGACATAATGAATACGAAAAGTGATTTATTTGTAACGAATTTACACAGTAGAGCTTTTTCTTTTTAATATAAGTCGTAGAACTCGTCGACAATAGCCGAGGTAGTCACCAGTAGCCAAAGTTTCAAACAGACTCGTACCACGAACCGTCGCGACGTCGTTGCATCTGACACCAAACTATTCTTACTGTTTTTTTTTCTTTTCACTTAAGTATTCTGCGAAGTTTCATTTCGCGCTGAAATCCGGGCTCTACTACGATTGTCCGCAACCGTTTATCCGCTGACATTGATACATTCCGTGCTAGTTTCGAAGTGGGGTTTTCAATCTTGGAACAATGCGAGCAATGTATGACGAGCCGTTGTAAGTACTGGTTTCTTGATCTGCGGTTTGAACAATGGGTTGACGCAAGTGGTAACCAAGAGGCGGAACAATCGACGATTAAAATTGTTTATAAAACGTAGTCCGATATGCCGGTAGTTATCGCCAAGCAAAATGTGCATGAACTACTCGCAATTGTTTTCGGTCGCCATTGGGATCGCTGTTTTTTATCGCACTGGCTATTGATATACTCTTTTTGAGGTAAAAAATCGTAAAAAAACTGCTCCCGCTCTGGGTAGAGCGTGAGGAAGTGTCAGACTTTTACTGAATAAAACCTACCTGCGTTCCTTCAGTTGCTTTTTGCGTTCCAGAGTTGTGGAAACTCTTACGTACAATTCCGCAATCTTGGCAGGATTTCGGGCCCTGGTACAGACCATGGTCCGGAGCGAGGAGGAATGCCAGGCGGTCGCCTTCTTAGAAGCAGTAAGGCTGCCGTACGCGTGCGGGAACGGGATTCCTCACAACCCAGCTGCCCGGACTCTGACCTCAAATTCTACCGTAGGTGGTGGCTAGCGGACGACGAGCAATGGGTAACTCGCCGTCGCCGTCGCCGCCGAAATCAAAAAGGTGTTTTTATGCTTCTTAATTAGCTTGTAGTATGAAAATGAACTAGAAAACGGTTTATGTTGATCATTCAAATAATATTATGTTGTTGAGCATATTATGTGGCAGTTGTCCAATCATTTAAGCAAGTTCGAATCGAGACGCCAAAAAATATTAAATCTTATCCAGATGTCTTGTTTCGCTATTAATACAGAGCTTTAAATATTTTATGATGATACCAAATTAGCATTTCCTCTGGAGTTGAAGAAAACGCATCTTTTTTATGTTATTTTATATAAATTCTGACGTGCACTCCTGGCTAATAAATTTCAGGAATTCAGTAGCTGACCTATTTGTCTAGTTAAAATTTATTTTATTTCGCATATTGGCGACTAGCCCCAGCTCTGCACGGGTCTTACAAATCATCAGTTTCATTGTGCGTACAGCTAAAGAGTGGAATTCCTTGCCGGAATCGGTGTTTCCTGATAGCTACAACCCGGAAATCTTTAAGTCAAGAGTGAATAGGTTACTTCTAGGTAAGCGCGTTCCATCATTGACCGCATCGTCGCTTTCCATCAAGTAAGATAGCGGTCAAGCGCGAACCTATCAAGAATAAAAAAAAAACAAAGCACAGCTTTTCCCAACTGTAATATGTGTTTGTTGTTGTAGTGGCAATAGTTCAACTCTCTAACTTTTACGGTTTAAGAGATACAGCCCGCTGACAGACGGATGGACAACGGAGGCATAGTAAAAAGGTCCCGTTGGCGCATTTCCTAAAAAAAACTCGCCTGCCCATAAAACTTTTTAATTCTCTCCCGCATTCTAAATTTAAAATGCATAGAGTGCACAAACAAAACGGCCACAGCATTCTATTATGCAAAACCTTAATGATATGTGTTTACCTACCTGCTCCTGCGTTACCACGTGACTAGTGTTGTCACGTCCAGCAAGTGAAAATTCGGGATTAAAGATGAAAATAATCTGGATTTTGGTATTCAAATCGGAGCAGCAGCTAATGGCCACATGAAAAAACAATAAACGAACTGCTTGTCATAAAGCGGGGGCAGCATAACTAAATGAGGCCGCTGCCACTGCCGCAAAATTTTAAAAAAATTGGCGATCTTCCTCAGACACTATGGGTAGTCCGAAAGGGAACCCCGGGGTCCTGCAACACAAGGCAAAGAAGGAACATGATAGGTGTGGTTTTAGTCAGTAAAAGTCTGACACGCACATTGAATGCAAATGATTTCCAACTTTAAGAGAGAAAAAATCCACAAATTGGTTTTCTCTTTTCGCCTTTCACACAGAAGTACGAGACTTAAAAGCAAAAGCGGTTATGACGACGTTGACCTTTTACCCGTCTAAATTAACGATCTAATAGACTAAGGTATATTCCACCGGGACACCATAGTGGCGCGAGCAGTTGCGCCGCCATAGTGTCCGTAAGCTACCAAACTAGACACCATACAGACACCAGACTCGCTGCACCACAATAAGACAGTATCAAAATGGACCTGAAGTGCACGCATCCGAGTTGGTCACGCCTCCAAATTGGTTGCACAACCTAACGGACACCAGATGAGTAACTCTCTATAGAGCTGTATACTGGTCGCGCCGCCATGGTGTCCCGGTGAAATATAGCCCTAAGGTGATTAGTGAAAAATCGGGACTTTCGGCGTCCCGATTAACCCTTAATCGAAGTCCAGACCAGATCCCTGAAAATCGGGACTCCCCACGTGAAACGGGACACCAGGCAACACTAATGACGGCCTATTAGCATATAAGAGCACCGTCCACCTGTTTAGTTCACGCTAATTCGCTTGTAAGGTAAGCAACCCGTAAAATTTATTAATTTCCATTATACACCGACATTGGGTGAGCTCCCGAGTCTTGCCGGCCGTCATACTAATTTCCTATCAATTTTAGTGGACTTTGCAGCGAGTTCGACGGGGCGAAATTATTTAGTAAGCTGTGGTAATATGTGAAATGATGTTGTGGAAGGTCGTGATTTGAAAGTATAAATTAATCAAAGGATTGGGTTAGGTACAGACGTAATTAAGTTGAAAATTATGTAGAATATTACAAGGATAACAAACACAGTTCACATCTTAAACATCGCAAACACTGAACACACACACACGAGATTTTTATATTTGGATATATTTTTTAACTCAGGATTCTTATTTACATTTAAAAAATACTTAACTAACTCTAATTACAATAAAAAATATTTAAAAAAACCCGACGCTAATTACAACTAACTAAAATATGGCGTCAAAAAACTCTTCCTCATCGCTGTCGACTGGTAATGTGCCCAAAAGACTGGCGGCATTGCCACGCTGTATATTAAATTATGCAAAGGTTGTGGGGAATATTTATCAGAATTAAGAATCCACACTAATTCCGAAAAATTTGCTCATTTATATCCAATTATTGATATCCTAGAGCAGAGATGGCGAACCTATGCATGCCAAAACAGCAGATATCACGCTTTTCTCATGCATATAAAATAAATAATAAAAACAAACTGTAAACTTAACAATATACGAATTTTGGATTTCAATTAAGAGTAGATTGCATCTATCTTTTGGCCATTAAATAACAAAGTCAAGATTCTTTGCGGCACGTCATGATCACATTATAATTTTTTTCTCGTATTCTGTGGCACACCCTCACATAATGGTCCGCCATCCCTATCCTAGAGTAAGTAAGAAAGTTATAACCATAGAAAACGGCTCAGTAAATTTAAGTTTCCTTCTGTTATCTTTTACTTCTTAACATGCACAACTTAGTTCTCATTTAACGACTCCTAAAGGGACACCTGGCCATGAAACTGAGCAGGTAAGTTTATGTCAGGGAAAAGTACATAAACTACTTTTTAGCTAGACTAAGTAGGGGGGAGTTTTCCTTGTGATAAGGAGAAATTATTTCACGACTTTCCTTTACGTAGCTTAGTTTGCAAATATCTATGGTAAGTGGCGTAAGTGAGTTTCTGCAGAAGAGAGAGAATTTCTGTTCTTTTTTCCATTCTATAAATCCATAAATGAATATTATAGGCTTTTTTTTATTGGGTGAGAAAATCATCTTATGACAAATCCCGCTCTTGGGCGGAGCGCGAGATAGTGTCAGACTTTTACTGACTAAAAACCCACTCCTGTTCCTTCTTTGCCTTCGTCCCAGGGGTTCACTTTCACACTACCCGTGGATATTATAGGCTTGAGATTTTTATAGAACTGTTTTTTTAACGAAAATATTACCTATTTCATTTTTTAAATTAGAACCATGTATGGTTTAAGTACTTTTGTGGATGAGGAAAAAACGGAAACCTTTGATAAGTATAAAACACAACGCCAGGCCCTTAAACACTTTTTTTTTGTGTTTTGTAAGTACGATGGAAGAGATTTGCTGAGCATTTCTTTTGTACCTGTTTTTCTGTTTACTGCTTCTTGTCTTTAAACACTAATCTATATATATATATCGTGGCCAGATCTTAGAATTGATCAGTTCATAATATGGCCAAATAATATCGGCCAGATAGTTTAAACGTTAACATTTGGTGATAAGTCAATCCTCGCTAACATAACATTGATGTAGAATTTCAATGATAATAAAAAATCTAAAGAAAGTAGGACACACGAAGATTGAAATACCATTAAACTTTAACGTTTAAAACGATCTAACCAGTTATACTTGGCCATATCATGAAGTGATCTATTTCTAAGAACTGGCCACGACATATATAAAAGGAGAAACTGACTGACTGACATATCAACGCACAGCCGAAAATACTAGGACTATTAACGTGAAATTTTGCCCAAGGCTTCTTTTTATGAATTAGGCGAGCACTAAAAGAGAATTTTCTTAAACTCATCCCTTAAGGAGATGAAAGGGAGTCCAAAGTTTGGATGGAGAAACTTAATTTCACGCGTGCGAAAATGGTGACAGAATCTAGTTGTCCTATAAATAGATTTACCTACTCTACATTCATTATTTACACTAAAGCCTTATCACAAAATTAAATCCGTAATTAACTACAGCTACCAATAACTGCATCATGCACATCGCTCCGACACGATTCTGATCCGCAGTCGTCACTAACGAGCCAATTATTTACGTCAAGACATCTAATCCGCTGAGAACCCATCGCTACGGAAAAATAAACGATCGTTCTACAAAGTGTGCAGGTAGATAACATTATTATTCTGATATTTCAGATGAGTTGCTACAAGTCGACAGACTGAAAATTATCATGTTTCTGTTATTGGTTTTTATTGTTGCTTGGAAAATCGTAAAAATACAGGATATCTGTATCTTTGAGATAGAGACAAATATTTATTAATGACTACAATACAATAAATCAATATCTATATTTCTAGACTAGCTTTTGCCCGCGACTTCGTCCGCGTAGAAGTCGAAAATGGTTTTATTAGGATTTTTGAGATACGAATATATGAAATATTAGGAACCAGTAATTTCGTCTTTGAAAGTACTGATCTGTTTGCTAAAATTTTTTTCACCGATAGGTAGCTGCTTTATTCCTGAGTGACATAGGCTGTATTTCATGTACGCAGGCGAAGCCGTGGGCAAAAGCTAAAATAAATTGAAATAAAAAAAAGGGTGAAATAAAAAGATTTTGAATTTTAGTTTGTATTTAGGCTTTTAAAAACGGTTCATCAAGTAGTTCCTCCCGCTTTGGCGTTTCAGGGTCGCAGTATCTCTTCCGAACGATTCCACAACCTGGAATTACTACCAGGACTAAACCTGAGAATCCTTTCGCTCCACCCAGAACGGGAAGAGTCATTTAATGATTTCCCACCGAAAAGAAAAAAAAATAGCAGTAGTCATTCCCACCTTCGAAAGAAAACCAACACTCCACAAAATACCGTACCTGTTACTATTTCACCTGTTGGCTGTTACTTTATCACTGTTCCGTCGCGATAACA
This sequence comes from Mythimna vitellina, assembly GCA_949316375.1. Classification (NCBI taxonomy): domain Eukaryota; kingdom Metazoa; phylum Arthropoda; class Insecta; order Lepidoptera; family Noctuidae; genus Mythimna; species Mythimna vitellina. Next base: position 9,596,024 of record OX438688.1, read on the forward strand.
TCGCTAAACCGCGCCAAATCGCTTCCTACGCGTTTGAATACCTTAACAACAAGTGTGGCTTCGGAAATACGAGTCCGGAACCCTAAAAACATTGTTTTAGTTCCTCGTCTACCGCAGTTTGTAAGGAATGAGGTGTGGTAGTGAAAGGGCTGAGAAATGGCACTGTTTTATCAAAGTAGTCGACTTTGTTTGATGGTGAACTTTAGTGCGTTGCTAGTGTACTTTTGTTATGAAGTAGCTGTAGGTATTGGAGATATCTAAAACGTATTAGAGTATTATGATCTCATTAATCACACTAATATTATAAAGGCAAAAGCTGTGTTGGTTACTCTAAAGCTCAAACGGCTTTCCAAGAAATTTAGCTCACTGGTAGAACATGTCCTAGAATAAGACATAAGAGGGTATACACTAGAGGAGCCGACCACGAACCGAGCTCAAATTCGTGTAGTGTAGACCGAGTCTAGAGGAGACGAGCATGAGCGATACTACACGAATTTCAGCTCGGCTTGTGCTCTGCTCGCTTTTTTTTAATTATTGATAGGTTCGCGCTTGACCGCTATCTCACCTGATGGAAAGCGATGATGCGGTTGACGATGGAGTGCGCTTACCTAGAAGTAACCTATTCTCTCTCGACTTAAAGATTCCTGGGTTGTAGCCATCAGGAAACATAGATTCACAATAGTACTTGGTTCCTCTAGCATAGATCCACCTTTGAATACTCTGTATCCTTTTAGGGTAATTTTCTATATTCACATGGGCGAAACTGCTGGCAGACACTAGTTTCATATAAAAGTTGTTTTGAAGACTTCATTTGATTACAAAAAATCTTTCAATGGATGAAAGCTATATTACCATCGCTTTATTCACATGAATAAAAGCATGGAAGCTGTTACAAAAGGTATATTCAAGTTGAGCAAAATTCTAAGCTTCTAAGCAGTTGAAGTAATACAAAATAAAATTATTTATTAGTCGATCCTTCCTATTGATGAGAACACGTAACATGTGCGATCACAAATTGCGCCTATTACGTATCAATCTCTATTTCATACTGCAGTCGATAGATTGCGGAAGCAGGCGCGTCCGGAAAGTGGGTCCGTTATTTTGATTGCAGTCCGTCTGGTTAGGTCCAGTCCGTTAGGATCAGTTCACACCGAGACGCGACGCGTCGCGACGAACACATTTTAAAAGAGCGACTGTATTTTTAAATGGTATAAAGCAGTGCTTGACTGCGATCCCACCTGGTGATAAGCAGTGGTGTCATCGTTGATGGTGAATCGCACTAGTTTAAGAACCTTTCGAATACCGTAATTAGAGACACAATAGAAAGACAATGAGAGAGCGAGCGCCGGCGTTCGCTTGTACAGACTACAGTGTTCGCTTGGGTTTTAATGAATTAAGAGCCTATATTCACTATAGCTTTGAAGACACCTAACTTATAAACGGAAGGGAAGACCGCAGCAGGCCAATTATTCTAATCCTTCTATGTATGCCGTAAAAACGACTAGGTGAAAGTTTAGTCCGAACCGAAATATAACTTAATTTACTACACGAAAAGATACACATTTCGGATCGAGATGCCTCGCGACGCAGCGCTGCCCATTGTAACGTATTCTGAATTCTCAAAATTAAATGTCTATCTTTTCGTATAGTACACAAAGTACGTTGCGTCGCGTCGCGATTCGGTGTGAACTAAGCCTTACTCCAGATATGTCTGTTCCGTATGTCATTTGAGTCCAATACGGTTACAATTTTTTCAAGTGGCCTGGAGTAAATCTGTCTGATACACCCCTAATCAATCTGGGGCAGATGTCTCGTTCTGATAATAATGTCCTATGTTTTTAGATAAGCCGGTAACATAAGGACCCTTGTCGTGTTCGAGTTTATTTAGTAACTTGTAGTTTCGATTTTCAGACAGACCGCAGACATAATCTCCGGTTTATCAAAAACAAATACCTACGAAGCCTTTAACCTTTTATAAAAAGTAATGTAGGGCGATATCGGCCTTATATAGGGAGGAGGAGCTCGTGGCTAATGTAATAACGTCGGTTTTCGGATGGGTGACCATCTAAATACTGCTTTCCGAGCCACGAAGGAATCTTGAATTCTCACATAAGTGCCTCGGAAACCACGTTAAGCCGTCGGTCCCAGTGGTCAAATGGCCGCCCTTGATAGTTATTTGACAGTCTACGGTTAGTAGGTATATTTTTTTTCGTCATCATCGAAGACAGAAAGCTTCTAATGGTGTACCGTTGTCAAAGTCCGCATGTTGTAATATGGTGACCCGAGTGGCCCATCACGCGATTGGCTGGTTTAGGTTTTTGCATTACGTAATTTGATGGCACGGTTGGCGCAGTTGATGGAAGGAGTGGCTGCTACACTGCGTGACGCAGGATAGATTTCGGGTCTCGGTGCCCGTATCTGTTTACATGTTTGCAAACGCACCCACGATTCCAAGTGTAAAAATTCCTAAGGGGTTACCATGACGTTCGAAGTAAGATTGTTTCATTCTTATTTCAGTGTGGGTAAGAGACAGAGCTATACAGGTTGTCTAGCGTCATCTCTTACCCACACTGGAAATAAGAATGAAACAATCTTACCTTAAACGTCATGGTACAGGTCGTAGTGTCGGGCAATATCGTAGTATGTATTAGCCCAATTCACAACCTAAACCATAAATATTTTTTTTGTATAATACATACAAAAATTAATTTGTATATAAATCTGAAAGGCGTGAATTGCTTATATTACGAGTAACTTAAAGTTACACGGCTATAAACATGTCTCCTATAACACTTTCGTTTAATATTTGATTGAAGTCTAGATTATACATAGTTTTGCGTGAAAATTATATTAGATTTGCTTTTATACCTATATTAAATTGTGAGTGACTGTTACATTGAACTAACATGATTTGTTAAATCGATAAGTTAAGGGTTTTCATATAATGTATTTTTTTAATGAAACATTGTGATTTTTCCTAGTAGTTACTGTGTTGATTGAACACGATTGTGCCGTGTTAGAGAATTTTTTTTTCGTTGTAGATTTATGTTTTTTATGATTTATAATTTTCTGTTAAACTGGTTTCAGTCAATAGACTTCTGCATATAAACTTTTGACACCTGTTTCATTCCCTTAGGGAGTAAATTTTGGAAAATTGTTCCTTATTCTTTGTATAACCTTTCTCATTCTGTGAAAAATTTTAGCGTTCTAGGTCCAAGGGTGTATAGTCAGTTAGTCAGTTAGGAGTTTGCCTTTTATATACATCTATATATATATATATAATAATAATACTTTATTGACACTAATCCTTATAAAATGCTTAATATCAGTCAAGTTACAATAATTAAAGGCGCACAAAAGTTGACACCCTGACTCCTAAACTAGGAATTCCTGTGTCTTAGGAGTCAGTGTTCTACTGTTACTTGGACACTATAAACCCATATATAAGAATTTTAAAGCTGGTAAGCGGATATTGCATTAAAGAATATATATTATTAGGTATAAAGTCGTGTTAGTTACACTATTTTATAGCTCAAGAATGGCTGAATCGATTTGGTTGAAGATTGGCTTATAAATAGCTTAGATCCAGGAGACGGACATAGGATTAAGACTTTTTATCGAGTAGGGTAAAGTAGAGTTGGGTACAGTAGAATATAGTAATCAGTTGACGGTAGCAAAGCCGCGGGCAAAAGCTACTATTCAATAGAAGATTCCTACAAACTTTTACCAACAAATAGAATCCAAGGTAAAATAAGTTACTAACGTGTTTGGGATTGGGCGTGGTTACGTAGTCAAGTGTCGCCACGCAGTGGATTCCTGTAGATGGAAAGTTTCGTTGAGACCGGTCAAGAAAGAGGTGACGAGATGACGCGTACCACGAGGTGTGAGAACTGGTTCTAGACCGCGCGGAAGAAAAATATCTGGACTTGTGCCTGAAGCCTTTGCCTGGCTATGTGACAGAAGAAAAAAATATCTTAATACTGCAGTTGATATTATCTTCTTGCCAGAATGGTGGTTATCACGAAGGTAGCGGCCAGGGTACGCCGCATCACTTCCCGCCACTTTTGCCTGCTGGCAGTCATCTGGACGCACTCGTTTAATGGGCCGCCAACAGCCGCATAGATCTGGTCAGTCCAAAGCATCGGTGATATGCCACGCGGCCTCGTCCCGTCCAAGGTGGACCTGGATCCTTGTATAACAAGGCCTTCGATGAAGTCAACATATATGACCAAATATTAGATACATACTACCTATTTATTACAATTCCTGTCAAAACTGCACCTCTATCTACCAATCCTAATTGACTGTACCTTCTAAATAAACGACTCAATTAACTACTTCTAAAATTATCCTGTTTAAAGTCTCTTTTAAACTTGACTCAGCAAATTGCAATATACTTAAGTTGGTACTCGTAGAATGTTTACCACCGTTCGATTGACTCAGGTTAAGTCCACAGAGTAGGTAGTTAAAGAAGGTTTAGTCCGTACCACTAGAAAACAGACGAATGCACACAGCGATCTATTGGTATATATAGTATAGATAGCAACATTAATTGAATACGGGTCTCGTACTAAAATACCTTAGGAAAGGGGCTGTTGATGACACTGTTCTTAAGTGTCAAACTTTATGGTGGCTGTGAGTATGAAGTGCGTTTCTCTTTTGTGTGCGTGCAATGGACCCCACCCCTTACCGTTGCTTCTTCATGTCGATGGTCCATCTATTGTAACATTGATTGTGTCCACGTTTCTGTCATATTATTAGTTGTTGCAGAGTAATTCGCCTCGCGTTCAGAGAGGCCGTAAAGCTTGCATCGAACTGAACTTACGAAGGTCTCAAATTGTCACAAATAAATGACAGTCGTTAGTACGCAGGTACTCTACTAATAATCCTCCCGAATAAATATCAACAACTCAACAAATATTACCCAAGTAGCAGGAAGAAATATTATAGTCCACAAATGTGTGCGCAAACACAGGTGCACTCTCTGTTTCTTCAATCATCATCATCTTCCTGCCCTTATCCCGTATTATTTGGGGTCGGCGCAACACGTTTTTTTCTTCCACTCTGCCCTGTTACTCGTCATGCTATCACTAACTTCCTTTTCTTTCATATCACTCTTCACACAATCCATCCATCTTTTCTTTGGTCTCCCTCTTCCTCTCCATCCATCCACATGTAAACTCATAACTCTTTTAGTAACATGTGTTTCATCCCTCCTCTTCACATGACCATACCAAGACAAACGATTCCCTTTCAACTTTTCAGTCACTGGCGCCACTTTCAAACTTCCCCTAATATATTCATTTCTCACTTTATCCATTCTCGTCACACCACACATCCATCTTAACATTCTCATCTCCGCTACATGCAATCTTTTTTCATCCGTCTTTTTCACAGCCCAACATTCTGATCCATACAGTATGACAGGCCTTATCACGGACTTGTAGATTTTACCCTTCAACTTGAGGGGCATCCGTGGGTCACAAGTTGTTCCCGTGACCTGTCTCCATTTCATCCATCCTGCGTTGATCCGATGTGTTACGTCCCGGTCTACCTCACCATTCCCTTGGATGAGTGACCCGAGGTACCGAAAGTCAGAGCAGATCGGTATGGGCGTTCCAGCTAGAGCTAAAGGCACTGGATTGGAGAGACCGCCGAAATCGCAGAACAAGTATTCCGTTTTGGTTCTACTCAATTTCAGGCCAACACTCTCCAGTCTGTGCCACCACACCTCCAATCTGTTCTGGACCTCTAGGCCACTCTCGGCAACCAACACAATATCATCGGCAAACAACATACACCAGGGAGCCTCTTCCTGAATGTCCGACGAATGTCTTCAATCTTATAGTCTAATGGGACGGCAACCCTATACGACCGGAGAGAGATCAGGCCCTGGACTTACGGTTTAACAAACTCTTCGAGGCGTGGGGTGTCGCACCACCAACTTCCAAACTTCAAGCTGCTACAGAGTAATTCTAATAAGAAAAATCCATTAGCAGTTTTTGCACGACCCGGTAGTCGAACCCAGGACCCTACGCTTAAGGCGTATAGTCCCTTGAAGATCTGGCCGGAATTAAATTGACACATACTGTGCATTTAATTCCAGCCAGCTGCGCCAGAGTGAGAGAGAGTCAGAGACTAGAGAGCGGTCGCTGACCTTTAAATCTATTTTCTTTGCGAATTATTGATTGATTTTCATATTCTACGTACATTTTGAAGATCACTTAACCAGCAATTTTTTTTGAGTAAACATATTTCTGAAGATCAAAGCCGTTTGAAATGAGTAAGAAAAACAAGCGAAAAAATATCATGTATTTTTTTTTTTTGTCAAAAGTATTAGTCTTACGAACAAATCATACTTTAATAATGTTGTACATACACTACACTAATATTATAAAGAGGTTAAGTTTGTTTTTTTTTTCTTTGAGAAGGTAATCTCTGAAAGTACTGGTTCGATTGCTAAAAGTTTTCACCGACAGAAAGCTGCTTTATTCCTAAGTGACAAAGACTATATTTTGTGTAACCTATTGACCTCGCCTTTACCGAAGAGTAGGCATCAGAAAGTTACTGTTTAAATAACATTGCTCAAGAGTTAGGGCCTTAGCAGTCGCGCATGTGATCACGAGGCTTACGAAGCACCCGCTGTCGAACGCCTCGAGTAGGCCACGCCTCCGATTTCTGTGTTCTGACCATGTGACTGAGCGTTGCGATGACATCAGAACAAAGGAATCGGAGGCGTGGCCTACTCGAGGCGTTCGACGCAAACGAAACGATCGTAACTTGACTAGGGGGGCAGGTCTCGCGTATAGCGAGTGCTACAGCCCGTACACGTGTATTTTTCGCTCGTTCTATGCAGTCGACCTTCTGTTTTACTTATTTTGTTCTGTGGTAGTTCTTTTCTCGGTTCACGCACGATAAAATCAAATTAGTGGAGTTAATTGTTTCCTCGCACGGTTTATTGTTACAGACACAATAGACACGCGCTTGTTACGAAGGTCTCGAATTCTCAAAGGACGTTCGACTTCTTGGAAGTCCATGTAACACGCTTAGCTAATGGTAAGTAGAAATTGATGATGGGTTTGATTTGTCGGGCGTTTTATTATGCCAAAGTTTGCTGAAATAATCAATCTTTTGAGGACGGAAATTATGAAATTTTCTCCCGTTCTAGGGTGGAACGAGAGGGCGTGTTAGATTTTTACTGACTAAAACATACGTGTGTCCTTCAGTGGCCCTTTGCGTTCTAGGACCATTGTCACTCTTTCAAACACACTAGGAATTAATCCCGTATTGTAGGTGCTTTCACAAACATTTAAATTTACATAAACAAGACACTCAGATCCAGAACAACTATCTGTAGTCCATACAAATATTTGTTCCGCGCGGGAATCGAACCTTCTACACGCAGGGCAACAATCAATCGCTCAACCACTTTGCCAGGCGTATCATTAAGATTTTTAGTCGGATATTTTATATTTATAGGTACTTATGATACTCACCATAACTCCAAAATTCAAGTTAACTTCATCTGAAGTTAGTCATTGCAGCACAAACAAAAAAGAAGCATAAAAGACAGGACGTTCTTACTCAAATATTTGTTTCTGCCACTTTTAGCTTGGAGCCAGGCAAATACTAAAAGCGCACGCAAAAAAGGATTCACAAACAAATGCAGACCCTGCTTGTCTTTACAACAAGTAAAAAAAAGTACTATATTCTGAATTTGTATGTATATTTTATTTATTTTATTTTATTCGGGAAAAACAACAGTTACCATAAAGAATAAATTTTCCTATTACATTAGAAATACTGCATAAGTCATCGCGTCATACGTCGTCATTAAGTTCATCATTTCTTTGCTTTCATAATTATATATTATATTATTTGTATTATATGCAATTTTTTAGTTTATGTATTTTATATATGTAAATAGTACACCACGAACTACCTGCATATCTTTTTTTTCTCCTCTGTCAAATCCATCCAAAGGTTGTCTGTAAAAAATCGCTTTTAGCGATAAGACCGCCCATTGTGACACCCTATTAATGTTAATTTCCTAATGTAAATTGTATTTTGGTGTACAATGAAGAATATCTATCTATCTATCTATAAGGATCGTCTAAATATATTGCTTGTGTCAGTTAAGTTCTCAATTGATCAAGCCAAAATACGTAATTCTGTGTATTAAAAGTTTACTTTCATTTTTTCAAGTACGAAATTCTCGCATTCAACTCGCCCACCGCTTTTTTATGTGCACTAGACACACTCAGACGTAAATTGACGCTCCCAGACATTCCCGTAAAGTGTCATGTGGCCATTATATGTATAGCCCGGTGCCACTAGTGTCCTATTTAAATGTTCTATACGAAACCTTAATGAGATAGGTCACGTATGTGTTGCTTGACTAGCAATTGTCATCAAGGATTTCTTAGAAGCTGTTGACATAATACTTGTGTGGTTCAGACACGGAGGAGTATGTAATTGGAGTATTAAGGGAATAGTGTAATGCGAATCTGTGGTACAGAGTGCCTAGTGTGAGTTTGTTTTACGTTTATGACGTTTGACGCTTCGATTGGCCCGCTCCAAGCTCTTAACCAAACCGTTGGGGCCCAGCAGGGTCGAACCCTACTGGTACCACGGGTAGAGTGGAAGTGAAACCCGGGGTCCTGGGACGAAGGCAAAGAAGAAACAGGAGTGGGTTTTAAGTCAGTAAAAGTCACATTCTCGTGCTCCACCCAAGAGCGAGAGATGTTATGATTTCACAAAATTTGATTAAAAATATTTAGCATAAAGCGTAATCAGCCTTTTAATGTGCTACTCTCCTAAATTCTCTGCAGCGATGCCAACTTTCCAAAGATGATAGCTTAGAAACCATTTGTACGCGATATAGCAAACATCTCCAAGACATCACCCTGAAAACATTGTTATATGCATGCTCATAATATATAATAGTTCCTGTTAGTCTTATGCACTATTTAGCCAATATCCTACTGTTTTTTCTGCCATTGTCCACTCCAAAAGATTCAGTTTCTTTATTCGCACTAAATACAGTACAATATCTACATTTTAAGCGATTGCTCGTCAAATATTTTTTTTAATAAAATGGAACGTACCTTTGGGTTTGAGTACTCCAAATTATTCTTTACTCCGTGTCCATAGTTCAAACCAATGTGTACACATGTGTATGTTATGTGTACTATGTAGTGTTAGAATATTAGTTTAGAATTACAATATACTGTTGGATGTGGTTTTAACTAATTGGCTTTGTATGATTTAAATTTTTATTTAAGGATTAAAGAAATGGGGATTTACTGCCGTGATTCTAGCGTCCCTAGCTAGAATCTTTGAAGACTGGCTAGATAGGCGCCATGAGGTTTTCACTAACAACCTAAAATAGGTCCTCATCGGACAGTAGTGTATCCGGAGGTTACTATTTCTGATTCAGCGGGAAGAATTTATGCGGATCGCACCATCTCCACACGTTGGAGCACGGTCGTGTCCTCGTGGAGGCGATTGGCGGTGGCCTCTCGCGTCCGGCTCTGCTCCACGCCATGGTCCGGAGCGGGGAATGGCAAGCCACCTCGTTCTGCGAAGCATTAATGCGGGCGAAGGAAGGAGGTTGCAGAAACCATGAGGGAATGTACATTCTCATGCCCCAGCCGCCACACCACAGGAGATGCCGCTGTAACTCTTGAAGTTGACATTTAAGTTTCCCCATGAGGGGGAAGGAATCATCATAACACAACATCAACCCTTTAGTTATAATCCAAAACGTTATGTAGAGGTTACTATACCTATAGTACATCTCTGATGTCAGGGATTAGGAAACCTCCTAACAAAAACAAAATAAACGAACGGCTTGATACTAAATTGTGGACATTATGGGAAGATGTCAAGAGCATAGGGCACCATGACCCTCCTCATTCTGCTAATAACTGTTAATAATGACAAACTGCGACATCCAACCCCTTCGCTAATTTCCCACATGACCACAATGTTCCAGTGGGGCCAAAAGGAGCCTTCTTGTCTTCTGTAACGTGGACATTGTATACAGTTTGATACATAATGAAACGAAAGAGTTTTTGGTTTGTTTAAACACGAAAAAAATATGTCTTCTTCTTTTCAAATCGATGGTGATGATTTTCTTTTCTCAAAGTTTTTGGGCCCAGTAGGTAGCTACTTTTATAGCGGCGTCAAAAGCGTTTTTAAGGTCCTCCAAAGTGTAGATGTAGGGATACCATGAGCAATTTAGTAGAAAAAAAACTTTGTATATGTCATATTTCAAATCATGAGGAATAAGTTAAATAATTCTGTTCAGTAGATATAATGTTCCTCAGTAAGTCATCGTTTAAAAAAGAAATCTATAAGATCTTAAAAGTCCAACAGTAGTTAATGAGGATATGTATGTTAACTCTGTGAGTCGTTTAACTGCCGAAGTCCATATAGAGCTAGCTTACTGTTTTCCTTTTTCTTGATTTATACTCCTCTCTTTCTTCCTAACAATTAAATTTAATCGATTTTGTCTTTTAACAGCCAGCTATTTTGTATAATTATCTGTGGATAACGTCATTAGTAGTGTATATGTTACTTCTATTGACTAAGTGCCGATATTATTGTATTGTATACTGCTGTTTGTTATCCCTATAAAATAAAATAAAATAAGTTACATCACGCTATGACCCACAGAGGCAGAACAGTAATCAAAGACGCGGGTGAAACCGCGGGGGACAGTTAATCTACTTATTAATACTTACGATGATTCGTGCTTTGTACTCTTATTCCATTTTCCTTGAGCTTACAGATTTTTGATAGGAAAATAAGAATATAAATTCACAACAATACAGGAGGTTCCCCCTCGCACCTTTCATATAAAAAATACACACTGAATGGCGTATACATACGTAAGGTTCCCATAGAATTGGCCTATTCATTCGTTTTCACTTATTGAATAAATTTCGCCCTAATATTCGTTACAATGACCCAGCAAAAGCTGTTATTATAATCAAAATCAATGAACCAAAGAAATTATGAAGGCTGAAAGTTCATTATGTTTCTGAATAGTGAGTAAATACCCATAAAACGGCATTCTGAGGTAAACGTTAAGGTGGGGTGGCAGCATTTTATCACCTCGTTTATGAGGCTACGGGGAGCACTGAACAGCATAAGATTCCGTTTTTCCAACTGCCACTAGTGATGTACACTGTGTCTATAAATAACGATAATTCTTATTACGAGCACTCGTCTTTTATGGTTATAGTAATTTAGGTTCTCTATTCAAAGGTATAGTGGGAATTTTTCCATCGATTAAATAGATATTATGTATGGAAAACTAATTGATTGTGAACCTTCAAGTTCCTACAATAGATTTAGTTCTTCATTGTAATTGTAGGGCCTATAATGATGCCGCGGAAACCTTCGATAGAGTTACCGTGGCCTTGGAACATAAAGGGCAACTGAAGTACCTACATAGGTAAGTTTTAGTCAGTAAAAGTCTGCTATGCTATTACCGAGAGAATTCATTAAAATAAATTTCGCACACAGTGCACTACAAACGTTACAAAAACCTATAAATGTTACGTTAATTAATCATAAATTAGAGGGGTTATGCTTGTGTTCTATTTTTAAATATAAATTATTCATATTATTCGAATTCAGCAGTCCAAAAACACGGGTTAAACTATTATCTGCACGGTAACGCTACCTGACACGAAGCTCGCATTGACATCACAATAGGATGACGTTGCGTTCGACATTTGATTGACGGCCGAACTGGGCAAACTTTCGGTTAGCACCCGCATTGCGATATGTAATCAGCATTATCCCGTATTAAGCGTTTCCGCAGTCGAGTTAATGCAGTAATTGCTGCGACGGTATGTGTAGGTGATTCGCGCGCAAACTGTAATTAGTCTGCCATTAAACCGCATAGTCGTGATTTGATTAATGGCGTTGGGGACGACCGTGCGTCAGATTCGGCAGGCCGAGAGTAATCCGTTGTTTTTCGGTAATCAATAAAACTGGGCACGTCCCGGCACATCCGCACATCACTAATTTTGTCGGTGCTCTACAAAAAGATGTTTAAGTCATATATATAATGGTGATGGCTGCTGTTAGGACAATTGTTTTTGACTAAAATACAACTTATTTAAGTAAATGTTTATTTAAGACATACAATAGTCTCAACATTGTAATTGTAGACGTACCTTCTTAATTTCAGTACCTATGCATAGTTTATTTTCAACCTAGGTTCAAGTTATAGACTGATTTTAAGTAAAGTAGGTTCTCTAGCATTATTAAGTGTAAGTATATTCTGGGCAACGGGATTGTTTGAAAGGGCCAGTGCGGCTCTGAAACATAACGGGCAACTGAAGGATCACGGGCCACTTCTCGTTCTACGCAGAGCGGAAGAACTTATTTGATGTCCAGAGAGGTTACAATGGTTCGGTTTTTAATTGGAACTTGTATGGTGGTAAAAACTACACTACTAAGTTTCCTGGCCTGTTGATCTAGTGGTTAGTGGCTCTGACTGCTATGCCGGAGATCGTGGGTTCGATTCCCACCCAGGACAAATGTTTGTGTGATGAGCTCGATCATTTGTTCTGTGTCTGGGTGTAATTTATCTATGTATGTATCTATTTAGAAATATATAAGTATGTTAATCAGTTGTCTAGTAACCATAACACAAGCTTTGCTTAGCTTGGGACTAGAGGGCGTTGTGTGATAGTTGTGCAGCATATGATGAGTTAGGTGCCTTTTTGGCCTCGCACTGATTATACCTTTCTTTTTTTAACTGTGTAATTTTAGTTTATACGATTGTGTGAGGCACGAATAAACATTTTTTCTTTCTTTCTTTGTGGAATATTATTATTTTATCTGATAATATTATGTATATATTACCTGTTCTGTTTTCTAATGTCAACAATTTTCTGTTTTTTCAGGTAAATCCACACACAAAGACTGCTATAAAAACGTCCTTCACACAAACATAGCGTGAGTACGCTCAACTAAAACAATTAATTATTCAACTTTATCACGTAACTATTGTCACAGATCTTCACAATATTTGTCATGCTACTAAGTGACAGTCTGTGTGTTTGTGAAACGTGTGTCACGCTTTAACTGCTGAACGGGTTTGGATGAAATATAGGACGAGGGTAGACCATGAATCCTGTCAAAACCGTATGGGCCCAGCAGGGCCGAAGCCTACTGGGATTTATTTCCGAATGACAACCCTTAGATCTGAAACGTAAAGGGAAAAGAAGGAACATAAGTGTGGTTTTAGTCAGTACAGTCTGACACGCCCTCGCGCTCCGCCCTAGAGCGGGATAAGTCATTGGATGATTTCCCACCTTAAAAAAAAGACCATGATCGGAGTATACACAGGGGGCTAGTGGAGTTTGTAGCGGCATAGATTCTTCTCAAGTAAAACATTGGGAAATATTGTTGATGGGAGGGAGGGGCTCGAAGTCTGAAAACTGACGCAGCATAATTTAATGACTGATTTTGACAATTTAGAACTCAGTAGTAAAAAAGAATATATTAATAATTTATGGTCTTCATACGACCGAACCCGCAGTCAAAAGCTAGTATTACACTCTAGTTGAGATATTTCTGTATTATTGTATAAGTTTCTAGATTTAGTATGACGCACTTAGTGCCTAAGTTGTATCATAAAACTTTGCGGGTCGGTTTAGTTGTGGAGCCTGTTCAACATATATATGCTGCCATGTGTTTTGAGCGGTAAATACTGTCTCAGATGGATACTTTTTCTCCTATGTTTTATTCTATTTACTGTCCTAAGTTTTTAAGTGCTTACATTTGTATTGGATTATTTTTTGTTAGTAGAAAAGAGTTGTTTAAAATGTTTGAAATACTGGCTGGTGTGAGATTTAATTAGAATTTTCTTCTTTTGAAAGTCTTTGTAACTGATAAGAAGTAAAACAGCCCTGCGTTCAAAAATAACCAGAGTAAGGTAGGGTCGTTACTCTAACCGTTCAAAAATGCTTCGAGTTGCCCCAGGGTCGTTCTTTTATAACTCGAGTAGCTACCATAAAGTTAACTCAACCAACTCTAACTCCGAGCAGGGTAGGTCGGTGTAAGCGGGAGGAATGATAGTTGCTTAGCATTGACTGGCCTGTTGGTCTAGTGGTCAGCGGCCCTGACTGCTACGCCGGAGGTCGTGGGTTCGATTCCCACCCAGGACAAATGTTAGTGTAATGAACACGATCATTAGTTCTGTGTCTGGGTGTAATTTATCTACAATATGTATGTATTTACAAATATATAAGTATGTTTATCAGTTGCCACAAGCTCTGCTTAGTTTGGGACTAGATGGCATTGTGTGAAAATTGTGGAATATTATATTATATTACATTGACAGTTGAACTCTACGTTCGCGTTCAAAAATGCGAGCTTAGAGTATCTACCCTGATGACGTCATTAGAGTTAACTCTAACCTCAATTTTAAACGCAGGGCTGAGTGCATGTCCGGGTTAGAAATTTTTGTCTGGTTTGTTTTGTAAAACTACAGCCGAATGAGTAATAACGTGTTTTCATTCCGATTTTTAAAATTTTTTTGACAAAAAGGCTAGAGACCTTTTCTTTCTCACAATCCGGAAATCCCCCGGAATTCCCGGGAATCTTTAAGTTAAGAGTGAATAGGTTACTTCTAGGTAAGCACGTTCCCTCGTCGACCACATCGTCGCTTTTCATCAGATGAGCGATCAAGCGCGAACCTATCAAGAAAAAAAAAATACAATAAAAGAAAGTAATGAAACCAGGAAACAGCTTGCTGTTTTCTTTGGCCTTACTCACAAGAACCGAGGACCATTTCCAGGATCAAATTAGCCTGTTACAGTCAACGATAGCTTCTGTTCTTTTAGTATAACTTTCTTCATGTAAATAAATAGTTTTACATTTGTAAAATATTGGTTTCTATCATTTTAATTGACCGATAGCAAGTCGTTAGCAACAGCTCGCCTACTGGTAATGGGCCCGACTTATGAGTTGTACGTCGTGGCTCCAAAGACTGGCACTTAATTTTGTTTTATTTAGGTATTTCATTACCATTGCTCCTAAAATGCTGGAGGAAAACATCGTGAGAAAACCGGCTCGTCCTAGAACCATTCGAACCAAATATACAACACGATACATAAGAAAGTGAAAATTATAACTAAAACACATACAATAGGCGGCCTTATCGTATTTCGCCATCTCTTTCAGCCAACCTGAAATGGACAGTAATTGTCAGAACATGATATGGGGCTGTCATTACTTTTGCAATAAGCACCAATATTAGTTGTGGAAAATAACTATCTACTAGTGTATAGGAAAGTAAAAACTAGGTACCTAATTTTATTTTCTAGAAGACATAATAGCGAGAGCAAAAGGTAGGTAATGTTAGATGTTTACGTTCTCCTCAAAAGTTTTTTGTAAAATATAAAGTTAATATATGTGGACATGGTGGACATTCCACCTATACGCACAAAACGTTTTGGGAACACATTCATTGTGCGTACAGCTAAGGAGTGGAATTCCTCGCCGGAATGTGTTTCCTGATAGCTACAACCCGGTAATCTTTAAGTCAAGAGTGAATAGGTTACTTCTAGGTAAGCGCGTTCCATCGTCGACCGCATCATCGCTTTCCATCAGGTGAGATGGCGGTCAAGCGCGAACCTATCGAGAATAAAAAAAAAAAAAAAGAATGTGAAGAAATGTGAAAAATCCACTCACCATTAAATAAAAACGAAACAGAATTTTATTACTGCTAGTAAATCTTATCAACATTCAACGTAGCTTAAAATTTATTATAGTGAAATTTGTTTTAGATCATAATCGTGTGAGAAATATTCAGAAAATATGCGCGGTTTGTTTTTTTTGTATATTTTTTATTTTTGGTACCAGTGGATCAGGCACTCTCAAGGCTCTCATGCATGAGGTTCATCATCATCATTTCAGCCGAAAGATGTCCACTGCTGGACATAGGCCTCTCCCAAGTGTCGCCACAACGAACGGTCCAGTACGTCGTGTTCCCGCGACTCTCACCAGGTCATCCGTCCACCTTGTGAGAGGCTTTCCAACTCTGCGTCTTCCGGTAGGCGGTCGCTACACTAGAACGTTTCAGCCCTCTGAAACGAACGATGTGTCCTGCCCACTGCCACTTTAGCGATTTTTCGGGCAATGTCGGCGACCTTGGTTCTCCTGCGGATATTTCCATTCCTGATGCAATCACGCACCTTCTCGCCCTTTCTCGTCTTTTCCTTGCATGAGGTTGCGGGTTCAAAGCCGGGCAAGTACCATTTTTTAAATTCATACTTAGCTTTTTGTGGGGGGAAAATTATCCAATTACATCTCTCGCACTTGGGCGGAGCGCGAGGGTGTGTCAAACTTTTACTGACTAAAAGCCCACTCCTGTTCCTTCTTTGCCTTCGTCCCAGGTCCCCAGGTTTCACTGTCACACTACCCGTGGCCCAGTAGGCTTCGACCCTTCTGGGCCCCTACGGTTTGCTGATAAATCTCCTCGAGGCGCGCGTGGAACAATACTTGCCGTCGACGACTTGGGCTCGGTCCGGACGGTTACCGCACGGTCGGACGTCGAACTAACGTTCTTAGTTAAGTTTAGCTAGGACATTGCTGTCACCCTGTGCCTCGGAAGCCGTAGGTCCTGGTTGTCAGTCGTAGATCTAAAACAGTCGTTACAGATAGTCGGACGCCAGAAAGTCTGACCATCAGTCTATCCAAAGTGTATCGTGTAGCTACCGAGCAACTCGATATGTACCACCCACCCATGTACTGGTGGTGGCAGTCGCTCCATATAAAACATAGGTACTCATAAGCATTCGATCAGGCTGGAAACCGATCCCAAGCTAGTTAGGAAATGGCTAGGGAGATGATATGACTCTTTATTTTTGTTATATTTGTATGTATTTATTAAACAAACATAGAGTATGCAAAAACATGCGTTTCTTGGATAAAGCATGATGTCATCATGGATGATGGAAGTTTTCGTCAAGATATTTATATCGTCTGACATGATTATGATACAATTTGTTTCCGAGAATATCCATCCGGCAGCGGTTTGAAAGCCATGTTTCTCATAAAATCAATGAATGTTCTTTTGCATCTATACCAATTTATTTAGGTTTAGCGCAGCATGTTTTATTTTTCCATACATCTCTATTTCCTGACATCTCAATAGTTTTTTTTTTTATTGTACATATGAATTAAATTACAAGTTTCTTATTGAATATAAAGAAAATATTGTAAAACTTGAGAGCAGTGGTGACCGAGCGGTAACGGCCCCGACTTAAGAGTTGTAGGTTGCGGGTTCAAACCCAGCCAGGCGCATTACTTTGTGTAGTTTATTTCATCACCACTGCTCGCAAAACGGTGAAGGAAAACATCGTGAGGAAACCTGCATGTCCTGGAACCAAAAATTCGAATAAATGTGACATCCACCAACCCGCACTGGGCCCGCCTGGTGGATTACGGCCCATACCCTCTCATAGAGAGGAGGCCGACTATGCTATGCTATTGTAAAATTGGTAAAAATCTAAGTATTTTTTGATGAGAAAAAAGATGATTACGATTGGAATCGTACATGTTTATATGAAATAAAATATTTTGAATTGAATTGTATTTTCGAAGCCATAATATTATATTATACAAAATTCATACACCGTTTCTATGGTTTTCCTCTAACCAAACTACGAAGAAACTAAATCTTAACACTACCAAAATAAAAAACAACAAGCTACCTATTTCTTAATTTTTTATACCAGTAAAAAAAAGTTCTAAGTATATACCACTTATTTCTTGTCTTACATCAATGGAAAAAAGTTTACAAAGACCGCTACCTTGTCAGGAAAAAAATTACAATACTTTTCAGAAATGGTAATGAATCGCAATATTTTTAACAGGACATCATCAGACAAAGTTGACAAACAACCTCGATTCCTCCACCAAGCCTTGAGGGTTTTCACGTTATTTTTATTTTACCGGCGACACAAATTGAGATTCCTTTTTTTCATAAAAATATTCCTCGCTACTTTCTTAACAAACTTTCCAAGTACCTTTATTGAATTTTCTCAAGTTCTGATAGGTTTTTCCGACGATTTCTTCTGTGTTGCTGTTCGCTGAAAAGTTGTGATGGTCCAGTAATTTACGTAGCAAACATCGCTTCTTCTTTTATTTGATATTATAAAATTGGCCTGGATACTTCGTCGAACAGGGAATTTTACTGGCTTTTCCAGCGTCGATTCTACGATCTGAAACCACAACAGGAACTGGTTTTTCACGTCGTATAAATTAACTAGATATTTATTTACTAAATACTTTATTGTACTTAAAACAGGAAACATAAGAAATTAAAATGTTGGTATATCTAAAACACATACAATGGGCGAATGATATTTTATTTGTAATACCGTCTTCAGTGTAATTACACCACAGAGCCGAAGCCTACTGGGGCTATGGGTAGTCCAAAAGGGAACCCCCAGGTCCTGGGACGCAAGGCAAAGAAGGAACATACAACTGGGGCCTTGGGTTATGCGAAAGAGAACCTCGGGGCCCTGAAACAAAGGCAAAGTAGGAACAGGAGTGGGTTTATAGTCAGTAAAAGTCTGACACGCCCTCACGCCCCACCCTAGGGCGAGAGATGTCATTGGATGGTTTCCCACCTAAAAAAAATGTAGGTGATTCCATCATCTTCCTGCCCTTGTCCCGTGTTATTTGGGGTCGGCGCAACACGTTTTTTTCTTCCACTCTGGTCTGTCACTCGTAATGCTATTACTAACTAATAATACACCACATAAAATATATAGCATTGAAAATAATCCTAGACACCCTTAAACTGGTAATGGTTTTCAAGCTACGCAAGGTAATTTTAAACAAAGTAACATTGGGTAGAGCAAGTCTATCGCTACGAGGGTCATTAAGCAACATTTCTCTGCGTGAATTCTTACAACTTGCAACTTTCTTGTAGATAAAACAACTGTGTTATCTTGTAAATGGTTAAATAGTAAATGGTGTCCGTTTCTAGAATTCTAAATTTCACGTACTATTTTCCTTTCTGTGACTTAAAGCAGTGAAATTGTATCTCCCCGTTGGCATTGTAGGACCTATGTTCTTTGCCTAGCGTTCCAGGCGAACGAGACAGCCGTGATGTCCGTTCCCTCAAGCGTGGGGCAGCATTACTGCTTCGCAGAAGGAGGACACTCTCCGCCATTCTTTCTCGCTCCAGACCATGGCCTGTACCAGGGCCAGCGCGAGAGGTCACCGCCGTCGATCGCCCCCAAAAATTAAGTCTTGTGGCCGACTTTAACGGGCACATATCGAAAAACCCTTCATAAATTGATTTATCATAGTAGCCATAACCAAGCATTAAAGCACAATCATCTGATTTACAGCTGTCTTTTAGTATGTTGAAGTGTCGTTATTGTTAACATTTATGGCTGCCGGTCAAAATCATCTCATAACTTATTTATTTAAACTTCATGTACAGTAGTGGTACATAGGCGGACTTAATGCAACAAGGCGTTCTCTACCAGTCAACCTTTGGGTTAAAAAGACAACACTGTGGTAGGTGTGCACAATTAATAAATAACAGATGTGTCAAGTGGAATGTAGTATCATTAAATTAAGTTACTTATAATATATATATATATATATATATATATTGGTATGCTAATATTATAAACTGATAAATATCAAATCATTATAATTAGGAGAAATTAAAATATAACAATTATGACGAAGACCGAACTAAGGTTGAGAGGGATTCAAGAAGTATAGTTATAGCCATATAGTTATAGCCATGACATTTTATAACATATGTGTTCTGGTAACATACTGATTCTCAGTCCCATCTGTTAAACTCGGCACAGTTAACGGGCCAATGAAGATAACACTAATTCAATGTGCTCTCAGTACTTGTAAACTTTTGTTTTTCGCATTTGATTTACGTGTGCAAACCAATTATTCACACACGTCACAACAAGGCAAGTGAGGCAATCGCATCAGTCTATATCTGGAGCTGTCGTTGTTCGGATGATGCACGAGCTCTGGTGATGGTATGGAGTAGGTAGCTGGTGGAATGATAAGATGTACGTGAATTTCGAGGAAAAGTTTGACACGGAAGTCATTTCATAAATAATCAGTGTTAAAACGATGGTCGAAATGCCAAAATATATGGGATGGATCACTTGACATTTCGATTTTGATTTTCAACCCCATAAATTTACGAGTTTTTGATAGCACGATCCCCATGCTTTTGCAGAGTATAAGCAACACTCTCATTTAGAGCGTTGTTCTCAAATGTCTCAAAATGTTTGTAGGAAAGATTCCCAAAGAATCTAAATTTCTTCTGTTCATTAGTATAGGTGACATTATTTTATTTTTAATGATTCTTATTATCTGCAGAATGTACTAAATAAACCATTACATTTTGATGTCACAAAAGTTTCAAAACAAACTCAAGCTTTACTTTTGATTGCAGACGCACAAATCAGGCTTAACCATTATTCTTAAGTGAGTGACAGGTGACAGGCAATTCTTGGCGCGCCTCACAGTCTAAGCAGAAGTACGCGAATATTATGAGCACTTCATTTACTTATTATTCTGTAACCGTCTACCATTATGTATGTGCGTGCGATGCACGTGTCGTTAACGATGTCTAACCTGAAGATAAACAGAAATAAACGATTATTATTTTAAGATTTCGTACGAGCCGTTTGTTTAGTGTTTCTAAAATATGAATGGGATTTAAGCTAGGGGATCGGTTGATGCATGATTTCTATAGATAATATATGTGAAATTTTTGGGCCTGAATATATATAAATATAAGTATGTACCTAAATTTGACCACACACCAATATCTGCAGAGGCACAGTATGGCCATAAATAAAATTAAAAAAAAAAAAAAAAACTATTTAATATTCATAGGTGAATTACTAACAAGATATTATTTTAGAATAGCCTTTGACCGCAGCTTCGCCCGCGTACAGAAAATATAGCCTATGTCATTCAGCGTACATAAATACACCATCTGTGAAAATTTCAACTGTCTAACCATCACGGTTCAAGAGATACAGCCTGGTGACAAACGGACAGACAAACGGACGGACAGCGGAGTCTTAGTAATTGGATCCCGTTTTACCCTTTGACTATGGAACCCTAAAAAAATTTTGCATCAACCCCAAATAAAACAGGACAAAGGCAGAAAGATGATGGATAAACTAGGGACCCATAAACCATAAAAATTGTACATGGTCCTACACACACATGTCCAAAACGCACATACACACATATATAAAGCGATGCTTCAACCTGCGCTCCGCGGGCCACATTCATCCCACCAAGCATTTCGGAATGGCCCTACAACCTAATACAATATTGGTGGCATAATTTTATATTTATTCTGTGTCTCAGCAGCATTTTTAATGTACGGAAATCTGCTAACTAGTTCACTCCTAGGCGATGTATGGATTAATGATGGTACTGCTAACAAAAAAAAAAAAAATAGAACTATGTCCATAGCATATAGAAATTTTATAAGAAATAGTCCATTTAACAAAACAAAAAAAAAACATTAATGTAGAGTTTTATTTCACTAAAGGTTATTGCGGCCCATCATGATAATAATACAGGTTAAAGTATGGAATTTCCGTTTTTTAAATCGGTTGCTTTGAAGTGCAAAAATAGTTACAAGTACTGCGATATTACAGAAAATACAAAACACAAAGAAACCAAAAAATACCTAATTTTGAAAAAAGAATAATGTACAATTGTAATTATAAATAACACTTCAAAGCAAGCCCTTTTAAAAAACGGCAATTTCATAGGTAAAGACCTAATAGTAGAAGCACTATGTGGCCACAGAAGAAAAAAGGTTGAATACAGCTGCTTTAAAGTATCTTCAGAGATTGTTTGTATACAAACTATCTGTTACATGCTTTAACTGAAGCAGATAAGCTTGCTTAAGTTGAGCTTATTTCACCAGTTCTCGTAGCACTTAAAGATTTCAAAAGATAGTGGTAAGAGCAGTACAGGTGCAAAAGCTATTTATATTTATAGCAACTGACTTTAAGTGATGTTACTCAGATTAACTGCTCTGTTCAGATTACTTTCAAAGCTTTTAAAGAGCAAAAATAAAATGAAAGACTTCGAATTCCGAAATGCTGTTTTAGGGTTCCGTACCTCAAAAGCAAAAACGAAACTAAACACTTTGTTGTCCGTCTGTCTGTCTGTCTGTCATAACCCTTTATCTCAGGAAAATGTGGAGGTGTCGAGTAGAAATTAAAACAGGTTTGCGGTTCCTTGAAGCTGTCAAAACATCAAACTTCTAACTTAAAATTTAAAAAAATATACAACCGTTTATGTCGAAAAACGTATATTTCGACACTCTCAAGAGAATCAAAATTCATAGGGTACATCCCGTTTACCCAGAATCCTGAAATTTAGCATAAAGGTAGGTCTTATAGAGCAAGTATAGGAATTAATGTTAAAAACGTAAATTTGTGGTTACGTCCTTTTTTGCGATTCGGAAAAATCTTCGACACTCCATTCGGGAATTGAACTAGGTAAGTTTGTACGAAACCTTCGGTCCGATTCGCACTTGGCCAGTTTTTTTTTATTTTTATTGATAGGTTCACATTTGACCACTATTTCATCTGATGGTAAGCAATGATGTGGTCTACGATAGAACAAGCTTGCCTAGAAGTAACCTATTCATTCTTTTAAAGACCTCCTGAGCTATCAAGAAACTCGGATTTTGGCAGGCAATTCAAGTCATTACGAACAATTAATGTGTTCCTAAAGTTTCCTGCCCCCCTAGCCAAGTTAAAATCGTATCGTTCACGCCGAACGCCTCGAGTGGGCCACGCCTCCGATTCCTTTGTTCTGACTACGTGACTGAGCGTTGAGATGACGTAAGAACAAAGGAATCGGAGGCGTGGCCTACTCGAGGCGTTCAGCGCGAACGAAACGATTGTAACTTGGCTAGAAGGGCTGGGTTGTTAGTTGTCTTGCTAAAGACAATATCGAAAGACTCAGAACAGTCAGGTTCAGATATTTATAGGATCAGAAAACAAAATAAAAATCATTCAAATTCCAAAATTCAGCTGCCGGCAAAATTTTTCATTGGACTCCAATAATAAGACGCTGCATTCCCTATTTCGCAGGCCAAAAAAATTTTGCCGTGCATTAACAAGGCAAGTTTAAGAATTCGTTTTTAATTATGAGCTTAATTTTTCAAAGTCCTGATTGCTCGTGGCGTCCGGTTAACTTTGACTTACCGTCTCAGCCTCAAGTATTAAGACTTTTTTATTACTTGTTACCGGGGAAAATCCTTATCACAAACAAACGCTTAGGTGCTCTCATAGATATTGCTTGGGAATTTTCCTATACAAAAAATGCGATATAAAGGACATCAAGAGTCATTGCACGTGTACCTACTGGTTTTATTCACGTACGTGCGGAAACAGCAAACATGAGTGAAAAAATGTTGTAGAGCATTTCGGGTCAAAAGTTAACTTATGCTTGCAGACGTCTAGCAATAGGTAGCTCGCCGTCCAGCCGTCCATAAGACCCGAGCCCGAGTCGTCGACCGCGCGTTCTACGTGCGCAAAGAGATGTTAGAAAAACCGCAGGGGCCGCCTGTAGGGCCGATACCCGCTAGGGCCGCGAGAATTTTTGAAAGAATAACTGAGGTCCTGTAACGCTAAGGGCAACTTTTTTAATGTTGATAGACTCGTGCTTGTCCACTATTTCATCTGATGGCAGGCGACTATTTGGTCGAGGATGGAGTACGCTTGCCTAGAAGTAACCTATTCACTCATGACTTAAGGGACAACTGAACGACGCTGGTGTGTTTTAGTCAGTGAAAGTCTGAGACGCCCTTTCGCTTCACATAGAAACGGGAGAAGTCAGATGAGGATTTCCCACTGCAAAAACGACAAAATTTAACACCTTTAACAAAAAAATTTTTTTTTCTTCAGGCAAGGCAAAGTGCAAAACTTATGCCTTAGAAAGGAGGTAAAGACATAAAATAGAATATTCTCTGCATCACCCAAAGGTTGACTGATAGAAAATGCCTAAGGAAATAAGTCCGCCTCTACCTAGTACCTTTATAAACATGAAAAATTAGATAAAATGACGCTACAACTTATGATTGGCCTGTTGGTCTAGTGCTTAGTGGCCCTGACTACTATGTCGGAGGTCGTGAGTTCGATTCCCACCCAGGACAAATGTTTGTTTGATGAGTACGATCATTTGTTGTGTCTCGGTGTAATTTCTCTATAATATGAATGTATTTAGACATATATAAGTATGTTTATCAGTTGTCTAGAACTCATAACACAAGCTCTGCTTAGCTTGGGACTAGATGGCGTTGTGTGATAGTTGTATGAAAAAAAAAAAACAAACTGATATTTACCTACACATTGTTCACGCATGCGATTTAAATACAGATTTTTCGGTTGAAAATACAAAATGATTGGAGTGACTTAACAAATAATCCTGTCCAAACAGAGGTCACTGAGTTACCCTACCGTTCACAAAATTAAGCATAAAGTTATTTTATTATAGCCGTAATAGAGATATAACACTTTGCTTCCATGTCGCAAACCGATTTTATGAACCCCGTTCGGGTCGACCCGCCCGGAGACACTGTCAATTTAAGTGGTAAACTTTTCCATTTAACTTGCGGAAGCTTAAATTTTTCCAAACATTCTTTTGAAGAGTTCTGTATCGTGTTCGGCGTCAAAAATTAATTTTTGGTCGGTTGATATAATAATATTTGATTTTTTTTGCCTTTTCAATTTTTTTTTTGCTTCGTATCTTTCGTTAATAAAGATAAGGTAGTAGGAGTAAGTAGGTTAAAGGTTTCGAGAATAATTCTGATTCTGGTTTTTTTTTTATTGAGTAGGAAGATCATCTTATGACAAATCGCGCCTTGGGCGGAGCGGGATATCTCCCACTGCTATAGGTTTTTTTTATTGGGTGGGAAAATCATCTTATGACAAATCCCGCTCTTGAGCGGGAGATAGTGTCAGACTTTTACTGACTATAAACCCACTCCTGTTCTTTTTTGCCTTCGTCCCAGGGCCCCGGATTTCACTTTCATACTACCCGTGGCCTCAGGAGGCTTCGACCCTGCTATGCCCCTACGATTTGCTAACATCTCCCTGAGGCGAATTCTTATGTTAAGTGTAGTTTTTAACCTAAATTTTCTCATGTTAGTGTGTAGCACAACATTTTTTGAGTAAAATTGTATTAAAAAATAAATATTATTAAATGATAAATTATATAAGACCGCCTTTGTACCCATAGATTTAAGTTAATGTAAAAGTTTTTGTTACTATTTTGGTGTACAATAAAGTTTATTCTATTCTATTCTATATTTATTTAGCACAAAAGGTTAAAAAAAAACACTTTTACATCTCAATTTTTTCGTCAATATATACTAGATGAGGCAAGTGTTCCCTAGCTGACTACCCTAAAGTAGAAACACCGCAACAAACTCAGGGGTCAAAGTCTCTTTTGAAGTTCATAAAAAAAAACATATAATGGTCAAGTGTTATTTTCAGTTTTATATTTTTATATTCCATTATATCCAGCGTCTGGTACTGTGATCTAAAACTGATTTTTATTTATATAATTCAAAAACTTCAGTTGAAAGTGTTTTACTAATTTGTAATATACCTACCTATATAAAAGGAGAAATTGACTGACTGACATATCAGCCCACAGCTGAAACTACTGGGACTAGCAACATGCTATTTTGCACAAGACTTCATATTATGGCATCATCATCATCATTATCATTTCAGCCAAAAGACGTCCACTGTTGGACAAAGGCCTCCCCCAAATGTCGCCACAATGACCGGTCCTGTGCGTCTCGCATCCATCGGATTCCCGCGACCCTCGGGCTATGTCCGTAACCTTGTTTCTCCTGCAGATATCCTCATTTCTGACGCGATCACGCGATACGACATATTTTATGACGTAGGCGAGCACTACGAGAGGATTTTCAAAAATGTACCCCGGGGGTCCAAAGTTTGTATGGAGAACACTACTTTGAGGCGGGCGAAGTCGCTGGTAGCAGCTGGCACCTTTAACAATTACATAAAAACGACTTTTCTGAAAAAAATGCACTTATACGCATAAGTGCATTAACATAGAAGAATAAAACATTATTCTTAGCGCATAATTTCTCACAAAATTACGACATCGAAAATCCACATTCATGTGTTGAATTTCGAGCTTATTGTTAGAGAAACATTACACAAAGCCGTATCGTTAAGACAATCAACTAAGAGAAGCAATCGCTGTAATCACGAGCGTACGTGCCCGTTATTGGATTCTCAACAGATTTTAAAATCACTAGAATATGCAAATATCGTTCTTGCGCTCTTCGGATCGTAGGAAACGAGCTAAGAAACTGAAAATAACAAGGATGTTGATAGAATATTATTTCAGAACTATGTTTGATTATGGTCTTTGTCATAAACGCGGTGCGCGTCCCTGGTGCCCGGGTGCCCCAGTGCCATTTATTTATTTTTTATTTTATTAATTTAACTATTATTGTATTTTAATATAATAATGACAATTATTTGAATTTTAATTTTATACAGTTTATTTTAATTTTTAATACTGACTTATGTTATAATAAAATTCAATTAAATGTAATGACAATCCAATGCCATTTGAATTATTTTAATTTTAACATTTCATTGTATGTAAATTTATGATATGTATTGTCTGTATGTGATTATGTAACTAAAATGAGTCTTTGGTACTCGAAATAAATAGTTAATAATAATAATAAACTAAATTCTGGCAGTGGCAAGTGGCAACAAAATTTTGGCATGACGTTATGACGTTGTCTTAGACATATGATATGCCCTGTGTTGCCTTGCCTATGCCTTGTTCGATGCCATCGACTCTCATAATACAAGCTCTGCTTAGCTTGAGATTAGACGGCGTTGTGTGATATTTGTGGAATATTGTTATTATTATTAATAACAGCTACACAGATTTATCTTTAAGGTTAAGCAACTTTAAAGATCAAACGGGATTTTCTGAAAAGGAAATCTGTGGTCTTAAAAAGGCAAAGGTCAACTGAAGGACACAGGTGTGGTATAAGTCAGTTAAAGTCTGACACGCCCTAAAGCGGGAGAAGTCATTGGATGACTTGGGGTCCATCTCAAAACAGAAGGAAATACTAATAACTTTGTCAGCACAAATAAACTTCCCGAATTCTGTCAACAACAGCAGATAGAAGCAGATTAAAATCCATTGTTAATATCGCTAAAGTCTGAGCTATTAACGCCACTAAACTAGATTCGAGTCGGGCTAGTTGGAGATTTGTTCCAGATGACCTGTCGGCCGCACTCGCTCCCCGACAAAAATACTTGTGCAATATTGACTACTGCCCCGGAAAAGAGTTGTTACCTTTAAGTTAGACGAGTTTACTGTATTTTCAACTGTAGGTTCTTTTAGACAGTGGCGTAGCTAGTCCCAAAAATATTGTTTTTATTTCTTTTTAGGGTTTCGTACCTCAAAAGGAAAAAGCGGAACCCTTATAGGGTAACTTTGTCCGTCTGTCTGTCTGTCAAAATCCTTTATCTCGGGAATGCATGAAGGTATCGAGTGGAAATTAAAACCATATACTCAGGTTTGCGGCACCTTGAATGTGAAGAAAATGAGACTTCTGAATTCTGAAATTCGGTGTGAAGCAAGGTCTCATAGCACAAGTATAAAAAACAATCTGAAAAATGCGACATTATCATTTAGTATTAATCTCTGACATATATTATGTATCTTATTCACGAAATGGTTTTTTTTAATTTACCACAATTTTGCATGCCTAATTTTTTTAAACGCAATCAACCAGAGCATTCAAATGAAATCCAGAAATGTATAATTTATTTGTATTGTGTTTTGCAATAAAGATTTGGCTTTGTTTTGTAGTTACGTCACTAAAAAACTTTTTTAGAGATTCGGAAAAATCTTCGCAACTCAATTTGGGAAATGAAATGTCTTCATCGGTAAGTTTGTACGGAACACTCAGTGCGCGAGTCCGACTCGCACTTTCCCGGTTTTTGTTTTTACAACCTAGACCCGTCTAACACAGAGTCATGACACGGTGTCGCGATGTCGGTGTCGGTGTCACGCCAGAGATGACTAGACTAACTGGATAGATTTCGTCCACGTCATTATGTAAGACCGACACCGATAACGTCAATTATTGGAGTATTCTGGAGTAGAAGAGAGGTTAAGTTTTTATTATGATCTTATGTAGAGAATGCTAGAACGAACGGAGTGAACTATAAAAGTGAAACAACCTATCATTTAGTAATCATTCATTAACTACGCACCTCTCACCAATAAGACAATTGAATCGTGGGGATAACATGTTACGAATTTTTGCACGGGCCCCTGCATTTTGGGGGCCCCGTATCGTTGATACGGCGGTAGCTACGCCCCTGCTTTTAAATGACTTTTCTTTTTCTTTTCAAGCGACTGTCTCGTTTTCAACTTTATTAACAACATCAATGGAAATTTCGATAATGCTCAACTCCATTGAAGTTTCTTGTCCATGTCCAAGATCCTTATTCTCGGATTCTATCTCAATAAAGCCAAAGAGATAAAGCTTTACTGCGAAAATAGGTAACCTACTTTCCCCCGCCATATTTCCTCTCGAACCAAAGAAAAGTATTATCCTCTCCAATACTAAAATAATAAATATACTACCGTGCGTCTACTAGGAATCTAAATGTGTTTCTTATAAGGCAGACCTAGGAAATATTAGTTATTGCTCTCATCTCGCGAACACTTTAATCTATGGAAGGAAATACTGCTACCTACCTACCTACCTACAGCAGGATTTCGGCTATAAATTATGTAATGTACCTAATAGCTAGGATAGTATTGCGAACGTTATTAATAAGCCATGACGTGAAATATATTGCTTAAGCTTCACACATGAGAATGGCGAGAGGATTCATGGTTCGGCCGTCGTTTTCACGACGTTGGCGAATTGCATACATGGCGTGGATGCTGTAAGGAGTTATAGCACTACTTTTGTGTTACATGCTTAGAGAACGAACGAAAGATTCGATGTTATAAGGTGGAAGCGTTAGGGTAGCCCGCGAAATTCAAATTTTGTGACTATTTCTGATGCGTATTGACGTCTTGTCAGCTAGCCTTCGAGCAGAAACACCTATCCAGCCTGAATAGAATTCTAGATAATATTTAAACAACCTCTAAAATAAAATACTTCAGCAAAACGATCATTAAGGTTAGTAATCTACCAACAGAGTAAAAGGTCTAGACATATTGTCTGCGGTGAAATTATGTTGATAAAAAAAAAAATTGTGATCGTAACACGTATTTATTTACGTAATTATAATCATCAAAATCATCAATTTAACCCTCAGTTCGTCTAACCCTATGAAATATAGGTATTTCATGAACTAGTCTCTCAATAGGGTTAGCTCAACTGAAAGGTTTGTATTTTTGATTTTGTCATGCTCACTCAAATGTTTCACTGATGGTGGTGCGTGTGTTGGATCATTCGGTTCCCTTCAAAATTGTTGAGCTGTGTGGTGCTAATATTCGCGTCATGTTCGTGAACGGGTGCAGTCAGTTGCTTTTTTAATATCTATATTTATTTACATTGTTCTCACATGATAGTAGCGACAAGAAACATGTAACAGAGATATTTGTAATACATAACATGATTGAAAAGAGTGTCCATGGAGTTTCTTGCACATTCTTCTTCATAGAGTTCTACGCTTTGGAATGTACAATAAGCATCATTTTTTGATCTGACTGACTGACTTTTTGACATTTCAAAAGTGCCTGTAAATAGTTTATTTGAAATAAAATGCTTTGAATCTTTGATGATTATAACTCATTAAAGCCATATTTGTAACTGTAAGTAATCATATTTTAATGAACATAGAACCTAACACATCAGTGTTAGGTTCTATGTTCATTAAAATCACTGCGAAATGCAAAAAACGTAATTAAATTTGAATTTGTCGCTTCACCCTTAACAATGACCGAATGGCTTTGAATGCCTGACATATTCCCGTGTTTTTTCGTTGAATTATTAAGTAGTCAATAGTGGTAAAACTAGCAAAATTAAGTTATAAACAACCAAACTATATTTCAAGTAGTTTACCTACACAGTAACCACAATTCCTAATCACGACACGGTTCATGTAACAGGGCAGTAAAGCGAGTATTTCAAGCCACGTTTGAACAAAGATTTTTTTATGTAAACCACTACACTGCCGTACCTACTTATTAATTCGCACACCCGCTCCGCAGTCACACGCTGTAAGCAACCCGGTTCGCTCCACTCTTAAGAAGATTACTCCCAGCCTGCACGAGATTTCTTGGCAGTCCAACCTTCCTTGCTTTCCTTCCTTTTGTTGCTTGTAAGATTTCTTTGCGGATTTAAAATAGTCTTTTTATTACAATCTAGCCCGCTATCGGCGATGCTCTTTCATCAGTTACAAATTCAAAGCTATTCGAAGACTGGTCCTTAAATAAATTTAAATGAATTGGATCGCGTTCGTTTTTGTAATATGAATTTGTAAAGCTAGGGTTGGATTAAATTCTTTGTTGGTACGGAGCTATTGGGGGATGTTAGTGAAGGAATTTCTGCGAATTTGATGTGTTTAGTTGACTATGATAGAGCTTGTCTGAATTGGGTTAGAATTGTTTATTTCTGTCTTACATTATTGCAGCGCAGCATTGGACGGCCTCTCACAAGGTTGACCGATGACTGGTGAGGAATCTGGTGTATGTGAGAGGCACAACACCGTTTTTTTTTTCTAAAATAATGTACCCTGAGTTTCTCCTTTTAACATTAGCAGTATATATCATCCCATCAAAATCGGTCCCGCCGTTTCGGAGATTAGCCAGAGCAGACAGACAGACAAACCGACAAAATTGCATTTTTGTTTAGGTATCAAATATTCGTTTATATGCATTTAGTAAAGAAATATTATTTTGGTATCAGAAATAGACATTTCAATTTTATTTATATGTATGTATGCAGTATGTATAGAGAATAGACGAAAGTACGTTTTGAGAACAACTGTTTGTCTTGTTATGAAGCTTTCAACTGGCTTTCGATAAATGTTGAGAAATAAATTTAAAATAAATGTATATTCGCCCGAGGCGTCGATTTCACGTCGAAAGCTCACTGTGACACAACAACTTTCGTCCACAAAGATATACAAAATCCCTACACCTTCCTGCAAAATACCTTAAGGTCCTTGCTCTCGTTTAGTGTCATAAAACAGTGACTTTTTGAAGCCTACTCCTCGGTGAAGCTGGGTTAAAAGATTTGAAAAAAAAAAATTTTTTTTTTTTTTATATAACGTTATCATAATTATTTTCTTTTAGAAATAAGCAGTAGGTACCTTTGTACAATTTTTATAAGAATGTATCTTCTTTCGTATTTATGTGTGTACATAAATTATAAAATAAAAAAATCAATTATCAACATATGATTTTTTTCGTATGACTAATAAACCAGCCAAAAAAAAAAATTGTTTTAACACCATGATATTTTTTCGCTTGTTTTGCTTACTCCTTTCAAACAGCTTTGATCTTTAGAAATATGTTTATACAAAAAAATGCCGGAATGCCTTCTTCGGAATGTACATAGCATATGTAAATCATTCAATATTTCGTAAAGAAAATGGTTTTGAAGGTCAGCGGTGCTCTATGCGGGCGCAGGGTGCAATACGAATATGTGCATATTCCGGCCAGATGTTCAAGGGACTATACGCCTTAAGAGCACGTTTACAAGTTCTTCATTTCTTGAATAATATTCCTGGGGTGGTACAAAATATGTAGTACCTAAAGTTTTCTCTCACTATATTTTTGTGTTCTAGCTAACGAAAGTTAAAGGAGTGGGCTCGAATTCCATTTCTTGTTTTATTCAAGAAGCTGTATCATGTATTTGTAATTTTCTTAATACCATTTATGATAGGTATTCAGTTTTATACACGCTGTTTACGTAATGTGTTTTTGGTTTATTGTTTCTGGCGTTCGTAACTCCCCTTTTTTGAGGTAAGCAATCATCAAATGACTTCTCAGGATGGAGCGAGACGGCGTGTCAGACTTACTGACTAAAATCCACCTGTGTCTTTTAGTTGTCATTTGCGTTTTAGATCCATGGTGAGACTGTCATACGTCCTCACAGCCTAACAGGCATTGGTCCTAATAGGCCCCTTCAGTTAGGGGCC
Organism: Mythimna vitellina; assembly: GCA_949316375.1. NCBI lineage: Eukaryota > Metazoa > Arthropoda > Insecta > Lepidoptera > Noctuidae > Mythimna > Mythimna vitellina. Next base: position 9,628,285 of record OX438688.1, read on the forward strand.
CGTAATTCCTGGTTTCAAAACGCTTACTCAACTTCGCTGGTGTAAAATTTTGTTTCAAGTAATGTAATCTTGTTATTTATTGTTTGACCCCAAAAAGTAAATTGTTTTATGTTAGAAGATTTATTAAGCGTGCGATCAGAAATTGGAGCAATCTTTTTTTCTTGTATTGACAGGCAACTTAATTTACGAACAAGCATGTTATTGATCAGTATGTAACATTGTAAGCCGCTTATTCATTTATTAGGATTCCGTACCTTAGTCGGCAACTCACTTTTGTGTCCCTCCATCCGTTTATCATGATCTTTTTTCTCAGGAACGCATGGAGATATCAGGCTGATATCAATCTTAAAAAACTCAGGTCTCATTAATCCTGGGAGCAGTGAAACTTTTAAGTCAACGCATTAATGGGAAAACAACAAAGGAATCAAAACTTTTAAGGCACTTCTCAATTGAATTTGGCAAGAACCGATGCACCATAAGTAAAGAAAGTAATCCGAAAACCGTAAATTTGTAGTTACATAACAAAATAACAACTCATTTGCGATTCTTCGAAATATTTAACACAGGTAAGGTTTTACGGAACCCTCGGGGTTTTTTATAAATGTACTTACATATATCTTCTCAATGTATTTTTTCGTACGTACACACAATGCATTTCTCTTTATTAAATTTGTTACTTTTTAATGTTATTATTTCTGTAAATCATCATCATCTTCCTGCCCTTGTCCCGTGTTATTTGGGGTCGGTGCAACACGTTTTTTTCTTCCACTCTGGTCTGTCACTCGTCATGCTATCACTAACTTCCTTTTCTTTCATATCACTCTTCACACAATCCATCCATCTTTTCTTTGGTCTTCCTCTCCCTCTCCATCCATCCACATGTAAATTCATAACTCTCTTAGTAACATGCGTCTCATCCCTCCTCTTCACATGACCACGTTATTATTTCTGTAAATATGGTTTCTTTTAAACATTTTTCGAACTCCGTTTGTGTGTCACTAAGTCCACAGCTTTTGTCAAAGCACAAACCAAGAAAGCACGTTGTTTAAATCAAGTTGGAAGTCAGCAGAGAGAAATGTTAACGTTTGTGTAGGGCTTAATGTGGAGCTTACTGACATTTAGAGCTTTGCTTGGGAAATTCGCAGAGGGTGAAAAGTGTAAACAAGAATTGTACCTAAGTAGATAGACAAGTTCTAGTTTTATATAGAAACTCGCTTCTGCTAGCGGCTTTGCTTGCGTGAAAATAGGTTACACCGTACAAACTTTAGACTCCTGTTTCAATTCCTTAGGGGCTGAATTTTGAAAATCCCTTCCTTAGTGCTCGCCTTCCTCATTAAAGGAAGTTTTGTGCAAAATTTCACGTTCCTAGGCCCGGTAGTTTTGGCTGTGCGTTGATATGTCTGGCAGTTTCTCGTCTTACATCACTACATAGTATAAAACAAAGTCGCTTTTCGTGTCTGTCTGTCCCTATGTATGCTTAGATCTTTAAAACTACGCAACGGATTTTGATGCGGTTTTCTTAATAGATAGAGTGATTCAAGAGGAAGATTTACATGTATAATACACGCACAATATAGTATAACAACACTGATGATTTTAATGGTTTCTAATGTGATGTTGTAAACAAACACATTTTTTGCGCTTACATTGCAAACGCTGGCAATAATTTTTACACCATATTAGATTTTTTCCTAAAAATATTTAAAAAAGGCCACAAGTTGGACACCTCCGACACTAAGTACAGCACAGGTCACGGCAGGTCATAGTAAGCATTAAGCGCCTGCGCACAGCTGAGTGCGGGAGCTTAATAACATCTCAGTCGCCTGCTTGGCTCGAAGACCATGTATTTGTGCGGACAGCCAGGTAACATAAAAAGCTTAAAACTTTGTGATTTTTCACGACACAGTTATGAAATTTTGTACATAGATTCTTTACACAAAAATACTAGACACGTTTTAAAAATAATGTTTTTTTAGGGTGTATATATCCATCCTTCTTTCTCGCTCGTACGATTATCATTTTAATACATCATGGTAGGCCCTGAGCTATTTAAGCTTACAATTCAGAACGGCCCATATGCAGCTCACACAAATACAGGATGTTATGAAATACCAGCTATTATTAACTCGAGCTGGTGTGAATACGAGTAATAATTACATGTCAATCATGGTAGTGCATAGCAACTACAATATAACTCATGTCGGACCTGACGGCTGTCGTTACAAGTCGCTTCTGAAGCTGTTCGCACATATTCATTCTTGTTTGATGTTCTTAACAAGTCACGTGTTCATGTCATAATCAACTAGTTGGATATAATGAATAATTGGTTATAGTGCATCAATATGTTGTATGGATCTGAGGTTCTAAACAAGTGACGTTGTGTTAGCAATAGCGACTGTCAAAAATGACAAGCGCTATCGTCATGATGAACGATCATGACGATAGCGCGTAACTAAGCCACGCGGCCTAGTTGCTCCTGTGATGTGCAGCAAGCGAAATCTGATCCCAAATTCCACCCACCCTTCCTCTTCCCGTCCTTTTTTTTCTAACAAACAAAATGCTTGAGTAAAACAAACAGGATTATAAATTATAAATTGCTCAAAATTAACCTAACCTCCTACTATAAACTCACAAATTACTATCAATTTATCAATAAATAATTTATATGTTTCAGTAAAAATTTCTCTGAAAAATATCCAATTGCAAATATCGAAAACACATTTTCGTCAAATTTGTTATATTTTATTCATTTGCGCCAATTTTTTGCAGAGTATCGTCATTAATGTTCCTCTTTTGATATTATTTGACAACCAACACTATAATTATGGCGCCTTTAATTTAGCGATAGAAAATACAAATCTGAATGAAAATGCATCTTTAACATTGTGTTATTTGTGACAGTTTTTACGAGAATGTGCGACATGTACGTATTAAGTATAATTAAAATTATGTCCTTCTACCAACATGTCAAACTGCAGTTCTTAATTTATTGATCTAGTATCCGACAAAGCTAGACGAGGAAGCACTACATCAACCAGGTAATCGGCTAGACAGCCAACGTAACCGTCCCGATGACTGCCGTATTCACTATAAGTTTATCCGACTAACTCTTGTACTTTGATTGATTTGCATCCTGTAAAGTTTATTGTAGGAGTCCGAAAACTATAGAGGATGGAATCTTAATAGATTTGTACATTAAGACACTTAAGTGAGTACCTAAATGCCTGTCTATTTTTGTAATAAGCAACAAATAATACTTTTTTTTTTCTGAAACCAGCTTCAAAATTGGTTATAAAATGAAGCAGCATAAACATCTACACTAATATTATAAAGAGGTAAAGTTTACTTTATTCCTGAGTGACATAGGCTATATTTTATGTACATACGCGGGCGGAGCCGCGTGCAAAAGCTAGTTTTAAATATTTGAACGAGGAAGAGTGGGCACGAAATGAGAACCTCTCGTTATCTACTTTATACGCGCGTAGCGTAATGGCGATGACGTCACATTTTAGTTTGTCTATCGTTTTTTATTACTTGACGCTTTCCCCTTCCATCAGTTTGGAAATATTTCTGTTGATGACTTAAAGACAGCCGGTAGAGAATTTCAAATCTTAGCTATAAAACACTTTGTGTTTTTTGGCTTGTATAGAAAGTGTTGATAATACCGTCGCTGCGTACCGGACGACGCAGTGTTGGAAGGTCTCCCACAAGGTGGACTGATAACCTAGTGATGGCACAGAATAAGAAATAGTACAAGAAGTGATGGTCACGGGAATCCGACGGATGCGAGACGCACAGAATTGATCGTTGTGGCGACTCCTGGTAGAATCCTATGTCCAGCAGAGGACGTCTTTCAACTGAAATGACAGTGATCATCCGGTCTCTAGCAACGTCATCCGAAGCGTTATACACACAGAAAATCGTAATAGCAATCGCAATCATTCTCTAACTCGAAGTATCCGTTGCCAAATAAACGCTATAAACACGGTTTTCGCTGTGTTGACTACCTGACAATTACCTGCGATAGATTCCTGCATATTGTCGTGAAGAAACAAACGTATTTACCCGTCAACACCCAATGCATGTCTTGAGAAGTTTATCGGCTAGCAGAAAACAGCATCGATTTATTGTGCACTCGATCTTATTACGATCTTTACGACTTGGCATGTGTTTTGCAATGAAGCTATAGTCTAACTAAATTGGTATGCTACGTACAGTTTAGTAATGTAACAAACAAGAATCTAACAATCGATCAGTGAACTGTAAACTAAATTTATTTCAGCGTAGAAACTAGTTTAACAATTGTTTTGTAAGTTTTAAATGAGCTGCCATCTTATTTTGATTATAAATCAAGACTCAGTTTTGTCGAACACGTGTGTAAAATTAACCGAAAACACATCTTTGTTACATAGCTTTGAACGTACGTCGTCCGCGTAAATATAATAAGTAAGGGCGGAATTCACCAATAAAACTAATCGCGTTTTAACGTTTGGCTCGCATAATCGCGTTTAGCCGCTGTCACTAGTGTCACTTGTAAAATACAATAAAATAAAAATACGGACAGGTGACACTAGTGACAGCGGCTAAACGCGATTATGCGAGCCAAACGTTAAAACGCGATTAGTTTTATTGGTGAATTCCGCCCTTAATCATTTGAACCGAATGTTTACGAGTTCCATACCCCCTTTGATATCAATATGCTTTCAATAATAGTAACATAAAATGCCTGTAATGCTGCCTAGGTGCGCTCACGCATGCGTTCGCTAAACTTGCGTCACAATTAATTATGGCATTACATTGTAAATTCTATTCGTACATAGTTTATTGGGCCACGTGCACATGCGTGAGTAATTTTGGAGATATGTTACGTAAATATTATAAGTTACGGACGCAACGATTTAATATGATAGAATTAAATAACTCGAGAGTGTGTTGCTGTCTTTATAATTAAGAAAAATGTTCGACTGCTATATTTAAATGCTTATATCAACAATGTTCTGAACTTCTGATATTTGAAACGATTTATATGTTGCTGATGGAAATATTTAGACTATCGCAATTCTGTCGCGTTTTTCATTCAAGCTTAAACAAGCGATTTCAATAATTCTTTGAGTATTGGTATACTTCTTTTTTTTATACGGGAAAATCATCTAATGACAAATCCCTCCCGCTCCTAGGCGGAGCGGGAGATAGTGCCAGACTTTTACTGACTAAAAAACCCACTCCTGATCCTTCTTTGCCTTCATCTCGGGACCCCGAGCTTCGCTTTCACACTACCCGTGGTCCCAGTAGGCTTCGACCCTGCTGGGGCCCCTACAGTTGCTGACATCTCCTTGAGGCGCGTATGGAACAATACGCGCCGTCGACGACTTACGCTCGGTCCGGAGGGTTACCGGACGATCGGACGGCAAACCACCCATTACTCACCGTCCGCAAGCCCGCGAATATTGGTATACTGTGGTTTGAATTAAGATATTTGAATAAGCTTTTAGATTTCACATGTGAGTATTTTTATAAAGATTTTAAAATGTTGAATAATTATTCTTTATGTATCTCAATCAACCTATGTTCCTGTAAAAGTAAAATCAGAAGTATCTAATTTAGAGAAATTTGAAGCAAACTATAATCAACTACCTAATACATCCGATAATGTGCTTTTTATGCGAAATTTCGCAGAAAAGCTAAATGAAAACATCGCACTCGGTTACATAATATACACTTCTAAAACAGGAATTTCCCACAGACTAAAAATACTCAGTACTACAAAAGCAAAAAACATATGAGGCGCGACTGAAATCTTTTATATCGTCAGTAAGTCGAGTAACCTATAAAAGTGACAAGCAGCGGTCGTTCCTGGCATTCGATCAAAAGATCTAAAAACCGATGATGACTGAAGAAACGTCACTCATGCTACTATTGTTGAATTAATGTTTGTTTTCTTAATGTTCCTGTTATAACGGAGACGCATTAAGTACGTTGTGGTACGTGCGAGAGTACGAGATGTGAATGACTTCAGATTAAAAACCCATTTTTCAGGATTTTTATGCTTGCACAATAAGACGCAATGGAGATTGGAATAGACGGTCGAGATGGTTTTGCGTTTTGTCATACTTATTTGTAGAACTTGCAACGGATTGTGTTTGAGAATAAGAAGTATTTATCTATGAATACTTTTTTTTCTGTATTTAGCGTTTAAAAATACTAACTATAATTACATGAAAATAAAAAATAATAATAATAAAAACCCTACACTAATTACAACTAGCTAAAATTAAACTAAAATATAGCGTCAAAAAACTTCTACATCGCTGTCGACTGGTAATGTGCCCAAAAGACTGTATGGTAATACTTGTCCTCTGTCCAAGGTAAAAGCCAGCCTTTGGGTCCTCACTCGGACCCCATGAACCAATAAGTTTTTGTTTTTTAATTTGCTATATAAAATAAATTTTAATTCTAGTAAACAAATATGCATAATAGCTTAATCAGCCTTACAATGTTCCCATTACTGGGGCCCTAGGCCTCCTCTCCAGGCGAGGGAATGGGCCTTAATCCACCACGCAGGCCCAGTGCGGGTTGGTGAATGACACATGTCTGATCAAGTCGGGACAGTTACCACTGAGCTTCGAGAACTTCCCAAACAAATATGAAAGAATTTTAAAAACATCTTCATCAACAAAGAAGTTATAAAGCTGCTAATAAGAAGTTATATAGCTTCAAAGTTGCTTACAAGAAACAGAAGTCCGATATGTACTTTGACGTCAAGTTCCATCACACCCGTACGGTCGTTATAAAAACGCCGTCTTGATGATAGACAGGTATATTTGTTTAAAATTGTTATATCTATCTCATTTGCATTTCTGCCAATTTTGATTTATTCTAGTTTTGTATAATTATTGATACACTGGTAAGATCACAATTTTTTATTCTAGTTTTGTATATTTATTGATACACTGGTTAGATAACATTTTTTTATTATATTTTTGAATATTTATTGATACACTGGTTAAATAACAATTTTTTATTCTAGTTTTGTACATTTATTGATACACTGGTTAGATAACAATTTTTTATTCTAGTTTTGTATATTTATTGATACACTGGTTAGATAACATTTTTTTATTCTATTTTTGAATATTTATTGATAAACTGGTTAAATAACAATTTTTTATTCTAGTTTTGTACATTTATTGATACACTGTTTAGATAACAATTTTTTTTCCATGCATATTCACTATTGCTAGGTAACAGTCACATGTAAGCTACAGAGCAAAATATACCCAATTTATTCAACGTCTAAACCCTCTTAAAGCATTTGAATGATTGCTTCGTCTTTCTACTTAAAATTATGATAAATGCCATCAGTTTCTTTATGCGTATTGCTAGGATAAAAAACCAATTAAGATTCGGAATGAAAATATCACATTTCTCCGTGAGACAAGCGAGGTAAGCTCTTAGATAATTTATCAGCTGCTGCGTTGCTCACAAATGCGTAATAACATTTTGAATAGATTTCTGTAATGTCTTATTTGAATGAGAAACTAGAGAGCTATTTATTTCGATTTATAGTCGATGGAGGTATTTTTTTTTTTCTGTAAATAATAGAGTAGAAGAAACTTTATTGTACACCTAATAAAACTTTTTCATAAACTTGAATTTATGAATTGGTGGCCTTATCACTAACAGCGATATCTACCAGATAACTTAAAATAATAAAGCTCATTTTGTTTTAAAGACATCCCCTGCTCTTGGGTGGAGCAGGAGATAGTGTCAAACTTTTACTGACTAAAAACCCACTCCTGTTCCTTGGTTGCCTTTCATACCTGGATCCAGTCTTTCTTTCAGAAGCAGACCCTTGGCCCCAGTAGGCTTCAACCCTGTTGGCCCCCTACGGTAGCTGACATCTCCTTTAAGTGCGCGTAGAACACTACGCGCCGTCGACGACTTGGGCTTGGTCCGGACTGTTACCGGACGGTTAGTTAGGTACTGCTAACAAATTAATCAAACATGGACATCAACAATCTTTTAACAAAAAAAAAAAAATACCTCCGACTTCAATGTAAAAAAAAAAACTGGGCAGGTGCGAGTCGGACTCGAGTACTGATGGTTCCGTTTGCAAATCGCAAAAATCAACCAAGACCGAGATGAAAGATGTCGCAATGTCAATGTGATAGTCACATTTTCGACACTCATTTGTTTTAGAGATGACATTCATTTCACCTGTGACGTTATCAATAGTGTTCACTTTAAATCCCGATGCCCTATTTAAACCAGTGCAACGAGCAAATCTCCATTTACACCACGTCTGTCAGAGAGGTGATCTATCATTGTAGGTACGTCGAAATGGCGCAGATTTAACTATTATTTGCAGGATCCATCATAACTCCTGGATACAGCATCGTTGATGTGATTGTGTGCTGATAGATGTGTTTATATGTAATTGTTCGAAATATCTGCGCATCTAATAAAAATACTATGGCTATGCTCGGAGTTTCCTTGCGTGATCGAATCAGAAATGAAGATATCCGCAGGAGAACCAAGGTTGCCGGCATAGCACGAAGAATCGCCAAACTTAAGTGGCAATGGACAGGGAACATTGCTCGCAGAACGGATGGCCATTGGGGCCGAAAGGTTCTGGAGTGGCGACCGCGTACCGGAAGACGCAGTGTTGGAAGGCCCCCTACAAAGTGGACCGATCATCTGGTGATGGTTGCGGGAATCCGATGGATGCGAGACGCACAGGACCGTTCTTGGTGGCGACATTTGGGGGAGGCCTATGTCCAGCAGTGGACGTCTATCGGCTGAAATGATGATGATGAATAAAAATACTTACAATACAAGCTCTGCTTAGCTTGGTACTAGACGGCGTTATGTGATAGTCGTTGAATATTAATATTATATTATATTGTTCTCCAAAATCAAGCCTATTTATACCTATTTCAGTCCCTCACCTGATTACCATAACAAGAGATGGCATTAATTGTATAATTGACAATGTCACAGCATCTCAATCTCTGGGAAGTTAATAATTCATACTCGTTTGTGGGTCGTTGTGTAAGTAGATACATTGATACTCCTACGTACCGCTTCCCCTTAAGTAACAAGTGGGTTGTGGGGTTGGCGTATCCATGTGGATAAAAACCCCGAATTCAATAAATTGAAAAAAAAAGTAACAAGTGCGAGTTGGCCTCACGCACCGCAGGTTCCGTTCAAACTTGCCCTATGTAAATAATAAATTCACGAACCGAGTCTCGAAGATTTATCTGAATACCAATTTTTTTTTACTACGAATTTACAGTTTTCAGACTTTTTTCTATACTTGTGCTGTGAGACCTTGCTTCATGCCAAGACTGTATAGCTCCACGCGTTCCTGAGAATAAGGTTCTTGAATAGTCTTGACAGTCGAACAACAAAGTGATACTGTAAGTCCTTCCCATATTTTTATTCCCGACTGTAGTACAGAACCCTAAAAAAACACATTTATTTGGCTTGTGCCAAATTAGTTTTCACAATACTTGAAAACCCAATTGAGTCATTTAATTATTTAAAACTTTACGCACTATGGCGGACTTAATGCCTTAGGCATTTTCTACCATTCGACCTTTGGGTGGTGCAGAAACATAACATGGCAGGTGCAACTTAATAGAAAACTGATTGAGACGAAATAAGAACAATATAAAATTTATACTTAGATACATACATTTAAATAAAGAATTATATTTATGATTATTATATTTACGATTATTACATACAGTTTAATTTATTAAGTCCTTAAAAACAATTAAAAAAAAAAATTGGGAATTCCATTTTTCATCCTTCTCTTCTATCGAACCAAGATTCCTCTATTTGTGTGTAATGTTCTAGTGACCACTACACTCACAAAGCAGACTTTGTAAGTGGTACTTGTGCCAGTATGTGGCCTGAACCAACTAGGTCAGTTATTTCAGATAGATTGAATTCAAAATGTGTTTGTTTGTCCATCTACGTTGAAAATAGGGTTGAATATGGTAGGTCACGTACATATTCATCGTGAAATGAGGTTTCGGCCAACTTCTCTTTATACAGGTAGATACAATTAATTTAAGAAAAGAAAATATTAATGTTGGAGAATTTATAGGTTATTTTTTTTCACGCTGTCTGTTCTGGAGTGGCAGTTGTGCACTGAAAGATGCATCGTTAAAAGGTCTGAAACAAAGTGGATCGATGACTTGGTGAAGGTCACGGGAGTTCGATGGATACGAGATGGAGTGTCAGACTTTTACCAACTAAAGTCTACCCGTATTCCTTCAGTTGCCCTTTGTGTTCCAGTAACTCTAGTTCGACCACCAGTCTGCATGGTTAACTAATCGGATACCAAACAATGGCCTCATCCAGTTTCATTGTTTAATGTGTTAATGTGTTTTTTTTAAATCATTATCATCGTCTTCCTGCCTAATTCCTGGCTACATATGTGTTTCAGTCAGTAAATGATAGTTAAAGAAAAGTCTGACGTTCCCTTTTGCTCCACTCCAGAGCGGGGTTATTGGTAGATATCCCACCTCAAAAAAAAGGCATGTTTACTAAGTGCTACTCTCCCTCGTGGTCGCCAGCGTTACTAAAACATTACTGCAGCCTGGAGTTTCGAAGCTGGTGGTGTACCTCCGTACCTTGAAAAAAAAATAATGCTGTTGGTCCTACGGCTGATCTGAACCAGGTCGTCACAAATCTGTTTAGTTCCTTTCTTATTGGATGAATCGGTCCTGTAATAATATTTATTTGATTGCCACAATAATAAGAGCTTGTACACAGTATTGTATAATTAATCGACTGACTGAAAAAATGTAGACCAGGGCTAAATAAAGATTTATAAAAAAAAAAGAATTGGCAAAACAAATAAGTGTACTATCGCATAACAAACAGCTTACTGGATTAACCCGATTTTCTTGTCTATAAGAATATATTTCTTATGTCGCACCATGTTGATAACAATCAAAATTCATCTAGATACTGTAATATTGTAAAGAAAAATATTGTTGGATTTTTGTTTGTAATAATAATAGCCAAGAGCCTCGACCAACACCTTAGGAGGCTCGCGTTAGGCGGCTGGGTCAAGGGCTTGATCCAGAAAGCGGTACTTCTGGATACGGCTCGTATTGTTAGGAGGTTCCTTTCTCTGGAGCCCTGTCCGCCGGTAACTTGGGCCCTATTCCCGATACCGGTTGGACACTACCTCTATCTATACATATAAAAATCAATGTCACTTTTCGTTGTAATTTTATAACTCAAGAATGGGCTCACCTATCCAAACCAAATGTTTAGGCTTTGGTCGGACTATTTAGTAGATGGTTTATGTGAAGTTTGCACAAAATCGGTCAAGCGATTCTTTATTTATCACATTATTAGGCGGTACGAAGTTCGCCGAGTAAGCTAGTTTTTTATTTTTTTAAATGTTTTTATTGTAATATTTAAAAATACGATTTATATGTTAAAGTAATGAATAAGCGAAAATAATAATAATAACTTTATTTCCAAAAAATTGCAATTTACATAGAATCGTTTTGATTAATTACAGATCACAGTAAGGTTTTTTAAATTGCATAAATCTCTGATTGTACCGCTGACACCTAAGCTAAGATTAAACTTGTGTTATGGGTGCCAGGGCTCTCTCTATAAATCTATTTTTCACCTTCCAAAAACCAGTACGGAGTTACATTTGGAAAATATCCATTGTTGAGCAAAAACAAAACATGAATGAATAAACTCAACAACTGCTGGACCGATTTAAAAAACTCTTTAACTAGTAGAATGCTACTCTATCACTGAGTGACATAAGCCATTTTGCTAGTAGTTAAGTTGCAGGCAGAATCTAGCTGCTAAATAAATGGTTTCGAATATATATACAATACACGAGCATGCGTTGTAGGTTTCCAAAATTCTCAAAGGATTTGTCGAACTGCGTTACATGACGTTCTCATTGCTACAACTATACTAATGAACACCGACAGTGAAACTGCATTGCGCTTCGAATCCCTCAACACGCATTTGCCACTATCGAAATGAACTAGCGTAACTCAGACCTCCTCCCCGGTAGAGGGAATGGGCCGTAATCCACCACGCGACCTAGTGCGGGTTGGTGGAAGTCACATGTCTTCGAATTTGTCCTTTACCGTTTTGAGAGTAGTAACGATGAAATAAATTTCACAAAGTAATGCGTCTGATTGGGTTTGAATTTGCGACCTACAACTCGTAAATCAATCGGCGGCAGTGATCTCTTGCGCTGGGCATTGGCACAAGCTATGGTCCGGAGCGAGGAGGAGTGGCAGGCGGTCGCCTCCTGCTGCGAAGCAGTCAGTCAGTAGCTAATGCTATCAAAAGAGGCGGCCGATCGCGCGAGGTAACGTAATAGGAGGCTCGCCGTCCGACCGTCCGGTAACCGTCCGGACCGAGCCTAAATCGTCGACGGCGCGTACTGTTCCACGCGCGCCTCAGGGAGATGTCAGCAAATCGTAAGGGCCCAGCGGGGTCGAAATCTACTGGGGCCACGGGTAGTGTGAAAGCGAAAACCGGGGCCCCGGGATGAAGGCAAAGAAGGAACAGGAGTGGGTTTTTAGTCAGTAAAAGTCTGACACTACCTCGCGCACCGCTCAAGAGCGGTATCTGTCATCAGATGATTTTCCTTACTAAAAAAAAAACTCCGACTTCCAGTTACCGTAAAAGTAGGCTTGCTGACAAAGGGACAAATAGCAATGGGTAGCTCGCTGTCCGGCCGTTCGGTAATTATTCTAATTAATTTTCCCACTTAAACAAAAACCAATACTTCTCGTAAGTGGGGGCCGTTACCACGGAGCCACCACAGCTCTCAATGGACTCAGAACGGCACAGAATGAACTATTCCGCCACAATCTCGTTCACGTATCGTCGCATGCACACCTAATTTTAGAACCCCAGAAATACACAACATTTTTTATTCAGTAGATAAAATTAATCCAGACAGCTGTTGCGTTGCTTCTCGATAGTTTCAGAACGGGGTTCCGCAATATGGTACAATTCCTTGAGTACCGTGAAAATTATCTAGCTTTTAAAAAAAGTTTTGAAGCTTTGTAGTGTAGGCAGCGTATTGTTAGATTTTTTTTCTGTTTTATAGCTTGTAAAATAGCAGATGTCTTAAGCCGTAAAGTATAATTCCAATTTTAATAGAACGACTTCTTACACTAACCCAGATTACAATGTTCCCGGAAACATTACGAAACATGCAAACAAATGGGACAGATGTTGTCAACATTTTACTTGAATGTTATGTGTCTAATTTATTGTATTTGTTTTGCGTCACGTGCTTGGTTCGTAACAGTGATGTTACCAAGTTCGATTACTGTTCCGAAAGTTCGGAACTCTCAACTGATTTTCCACTTTTTTACCGATTATTTTATGTATTGTGTCTATAGCCTTAGTTGGCTTAAAAGAAAAGAATTATTATCATTATATCGAAGGTACAAACAAGTTGATAGGTACTTGTAACGTGGAGAACCTCCCCGCGCTTTCTGTAGATTACTTTCACTTGTTGTTTTGTTTCTTATTTGGAATGTTTTAAATTCGCTCTTCGTTTACACTTATCTGACTTTTTGATTAGTTTTAGTAGAATTTTATTTGACGCTTATGTTTCCGCTTCCGATTTTGTTTTCGATTCCAACAAACAATAATTATAATAATTATAATAGTATATAATATTTCTTTTGGATGTTATATTATTTCATTGTTGACTATGTATTTTGTGTGTACCAATTTTCCTTTGCTTCTACACACAGTGTCTGTATCTCTATTTTCTCCAAATTTCCTTTCGCTGGTATGCTGGAAGAGATTTCTTTAGAAATAAGCATCACCTTTGTACTATTCTTCTGTTTCTTTCTTCTTTTTTTTATTATTGTGTTTACATAAATTGTTAAATAAATAAATAAACAATTTCAAAAAATCCAGTTCCGAATTCAGTCTCCATACCAGTTCCGTTACATCCTTTGTTCGTAATATTTCATTTTCGTCCAAGATTTGGTGTATGGTTGTTCTGAATATCACCAAAACGTAAGGTCCCTCCATTCATCGTAGTTTTCTTCCCTGTTCGCCCCCATTCCTTCTAATCTGTGGCAATCTCTCGCGAACATTTCCGCCACTCTTCATTATGCCATCTCCCAGCTCGACATTCCTTTTCCGAATATTATATCAGTATTGTTCGTTTTTCAGTAGGTACTCGTACTTTGTTATTTGATAGCATAATCTCACATTATTATGCATTCATAAAACTGTACATTAACTTCATACCTTTCCTTTGATTGTCGTTTTAATGTGTTATGAAAAGTATAAAATGAATATTTTGCGTCATAAAGTTATACATTTTATGTCCTACCTAGACACGTTCGAACTTTATGGTAGTTTTAATGTTGGCATATCACATATCTGTTTAATATTTTAGTATTAGGTGTCGTCTTGTAGCGGTCACAAAATTATGAATAAATGTTCTAGATGCTGAGTTTGAGCCAATCACTACACTACACTACACGTTGTCGCATTGTGCAAGTATACGTTGCCGAGCCGTTTCGAGACCGTGTTCAAGCACTACGTCGTCACAATTATCGTTATTTTTTTTTTCAATCAAAGAGTTCTGCTACGTTGCTTTGTCAGTTACACGACAGTATTGTACCTGACGCAGTGACACGGTGTCGTGGTAGAAGTCTGCACTTTATTTTGCATCCACACGATACGGCACCGTCTATTTACAAAACTTGGTAACGTGATGCGCGCAAATCGGAAAGAAACCGGCATGTCCTAGAATCAGAAATTCGAAGTAGGTCTAACCTGTACCGGGTTCGCGTGTTGGATTATGGTTTATTCCTTCTCCTAGAGACGAGACCTGAATCCTAGTGCCAGTAGCAATATTATAATAATATTCCACAACTATAACACGACGCCTTCTAGTCCCAAGCTAAGCAGAGCTTGTCTTATGAGTACTAGACAACTGATAAACGTACTTATATATTTCTCAATACATACATATAATAGATAAATTAGACCCAGAAACAGTACAAATAATCGTGCTCATCACACAAACATTTATCCTGGGTGGGAATCGAATCCTCCGGCATAGCAGTCAGGGCCACTGACCACTAGACCAAGAGGCCAGTCAAACGTAAACTTATAAGACGGATTATGCTATGTTCGAAATGGCCGACTCCTTTTCCATGCTTTCTAATAAATCCCAAGAATTATCATACCAATTAGTTATTTGGCAGTTGGAAACACACGTACGTAATCACTTAGCATACCTACTGAAAATCATTCAATATTCCACTACGGGCGGAATCTAATCGTGACTCCTCGAGCCAATTACTGGGTACTTTACGTAATGAATGCCCGATCTTAGGACAATGCGTATTAAGAGATTCATAAGGCAGGCAATCTCCGCAGCCGGTGATGCGGGAAGGCGTTTTCCTAATTGGGCAAATTACACGGTGAAGAGAAAAAGAAATTTCCTGAGGTTGCCATGAGATGGCGTGTCGTGTGTAGGGATGGTAGTTGTATGGGGAAATGGATGGTGAGGTTAATTTGTTATTTGATCATTTCAAGGTATGTTTTTGTGTGGGAAATCCTAAGTCCTCCCTCTCTGGTTGGAGCGAGAGGGAGTGTCAGATTTTTACAGACCAAAACCAACCCATGTTTCTTCAGTTGCTCTTTGCATTGCAGGACCTCTGTTAACTCTTTTAAATAATCCTGCAGAGAGTTTACCTGTACGTAGGTACAGGTAAACTCTCTTTGCAGGATTATTTGTTACCAATAATGGCTGCAGAAGAGGGGTTCACAAAATTATATAAGCCTTTCTACTAGCCTTTTTTTGGCTACCTCGATTTGTCAGGTGGGTTTAGACCCACAAGAATATGTGGTAGTGATTATTTTTTGGGATATACGTGATTGAATGTGTTGATGAGATGAGGCATTGATTGTGACGTAGCTTCTTAGTCGCACTGTGGCTCATTGGACTATTTCTTGGGATTGGTTTAAAGACTCAACATAGTCCTCCCTCCAACTGACTATGTTGAGTCTATCTTACGAGCCAGTTTTGACAACTTGCTCGTCGTATAAAAAAGAAAACCCTATACGTTTTGGGGATAAAGAACCATGATTTATAAAAGTTATCAGTGATTTTTTTTGTTATCGAATCAGTAATTACTTCTAGTGATAACTTTCTACAAACAAAAAAATTGTACCATTTAAAGTGATGAGCTTCGAAATTATTATGAAAATGCATAGAATATTAAAAATGCATATCAAAATACGCAATACTAGCTTCTTCCAACAGCTTCGACCACGAAAAAATAGAAAATTATACAAAGAGAACATACTGCCAATGCCGGGAAAAAAGTGTACTTCAAGGCATGCCATCTGTTTTGCTGATTGAGCGTGAAGAAATAACAAACATACACACTGATGCATGTTATTATGAACTTTCGTCCCTATAATATTACTGTGATTCACCATGTTTTTAGTTTAAAATATTGCCTTAAACAAAGTGATGTTGATGCGGGTCGATAAACCGCTGGAAGCTTGTCCAAATATTATCTGTAACGGACTGAAAAGCCCGGAACTATGCAATCGGTTAAGCTGGTTGAAGTCGTACGGATTAGAGATCGGCTTCTGCCATATTTAAGCTCTGCCGATTATAACTTGGACTGTGGTTTTCTTTGTCACGTGATTATAAGTTTGCGGTTTATGTTCCCTTAGTTTGATGGCTGACTGTTGACTGTTTAGGACTGTCGCATTATCGCGATGCCTGTTCGGCGGTTGTTTATTTCTGTGTTATGCACTACTACTTTTATTTTCTTGGTTTCCGCAAACCTACAGTGGCCGGAAATCGGGATCGGAATCCCGGCGGTGGTTGGGGCGTGGGGACCGTTGCCTCACGCGATCGGCCGCCTCCTTTGCTACCATTACTGCTTCGCAGAGGAGGCAACCGCCTGCCACTCCTTCTCGCTCCGAACCATGGCCTGTACCAAGGCCTGGCGCGAGAGATCGCCGCCGCCGATCGCCCCCACGAGGACACGACGTTGCTCTGCCCAAGCGGGGCACACCTCCACCGTGTGCTCCACCATGTCTTCCGGGCGGTCCACACAATGGTGAAACCCGGGTGTTTCTTCCGCGCGAATCCGGTGCAGGAACCTCCTGAACTTACCATGTCCGGTGAGGACCTGCGTCATGCGGAAGGTAAGGACGCCATTTTGCGTTTCCAGCCACGTCATGCACTACTACTGCAGTTTTCTTTGTCACGTGATTATAAGTTTGTGGTTTACGTTGACTGAGTTTGATGGCTCTCAAAGACGAGTTACACGTTGAAGGGGGCAACGCGTTGTTTAGGACTGTCGCATTGTCTGTTCTGCGACAGTTTATTCCTGTGTCAAGCACTACTACTTTGCAAACTATTGTATAAAGCTATGTTCTTCAAAATTAACAGACAGATGTGTTGCAGAGGAGTTTGTTGGAGTACTTCTTAGGAAACTCTTCGTTCTTTTAGGAATTTCGGGGAACGTCTTCATGTACAACTTTGAACCTTAATTGAATATAAATGTCTTGAGTTTGATTATTTTATTGATACATATTAAATATAGGCTCCTTTTCAACGCTTTCTAGTAAATCCCAAGCATTATCATACCAATAAGTTATTTGGCAGTTGGAAATACACTAAGGTAAACACTTAGCATACCTACTGAAAATCATTCAATATTCCACTACGGGCGTAATCTAATCGTGACTCCTCGAGCCAATTACTAGGTACTTTACGTATAAACAGAGCAGTGGTGGCCAAGTGGTAACGGCCCCGACTTACGAGTTGTAGGTCGTGGGTTCAAACCCAGCCAGGCGCATTACTTTGATAATTTATTTCATCTTCACTGCTCTCAAAACGGTGAAGGAAAACATCGTGAGGAAACCGGCACGTCCAAAAAATTCGAAGACATGTGACATTCACCAACCCGCACTGGGCCCGCGTGGTGGATTACGGCCCATTCCCTCTCCTTGAGGGGAGTCTGAGTCCCAGCAGTGGGAACATTAAAAGGCTGATTATGCTATGCTTATGCCATATTAAATTCTTCCGCGCCTCGGAATGCATGTTGAGCCGTTTGTTTTGGCTGTCATTTGTTAGACAAACATTACAGATAGGTAGTCAGAAGTCAGACACTCTGATAGAAATCGTGCTAAGGAATGTCCTTATCCAGTCTCTCCATACAAAATACTGGTAGGTACCTATCCAACTTCATCCAGTTTGACTACATCGAAGTTAAGCTAGACAGGCAGGTATCCGATCTGTACCCGCCTAACTTTGTGTAAAAAACTAGAAGGCTTTATTAACAAAATTATAATGTTAAAGATCCACTCATCTTTCCAATTCACTTTATTAGGATCAGGACAAACAACAAAAAAACATAATACGCAATCCTCGAAATGACACTTTGAAGTCTCAAGATCCTGTCAATCCAATCTCGGGAATACTTATAAATATTTTATTTCGTATTTTTTTATTTTGCTTGTTAAGGTGAAATGTCCCATTTTTCACTTGATATTATTGTCAGCGTATTTTGTTAATATATGTAATTCCTACTTAGTCTTTACAGGTAGATACAGAAAAGTCTGACTAGCAGTCTATCCAAGGAGTATCGTGTTGCTCAGTAACTGGGTTGTGGAGCTCTGATAGGCAGTCTAAGGTTAGGTCTTAGGTTAGCCTGTAAGCCGACCTCTAGAGATATGATAATACGATTAAAGGCCTACGTAGATCGGGACGGCATGGCAAAAGATTTTGCCGCCAGTCAGCGCAGTGGAGTCCATGACGCGACTTTCAATACCGTGCGATATCTCTTTTGATGCCACGGGAAAATTTTAAAGCATAGGAATTTATGTCGTAATTCTATTTGGATATGGTTTTGTACATTGGTAAAAAATTAAATCCTATGCCATACCGCCCCGGTCTGCGTAGGCCTTTAGTAGTTCCTGCATTTACTTTTTTTTTAATGACAATTAGTGCTTGATTGCGATTCCACCTGATACTAAACAGTGATGCAATCGTTGATGGTGAATCGCACTAGTTTAAGAGATTAGTTTATTCATGCCTTGAAGACACCTACATTATAATTGGGCGGGAAGACCGCTGCAGCAAAATTGTTCCAATCCTTCGATGTACGCGGTATAAACGACGAGGCAAAACGCTTAGGTGTTTACAACGTAAGGGTGGACACTCGCCATACGTCGGGTTGTCCGATGGTGATGGCGGAATCAAGTCATGTAGGTAATTCCTGCGCACTCTTTCCAAAATGCATCCTGTATAATACCGAGAGGCTGACTACCCTACATCTGTGCTCCAGGCTTTGTAGAAATTACCAAAAAAATAATGATTAGATGATGTATATAATAAAGTCAGTAGATACCTAAAAATTCACATAGGTAATCAAAACTGACAACGGCATTGACCTCCCGATGGTTAGTCGGAAGGTAAATTACTGTAGATAATCATGTCACTTGACATACGTACTTGAATGTCAGTTAGTGTCATTAGAAGACTATTTTCGGTTCAGTTTACGGTAGTATGAATATCTGTTATTTATTTTTTCTATGCTCCTGTGTTTGTACCTTGAACAAAAAACGAACGCCAAAATTTACTGAATAATGAGAAACTGGTTTGAGTAATTAAGTTGACAGATCCATCCAATTACATGTGACTACACAATCCACTGTTTTTCTTTAAGTCTGAAAAAAAATTTGCAAAAATCTTAATCAGAATGGGCGGCGGTCGCCTCCTTCTGCGAAGCAGTAATGCTAGGGAAGAGGGCGGTCGCACGTGTGAGGTTCGGACCTTACGCCTCAGTTGCCGTGACCCTGACCCCGACTTCCAGACAACGAGCAATAGGCAGCTCGCCGTCCGGCCGTCCGGTAACCATTCGCGCCAAGTGTATCACGCGCGCCTCAAAGAGATGTCAACAAAACCGTAGGGGCCCAGCAGGGCCGAAGACTATCCGGGGCCATGGGTTGATTTCCGAAAGGGAAACCTGTGTTCCTGGAACGTTAAGAGCAAAGAAGGAACATAAGTGTGGTTTTAATCAGTGAAAGTTTGACACGATCTTCTGCTTCGCTCTAGAACGGAAGGTCATTAGACGATTGGGAAAAAAAGAAGCCTTATAGAATCATTTATTATCATTATGTATCTAAAGGGTTAAATACCTAAACAAATAAATACGCTAGTAAAACATTCAAAAACGTTTTTGCCAAATTCCGCCTAAAATAACTTAAAGGTAAGTTTCACCGCGAGGACATGACACCAAAAAGTATATATCTATGTTAGAAAAAGATACCAGTGATGCGAGCATTCGCCTTAAACCGAAAAAAAAAAGAAAATCAAGGAAGCACTTTGGACGCAACATAACGGCGAGGTAAACGTTGCTGGTTCTTTCCTGATTTTAATGAGATCGCCAATCAGCTGAGCGAAGCCCTCACCTTAAGAGGAGGAGGGGGAGGAATCTATTTTTAAAACGTAACAAAGGTATGAAGCTTAGATTCTGTTATCTGTTTTTGTATTTGTTTGCGAGGATTTCGATATTCGGCAAAGTATTTTTGTTAAAAGAACTTCTTTTTTTGATGTATACTTAGTTTTGCTTTGTGTGTTAGAGGCACAAATACTTTGTGTATTTTTACCAATCTTTATCGGAAACTTACTTCTTCTAACCTTGAAAGTAGAAAATTATTCCGAGGAAGAACATACTCTCGGGATGAAAAGTTACAATAAATAGAAAAATTACAATCAATGGTCTGTCGAATGTGAAGTTTATTTTTATATAAAAAAAAAACCGCGCAAGTGCGAGGGTTCCGTACAAACTTACCTATGAAAACCGTTCAATTCCCGAATTGAGTTACGAAGATTTTTCCGAATCAAAAAAAAGGTTTTTTTTTTAGTGACGTAACTACAAGTACACAGTTTTCAGATTATTTTCTATACTTTTGCTATAAGACCTTGCTTCATGCCAAATTTCAAGATTCTAGGTCAACGGGAAGTTCACTAAGAATTGTGATTCCCATAAGATTATCGAAATATACGTTTTAAATAAGTATCTGGAATGTAATAATTATATTTATTATAATATATTCATGACATCTTATATTATTTATTTAGGGGTCTTTAAGTCAAGAGTGAATAGGTTACCTCTAGGCAAGCGTGCTCCATCGTCGGCCACATCAATGCTTACCATCAGGTGAGATAGAGGTCCAACGCAAGTCTATCAATAATAATTTTAAAAAAAATAGTGCTACATAGACGGGCTTAATGCAACAAGGTATTCTCTACCAGTCAACCTTTGTGTTCAAAAAGGCAACACTGTGGTATTATTCATGACATGGTCTAACAATCTGCCAAACGTCCAATTGCGTTCATCTATTTGAGCGTGTCTTGTAACAAACACACATACAAACTTCGCTTTTGCAATATTAGTCTGATGTGTAACTGATGAAAGGATTAACATTTAAACCACTTACATAATATTTTGAATAAGTATGTTAATGAATGAAAATTAACCAAGAGTACTAAAATGACAGATCATAATCTGTATTCTGTTTGAAATTAATATGACGGAAATACAGTACTACAGTTGCACTGTCAAATATAAAGAGCAACTGAAATACCAAGACTCTATATCAAAACTCTTCGTAATGCAGTCACATCAAACAAGGAGGATGTCGTTCATAAACACATCACTCGCATATTAGCGACTTGTTCGTACGAATTACTATAAATCAGACAACGCTATTAACTGTTCATGTCCAGACAAATAATGTACATTAATCACTAAAACAATAACACAGCTGAAACCGCGTTGGTAACACTTCATCAATAAATAATAAAATAAGAGAAAGTCTTTTGTCCCGTACAAGAATTGTCGCCATTTTTTAGGGTTTCGTACTTCAAAAAGAGAAAACGGAAACCTTTATAGGATCACTTTGTTGCTCGTCTGTCAGTCTGTCAAGACCCTATCTCGGGAACGCTTGGAGGTATCATGTTGAAATTAAAACCATATACTCAAGTCTTTGAAGCTGTGAAAAAATCAAACTTCCGATTTAGCGAAAAAATAGATACGGCCGTTTATGTCGCAAAAAAACGTACCTCCCATTGACCTAAAATCCTGAAATTTGGCATGAAGCAAGGTCTCATAGCACAAGTATAGGAAAAAAATCTAAACCCTGTATAGTAGTTACGTTACAATTTTTTTTTTTGCGAAATGGATTTTTTTTTAGGTTGTAGACCATCCAATGAATTTCCCCGCTCTAAAGTGGAGCGAGAGGGCGAGTCAGACTTTTATTGACTGAAACTCACCTGTGTACTTTAGTTTCTATTTGCGTTCCAGAACCACAGCATCTTTGTCAAAAATTCCCGTGATATTTCTTTGAGGCGCGCGTGGAACACTATGCGCCGTCGACTACTCAGTCAGTCCTTACCGGACGGCCGGACGGCGAGCTACCCATTGCTCTCGTGCTTACGAAAAATTTTCGTCATGGTATTTAAATTAGGATCGTTTTAGATACTAAAACGTATGGTCCGGTTTAATATAATATAAAAGATTTTTCAAGGAATTTCGGTGGTCATAGAAATTTTATAGTATGATGATTGTGGTTTGGAGTTAACATATCTAGTAAAAACTAGTGCTTATTGGCATGCCTATTAGATGTGTAATACTAATATAAATACTAAACAAATAAATTCAACGAAACTATTTTAGAAGCTTCAAGATTATGTCAAAAATGCAATTATTTGTATTCGTCTTCGCTCCTCACACTAAATATATTATGCTAATCGCAGAAAAAAAAAAACTTTAACGACATTCTATTTGTAACGTCTTCAACAAATTTAAAAATATTTTCATCATAGTGTTACAAAAAAGAAAAAATATATTTCTGGGACTTTGTCTTCAGATTTGAAATTAAACTGTCCTAACGAGGTTCATAATTCGTTTATTACGCAATGAGATTTTAAAACTAGGTTTGGACGAAAATTTGGACAGAATTTTCCAGTGTCTTCACACGGTAATGAAAGAAAATGAGATGAAATATAAGGCTAAATTGAATCATTCTAAAGTATATTAGAATGAAAATATTTATTTACGAAAAACTTCATCTTATAACACTCGTATATTCTAACTGCTGCCATTGGCTTCGTCAATGTGAAAGTCGATTTTATCCTAGGGGAATATGTATATTCCCAGGATAAAAATATATAAGGTGTTAAAAAATTAACTTTAAGAATTTCGAGGGGACATTGTACTCCTCATTATGAACAACTTTTACTATGGGACCAAACCTGAAATAGCGAAAAAAAAATCAGCTGCTCTATATATTTTGATGAGTTATGCGAACAGAAACGTAGGGAACAGGTGATTTTTTTTTGTAATGCGCCTGGCTGGGTTTGAACTCGCGATCTACAACTTGTAAGCCGGGGCCGTTACCACTCGGCCACCACTGCTCTACTTACTATCAGGTAAGTAGTAATACAATCGAGATATCATAAAAAAAATTGCGCACCGCGAAAAAATCGTCAGCGATTTTTTGTGAGAATACATAATATATTAAGAAACGTAATGAAAAACTGTTCGTTCTGCTTAGCCTGGCATAAGCCTATAAACCAAGCGTGGGTTTAGCATTACTTAAATTTCAAATTCTGCTTAGTAACATACCTACAAAAAAAAAGTAGTTTTAACATTTTAGGGTTCCGTAACCAAAGAGTAAAAACTGAACCCTATTGCTAAGACTCCGCTGTCCGTCGATCTGTCACCAGGCTGTATCTTATGAACCATAACACTTAAAATTTTCACAGATTATGTATTTTTGTTGCCCCTGCAACAAAAATCAAAAACGTAAAAAAATAAATATTCTCTTCTTAGCGTATCGATGGCAAAACTAGTTACATTCCTTGCTTGGCCCAGTATTCGGCCACGGCAGTGCCGTCCGCTGATGCTGTCATTAGGTCACTACGTGAACAAGTAACAGGGCACGTGATGCAGGATCGAAGGTGGGACATGGTCTGCGGAGAGACGCCGCACAAACACTGAAGATCGGAACCGTCCGAGAACCCCCAACTGTGGAGATTGTCTTTGCTGCGCCCGACTTGGGTAACAGCACCTCGGAGAGATGCGACCTCTGGCGGGAGAAGTTTAAACCTTCTGATGATTTTGTCGAGCCGTCGGAGAGCCTCTCTCCTGGACACGAGTTCCCACGCCACCTGGAAAACTCTAAAATAAATATTTAAGTGGGGCTCCCATACAACAAACGTGATATTTTTGCCGTTTTCTGCTACGGACGGCATGGAAACCTTCGTACGCGAGTCTGACTCACACTTGGCCAGTTTTTTTTTTAAATATTACATCTACTTCATTTTAAATATTTGAGACGATTATGTGCTGTTCATAAATAAGGTTTATCATTTAGTCGTAAAAGTTACTTAAAGACTATTATTGTTCGCCCAATTGCCGCTTCCAAGGAATAATTTAGTGTGAAAAGTAAACAAAATTATTATAATAACATTTATCTACTTTTTAGAGGTTATAAAATTTATTGTGAGGCATAAAAATTTAAGAGGACATTGTTTATGGCTAAAGTGTAATTTGTGGTGATGGTGAGATTAAGATTGACTCTTATAAAAACTTGAAAGAAAACAAAGCTCTTAGAGTGAAATTCCCTGCCGGAGTCTGTTTATTTTTTTATTTTTTTTTTATTCTGGATGGGTTCGCGCTTGACCGCCATCTCACCTGATGGAAAGCGATGAGGCGGTCGACGATGGAACGCGCTTACCTAGAAGTAACCTATTCACTCTTGACTTAAAGATTTCCGGGTTGTAGCCATCAGGAAACACACATGGTACATGGTGGTATGTTTCCTGGTAGCTACAATCTGGACATATTTAATTCAAGAGTGAATAGGTTACTTCTGGGCAAAAGTGTTTCATCATCGACCACATCGCTTTCCTTCAGGTGAGATAGTGGTGTAGCGCAAGAGTATTAACAGTAAAAATAAATACTTAATGACTTAGGTCTACTGTTCACAGACGCATAGCTTCAAAGACGCGTATTCGTCATTATACGCTTGGTGTACGTCTGCGTGAAGCTTACATACAGAACTATGAAAATGTGGAACTGTCGAAGAAGCGGCAACGTTGTGGCGTCATGTCGTTGCCACTTCGTCGACATAGGTCATAGTCAAAGTCAAAGCATTTTATTCCAAATAAACCATTTACAGGCACTTTTGAAAAGTCAAGAAGTCAGTCAGTCAGAAAAAATTATGCTAATTGCACATTCCAAAGCGTAGATCTCTCTCTCACTCTTTTCAATCATGTCTTATAATTACAAATATATCTGTTACATGTTTCTTGTCGCTATCATGTGAGAACATTGTCAATAAAGTAAAAATAAAAACTAAATATAGATAATAAAATAGCAACTGGCAGCTGAGAGATGACCAGTTCCTGGTTTTCCAAGAGTATAATGACAAATACCGTCCGCGGCCGGTAGGCCTTATAGCTTTCCCGTACTTTACGCACGTTTCCCGGCGGTATTAGCCTCTGAGTGACATTTAACTAGGTAACTCTTGATTGATATTCGTGCGAACGACTGCCGCCGTCGTGACTCTTTGGCAATAACTTAATTTCTGACGAAACTTGTCTCAGAAGGTAGTGAAACTCGAGCGTTTCTCTCGCACGAATTAGGTGCAGGAATCTCTCGGACTTACGAAGTCCTGTAAGGACTAGGTTCATGCGGAAGGTGAGGACGCCGTAGCATCTCTCCAGCCGCTCCTCAAAGAGGTGACTTGCCGCCATGATTATGGCGTGGCCAACACGCTGGGTTACGGCAGACACTGTCGCTATATTTACATGAGATCCTACTGGTACTCAGTCCGTTTTGCTACTTGATTCCTGCTATATTTGTAATACTCGTACGAAACGATTACCCATCTAAGTTTAGCCTATACTTTCCCACAACTGGGCAAAAGCCTCCTCAACTTCTTCCAACTTCTTCTTCTTCTTTTTTTTTCTCGCAATCCTTACTGTAGACGTCGTACGTGAGGCTGTTATTTCACATAGGCCTACATGGGCACTTGTAAAACGTTAGATGCTAGTGCACAGTTCCAAATTGGTCATTTTTTAAGGAGAAGAACCGGCATGAAAGTCCATGGTTACTCTTTTAAAAAAAAGTGGTTAATGTTACAATATTTTCATATTACAGTATTAATAGATATTATGTTAGAACAGTGTAGACCAGTATATATCAATATTGTACCCAAAGACATGATAAAAATAATCACAATAAAAGCCACGGTAACCGTATAATCTAAGCTCTAGGAAAAAAACCTGAAATTTTTAATAAGGTATTTCATTTCTACATTGCAAAAATCTTTTCCTAACGAGTAATAAAATGCATTCCAGTGCAGCTAACATGTAAAAAAAAACTGAAATGAAGTTCCACTCAATTCAGTTTTCCTTCGCAAAAACTTCGTCTACAACTTATTTGTTTTTCCGCAAAATTACATACCGTCGCCGCATTGGTACCGCCAAACAGCAATTCGATATAACGTCGATGTAAGTATGTTTGTAACTGACTCGATACCGACGTTAACTGAAAACATACGAGGGCCATATGCGCTTTTCCCTAAGTGTGAGAGAGACAGACACAAGTTATGATGTACTGTCGTAAAGCGGCTGCATGGACGCGGAATTAAATTGGCCCAAATTGACTTATATTAAATTAAGGCATTCGGTTTTGTGCGCTCCCCTGTCTCCGGTACTGTGACGTAGGGCTGTCTCCTTTGCTTTTCACGTCATTTTGATTAACATCATCATCCAATGTTAAAAGAAAATTTTAAGAAATTTCTAGAAATTTAAACCCAAATTAAATTGAGTTTTTAAATTTTCCCATTTTCACGTAATCAAGTATGATACTTTGACCATCATGTTAATTACAACAAACATAGTGTTACTCGCTAAATACCAATAAACCGCGTAATGTTGAGTTTCATTTACGACCACGCGATGATTGATGCTAATTTCACTGAACTGTTATCAAAATCAATGATAAAATTTAATTAATTTTAATTGACAACCACATTCGGGTGTAATTGAATATCTTTCAACCCACAAACGGAATGATTAATTTCCCCTAAAATGTTGTAATATGAAACTCTTGTTGGTATTTTAGACAACCCTGTTATTGCTGTATGATTGTTCAGATAATTTTTGATGCCAATTAAGGTTGCCCGGATTTTAAATAAATGTTTAATTATGCTTACATATACATACTTAAAGGTTCTTTTGCTGGTTTCCTTTAATAAATATTAAATAGGTCATCTGTTTCCCGCATGACAAAAGGATTCTTTTCTGTACTAATTCTGACAAGCCTGTTGGTCTAGTGGTCAGTGGCCCTGACTGCTATGCCGGAGGTCGTGGGTTCGATTCCTACCCAGGACAAATGTTTGTGTGATGAGCACGATCATTTGTTCTGTGTCTAGGTGTAATTTATCTATAATACTATATGTTTGTATTTAGAAATATATAAGTATGTTTATCAGTTGTCTAGTACTCATAACACAAGCTCTGCTTAGCTTGGGACTAGACGGCGTTGTGTGATAGTTGTGGAATATTATATTATTATATTATTATTATTATTATATTATATTAATTATAAATAACTGTGATCAAAAACTACATACAACAGAGATGTGTTAGTTGCGTTAGTCGGGCGGGTTACTCTTGATGATAAAGTGCATAACTACTCCTGTTCCTTCTTTGCCCTCGTTCCAGGGCTCCGGGGTACATTTTCGCACAACCCATGGCCCCAGTAGTCTTCGACCCTGTTGGCCCCAACGGCAGATTGTGATGGTACGGTCACATAATGAGAAGACCAGATGATCAAGTGATTAAAATGTCTCCATCCGAACCGATTTTGTTGGAACTACAGCAATATAACTTAAACATCAAAACAACATATAGGCTATATTTTATAATGGAGAAAACTAAAAATTCCACGCGGGCAAAACCGCTTGTCAAACTTAGTATGGAAATAAACGGCCGTAGTTTCAATTTCAATGACCTGTAAGAAAGACTCAGCGATTATTTGCGACAAAAAATATTTTCCCGGTGACTGCGTTTTGCTCGGAAACTTTCATCCAACTAAACACCGCTGTCGTCCAAAGAAAAACACATCACAATAGAAGCAGGTAACTACGCAACTATTCTCCCGGGGTAAGATTTATTTCGCTTTTGTTACTTTTATTAGAAAAACTACTAATAGTCATTAAGACTTACAAAGAGAATTAATACTTGGGCCTTCCGGTTGGTGATGAATTATTGTATTTATTAAGGTTAGTTTTACTGGTCAGGTTATGTTTCAGAGATAACGCCTGTTTTCTTCTGAGGTTCAAGGAATTTAATGAGAGATAATAGATTTCAGCTGTTTCGTTCCGATCCTGATTTCCGGCCACCGTAGGCGCGGACTTACGGACGGCAAGTAATGTGTAGCTTGACGTCCTGTAATCGAGCAAACCGTAAGAGCCCAGCAAGGTGGAAGCCTACTGGGGCCAAGGGTCTGCTTCTGAAAGGAAGACTCGGCCCTGGCATGAAAGGCAATGAAGGAACAGAAGCTGGTTTTTACTTAGTAAAAGTCTGACACTATCTCCTGGTCCGCCCAAGAGCGGGGGATGTCATTAAAAAAAGGCCCTATATTATTTTAAGTTTTCTGGTAGATATCGCTGTTAGTGATAAGGCCACCATTGTATCCATAGATTCAAGTTTTTGAATAAGTTTTGTTAGGTACTTTTTGGTGTACAATAAAGTGATGATGATTCTCCGAGCGAAAAAAAAAGCTGTTGCAAAAAATATCGAATCGTTCGAATTGCAGCAGATCCCAATCCTGGGATCAAGCCTACAACAGTTGTGTTTTCGTGTTATGATGATGCCTGGTAGTTGCTAGCACAGAAGGATTTTCCAGAATGGAAGCGTGCCATGCTTATTCGGCCGTTCCAATGTTTTTTGTATTATCGATGACCTGGTAAGGGTTGCGGGAATCCGATGGATGCGAGGCGTATTTAATTAAGAAATGGAATGACCTATCTCTTATAGATCTCCTTATAGCCATGGTGAAACGGCAAAATACATTAATACATGTATGTAAAACATATATTTAACCTGCCTGTAAAAGGTAAAAACTTTGAATCCATCGCTTGTCATCAATTATTTTGCTTTTGAAAACCCAAATAAATAAAAGAAAAACATTTGTGACTCGCACAGGACAAACAACAATAAAATAAAAAAGACAGAAACAGAAAACAAAAAAAGAAATAAGCAACGGAATTAAAGAAAAGAAAAAAAAAATGTTTTTCGTGCATCACACAATCGTATAAACTAAAATTACACACTAAAAAAAAAAAAGTTATAATCAGTGCGAGGCCAAAAAGGCACGTAACTCAGCAAAAATAAGAAAAATTAAGATAAAATTTTAAATAAACATCAAATCAGCATCCAACATCCAAATTAATAATAAAATTTGAATAATTACTAAAATAATAACTATATAATTTGGTATACTAGGTCCTGTTCCTCTTAATAGAGTTATTAAAACATGTCCTGCGATATTAGCGGTTAATCGTACAGATAAAGTTCCAAGACGAATAATATTTCCAATTGTTTCAATTAATACTATAAATGGTATTAAAATAGATGGAGTTCCCTGGGGAATTATATGAATAAATATAAAACGTCATCATCATCATCATCATCATTTCAGCCGATAGGCGTCCACTGCTGGACATAGGCCTCCTCCAAATGTCGCCACAAATAACGTTCCTGTGCGTCTCGCAACCATCGGATTCCCGCAACCTTCACCAGGTCATCGATCCACCTTGTAGGGGGCCTTCCAACACGAAAATAATTCCAATATAAAACGTGGATAAATATAAACGTATTTCATTGAATGATAAAACATGAGCGAGCTATAATTAATTAGTCACATAAGCAAAGTTAGTTAATACGAAGCCCATAACCACTACGACAGCTAATTAAAATGCTGGTCCAGTAGAAAACTCAGCGGATCCAAGATAAGCCCAAACATAAACATTGATAAAAGCTGCACGACTGAATAGAGTAAGCAACTTCCGTTTAATTGCTGTGTTCTTTTATTATAAACTGCTATGTCCGAAGATTGATAACGTAGCGTAGCGTTGTCGCTCTTATAATGTTCCCACTGTTGGGACTCAAGCCTCCTGTCTAGGAGAGGGAAAGGGCCGTAATCCACCACGCGGGCCTAGTGCGTGTTGGTGGATGTCACATGTCTTCGATTTTTTGGTTCTAGGACATGCCGGAAAAGAAAAGAAAGCCAAGATTGATAAGGTTTTATAATTAATAAGTAATATCGAGGCTTTTCGGGAAAAAGTATGGTTAAGATGGGTCTACGCAAGAGAAGCCTAGCACGAGTGGAGCTCTACTTCTTTGTCTTCTCCTGTTTCCATTATTAGGGGTCTGGTCTCCTCACCAATTGGCGCCAGGATGTTCTATCCTGGGCTGTTATCTTTAGCAAATGGTTTAATTTGACGTATCAGTAGTAACATGAATAATAAGTTATTTTTAACACGAAAACGATAGCATGCGGGCCCCATGGTATGCGTAACAGGAACCCCCCGCATCCCGCATGCCAGCGCTGTCGAGCAAAGCAAATTTGTATTTTTCTTTGAGGGGCATAAAATAATGAAATCATTTCTCCCGCTCTGGGTAGAGCGAGAGGGAGTATGAGACTTTTACTGATTAAACCTTTTTCCTGCTGCGGTCTTCCCGTCCGATTATAATTTAGGTCTCTTCAAGGCTAGGGTGAATAGGCTTCTAATAAAATGGTGCGCCTCACCATCAACGACTGCATCACAGCTTACAGTCAGGTAGGATTGCAGTCAAACACTAGTTTATATTATCTATAAAAAAAACCACCCGTGTCCTTTCAGTTGCCTTCCGTTCTAGGGCCGCGGTGAATATTTCAAAGAATCCAGCAGCAATGTCCTGTCATTACTCCTAAAATCATCACAGTCATACTTAAGAACGTACTATCACGACAAAAGTATCCTATTACATAATCCATAGACCTAATCAAAACATTAATAGACATTAATGGACCTCATCAGAAGGCTTAAAGCCACCCAAAGGGCGATGGAAAGGGGCAATACTCGGAGTTTTCTTGCGTGATCGAATCTGGAATAAATATATCCGCAGGAGAAAATAAGTTACCGAAATAGCCTGAAGAATCATCAAACACAAGTGGCAGTGGGCAGGGCATAATATTCGCAAAATAATTAGTCGATAGAGCCGAAAGGTTCTGAATAGACTACCACGTACTGGAAGACGTCGCGTTAGTAGACCTCCCACAAGGTGGACCGATGACCTAGTGAGAATCGTGGGAATCCAATGCATGCGAGACACACATGAAGGTCATTGTGGCGATACTTGGGGGCGGTGGTGTGTGTGTCCAACGGTGGACGTCTTTCGGCAGATATAATGGATGATGAAATTAGGACATTGTCTACTCATCAGTTAACATCCATTCAGCCATTGATGCGTGATTAATAAACAAGCATATGTACAGATATTCACATTTATAACATTAGTAAAGTTTGGTAGAATGTAGGATGATGCAATATCCGTCCGTAGGAGACGCTGAAATGCAATAAACGCTAAAATTCCTGATTCCTGAAGTTCTGACTTCATTGAACGTATGTCGAATTATTTTTCATTGGCTATTGGCTGCCTCCCAAGTTAGCTTTTACGATTATACAAATTTTATGGTTTCCTCAATATAACTGTTTGACGTTGTAATTTTGAACGAATGTACGGCATATGGGATGTCAATTTTGATTGATGGCTGGGGTCATTCATCTCTTTGTCGGCAGATATTTTTAGTTCTAGTGTTGGTTTTGGTGTATGAATTTCTTTTGTAGTTCGCTTTTTTTTTCGATGATTTGTTTTTGCGTAGATACCAATGTCGTGTTTCTGAGAGGCTGTTTTTCTTTCTATTTTTAAAAGGAATGGTAGTTTTATTTGGGTGATGTTTCGATACACCTGATGACATTAGCCAATTCAAAAATTTGTATGCAAAAATCGACCCTTTTAATCATATCTGTTCAACATTGTTATTTGTATAAGGTTTACATGTACAATAAAGAATATATTCTTACCTATTCACCCGCACTGGGCAAGTGTGGTGCATTTTTGTCCCTGGCCCTCTCCTAGAAAGGAGGCCTGCTCCCCTAGCCAAGTTACAATCGTCATCTCAACGCTCAGTCACGTGGTCAGAACAAAGGAATCGGACGCGTGGCCTACTCGAGGCGTTCGGCGCGAACGAAAGGATTGTAACTTGGCTAGGGGGGCTGAATCTCTGGAATTAGCTTCGAATCAGCCTTAAAATGAAAGCTGCTTATAATTGAAGCTATTAGCTGTCATAATTTCAAGAAGCTTTTTTTTTCTGTGCATGAATTTACCAGTATGTAAAAGATTTTCATATTGAGATTTTATTAATGTTGGCCTTGTTGAGTGATCAATATTTGAACAAAGCTTTCATATGCATATAGTCAAGAAATGTTATTTTGTTTATACTATAAACAGATACTTCAATTTTTATTAAATATGTACCTATAGACTAGCTGCTGCCAGCGGATTCGCGAGCGGTAAATAAAAAAATGACCCAAGGGAACATACCTCCGGGATAAAAAAAGTATCCTGTGTTCCAGTACATGGTTTGCCCGTATGATAAATTTCATCCAAATCTGTTCAGCAGTTCGAGCGTAAAGAAGTAACAAACATACATACATACACACCCACAAACTTTCGGCTTTACATTATTAAGGTAGAACTACACTGCGCACACGTGTGCCACACGCGCCGATCTGGGCGCGTCGGTCTCCATACATTTTATATACGAGTAGCAACTAGACTTGCAGAGCTACATTAGATCCACGCCACGCGACGTCGTTCTACGTACAAATCAGGCGTGGTCCACGTATGTGTCGGTGTAATGTAGTTTTAGCTTTAGTGTGATGTGACTATTAATAAATCTTTAATTTATTAATAGAAATTGTAATTAATTTTATTAACGACCTACAAATATTAACAAAATAAAATTAAGTTGCTTCCTGAATTTCGCCGCCCACGTACACGGGTAGGCTGTGAGCTATTTATAAGTAAATGGCAAAGATCACCCTTTATTCTGTTTATTTTGTCTTGACCACCCTTAGTTACCTATCCACTGGCTATTGAAGCACGTTTATGTGTTTTGTTGTTTTATTAGCGCCCGAGCAGTGCCATAAACCAGTGATTTTCTGAAGCCTACTTACCCCTTGGTAACAGCTATGTCAATAGGTTTCAACATATGACTTGTTTCCTGATGGCTACAACCCGGGAATCTTTAAGTCAAGAGTGAATAGGTTACTTCTAGGTTAGCGCGCTCCATCGTCGACCGCATCGTCGCTTTTCATCAGGTAAGATAGCAGTCAAGCGCGAACCAATCAAGAATAAAAAAGTATGATTTTTTCGTATGACTAATACATTTGCAAAAATAAAAAATACGACATGATGTTTTTTCACTTGTTTGTCCTATTCCTTTCAAACTGCTTTCAAATGTTTACACAAAAATATTGCTGGTTAAGTGTTCTTCAGAATGTACATAGCATATTTTAAATCAATCAATATTTTGCAAAGAAAATGGATTTATCTATCATCCCTTCTATACGCACAAAACGTTTTCGGAACACATTCATTGTGCGTAAAGCTAAAGAGTGGAATTCCTTGCCGGAATCTGTGTTTCCTGATGGCTACAACCCGGGAATCTTTAAGTCAAGAGTGAATAAGTTACTTCTAGGTAAGCGCGCTCCATCGTCGACCGCATCGTCGCTTTCCATCAGGTGAGATAGCGGTCAAGCGCGAACCTATCAAGAATGAAAAAAGGAAAAAAAAATTAAAGGTCAGCGGGGCTTTATCCGCTCGTAGCTGACCTCGTCACACCTTTATTGGTACCTAGACGAACTATTTCATCACTATGTACTATTTTACGCCTTACGCTACATATCAATTTTTCCCAGGCTTAAATTCGTAGATACGAGTATAACATAATTTTTGAATTAAATTCTTAATTCTATAATGTACTCATGGTTTAAAATTAAAACAATGATTTGACAATTCATGTACAAAGGTGAGCTTAACTCTGTGGTGAAATTTTGAGTTAATCTCAATTTTGTTGGTACATGAACTTTTTTATCAGTGTGTACCTAGTATTCAATATTTGGTTTGTATTACATTACGAATTTAGACTTACCTTCGCGGGCTTGTGGACGGCAAGCATTGTGTAGCTCACCGTCCGACCGTCTGGTAACCGTTCGGACCAAGCCCGGGTCGTCGACGGCGCGTACTGTTCCACGTGCGCCTCAAGGAGATGTCAGGAAACCGTAGGGGCTCAGCAGGGTCGAAGCTTACTGGGTTGGCCCCAGTAATTACTGGGTCTGATTCTGAAAGGAGGACTCGGCCCTGGTACGAAATGCAACGAAAGAACAGGAGTGGGTTTAAGTCAATAAAAGTATAACACTTACCTTATCTAACGAATACTGTCCAGTACTTTATAATTTTTGAATTTGTAAAATAGTTTTAATGAATTGATTGACCTACATAGAATCACTGAAATAATTATTGCTCAGAGTCTGTAACAACTAATCAAAAACTCAATAGTAAAAATATTTAAGTAAGTAGGTACCTATTGTGTTACAGATGAAAGATGAAAAGCGATCCAAGAGCTACGATTTAGAGAAAATCATGTCTGTATGTCACAATAACAAGCATGATCATAGAAAGTTAACTCAAACTCCCGTTACACGCTTTTTACTCGATTTGATGACTTGTGAACAATTGAATGTCGTCGTGAGTCAACAAACGAAATTGCCACAGTTTACGTTTTAACCCATTTCTTTGAAAGCACATCGTATTTCGCAAACGTTAACGCTCAAGTAACAAATCCCTTGTATTTATTTTATGTCAGAAGAAATTATCGTTAACTCTGTTAATAAAGCGACTGAAACTAACGATGACTATTAAAATCTATATTAAATTCAAGTTAATATTTTCGCTCAGCAACAATCTGATGTTCTGCGAAGTAAATCGTGCTTTGCAATATGCGATAGTCGACTCAAAGAACTCAACGTTTATTAAACTAGTTTCTACAGGCGACATCGTCGGCGTGAAAATAGAAAATACCTTAATATGTCACTCAGTGATAAAGTAGGATTACACCGTTGAAAGAATATTTAAAATCGATCTGGTAGTTTTTAGGTTTGTTAATCACAAACAAAAGTACAAACACGAAGCCTACTGGGGCCACGGGTAGTGTGAAAGCGGAACTCGGGGCCCTGGGACGAAGGCAACGAAGGAACAGGAGTGGGTTTTTAGTCAGTAAGAGTCTGACACTATCTCCCGTTCCGCCCAAGAGCGGGGATGTCATTAGGATGATTTTCCCACCCAATAAAAAAAAAAAAAGTACAAACACAAAAATACAAAATTTTCCACTTTATAACATTATTACTAGCTTTTGCCAGTGGCTTTGTCCGCGTGAAAGTGAAAAGCTACAGACGTAAATGTCAATCAGTGATAAATTAGCAAACTAAAAGTGAACGAATTTTTAGTTTGTTGATAATATTATTATTAAGTATAGATTTGAAACGAATAAAAAAATGTCAGTAGTCTTCAAGTTT
Source organism: Mythimna vitellina (assembly GCA_949316375.1). Classification (NCBI taxonomy): domain Eukaryota; kingdom Metazoa; phylum Arthropoda; class Insecta; order Lepidoptera; family Noctuidae; genus Mythimna; species Mythimna vitellina. The sequence continues at coordinate 9,664,075 of OX438688.1, forward strand.
ACTAAATACAAAAAAAAAACATTAAATAAAAATTCAAAACTTTCCTCTTTATAATATCACTACAAATAGACGATCTTTTGCCGGAGACTTTAATCGTAAAAAAACTTCAGCAATACACAAGCAAAACGTCTTTTTCTATGCCAGATTGCCGCTTAAATTTTACTCCAGCCTTTAGCCAGACTAAAAGATTTCGAAGCTAAGATATTTCCACCTGGAGCGACCTCGGGTCGAGAGCTTTTCCACCGCGCATATCCTTTCATTTCATTGGAATCTGTGCCAAAGCTTTGTTTACGCATACCAGTGCACTTGAAATATTACTCGCTCTAAATACTGGAATTGATTTACTGGACTGAATCGATTGTGTGTTTCGTTTTAGTGTTTGGGTTAAATGAATTTCTGTGTTGTTCTAATAACATATTAAAATTTAACGTTACTGATACAAATAGCAACTTCAGAGTATTCTTGTGTACCGTTAAATTTATACTGTCAGCACCTTGTGATCTAGTAGCTAAAGATTTATCTACTTAAAAGCCCGTTAGAAAAACGATGAAGATACTAAATCTCAATCGAATTAGGTTAACTGCATAGTAGGTTAAACTACTCCTCAACCGAACTGCTGCGCATTTGCAATGTTCTGAAAGCTTTCAATACAAGCTTGTCTTGGCTGAAAACAAAGCGCAAAAACGTTTTATTTTAAAGTATAGATTGTTATTTGAACTCATATATATAAAACAAGTAAACAATGGTATTTTTGAGGCATTCGTTCTGTGGGGTCTAGGCATGTATTCTTGTGTAACGACAGCGATTATTGCGCGGTTTGTGCGCACCTTTTTGGTAACACGGATATGTTAGCACCGATATAAATCAGAAAGATGAGCTTAGTATGACTATCTTAGAAACGCTGGTTTCCAACTACCTGATCTCGAGCTCACCTAGTTCCTAAAGTTTCTTATTTAAACTTAAATAGCGCCAGTAAAATAGCAAGTCGAGTACCCATCTAAAGGCAGCATCACATTCCGAGGGTTTTCCAAGCCACCACTTCCTAATGGTGTCGCAGGCAGCCCCAGCCCGCCCTAACATATTGAATCTTCATTTAATATGTCCTTTCGTAACATCACGTCGTAAAAACTGAATTCATGGACGACTTACGAACACGACAATATATTTTTTGTGTACAACTATTGGATTTGTTATACTTTGATTTATGATGTTAGTGGCTTATTTTGTGGGTTCAGTTGTTGTTTACTTTTTTCTTTAATATTTACGTAATCATCGTGCTGTAAACAGTTTTTTTTTTTTTTTATAAAAATAGAACGATAAGATGTTATGTTTCGAGTACGTCATTATTATCTGACTGCTGGACATAGGCCTCACCCAAGTGTCGCCACAACGAATGGTCCTGTGCGTCTCTCATTCATCGGATTCCGGCGACCCTCACCAGGTCATCGGTCCACCTTGCCGGCCTACTTGAGGTCTTATAAAATACTAACTTGCCTCTTTCTGCCAGCGGCTTCGCCGGCTGAAGAAAAAATATATGCCCATGTAACTCAGTGATAAAGAAGTATTCTACCGTTGAAAGAATTTTTCAAATCTGTTTTGTAGTTTTTAAGTTTATTGATTACAAACAAAAATAGAAATCTTTTCTCTCTATAATATTTCGAGTATAAATATAAAATTATAGAGAAGTGACTCGTCCAGTCACCCCGGCTTTCCACGAGTGCAAATTATATACATAAACCTTTCTCATTTATTGCTCTTTCTAATAATGGAATCCGCATCAAAATCCGTTGTGTGGTTTAGGGAGAGATAGCGGATAAATCGACACCTGCAAGGAATAAAATTGTAACTAATATTTAGGAACTTTAGAAGATGAGGATGTGTAACTAAATATACCCTTTTATGAACTTCAGTTGCCTCTCACTTACAATGTTTTTACACTATTCAAATCCTTACGTAAAGGAATTTAGCCACAGGACTGAGTGCAAAAAAAATCTGCATTTTTTGTACAGCAAGAATATAATTGTAACTCAAAACTGCCTAAAACTGAGTTACGATGTTATTCCTTGCAGGTGTCGAAATAGACAAACGCGGGAAGTGACTGTTTTGTACAAAGTAAAGATTTATGAGACAAAATTTTCCTGAATCAACAGCATCAGAATTGGCAGTATTGTCTGTTATTTTCCACCAACAAGGAAACGATGAGTGCCAAACATTTTGATGAGCAGTTAACCCGTTGTATGACCGTCGATTTGATCTGACCGCAAACTCAATACTCGCCCACGTTTGATGAATCGCAACTAAACAAATCCCGTATAAACATGCACTAACAAAGTAGCAACCGTTAGATTCGTTTCTATTGTGGAGAGTAGTAAAGTGAAACACAATGGCAACTAATTCTCGAGGCGGCAAATATAAGTTTGTCGCCGACTGTGCCAAAACCGTAAACTAGTAAAATTTACAACCGACTGAATGAAATGAGAAACTAATATTAGTTTGCGAGGGTTGTCACTTCACACGCCTATTCACCTAATATTCAACTAACAATTTGTGATAAATATAAAACGAGACTGAGATCTGCGACAGTACTCGCGCTTCAGTAAAATCCGACGGCACGGCTGACGCAGAGGTTGAGCTTTTGGTCTGCACTACGTTACGTGTCGCGGGTTCGATTCCCTCACGGAACAAATATTTGTATGTTCTACAGATAGGAGTTCCGTGTCTGAGTGTCTTGTGTTTGTGAGTTTATATATTTATTAACGCATCCGTTATACAGGACTATCTGATTCCTAGAGTGGGTCAAAGTTTATTTTTTTTTTAATTATAAGCTGATGCCCGAGACTTTGTTGGCGTCAGACTCGTAATGCAGCACAATACCAATTTTAGGAAATGTTTTTTTTTTGCGCGTACCTACACCTAATTCTTTTTCTGAAATGAAATTACCGTAATATACTCCTTATAACATTAACTAGCTACCAATATCCAGCCCCGTCTAAACAGGTCCAGCCATTTTGGAGATTAGCCGGAACAAATAGACGAAAATTAAAAAAAAATGCGTTTTTGTTAGTAATTTATATGCTTATAGGTATCGAATATTATTCATATGCATTGAGCAAAAAAAATGTGATTTTGATATCACAAACAGATTTTGATATTTAGGTATAATATTAACGTTGTTTTATTTTGGATGTGAAATCATCAAATAACTTCTCGCGCTCTGGGTGGTGCGAGAGGGAGTGTCAAACTTTCACTGACTAAACCCACCTATGTTCCTTCAGTTGCTATTGGCGTTCCAGGGCCTCTGTGACTTTTTCGAACCATTCAGCAATCCAATCATGATCTTTCTTCTTTCGTGATTGATGGAACTAACATTTATAGACATATAATTATACAACCACACACACATACACACACATATACTACATTAACAATTGTTGCATGGTAAATGTAGTGACTATATAAGTATTTAGATTGTGTTTTAATAATTTTTTTTTTGTTTCTGTTTAAAGCCTTTAATTGGAATAATTTATTTTTATTAATTTTTATTTTGACATGGAAAGGAAATGAATTGAATTTTAATATAATATAATATATATAATTGTGTATGTATGTGCTTATTTGTGTAAATTGTAGTGTTTTATTATGGGAGTAATTTCTTGACAAATAAATGATTATTATTATTATAATTTTAGTTGTATGATTATCCTGCCCGCATTCGCCAGCGGTCACTGTTTCATACTTAATTATAGGATCTAGTGAAGGTAAATTGTTTAAAGTTAAGACTCTAATGACAATTCTTATTGGTTTGTACTGCCAAGTGCTAATATTGATCCTTATATACGAGAATATTAACCGGATAATGTCTTGAAATGCAATGTATTATGATTAGTTTATTAGCTCGTTAGTCTTGTTAACAAATTAATGGTCGTGATGGCCTAGTGGTTAAGGCACCCGCCTCCCATGCAGGAGGTTGCGGGTTCGAAAGTGGACATACAAATTCACATTTATCTAGGACATTAGCATAGCTTAGTCGGCCTTATAATGTTCCCACTGTTGGGACTCAGGCTTTCTCTCTAGGAGAGGGAATAGGCCATAATCCACCACGCGGGCCCAGTGCGGGTTGGTGAATGTCACATGTCTTCGAATTTTTGGTTCTAGGACATGCCGGTTTCCTCACGATGTTTTCCTTCACCGTTTTGAGAGCAGTGGTGATGAAATAATTACACAAAGTTATGCGCCTGGCTGGGTTTGAACCCGCGACCTACAACTCGTAAAGAGAGCAGTGGTGGCCGAGTGGTAACGGCCCTGACTCCTCAAGCTATGAATAAGAAAAAATATGCTTTGTTGTTTTATAGCCTCATAAATAAACATGTGTTTTAGATAATAACCGATGAGTATTATGCGAATCGGATACAGAATCTATGATCTCACTATATATAAACAGTAATCTAAACAATATTATTTTTCAATACACTTACCTGAAAACCCATTCTTATCCCTACGTACAATTTACTGTTTTTCTCACTAGTGCGAAAAGTGCGAGAGCTCGCCCTGGCCACAATTTATTACATTTACTGTATCAGTTTGAGCGTTAAGCAACCTTCACGAATCGCACGTCGACCCCCGTATATTTATATCTTCGTAAGTGTATTGAAAAACGTCGTTTGATACACGTGGTTTGTATATGCAGCACTCGACTCCATAACATTCCACCTCGGTCTCAATGGCACACTTTCTCCACTTGTATCAAAATGTACTATTTTCTGTTACTACTAGATTTGGTGGAACGGAAGATGAACTACAGATTCGACGAAAAGTCGTTTTAAGATAGATACTAATTATAAGGAGGTAACGTTTTTATTTGTTTGTACACTGTAAAGATAGCTGGTCAAGTCAACCAAGAAAAGGCTGTCTACGGCAGTACTGGTAAGCTAAAATTAATAAATAAATACCCGTAGGCTGCAGGATTATTTGAGAGTTACCACCGTGACCCTGGAACGCGAAAGGCGACTGAAGGAACTCAAGTGGGTTTTATTCAGTAAAAGTGTAACAGTCCCTCTTGCCCCACCAAGAGCGAGAAGAGTTTATTGATGATTTCAAAAAAAAGTCACTCCACCGTAAAACTACATCAGAAAATCATAATTAACACTCGAATCACAAACTGAGAATACCCTCTAATAATAAATATTATTAAACGCTAGAATACTTGGCCATAGACATTGTAATGCACATCACATGTCGAAACCAACTCGTAAGTCGGGGCCGTTACCACTCGGCCACCACTGCTCTCTCAGAACATTACTGACACTTTATACCACAGAAAGCACGTAAATCCATTGGTCCCGTATGTCATTCGTAGATCTTTGACAGCCGTTACAGGTAGTCAGACGCCGGAAAGTCTGACCATCACTCTATCCAAGCAGTATCATGTTGCTCAGTAACTTGGGTTGTGGAGGTCTGATAAGCCGTCGCTTCATGTTAAACATGGCCACATGTGTATCCAGCCGCCTCCGGTTTGACTGGAAACCAATGAAAAGGAAAAGGGAGGATCCTCCGACCAGACGGATTTTATGTCTGGTGGGCAACTGCCCGATAGGTGATTTCGGGCTGTATATAGAACAGCCTAATATTTCAAGTTCCAATGGCGCGGAGAACTTTGATTGCGCGAAGCAGGATTAGTTCTTATGTGACGCCATAGATGTCGCTACACCCATATAGTTGGTACAAACAGGCTAGGGAGATTATGAGTCGTGTTAACAAGACAAGGTATGGAAAGCTTGCGGAAATGTTCGAAAGAGTTGACAGTGGCCCTAGAACGTAAAGGGCAACTGAAGGACCCCGGTGGGTTTTACACCGCTCTGACACGCCTTCTCGCTTCGCCCTAGAGCGCGAAAGAGAAGACATTTGAAGTTGTCCCACTTCAAACAAATGTAAATATGGATTGCCCTGTTGGTCTAATAGTTAGTGGCCCTGACTGCTATGCCGGAGGTCGTGGGTTTGATTCCCACTCAGGACAAATGTTTGTGTGATGAGCACAATCATTTGTTCTGTGGCTGGGTGTAATTTATCTATAATATGTATGTATTTAGAAATATATAAGTATGTTAATCAGTTGTCTAGTACTCATAACACAAGCTCTGCTTAGCTTGGGACTAGACGACGTTGTGTGATAGTTGTGGAATATTATTATTATACATTTATGTATCTCAGGGCCCTGAGGTCCTGGACCTTTGGAAGGCAAACGAGGGGCCAAAGCCAACTCACAGAGGCCCTTTAGATTATTTAAAAGAAACGTGATACCAACCGACGATTATCCCTGTACAATGCGTTCCAAATAAGAATAGGATCGATTGCCATATTGTGACGTCACGTCATACTGTCAAATCGAAAAATTATTATGATGTGCAAAACAAGTTTTTTTCTTAAATTTAATTTATTTACAAACTCTGAACAAAAAAGTTTAGTCAGAATCCAGTTCTTCAATTTTGCTCATCTCAGAGTTCTTCAATTTTGGCTAATTTCTTGCGATTTGACAGTATGACGTGACGTCATAACATGGCAATTGATCCTATTCTTATTTGGAACGCATTTTACGCGCTATATGGAAAACAAAGATAATATGGCTATTGTTTTTGGAGTCATAAGTGGACTGGTAACCTTTAACTATGTTAAGACTATGTGCTTTGCCTGAACAATATTATTAATATCCGTCAATAAAAAGGCTGGGGGTGACTTACACACTCAATAAACAGGCCCCCAGAAACGGTTGCTAGCAAGAAGTGACGTAGCACCAAGAGAGCAACATATCCTGAGGTGCTTGAGGAGTGTAGAGGTATTTTTATTTTATTTATTTGGGAAAATAAACAGTTACACATTATGTATTACATAAAATGAAACAGTAATATAAGGTGGTTTAATATGTAACCCACAGCATTTTCCACAGAATATAATTGAGAAAAAATATTTTTAAAAGCATCATGCAATGAATTAAATAATAAAAATAACAATAATATTTTTTTAAAAATCTAAAAAAAAAAATTAGGTATACCACGACAACCAACAAGAAATTTTATAGGTACTGTGGGTAGTAGGTACTTCTAAAATTCGTACGCCTACAGCTTCGAGGCAACCAGTCGTAACGTATGTTGTCCATTCTTCGAAAATGGACAATATTTTTCTAAAACTAGATCGTTAGAATTAAATCTAGCAATATTTCCTACCTAAATAGAACTATGAGCTTTAAACTAGCAAAACTTTTTCTCCCTAATCCGTCATTGTCATGGAGTATAGAAACATAATGAATATGGCAATAAAACTAAGAATGAAAATGAATGAATGAATGATGATGAGAATGAATGTGAATGATGATCAGAATGATTTCTTATATATCATAGTATTTATTAGTTTATTGTATTAGCATATATACGTATTTTATTATTATAAGCCACTTAATTTAATGGTACTACATTCTATTTCAAAAATATCTGTTATTTATTTATTGTGCACACCTACCACAGTGTTGTCTTTTAACCCAACGGTTGAATGGTAGAGAATGCTTTGTGGCATTAAGTCCGCCTATGTGCCACCACTGTACATGAATTTTAAATAAATAAATAAAACTCTTGTCGCTGTGATGTGCCTTAAGTAGGCATAGAAGTGTTTCGTATATAGGTACAATGGCAATTAATTTCAGTTATTACTAGACTAATTTATACAACATAAAGAATCCAATTAACGATTAATATCCCTTGATGCGTGTTATCGAATGATGGTAAACCCATAAATGTTCAAAGTACGTGACAGAACTAAAGAATCTCTAACAATTTTCATCATAATTGTTAGATTCATAGAAACGTTAGTCGTAAAAGTTACATTAAAACGGTAAATATAAGCTAAATAAAATTAATTGGAAATTTATTTGTTGAAATAGTCAACCCTAACTATCATGTCCGAGCACGAATTTCAACAATGCCGATAACCGTTGCTTTGAGGATTTCGTATAAAGCCTAGTTCACATTTGAGAAGCACTTGAAAATAATACAGAGGATTATCGTCACAAAACCGTAGATAACTTTACACTAGACACGGCACTTAACCCAATCACTAGCATTTGTCAAAGTTAAATTCAATTGTTGTAATTCTATTGTAAAGTCACGTTTTCACTTAGTGTTGATGAAAATGTTTAGAGCTACGGACCCAGTATAAATAGGTGCCTATATACTTACACCCATATTTGCGTATAAATTATTTGAATTTGTAGGGGTGGACCTCAAGGAAAGAATGTTCATTACTTATATACAATAATTGTTAACTGCGAAAGAATTCGGTAAGTGCGTTTATTTGGTTGAACTGAAACACCGTTTTCTGTAGTCAGAATAGATCATTTCTGTGTACAGAACAATCAAAAATTTATTAGGATCAAATAGTTCATCAGGTTGATTTCAACGTGGCTGGAATATAGACCGATCTCTAGAATTAGGTAAGTGCTTGTCAATATCCACAACTGTCATCCTTGACGTTCAAATGTCAAATTCGAATTCCGAATAACCCTTTGAAGCTTATTGCGTTGCTAATGTACGCGGATGACGTATCCATGCAGTCTTTGATTTAGCGATCCTCGCCGCATTCGTAATAGCCAAACTAAACTGAGCATACCATAACAATTCAAATGCGATCTCGTTTACAAACGGCGCTGCGTATGACGTCACTCGCTAGTTGCATTATTTATGTGCCCGTTTTGTGTTGTCAGAATAGGGACTGGGACCCGGACTCGTGAATTGAGATTATATTTTACTTGAATAATTCATATGGGATGTTAAGGATTTTGTGAGTGGCGATTTTGCTAGACAGACGTTTGCATTTTTGTTGCTCAGACAGCCAGATTTTTGTGTCAAAAGTTGACTAGGGTAAATTTCTTTAGTGAATGAATTAATCAGATGCTGTACTACTATATTTTTGGTGCTCTTAAATTAAAAATATACACGTGTTCGGTTACAATAAAGACGGAATAACACAAAGTATATCTATCTCCTATTCAACTCATTTAAAATTAAAAAACTGTCTTTCATCTCTGGTGGCTATTCAAGATGTAGAGCGTTGGGAACGGCACAATTGTCTGAGACCTTGAGTTTTGAAATCGCGTATCGTCCTATTATAATGTCCCCCATTTGTGTATGACGCTCTACGTCCGATGCCGCGGGCTGGGTAGCAACACAGATATCTGTTCCTTGGAAACGGCTTTTGAAATGACCTCGTTTGACCAGTTCTATTCGTTTTTAGAATAGAATAGCTCTTTATTTGCACAGAAAGTAGGTACAGGTTACAGGTCTTTGTCAAGTTTGTTGATCCAGACTAACTATCTTAACTAAAGCTTGGCTTAGGTTTGGCTTTTCTCAGATGAGTAACACTGAGATGATTTTTATCGATTGTGTTTTAAGATTGGATTTATCTTTGATAAGACATGTTGCTAAAAGACTTAGAAACAAAAGATAAATCCATAAGTGTCTTGATAACTATTTTTGTATCCGCATGCAAATACTTGTCTGGGAAGCAGAAATGTGTTGGTACATAAGTATATGAATATTCAGCCTTATAATGTTCCACTGCTGGGACTAAGACTTTCGCTCTAGGAGAGCAATTGAGCCGTAATTCATCACGCGAACCTAGTGAGAGTTAGTTGGTCAATTCAGTGGCGGATTTACCAGCAGGCTGAGTAGGCTTTAGCTTAGGGGCCAGTCCACACGGCCCGTTGCGTCGACGCAGCGCAATATTTCTACGAATCGGCGGGCACATGAATGACGCCACCGCGCTTGTACGGCCCGCCGATTCGTCGAAATATTGCGGTGCGGCGCCGCAACGCTGACGCAGCGCGCCGTGTGGACCGGCTTCAAGGCGGCAGATTTTTGGGGCTGCAAATTTGGGGAACGAATTTTTTTTTTTTTGCTACCTCATAGAAATTAAAAAGATTTTTGCGTGACGGTTTTTTGATGTCTCACAGATGGAAATCTGCAACAAATTTTGCTGATGACTTTTCTCTCTCACTTGTTATTGCACATTCCGTGAGTTTATTTTAAAAATTATTTTACGTCTAACTTCAACGAAATTTTTGGATTGTAAAAATAATGCAGGAGATGACAATTGTAGAGGCAAGAACGGCAAAAACTGTATAGCCTATGTCTTGAAAATTTGTAAAACCGCCACTGGGTCAACTCATGTATTGAAACTAGGTGTCAGGAGTTTATCTGTAGGAACAACGGAGTTCATCTGTTATTTCAAAACTATTGCATTACTTTACTTGTTCCTTGTTACATATTATTTGTCTATTCAATGCAGGACAGTATGTATACCTTCTTTATTTGTCAATGCCTTCTACCAAACGTTTTATCTCCGAAAAGAACTCCCTGGAAAAATATTCAATCGTTTTCTACATTAAAATTTATCAAAAATACTTCCAACAGTTTAAGCGTAAAAAGGCTAAACAAACAGAAAGACATATTCATTTATTATATTAGTAAGGATAATATTTAAAATAAACTCGCCAGAACACCAACTTGTATTTTCTTTTTGTTCGTTTTTATCTTCATAGGTTTCGTAGCAACAGCAAAATTATTTTAGTTGTAAATGAAAAAATAACACTTGTCCATTAGTCTTAACTCTTGCGAGCAGATGTAAGCCATCAGGCTTGTATTCGTTGTTGAGTAGACACTAGACAATGATACTTACATTATTCATTTATTTTTGTCAGTATTACTGCTTGTCGTGTTGCTTTTTTTATTTTTTGGATAGTATTTAAAATAAAAAATAGCAATCCTCTTTTCATCAATGGCCCATGACCTATTATTTTGCTTCAAAAAAAAAAACATCCAAAACTATAGTTAACTTTACCTTTTTTTAAAAAAGAAAAATCTTGCATTAAACAAGATTTTATTTATTATATATAGGTATACTTTATTGCATAGGAGAGAATGCAAAATATTTACAAAAACAGCCGTACAATAGACAATCTCGCATAAAAACCCTTTGGATGGACAGAAATATCTTTCTTTACTTATTTATTGTGTACAAAACTTAATATTAAAACACAGTAATTTAACAATTCATGTACCTACAAAGGCGAGCTTAACTCAACAATGAGTTTTCTCCCAGCAAACCTTTGAGTGACAGAGAAAGATCATACTCAAGGGCAGGATCCAGTGTACAATATAAACCTACATAAATACGTCTTATATAATATTATGTCAGTTGATAAAGGAAGTGCTTTTTAATCCTCTTAAAGACATTCAGAAAAGGGCTTTCTGAAGTAAGTCTATGCCCTTTTCTTCTCAAACATTAAGGTACGCTCCCTAGACTCTTCCAACCGATTGTTGCTTTTTGGATGGACCGAAAGATCCTTCTGAAGTGCTTTTATGCCCTTTTCTTCCCAAACGTAGGTACGCTCACCAGACTCTTCCAGCTGATTTTACATCCTTGACTGCTGAAGTCCCGTCTAAAGGCCTATTCAGACTGAGCTACACATACGCTAATGGTTTCGACATGTGATGTGCATTACAATGTCTATGGCCAAGTATTCTATCGTTTGATAAATATTATTAATAAGGAATTTCTCACTTTGAGATTCGACTGTTAATTATGATATTCTGATGTACTTTTACGGTGGAGTGACTTTTTTTTGGAAATCATCAATAAACTCTTCTCGCTCTTGGTGGGGCGAGAGGGAATATTAGACTTTTACTGAATAAAACCCACTTGAGTTCCTTCAGTAGCCTTTCGCGTTCCAATGGGTTTTCGAGTAAGTGTATTGAAAAATAATATTGTTTAGATTACTATTTATAAATAGTGAGACGGATACACTAAATTTAATAAATTGTGGCCAGGGCGAGCTCTCACACTTATTCGCACTCCGCACTAGTGAGAAAAACAGTAACTTGTACGTAGGGAAAAGAATGGGTTTTCAAGTGAGTGTATTGAGAAATAATATTGTTTAGATTACTGTTTATAAATAGTGAGATTATAGATACTGTATCCGATTCGCGTGATACTCATCGGTTATTATCTAAAACACATGTTTATTTATGAGGCTATAAAACAACAAAGCATATTTTTTCTTATTCATAGCTTGAGGAGTCAGGGCCGTTACCACTCGGCACCACTACTCTCTTTACGAGTTGTAGGTCGCGGGTTCAAACCCAGCCAGGCGCATAACTTTGTGTAATTTATTTCATCACCACTGCTCGGTGAAGGAAAACGGTGAAGGAAAACATCCTGAGGAAACCGGCATGTCCTAGAACCAAAAATTCGAAGACATGTGACATTCACCAACCCGCACTGGGCCCGCGTGGTGGATTACGGCCCATTCCCTCTCCTAGAAAGAGGAGGCCTGAGTCCCAGCAGTGGGAACATTAAAAGGCTAATTATGCTTATGCTAGCTTGAGGAGTGTAGATATATACATCTTATGGTATGTGTTCTAATAAATAAAGGTGATAAAACTTGGAAACGGTTTTATATAGACGGCATGATTGGCGCTGTGGTTAAGCGATTGACTGCCGCGCTAGGTATCGCGGGTTCGATTCCCGCGCGGAACAAATGTTTGTATTTCCTACAGATAGGTTTTCCGGATCTGGGTGTCCTTTGTATTTTAATTTACATGATTGTGAACGCACCTACTAAGTATATAAGGTGTTAAAAAAATAACTTTAAGAATTTCGAGGGGGCATTGTACTCCTCATTATGAACAACTTTTACTATGGGATCAAACCTGAAATCGCGAAAAAAAAATCAGCTGCTCCATACATTTTGACGAGTTATGCGAACATAAACATAGGGAACAGCTGATTTTTTTTTCGAGATTTCAGGTTCTTCAAAATTCTTAAAGTTAATTTTTTAACACCTTATATAGGAGTACTTCGTAGTGTGGGGCAACGTATTTTTTTTTTTAATTATATATTTCTAGATAGAGCATAAGCTCGTATCACATATAATAACTATTTGTTAAGAAACTATCGTTGCGTCACGAATTAAATGCAAGTCATCACTCATCACCCGCCGGTGGTGACCATTTAACACATTCATTTTTTGAAATATACCTATTTGTTCAAGAAATCCATGACACTCGTCAAGGTACACACATATTTCATCATTATTTATTTAATTGACGAGGTCACTAAACAGTTAGTTTTGCGTAAAACCAGGAACTTCCTGGCCCGTGAATGAAGGTTCGCTTTGTTTAAGAAACTGGGCGCACAGTTACTAATGAGCTCATTAACAAACGCACGACTAGGCACGCCCTTTGTAAAGGCAACCCTTCCAAGTTGTAACATGCTGTATAACACGGAGGTAGGTATGGACGCCACACCACAAAATAGATAGGTACAGAAGCCAATGTCATGTATGTACTTCACTTTCCATATCTACGCTCGGCGGTCGCGCTAGGGTCGGCACGCGGCGCCGCTCTGACCGATTGCGCCCGGGTACGGCGATAAATACCTAATAGCATAGCATAGTCGGCCTTATAATGTTCCCACTGTTGGGACTCTGGCCTCCTCTCTAGGAGAGGGAATGGGCCGTAATCCACCACGCGGGCCCAGTGCGGGTTGGTGGATAAATACCTAATGTAAATTGTAAAAATACTTATTACATGGCTACAAAGTCAAGTTCGTTTTCTTGGCGCGGGGCCGGGGGCCGCCGGTGTACTTACCTATCCACTGACCTGTTCTGCGTTACTCTAAAACTAACCATCAAAATACAAGCAAATACCTACTTACCCCTCTGAATCAAACTAAAAAGCTAGCTTAAAAAACGATAATTTACCATTTAATTTTAAATTTAAACAACCATCTACTGACCAGTTATAATAACTTTTTTTTGTTGGTCCATTATTGCACTAAAAAGTTCACTGACGCGTGTCTCAAGCGGATGGCACTCGTACTCTCACTGTTCCCAACCAGACTGAGATATCGTGTCCGTGAGCGGTGTCTATGTGTGCGTCGCTCGAGCGCGCTTTGTATGTAGATTGACTTCTTTACTATCTATTTTGTGGCCACGCTGGCATAATACACCTAGTTATGTTTGTGTTATGTCTAGAATTTGATTATTCAATCAAAAGACCACACATGTCAGCAACAAACATAATAAATTCATAGTTAATTACCAACTTTACATACCTCATCATTATTCTTATCTTCCTAACAATACCACCTTCACACCTACAAGAATCACGACATTGGAATATCCACCCGCTTAATATTCATATTATCACTTCTAATAAAATCAATTTTATATTCTAGTCAAGTTCAAGTCGGCTCGTCCGCGTGAACGAGGCATAATGTCGGCGGTGAACGACCAATGCGTTTGCTGCAAACTGTTTACAAAAGGTACGGATGCGTATATGAGTGACGTCAGTGTACCGTTGTGATTTACTGGCACTCGAACAGTTGAACCGCATATTTACGTCTAGCCGCGTCTGGTCGAGACTCAAAGCTCTCGAGTCTTCATTGACGCATTCCATGTCAGTGCGGTTAAAGTCAATGCGTATGAGTTGGCGAATGGATATTTGTTCGTGTGCAGTCTGCATCGTAATGGACAAGCGATAAAAGACGAAAGCGTTTCGTCTAAAATGTTTAGTATCCATGTGGCTAGGAATGATGGGTACCGTTGTGAATGTTGAACAATTTGTGGTTGTTTGCTTAGCATAGGATCTAATCTAATTTACTTCATAAGTAATATGACAATGTATATTTCGAGTTCCATAGTTTATAACCTATTGTGAGTGGCAGATGTAATCTTTACACTTCTTTTCATCATCAACTTCCTAGCCTTTTACCAAATAGCTTCTAAGGTTTCCAGCCTAATCGGAATGTTTTACACGGAGTGACTGCCTATTTGGAAAGAAAGAAAGAAAACACGTTTATTTGGCACACATACCTGTGTCACACAATGAAATAAAAATTATAGAAACTTAACTACTTAAACTTGAGGAGTGGCAGGCGGTCGCCTCCTTCTGCGAAGCAGTAATGCTAGCAAAGGAGGCGGCCGGTCGCGTGAGGCAAAGGTCCTCACGCCCCAATCGCCGCCGGGATTCCGATCCCGATTTCCGGCCACCGTAGGCGCGGGCTTGCGGACGGCGAGCAATGGGTGGCTCGCAGTCCGAACGTCCGGTAACCGTGCGAACCGGGCCCAAGTCGTCGACGGCGCGTACTGTTCCACGCACGTCTCAAGGAGATGTCAGCAACCGTAGGAGCCCAGCAGGGTCGAAGCCTACTGGGGCCTTGGGTGATGCGAAAGAAATCCCCGGGGCCCTGAAAAATGGCAAAGAAGGAACAGGAGTGGGTTTTTAATCAGTAAAAGTTTGTCACTATCCCCCGCTCCGCCCAAGAGCAGGGGATGTCATTAGATGATATTACCACCCAAAAAAAAAAACTACTTAAACTTAAATACATAAACATTGTGTGTCTCACGGCTGTGCCAAATAGGTGCAGTTCAGCATAATGCCAGGCCACGACGTAGCAGTTATCTGACCTCCACAACTCAGTTACTGGGCACGATGCTCCTAGGTTGGAAAGATCTACGAATGACAAGCGGGGCCAACGGCTTTACGGCAGAGGCTTTGAGGAGAGCTTTAGAGGCACGGGGTTTCATGTTCTAGACTTAAAAAAATAAATATGAATTGAAAAATTCACTATGGTACTTGAGAGGCGGGTGTCTTAACCATTAGCCATCACGACACACACTTCTATTCATGACACAAAAATTACAACTCAAAAAAAAAAACATGGTGTATCAAGCCAGTATTTCCCCAAAACTCAGTTCTGTTCAGCAGTGAAACGTCCATAAAATTCTCAGTAAAAACGTTGTGTCCTAATAAATGTTGATGTGCCAGTTCAAAATGCGTCAGACTTAGTATCGAGAGAGCTTTCGCATTACATTGAACACTAAGGACTTCAAGCTCCTTGATTTACATTCGCTCCAGTCTGCATTGTAATTCCGTTGTCGATAAAAGACGAAGCATTCGGTGCAAATTGTTCTCAATATGTACAGATGCGTACGAGTGGCGAGAATTTACTGTTAATGCTTGGCTGATGTGAGTAAATAAGTATAGTAAGTAGTCGGGCATGGAGCGGCGGTGCCAAGTGGTAAAGGATTCGATTTATGAGTTTTACGTCGCGGTTCAAAACCAGATTGGTGTTTTATTTTATGTAATTTATTTAATCACCAGTGATCTCAGAAGGGTGAGAAGAACTAGAACCAAAAATTCGAAATCCATCAACCCGCACTGAGTCTGCATGGTGGATAACAGCCCATTCCCTTTCATTTATTTTTTTATCCTCACATTGGAACACCTTGCAGCAATTACACCAATGGAGCACAATTAGTCCAGAATCTGCTACTTTCCAACATCGTGTGAGCATTGGAATGGTAGTCATCAAAGGAGCGGTGCGCGCTTACGCAGCATCAGGTCATCGCTCCTCCAGGATTCCACATGTATCAAATCCCATATCGAACACATTTTAAAATGTCAAAGCTCTTTCGTTGGCTTTAGTCCCAGCAGTAAGAACATTATAAGGCTGATTATGCTGTATTATATTTATGCTTAATTACTTATCGAGCATAAATAATTATGATACTTACAGCTTAGAGAGACTGTCAGGCGGTCTCTCAGGTATGACTGACGGAGGCCAAAACTTAATCGTTCATAGACTTTGTAAAGATAAGAATACCTATTATTTGTCTGCAATATGTTGACCGGCATCATAATCCCATGATTTTAGCACACAGTTTTCAACACCTGCAGGAAATGCCAGAAGTCTATTCTGGAGCCTCAAACGGTAATATTATGTCTGTGCCTTCGCTTATTCATGCCCATTCGCCATAAAACTTTATGGGTTTGTCCCAGTGTCTAAAGTAGTTGCTTTGTGGTCGTACGATGTGTCGTAGAAGGCTCTAAGTAGGTTCCTTAGATCTTGTTTAGAGTTCAAAGTACTGCTATTGGGTTTAATCTTCCTGGTCCCAAATGATATGCTAATCTAATAGTCTAGATGTTGTATAATTGGCTATTATTCCTGTGCTAATGACGATATCAACTAGAGACGTTATGTTCCCATTTTGAATGTTCGGAACTTTCGATAGTTTTAGCTTCTTCAATTCCGATGAATTTTAATCAGAAGTACAAACAAATGTATACTTGTCGAACCTGGGCCGAATGGAATGGAATGGCGACCACGTACCGAAAGACGCAGCGTTGGAACGCCTCCCACAAGGTGGAACGATGACCTGGTGAGGGTCGCGGGAATCCGATGGATGCGAGACGCAAAGGACCAGTCACTGTCGCGACATTTGGGGGAGGCCTACGTCCAACAGTGGACGTCTTTCGGCTGAAATGATGATGATGATGATGAACCTGGACCCCCGTGAATTCAGTCGATTACTGTGTCTGCCACTTCATCATTTGTTGCTTTGAGTCGTATTTAGCACGTTCCGAGTTCCAGCTTCTTTAAACTTAACCGAGCGTTTTATTAGTTTTAGTAATGTTTCGTTTGATGCTTCTGCCTCCGCCGCCAATTCCGATTCCGAAATACCAATTTTGAAACTCGGCTTCCGAATTCGGTTCTGATATAATCACTTCTGTTACATCTCTAATATCAACTAAGAGTCGATGATCAACTGTCCCTTCCAAAAAAAGGTACATCAGTATGAGACGTTTTAGCTTTAAAAAAAAAACCGGGCAAGTGCGAGTCAGACTCGCGCACTGAGGGTTCCGTACAAATTTACCTATGAAAGAATTCCCGAATTCTTTCATAGGTCAAAGAAGACTGGAAGACGCGACGTTAGTGGACCGACTGGTGAGGTGTGCAGGAATTCGATGGATGCGAGACGCACAAGACCGGTCCTTGTGACCTATGTCCAATAATGGATACGGATATCTATATGGACCTATGTCATACTTAAACAAAACCCTAACCAGCAAGCTCTTGCGTTTGGACAGAGGTAGCCTGCGTCTGGTGGCTGGGACTATAAAAAATAAAATAAAAAATAGTATTCTACAACTATCACACAACGCCGTCCAGTCTCAAGCTAAGCAGAGCTTGTGTTATGAGTACTAGACAACTGATAAACATACTTAAATATATCTAAATACATACATATTATAGATAATTTACATCCAGACACAGAACAAATGATCGTGCCCATCACACAAACATTTGTCCTGGGTGGGAATCGAACCCACGACCTCCGGCATAGAAGTCAGGGCCACTAACTACTAGACCAACAGGCCAGTCACTATCACCGGACACTGCTCACTGAACAAACACTTCTTCGCAATGAATATCATGCATAGTCCTCTGTGCAGAGGCTGCATGGAGTCAGAGGAAACTGTCGCGCACGTGCTTTTCGAGTGCACAGCCGTCAACGAAATAAAATAAGAACACGAATTTTGGAAACACCGAATTCACTCATAGATGCCCTGAGAAAACTGAAAAGACTCATCTGTTTCTGGAGTGAGGTGGGCTAGTTAGAGTTAAGGCCGCCATGGCTCAAGCACTATGGTCCGCCAAGGACTAAGTGCAGAAAGCAGACCACAATAGATAGAATGGATGTCATTTGACTGAAATGACGAGACTCGGTGGGAACCATCATCAAATAGACCACTGACCTATTTAGCCTAATACAGTTGGTCTGCCTCGTTACGGATCTATATGTTCCCTTCCATTGACCTGACTGGCCACCACGATCTGATTACTAAGCTGGCTCAAGGATTGCCGGAGAAACTAGGTGTATTTATCATATTTTTTGTTTCTAATGAACTTAGCTTAGCTTAGCTTAGTCGGCCTTATAATGTTCCCACTGTTGGGACTCAGGCCTCCTCTCTAGGAGAGGGAATGGGCCGTAATCCACCACGCGGGCCCAGTGCGGATTGGTGGATGTCACATGTCTTCGAATTTTTGGTTCTAGGACATGCCGGTTTCCTCACGATGTTTTCCTTCACCGTTTTGAGAGCAGTGGTGATGAAATAAATTACACAAAGTAATGCGCCTGGCTGGGTTTGAACCCATGACCTACAACTCGTAAGTCGGGGCCGTTACCACTCGGCCAACACTGCTCCTCTGTTAAAGCTGTTTAAAGATGATTCATACAAAGTCCTTGCTTGTGTAGTTGTCTCTGAACCTGAACAGGCTATACATTGCAATTGGGTGCAAATTACATGGCTGACGCAGATGTACCGTTGTGAATACTGTAATACGTATTAGTGTCTCAAGGTGTGTCTGTCTGTCTGAGAGCACTGTTATGTATTGTACGTATGTGAAATTGTATATATGTATTAGGTAATTAAATTGTTCTAAGTGTGCGTATGGGAAAATGTATGGATTCTTGCATAGAGTTGTGATTGTTTCTGCATAATTTGACTTACCTTTACAAAACATGCTTGTTGTAGAAAACAAAGCAGGTCCGAACTAAGCGTTTCACCTCGACGCTTATACCGCGTAAGTAGAAGGACTGGAACAATTTGCCTGATACGGTCTTCCCGCCCGATTATAATTTAAGTGTCTTCAAGACTGGAGTGAATGGCCTCTTAATAAACTAGTACACTTTACCATCAACGATTACGTCACTGCTTACCATCTGGTGGGATCGCAGTCAAGCTCTAGGTTATATCATCAAAAAAGTCATTTTCTACGTCTGTCTGTTATCCGTTAACTCCTAAACTACGCAACGGATTTTAATAAAATCAACGGCAAAACTGCTCATCAAAATGTTTGACACTCATCGTTTCCTCGTTGATGGAAAATAACAGCCAAGGTTCTGGAGTGGCGACCGCGTACCGGAAGACTCTAGAAGATTGGTAGGTAGGCCACCTACAAGTTCAGAAGACATTTCGTTTTAGCCGAAAGACTGCTGGGCAAGTGTCTCCCACAAGTGTCGCTACAATGAACGATTCCTGTATCCCTCAATTTTTGTGACCAGATCATCAGTCCGCTTTGTGGGAGACCATCCGACGTTGCGTTTTCCAGTGCGCGGTCGCCACTCTAAAACCTTTCGTCCCGATCGATCATCTATTCTGCGAGCAATGCGCTCTGCCCAGTGCCACTTAAATTTCTCAATTCTTCGAGCTATGTCGGCCTTTGATTCTCCTGCGAATATCTTAATTCCTGAAGCGCTCACGCAAGGAAACTCCAAGCATAGCCTTTCCTATTGCCCTTTGGGTGACTTTAATCCTTCTGATGAGGCCCTTTTTAGGCGAAAACATTTCAGAACCATATGTCATCACTGGCAACACGCACTGGACATAGATTTTCGTCTGGAAACACTGTGGTATGGTAATATATTTTACCTACTAGGTAACATTACATTGTAGGTATAGTTAGTTAAAATCTAAAATTAAAAGTTATTATTCAAATATTTTAAATACTAAATTACAAGTCTTGCCAGACACCTATTCAAATTTACTTCTTGTTATAAACATAATGCAAAGCACGCGTCTTTTATTACCATTGACTACATTCAACACGTCGACGTTCCTAGAATAAAAATGATTAATTAATACTGTCATAACTATTAGGGCCTGGCCACATTAGATGTCACGGCGCTATATCGTTGCCGTGAAATGGCGCTGATCGCTGCACGTTACCACATCGTGCAATTATTAGGTTAATTTTGATATGATCCCGCTTGACCAATATCTCACCTGATGGTAAGCGATGATGTGGTCTACGATGGCAAACGCTTGCCAAGAAGAAACCTATTCACTCTAAATTTAAAGACTTCTAGGTTGTAGCTATCAGGAAACAAACTCCGGCAGGAGTTCCAGGTAAATCCAAAGACAAAAGAGTTCATAGTACCTCGATAACGTCTTGATTAAACGCTCCGTTGTTAAACATTTCGCGATTTAGTTTTCATCCAAAGTGTTTCGTAACGTTGTCTTGTCGTGTATTTACACGATACGATATCATACCGGCCACTGTATATTTCTTATATTTGTACAACGCGGAGGCGTCGTGCCGCGGTCGAGTGCCGCGCCAAGCTAATGTGGCCACGCCTTAACTTCGTGCGATAATCTCACATAGGTGTAACATAGATTTTCCTTTATAACATCAATCTTAGGTTGTCGACATTTAATTCTTTCAAACTTTTTGTTAGCATTTGTTCTTCTGTCTGGCGATGTGTAATAAGCCTTCGTTGCTATTCTGAAGTATGCTTTTTTAACCTAGGTTACCTACTGGTGTCATTGACCTTTCACATGTCATTCAAATTCGCATACGGCACCGCAATCGGCAGGTTATATACGCACCTAACTATGACGCATCGTTGCATTTCAAATAAAAGCAGAGAGTAAATATTTGATAGGGAACGAGGGATGACGCGACCGGACGGATGTTGACTAGAATATTAATTACTTATGTACCTACAGAGCTTTTGCCGTTTTCGAGCCAAAATGTTTCTGATTTTTCCACGTTGCACCAAAAACGACGCACGTACTGTGAACTACAAAATGTAATAAAGTCTATTTTAATTATTTATTTCTCTTTGTTTACAGGTAAGCTGCGCAAAAAGTTTACTGCAACGTAAGTTAAGTTATTTCGAAGCGGAAAAACAAACTTGAACTTGATACACTTTTGCGTAACTTTAGTTTACTCTGTGCTCCGCAAATTGCCGAGGCGCTGGCGTCGACGTTCAACGTTGCGAGCAGATGGTTCGTGTCGAGACAGATACGCGTAACTCCACCATGTAAGAGTTCGGCCGTAAGTGAATAGATGGCGTTGTTACAAGTTTAATAAACAGATTTGTTTTTAATTATTTGTGGATCGTTTTCTTTGTTTTTTCAACTATTGTGCAACCATAAGAAGAAAATGTCATTTTAAAATTCGAAAATATATAATTGTCTAATATTGTACAAAATGCTAATAACAATGAAAACCTTAAATATAGCATCTAAAGGCAACAAACATTTTGAAATTCTTGTATATTCAAATAATTGTTGAAACAATAGCGAAAAACCTAATCTTTTTAATTTATTTCTTTCATTCTACGTAGGATTAATAATGCCGTCTTCGGCGAACCTCGTTATAATCGCAAGTCTGCTCATAAACGAAATGATTAAAAATACAAAGTTATTCTACAAAATGTCAGCTTTAGAAGGAAAAGAGACAAATATTGTTTCAGAAAACCTAAGTTAATTAGACATTTCTTTTGTTTTGTCTAAAGTAAATACAGATCTAAGGCTTTCGAAATTAGAATAAGTACATTTTGGTGAAAAACTTTATTTCTTTAACTTGGGCAGTTTTAGACTTTTTTTAATAGGTTTTTTATTTGTTGTTGACATGACCCTAGACTTTTTTATTGAGGTGGGTTATCATCTTATGACTTCTACTGCTTTTTTTTTTCGGTGGGAATATTATCTTATGACATCCCCCGCTCTTGGGCAGAGTGGGAGATAGTGTCAGACTTTTACTGACTAAAAACCCACTCATGTTCCTTCATTACCTTTCGTACCAGGGCCGGGTCTTTCTTTCAGAATCAGACCCTTGGCCCCAGTAGGCTTCAACCCTGCTGGGCCCCTGCGGTATGCGCCGTCGACGACATGGGCTCGGTCCGGACGGTTACCGGACGGTCGAACGGCGAGCTACCCTTTGTTCGCTGTTCGCAAGCCCGCGTCTACGGTAGCCATGATGGAAATGACTTCAACTGCTCAATACCTAGCTTGCCATGTTTTATACCTAGATACCAATAGGTTTTCACTTCGCCCATCTCAAAAATCTATAGCACCGTTCCATATCCGAGTATGTCCCAAACAAAATATCAGTGCTACCCTCCAACCAATTAATATTCATCTCTTATATTTTGCTTTGCGATTGTTGAATTCTTATATCCGTATATTCTACGACCTTATGCATTTCTTATGATGCCCGACTCGGAAAGCTTTTGAGACAAATGTACTGCCATTTAAATGGAATATTTAGTATTGTAGCATCCATTGTTGAAATTTCTTATTCACTGTTTAAGCAGAATACTTGAACTGCGTGGAGAGTCTCAGTGTTTGTGACCACGAGCTCTTAACGCGACCCAGTTGAAGACCTAAACTGCACTGTTAAAGGGATGGAGCTATATAGGGTGTATAGCTCCATCACTCTTTCTGACTCGCTCGTTTGACATTTTAACACGTCATGATAAGGCCACTGATAGCTTGTTTGAATTGTCTATAGAGGTAATATAGCCGCTTGTGATAGTGTGAGCATGTTGGGGCCGAAGGGTTTTGGAGTGGCGGCCGCGTACCGGAAGAAGCAGTGTTGGAAGGTCCCCTACGAGGTGGACCGATGACATGGTGAAGGTTGCGGGAATCCGATGGATGCGAGACGCATAGGACCGTTCATTGTGGCGACACTTAGGGAGGCCTATGTCCAGCAGTGCACGTCTATCGGCTGAAAAGATGATGATGATGAGTATGAGCATGTAATGCGCAGAAACGAAGACCACATGACTGGACGCGTTTTAGCTATAGAAGATAGCAAAACAGGAAGAAGTCGGCCACTAACTACCAGGTGGCGAACCATCCAAAACGACCTACAGACCTAGCGCCAAAAATGATGCGAAATCGCCTAGAATAGCGTAGCAGCATATAGGAGGGCTGTTACGGCAAATAGGGATTAAACCAGGGGGTTGATTTACGTGAGGAGACATTATTATTGGTTAGCTGAAAAGAGAATTTATTCATGTGTGAGATCTAGGGTTTAGAGGTCTTGAAGACGTACGCATAAGTCAAATATGAGAATCTATTGTACCTACCTAAGTGGTTTTAGGGAGGCCGCAGTTGTACCTTTGTTTCCACCAAATCTGTCTCCATTATTCAAGTGTGGAATTTCGAAACTTCGTATAGTACCTACGAATGGGGTAAATAGGAATGAAGGGGTGAATTGAATCAAAACTTTAAATAAGTTTTTCGCTTTAATACTATATTATTGAAAGAAAGAAAATAGTTTTATTTGGCTTACATAGATACACACACTGTAAAAACAACATTTAGAATCTTAAGCTTAAATAATTTAAAAGAACACTGACAAAATGTGTGTCTCATGGCTGCGCCAAATAGGTTCAGGTAATTTATTCTTAAATTCATTAATAATTAATAATAGTTAATATTGCAAGTTATATTCAATTAACGTAAAAATACTCTTTAAAGTTTTATTTATTTAAACTTCATGTACAGTAGTCGTACATAGGCGGACTTAATGCAACAAGGCATTTTCTACCAGTTAACCTCTGTAAGTTTTGATTCTATTCGCCCCTGTATACCTAATCACCCCGTTTGACGGTACTTTCTTCATATCACAAGAGTTATATCACCGTATAGATCTCTAGGTACCTAGACACCTATTTTAACAGGCACTAATGTCTTAGTACATGTACATAATAATATTGTTAAGATAAGCAGGATAAGGTCTGCTTATGTGTGGATTATTTGAAGATGGTAGGTATTATGTATATACAAAATACCACTCTACCATAAGGTAGAGTGGTTTATTTTGTCAAATATATGAATATTATACAAAATACCTACCTAACCTAACCTAACTAAGCATATACTGTGCTGGTAATTGTTTAACTCCTAAATCATAGTGCATTAAAAAAAAACAATAAATTTCCTCACTTCCTTTTAGAAAGGTCTTAACCGTTAACATCAATCATAAAAATAAAAATCACCACTATGTCAACTCGCCCCAGAAATTGTAAAAGAAAAAAACTGCAGATCAGAGTTCAAGATTGCTTTAAATGTTTCATTTAAGTCGTCCAATGGCTTGGAAATGGTTGAGGAAAACCTACGGGGAGCATTAAAATATGTAACGGGCAAAAATAACAGATGGTCTAAGGTACCTAACGAACTGTAAGAGGTAGGTACCTCTTCTCTCCTCACAAAAGAGGGCCCGTGGGCTCCCCGCAATGTTAGCTCCGGGATATATAAGTTGTTTGCCTAAAATATTGTTATTTACTTATCATTTTTGTGGCAAATCTGCGGATAATCGAGGTTTGTTTACGAAGCAAACGTGTCCTTTGAAAAGGACAAAGGAAAAGATTCATGCTTGTTCTGTGTGTGTTTTGTGGAAATTATATCTAAATGTGGAGCTGGTCATGTTTTAGTCATGTGGATTACTTGTTACTAACGTGATTTTATTCAGTATTTACATAAAAAATATTTTAGCAGAAAATCGTAAGAATAACAATGTTTAATCGACTTCATTCAGTATTGGGTTCCGTAGCCAAATGGCAAAAAACGGAACCCTTATGGATTCGTCATGTCTGTCTGTCTGTCCATCCGTATGTCACAGCCACTTTTTTGCGAAACTATAAGAACTATACTGTTGAAACTTGGTAAGTGCCCGCATTGAGATTTTCATACAAAAATAAAAATAAAAAACAATGAATTTTGGGGGTTCCCCATACTTAGAACTGAAACTCAGAAAAACTTTTTCATCAAACCCATACGTGTGGGGTATCTATGGATAGGTATTCAAAAAAAGGTTTCTAATGTAATTTTTTTTTTCTAAAGTGAATAGTTTGCTCGAGAAACAATTCCAATGTGGTAAAATGTCCCCCCCCCCCCCCGTAACTTCTAAAATAAAGGAATGATAAAACTACAAAACATGTATGATGTATGTACATTACCATGCAAACTTCCACCGAAAATTGGTTTGAAAAAAGTACTTACTAAATCTCGTTGATTTAGTATGTAGTTTTTTTTTTGTTTTAATACGCCATAAACTGCAATTTACCTTTCAAGTTTGTACGGAACCCTCAGTGCGCGAGTCCGACTCGCACTTGCCCAGTTTTGGGTATAGGCCACTCAGTACACAGTTTTAAAAATAATTAATATAATGATGTAAAAATTTATATTACGAAATTAATTCAAATAAGATTCCTGATAATATGATAATTTAATTTCAGTACTTTGTTAATTTTATATTAGCTTGTTTATTAGGTCACTAATTTAGAAGTTAACGATAGTATGACGGTTGACAGGATAGAATGGAAGTAAAAAACGTGTTGCACCGACCCCAAATAACATGGGACAAGGGCAGGAAGATGATGATGATGATGATGATTAGGTCACTAATTTTGTTTGTTTATTAAGTCCCATTATGTCACACGGCCTAGATCCAATGGAATTTTGCTAAGTTAGGGATTCTCATATGGAATACATTAGTGGCCTAAATAACCGAGATATTTGTAATGTATCTATAACAAGCATTATATTAATGTTAGGTAGGTACTTTAACAAAAACTAGTTCTGCCCCAATTTATTGAATGTTTAAACAATTATGTATGGGCTTGTATCACCACCCTAATACAGGTTATTATATAACTTAGTAAGGAATCTGGTTGCATCACCTACCTGCTTCTGTTTAAGTGTAACCAACAAACAAATGGGTTTTATTTATGTACCTATGTTAACATTGTAATTTTAATTGGTTGAAAATAAATTATTGTTACTATTATCCATAGTTTCTTGCATTCTCCATAGAAAAAAAAAAAAACAAAAAAATATCAATTAATCTTATAATCTGTAAAATGTGCAATCAGCCCCATTTTTCTGACTGACTGACGTCTTGACAATTCAAACGTGCTGATTAAGTGGGATTCACCATCATCGATTGCATTACTGCTTACCATCAGGTGGGATCGCAGTCAAGCAATAGTTTATATTATTTAAAAAAAAAAACAAAAATATATATTTTTTTAATTACCACAACAGCCAACATTCACCATTCACTCACCAGTCATTCCAATTACAAAATATGGTGGCTAAGGTCTACCGTTCCGGCAATACTTACAGTCACAGTTTCATGTTTATAAGTCCCCCTCACATGTCATTAACAACAATAAATCAAAGAAGCAGAGCTACTCTAAAAATCAATCATCGAACCCAACTCCAGCTTATCTTACATCAAGTTAAGCCCTAAAACGTCTCAACGGACCCAATTCACATTTGGACAAGACCCCCGTCACATGATTTTGAAAAGGGAAAGCCAAAGAATTAGGCTCGACTGATTTGGAAAAGCATCAAGAGTTACTAAATCAGACGTTCACCGTTCATCGTTCATCGTTCACCTGTTGGCTGCTAGCCTAATATCGAACGAATGAATCAATCATTCAATGAACTAGAAACGATTTGTCAGGACCTTCTTTGAGTAATGATCTGTAGGTATGTGTCTTTGGTGTGGTGGTTGATTTTAGTTGGGTGGGAATGATATAGGTAAAAAGGGTTTAATTTTGTTTTTCCACAAATTAAGGGCGTTGTCAATCAATTTGGTTCGGTTATACAACAATAAAAGAGACTATTACTTCTGTCAAAAATAGGTGGAAATAATGGTAATTACAAAAATATAGAAGAGCAGTGGTGGCCAAGTGGTACCGGCCCCGACGCGGAATTAAACCAATCCAGGCGCATTACTTTGTTTAATAATTACACCTTAATGTTTATATATAAAAGGAAAAACTGACTGACTGACATATCAACACACAGCCGAAACTACTAGGATTAGGAATGTGAAATTTGGCACAAGGTTTTTTTTTATGACGTAGGCGGGCACTAAGAAAGGATTTTCCAAAATTCACCCTCTAAAGGGATGAAACGGGGGTCCAAAGTTTTTATACAAAAACTTTCTTTTACGCGGGCGAAGCCGCTGGTAGAAGCTAGTCTATATATATAAAAGGAGAAACTGACTGACTGACTGACATATCATCGCACAGCGAAAACTACTGGGACAAGGAGCGTGAAATTTTGCACAAGTAAGTCTGCCTTTTATGACGTAGGCGAGCACTAAGAAAGGATATTCCAAAATTCTACCCCTAACGGGATAAAACGAAGGTCTAGAGTATATATGGAAAAACCAAGCGGGCGAAGCTGCTGGCAGAAGCTAGTTTATATTTTTTTTTAAATAGTTTTTATTCGTTTTTGACTGGTCTGTTGGTCTAGTGGTTAGTGGCCCTGACTGCTATGCCGGAGGTCTTGGGTTCGATTCCCACCCAGGACAAATGTTTGTGTGATGAGCACGATCATTGATTCTGTGTCTGGGTGTAATTTATCTATAATTATGTATGTATTTAGAAATATATTAGTATGTTTATCAGTTGTCTAGTACCCATAACACAAGCTCTGCTTAGCTTGATACTAGACGGCGTTGTGTGATAATTGTGGAATATATATATTATATTATGGAGAAGAATATGTAAGAAACTCTATGGATGTTTAAATCATGTTACGAGTATAGATAATGTTACAAATATTTCTGTTATTTAGGCTGCTAATGCATTCCATATGAGAATCCCTAACTTAGCAAAATTCCATTGGATCTTGGACGAATGGGGTCCCGTATCAACATATCATCATAACAAAGTCCTCCCCCAGGCTTGTAACAACAGTAAACCTATTCCATATTCCACCCCTGCATCAAAAATTCTTTAGCAATTAAAGTTTAATTAATAAATTTTTGATTGCTTTACAATTGTTTATGACCATGGAACTTCTAAATTAGTTGGCTTTCTTTAATTAGTGGCGTGTATTTACGAACTTTTAGTCTGATTTAATATTCATAGTTTCATTACCTAGTTAAACATGCCATTTCGCTATGTTTAACAGAAAAAGAAAAAAAAATACAATCTAAAATGTTTTAAAGTTAACTGTACAAATTGTTCCGGAGTTATTTAAAGAAGAGTGGTTGATTTAGTTTAGTATAATACCGCGTCATTTATCATTATTATTGAAATTGTGGAGGAAAATTTAAAAAAAACCTTTTCAATACACTTACTCGAAAACCCGCTCTTATCCCCACCGCTTTTACAACGCTGATTTTTCCGCACTAGTGCGATTTTTCCACCTAAAAAAACTAGTGCGGAAAAATGCGCGAGCTAGACCCCGCCATAATTTATTAAATTTATCCTATCAGGCTGAGCGCTAAGCGAATTCTACGAGTCGCGCGTCAAGCCCTGTTTAATTATTTTTTCGTTAGTGTTTTGTAAAACGTCGTTTGATACAAGTGGTTTGTGTTTTACGGCTCGGGTGACTTCCGCCTCGAAAGAATTACTCCACTTATATCAAAATGTACATACTGTCATTTAAAAAAAGAACTGCTTTTAGCCTGAACACCAATTTAACCAAACAACCATACATTCCAAAATAAATATTTTTTTAACATTTTGGCATTTTGTTTTCAATTATGTTCTTAAAAATTTTAAATTTCTCAAGTTCTATACAAGATGTGTTATGTTAAGTTAAGAACCTAAGTAAATTAATTATATTTTCGAACCGTGTGGGGTCCGAGTGCTCACAATTTGTGTAAAGATCTATCGAAACGTCTAGTTGACACTTCGCGTGACCCAATAAGCATTGCCATACAGCGTGGCAATGCCACCAGACTTTTGGGCACATTACCAATCAACAGCGAAGTGGAAGAGTTTTTTAACGCCTTATTTTAGTTTGTTTTTAGTTAGTTGTAATTACTTTAACGTTTTTATTATTATTTTACTACTATTTGATTTTACTGTAATTATAGTAAGTTAGGTTTTTTTAATGTAAATTATTCCAGTAT
Source organism: Mythimna vitellina (assembly GCA_949316375.1). Classification (NCBI taxonomy): domain Eukaryota; kingdom Metazoa; phylum Arthropoda; class Insecta; order Lepidoptera; family Noctuidae; genus Mythimna; species Mythimna vitellina. The sequence goes on from OX438688.1 coordinate 9,693,643, forward strand.
TAGCACATTTATTTAATACCTAATACCACAAAATTTCTTAGAATATATCCTAGATCTGTGAGTAATATTAATATGGCTCTCCCGTCGTAAGAAGCTTTCATAGGAAAAGATTGTATGTCATAAACTATGATTTTTCTCTATGAATATTATGGCAGTTGAGTGCCAGAGACAAAAAGCCCTAGGGGGACAAATAAATTGCTCGATTGTCTATTCATGACCTTTTTCTTATTACGCACTATTTGATTTTTGGCTTTCCAAATAGTAGTAATTCTTAAGTTATTAATACATGGATGAGTTTAGAGCAGTGGTGGCTCAGTGGTTACGGCCGCGATTTAGGATCTATACTTCGTACGTTCAAACCCAGATAGGCGCTTTATTTTGTATTTTTGATTTCATCACGTGAGTTGAAACCCAGACAGGCACTTTTTTTATTACTTGGATTCAAACCCAGACAGGCGCTTTATTTGGGTTCCGTACCTCAAAAGGAAAAAACGGAACTCTTATAGGATCACTTTGGTGTCCAGTCTGTGGTCCCTTGAAGCTGTGAAAAAAGCAAACTTCTGAGTTAACAAAAAAAAAAAAATACGGCCGTTTTTGTCTCAAAAAAACGGGTATTTCGACACTCAGGAAAATCAAAATTTAGAGGGTATTTCCCGTTAACCTAGAATCCTGAAAGTGATCTGACGTCATCTCAACGTTCAGTCACGTGGTCAGAACAAAAAAATAGGAGGCGAGGCCGACTCGAGGCGATCAACGAAAAGAGAAACGAAACGGTTGTAACTTGGCTAGGGGGGCTGGCACGAGGTATACCTAACACCTGGTGAGGATAGCGGGAATCAGGTATTTAGCGGGAATTTAGGTAGGCCGCAGAAAATACCCAAATTGCCAGACACGTTAAAATTACTAAAAAGAAAATGAAAAAAATAGAAGCTATCAATCCACACCTATCAGTAGCATCAGTCCTCACATTCACAATAATTTATTTATTAACTTTTTCAAAAATTATGTCAGATCAACAAAACGACACCTTTCCTAAAACACACTTTCACATTAGCACACAAGGTCCAGCCAGACACGTCACAAAACAGAACTTATCACAACTTTATCTCTCTAATCCCGATCTTTATTCTTCGTCCAAATCCTAATGTTAGCTAAGCCTGGTCTTATTCCCGCCAATAATAAGTGTGGCTCTTATTTGGGACGTAGGGACGTTAGTTGAATTCTTCGTAGGGGTGGGACAGGAGTGGAACGATGCCGGTGGTGGTACATCTGCATAAATACGTAAAGCGGTCACGTTCGAACCGACGACCACGCGTTTAACTTGTATCGTCTATGGACAAGGCGTGTGCGTTTGGACGGGTGAGTTGAGAGAGGCGAGTTACTGTCGCTTATTTGTTTTTTTTGTTGCTGTACTGTTTATTTAAAGCTTACGTTAATAAACATATTTCTTTAAAGACAGATTTAATTGATTAACTTTTGAAAAAATAAAAACTAAAAATTTATTTGAAGCTAAATTAGCCTAAAAAGTATTTTTTTAATGAATATTTAATTCCATTCCAAGGCAAATAAAAATGAGATCACATTGCAAACGTGACCAACATCGATGGATTGCTATCAACTGATTCTCACGCGAAAACTTTGTTTTCGATTGATAATATTAATATTATGCAACGATTGTAATATTTTCAATACAATATCATATATATGTACTACAGTTAATTATTCCGAACAAAAGCATAAAGCATATTGGTATATATAACAAGCTTAGAAAACTGTAAAAATTAAACTGTCTACCTTTTCCTAAAAAACTAGTCTTCCCTGTCCAAACTGACAATTTGATGCCTATCTTTACGTATGTATTGCATCGTATCATTCAAAGTAAATGTGTTAATGTGAGAAACACTTACACACACAATAAATCAATTTGTTTGCGAATCAATACAGCCTATCTAGTATTTAGCTTAATTGCGGACACATTACCTAATTAACTCTAAAACTAATTTGACGTGATACGATCTACATAAACGTTAGTATAATTATAACCATGTTTGTTTATGTTGTTGAGTGAGTATGAAGATCTAATGGCGGGCAGACTTTAACAAATTACTGCTCAGTTTGTAAAAGTATATAATAAAAATAATAATAAAATAAAAATAAGTTTTGTTTATTTTCCACCACAATGTATTGCAGTTTTGTTGCATTTCATAAATTGTAGTTTATTATACGGGTGCCAAATTAACATATTTTCGTGCAACAGATTAATCCATTTGTGTATTAATGTATTAATTATTTCCTATTTCCTTTGTGACTAAACGTACTCTACATGTGTGGTCAAACCAATCATAAGAAGAATATTTACAGGCATTCAATTCCATAAAGACTTTCCAACATTGTCTTAATACAGGCAAGTCGACTCGCTCATGCCAACGCTCCCTCGCCCGTGTCACGGCGCCTTTATTTTCTATTTCCAAGGCGGCGGCGCGGCCAGAGAAACACCACGGCTAATCGTCCGCCCGTTTCCCGCCCCGCCCCACTAGGGATGTGCCAACCTACGTCTTCGTCTACGATAGGGGTGAAAAAGTTACAAGGTACAGATTCTGTAACAGTCAAAATTATATGGCGGGTTTTTTGGCGAAACTTGGGACAGGTTTCAGTGTTAGTAATGGAATCTAAACGGTCGTAATTTTATTTGTTATCCATGATGATAATTACATTTATCTTTTACAATTATTTCAAGATTATTTATTCTTTTTTTCGAGTAATTCATTTACGCTCATAATATCGATTGTTTGTATAATCAATTTAATTTTACGATATTTACCTAAAAATGAAGAAAAGGTACTACGTCATGTGTTCTATACACCACTAATTTTTAATTAGTACAAATACTTAAAGGGTTTATTAAAAAAGGTCTTGTTATTATTTAAGTAGTCTTAATATATCTATAATATTCATGAACAACAAAGTTATGAGCGTTTGTTTATATTCCAAAATATCACTCAATTTATGGAAATATTGTACAGGCTATTGATTATGAATGAATAAATCTCGATCAAAATGGAGAAACACTGCGTGTAGTATTTTTTAGTAGCGATTGTTATTATTCCAACCATTTTTTTTGAACTAATTAAAAATAGGGTTTTTTTTCGGTGGGAAAATCATCTTATGGCTTCCCTCCTCTTAGGCGGAGCGGGAGATAGTATCAGACCTTTACTGACTAAAAATCCACTCCCGTGCCTTCATTGCCTTTCGTACCAGGGCCGAGTCTTTTAGAATCAGACCCTTGGCCCCAGTAGGCTTCGACCCTGCTGGGCCCCTACGATTTGCTGACATCTTGAATTAAAAAATAGGGGTGTATAAAAAACTAATTCCTGACTCACTCTCTAACTCATCAACGCACAACCCAAACCTGCAATACTTTAAATTTTGTACAGAGGCTCCTTTGATGATGTAAGCAAACAAAATGAAAGAATTTTCCAAAATTCACCCCCTAAGGGAATGAAGCGGGGGTCCAAAGTTTGTATGGAGAAACCAACTTATACGTAGGCGAAGCCGCTGGCAGAAGCTAGTCTCAAGATAAAGAAGAAGTCTAATTTATAATTCCCTACTGATTAATTTATCATTCTTGTCTATCGATAATATTATCGACAACGTCCATCCCTAACTGTCTTGATGTGTCCCGGCAAGTAACGTGTTCTTTTAGTGGTTTGTCCTACGCTTTCTACCTGTTTCTCACAGATCAGTTTACTTACATACTTACTCCTATACATATTGTATGTATTGTGTACCAGTGTATATGTTACTGTAAAAGCCCGAACTACGGTAAATCTTAGGTTTTACCAATAAATCTTAAGATTTACAGACGAGAGTTGGTAAATGTAAGTACTAATGAAAGGGGAACAATTTTTAAACTGGTACATGCTAAGTTTTACCAGAGGCTGTCGGTCGGTTGGCGGTTGGTCCGATGGATGCGAGATGCACAGGACCGTTCGTTGTGACTGTGCGTCTCACATCCATCGGACTCCCGTAACCGTTGCCAAGTCATCGGTCCACCTAGTAGGAGGCCTTCTAACGCTACGTCTTCCGGTAGGTGGTCGCCATTCCAGAACCTTTCGGCCCCAACTGCCATCCGTTCTGCGAGCAATGTGCCCTGCCCATTGCCACTTAAGTTTGGCGATTCTTCGTACTATGTCGGTGATCTTGGATTTGCCGTAGTTCGGGTTTTTACAGTAACATTTATACATGTGTGTACGAGATTAGATATTACGTCGTTTTATGAATGTTTTAACAGATAAAAACTTCAGTTTTATACTGAAAGTTTCAGCTGTACGTCTGCATACTAAAACTATACTAGATTGTTCTGAGTTAAATAGAGTTAATTGCTTTATATTATATTCCTATTGTTTTATTTCGATTTTAATTAAGGTAATTTTGTCGTATTTGATCTCGTCAGTGAATGTTAAAATGGAGGTAATTTATTTGATCTCTGTTCTAGTTGTATTGCTAAGGTTTAATTGATATGCGTGTTCGTGGAAAGGGATGTCAAACGAACAACTGACATTGTTTGCCAGTCAATAAGATTGGAATGTCAGATCGACGAGCTAATGCCAAAAACTTGTCAACATGTAGATTCAGAGGTGTTTTTGACTCATATTCCTTGTCCAACCTCGGTCGAATTTCTTCTTTCTTTTTATTTTGTAACTACTTACTTTTTTTTCCTTTTTTTTCTCTACCTGTTTCACTCTTACGAGTTTCTGTCATGTACTTACATAGTCATATTCTGTGGTTGGGTCATAATGTCGGTATGAGTATCCGAAGAAATTCTTTTATTTTGAACTTTAATGTTTAGAGATATATATTTATTTTACTATTAATTCACGCTGAATACTCTCCTGTATTTGATGGTCTATTAACAGCTTGCACGTGTTATTGGCAAAATTTTGGACTCTTCCATAAATGTCATTAATGAATAGTTGAAGTGTTTTTGACAGATTAAAATTAGGTGATTGCGAATGCCAACATACCGAAGCCTACTGGGGCCACGGGTAGTGTGAAAGTGAAACACGGGGCTCTGAGACGAAGGCAAAGAAGGAACAGGAGTGAGATTTTAGTCAGTAAAAGTCTGATACTCTCACGCTCTTGGGCAGAGCGGGATTTGTCATTAGTTGATTTTCTCACCTATAAAAAAACACAAATTAGAAAATTATGTTACAATTATAATTTACCTAAATGCTCTTTTTTTTTTCAAGAAACTCGCTTCGTCCTGCAGCTTCGCCTACGTAAAAGTAGGTATTTTTCTTCATACGAATATTGAACACCCGTTTGATCTTTTTAGGAGGTGAATTTTGGAAAAACCCTTCCTTATTACATCACAAAAAGAACCTCTGTGGAAATTTCAGCGTTCTAGTACCTTTCAAAGGTTTGGTGTCGGCGTTGATGAGTCGGTAAATCAGGACTTAAACCTTTTATATATACAGATGTAGGTAACAAAAATAATGTACAGAAAATACAAAAAAAAAAATTATGTTGTAATTATAATTTAGGCACAGAAATTTTACTTGCAAGCACTTTAATAATCCTAAATAAGTCCTTTTAATAAATCCTTTTGTAGGCAAATGATATGGGCATCGACGCACTACACTGGCCACTGGCAGGGCATTGGTACCTATTAGTATACGCTTGTACACGAAAACACTAAAGATGAAATCAAGAATTTAGGTAATTTTTATCCTAATAAAAATAAAGAATTATTTTAGGATAAAAATAGCTGAAATCGTTTCAGTTGCTGATTTTGAACATAGACCTAAGTGAAGGACGCGTAGATCGAAGGACTGGAACAATTTGCCTGCTGCGGTCTTCCCGTCCGGTTATAATTTAGGTGTCTTCAAGGCCAGAGTGAATAGGCTCTTAATAAACTAGTGCGCCTCCCCATTAACGATTACATCACTGCTTATCATCAGATGGGATTGCATCAAGCACAATGTTATTTCAATAAAATAAAAAAAAAACTACTTCCAGGATGTGCTTATATGCTATAAGTTGTCTATAGATGGATTTACAAAGTAGTGCCTTACTTATTACCAAAAGTCAAAAGTTTTTTATTTCACATAGGCCTACATGGACACTTATAAAACGTCAGAAGCTAGAGCACGGTTCCAAATTGGTCGTTTCCTATGGAGAAGAACCGGCAAGAAGCTCCATGGTTACTCTTAAAGTACTAAAGTTACTCTTTTAAACTCTCCATGGTTACAAAGTATTCAAACTCTACTCCACCTGTACAACAACATGGCCCAATTCTTCCCAACAAACGCAAAACACTGTATCAAAAACTTGGGTGATCATCACCTAAGTAAGTAGCCAGGTACACCGAGTACTACGTACTATCCTGATTTATGTACCGTCGGGAGACCGAACCAGCCACCTGCTTCCCTTCAGCGAAATAATCATTTGTCAGACTCGAATGTAACTTAAAAAGGATTGCTAATATCTTAGATGGGGTACCCGTCTTACTTACAAGTTTTGTTTACGGTTAGAACACAGATTTGTGGCTTTGTAAGGATCTTGTTTTAATTAAAAAAAATATTTTTATGATGTCACGTGTTTTCTGGATAAGGTGGACTGTAATTAGTAGTGCTGGAATTAAATGATAAATTATATTTATTTTGCAAATAGGTTTTTTTAAAACACTTTTACACGTTAATTTGTTTTTTGTCTAGGTATTTAAATTAGATGAAGCCGGTGTTTCCCAGCTGACTACCCTGAGAAGAAACACCGAAACAAACCAAGGGGTCAATTTAAGCTTGACTTCTAGGGAATCTGGTCCTGCAAGCGCGGGATCCCGCACATTTTTGCGGGATCAGTAATGCGGGATACTACACATTTTCGGGACTGTCCGTTCTGATTATTTGTTTGACACAACACAGCCTCATTAATAAGTGATTTAAGAACATTCTATAAAACTCGTGACTTTTTCTACTATTGACTTCTTTTACTATGGAATATAATTTGAATTTCAATTTTTACCATACAGCTAAAAAAAAAATTCCTTTTTTGGTTTGTGTGAGTTCTGTATAGAAAGAGAAATGGAACGTCGTCAACATTTGAAATTACTCCACAACACGTGAAATTACCATTCTAAATCTAAAATATGATTTTTTTATTATTTTTTTGTATCGTTCCCTACAAGAAACATATTATTTAATTATCTATAGGGCCTGGGCATAGAAAGAAAGAAGAAAAAAAACATGTTTATTCTGACTGAATAGACGCGCTATTCGATACAACAATACAAAAACCAAGTTCCCTGACAGGCCATGTGTGTATCGGGTATAACTGTGTTGCACCATAATATGACCATAGACAACACAGTTGTCTTAATTATTTTGGAATAAAAATCAATTCAATTGCAGATTCTCAATATTCTAATTTAAAAATGTGTGCTTATTTTTCTATTATGATAAATGTTTAATAAATAACATTAAGTTTAAATATTAAAATTAATATTCATAATCTATCTTCTCAAAGTCCACGAAAGGGTTGGGTATAAACCCAGTAGCGGCCTGTAAGTAAATATACAGATGAAGTTTCAGTATCCAATATTCATAATGTCCTGTCACAAATATTGGGAGCTTTGGAAATGTCAATGTTCTGTTTCCCTTATTGACAAGTTGTGGGTTCCGCCTTATGGATAGCGGGGCAATACTAATAAATAATTTACTGACTGTACGTCTGTTTACATACTAATGCTATGTTGGATAGTCACTTGATGTTGCTTTGAACATTTTCAATTTAATGTTTTTTTGATGTTGTTTTTTGGAAAAAACATAATGTTGTTATGTCTTTCCATTGGGTTGAAACATTTATTTAGCTGTTACTAGCGCCATTGTACAAAAAGTAGTAGTATTAGTAATAGTAGTAGTGCATTACATCGTATGTATGTTTGTTACTTCTACACACTCGAACGGCTGAACGGATTTGGATGAAATTTAGCACACGGTATACCATGACCACACCATCCTACCTTTGGATTACCCTTGAGTCAATTTTCTACTGTTACGCGGACGCGGAAAGCCCTGGCAGCAGCTAGTGGAAATTTTGTTATTTCTAAAGCTTGCCAAATAATAATAATAAAATCTTTATTTTATCTTTTGCACAAAATAGTTACATGGAACAGCTATAAGTAAATCTTAAACAAATAATTATGCTAGTGCCCAAGGAATAACTATAATTAACTTATCAATATTTAAGAACTAAAGGAAAATTGACTTTATTAACTCAGAATTATGTATTATTAGCGATTTTTTCCGAGATAGGTTTATAAAACCTTATAACACTTACAAGACTATCACAACGGATGCATGTAAACAGAAATTACATACTAACAACTTACAAACTAAACCTACAATCATACTAAAACTTCCAATAGTAATAATAAGCACAGATCGATCGTCAAGAAGTCCCCATCTCACGCAAAATAGATTTACGATGGAATTTGAGAAGGTAATAAGAAACACATAATTGATATACTAAAGCTGTCTCAAAAGCTTACTTCTTACAAAGAATAGAATTCTATTTTCCATATCCCAATGCACCTGTGCTTGGAATACTATAATAATGGAGCTTGTTAGTGAATGACAAGAACTCATATAATGTCTGCAGTATCTGTTATGCGTTGCGAGAACGAAATGATGAAGTGATTTCCGCCAACTACGCGCCTAATTGGGCTTGACAAAGTCGGTCTGACGTTACACCGTTCGTTTGTTATATAACAAAATAAGATTTGAAAAAAAGTATCAGATTATATTTGTCGTGATGTTGTTTTTTTATTTTCATTGCAAAGCAAGTTTAAGTTGAATACGTGTGGCTGGCTGGCTTACCCAATAAGCATGCATAAAAAATAACTAGTCAGCCATCTTCAGGTGTCCGCCATATTGGATTTAGAGTGACGTCATTTTGCTAAATTTGCAGTCATCCAAACTGAACATGTCTGCCAAATTTCAGCTCAATCGGTTAGGGGTAATCGTTTTAAAAATCATTAGCTAGATTGTTAAAAATATTATAAAAAAAATGGTGAGAATTGCCCAATAATGTAGCGTTTTAGGTAGAATGAAAAGGGTGTAACGAAAAGACTTGGGAGTCTTGTCCAGTAATGTGGCGTTTTGGGTAGAAAAACAAGTGTCACGAAAAAAAATTGAGTAACTTGCCCAGTCTATAATAACAGCCTACTAAATGTTTGTACCTATAAACTGATAACACTCCACCTACCCCTGCATTCGAGGAATAAACAGTAGGAAGAATTTGATCCATTTCCAAGAAAGCATTCGTTCAATGTATACATGAATAATTAATTTTAATTACATCTATGCGCGTATCCCTCTTACTTTCCCTTCTTTTGAGGGGGGGGGGGGGGGGGGGGTAACGAACGCCTGCGAGTAATACGAGATGGGTTTCTCGCCTTTTAGACAGACTTCTAAATTATAAAGTAAAGCCACCTTAAATGTATTATCTTTAATTCTTATTTTTTACAGAAAACACTAAAAATAATTATCATTAAGGATAAAGTGGGTAACTGACTGACGCACAGTAACTGATTAAAAAGTCGCAGTCGTGGAACATAAAAGGCAACTGAAAGAATACAGGAGAGTTTTAGTCAGTAAAAATCTGACTGTCTCTCCGGTTCCACGTCGAGCAAGAGAAGTTATTTGATTGTTTCCCACCTAAAAAAAGCCTATTGTAGTCCACAGTCTACTATTAGAAATAGGAGTCACCTAAGCTGCGGCGTTATACTGTACTCGTAGTTTTTAGAAATTATTTTTTCTGTATTACTGCCCCCCTGGCCAAGTTACGATCGTTTCGTTTGCGTCAAACGCCTCGAGTAGGCCACAGCGCCGATTCCTTTGCTCTGACGTCATCTCAATGCTCAGTCACGTGGTCAGAACAAAGGAATTAGAGGCGTGGCCTACTCGAGACGTTCGACGCAAACGAAACGATCGTAACTGGGCTAGGGGGGCTGGGCTTAACAAATCTGCAGTTGTGACGTCAAAGCGATTAGCTCGGGTGGTGACGCGCCAAACGTAGGTATTAAAGAACGAGGGACCTGGGAAGTTGGAAACTAGTTCGCGTAGTTCGTCTATTGGAGCGCTCTGGCGACTAGTTCGGTCGCGAACTACACAAGAATAGGCGCTACGCCTGTTATCGTAGGCGATCGGTGTAAGAGGCGGTCCCGCTCTATTGTGACCGCCACGACGTAATAAGTATTATTACATGTTTTCGATGGCTCCTATCTACCTTTCAGCGAAGAAATAAAGGTATTAAAGAATCCCAAATCGATGCTTTGTTCTCTTCTTATTTTTGTACCTTTTGTTAATGTTATATAAATAAGTAAAGAGTGAGGGACGAATTTACGTAGGTAAAATGTACCTAATGACAAAAAACTGACGAAGTAGAATCTTGAAGATATTGAAATTTTACCCGTATCTTTTATTATCAACGAACATTATTCTCTATTGATAAATCCTGAGATATGCCTTTTCATTACGAAAATAAAATCTTGAATGTATTTTATTAAAATACCTTTTACTTTTTGTTGAAAATGTGGATTATATTTCTAAAGCGATTATAAAAAATGCAATAATAGCTTCTACTAAACTTTAATTCGTTCTAAAAAATACACAAGAAACTTTAGCACAACTTAAATCGACAAGAACGGTACAAAAGAAACTCCCAAAAATAAGTCTAAAAAAGCCATCAACAGTTTTAAATAACACGAGAGAAAGAATCTTGCGAAGTGCGGGGAAGTAAGTAAACTAAAGAACAATTTGCATTGCCTGGCTTTCAGTCTTCGGCATACGTTCGGCAACAGGTCGCCGATTTATCCTCGACCGGCTGACACGATGTCAGTTAATGGAAAAATGTGACATTAAGCCGAGTGTTTTTAAGCCACCGTTCAATCGGATGAGTTATGAAGTCGGAACCGATGATCGAAGATGGGAATTTGTCGGTTCGTTGATTTTATAAGATTTATTTTATTTTTATAAGCGTGACATTTCTAGAATAGGGAGAGATATTTTAAGATGTATATTTATAGATGTCAAAGTCGTGCATACTTTAACTTATTGAATAACTTGGCAATCGTGAATATTCGTAGGTTGCTAAAGCAAAACTGTAATAGATCACTTTTTTGAGGTGGGAAGTTATCAAACGACTTTCTCGCTGTAGGGTGGAACGAGAGAGTGTCAGACATTTGCTATAACCTACCTGTGTTTTTCAGTTGCACTTTGCATCTTAAAGCTAAGGTCACTCTTTCAAAGGTTCCCGCAGGCTGCGGCCCTTTAGTTTTGCTGATATCATCATATCATCAAAACGTGTATAAACCTTACCGGAAAGTCCTATGCCCAGTAATGGGAAAGTATAGGCTTCAATAAAAATTGACACCGAGTTGCTTTCTATAGTTTACATTTCGGGGAATGTGCGTTGGAATTGTACAATTTAATTTCACCAAGGACCACTAGACGTACGGCGTTGCACCATTGGTAAATGGTGGACATCCCACCCATACGTAAAAGCGTTTTGGGAACACCTTCATTATGCGTACAGCTCATCATCATCATCGTCTTCCTGCCGTTGTCCCATCTTATTTGGGGTCGGCGCAACACGTTTTTTTCTTCCATTCTATCCTGTCAACCGTCATACTATCACTAACTTCCTTTTCTTTCATATCACTGTTCACACAATCCATCCATCTTTTCTTTGGCTTCCCTCTCCCTCTCCACCCATCCACATGTATGTTATTGTTATTCACTATGCGTACAGTTAAGGAGTGGAATTCCCTGCCGGAGTGTGTATGTTTCCTGATAGCCCAGAGGTCTTTAAGTCAAGAGTGAATAGGTTACTTCTAGGCAAGCGTGCTCCATCGTCGGCCACATCTTCGCGTACCATCAGGTGAGATAGTGCTCAAACGAGATCAAACAGCTTGTAGTATGAATATCCATTTTTGAAGAGTCCTGTAATTATTTAAACACATTATTATTAACACTAGAAGCGTGGACATCCCAAAGAACAATTTCTATGTTCTTCCTGCTCTAGTTTTTTTATACGTAGAATCGCAAAGAACACCAAAATGTGTATAATACGTAATAAAAATATTGTATTATCAGTTACCAGTTTCATTTGTATACAATCTCTCCATATTACTGCTTAGCTTAGTCGGCCTTATAATGTTCCCACTGTTGGGACTCAGACCTCCTCTTTAGGAAAGGGAATGGGCCGTAATCCATCATGCGGACCCAGTGCGGGTTGATGGATGTCACATGTCTTCGAATTTTTGGTTCTAGAACATTTCCAGTTTCCTCACGATGTTTTCCTTCACCGTTTTGAGAGCAGTGGTAATGAAATAAATTACACAAAGTAATGCGCCTGGCTGGGTTTGAACCCGCGACCTACAACTTGTAAGTCGGGTCGTCACCACTCGGCCACCACTGCTCGCATTACTGTAGCAAACATAAAATGGGCAAAATTGACATTGATATTCCGCGCTTCTAGTATTAAAATCATCTGCTATATGCATTGTGGACATACATATTTATTGTGTCCTTTGATGGAGGAAGTGAGGTTCCATGAAAATCACTTCCTGTTCAAACAATTTATGCCTTTGAGGGTCTTTGCTGAACTGAAATTCCTAGAAACTTCATTTATCGAATTGCCAGTATAGTGCATTTCGTATTGCTAATTTGTAACAAAGGAAATCTATTTCAATAGAGCTTTGTGCCGGAGAGGCTTATTGCTAATCGTCAACCATGTTGGAAGACACAAGATATGTGTAGTGTTACGAATGGATAGAATTATAAATTAGTTTCTAGGGAATTTGAAAGAAAATCAGTGGTCAATTGTTATATTATTTATATATTTACTTTAATAAGTAGGCACTCCAACGAATAGTTCGCCGATACACTTACAAAAAAAAAGTCTTATTAATATACAATTAACCCAGCGAATTCTTCACTTAAAGGTGTGCACAGCACTTACAAAGTTTGGTAAATTAATAATAATTATATTTTAAATTAATTGTTCTACATTATATGGTCATGCATTAGTTAATAAAAAGGTACAGATAAAAATAAATACAAAGCAAAAAAAAATTAGAAAAATAATACAGAATAAGGAATTATTAATAATCAATTGTAAATAGAAAAAAAACAATTAATTAAATTAAGTAAAAATAAGTTAAATTAAATTTAGTTAAAATAAATTAAATTAAAATAAATATGCTATGGTTAAGTGATGTGAAACTCACATACATAGGTGAGGCAACCAGTCCTGGAACAACCACCAGCTACTAATGGCCAACCGAGCGGTCAAATATACTTTGATTTCCGAAAATTCGACATCAGACCTACCTTTGTCAGTGTAATCGTCGATAATTAAACTAATTGACCGACACTACACAGTATAGTTTTCAAATAATTTCAACATTTTAATTAAGATCGTATTCATAATGATGGCGTAATGGTTATTAATTTTCAAGTATCGGTTACGATTTTATTTATTTAATTACTCGATAAGTGGTTGTTGTTCGTTGTTGAATATTGGATGTGGTGCATAATTTATGCACTTTGTTAATTATAATAATAATAATAATATATTTATTTGCATAAAACATGGTAGGTATAAAATGGTGTTAAATACTGTATGGCACAAACATGTTTAGCTAGGTTATAACAAAGCATACATACGGACTGGCCTGTTGGTCTATTGGTTAGTGACCCTGACTGCTATGATGGTCGTGGGTTCGATTCCCACCCAGGACAAATGTTTGTGTGATGAACACGATCATTTGTTCTGTGTCTGGGTGTAATTTATCTATAATATGTATGTATTTAGAAATATATTAGTATGTTTAGTTGTCTAGTACTCATAACACAAGCTCTGCTTAGCTTGGGACTAGACGGCGTTGTGTGATAGTTGTAGAATATTATTATTATGACAAAAAAAAAAAACCATAGTATTTATAAAACAGTACGTAAGTACTTACTGTTTTCATATTAGTGAATCTGAAGATTCTAAAATCAAATATGAATGATCATGTGCTTTGGAATTGCACAATTTAATTCCGCCAAGACCGCTTTATCATCGGATCACTAGACAGACGTACGGCGTTGCGACATCGGTACATGGTGGACATCTCGTCATACCCATACGTTCAAAGCGTTTTGGGAGTACATTCATTATGCGTACAGCTAAGGAGTGAAATTCTCTGCCTGAGTCTGTATTTCATGATAGCTACATCCTAGGGGTCTTCAAGAGTGAATAGGTTACTTCTAGGCAAGCGTGCTCCAGCGTTGGTTACATCATCGCTTACCAAAAGATTTGCAGATATTTGTACCTACATTTAATTTTACGTGTGTACCATTGACTTGGCGTTCATATGAAGAATAAAAATAACTATAAGAACGACGACAATAAAGTACAATTTTAGTAGCTCGCTCTTAACACAGTTACTTAAAAAATATGTCGGTTTATTATTTTTTAATGTATAAGGCTCTCGTTTGATCAATATCTCACTTAATGGCTAGTGATGATGTGGTCGATGATAGAATACGCTTGCTTAGAAGTGGCTTTTAATAAACTAGTGAGCTTCAGCTTGCGGACAGCGAGCAATGGGTAGCTCGGCGTCCGACCGTACGGTAACAGTCCGGATCTAACCCAAGTCGTCGACGGCGCGTAGTGTTCTACGAACGTCTCAAGAAGACTTCAGCAAAACCGTAGGGGCCCAGCAGGGCCGAAGCTTACTGGGGCCATGGATTGTTCAAAAGAAAACCTGGAACAAAAGTAAAGAAGGAACAGGAGTGGGTTTTAGTCAGTAAAAGTCTGACACGCCTTCCCGCAGCGCCCACAGGCGGAAGATGTGATTGGATGATTACCCACCTAAAAAAAACCGACTTTACTTTTACGAACAATCCCGCAGCTTTGGCAGGTCATATGAATAGCTATACCTATTATACGCAGCTTCTAAAGCCTACATTCCTGAACAAAGCGACTCCGCCCATCTTGTAGTAATAGAGACTCATCGACATTCGACAATCGCGACGTCCGTCATCCCCTCATTGTCCATCGTGTAGCCGGTGTCCCCATTGTATGGCCGATTGATTACAATTCCCATCTACCGTGTTGTATACTAATGGCCGAACACAGGTGTATGATGAACGTATGTAATTACATGAAGCTCTGATCCGATTAATATCGCATATTATGTGAAGTGGTATTGTGTAGAAGAAATTGCTTTGATGTGATCCAGTTCTTGTTCAATCATAATCTTGGTTGTCTTTATTTTGTTACTAGCTTCTGTCAGCGGCTTCGCCTACGTAAATACAGGTTTCTATATACATACTTCAAACCCCCGTTTTACCCCCTTTTTTTTAAGTGGGTGGGAAAATCATCTTATGACAAATCCCGACGCGACGAAGTCTTACTAGCAACAATGCTCAGAAGAATGTTGTCGCTGCCCCGCATCCGACGCAGTAGTGAAGCGGATCTTTTCCATATGATCGCAAAGAAGTCATCTGTTCGCGCTGCTGCGAACATACCTGACGCGCTACAGAAACGTGGCAGCGACATCATCATTTATTATGCGTACAGCCAAGGAGTGGAATTTCTTGCCGGAGTCTGTATTTCCTGATAGCTACAACTTAGGGGTATTTAAGTCAAGAGTGAATAAGATATTCCTAGGCAAGCGTGCTCCTTCGTCGACCACATCATCGCTTACCATAAGGTGACATGGTGGTCAAACGAAAGCTTATCATTAATTTAAAAAAAAGTAATTGCTACAAAGTAATTTAGTTGTTTTGCTTGATGATATTCCTCCGCTTGCTAATACTGCCCAGCAACATAACACTAAGCTCATGAAAATCTCCAAATTCGTCATATTCTGATAATAGGCACTGAACATTCCATGGGTAGTCCGAAATGGAACCCTGGGGTCCAGGAACACAAAGCGAAGAAGGAATATTGATGTGGTTTTAGTCAGTCAGTCTGACACGCCCTCCTAGAGCGGGAGAAGGCATTAGATAATTACCCACCATAAAACCGCACTGAGCACTGAATATTGCAGTAATCTACTGTACTAGATAACAAATCAAAAAAAACAATATCTTTCCAATAGTAAAACACACGCGAAGATAACTTAAAACTTACTCACACAAAACACATTCACGTTAATATTATTTCTCGGCCAAAACAAATAGCTAAAGTGGGGAGCCCAGAGAGTATCCATGCAAAAATGTGTGTTGTCATCTAATGTCCTTATGTCCACCAGCACTTATACCTAATGTGTGACAGTTTTCTAGTGTTAACCTGTTTACTTTGCGAATATAGTTTTGTCTCGCTGTTTCGTAGAGGTCACCAGTCACCTTGGTGACTTTGAAGTTTTGTCTTTAGAAATTGTGATAGAAAAAAGACGGGGATGTTTTAAAATGTGATTAAGTATGCTTCGGGGAATAAGTACCCAAGAATACAATAAGTTTTTGGAGGAATATAGGTATATAGAATAGAATAAACTTTATCATACATCAAAAGAATTTTCAAAGAATTATCCAAACGCTTAGTTAGACACTTCGCGCGACCCAAGGGCTGGCTTTTACCTCGGTCAGAGATTAAGCTTTGCCATACAACGTGGCAATGCCGCCAGCCTTTTGGTCGACTACACTTCAAGTCGACAGCGATGCGGATGAGTTTTATGACGCCATATTTTAGCTAGTAGTATTTGCTTTTAATGTATATATAGTTGTAATATTTAAGTTTTTTACATCAAAATAGTTAAATCATTTAACACAAACTTAGATCTATGGGTACAATAGAAATACGTGTTTTTTTTTTAAACACTTAAGTTTCTGAAAAACAATTGTCGTCATTCAGAATCTTGATTAAATTTGCAATGCTTCTATTGCTTAAGTATTCATTCTTGAGTAAATTCTAAAGTATCAAAATTCATGCAAAATAGCAGATTTTCAGAGGTTTTTAATGGATTAGTGTTACACAAATTTATAAACTGATTTCAATAGAAGCCTAGATAATATCCACAATATACTGTTTTTCCAAAATATCTAATGAAAAACAGTGAACATGTATATCGAGTTGATTTTAAACAATTGACAATGCATATTGGACACATTGGTTTCAAATTACGATGTGATTTTTCTATCAACAAATTGACATAGGTTCTCATCATTATAGTCAAAAAAACGCCCACTGTTGGACATAGACGTCCCCCAAGTGTAGCCACAATTGACGGTCCTGTGTGTCTGACATACTCATGCCTATCATGTACCCGTTAATCCACTTACACAGTATGGCTACATTCAAACATCAAATTTTCATGTACATAATATGTTATTAGAGCCGATTAATTAATTGTATTCGACTGATTGAAAACGATATCAATCTGTTATGTGATAAAATCATTACATTCGAGGGATAGTGAGATGATAACTGGAATATTCTACGTATAGGGGAAATATTCTAATGACTTCTTACGTTCTAGGGTGGAGCGAGAGGACGTGTCAGACTTTTACTGACTAAAACTACTTCTATGTTTATTCAGTTGCCCTTGCGTTCTAGGTCCACGGGTTTCTCTTTCAGAAGTCGACCAATGGCCCCAGTAGGCTTCGGCTCTACTGGGCGCCTTTTGGTTTTGCTAACATCTCTTTGACGTGGAACGCTTCGCGCCGACATCTGTGCCATATAAGGGACAGTTGTTTTATCCGTTCGTATTTTTGACTAGAAAGAATTACCGCGGCTCTGGAACGCAAACGGCAACTGAGACAACACAGGTGGGTTTTAGTCAGTAAAAGTCTAAAACTTTCTCTCCCTCCACCCAGAACGCGAGGGGTTTTTTTTGATGATTTCCCGCCTTCATAAAAAATAAGTCCAGTAAGAGTCTATAAACTAGACTAACAAGTCGGACTCGAGCACCAAGGCAAGGGTTCCGCAAAAATAAATAGTTTGATTCCCGAATCGAGTCTCGACGAGTTTTCCGAATTCCAAAAAAAGTGATTAATTTGTGATGGAATTATAACTATTCTTAAGGCGGGTACAGACTGCTGTATCGTAACATACAATGTAACATGAATGGTCCATTTCTTAATTGTAAACGCAGCGTGCGCATTACCTACTCGCATCTGTTTATAGCGTGCGTTAACGCAGCAGACACACACAACTCGTTCACACTGGCGCTGGCACTCCGTGCACACTGCGCCCCTTTTTGTTCGCCGAAAAAACTGACAAATGGCGCGCTCAGTGCGATAGGTGTTGCTCCAGGACTTCTTCGGCTTCTTGCAGACTATTTACGAGATCGACAGCAATTTGTGAGACTAGGACTGTACGAGTCACTTCCGTATCACACTCGCTCAGGAGTAAGCCAAGGTTCGGTGCTTGGTCCTCTCCTTTTCATTTTGATGGTTAATGACCTACCTAACGTTATTAAAAATGCCAAATGCCTCTTATATGCCGATGACTTAAAACTTTACTATGAAATAAAATCCGAGTTTGATTGCCTGGCCCTGCAAGCTGATATAGACTCAGTGTATAAGTGGAGTTTGGATAACCAAATGGACTTTAATACCTCAAAGTGTTATGTAATGACTTTTGGTCGAATGCGACGCCCATTATACTTCAGATATAAACTTGATAATAATCTTATTGCACGAACTGATGCTATGAAAGACCTGGGAGTCACATTTGACCAGAAACTCACCTTTCACAACCATATAAGATCTACCGCCAAGGAGTCTTTTAGACGTCTTGGTTTTGTTTTAAGAAACTGTCGCGATTTTTACAGTCCCCATGTCATCAAACTTGTTTTCGGTGCATTAGTCCGTAGCAAGCTTGAGTCAAGTGCATGCGTTTGGAATCCTTTTGAAAAACAATATATATTAACTTTGGAAAAAGTGCAAAAAGCATTCCTAAGGAATCTTTATAAACGTCTTTATGGCTATTATCCTTTTTTATATCCCACGAAATTCCTGCTGGGTTGTTTGGGTTTCAATTCCTTAGAAGCTAGACGGTCACGCGACCAGATGATTGTAGCATTCAAAATACTCAGGGGAATTATAGATGCTCCTGATCTACAAAACCTTCTCTGTAATTTGTACGTGCCAAACAACTACAGCCGTGGCAGGAAGCATCGGCTCCTGGCAGTTCCGAAGAGTCGTACAGTTGCTCACTCCAAATCACCCATACCGCGGACACTTTCTTCGCTTAATGCTCTCCTAGACAAAAACACCGATTTTGATATGTTTGGTGAAGAATGGAAGATGATACTGTCAGAATGTATGAAATTTTGTGAGATGAATGACTGTGTGTAATATTTATTAAATAGGTCCCAATAAAAGTCCTGCGTGACTTCTGGCTTCTGATTTTAATTTCAATTATTGTTTTATATTTTTTTTTTCTGTATGTGTTTAAATGGTGTAATTGGCTTCGGCCGTTCTGTTTATATTGAATAAATAAATAAATAAAATAAATCGCGACACGCACGAGTTGAAATTCTTTGTTCGTGCGCGTAGTGTGCACGGTTCGTGTGCGCATTGCGTCCACACTATGGAAATTCTGTTACATTACGTGATACATTACGACAATGTAGACGGCAAATTCTTTCATTGTGTGTTACATTGCATGTTACATTTCTTAAGTCTGTACCCGCCTTGAAGTTCTACGAAAGATAATAAATAATTATCACTTTATTCCAACGGTAGATTTATATCAAATTAGAACTGTTGTTAAGATAATTGACTGAGTTTTACCATCACAAGGAAACGTTAGTTTGATAGTGATGCTATATTACGTCGAGCATGAACTAACAGTAATACTTAAATACCTGCAAATGAAATCATTTATATTAAGATCTATATCTTTTCAAGAGCGATGTCTAGTTTTCAATTTCAATGGAAAAAACCGGTCAAGTGCGAGTCAGACTCGCGCACCGAGGTTTTCCGAATCGCAAAAAAAGTGATTATTTTGTGATGGAATTACTTAACGGTGTTTGGACCTTTTCTTTTACCTACTTGTGCTATGTGACCTTGTTTTTTTGGTAAATTTTAGGATTCTAGGGTAATGGGATGTAGGTACTCCAGTGGCTTTGATTTCCTTGCGAGTGTCAAAATATAAACTAAACAGAGTATAAACAAGATATAAGAGACATTGAAAAAATCAAACTTCAGACAACGCAATATAGATAAAGCCGTAGCTTTATCTATATTGCGTTGTCTGAAGTTTGATTTTTTCATTGCTTCAAGGAATAACAAATTTGAGTATTTGATATTAATTTCAACTTGCTATCTTCGCGTTTTTCTGAAAAACGAGCCCTGAGAGACGAGCAGAGGTTTCGTTTATTCCGATTGAGTTAAAAATAGCATCATTCCAAGTTGCCTGGAAGAGATCGCGGAATGCGATAAGGCCGCCCATTGTATGTACGTATGTGTTTTAGTTTTAGTTTCCTTTAATGTTTGTATTGATGTACAATAAAGCATATAATAAATAAATAAATAATAAATAGCCTGAGGTATACCATAGCATATTGACTTTAAAAATAAATCATTTTAAACTTAAAAATAGTTACGTAATAGAAGAATCTAAACCAGACACGTGCACCTCAATCAATCCACTTTCATACAACCATATCCGCAGATTTCTTCCAACATAAAATCTCTTGAAATGACTGACAACTTTGTCAGTACCGTCATACTATCACGGAAAATTGTAACGAAGATAACCAGAAAGGCGTATATCACATAAAAATAAAATTTATATACGCTCTACCTGCAAAGAACGCCTACAAACAATGTTAGGGGAAATTCAATCTCGCAAAATAGAAAATATTTTTACGGTCAATGAATACCAAAGTGTGGATACGGCGGGTTTATAACGGTGGGCTTTATGTTGTCTACGCCAGTGTTTCCCAAACTAGGCTCCTACTGTTTTACGCACCCTTCCTAAGCTCTCATTCCTTGAAGAACATTTTCTTATACCCAAAAATCGGAAAAGGCGGATTATTTTCTGATGACTGGATTACTTATATGGTAAAGATAATAAAGTATATATTAACCGCGTTTTCAGTTACATTATTAGTGCTAATAAGCTGCCGGATATATTTAATAATTAGTTTTCAGAGACCTACATATTTATGTAGGTCACAGGCTGTATCGTCATTATCAGTTAGTTGCGTCGCTCTAAAACTTTGAGAAACACTGGTTTTACCACGTGGTGAAGCTAGTAGGTACGTAGCTCGTGTAAGTGGCCGAGTGGTTTTGCTTGTAATCTTTATTTGAGTACAAATAGTTTATGGGCACCTTGATTGCTGAAACAAAGTAGAATAGAAAAGAATAGACTTTATTCTACACAACAAATAGTAACAACCTTAAATCTATGCGTACAATGGCGGTCTTATCACTGATAGCGATATGTCGTGGCAAGATCATAGAAATTGATCACTTCATGATATAGCCGAGTAAAACTGGCCAGATCGTTTTTAACGTTAAACTATGATGATATGTCAATCCTCGTTTGGCCTATTTTCATAGAAATCCTACATCAATGATATGGCCAAACGAGGATCGACATAACATCAAATGTTTAACCGGTCTGGCCAGTTTTAGTTGGCCGTATCATGAAGTGGTCAATTTCTGTGATCTGATCATAGAAATTGATAGGCTGAACTGCAAAAATGTGAGACTTGAAGACCAATTTTTGATAAGCTTCAATGCTCTGCTTCAAGGCTTCCCGCAGGTCGGCACGACGTCATTATGCAGTAATGATGTGACGATTATTTTTTGAAACCGTTGTCACATAAATATCTCCGTAGGATTATTTCTATTTTCAGAATTCAAAAGGTTTTCATTTCAAATGGGTCTATTTAGGAGCCAATGGTTGTAGGCACTAAAGTGGGTTTAGTTACGGAGTACCCCCAAAGAACCACAAGTTAAGTTTAGAATTATATTCAAACGTGAATGGTTAAAATGTTATAAAGTTAAATGTTAATAGATAAGAATTACTCTTATCTATTAATTTTTTACTTGTCTTGTATTATCTGGACAAAGGCTGTTATTATTGAGACGTTTATAATAACGATGGGTAACTACGAATGGTGGATGGTATCAACTTAATTAAAGTTGTCAAAAGATAACTTGTTTTGACATCTGTCAAAACGAATACTTAAATACGCAAAAAGAATACTCACAATATATTCCATCATATTATTTAACACGCCAAATATTTTTTGTATTTTTTTAAAACACCTATGTAATTTATTATTATTTTATTGTTTCTTTCAGTTTTGTTCTAAGTTACATTGATCATTTGTTATGAGGGATAAAGTATATGTATTTTCTTTTTATTTCTAAATTATATGTTAGTTAGTCTTTTTTTTCTTCTTCAATGTGTATGGATTTGTTATTAGGGTATTATTGTTTTTATTAAATGTATTTTTTTTAGTTTGTAAGTTTCTACTGTACAACACCTTAGACATACTCTGTGACGTTGTATAAATGCTTGTAAATAAATAAATAAGTAAATGTCTTCGAACTTTTTTGTTCTGGGACATGTCAGACAATGTTTAAAAAAAGGGTAGGGTATTTCTCAAATGTCAAAACGGGCCGTTTTATTTTTTAACAAGTATACATTTGTAGTCTGTATCCCATCGGTACTAAATATGTTCTAATAGATTACAGCCTTTGACCAGTGCATTGATCAACAGCTATCTTGCTAATGGCCTAAACTAGCCGGTATACATAGATGCTGACAAAGTCTACACTGTCGACGGCTTCGGTCCATGCCATTGGTTCCCAAACCTGTGGTTCGTAAGAGCTGAAATATGGTTTGACGGTAACATTTATATGCGAACAGATTTTTAAGTCTCTATCATAAATGTTGTGTTTTATATGATTCACTTTACTTTTAAATAAAAAAAAAAAATGAGGGTTAAGCAGTAATGGTAGAAAAGGAGGCGGCTGCACGCGTAAGGAAACCGTCGTCCTCACGCCGCAGTCGCCGCTGGAACCCCGACTTTCAGCCACCGTAGGCGTGGGTTTGCGGACGACGAACAATGGGTAGCTCGCCGTTCGGCCGTCTTGTAACCGTCCGGATCGAGCCCGAGTCGTCGACGACGCGTAGACTTTCACGTTTGCCTCTAAGAGATGTCAGGAGCCCAGCAGAGCTGAAGCCTACTGGGGTCAATTGTTGGTTCTGAAATGCAAAGGGCAAAAAATAACATAGGTGTGGTTTTAGTCAGTAAAAATCTGACACGCCCTCCCTCTCCACCCTAAATCGGGAGAAATCATTGTACGATTTCCAATCTTAAAAAAATCTAGTCTTAAATTAACGAAATTTACTTCTGGTCTTTTGGCCTCTGCTAACAACGAATAAAGTTGTCTATGGTCAAAAAAGTTTGGAAACCACTGGTCTACTTTGGTCTTCCTTGTCTATATCAAAGCTCAATGGTAACCTCTATTAAAGGACCACTCGCTGATTACTAATCCATCCATATGATTCGGCGCCATTGAATATATATGTACATATATATGTAGTTGGGTATATGTATGTTGGACAGATTGCATCCTCTATTAGTATTGATAATCGAGATCCGGCTATTCAATCGGTGGTAGATACAGAAGCAATATGTGTAAAGGTCTTAATACATATACTTAGGTAGTATATACATATACATGATTGCTTTGCAATGTTAGTTGATTTGTGTCTTTGTTTTTGTAGATACCATAAATAGCTGTCTGTAGGATTATTCGAAATATTCATCATGACCATGAAAAACATAATGGGCAACTGAAGGAACACAGGTGGGTGTCAGAACGGTTGCCTCCGAAGCAGTGATGCTAGCGAAGGAGGCGAAAGCACCCGTGAGGGAACGAACATCCTCACGTCCCAACCGCTGTGACCACGACCCCGACTACCAGCCACCGTAAGCGTGGGGCAAGCAATGGGTAGCTTGCCGTCCGGGCCGAACCCGAGTCGTCGATACCGCGTAGTGGTTGCTGAGCCTACTGGGGCCATGGGATGACTTCTGAAAGGGAAGCCCGTGCTCCTAGAACGCAAAGAGCAACTGAAGGAACAAAGGTTTTTTATTTATTGGGTGGGAAAATCATCTTATGACAAATCCCGCTCTTGGGCGGAGCGGGAGGTAGTGTCAGACTTTTACTGACTAAAACCCACTTCTGTTCCTTCTTTGCCTTCTTTCCTCCCGGGGCCCCGGGTTTCGCTTTCACACTACCCGTGGCGCCAGTCACACTACCCGTGGCAACAGTCACACTACTCGTGGCCCCAGGAAAGAACATAGGTGTGGTTTTACTCAGTAAAAATCTGACTCTCCCGCACGGGTAGTGTGAAAGTTAAACCCGGAGCCCTGGGACGAAAGCTAAGAAGGAACAGGAGTGGGTTTTTAATCAGTAAAAGTCTGACACTATCTCACGCTCCGCTCAAGAGCGCGATTTGTCATAGATGATTTTCCCACCTAAAATAAAATAAACTGCCGCTCGCTCCACCCAGGGCGGGAGAAGTTATTAGATGCTTTCCCATCTCAAAAGGACGTATAAGAACTTTATTTTATTTTACATATTACGTGAAAACTCAAAGCGATATGTATCTTAAACCATACACCATATACTATATGTTGTGCGGATACTTTCTAAAAATATATTATTCCTATGGGTGTCGTAGCCTTTACCTCTATGTTGTCAACAAAACCGAGGTACTGCTGTGGAATAAAATATGCGATAGAAATGTTATTCATTCATAAACATGAAAATTTTATACACTAGTTAAAAAAATACTGGGCAAGTGTGAGCCGGACACGTGCAATATGGGTTCCGTAAACACTTATCTATGAAGTAATTCAATTCCCGAATGGAGTCTCAAAGATTTTCCGAATTGCAAAAAAGTTTTATCTTGTGACGTAACAATAAATTTACTGTTTTCAGATTTATTTGTACTATATCTGTGCTATAAGATCTTGCTTTAGGCCAAATTTCAGGATTCTGGGTCAACAGGAAGTATCCCGTCCCGTAGTCCCTATGAATTTTGATTCCCTTGAGAGTGTCGAAATGTACGTTTGCGACATAAACGGCCGTATCGTTTTTTTTTCGTTAACTTAGAAGTTTGATTTTTTTCGCTGCTTCAAGGAACCGCAGACCTAAATGTATAGTTTTAATTTCAACTCTATACCTCCACGCGTTCCCGAGATAAAAGGTTTTGACAGAAAACAAAGTGATCCTATAAGGGTTCCGACGGGATACTTCCCGTTGATCTAGAATCCTGAAATTTAAAACCAAATAAAGGTCTTGTAGCACAGGTATAGGTAATAAATCTAAAAACAGTAAATTTGTTGTAACGTCACAAAAAAATCTTTTTTGCAATTCGGAAAAGTCTTCCAGACTCCATTTGGGAATTTAACTATTTACATAGGCAAGTTTGTAAAGAACCCTCAGTGTGTGAGTCCGACTCGTACTTGCCCAGTTTTTGCTAAGATATTGGAATAATCGTGAGGAAAATGGACCATAATTCGCAGCAATACGTATAGCTACCTCAACAAATATATAATTTATCATAAATAATTATAAAACCCCAATGTTCCAGATACGTTGAATCCAAGTATTAACCGCTTTTGTTGTGTGGTTCTTTCAAGGAAAATTTTAAATCGATTTCCAGGCGCTTTCTTCGTTGGGAAACCAATCCCGGCGCACAATAAGTCCGTATACAATGGTGGCTGTTATACAGCGATGACGAGACTTGCGACGATTCTTACAGCCCTTATGTCAAGGATTACGCTATTTAGGTACGTGTATTTACGTATTGCATACTTATTCGGCACACCCCTGGTACTTATTAGGGTTGTATAGCATAAAAGGTTAAAGTAGTTTTTGACCGACTTCAAAAAGGAGAAGGTTCTATGTTCACCGATTTCTCGGTCAATTGTGGACCGATGTTGATTTTTTTTTTATTCATAGGTTATGCTTCCGAATTGATCCCATAGAAATATTGTTCTGATCGGATTATGAACTTCGAAGATATGGAACAGAACTCCTCATAGGATCACAGCAGAACCGTTTTAACAAATAAAATTGCTTTGTTTATACGTCTAGTCGATGACTGACTGAAAGAAGAGGGGAATATATCGAACTGATCTGATGATGAAGCCTGAAGTTAGGCACCGGAACTCTGTAATAAATTAATGTAATCTAACCGTGTTCGGGATTATTAGAATTGTAATGAGATGTACTCTGTCTATAAGGTACTTAAGTTCGGCTGAGACGTCCTGTTTAGTGCTGGTACCATAACTAAAAAGTGTAAAATAAAAAATTTAACAAAAAAAAAAAATACAACCGACTTCATGTAAAAAAAACACTGAAAAGTGCAAAATAACTTTAATTTCGGAAGTCGGTGTTAAATAACGAAGAGACAAAACTATTATAGAAACACCGACTTCCGAAATTTAAGTTGTTTTGCATTTTTCAGTGTTTCTTTTACTTTGAAGTCGGTTGTATTTTTTTTTTTTGTAAAAAGTTTTTTGTTGAATCTTTTGTGATCTATTAGCGGACTGTACCGGCCATCTCACAAATGCAAATTAGGTATAATAATATCTTGTTTTATATTATCGACTAGTTTCTATCGGTGACTCTGCCCACATGATAGTGGAAAATTATCTCAAGGGACCATACTCCTGAAATAAAAAATCCTTCACCTCAAAAGGTCTTTAAGTCACCTGTTCACTTTGACTTAAATATCCTTAGGTATGGCAATACGGCCTGAATCGCGCAAACACTTACTATCTTTAGATATTTTTGAACAAACTCAAAATAAAGAGATATTTCGGTAAGTTTTATTAGGTCCCTTGTGACGATACTTACAGCCCTTATGCCAAGGATGACGCTATTTACGTGTATTTCCGTATCCACCTGTGTTACGCGCCCCTGGTGAGTGCTGGGGTTAAGGAAGATTCTTGGTTTTTGAACTAGTTGTATCGTTTGTGATCGGAATAGATGGTTTATATTGAAGCCATTACCTTGTCATATGAAGTCATAACCATATGTAGTTAGTTATACTAACAAAACTTTGGACACACAAACATTTGTCCTGGGTGGGAGTCGAACCCACGACCTCCGGCATAGCAGTCAGGGCCAATAACCACTAGACCAACAGGCCAGTCAAATTAATTTAATTTTATAATAAACCACTGTAGCCACACCTATGACGCCACATAAGAACTAGAATTCAAATTCTTGCATTGCGTTATTAGTTCTCTGTGTGATTAGAACATATATAACCACCTGAAATCAACTATCGGGCAATTGGACCAGACACAACACCCGTCTAGTCGAAGGATCCTCCCTTTTCAACGGAGGTTTGCAAGAATTTACACCCTGTTCGGCATACCTCTAAACAATCATCTTTTTAGTACTCTAGTTTTTATATAAAAAAATATAAACCCCTTACTTGCAGTTAGATATTCTCTAAAAGTGTTTGATCTCTAGACACTTTTTATGAATTATCAAAATAATCCATATACATATAAAACAAAATCCCCCACAGTGTCTGACTGTCTGTTCGCGATAAACTCGAAAACTTCTGAAAGATTTTACCAATAGACAGAGTGATTGTGGTTATACATGCATAGTATAGAAGAGAAAAGCCAAGAATTTCTTCAAGGTTGCCGACATAGCCCGAAGAATTAAGTAGTAGAGACAGGGCACATTGCTCGCAGAACAAATGTCCGATGGGGCCGAACAGTTCTGAAGAGGCGACCGCGCACCGAAAAATGCAAAAATGCAGCGTTGGAAGGCCTCCCACAAGATGGACCGATGACCCGGTGAGGGTCGCGGGAATCCAATGGGTGCGAAACTCAGGGGAACATTCGCTGTGGCGACACTTAGGGACGTCTATGTCCAGCAATGGACGTCATTTCGGTTTTCATGATGATGATGATGACCCATTCGAAGCTGCGACGGGTCACTAGTAAAAATGTAGTCATGGTTTGGTGGTACCCAAGAGAGCTATGCCTTTATTTAATTATTAATATAATACATCAAACAAAGTCAGAAAGACTTAGGTCTACTGTTAACGGACGCGTAGCTTCATAGACGCGTGTTCGTCATTAAACGCTTGGTGTACGCCTGCGTGAAGTCGAATGTCGCCGTGGGCGAAGGGCATAAGGTAACGTTATCATCTTTACGTATCTATGTTAATATCTTTTAATAATTTGCCATGCGAGTAAATAGCTATATCATGCATGAAAACTGAAATTCCAGCTTTGTGATAATGTGACGATTGATATACATTTTAACTTTTACATTTTGGAGAGTGTGCGCGGGAATTGCATGACTTGATTCCTCCATCTTCTTTCTACCATCGGACAACCCGACGAACAGCAAGTATCCACCCTTACGTTGTTGAAACTTCAACGGTCCGGACTAAGCGTTTCGTTTCATCGTTTATACCGCGTACATCAAAGGACTGGAACAATTTGCCTGCTGCGGTCTTCCCGTCCAACTATAATTTAGGTATCTTCAAGGCTAGAGTGAATAGGCTCTTAATAAACTAGTGCGCCTGACCATCAATGATTGCATCTCCGTTTACCATCAGGTGGGATCGCAGTCAAGCACTGGTTTATATCAATTAAAAAAAATATATCATGCATGGAAACTGAAATTCCAGCTTTGTGACAATGTGACGATTGATATACCTACATTTTAACTTGAATCCTGGGACTACAAAGCGAAATGGTTCCAATATTCGGTATGTTGGTCCTTGTTTTCCGTGAATTCAGGTGAAGCAATACGCTTGTCCATTTTCCGTGTTCCATATTGGCCGCTCTTCTTAGATTTGACCCATATCAACTATTAAATACCTTTGTTGGCCTGGAATTGAAAAGGTTGCAGCAATTGCGAAATTCATGAATCAAATGTGGTATTGAATAACTGACTGGAGTAAGATCGATCATTAAAAAAAAATCTAGCGAGTTTCTGAAAATAAAAAATTAATCATCTCAGCGATTAAAAAAAATCCCGGCTTGTCTCTATTATAATATTTATGCATGTAGGTATATACACCTAATTCTTCCTCATGGATTACTCTGTCTATAACATAAAAATCCGTTCAGTCGTTTTTGAGTTTATCGCGTTAATACAGACAGACACGGTGGTAGACTTTATTTTACTTTGTGCGTACAGCTAAAGAGTGGAATTCCTTGCCGGAATCTGTGTGTCTTTCCTGATGGCTATAACCCGGGAATCTTTAAGTTAAGAGTGAATAGGTTACTTCTAGGTAAGCGCGCTCCATCGTCGACCGCATCGTCGCTTTCCATCAGGTGAGAAAAAAACTACAACATATAAGGCAGTACTATTTCTATGCAGGCGTAACTGCCGTGTGTAGACAGATGAAAATAATATAATGTACATTTCAATAAATAGGTATATACAAGCCAAAACAAACACGGACACAAACCCATGGGTAGTGTGGAAGGAACAGGAGTGGGTTTTTAGTCAGTAAAATTCTGACACTATCTCTCGTTCCGCCCAAGAGCGGGATTTGTCATAAGATGATTTTCCTACCCAAAAAAAAAAAAAACTCGGACACAAAAAAAAAATATTGATACGCACAACCATTTACTTGATTCACGTTAACCTCCAATAAACGTCATTGAATTTCCGCTGCTTGTTCATAAAACCACCCTGGCATAATTACTTTAACTTATTTATTATATTACACCGTCATGGTTGTCGCGTCCATTCATCAAATATATAACAAGTAACTAAGTATTTTAAATTGATTCGAGCGAGTTTCGTCACGGATCATTTCGGGCGGGCCGGCTCCATTGTACTCCTAACGACATTACAGCCTGAGACTCCAATGGATTGAACAACCTCAATATTACTCAGTAATACTTATCTTCTTTAAAAGGAGTTTTTTTTTCTTGTTAAAAAAACTCGTTTTGTCGAACCCCTTTCCTCATTGGAAAAGCGGAGACTTGATTCGTAGATAAAATACAAAGGTTTCGACGATATTTATCTTGTATTATTTCTGTCTTTCTTCGAATCATTTCCCCGTTTTTAATGAACGTAGAAGATCTGGATATATACGTATTACATTTAACTTTTTCCTGGATTTATTATCATTTAGTAACTACTGGCAAAAAAAGCAATGTAAAAAATCGTGCTCTTTATGCAAAAACCAACATTTAGTTGGTTTTTGCATTAAGACTACGATTTTTTCCACCACCAACATTTTTGTATTTTTATATTATAGTATTGTTATTATACTAGATCAACTCTGTAGGTTAGTTACTTTTTTCCGAAGCTATTTTTGTAAATAAGTGTCGTAGCTATTAACTGTTTTTACCTGTAGATTCGTCTTTAAGATTCATGAGTATACATGTGGATGGATGAATTGTGTGAACAGTGATATGAAAGAAAAGGAAGTTAGTGATAGTATGACGGTTGACAGGATAGAATGGAAGAAAAAAACATGTTGCGCCGACCCCAAATAAAATGGGACAAGGGCAGGAAGATGATGATGACCTGAAGATTCGTCTTGATGAGACGAATCGATATTTAACTAAATTTGTAAAAAAAACTGCAGATAAGTAGTTGGTTTTTTTTATGAGGGTACGAAATAGCGTTTTAGAGCTGTAGCACACGCGTCGGGAATCTCCAGCTTGTGCTTTTTTTTGAAGTGGGAAATCATCGTGTGACTTCTTTTAGGGTGGAGTGAGCGGGCGTGTCAGACTTTTACTGACTAAAACCACACCGTCTATGTTCCTTCAGTAGCCCTTTCCGTTCTAAGTTCTAAATTTTGTGAAAAAGAAACCTGTAGGGGGTTTCCTTTTCAAAAAAATTCCATGACCCTAGCAAGCATCTGCCTTGCTGTCCTACCCTTTATAGTTTTGCTCTTATTTTGTTTTGTTTTGACCAGTCTGTCTTGCTGAAGTATTTTAAGCAGACTTTTCCTCACATTAATAAAACAGAAGCTCTATCACGATTTCGTAAGGTAATCCATTTGACGACCTAAACTAAACTATCATAGAGATGGAGCTATATAGGGTGTATAGCTTCATCCCTCTTTTACAAATATCTTTATATGGAATGACAGGGGCGCAAGTTTGCATCGTGGTTTCGCTCGCTCACAAACACAAACACACATAAACATACTATCACATACAAATTTTCACACATACATATTCACTCATACACAAACATATGAATATTCACACAGACCGCAACATTATCTAACATGGGATAAAAACAGGACATGAATGAAAATGATGATGTTTAAATCTTGTTGAGGCAACATTGTAATATTTTATGTCTTCGTGTCCCAATCAATATCCAACAGTAACACGAATCTGAAATTCATATCAAAAGCAAGAAACGTTTACTAAAAAAAATACTTTGACAATTAAATTATTTTTCAATCCACTTACTCGAAAACCCGCTCTTATCCCACCGCTTTTAGGCAATACACTGTCTTCCGCACGAGTGCAGAAAAGTGCGCGTGCTCTCCCCGCCACAATGTTATTACATGTATCGTATCAGGCTGGACGCGAGTCGACCCCCACGAGTCGCCGATCATAGCATAGCATAGTCGGCCTTATAATGTTCCCACCGTTGGGACTCAGACCTCCTCTCTAGGAGAGGGAACGCCGATCAAACCCAGTTTATTCATTTCTTCGTCACTGACAAAAAAAGTCATTTGATACACGTGCAAATTTGTCACTGGAGCCGGCTCGGCTCTAAAACACACTCGCCTACGGCTCGTGCGAATTCCACCTTGGTCGCAATGACAAACTTTCTGCACTTGTCTCAAAATATTCGGTGTTCCCGCATCAAATAAAAAAATATATCATCATAAAACAAGTAGATCAGTATTCATTCCAGTGAAATCCAATTCGTAATATAACTTTTAAACATTTCCAAGTAAGCGGCAATTCAAACGGAGCGAGGATACACTCACGAAGCTTGAAGTTCTGTCTAAACATGGATGATAGAATGTGCGATGAATATTATAGTATTACCATATGATTTTGTTGACTATCAAAAAATGTTTGTTTTGGAGGTTTCGTTGCTTGCGAATGGTGAGTAATGGGTAGTTCGCCGACACGGCGTCGACGGCGCGTATTGTTCCACGCGCGCCTCAAGGACATGTCAGCGAACCGTAAGGGCCCAGCAGGGTCGAAGCCTTCTGGGGCCAAAGGTCTGCTTCTGAAAGAAGACTCGGCCCTGGTATGAAAGGCAATGAAGGAACAGGAGTGGATTTTTAGTCAGTAAAAGTCTGACACGCCCTCTCACTCCGCCCAAGTGCGGGGGAAGTCATTGGATGATTTTCACACCTACAAAAAGCTCTCCGTCCAAAACAAGGAGAAGGCCCAAGAGGAGGGTTCATCATTTTTTATGAGTGTCTCAAAGATATGTCAGCAATACCCACAGATGGGGTCCACTACGGCCAATGTCTACCAGAGCCGGATTGTTCGAATGAGTTAGTTATAATATCTTCAGATAGCAACTGTTCTTTATTTGTAGAAACGGTTTTTTTTTGTCTTATAAACTGGGTCCTTCAAAATACTGAGACCAAAATTATGTTATAGTTAAGGTACACTGCGGGCAATGAGTAGTTCGCGTTCAGATAATGCCGGATTGACGGCGCGTTTTGTTTCACACGTGGTTCAATGAGATGTCAGCAAAATTAGCAGAGTCAGTTAGGGCCGATGCCTAACTAGCCCCGCACCAATGCTGATGGAACACTGTAGGTTAGTCAGTAAAAATCTGACAAGAATTGGATAAGTCATTTGATAATACTTCACGTAAAGAAAAGGATATTTTAGGTGGGAAATCGTCTAATGACAAATCCCGCTCTTGGGCGCAGCGGGAGATAGTGTCAGACTTTTACGGACTAAAAACCCACTTCTGTTCCTTCGTTGCCTTCGTCCCAGGGCCCCGGGTTACGCCCAGGGCCCCGGGTTTCGCCCAGGGCCCCGGGTTTCGACTTCATATAATTTTCAAACAAAACAATTTAAAAAGAAAACTCTCCATTGAAACCTCTAACCCATCCAGCTCCCCATACATCAACATCCGAGACTAGTAACAAATCAAACCGTAAAAACTTCGCCAAAGATTCCTGATAAACGACCGACTCGAATAACTTTCTGTCTGTGTACTTATTTGTACTTCATTCCGGTACGATCGATTTGTTTGCAGTATACCGGTACCGGTATACCGCAAAGAGTTATGATAAGTCAATATAAAATTACTTGACTCGCTTGCTAATTAATTGGAAATGGGTAAAGATCTTTGAGTTTCTTGCAAACAGAACTTTAGAGTGGTGGTGTAAGTATATTGGTCGTTATGCCCCTTAATGGTATTGGTCGTTTTACCCCTCAGGATACATTTAGGGACAAACTGTCCCCCAACTTGACGCGCAACACTCAATCTATGTAACGTTGCCCAGTGTCTTACTTGCTTTACTAACTTGTCTCCCGGCATTATGCTATGCACTCACATGACGCGTCGTGTTGGGTAGCAATTTGTCCTCGGATACATCCTGAGTCTTAAAAGCAACATCGTCGCTTTACTTGTCTATATCTAACAGTGCCCTCATAACTCTAGAACCGCTAATCCTATTTAAGTGATATTTGAATACACCAAGTAATGTTGCTTTATGCACACGAGCGGATTCAGGACTAAACCTAGTATTAAATTAAAGTACTAAAATACTTTGTTAATTTATAATGTCGCAGTCAAAACTGATAACTGTTCAAAGCCACTTTTATCTGCAAAATTTGTTAAGAAATACTTTTGACTAGTTGAAACTGCTTAGATAAAGATAGACTCTTTATTGTACCTACACCGTATCATTAAGCACTTAGATTCTAATTATTAATTGTGTCTAAAATAAAAATGATTAATTAATTGTTGTTTAATGTCAAAGATTTAAGGTCAATACAATAATACCTATAATAGTTTTATCTCAGCGTTATCTGTAATGAAAAATGTTCAGAAATTCATGTGTAGTTAATGGTTTTGTTTTTAGGTTGGAAAATCATGTTATGACAAATCACGGGCGTAGCGGGAGATAGTGCCAGACTTTTACTGACTAAAAACCGACTCCGATTCCTTCTTTGCCTTCGTCTCAGGGCCCCGGGTTCCACTTTCACACTACCCATAGCTCCAGTATGCTTCGACCCTGCTAGGGCCCTATGATTTGCTGACATCTCCCTGAGGCGCGCGTGGAAACAGTACGCGCCGTCTAGGACTTGGGCTCAGTCCGGACGGTTTCCGGAAAAAATGTTTAATGTCATAAAATGGTAGATTTTTTGCAGCGACCCAAATGAGATATCAGCAAAGCTAGGACCATGGGGAATTTCTGTAAAAGAAACTCGTGGTCCTAGAACGGAAAGGCTAACTGAAGGAACATAGGTGGGCTTTAGTCAGTTAAAGTCTAACGCGCCCTTTCGCTTCACTCTACAGCGGAAAAGTCATTAGATGATTTCCCACCTCCCAAAAAAAGAGAATAAAACTGTTCTGACAAAATTTTTCAATCATACAAAATCTATATATGTGTAGATATTTAAATGTAACAAATGCCTTTTAACTGAAAACCTAAGAGTTTGGACTGAAGCCAGTCAAAATTAGTTTTGACTAATTTACAGTATAGTAACTGTAACATATTCACTGTATTTTATAGTAGCTATAAAGCCAGCTACACATATTCTGTGAATCAGGAAACATGATATGCCGTTCATAATTCATTCGACGAGTTGAGACATCTTCGGAATTTATATTTTAGCTAATCCGAAGGATGGAGACGGGAGATAGATATAAATGGTGTTGTTTTTGTTAATAAGAATATTTTATATATTATTTTGTTATACTTGTTGTCTAAATAATGTTTTCTTTTTTATACACCTGCCATATTGTCTCTCCACTACCCTAGGTTGACTGGTAGAGAATGCCTAAGGCATTAAGTCCGCCTTTGTACCTTTTTTGCGTAAAGATTAAATAAATAATTAAATTTTCTACACTCAAACACTTACAAACAACACATAGAACATACAGATATTAGGGAAAAAGAACAATTAGAGTAAAAAGTAACAAGTTATTTTTAATAATTTAATTATTTTTTTTGTTTTCTATAGGTATTTTTTGATCTTGAAATACTCTAACCGCCTTATTCCAAAACGCGATCTATATGTAGCGTAGTTTTTTTTTTTTTTTGTGGGAAAATCATCTTGTGACAAATCCGCGCCGTCGACGACTTGGGCTCGGTCCAGACGGATACCGGACGGTCGGACGGCGGGCCACCCATTATCGCCGTCCGCAAGCCCGCGCCTACGGTGGCTGGTAATGTAGTGTAGTTCCGGGATTATTACTAGGTTCAAGACCATGACTAAATAAAACGTTATTAAAAAATGAAGTTTATCACTAGTTTCAGGGGTTTCGGCGGTCTAACTTTACTACCATAGATAGTATGGTAGTAAAGTTAGACCGCCGAAACCCCTGGTGTAACTGTGGTACCAAATTTAATACTAATATTTAAGGTTAGCTTTGATTATTATTGTGTTATATTGTTATCGTGAAAATCTTCGTTACTCAATTCAAACGAATTCCTCGTTTGAATTGAGTAACGAAGATTTTGCATATAAGTATATGTTTAAGAAACGTTTTAATTAAAAAAAACAGTGGTTCTTTTACAAAGCACTTTTAATCAATAAATTTTAATTAAATGTTTTATGCTGGAATCTCATCACTGTCACTATCAATAACATTTTTCATTTGTAGTTCTACTTTTAACTGTAGCTCACAATTACGTACACAACTTCAACACAACAGACACGACTTATGTATAAATAAATCAACATATAACACTTAACAGTCACAATAATAAGAGTAATGAATAAATTATTAATTAAAAATCCGTCTAAATGAGCCTTTACTGTAATAAGCCTAGACCTTTTACTAAAAAATACAAAAACTAAAAATGCTTTAGTATAGATACCGGCACGGATCTTGAGCGCTGACTTCTATAGTTCTACTTGCGCAGAAGCACGCAGAAGTGAAATATCGGGTCTCATTAATGGTATGAAAAGAGACGCGGGGGCGGGGAGTACAATCCTTGCACAGTGATTGGCTCGCCGATGTATACGATGCGCAAAGCGATCCCCGCTCTTTCGCCGAGCGTTCAACATTCGTGCCACTATCTGTACTGCAGTATTAAAGCATTTTTTTTTGTAATAGGACGGTATAGGTTTCATGCGTCGTTCTATTTTATCAATATACTCTTTCTACATGGGTATCTCTAAAAAAAGCAATCTTTATTTACGATTTCGTAATTCAGTAATCATTTGTCAAATTTACTAATTTATTTATTTTTATGTAGTTTAAATGTAATTAAAATTTTGTATCTATCTATATGACAACGCTTAACTTAATGAGTACATTTCCCTGTTAGGTCACAGCGGTCAACTTATAACGGAATATTATTTAGCAGTTGGTAAATTAATATCAGAAAAACGTTGACCTATTTGAAATAGGTTCTAAATGCATAAAAAGCTTTGTGTTGATTCTGGTTCATACAAATTACTCACAAAAAAAAAGGCTGGCGCTTGTAAAACATGATGAGAAAGAAAACATTTCGTTCAGATAAAAAAATCTTATTTCTATAAAATACCTTTATATTTTTGAGCCGTTTGGGGTTGACACTCTTGGGCCGTGGGGTCCGAGTGCTCATAAGCTGTTCAAAGAACTATCCAAACGCTTAGTAGACACTTCGCGTGACCCAAGGGCTGGCTTTTACCTCGGTCAGAGATTAAGCATTGCCATACAACGTGGCAATGCCGCCAGCCTTTTGGGCACACTTCCAGTCGAAAGCGATGCGGAGGAGTTTTTTGACGCCATATTTTAACTTTTAGATTTTTTATTTAAGTGTATATATAAGTTAGTGTATATATGTTAAGTGTTTTATGTATTCATTTTACCTCTGTACATGAAGTTTAAATAAATATAAAAATAATTATTTGTGAGGATACAATTTCATATTCAACTAAAGGTATTAAAACATTTATTTCATATTATGTTCATTTCGTTTTCATTTTATGCGGCAAAATTATTAACAGTTCCAACTTAAATATCATTTTCTACAAATACATTATTTGAACAGGTGTATTATGAAAAGGTAAAGGATTTCCATGAAACATTTCTACGTTAAATGAACGTAATATCCAATATGTGCTCCATACCATTTTCTGTGTGGGCTTGCGAACAACGAGCTATATGTGGCTCACCGTCCGACCGTCCGGTAACCGTCCGGACCGAACCGTTGGGGCCCAGCAGGGCCGAAACCTACTGGGGCCATGGGTGGACTTCCGAAAGGGAAACCCATGGTTCTGGGATGCAAGACAAAGGATAGGTATGGTTTTATTCAGTAAAAGTCTGACATGCCTCCTCGCTCCACCCTACAGCGGGAGAAATCTTTGGATGATTTCCCAACTCAAAAAAAAAAATACCGATCTCATTTTTTTATTATTTCGTGTTATTCTTGTATTTTTACTGACATGTTATTTTGTTGTTCGATTCTCTGCATGATAATATTTTATTATCCTCAACACACGGCCCTTGCGCTTCCAATATTTTCGAACCGACCGTTGTTTTTGTTTCATATTTTCACGTGAAATATTTTTAATGGGTTATTCTAAAACAATTGGCTGTAAACGAATCGTATCTAAACTAACGATGCATCCACGTTGTTTTATTGGCGTGTTTTTTTATTCAGAGTGTTATTTTTATTCGGCATGTGTTTGCTATGTGTTTACACCCTGTAGCAGTACAATGAGTCTGCGGAACCCGCCCCGCCCGTAAAGCAGAACAAAAGGAGATGGGTAATAAAATTTGTAAACGTTGGAATGATACGCGCGCTTAACCCCGACTCTGCTCTTTGGTGACACGGAATATAATGAAAATGAGGTAATTCGTCACATATGGCTGAGTCGACTTGTGAAAAATCGCATCAGAAATTGCAAATTATACTCTTCGTACCACCCTAAATCTAGCTAAATATTTAAAGTTTTGATCTGACTGGCGGCGACCTTTATCTGACGAAAATGTAAGCTCCAACTTAATTTTATTCACCTGACTTACAAACATTGTTTTGCTAACTAATTAAAAAATAATAGAAAAGGTTAACTTTTTGACTA
Source organism: Mythimna vitellina (assembly GCA_949316375.1). Lineage (NCBI taxonomy): Eukaryota > Metazoa > Arthropoda > Insecta > Lepidoptera > Noctuidae > Mythimna > Mythimna vitellina. The sequence continues at coordinate 9,731,873 of OX438688.1, forward strand.
TTTTATCATTTCAAAACGTCAAGCTTTTTCTTATTCTTGACAGAAGTTCGAAGTTTAAAACTGTCTTAAATGAAAGTCATCTAAGTGCAGTGTAGCAAGACAGCCACGCTACGATCGTGCGGTCGTAGCCTCGTAGCAGGCGTAGCACAAAGCGTAGCCACGTAGAGGCTTAGTTGGCTGCGCGCCAGCCTACCTGTTGTTACTGTCATGTTCTTAAGCCTCCTTGTAGGCCTCGGCTAACTGTTGCATGCGCTTAACTTCGAGGAAAAAGCCGAGAAAATTATACGAACCATTACACAAATAACAAGATTCCATTATCTAGCAAACATCGACCGCAATTAATTAAACCTTCGTATTTACGACGGTAATAAGTCTGGAGACAATTCATTACATACATAATTATATTATCCTTTACTATTTTAGTTGAATGCAACCTTCTTCATTCCAGTTTATTATTAAGAAAAATATCATGAAGAAAATTTGAATAATTCAACGTGACTTCATAGAGCAGCGACTGTTTAAAGAACTTCGTATAATTTTGACATTTCAGGTGCAACAGTGTAGTGTATGAAAAATTCAATTGTAAATTGTTCCTTTAAAGAGAACATGGGGAAAATGTCTTTGTCGTGTCTTAAGTAAAGCTGGCTGTTTAACTCAAATAATGAGTCGACTGAATCAAGAAGTACTGAGGCCGGAAAATGCTTTGTGCTTAATTTAAACTTAGATAGACAGTTTATTTGTTTCGTGGGTTTGAATAAGGCTACTTAGAACCGTAAACTTGGAGATATTTGAAGATGACTGCGCAATTTGGGGGTATGTTAATATTATTTCTGAGTCCTTTCCTGGTCTGTTTTCTCTATTTGCGTCAGGTTGTTATTCATTTTAATATTACTAATAGCATAGCATAGCATAGTCGGCCTTATAATGTTCCCACTGTTGGGACTCAGGCCTCCTCTCTAGAAGAGGGAACGGGCCGTAATCCACCACGCGGGCCCAGTGCGGGTTGGTGGATGTCACATGTCTTCGAATTTTTGGTTCTAGGACATGCCGGTTTCCTCACGATGTTTTCCTTCTACAATATTACTAATAGGTTTTCTTTATTCTATTGGCTTAGCTTCATACCTATAATAACAATAAGTAGGAAAGTTCATACTTACAATAATTCACCAAGAAATCTGTATAACACGAACACGGCAAAAAATATTTTTGCCGTGTTATACAGATTGCTTAACAAATACTACTATACACTCTCCTTTCACAGGTATTATTCTAAGAGATGTGCTCGGAGATGGTGGTGTGTGTGCGTGGTTGCACACATACACCATTTCCCTCTATGTAATAACTATAATAAATCTTCTAAATATATATAATAGCTCTTCCTCCCTAGTTCACTTTCCATGGTACAATCGCCAAGCTGATGTGGTAGTGGCCAGGGCACATTGCTCGCAGAACAGATTGCTCGATGGGGCCGAAAGGTTCTGGTATGACTATGACCGCGTTCCCACTATGTCGTAAGGGTTAATTTATCGTTGGAGGACTATCGTCTCTAGCTGTTCTCATTACAACAACTGTTTGTCGTGGCCACGACAGATAGTCGCAACCAGTACACATGATTTACGTCACGATTTAGTCTTGACCAATTTTTACCCAATAAATAAATAGGACATATCTCTATCGATCTTCTTGGCTCGCTTCTCAATTGACTGCAGTGAATCAACTTTTTACAAAACTACAAGCATACAAGCATAGTTTGAATCTATCCAGTTTGGAGGTATGAGGAACAGAGTGTAAAGTCCCGCAAACCTCCGATAAAAAGGGAGGGTCCTCCGACCAGACGGGTGTTATGTCTGGTGGGCAGCTGCCCGATAGATGATTTCGGGGTGTTCTATATATGTTCTAATCGCGCGGAAAACTTTGTTTGCGCGGTGCAGGATTAGTTCTTATGTGACGCCATAGATGTCGCTACATTAACAAGTGACTTAATCTCTTTACTATGTAAGTTCATATCACCCTTCCGATTCAACACTGCACTCAACTGATAGTTACTCAGTCTAAACCACGGCCACCTAGGATTACCACGTCAACCGTCATCCCTTTAATTCTTGCCAGCCAAGACATTTTATTTGAACTACTAAGTACCCCTAACCGCAAAATGTTCGCAGGTATATAATCCCATATGCCGAAATTGGAATTTTGTATATGTGTTAGATTTAAAGCCGGTTTCTCCCGAGGGAGAGCCCTACGTCAATATAATGGTGGGTGAAACAAAGCACGGTTTTAACTTTATGTTCTATTAGATTTTCTGTATGTTGTATGTAAGTGGCGAGTAATGGGTTACACGTTCGGGAGATTTGAAAAAGGAAAAATATAAATCTGAAGAAAAAGAAATAAAAGGTATTCTAGTTCTGTTAAGTTTTGTTGCTATGAAAACAAAAATCATCGCGTACATTCTAAACCATACTTATATTCGTATAATACGCTAATGTTATAAAGTTGACATAATAAGGTTTATAAGGTTGACTGGTAGAAAATGCCTCAGGCATTAAGTTCGCCTCTGTCCTTTTGTGTACATGAAGCATTTAATAAATAAATGTTCATTTCAATATCTTTATTATCAGACTAATAAATGTCCATGTGGTTTTAGTAAAAATACATCGAAAAGAAACTTATGGATAAATCTTAGTACAAGCTTACTCTAACACATATAGGAAATAATTATTTTTTAAGATGGATTTGTATCCACTGCCTACATATCTCGAATCTAATTTACAAGCTATTACCCTGAGGTAGCTGTTGGTACTGCCTCTTTTTCTACGCATCAGCGATGCCGCCCGCTTACGGATTATGGTATGGAAGCCATCCATTTGTGCGTCGGCCAACATCGCTAACGCGCTGCAATAGCGAGGCAGTCGCATCAACAACCTGAAAGTATTGTTATACTGGACCATATATGTGTGGGTGTTTCTGGCCGGGTTTCTGAATCGAGTTCTTATGTAGGACGTCTCAAACTCGAAAGTCAAATTTTGACAGGTTTTTAGACGAAAGTACAGTTTGAAAAATTTTCAACTTGAAATGTTTAATTTATAAATTATTTAATTGTTACTCCTCCACGCTTTAGATTTGGATGAAATTAGGTACTTCGATAGCTTATGCACATAAAACGAACATACATTGACATAGCACGAAGAATCGCCAAACTTAAGTGGCAATGGGCAGGGCACATTGCTCGCAGAACGGATGGCTGTTGGGGCCGAAAGGTTCTAGAATGGCGAAAACGTACCGGAAGACGTAGCGTTGGAAGGCCTCCTACAAGGTGGAACGATGACCTGGTAAGGGTTGCGGGAGTACGATGGATGCGAGACGCAAAGAACCGTTCATTGTGGCGGCACTTGGGGGAGGCCTATGTCCAGCAGTGGACGTCTTTCGGCTGAAATGTTGATGATGATAGCTTATGTGCGGAATTAGCATAACAGGCTATAATTAATTACGGTGGAAAGTACTAATTTCACGTGGGCAGCTAGTATTATTATAAAAGCGAAAATAACTCTATTTGTTGGTTACTTTTTCACGCAATAACGACTGAACTGATTTGAATAAAACTTGGTACACGGTCACACACAGATCGTGTCCTCGATTACATCCGGAACGTTTAATTTTTTTATACAGTGGTTTTTGTCTTGGATACTAAGTCCTTTAAACCATGTCTTTGTATAATACAGTTATTTTGTTTACCGTTAGAATACGAATATAACACATTCTAATCTTTTTGAAGTATTTGGCAGCAAATGTATTGAGTCAAGTCAAATCTACGCAAGCTTCGCTGAAGTAGTCAACGTTACAATAAACTCACTGCGCCATTTTATCGAGATGGCGCATATTTCAATGACTCCACATATTGTCCAGTGGTGCAGACACTGGAGATACAAAACGACACCAATTTTACATCACAGTATCTACTAGGAATCATCATCATCATCTTCCTGCCCTTGTCCCATCTTATTTGGGGTCGGCGCAACACGTTTTTTTCTTCCATTCTATCCTGTCAACCGTCATACTATCACTAACTTCCTTTTCTTTCAAATCACTGTTCACACAATCCATCCATCTTTTTTTTGGCCTCCCTCTCCCTCTCCACTAGGAATCAATAAGCGAATAATTAAGAATAGCCTAATTTGACTCGGAAAATTCCCACCAACAAATCCCATCTGATACTTTTTATCCCGGAGACTATGTTCTCTTGAATGATATCATTTTGGACAATCACGCGAGCGACGTCGTTTACAGAAGCTACTTCGTAAACAAAATCGAAAACAGAGAACAAAACTAGTTGAGCTTTGACCAGGGGATTAATCTACCTTCATTTACTCCTAAAGAAAAAAGTCAAAATTGATGTTAAAATAAATCAAACAAGACAGCAATAAAGTCTCCCGAAACCCAACCAACAAACTTAGTTTGCCAGCAAAGTTAAAACTAAATCTATCCAAACTCAGCTTGCACAAAAAAATCTTGCCATAATAACTGGCTCTCGTATTGTTTGCAATCGATGCACAAACACTTTATTTTGCCAGTGGGCATGGCCAAATGGATTCAGTACTGGTTCGTCGGTAATCTAGAGCTTGATCCAGTACCGTGTATGCAAACATTTCAACGAGGGATTTTTATTTTGGACCTCGTTTTTTAGTTACTTCGATTGCATATCCGTTTAGAATTGGGTCAATCGTGGTAAAAGTATCTGCTATACTTAGTAACATCGTTTTTTAGGGTTCCGTAACTCAAAAAGAAAAAATAGAACCCCAATATTTATTGTTATTTATTTTGTAATATGTAATGACTAATATTTGCCAGCGACTTTTCCCGGGATGAAAAGTATGCTATGCCCTAACTTAGGCCATCTATCATCTAGCATAACATAGCATAGTCGGCCTTATAATGTACGTACTGTTGGGACTCAGGTCTCTCTAGGAATGGGCTATAATCCACCACGCGGGCCAAGTGCGGGTTGGTGGATGTCACATGTGTTCGATTTTTTTTTTCTTGCACATACCGGTTTCCCCACGTTGTTTTCCTTCACCGTTTTGAGAGCTATGGTGATGAAATAAATTACACAAAGTTATGCGCCTGGTTGAGTTTGATCCCGCGACCTACAATTCGTAACTCGGGGCCGTTACCACTCGGCCACCACTGCTCTAGTTTATATCAATTATATTTTTTTTAATATTTGCAAAACTGTAGTTTTCTGATTCATAGTGGACACTTGTGCATTTATTAAAAAAAAAAATTGGGAACATATTTATTGTGCGTTTAGCTAACGAGTGGAACTCCCCGCCGGAATCGCTCATCTATCATCTTACCAGTGTTTTTTTCATCCAAATCCGTTCAGCCTAACGGCTCACATATGCTCTATATGTAGTCATAAAACGTATGTACTCGTATTATTATATTATTAGTAAAATTTCCGTTGGTTTCTCCCTTGTTATTGATTACTTAATGAGTTTAATCTAAGCCTATATATATAAATAATCTTAAACGGATATCAGGTGTTCATGTTTACCCGAAGTGGAGATTAAACCCGAATTAGTATTTGAAAACCAACACGTGGACCGTCTTATGATTTATCATCCAGGAATACATATAATAACAATTATATAAATCTCTCCTAGAGAGGAGGCCTGAGTCCAGCAATGGGAACATTAAAAGGCTGATTATGCTATTATATGCTATGCTATATAATAAACCGACTTAAAAAAAAGAGTGGGGGAAATCGGTTGTATTTTTTTTTTATGTGTTTTACCTTAGAACTCCGTCGTTTATGGACCGATTTGCAATTTTTTTTTCTTAGAGAACATGCTTTATGCTTTTTCTTTGATGATTGTATCCATGAGGAATCGAGGGAACTCCTCAAATATTATAGGCAAACATTTAGTGATTTTGGTAGTTTCAAGAACTTACAGTCAAAAAGTAACATTTGATGAAGTGGAACTGATGAAAAAGACCAGAAATGGCCAACGAAACTTCATACTCACATAGATATCACAATGAAGATAGCTAAGCGACTATGACAATACAAATAAATAAATGGTTCTGAATAGTTAGGTCGAAAATGGTATCATCGCAAAAAAAGAAAAACTTCTTGATATTGTGACTAAATGGTAATGTGCTGGTTTTACGAAGCTGGCGCGGAAGAAGTTGCTAGCGCCAACTAGTTATGCATAAAATCATTATTCTACCTACATTTACCCTCCACACTATATATAAAAAACTGCTCTACAAATGGGTCATGAGAGTCCATAATATTCAATAGCTTGCTAGATAAGCCAGCTCGTTCCATACCAAGCTGTTCTGGCTGGTTGCCAGGGTCACCTGTTGACTGCCACGGATTTAAATGAGAACTATTTTATTTTAAAGAAAAAATCTTCCCGTATGTGGTCTTTTGTGAGTGCTTACAAGATGTGGGTTCGTATGTGAAGTTTTTAGCCAGCTGTGCTTGTTTTTCGTTTCGGTGCTTTTACGGTTGATATCATCGCTTCGTTTTTTTTGTGTGGAGTAGGTTGTGAACTTCCTTCTAAAATCTACGCGGTTGTTTGTAGTTTGTTGAATTGTTTTTTGTATTTTAGCGAGTATGAAAAGGATATCTTCATATGTGACGTTCCTTATGGACATGATTTCCATTCTGATTTATTCATTGTTACATAATCATGCCATTTGTGTGCCTATAGGTTTATTTTGTTTTATACTAGCTTCTGCCAGAGGCTTCGCCCGCGTGAAAGTTGGTTTTTCCATACAAAGTTTGGACCCCCGTTTTATCCCTTAGGGGTGGAGTTTCGTAAAATCGGTTCTTAGCGGGTGTCTACACCCTATACGAAACCTACCTGCCAAATTTTAAGTTGTTAGGTGTTAAAGTTTCTAAAATTTCGTGATTATTCAGTGAGTGATATTTCGCTTTCATATATATATATATAGATTTTTTTTTATTATAGTGAATATCCACACATTCGCTAAAAGAAAAAAAAGCCACTGAGCCTCCACTCAGTGGATTGTTTTTTCCTTTCATTCATTTTAACATATACCTGGCAGGTTGAGTACTATATATATGCGGCCTACCCAAATGTTCTTTTTTTGGTATTGTTCGTCAAGTCGTTAAGCTCCTAAGTAGTCCTGAGTTCAGTTTTACGAAAACTGTCAAAAGCTTGCACTCACCGGTTAGGCCTACTCAAATCTGAAACACCATAAAAGAAAATCTTCTATTGCCGCTCTAACAACAAATAATGACATTAAAATGAAAGTTAAAAATTAAAGGGGTTCCCATACAAGAAATGTCATCTTTTCGACGTTACTTTCTCGATTTGAATATTGTAGTATGGAACCCTTCGTGTACGAGGCCGACTTGCACTTGGCCAGTTTTATAAAACCTTTTTGCAAAATACATATTATTTACCGTTTTGTTTCTTTTTTATTTCATAACTATGATTGGATGAAGAATCCTTAAATTATTTCATTCTTGTGTATCTCATTCACTCCAAATTAACATTTTGATTATTTTGTTTCAGGTAAAGTACAATAAACGACGCAGACAACATACTTAACCTTCGTCACTGTCCGTCTTATTTAAAATTCAGTAGGTACCTATTACAATATACATTGTTGTATAATAATTAATGAGAGCATTTCTCGGTGCTTGTGTTAACGAAGCTTGACTTGTCGTGGTCTCATTTCAAAAGGCTGTTTGCTATACTCGCCTTTACTTCAGGCACTTTATTTGATTGGCTTGTCAACAAGCAAATTTCCATTTGATCATAAAAAAAACTACGTAGATATTTATTTATTTATTAAATGATTTATGCACGCTAAAGTACAGAGGCAGGCTTAATGCCTTAGGCGTTTTCTACCAGTCCAGTCTAGGCTACGTGATCATTTAAAAACATATTTGATTGATAAGTGCCTTTGGAAAGTTTGAGTTTGAGACATCGTGGTGAAAGGATTAGTTAGCTAGACTCTTCGTTACCGAGGGCTAGCTGTTCAAAGTGCGCCGGGCGTTAAGAATTGCTGTACGATATTTTTAACCGCTCGTGGAGGTGGTGTGTGTGGTCAATCTGGAAATCTCTTAACCGACTGCGGACCCAGGTAGGCCGCTGTAAAAACAATTTGGCCAAATGGGGCTTCCTCGCCCCATCTCTAACATAGTGCCAGTGTGAAGCCGCTGCACAGGACATGCGTCATTTGCTATGCTGTCCATCCTGCACAACCACCTGCAGTTTTCAGGTTCTATACGAGGCCAATAACAGAGCCGTAGAGGTTGCCAATTACTAATCAGAAAAAAATTAGTTTGAGTACATCAACACGAAAAGAAGAAGAAGAACAAAACATATTTAATAGTTTCGCAATCAATTTATGTAGGTACATAAACTGCCCCGAGTCGTGCTTTACTTTGTAAAAAAAAACTCCAAAGCCAAATGTGACAAAGTTACAAGATACAAAGAAGTCGTATTTCAACAGAAACAGGTTTTTGATCTGCTACAGCAGCTGCTTGTAAAAAACAAGACGACCTCCTTTTATCCACTGAAAGAAAAGGAGCAATAAGATATTTACCTTCTGTCAATGCCTCACTCCTCCCAATCAGACACATAAAGACAATATCTTATTGCTCAGGAGCGAGGCACGTAAAAATCTCCGACATTGTACCTCCAGCTTTAGTGCAGTTATTAACAATTTTATGTTATCCTACCAACGAACACGCTCCGAAAAAAATGTTATATAATTCGAAAAATTCTAATTAAGGTGGGCAGCTGGCGTTCTGCTTTTTTTTTTAATTTTCCCGTCGAACTACGCCGTCAGATGACGCCAAAGATGTTTCTGGCTCTAAAGTAACAACAAAGTTGTGACCTCCTTTATCTCGTGTCACATCCCCCTTATTTTTATTCATCGTTCATGCCTCCGTGTTTACGAAATTTAACCGAAAAACAACTTTGGAACGAAGCTTATTTTGGTATAAAATTAATCACTACATCGATGACGGCGTATCCGCCATTTTCACAGTATACACGACCTGTGAAAGTTGATGCCTGCCTACATGCATTTTTCAGCAAAAGTAACGAATAATACTCGCTGTACCACACTGAACACAAATAAACATAGTTTCATTTAAAACAAGAATGTTATTTAAAATCCGAGCAGAGATGAATGTAACATGGTGAATAAAATAAATATTAACCCGTTCGGTACCTACTTCCATTTGATATTTAAATTTAAAATATTGACATAGCTCCCATTGCGCGTATTCGATTACCGGTTTTCAATTCGTTTTAACACAGCTACGGCTTGGCCGGAGGGCTAGCAGAGAACATACAGTTCATAATTTACGAGATTCACGAGCGGAAACAATGTCCCAAACAAAATTGATAATGAAAACAATTTTACATCAGAAATTTAATCGAATTACGAAGTTTAAAAATGGGATCTCGAATTCCCGATCAGTGTTACGGTGTACAAGAAGAATTTATTGGTAGCGACGTTGACTTGATTAATTTTAAAAATTAATTAACTCCTTTTCGTACGTAAAACTATAGTCTCAGATTTTATTTAATATCTTGTCGGCTCATTGAATTTTAATCTCCAATGTTCCAAAAAGTGGGTAGAGTTGGTTTAAAAGAGACCCATATCTCGTTAATTAAATCTACTCAGTAGGGTGCCTTCGGGCGGCCGCTCGCTTCTTTGCCTGCTTTGTAAATGCTGCCGAATTTCAGACATAGGCAAGCTTTAATTTAAACTTAAAGGGCGCTTAAAAGTATTTGCGTTTATTTAGCCAAGTATTATATTAATAGCTAGTATACAATGACTAAAGATTTTGTCCTTTCCTTTGCAAGATTTTCTAAGGAATGTCGTTATTAGCTATCGTTCATAGTAGCTCTGTGTTTTGTGTTTACTCTCATTGGAGCAGGGAATTAAACGATACCTGTTTGTTAAGTCAAATTTAATTATTGCTGTTTATTGTAAACATTGTTTGCTTTGTTTCTTAGTAGAATGTCAATTCCTTTATATTGTTTTGTAATCAAATTAATCTCTCGGAATTTATATTTATTATATTGCGACTGACGTTACTAAGTGCTTACCTAGTTCTTGATTGTTTATTTTCTACTGTTCTACTCAAATTAATTTCGTTTGATCATCCACTTAACTACTAACTGAGAGCAGTGGTAGCCGAGTGGTCACGGCCCCGACTTACGGTCGCGGATTCAAACCCAGCCAGGCGCATTACTTTGTGTAATTTATTTCATCACCACTGCACTCAAAACGGCGAAGGAAAACATCGTGAGGAAACCTGCATGTCTTAGAACCAAAATTTCGAAGACATTTGACATCCACCAACCCGCACTGGGCCCGCGTGGTGGATTACAGCCCATTCCCTCTCCTAGATAGGAGGCTTGAGTCCCAACAGTAGGAACATTATAAGGCCGGCTATGCTATGCTATCTACTTAACATTCTAACGCATAAAGAAAAATAAACTTTAATCCGACCTGCGGCAAGTTTTACAAAATGTCGCTTAGATCAATTAGACTTTCAACCGTCGACATAATATCGGTCGTCTTAAGTACAACAATCCAAAGACCCAATTCTGTGGGCTATAAACATAATATCCACAATACACTCAAAATTCGACGTAAATGCAAATGCTCAGTTATTTGAATGGAAAAGATAGACCAAAGAAAGAGCGTTAACAAAGCCAAAGATAAGCTATAAACCACATTGAAACCCTTTGTTGGCCCGGCCAGCCTGACCGAGAACGTTTGATGGATCGGCTCCACGATTATGTAGAGATTAAAATTCATTAGCCATATGAGATGAGGTCCGTGATAAGGTATCAATGGACCCTTAATGAACTTGTAATTTATACTCAAATGTTAGAGATTTTGGGTTTTGGAACAAGTAGCTCTGTTAATTGAATTATAAGTAGCTATTCTATCCCTATCGCTTGGGCTGCGGGGATTTACTGAAAAGGAAACCTGTAGTCCTAAAACGCAAAAGGTAACTGTAGGGCACAGCTATAGTTTTAGTCACAAAAAGTTTAACGCCCTCGCACTCCACTCTAAAGTGGGAGAAGTCGGTAAATTTCCCACCATAAAAAAACCTAATATTTTAACTAAGAAATTGAAGTTAGCGGAGTTATTCGAAATAAAGAATGCATTTTCTTTTAGTCAGTAAAAATCCGACACGCCCTTACGCTCCACTTCAAACCGGAGAAGACATTGGAAGATTTTCAATTTAAAAAAAGGTCCCGAACTTTTAACAGTCTAAATAAAAACCAGAGATTTGTAATTATTTCTCCTACTGAGACTTGTTTCAAAATGTGAAATTTGCATTTAAGGACTCTGGGTGTGTCAGATTTTTATTGGCCACACCGTGTCTTTTTTTAGGTGGGAAATCATCCAATGACATCTACTGCCTTTGCTCTAAAAGGGAGGGCGTGTCAGACTTTTGCTAACTAAAACCGACTCCTGTTCTTTCTTTGCCTTCGTTCCAGGGCCCCGGGGTTCACTTTTGCACAACCCATGGCCCCAGTAGGCTTCGACCCTGCTGAGCCCATACGATTTGCTGACATCTCCTTGAGACACTCGTGGAACATTACGAGCCGTCGACGACTTGGGCTCGGATCGGACGGTTACCGGACGGTCAGACGGCGAGCTACCCATTGCTAATTGTGTACTTTAGTTGCAATTTTTTGAATTCTGAAACCGGTTTATATTAATTAGGAAAGATTACAAAACTCTGACATTGGTTTAGTTTCGTAAAAATCAAAGAAAATATATATAAAATAGTTGGTTTCCCATTTAGACAACTACCATTAATATTTTTATTTTTTATTTATTCTTGATAGGTTCGCGCTTGATCGCTATCTCACCTGATGGAACGCGCTTACCTAGAAGTAACCTATTCACTCTTGACTTAATTATTCCCGGGTTGTTGCCATCAGGAAACACAGATTCCGGCAAGGAATTCCACTCCTTAGCTGTACGCACAATTAATCTTTAATTTAGGTATTTTTCACATAAAATATGAATCTCTCTGGTAAAGTACTGTCAACATTCCTTCATTTTTATTTATAGTCACTACCGCTTAATAAATTGGAAGTTTTCATATGCTTTGACTATCAGGATATAAAAAAAAAAAACTATTTTAGTTCGGACGTACTGACAATATTTGCTAGGTTTAAATATTTAATATCTGTTCAATCGTGAACACGAATACTCTGTGCCTGGCTGTGTGTCGCCAAACTTGTTGATTTTTGTATTCCTTTTTGATGCGATATGCAATCGTTTGAAGTAAATATGAAACAGAATTTATTATTTCATTTTTATTTACTGGCTTACAACGGAAACTGTTGATGAAAAACGTCGACAATATTCATGTAAAGCCGAGATTTTTCCATGAAAACATTTATCGAGTTATGTGAAAAGAAGGATAAATATTCAAGTAAATACTGGTATGTTGCTGTAGTGGGCGGAATTCGGATTTACAATATACAAAATGTTAAACAAACAAATAAGTTTGTTTTAACAAATCTTTACATCAAACACGTGTAGAGAGAAAATAATTATATAATTGTTAAAATTACAATTAAAATTTGATCAGAAATAAATAAACAAATTAAAAACATAACAACACAAAATTAAACAAAGCTCAAATAGCACTAATTTCCACTTAGCCTAAGAATTAGGATACGTTGGTCTAGCTAAATTCAAAAACTTCGTTTTATTTTACATCGTTTGTGATTTGCAACGACTTTTTCTTTTGAGGTAATTAATCATCCAATCTCCTGCTCTAGGGTGAAACGAGAGGGCGTGTCACACTTTTATTGACTATAACCCACCTGTGTTCTCCAGTTGCCCTTTGTGTTTTAGAACTATGTTCACTCTTTCAAACGTTAATTATCCGATTTCTGTTTCTAAGGGTGACAGTAGCAGAGAGCAGTGGTGGCCGAGTGGTAACGGCCCCGACTTACGAGTTGTAGGTTGCGAGTTCAAACCCAGCCAGGCGCATTACTTTTTATAATTTATTTCATCACCACTGTTCTCAAAACGGTAAAGGAAAACATCTTGAGAAAAGCGGCACGTCCTAGAACCAAAAATTCGAAGACATGTGACATCCACCAACCCGCACTGGGCCCACGTCGTGGATTACGGCCCATTCCCTCTCCTAGAGAGGAGGCCTGAGTTCCAACAGTGGGAACATTATAAGGCCGTCTATGCTATGCTATAATATAAACTAGTGCTTGATTGTGAACCCACCTGGTTTATTTAGAGCCTATTCACTCTAGCCTTGAAGACAATTTAACCCCCCACTTGCCTAACCTTGTATCTGTTTCTATCTAGTTAATATTACTAAATCGCTATCAGCCCCTCACTTAGCCTACACATAAAAGAAGTTCGTTTTTGGTTGCTTGTTTGTCAGCCCGCATACCGCGACCGACTCGCTTGTTTATGATTAACACCGCATTTTATTGTTATATACTCGTTATGACAATACAAACACATGTTATGTAAAGACTTGTTTACGAAGAAAAGTTAAATACAAGGCCTGAATGTAGAGGACGTTATGGGTGGCGATTCAGTTTTGTTTTCTTACGATTAAGATCATATTTATTGAAATAAAAAATACGAGGGATACAGGCAAAGAACGGAGTGTCACAATATTTATTCTCGACGAGCAATAAGCTCGCCGTCCGGTTGTCTCGAATGTTATCCTCACACTCCTCAAAGAGATGTCAGCAAAATTGGATTGATCGAAAAAGTTACTGTAGCCTTTTCAACTGAAGGAACACAGGTGGGTTAAGGCAATAAAAGTCTGATACTCCCTCTCTATTCACTTAGAGTGGAAGAAGTTTTTTGATGATTTCCAACGTAAAGAAGGTTCTGTAAACATTGATGGAGTTTCTTGCCGGTTGTTGGAGTTTCTTGCCGATTCTTAGAGTTTCTTGCCGGTTCTTCTCCATACAAAACGACCAATTTGGAACCGTGCACTAGCTTCGTTGTGTGCCTGTGTGAAGTGAAGTGCCCATGTAGGCCTGTAAGAAAAAAATATTTTGAATTTTTTTGGTCTCATTAAAAATGAACTTCTTAACTTTAAGCGGGTTTTTCTCAAAAACAGTTCACAAGGAAATGTCTTGATAAACGGTTTTTGAGAAAAACACAAAGAAGAAATCGGGCAAGTGCGAGTCGGACTCGCACACTGAGGGTTCCATACAAACTTACCTATGAAAGCAGTACAATCCCCGAATTGAGTTACGAAGATTTTTGAATCACAATTTTTTTTTTATTGTGACGTAACTACTAATTTACAGTTTTCGGATTTTTTCCTGTACTTGTGCTATGAGACCTTACTTCATGCCAATTTTCAGGATTCTAGGTCTACGGAAAGTACCCTATAAATTTTGATTCCGTTGAGAGTGTTGAAATACACGTTTTTTGAGGATAAACGGCCGTATCTTTTTTTTCGATAACTTTGAAGTTTGCTTATTTTCACAGCTTCAAGGGACCGCAAACCTGAGTATATGGTTTTATTTTAACTAAATATCTCCACGCGTTCTCGAGATAAAGGGTCTTGACAGACAGATAGACGGACGGACGGACACACACAAAGCGATTTTATAAAAGACCTCAAAAGGAAAAAAACGGAACACTTATAGGACCACCTATAAGGGTATATACATTTTCTTGCAAACATTATTTACAATTAGATAATAGTACAATTAAATTTTATTCATTTCACCGTATCAAAAATAACAAAGAAAAATACTAAATGAAGTTGATAAGGTTAATTGAAGAATTGAAGTGTAAAATGTCATTTTTTAAATGATAATATCAAGATACAATTGTAAATAAATGTCAAAGTAAGAATAATATATAAAAAAATAAATTCGTTGGTAAATTCACTATGAAAAATTATAAATTCATTCAAATATCTCAACAAAACATAAATTTATGGTACTTTAAAGTTGGCCTTACAAGAATAATTGCCCTTCACGGGACACTCCAGTGTGTGACGTCACACGACCCTTGACACGGCCCACATGATCCTATAAGGGTTTCGTTTTTTCCTTTTAAGGTACAGAACCCTAAAAAAAGGCAAAGAATAGAGAGAGCTCGATTCTTTGCCTTTTCCTTCTTTACGGCGTATGGTAATTCAATTTCTCCATATAGAAATATCATAAGTGTTCACGCTGAAACTAGACAAAGCAATTTTACACTTTATACAACATTTTAACGTTCACACGATATTCAAACGTAAGTAACGATGTACGTGTATAAAACATTTGCTTGCACTTGAATCAATTGATTTTATTTGTTTAATTTATTGATAGAATTGCGTTTAATTGCTATCTCACCTGATGGAATAAAATAAAATTTTCAAAGTTGGAGTACGCTTGCTTAGAAGTAACCTATTCACTCTTGACTTAAACCCCCGGTTGTAGATTATTTAAAAACATGAAGTTTTTATAAATTGTTATCGACAATAACGTACATATATAAAAAATCCTTTTGTATAGTTTCGATATTGAGACAGATTCATGATAGCACAAGTTTAAACCTTAGTGGTTTTTGGTTGCTGTTTAACTTGGAAAATCCTGTATTCTTTTGTATTAATGATAAATAAATGAAAAAAAAAGATACCAGTAAACTCATACTCTGAGTTTTTTTTAAGGTGGGAAATTATTCAATAACTTCTCCCGCTCTAAGGCGAAGCGAGAGGGTGTGTCAGATTTTCACTGTCTAAAACCATACCTATGTCCCTTCTGTAACTTGCGTTCCAGGACCTCGAGGGTTCTATTTTGGGCTACCCACGGCAAACAGACTTCGGCTGAGAATCCCATTCCTCAGCTGTACAAACAATGAATGTATTCCCAAAACGTTATGTGCTTGTAAACAATAATACTTATGAAAAAAACCGGCCCTGAAAGGGTTTAAAAATCCATCAGCATCACTTCACTCAGCTCACTTCGGCTTAATACATCTGTCAACATTCTCATTGACATTTTAAAGAAATTAGAGCCTTCAATACTTTGGAAAGGGTTATATATCGAGAAGCACTCTTATTTTCGTATTATAAATTAAATGGACACATTACAGTTCTACGGTAAATGTGCCCGGGGCAAGAGACGGCACAAAGGGACCGACCCGGCTCTATTATTGAAAAGGGGGTGATCAAAGCCAAACGATACGTTTTTCATATATTGTAGTCCTTTTTCTATTACTGTTTACACAGGTGTATCGCCAGTACATGCTCGGATGTAAAGTTATAAGAGAGATGCTTTTTTTATGTGTGAAATCATCGTATGACTTCTCTCGCTCTAGGGCGAGGGAATTTCAGACTTATACTGTCTAAAACCCACTCGTATGTTCCTTCTTTGTTTCGTTCCAAGACTCCAGGGTTCTCTTTCGCACAACTCATGGCCTAAGTAGGCTTTGACACTGCTTGGTCCCTACGGTTTTGCTGACATCTCCTTGAGGGACGCTATGACGACTCGGGCTCGGTCCGGACGGTTATCGGACGTCCGGAATAAAAGTGATGTGCGGTCGTACTAAATAAAGTAGTGTTTATAAAGCACGAATACATCATTGTTTGGTATATACTTGGTAAAGCATTGTTCGTTACGTAGTAAAGAGTGTTGTTCAAACTTTTTTTATCCAATATTATAACTTAAAAGGCTCTTACAAAGAGGGGCTTTCGTATCTCGTTCAAGAATTTACCTAGTAGCAGGCTGCTTTAACGTAGGTAATGTAAATGCATAAAATAAATGGCGCAGAAAATATGTAGCCTCCATAAGTAGGTCAGCTGCACATTTATCTGAACGCTGGTTTGAACTGGCTGAATTAAATAAATTTTTAACATGAATAATATGAATGGACGTACCATTAATTCATTAACAATAAATAAGTAGTATTTACATGAATATTAGCGAATTCATGAAATACATGGAATACATAAAGGGAAAATGGAATACATATTCTGGTTAAATATAAAACAGCCGCGAGCCTATGGGGGTGCCTCAAGTGATAAGCGGACAGACATCTGTTCATTTTTTTAAAGGTTTAATATATCTTGCAATGTTTCTATATATGTTCACGTAGGGCAAATCTTTGTGTAATTTATTTCATCACCATTGCTCTCAAAACGGTGAAGGAAAACATCGTGAGGAAACCGGCATGTTCTAGAACCAAAAATTCGAAGACATGTGACATTCACCAATCCACACTGGGCCCGCGTGCTGGATTACGGCCCATTCCCTCTCCTAGAAAGGAGGCCCGAGTCCCAACTGTGGGAACATTATAAGACTATGCTATGCAAGGGCAAATCTGGCAAATCCATTTTGAAACTGTCACCCCTAA
Source organism: Mythimna vitellina (assembly GCA_949316375.1). Lineage (NCBI taxonomy): Eukaryota > Metazoa > Arthropoda > Insecta > Lepidoptera > Noctuidae > Mythimna > Mythimna vitellina. The sequence continues at coordinate 9,749,252 of OX438688.1, forward strand.
CCAATTGAGCTGAAATTTAGTATAGGTACTTTCGTAACTTGGATGACAATGCTATATATGGTATCATGGAGCTGATTCTATGATGGAGACTGATAGTAGCCATAAAAACAACTAAGCGCGAAAAGAACCTCATCGTGTTTGAGCTTTTTCTACTTTTCTTGATCGGTAGGTAGGTATTATACCGCGCGTTAAAAGCTTGTAGTGAAAAAATGTTTCTTACTTATTATTTTGTGTGAAGTTTATCTTAATTTTAAGTCCAAGTTTAGAAACAATATTAATACCTTCCTTTAGAGAGTTTAAGTTGAGATCATCATGTAATCTTTTTTTTCCGTCTAACGTTATTTTTTCGATATTTATTTGTCCGAATCCAAAGTTCAAATTTCTGTTTAAACACTTTGTATTTTAAATGGATTAAAGTTCGAGTATCTTGTAAATGAGAATAAGGCCGAAAATAAGTGTTGTGGTGACGCAACGCTTGGGGTAGGCCTATATTCATCAATGGATGTCTTTCAGCTGAAATGATGATGTTGATGAAAGTGCAGTTGCACTCGACACATGCTAAAGTGTCTTAAATTTATTTATAGAAGAGGGTAAATGGTTCATGATTGATTGTTTTATTTGTAGCATAGAATCTTAAGTATTGAATAAACTATTTGTGGACTATTGAACTGCTACTACAAAGAAATTTAAGACACTAGCATTGGTAGAGCAACTGCTCTTTTGACCTCTGACTGTACCTGCGAACCCACAAGACACATTCTCTAAGAAAACAAGGTTTTCTGATCGAATCTCCACAATAATACTAACTCCGAAAACTGTCCCGAGCTCCAATATAATTTATTACATCTCCAATCAAATATTAGAGGTTAAAGTATGAAATTGCCGATTTGTACTGAAAAAAAAAGGATCACTTTGTTGTCCGCCCGTCTGCCTGTCTGTCAAGACCCTTTATCGCAGGAACGCGTGGAGGTATTTAGTTGAAATTGGTCTGCGGTCCCTTGAAGCTGTAAAAAAACCATACTTCTGAGTTAAAGAAAAAAAAGATACGGCTGTTTATGTCGCAAAAAAGAACGTATATTTCGACACTATCAAGGGAATCAAAATTCATACTTCCCGTTCATCTAGAAATTTGGCATGAAGAAAGGCCTCATAGCACAAGTATAGGAAAAATTCTGAAAACTATAAATTTGTAGTTACGTCACATAAATAAACTTTTTTTTTGTGATTCGGAAAAACTTTAACTAACTTTATTCGAGAATTGAACTGTTTTCATAGGTAAGTTTGTACGGAACCCTCAGTGCGTGAGCCCGAATCGCACTTACCCAGTTTTTTATTTTATTTTAGGTGTTTTTGTCTTTTCTACATTAATTAATTACTTTAATTGCCTATAATTTGTATGTGTGGTGTTTTAGGTATCGTAAATTTAAGTTTGCAATAAACAAAGAAATAATCCTGAAGGAATTCATGAAGAATTTTTCCTACTTTCGCTTGCATTCTAAAAGCAGAATCCAATAAATTATGTATATTCATTCGCTTATAAATTAATCCATTCACCTGTACGGCCATTGGTTTTCATATTACTGTATGCTGCAAAATAAATAAATACTATTAATATGCTGTACATTCGATTTTTCTCTTGTATGACAGAGAAATATTACACGGAGTATACAAGCTTCGTTATTCAGTAAACCTTCCCGTGCATCCAATTAATTCGATTTTTTAAACTGTTGTAATGCAATTAAGGGAATATTTTAAAAGGCCTTTGTGTTAAAACCATCGTTACAGATTTTAAAAAAAGTGAAAAAAAATTCGTAATATTTTTTGGCATTGATCAGGAACCTGTAGTTGATTATAGGGGTAGACTGGAGCCTAAAAACTAAAGAAACTATTTCAAGTCTCTAGGACACTCATCTGTGATTAGAATTGGGAACAAATAACTATTGCCTGGTCACGGCATTATGCTGAGCGTTCGGCCTTTTTGCGCGGATGTGGCGCATATTTTCGTTGTTTTATTTTTCTCACTTAATATTCTCATAATTTGCGCCTTGTTCCGCCAAATAAAATGTTTTTCTTTCTTTCTTCTTCTTTCTTTTCTTTCTATTAATATTCTAGGTAATTTGGAAATATCGTAAAACCAATATTTGTTTTTAAAGAGTAACCATGGAGTTTCTTGCCGGTCCCTTCTATAGGACACGACCAATTGGAACCATGCACTAGCTTCTGACTTCATAAGTGCCCATATAGGCCTATATGTATATGTAACAAAAATGATTGATTGATTTGATTTAACGCAGTATGTGCCTTTCATTTGTCCGTGACCTTGCCGTAAAAAAATGCGATAAAGGTTAGTTTAATGTACATGAAATGTCTGTCTGTGGCATCGAAACTCCTAAACGGATGAACCAATTTCTTTAAACGGCCTCTTTTCGTGTTCTTTTGGTTTTGTGTCCGACTAACAATTTGTAGATTATACCCGGTTTTCTAGCAGCGGGATCCCTTAGTGACCTATAATACAGGTTCTTCATCATCATCATCATCATTTCAGCCGAAAGACGTCCACTGTTGGACATAGGCCTCCCTCAATTGTCGCCACAATGACCGGTCTTGTGCGTCTCGCATCCATCGGATTCCCGCGACCCTCACCAGGTCATCGGTCCACCTTGAAGAAGCCTTCCAACGCTGCGTCTTTCGGCACGTGGATACCTGGTCTTACGATACAGGTTCTTATGAAAACCTTATTCAGCCACCAGTCTCTTAGTTAAACGTCGGTGTGTAACTTGTAAAGTTTTAGCATTAAGTAACTTTGTGAGGAGAAAATTAACGTTTTATATAATAACTAGCTTTTGCCAGCGTGAAATTTGGTTTCTCTATACTTAGTGCTATACTTGGACCCCCATTTCATCCCCTTAAGGGGTGAATTGGGCAATCCTTTCTTAGTGCTCGTCTACGTCATAAAACAAAACCACAAAACCTTGTGCAAAATTTTACGCTCCCAGGCCCTGTAGTTTTGGCTGTGTGTTGATATGTCAGTCAGTCAGTTTCTCATTTTGTATATATATATATATGTTGGCTCAAGGATACCGATCATCATTGAAGCTCTGTCCAGGTACTCTGTTTTGTGGGCGATGGCTGGGTATCGAGCAATAAACAAACTATTCCATATCACACAACTGATTTATTATGATGAGAGCTTTAGGTATTCACTTCATACATCGAGCCCTGTGACAGTCCCCGAGTCTAGACGTTATACGCACGGCTGCCGACAGAGGAAAGAGCTCCGGACCTCTGCGGTCGGCACTTTTATCTGCTCGGTTCGTGCAAACGTCAGCGCGGATTCTGTCAAAGTGACATGTGTCTATATATATATAAATATATATATATATATAGATAGTTTTTTTTTCACGGCTTAATCAATTATACAGTTTACCAAAAATACAAGTTTAAAATATTTTAGTTAATAAATTAGCTTAAATATTCCATAATAATCCCATAATATATACGATACGTTTCCGTTTCAATATACATATGTATGTAACACATAGGGATTAGGCAGAAATCCAATACGATGTTCGCAACTACTGCTTGAAGTTACATACGCTAATAATGGTAGGCATGTAACAGGCATTCGTGGGGCGCCATACCTTCTAAACTATTGAAGTCGGTAGCTACAATAGAAATCACTAGGTACCTATATATCTTGTAGGTTTGAGCAGATATGTATCTTGGGGTTGCGGCATTATTTTGTTTTTATTATTGTTGATAATAATAATAATAAATCTTTATCTGAAATTAGAAAACTAGAAATAAATATAACAATTTATTTATGTATGATGATAGCTACACTAGTTTGAAACTGAGGCGTTATCAACGCCCACCTCCAGAAACATAAGAAAAGGAGTAGTTCCATATCTTATACATTACAATATTTACTTATCCTAATCTAAAGTACACAAAGATTTGTCATAATTGGTAAATTCATAATAGAATCAATCATTCATAAAAATTGCTACCCAAGTCGCCGACGGCGCTTACTGTTTCACGTGCGCCTCAAAGAGATTTCAGCAAATCGTAGGGGCCCAGCAGGGTCGAAGCGAGATTTGTCATAAGATGATTTTCCCACCCAATAAAAAAAATAAACCTCAAAAGGAAAAACGGAACCCTTATAGGATCCTTTGTTGTCCGTCTGTCTGTCTGTCAAGACCCTTTATCTCGAGAACTCGGGGAGGTATCCGATGTGAAATTAAAACTATATACTCAAGTCTGCGGTCCCTCGAAGCTGTGAAAAAATTCAGAGTTACCGAAAAAAAATATACGGCCGTTTATCTCGCAAAAAACGTATATTTCTACACTCTCGAGGGAATCTAAATTTATAGGGTACTTCCCGTCGTCCTAGAAACCTGGAATTTGGCATGAAGTAAGGTCTCGTAGTACAAGTGTAAACTGTAAATGTGTAAATAAAGGGTCTTGACAGACAGATGGACAACAAAGTGATCCTATAAGGGCTCCGTTTTATCCTTTTGAGGTACGGAACCATAAAAATGTGGCGGATATTTCAGAATATGGTCTACCTACCCGTATGCCTCCATTATAGCGTGAATGAGTAACAAACGTACATATGTTTTCAGGCAAATTTTCGCCTTTATAACAGATACTAGCGTGACATACAAAAAAAAAATTGAAAAACAAAACATACCGAGCTAAATACAGTTAGAAATAAAAAACAAACCAAAAATGAACCACGTTTGCCGCAAAAAGCCCCCACCTAGCTTAGGTACTCCACCATAACGTGGTTCATAATTGTTGAACACAGAGGTAAAGGATAAACTTTCCCTATGTGTTCGACATGAAACAGTGATTTCTACGATATGTCCAAAAGGCTAGTGTGTACCTACTAGTGGTGGGTGTATATTTATTATTAAACCGCTCCGAGCGAATGGTCCAGTATTGACCGACTATCTTTTTATTACGTTTGTTCAACATTATTTTTGTTTCAAATTGTATTTTTCACATGCAAAGTCTCTTTGACGTATTTTGATTTAATTAATATCAAAGCAAGCCTTCCCGTCTTCAAATTTGTATCACAGAAAATATAAAACTCTTTCCTACAATCTTTTCAATAGTTATTACCCGTAAAGCTATGTGAGTAAGTGCAAAAGAAAATAGACTATCATAATAAAATCTTAACATTTTGTCCATGTAAGAAAGTTTCGAAGAATCACCTTCTACTATGAAATCTAGCTGAACTTTATGGCAAATGAAGAAAAATTGTGAACGGCGCCGAAGGTCGTGTTGTCGACGAAAATAGGGGAGCAAACTTATAGCAGACACTACATCACATTCTTTCTGACAGCGAATATTCACTTTGTTTTATAATAAAATGCTCTTCCTCAGGTAAAATTTATAGAAGCTCTTACGGAAATAACAACTTAGGAACCTTCTTTAAGGGGCAACAATCGTTACTAAAGCCATAATACTAAATATCGACGATGAAGTGACAAGAACTTCTAACTGTCATTTTTGCAATTTTACTTTTTCTACGTAGATGGACTTTTAATAATCGTTTACGTGAGCTGGCAAAAGCAACTAACTTTATATCTTATTTTTTAAAATAAGATACGCTATAAATAAGGTATGCTAGCTCATCATCATCATCATCATTTCAGCCGAAAGACGTCCACTGTTGGACATAGGCCTCCACCAAGTCGCCGTCGCCACAACAACCGATCCTGTGTGTCTCGCATCCACCGCACTCCCGCGACTCTCGGTCGTCGGTCCACCTTGTGGGAGGCCTTCCAACGCTGCGATTTCCGGCCAGCTCACGCAAAAGATTATTAAAAGTCTATCTACGTAAAAAAAGTAAAATTTCAAAAATTTCAGTTAGGAGTTCTTGTCACTTTATCTTCGATATGAGAGTAAGGCACACCCCAACATCAAGAACACATGTAGGTTTTAATCAGGAAAAAAACTGAAATTCCCTCTTGCCACACAGAGTGCAAAGGAAAGTCATTTGTTGATTTTCTACGTAAAAAAAAAACATCATAACCGAATGATCGATCGATCAAACAACAATGGAAACTGCCAAAATAAACAAACAATATACAAACTCAGGAGAAGTTACCACTCAATAACGTTAAAAATGAGCTACCAAATAGCAAGAAATTGTTTTTCAACCCACCATCGCGCTCGGTACATCGGCAAAATGAAAAGTTTCCCTATCAGCCCACTGACACATCGATTGGCGTTTACATCTTTGTAGAAGAAATTGTTTCAGATCATGCAAAGCAACATGAACCTTACGCCGAGGAACGAAGCCTAAATTCGTGTTTAAAGTCGCTTTTTCTATGTTGATGGAGTAGACGTTTGCGAGCTGCCATCCGGCTATTGGTAAGCAATCCATCATTCGGCAGTGTGAAAGGAACAAAAGCTATATAGGATAATATCACATCAAAATAATATGAGATAATACGACTTGGGCCTGCCATGCAACTAGTCCGTGGCTTGGGGTTATTTTTTTTAATATATATATTTTTTTTCTAAATCACAGCCACTGTCTATACGGCGACATTGCTGCGCCGGACTGGAGGTGCACGGCGGCTTTGTTTTACGTAATATACAATTGTACATAATATGAGTCCACGAGTTTGATTTAACTTACTGATCTCAGCTATCGAACATCATCGAAACAGCCACCTTAACTTTATTAGTAATTTATTGTTGTCAGCATCTCATTTATTTATTAATAGGTTTATTTTTATATAGGCTCTTTTTATAATATGAATGTGAGAACACTGTAGACTCCGCGGATTCGTAGGTTACTGTTTTTATTGTGATTTTGGGTACAATGTTGATCGGACTACGCCGTCCTCTCAATTAATATTGTGTTATGTAAATGTTTTAAAATGATTTTTTTTTAAAGAGTTACCATGGTGTTTCTTGCTAGTTCCTCTCCGTATAAAACGACCAATTATAACCGTGCACTAGCGTCTGGTAACGGCCCCGACTTACAAGTTGTAGGTCGCGGGTTCAAACCCAGCCAGGCGCATTACTTTGTGTAATTTATTTCATCACTACTGCTCTCAAAACGGTGAAGGAAAACATCGTGAGGAAACCGGCATGTCCTAGAACCAAAAATTCGAAGGCATGTGACATCCACCAACCTGCACTGGGCCAGCGTGGTGAATTACGGCCCATTCCCTCTCCTAGAGAGGAGGCCTGAGTCCCAACAGTGGGAACATCATAAGGCCGACTATGCTATGCTACTAGCGTCTGACGTTTATTACTGCCCATCAAATCAAATCAGTTTATTCGCAAAATAAGTTGGTACAGGATCGGTCGTTGTGGCGTCGCTTGGGGGAGGCCTAGTCCAACAGTGGACGTCTTTCGACTGAAATGATGATGATGATGTGTTGGTACAAATTTCTTCTTAAAATAAAAATTAATACTCAATACTATAACTAATATATATTACAGACCCATAACACTTAGGCAACACACCAGCTCAGGCTTAACAGTGGGAACATTATAAGGCCGACTATGCTATGATGACTCTTAGGCATACTCATAATAATATAACATGCATACATTTGTTGTGATACTTATTTATACAATTATAGTTACACTGTATTATTATAGTCTATTATTAAAGTAATTCTGGCAAATTACAAACTGATTACCTATTTTATTAGACAAATTAAAAAAAAAATACTGTTATCGTTTGGCCAACCTTTTATTAAATATGTCGCTGACTGAGTAGAAATTCTGTTCCAATTGCCATAATTTAAGATACCTTTGACTTTTTTTTTTCTAATAATGTTAGAAAATGCGCGACTACACATTGCATAGCTATTTTTACCATATAGTGCTGTCCTAGTGATTATCGGAAATATTATTCTATTTATTTATTTATTTATGTACACACAAACACTTAAAAAGAATAGTACAAAAGCAGATAGAAGAGTAGAAAGGTACTGCTTATTTCAAATGAAATTTCTTCCAACAGACCTGCGACAGGAGAGTTGGATGAGAGATGTAGACAGTGTATACAAAAACTATGTAAAATAAATAGATTTTGAATTGTGAATTTTTTATTATTCGAATATATGTATAGTTACGAGAGAATTTGGCACACAGATAAAATATTCGATTAAAGTTATGACGAGCATGGAGCTTAGACCATAACAGGTGTTCTAGGAATGGCTAGGTGTATGGTGTGCAAGTAATTGCTTTCATTCACATACCGGGGCCTCGAGCCGCGCAGAGAATGCCTAAGCAATTAATCGGACACAAACGTTGGGAACCCGCTTAAGGAGTGATCCACCACCTGGAGTGCTGCAGTATTGGCGTGCCTTCCTCATCATTGTGCCTTGATAGCTCCTTTATCTTAGGACACGTTTTATATGCACGTGTGGTAGCGTGTAATATTGTCAAAATTTGTGGTGGTGAAGCTGCGAAATTGATTGTATGGTCTGGGCGCTTCGATCAACGCGCCCTTTTGATAGATGGCATGTATGGAATTGGTTTAGTGTTAGGTCTACATTCTGGAATCTCAATTATCGTAAGACCAAGACAAATAATTGCCTATAATTGTAATTTGTTTGTAAATTAATTCATTTGATTTCATCAATGACTCAATTTAGTTCACGGTATCGATGTGGAGGAGTATTTCAACATCTAAGTGTATTTGTAAAAAAAAACGATAAGACCGCCCATTGTGACACCCTATTAATTTAAAGTTCCTAATGTAATTTGTATTTTTGGTGTACAATAATTTCTATTTCGAACTGACGGCTTCCATGCAGTGATTCATAAGAAAGTCGCATCACTGATACACAGAACGCGAGTAAGTGACAACAGCATCCTGAAAACAGTGGTTGAGAGTCCTTACTCCCTTGTTCTGAGGCACTATGTGGAAAGAATGGTCAGATAGTTTGCTTCTTGTCAAATCGTTCTCTGCACATCTTGCCTCAGATTCACTCTTCACTGAATGTTTTTATTATTATTTCTTTGTTTATGTAACTAGTACTTACACTAATTTTAAGATATTTTACTAACAAAGTGGACCATATTTTTGTCTTATATTGAATTAAATAATAATAATAATAAAAACATACAAATAAACCATACAATAATAATAATAAAGAATATATCTAAATGTAAGTATAGACACTTCCAAGGTATAAAATTTTTGATGCCAGGCTAGAGCGCTAGTCTGTGGTTTATAGTCACTATCAAAGATGTCAATATTTATTTATTACCTCGCTAGGCTCAAAGTAAGCCGTACTGAAGTTTTTCGTTTACATTTTCTCGAATACTAGAATACTCTAAACATATTTTATTCATAATAGTTTACGCATAAAATAAACAATGTCCATTTGAAAGGACAAAGCATTGTTTTATATTTTTAAGAGTTTTATTCAAATCTAAATTCACATGACTCAGGATAAAAATCTCTGTGATAAAATATTTATTTATGTAAAGGATTTGTAAAGTATTTTATTTAGAACATGTTAAGGCGAAACGGAGCTAGTGAATATCAAAATGTACTTTTTATACGACAATTTTATGAGCGTACCTACGATTGAATTTTGTTTGGTCTGACAGAATAATTTAGATTTAATCAGTTTGTTATCAGACTTTAGTAAATTTTTACGTCTTGTACATAAACGTACCTTGATTTACTCGTGGCTTAGGGCGTCCTCATTCGATGTTTTACCGCTGTTTTAGCCGTGCTTGTAAAGTTTCGATTAAATTCTTTCGTAAACATTTATCCAACTACAATGGGTACCTGACTGTTCCATAGTTTCGTTTTTGGTTTTTCCTCAATAATCACACTAATATTATGAAGGCTAAGGTATGTAAGTTTGTGTGTCTGTGTTTGTTACTCGTTCACTATCAAACGGCTGAAGGGATTTGGATGAATTTTCACACATGTGTACATCAGTTCCTAGAATAGAACGTAGGCTTGTTTTCTGATTTTTGTTTCAGCAGTATGTTCTCTTGGAATAATTTAATACTATCACATAGGCGAAGCCGCTGACAGAAGCTAGTTATATCATCATCATCATTTCAGCCGAAAGACGTCCACTGTTGGACATAGGCTTCCCTCTAATGCCGCCACAATGACCGGTCCTGTGCGTCTCGCATCCATCGGATTCCCGCGACCCTCACCAGGTCATCGGTCCACCTTGTCCGAGGCCTTCCAACGCTGCGTCTTCCGGTACGCGGTTGCCATTCCAGAACCTTTCGTCCCCATCGACCATCTGTTCTGCGAGCAATGTGCCTTGCCCACTGCCACTTAAGTTTGGCGATTCTTCGGGCTATGTCCGTAACCTTGGTTCTCCTGCGGATATCCTCATTTCTGACGCGATCACGCAAGGAAACTCCGAGCATAGCCCTTTCCATTGCCCTTTAGTAGTTATATATCAATACTTATTTTTTATATATCTTAAAAAAAACTTAAAATTATGATTATGCTGAAAACTAAGCAGAGCTTGTGTTATGATCTACTAGACCACTGATAAACAGACTTACATATTTCTAAATACATACATATAATAGATAAATTACACCCAGACACAGAACAAATGATCGTGCTCATCACACAAATATTTGTTCTGGATGGGAATCGGAAGCACGACCTCCTGCATAGCAGTCAGGGCCACTAGATTAACAGGTCAGTCACTACAAACAATGCCACAAACTATAATGCATAGTAAACTATGCCTTTTATGTTACAAATCTCTTGTCAGAAGGGTCAGTTTCCAGTCTGACGCATCTGAGTACTTGTATTTTACAAGGAGCACCTGATTATCTCACCTGCACCACCCAATAATTGGGTAACACGGTAGCCCTTGGACTGACGCCAGATTTTCTGGTTTCTGACCATCCGTCTACTGTCAAAGATATTCAAATGACAACCGGGACCAACGTCTTGACGAGCTTTAAGAGGCACTGAGGAATCTCTCTCGAGGGATGTTAATATGGTCACCCATCCACAGACCCACCTCGCCAAGCGTTCCTTAACCTTAGAGATTGTTATTATTTTTGCCACGAGCTCTTCATTCATTATTAGGTAATAAAAAATATGAGTTTTCAACCCAACATATTCTATTTTTTATCTCGACTAAAAATATTCTCATTAAAAAAACAACAAATTCTGACAGCAAACACATTGCATAAAATAAGTTGGTATGGATAGGATCCAACGATAGATCGGACACTTCAAATACCGGATACAGCTTACATTTTTAATTCACGCCGGGCCCTGGTCTAAATGTCAAGCTAAAAATATTATCATAATTTATCGACATATATTTCAGAATTTATGACTATAGGATTATGAGTTACATGCGCCTGGGGACAGCCGAGGACTGGTCACGACTTGTTTGTCGTATCCAGTTCAAGAAAAAACTCAGAAATATGAGCATATATATCTCACGCTCGAGCAACCGCCCAAGGAGAAGGCTGAGGCGTTGGGAATAGTAGAGCAATCTCCGGTCACCGTAATAGCAGGTTTGCGGACGACAAGCAATGAGTAGCTCGCCGTCCGCCCGTCCGGTAACGACCGAGCCCGAGTCGTCGAAGGTAGGTAGTGTTTCACGTGCGCATCAAAGAGATGTCAGCAAAACCGTAGGGGCCCAGCAGTGCCGATGTCCGCTAGAGCCGCGGGGATTTTCTAAAAAGGAAACTCGTGGTGCGGTTTTAGTTACCTACTAAAAGTCTGAAACGCCCTTTCGCTCCACCCTAGACCGAAATAAGTCATTAGATGATTTTACGACTCAAAAATAAATACATATTGTTATTAGCTGCCAGTTTTGTGTCCGAACAGTACCTTAAAAAAACCTTGAAACTTATCCTTTTTTTCTTTTGAGAATTTTATTTCTTATCGTGTTTCACGTACAAGATTCCTAAGGGTGTGACTTCTCAAATAGGATACTTTATTAAATTAATACCAACCCAATAACATTTTGTGACAGATATATCTACTTATCGTATACACACGGTAGGTTGTTCCAAATTGAAAAGGCCGAAATTAAAAAAAAATATAAGCGTTTTTTTTTGGACTTAGGGCGAGTATTCACACTTACGTTGTTGAAACTTCTACGGCCTGGACTAAGCGTTTCGCCTCGTCGTTTAAACCGCGTACATCGAAGGACTGGAACAATTTACCTGCTGCGGTCTTTCCGTCCGATTATAATTTAGGTGTCTCCAAAGCTAGATTGGATAGACTCTTAATAAACTAGTTCGCCACACCTTCAACGACTGCATCGCTGCTTACCATCAGTGTGGGATAGCAGTCAAACACTACTTTATATCAATAAAAAAAAGGAAAAATAAAAGACATTTTTTTGTGATGTTTTTTTATTGACCAGATCAATTTTAACTAAAAAAACATTTTGTGAACTGCGATACCAAACGTGTACCCCTGGTTCATATCTACTCACAAACTCATTTAGTTCAATTGAACATGAATAGCAATAGTAAGTTGCGGAATGTTTCTATTTACTCAGTTTGAGATGAGTGACTCAGTTTGCAGAGCAAGCTCAGCCCCGGGGTGGCATGTTGGTCTAAACTCAATGTCGTCATAAGCTGGGGTAATGTTAGTTTGCCGTTTGTCTTCCTCACTACAGTTCACATAAGCTCAAACTTGTTATATACACGTTTTGGAGACTCTGCAAGCCATCTTCTGTTTGACTTGGCAAAGAATTGTGGAAATTGTTTCGAGTTGCAGGTACAGTTTATTTTATTACTAGGTTTTGCCCGCGGCTTCGCTCGCGTACATATAATATCGCCTATGTCACTCAGGAGTAAAGCGGCTTTCTATCGGTGATAAAATTTTAGCAATCGGATTAATACGTCCAGAGAATTACCTCCTACAATCAAAAAAACATATAAACAAATTTTACCTCTTTATAATATTAGTGTAGATTGTGTAGATTGCTCTCAGAGGTTTCGCTTACGTGATGGTAGAAAATTATCCCAAGAGGAAATACTCCCCGTATGAAAAGTAGGTAGGTCTATCCGTGTACAAAATTTCATCGAAAGCGTTCCGCCTCGACGTTTATATTGCGTACATCGAAGGACTGGAACAATTGGCCTGCTGCGGTCTTCCCGTCTGTTTATATTTAGGTGTATTTAAGGCTAAACCAGTGCGATTTACCATCAACCATTGCATCACTGCTTACCATCAGGTGGGATCGCAGTCAAACACAAATTTATCTTATTTAAAAAAACCTTTTTAACGTGAAGAAGTATCAAACAAATTCCTTGCCTTGCCTATCTTATTTTTAGTACGACTATAATCTATTGGACATAAACGCTACTACTAAGTATGAACATTGATCGCGAATCGTGGGCTAAATGGTTTCGGGATTTTTCTCTGAAATTTATTAGCAGCAGTTTCCTGACAACTACAACCTTTAAATCGAGAGTACAGTTTCTTGCAGGCAAGCGTGCCAATCATCGCTTACCGTAAGCTTTTTTTTTTATTTTTTAGGTGGGAAAATCATCTAATGCCAAATCCCACTCTTGGGCGGAGCGGGAGATAGTGCCAGACTTGTACTGACTAAAAACCCACTCCTGTTCCTTCTTTGCCTTCATCCCCGGGCCCCGAGCTTCGCTTTCACACTACCCGTGGCCCCAGTAGACCATCAGGTAAGACAGTGATCAAGCGCCTTTCAATAATAATTTTAAAAAAATTGCAGCTAAAAGCCACGTGGCCGATACACAGTAATAAGCGCACCATTAAGCTAGAACTACATTAGAGCGACGCACATGTGTAACACGCCTGATTTGTACGTAGAACGACGTCGTGTGGCGTGGATCTAGTGTAGCTCTACAAGTCTAGTTTCCATATATTGTATGGAGACCGACGCGCCCAGATCGGCGTGTGTGGCACACGTGTGCGCAGTGTAGTTCTAGCTTTAATGTATTCGTATGTAGTTATTTTTACTATTATACGAAGTGAATCCTAATTTGAATGATTGAAGAAAACTCTTTTAAACTTATCTAGTTTGTCTATTACTCTTTCCAGGCAATCTAAGTTCACAAAGTATTTCATAGTGCTTCACTTGTACAGACTGCGGTCCGAGATTTGATGCCATTTAATAAAGAGGAAAAGAAAATTTGTCATAAAAATAAAGACAGTACAAACGGACGTTATTATTACTTACATTTTGTTGTAAGTGGTTTCTCGTAAGAAAGGCGGAATATTTAATTTCCTTGGCCTTCAATTCTAACAAAATTGGGAAAGTGCGAGTCGTACTCGAGCACTGAGGTTTCGTACAAATCAAATGGGAGTCTCGAAGTTTTTTTTGAGACGTGACAACAAATTTACTGTTTTCAGATTTATTCCTATACCTGTTCTATTCACACCAAATTTCAAGATTCTGGGTCAACAGGAAAAGTACCTTATGAATTTTGATTCCCTTGAGAGTGTTGTAATGTAGGTTTTTTGCGACATAAACGGCCGTACCAGTTTGATTTTTTCACTGCTTCTAAGGACTGCAGTCTTTGAGTATATGGTTTAATTTTAAACTCGATACTTCCACGTGTTCTCGAAATAAAAGGGTCTTGACAGACAGACAGACGGACAACAAAGAGATTCTATAAGATTCCGTTTTTCCATTTGAGTTATGGAACCCTAAAAAAACAGAAAAGTAATACAAAGTCTCGTAAAGGACATAATTCTTATATCTGTCAAGGATTCCTTAAAACAATTACAAGTTTCGAATGCAGCTTAAAAATAAAATAATAGGTTGGTGTAAGCAGAGGGTACGTCATACACAGGGGGTCTCAAATTGAAAAGCATTTTGACATCTGAGTTTGTTACAACGCAATCTAACTTGTCAAATTAATTTATGACAACCACGTGAAGGGCATAGAAAAAGAGATGCAACTGCGAAAGGGTCGATGACTTGTACAAACTTTCATTTGACTTCTAGTATTTGAATGTAGATATGGCAAAGAGGTGGTCTATGGAGAGATGGGAGGATGAAATAAAAAATTGCGGGAGACGGCTGCATGATTAAAGCAACAGATGGAAAATCTTACACGAGGCCTTTACTTAAAATTGAGATCAATAAATTAAAAAAAAAACAATAAGTTATAGATATGGATACTAGAGAGTGATACATTGTCAAGAAAAGGGGGACCCTTTAACACAATTTTGACAATGTATCTCGTCAGAAACAGTCAACTATAAAAATTTCTAGTTTCTAAAATATAGTTAAAAAAACGAAACGTCACACAACAATTTAAATTCTGAATGATTCAAACCGCCATTTTATGGTTTTAAATCCAATAAGTATGCGGGATTATTCGAAAGATTTATATTGCGGCCATGAAACGCAACGGACAACTGAAGGAACACGGGCGGTTTTAGTCAGTAAAAGTCTGACAATTTCTTTTACTTCACCCAGAGCGGGAGAAGTTATTAGATGACTAGCTTCGGCCAACGGCTTCACCCGCGTAAAAGTATGTTGCTCTCTACAAAATTTGGACCCGCGTTCAATCCCCCTGGGAATTCATTTTGAAAAACCCTCTCTTAGTGCTCGCTTACGTCATAAAAGGAAACCTTGTGCAAAAGTTTCACGCTCCTAGTCCCAATAGTTTCGGCTGTGCGTTGATATGTCAATCAGTCAGTTCCTCCTTTTGTATAAATAAATAGGTTTCCCAACTCCAAAAAAATAAGGTCAATACATCTAACAATCATCATCATCATCATCATTTCAGCCGAAAGACGTCCACTGCTGGACATAGGCCTCCCCCAAGTGCCGCCACAATGAACGGTCCTGTGCGTCTCGCATCCATCGTACTCCTGCAACCGTTACCAGGTCATCGGCCCACCTTGTAGGAGGCCTTCCAACGCTACGTCTTCATCTAACAATACCTACATGTATTAAACTCACTAAAACTAAACTACAATTATTTTATAAACGATCCAGAAACTAAGTGACCCTTAATCGTATTAAATCACGAACAAATCCAGTTCAAAGCTAAAATCCAACCGATTCATCTTCATTAACCCGCTTGCAAGACTAAATCTGTTAACAAAGCAACATTTTACTCTGTGGCACTTGTTTTTGTTTCGTCCAAGACTTGCCCGATAAACTTTTAATGCGTTTTTCACTTCGTTATGAAATATTTCAATCGGCATAATTAGGGGAGGTGGCGGCAAATATCTCGTTACCACTAGGTACAGTCGAGTCCTTTAGATATACTTTCGTCAGCATAGCATAGCATAAGCTTAAGCATCCATAAAATGTTCCCACTGCTGGGACTAAGACCTTATCTCTAACACAGGAAACAAGCTGCAATCCACCACGCAGACCCATTACGGGTTAGTGTATGTTACTCTTCGAATTTTCGGTTATGAGATAATTTTTTTTTTGGTGGGAAAATCATCTAATAACAAATCTCGCTCTTGGGCGGAGCGCGAGATAGTGTCAGACTTTTACTGACTAAAAACCCACCCTTTTCCTTCGTTGCCATCATACCAGGGCCCCGGGTTTCGTTTTCACACTACCCATGGCCCCAGCTGTGATATGAAAATTATGGCAATACTGAATCGAAAATTCTATGTATGGCGCATAGCGCAAACAAAGTAGATCTTTGGGTGACGAACTTATTTTCACTGTGACTGTACCTTTTTAAAGTATCGTCAAAAATATATTAGACTAATAAGTAGATTTATTAAACTAATTAGGAGTATGAATATTTTAAGTAGTTACGTAACATTTAGTATGCCCAAAATGTTTGATGGTGGCTTAGATTTTGGTTCATTATTTTTTCAATTAATTTGTTAATAGTTTTGTTTAGTTTACGTCGAAATAAAATAAGAAAAAGACGAAAAGAAATTGAGAGCTGAGAAATAAAATCCGACAACATCGTGATAAAACATGAAAATTTAAACATTTGCGAAAATAAAAGTACCTAGGTATTTTAAGTGGTTATTAAAATTATAAAGCTACCTTCTTAAAAGTTGCCTATTCTTTGTAGGTATGAACTGATTGATAAATTGAAACTAAAAAATGAATATTTGTAAACAATGAATAATTTTTATTTGTATTGTACTCAAAAACTAGTAAACCGATTTTAAAAATTTTTTTCACCAGTATAATGCTACTTTATCACTGAGTAACATAGGCTATATATTTTCAACTGTCACGCAGGCGAAGCCGCTGACAGAAGCTAGTTCTTACATAAAACATTGTTTCAAAACCCGTTGGACTTCAAACTACGCTTTTATAATGCACAAGTAGTAGTAATAATAATAAATAATTAATAAAAATCATACAGCTATCTTATTCATTCATATACAAACATGTATTATTAATCATGAACAACTCATTATAATGTAATTATATTCATATCATTACACATTAACATCTGAGCGCACACGGGCTGAGTGTCGATATTAATTTGTGATAGACATTTATGGGAAAAATCTGAATGTACAGTCACGAGCACGAGAACATAATAATAGGTAAATTATATTATTTTTAGTCAGTAAAAGTCTGACACTATCTCCCGCCCCGCCCAAGAGCGGGGGATGTCATAAGATGATTTTCCAACCGGAAAAAAAAGGTAAATAATTTAAACCTTTATTTGCAGGTTTAAAATTTTACAGAAAGTTGCTCCGTAGTTTGACGAAACATAAATATATTCATTTTTATTTATTTATTAAGATCGTCAAAATTACAGACACTGGTTTGGTACGTTATAAATTAATTTTGTATAATTGTATTACATCTATGGTTTATTACTATATCAATTCTTGTATTCACCTTTTCTTTCTCTCTTTTATTGCAATTTCCAATGTTTTTCTCTGCATCGCCCAAAGATTGACTGGTAGAAAATGCCTAAGGCATTATAGTCCGCCTCTGTATTTTTGTGTGCACAAAGCATTTAATAAATACATAAATAATGAATAAATTATTTAACACAATTCAACACTTAAAGACAATCACAACATTAAAATAAGACATCTGATTAAGAGAGGAGTCCTAAAGAAACACCAAAAAGGCACTTACAGTTTTCAAAATTAAAAAATATGCACCACACTGAAACACATAAAAAAAGAAAAAAAAATGTTTAAAATTTAGTAAATCCTGCAAATAGAAAAGGTTGATTTTGCTGTTTTTTAGAGATATGAACAATTTCCTTTTCTAAAAAATTAAGGATAGGTGAGGCAAATATATATATCGTGGTGAAACTGTTGGCACATCTATTTTTTTTTCTTTTTTTTTTTAATTGATATAAACCAGTGCTTGACTGCGGTTCTTCATAATTTTTTTGTGTATTTTTAGAAATTTAGAAAACTGTAAGAGGTGTTTCATAAGGACTCTCCTCTTAATAAAATTGTATTGAATCAAAATGAAAAAAAAAAATAGTTAACAAAAAATAAAATAAAAGAAAGAAACAAAAGTTAAAAAAAGCAATAATAAATAACATCCATTTATGCATTAACAATACATTTATTTATTATTGAATTGAATTACAATTAGGTTCAAGGGGCCCAGCAGGACCGATGTCTGCTGGGGCTGCGGGATTGTTCGAATGATTAACCGTGGCCCTGGAACGCAAGGGCGACTGAAGAAACAGGTGTGTTTTGAATAGCACGCCCTCTCGCACCTCTCAAAGCGAAAGTAGTTATTTTATGACTTTCAACCTAAAAAAAATAATCTTAAATTCGAAAAGTGTAGTCATATCGATGCTTTTGACTGTACCTACGTGGTTCATTATTCTGTTTGAACATATTACATGAAATAAATACAAGGATTGGAAGATAACACTTTTCAGTTCCATTAGCGTTGTTAATTAATAAATGTGTCTTTACATTTTACAGTGGTATTAAAAATATGCTTCCTGTTAATAATTTCTCTTGCCGTCGATTTATTTTTGTGTTTTTATATCGAATGGATGAACTGCATGCTTATGGCTGATAGAGAATTTTAAAAGTCCCGAATATTCTATTCTATTTTATTCTATTCTTGTAACGACAACGACATGTGCAGACCTAGCCAAGTTACGACTGTTTCGTTTCCCTTTCGATCGCCTTGAGTCGGCCACGCCTCCGATTTTTTTGTTCTTACCACGTGACTGAGCGTTGAGATGACGTAAGAAACTGTTGAACTTGGCTAGGAGGGCTGATTGAAATTATGTCTGGAGTTTAATTTCCATGAAAACTCGCCGTAGTATTTACACATTACATTACAAAAAGATTTTTCTAGTTTTCACTATTTTCGTTCATGTTTATTCATCATTAAAGTTGTATTGGGAAATAAATGTTTACTTTTTAAAGTAAGGCCAAGCAAAAACGACTCAAAAGTCGGTGCGGCAGTGTTTTCTTTTACTGTATTAAATACTTCACTAATACAGTTGATGAGGGGCATTTCTCTTAGTCATCCTTTGAGGACAGAATGGACAAACCAACTTAGGTACAATTTACATAATTAAAAAACACTCAATTCTAACAACTCAGAATTTTTTTCGCAAAAGAAAGTTATCAAAGAGTTGGTGGATAAGACTTTACTTAAACGAAGGGCGCGAGCTGGCAGATGACGAGCTATGGGTAGTTCTCGTCCGGCTAACTGGTAAGGACTAAACCTAAAAGTCGACGGCGCGTAGTGTTCCACGCACGCCTCAAAGAGATATTAGCAAACCTGAAAGGACCCAGTAGGCCCAATGCCTGCTAGGGCTGTGGGAACGGTTGAAAGAACCTAGAAGGTTACCTAGAACGCAAAGAACAAATTAAGAGCATCCAACCGGATACATTCTTTTTTTTTTTCATTATTTTTTATACAACCGCTCTTACGTAATTATGACGTTATTACACCTGTTTCTCTAGATATTTTGTGGATGCTATTTAGGTTTCTATTGAAATTAAATCATAAAGTGTAAAACTAATCTAGTTAAGATCTCTGAAAAGTCGTTATTTTGCGTGAATTTTGACTCTTCATAATGTAGGCACCTGCTCATAAATCAAAAAGTAAAAAAAAAAATATAGCTACCTTGCACATTTAATTAAGATTCCGCATGTTGAAAAATGTTTCCAAAAACTTTAACATATTACAAAAAAAAATAAACACGTATTTCCTAAATCAAGTTTTGTGAAATATTCGAGTGACTGACGGAATTAACAAATGCCAACAGACCGTTCAGATGTTATCTCTCTTTTTTTGCTTTGCTTCTTTATCTAACATTGCATTGGATGAACCAACAAGTTTTTAAACGATAGACGAGGGTCGGGAAGGACCCTCTTAAGGAATATAAATGGGTTTTAATTAGTAAAAATCTGACACGCCCTCTCGCGTTACCTATCGTGAGTGGGTTGAGACCCACACACGATAGGTGACGCTTTAGGATGAGCCCTAAAGCAGGAGAAATTATTGAATATTCACTGCAAAAAAAAAATGTCAAGCGCATCCATCATATCATCATGTAAACAGAATACGTTCACAAACATGCAACATAATTGTTGAAACTTATTAAACAACCGTAACTTAGTTTAGAATTGACTTGCACAATGCGAGCTACGTCCGCTTGTTTACCTCCCCTAACTTAGCAGTACTGCACCGCCGTGATTGCAACTTAATCGCTAACTTAGCGTTTAGAACAAGTTTTAATTCTTAAGGTATTGTACAAACTTATTGTTTGTTCGCAAATAGCGAGCATTGTTAGCCGGGCTGCAATTAGTAGCGGTCGCTGCAACTTGCCTTATCATTCGAGTTATGTGGTAGATTACAGAAAGTTATTATTCGTGTGCAAGAAAAGATATAGCCGGTAACTTGGAATCTTTTTCTTGTCGTACTTTCCTAGCAGAGATGCCCTCGGAGAAATCCACTAATGTGATGTCTTCATTTTCTATCCTGGCTTAGCGTAACCCGGATTAAAAACAAGTGCAAGTCTGATTCGCACACGAAGGGTTCTGTACTAAAATATTAAAATAGATTTTAAAAAATCCAATAATATTACGTTTCTTGTGACCCCTTTATTTTAATTTTGTTATTTTCTGTGGTAGCGACATTAGAAATAAATATTTGGTGAAAATTTCAACTTTCTATTTCTTACGGTTTATGATATACAGACCGATGACAGATTGACAGATAGACAGACAGACGGATGGATAGTGTAGGTTTTATAATTGAGTCTCGAATCATAAAAAAGCGAGATATATGATCGAAGAATACGTGCATCCTCGTACCACGAAGTTACACACCGCACTCACAGTTTCGCTATGCTTCGTCTCACCACGCAAACTCCTCGCTACGCTTCGTCTCGCCACGCAAACGCCTCCCTACGCTTCGTCTCACCACGCAAACTCCTCGCTACTCTTCGTCTCACCACGCAAACTCCTCGCTATGCTTCATCTCACCATGCAAACTCCTTGCTACGCTTCGTCTCACCACGCGCAAACTCTTCGCTAATCTTCGTCTCACCACGCAAACTCCTCGCTTAGCTTTTGTGGAAACAATCACACATATTTAAAGCGCTGCTCCACAACTCGCACGGCCTTTTAACTAGCAATTTTTCTTGTGAAAAAGGACCCTTAGATGTTCTGAAAAATACTAGGTAAGGTAAGACGGTGTAACCATAATAGGATATATTAGGATGACGAACAAAGTCTAGCTAGCTGCTTTTGAGGAACATTTCCTCAGATATTTTAAAAATCTTTCCAACTGAGATACTGAGTGGCATTAGTATACTTTTTGTTACTTCTTTAAAGGAGTTTTGAGGAAAGGAAGGGTAGATTTAACGAGCGCTTGAAGCTTTTTAAGTAAACTGTCATTTTTACAGTGAATCGTAACATTCTAATGGATTTACTGAAAAAATTTTTTTAGTATAGTTTTTACTAGATCTGCCTCCGTAACAACTTTTTTTTTTAATAATATAGACTAGTGCTTAAAAAGAAAAGATTTGTTTTTTTGTTTGTAATGAATAAACTTAAAAACTATTGGCCTGATTTTACAAATTCTTATATCAATAAAATCCTACTTTATCACTGAGCGATATAGGCTATATATTTTCTACGTTCAAGCGGGCAAAATCGTCGGCAAAAGCTAGTTTTATCAAAATCCACTGAGGATTTAAATAAATTTTATACCAACACACATCCGAACAAAATGACTTTGATTTCATGAATAAAATTTGTTTTAGCATTAAAACAAATTGAAAGAAAGAAAACACGTTTATTTGACACATAGTTACACACAATGAGATAACAATTATAATATAGAAACCTAAATACTAAAACTTAAAAAAAATACATCAACATTGTATGTCTCACGGCTGCGCCAAATAGGTCCAGTTCAGCATAATGCAAGGCCACTAATTGTTTGCCAAGCTATTATAATAAAACTAACTTTGATAGTTACACGCTTCTATCTCAATTAAACGTCACCAACATTCGCCTTCGCACATTTCCATACCATTTATCATTCTAAAACTGCACCGCTGACGTTCCACATTTATATCTTTCTGCAGAACATCCGGCTTCCACAGACTTCCAGTGTACCGCGTCAGTCATGACGTCACTTCCCCTAAAAATAATAACTACACATCATTCAGAAACGTTCGCGAGCCAAGCTTTGCTTTGGACTGTGAATTATTATGACTATGAAAATCTGTAATAAATTAACAGCCGTTACTGTTTTCTACGAGTTGGAAATGTAAGAAAATTGTATCTTGCGCATACGCTTACCGCATATCTACGGTGGATGTAAAAACCGGGAGCGATGTTATCAATTAGCACAAAATGTGCTAAACGGATCCTGTTTGTATGCCGCCGCTGCCGCGGCTACGCTTGCTGCGCCCAAGCCGGGCCCGTCGGGGCAGGCCAGGCGCGGGACCGTGGTGTTGGAGTCCGTGGGGTCAGCCCCATCAGCTAGAAAATAGCAGAAAGGGAAGCATGCATACATAATCTTTATATGTCTGGTCAACATATAGGTTATAAATTATCATACTATGTACTTTAGGGAGGGAGGAACAATTTTACAACTTAATAATGTATTTTTTTTATTTATTACGGTCTTTTTATTATTATTTTTTATTTTATTGGCAAATCGTCAATTAACTATTGGATGTAGCGAGAGGCAGCATCAGATTTCTGCCGATTAAAAACACACCCTCCTCCACCTCTTTGCGTTTCGGAATAGCGATGACTCTTTGGGTCAATCCCTCAGCCCTGGACAGCATCGGCCCCAGAGGGCTCCGTAAACACAGACTAAAATTGAAAATATCAATAAAAAAATCTAATTAACTGCTGGCAGTTTGAGAACGAGTTGACTAAACGAAAGTTGGCAAAGTCAGTAAGTCTGTCACTCCCTCTCGTTCCACCTAAATTGGGCAAAATTATTTGTTTTTTTTTTCTACTTACCTATTTAACGTATGACCAAATTACCAGTAGCCGATGTCACTAATGAGTTCAGCGGAAAAAATATCCGATTGGTGTCGAGAAAAATATTTTACAGTTCATGTTTCGAAATGTTTTATTCCTTAAAAGCAATCTTAAAAAAAAAACTTCCCTAACTAACTCAAAAAGGCGACTATTTAGCTCATAGCCGACTTAATACAGTAAAGAACATTGTAAAAGAACCGTTAAACAAACACAGTTTTCTTTTTAAACCGTGCAAATTACTTTCAAAATGTCGTTACCGCAGATTTCCTGCGTAACTCTAATTTAGTAACAAAACGGGTAACAGTGAGGCTATACCATGAATCATCACACTCCCGCTCCCCCACTTATTTACGATAAACTTCAGTCATGTTAATCATACCGTTATGATCTTACTGCCATTATAATTTAACCAAGAAACTTTGTCCGCCACTTGAAAGAATAAATTTCGCGGAGCCGAGATGATTTAATTATACCAATAGTTAATTAATTAAATTCGAGGGTATCCAACGTTCGGGAAGAAGCGATAAAATAATTGGATCCGTCAAAATTATAGAAAGCCAATCGCTCCCCTCGAATTGATTATAGGTATATTTAAGAACGGAGGTTTTAAAAAGTCATTATTAATGCTCAAGGCAGCCTTTATTAATTGTTTAATTATTAAACGGGGTAAATAAGGGTAGCATGTTGTAAATAAGAAAACGTAGAAAAGTGTTTTTTTGACGGGATTCAATCGTAAAGTTCACGCTTTACATATTTGGAGGCAGAAAGGGAGGATCCTCCGACTAGACAGATGTTTTGTCTGGTTTGGGCAACTGCCCGATAGATGATTTCGGGCTGATGTATATGTTAGTACTTTCATTGCGCGATGCAGGATCTCGTAGTTTATTTCTTATGTGACCGGCATAGATGTTGGTACAGATATATGGTACTGCCAAGACTTACTTCTTCCATGCTTAACCGTTACCTTGGTGGAGGCCGCGAGGATCCGCTGAAAGCGAGAAGCATAGGAACAACTTTATGGCGACCCTCGAGCAAGATCTCTGTTCGGCAGTGGACGTCTTTCATCTGAAATCATTGATGTAGGTCTAAATACGAAGTGTCCAATAGGGAAAGTTACGTGTCATTTACCACCTTCAATATATTTGAGTTAAATTTCATTAGTCTAGACTATTACTCTAAAACCATAGATTAGAACCTACGTTCTAAAAACCCATTAAAAAAATTGGTAAAATTTTAAGTTCGTCCTACGCTCTGTCCTAAGGTTGTCTGGTAGATATCGCGGCCATCGATTAAACCGCTTTTGTACTCATAGATGTAAGTTTGTGTATACCTAAGTTATGTTACAATTTTGGTGTACAATCAAGTTCTATTCTATTTTAAAACACATTAAAAGACCGACTTTTCATCCAACTAGTCGACTAACCTAAGAACAATTTTTATTTTATCTAGTAAAAAGGATTTCACGTCGGCTGTCAGCCCGCGGCATAGTTAGCCAACTCTATATTAATGCATTCATTAATGTAATTAATGGAGTTAGGTAACTGTCATAATAACAACTTCGCTGGAGTCCTGAATAGTTGAAGAGTGCGGTTTTCCTCCGTGGAAATATAACACGGTCAATGTACGGACGGTGTTCATCGGGCAATTGCTGTTTAGTTGGTTAGACTAGCACTGCACAGCTACTTCGTTCGCGAGTAATCTATACTTATAATAAGTCTGTAGAAGTGAAAATTCTGTACATTGAAAATATCAAAAAAATAAATTTCGGGGGTGTTACTAGACTGACACCGAACCCAAAAACGTGATTAAAAAATTTTTTTGTCTGTTTGTTCAGGCATCACGCAAAATCTACCGGTTCGATTACGATGAAACTTGGTTTAATTATTATTTAATATCCCGGACACCACACTGGGCACTTTTTATCCTGGAAAAATTATATACAGTAAAAAACAAACTTAATTTTGCGGTTCGATCCCTAGACCCGATTACTGTACCAACCGCAAATAATAAGTTTGTCGTAGGTTACGTCACCCACAGTGGAGTTTACTAAGGGGCACTGCACACGGCTAAGATACTATAATATTTTCTCTTCAGATACAATATCGCTCGCTCACACACGACGAAGATAATAAATAATATTTCATATTTTCGTATTTCCAAAAATCTAATAAAACCATTTTCGACTTCTACGCGGACGAAGTCGCGGGCAAAAGCTAGAGCTATTTAATAAAAACTTTAAACCGTTTCAACCATCCCTTAAACCGTTTTTTGAGCCTAGTTTTTTTTTTTTTTAAATTAATAATGACAATCTTTATTATTCTCTAATTTGTGGCTTCTTATCCGAAATGTGAGAAATTACGGCCTGTAATGGTTTTCTAGTTGATCCCAAATCCTCGTCAAGTTAGGTCATATTTCCACGATTTATTAGTTTTTCGATAACGCAAATATTGATTTTTTATTTAATTATAATTAAAAATATTATGCTTACAAGCAACTAAACTTATAAACAACTTTATAGATTTATAGAGAAACTGAAAATAGAAGGTATGTCCAAAACCGTATAAAAATAATTCATTCGGCATCAAAAAATTCATCTACGTCGTTGGCAAAGGGAAAACTGACCAGAACGCTCGCTGGCAGCATTGCCACGTTAAATGGCTGATTCGTTGGCCAAAAAAAAACCAGCCAACCAGGTCATGGTTTTTTATTAGTTAATAGACAGGTAATACAGAATTGGGTAGGTCACGTCAGCCGCATGCACATTGACTGGTAGTCAAGAATCTCCACAAAGCGGGTGCCTGAGGAAGAACGAAACCGCCGAGTCTGACTTGGGAAGAGGTAGAGAAACGACCTAGACGCCTACCGCAAGTGTGTTCGAGGCGCTCGAGAAAAGTGCCCGAGAAGAGAGAGAGAAGGATTTGGGGAGGCTTTTTCCCATCAGTGTGATAAAAAATAGCTATGAAGGTACACGTCTAAATCAAAAGGGTATATTAAATGTTAAGATAAACAGTATTCGGTGGAGCCAAGATACTCACATTTAGGACTTAACTCTGATAGACAGAATAGATTGCAAAATAACCGTTTAAATGACTCTTAAGAAAATTAATTAAATCGTTCACTCGCGATCGCTTATTCTAGACGCTCCAAAATTTCTGTAGGTATATTCTGCTGTCAAAAGGCATCTTTGCTGGCACACTTATATCATAAAGGCAATTTTTTTTTCGTATATTTGCTACTTCTTCACTCTATAACGGTTAAGTGGATTTGGATGACACATCGGCACACGAGTAGGCGGTGTCCTGTAGCAGCACAAAGGATACTTTTCATCAGGGGAGTACGTTGCTTTAGGTATAATTTATAATAATAGTACTTTCTCACGGGAAAAGCCTCTCAGTCTAAAGTCGGTGAAACTATAGGATAACTAGTGAAAGCAGAAAATTGTCCCAAGGGAACATACAAAAGATAACACAAAAGAAAAGCACATACACATAGGTGCATAGAAAAGATGGATGGATTGTGTGAGAAGTGATATGAAAGAAAAAAGGAGTTAGTGATAGCGTGATGGGTACCCCAAATAAAGGCAGGAAGATGATATGATGATGTGGACCATACTCCTGGGATATGAATGTATTATTATTATTATTCCATTATTTTTCATTTCTTAAAAAAGACATGATATAAAAACCCACCGTAGCCCACCGGCATCGGGAACAGGGTCCCAAGCTACCGACGGTCAGGGCTCCTGTGAGAAGAATCTCCTAACAATGCGCGCCGTGTCCAAGAGTACTGCTTTCTGGATCAGGCCCTTGATCCAGCTGCCTAACTTCAGATGCTGTTCGAGGCTCTTGGCTATTAAGTCATTAGCCGTTTACTGGCACAATTATTGCTCTATCCACTTTCCACATGTTGAGCCTCACGAGCTAAGTCAAAATACTTAGTTTGCTTATCTTTCTCAGCTTAATTATTATTATTTGGTAAGTCACACTAGCAGTTATTACCTGACGAGTGTGTTTCATACGGTTTGTAAGTATTCTATAATTTATTCCAGAACATGGCCTACCTGTGTGCCAAATTTCATTAATATCGATTCAGCCGTTCGAGCGTGAAGAAATAATAAACATACACTTACACTCTCACAAACTTTCTCTTCTATAATATTAGACGAAGACAACAATTTTCTATTGATGTGCAGCCCTTTACCATCAAAAACAGTTCTCACAGTTAATTCGTTTTGTGACATTCAATTAGTATAGTGAATTAATTTGTTGTAACGAGACACCCCTAGGGACGCTCGATACAGCCGCCCGAATTTCGATTAAAACTTCTCGTCCTTCCCGATTCATATTAACATTGTACCATTTGTTTGATTTTGTTTAGATATTTACGAAATTTCCAATCTCTATAATGTGGTTTTATTAAAATGTAGTTAAAGGCTCTGCCATTTAGGATTTGCTGATGGCTTTTAGGGTTGTCATTACTTTCATATCTACTGCGAACAGCCCATATTTATGATGGTTGGTATATACCAACCATCATAAATATGGTATTTATACAGGTTGACCTTTATAGATATTGACATAAATATTACCTCAAGAACCTCGTGTCTCGAAGCCTATGTAAACACAAATAAAAATAATCTTACACAAACCTACTTCAATTGAAATCCGATATCAAATCATAGCAGGAAAATGTCAGGAACTGTTATTTGATCGCTTCCATAGTGCCTAATTTTGCTAAATTCCCCAAGATTGCCGTATCATCTGTCGATATCGTCAGTCAATTGGTCTGATAAATCACTAAAACTATGTCCTGTGATATGTTCAGTTTGTGGTAAGGGAAAGCAAAGTGAAGTTGAAACGGTCCTTCGGATCCGATTCCCATACCTAGTTTCAGTCTTAGTAAGGGTGACACGTCAACACAGAGCCGGGAGTCTCACGTTGCCGAATTCCGGCGAATGAGATACGGTATAGTGAAGACTATACACTAAAACGACGTAACTGTTACGCCTACTGGGTTTGGTAAACAGTCCATAAAGACATGTGTTTTCAAGATGGATAAATTGTAAATGAAAATTAAAAGTCCCTATTTTCAGTTTTAAGTCTGTTTTAACAAAGTTGCATTCTGCGTCTCTATTTTCGCTAGTAGAAACAACAACTCACGCGGCAGATTTTTTTTTAAATTTGGGAATTCATTTAACCATTTCTCCCACTCTAGAGTCGGGCGGGAGGGCGTGTCAGACTTTTAGTGACTAAAACCACACTTCAGTTGCTCTTTGCGTCTTAGGATCACGAGTAACCTTTTAAAAAGTAGACCCGAGACCCCAGAACAAAGTAGGCTTACGTTTATAATTTGCACCCGTGCAAAATCGGGGCTAGTCACTAGTATTTTTATAAAGAAACTAGCTGATCTGGATATGTTCTCTTCGAAAAATGGTGGGTGGAGGTAGGAGTGTAGAATATAGCTTACGATCTATTCTCAGACCTAAAAAAATTACTCAAAAAATTTCACAAAAATCGCAGTCAAGCCGTTTCGGAGGAGTTCGGTAGCAAATATTGCGACACGAAATTTTTATATATTAGATGATAAAATACAAAAAAAAAAAAACTTGGTTGACAATTAATCAAAGGGAAATTAAATCAGTCATTTACGAACATATTTAGTTTCGTGACACAATCGTAATCAACCAGACATCAAACTAATTTCCGCACGCAATCAAACAAATGTTTTCATCATCTACATAAAATATGGTTGGATCGCGCTGTCGTTCCGTTCAACGCTTATATTCGTCACAGGACAAGCCGTATCGAATGTCGTAATGCGGCCTGATCTCCCGCGTCCGTGCATTCGCGCCTATATATTATTCATATCGTTTTCAGCGGCCCAGCAGTCCACACGGAATATTAGAGAGGCATATCTACCGAGTTTATCCAGGCTCGCCGAATACATCGCTAACTAAATGATTTTCGACGTTTCCCATCCCTATTCCTGTATCGATGTACGACGAAATTTTGATACGGATTCCTAAATGGTGCTCACAGATGTTGGCGATTAAAAGTGTCGTAAACTTTTTTAGTACCGGTTTCTTAATCGTAGATAGATGTGGAATATTTAATTTGTTTAATTTAATATTTGATTAGACTGTTTATTTTACTTTAACCTATTTGACTCTTATAGTCACCCAAAGGGCAATGGAATAGCCGTTTCCGCTCGGAGTTTTCATGCGTGATCACATCAGAAATGAAGATATCCGCAGGGGAATCAAGTTTACCGACACAGCTCGAAGTATGTATGAAGCAGTGGGTAGGGCACATTGCTCGCAGAACAGATGGGTCGACGGGGACTACAGGTTCTGGATTGGCGACCACGTACCCTACAAAGTGGACCAATGACCTGGTGAGGGTCGCGGGATTCCGATGGATGCGAGACGCACAGGACCGGTCGTCGTGGCGACCTCTGAGGGAGGCCTATGTCCAACAGTGGACGTCTTTCCACTGAAATGATGATGATGATGACGATGAATGATTTCGCTGTTATGAAAAATATTTAGAGATATTTTTTCCACGGCTTACTGTTGGTGACACGTTGTTGGCTGTACCACCAATAAATATAGCATTTTTGCAAACAATATCTCACTCGATGAAATCACTTGATACTCACAACCAACATTTGTACAAACACTGATTGCTAATACTTAAATCTACCGTTAGTTGGCCCGTAACCAAAATACTGTTAATACATGCACGATTTGTCCTTACAAATTCAGACAAAACATTGGTACAAACTCTGACTGCCAATACTAAAGTCTATCGTTTCTTGGCTCGTTACTAAGAGACTGTCATTACGTCCACAATTTGTCTTAACTTCTAACATTTGTACAGACTCAGGCTATCACTACTAAAGGCTCTTGTTATTTTTTTATTTTTATTAATAGGCTTGCGTTTGATTAGTTGATGATTGATGGTAATACTGGAGGTAAGCGATGATGTGATTGACGATAAAGTACACTTGCCTTATGGTAACCTATTCACTCTTAACTTAAAGACCCTCAGGTTGTAGCTTTCAAGAAACACAGACTCTGGCAAGAAATTCCATTCATTAACTGCACGCACAATGAATGAGTTCCCGAAACGTTTTATGCGTATGAGTGAGATGCTCAACATGTACCAGCGGTGCATCAAAGCCCCTGTCAGATTCATTATAAAGGAAACTAAATACAAATACAGCTAAGCAGTAAGGCCATCTGGCAAAAAAATATTGTACAAACTTTGGCTACCAATACTAAAGTCCATCATTTGCTGACTCGTTACTACAAGACTGTCATGACATCCACAATTTGTCATTACATCCAACATTTGTACAAACCCTGGCTTGTTGTTTGTTGGCAGGTTGGCGCAGCTATGATGTCCTGTCCTCTTCCACTGCCGCTCCTGCCGGCACTTCATCCACAACCTGCATTGGCTTCTGACTTCCCCATCCACATTGGAATAAAGGTAATTATTTTGTAGCTTGTAGATCTAACAGTTGCATGTTGTAATTAAATGTTTTCTGTATGTCATGATATATCTGTTTGTATTTTTTTCCTGTGGTGTTTATTAACTACTTTAACATTGATTTTAGAACATTAATTTACTAATTATTTTATTCAAGTTCGCCATTTATCTACCTGCTATTTATCTACATAAAGACATGATTAAAAAAAAAACTTTTAAAGAATTCGCCGCGCAGAAGCAATGTCACACAATGAGTGCGTGAGTGAGACGTGGGGCAGTGTGCTGCGCCTGACGCACTTTTCAGCCGCCATTAATTTTGAATTTAACATTACCTGGCTGCATTTTGCGAACTTTTAATATACTATACTTTTAATTAATACTAAACCTATTCCATTTAGCAGTGGTGGCCGAGTGGTAACGGCCCCGACTTACGAATTGTAGTTCATGGGTTAAAACCCAGCCAGGCGCATTACTTTGTGTAATTTATTTCATCACCACTGGTCTCAAAACGGTGAAGGAAAACATCGTGAGGAAACCGGTATGTTCTAGAAACAAAAATTCGAAAACATGTGACATTCACCAACCCGCACTGGGCCCGCGTGGTGGAATACAGCCCAATCCCCTTTCCAAGAGAGGAGGCCTGAGTCCCAGCAAAGGGAACATTAAAAGGCTGATTATGCTTGTATGCTTGTTGTAACAACAAATTCTTTTTTAAAAGAGTAACCATGGAGTTTCTTGCCGGTTCTTCTCCATAGGAAACGACCAATTTGGAACCGTGCACTAGCTTCTGACGTTTTATAAGTAGCCATGTAGGCCTATGTGAATTAAAAACTTTGACTTTTGACTTTGCTTATGCTATGTTGTTAACACTTGTAGATCCAGCCATTCACAAGAGCACAATATCCATCCAGTTTTTTGGGGACACGATTTTATTCTTCGCTCTAACCTTCCCCCTGTTTACAGTAAAAAGTCGTTTGCTTCCGTCGGTAAGTAGGAAAAAATGTAATTTAATCTGTTCGCTCCCCAACGACTTTCAGGCAACTTAAATTGCGAATATATCAAAGCTTAAATAATATGAAGTAGACGAAAGAATATAAGGGAACTTTTGAAACTGTTGACGATTGCTTTCTTAGTTTTTATTTACGTGGAAGTAAGGTATAATGTTAAAATATGCAGATAACATATATATAACATATGTACATACATATATTTGAGTAATGGATAATAACTACCTACTAATCTTTGGAACGTATCTGGAAAAATGTGGGTTAGTACACACACAACCGCTTACCGGAAGACGCAGTGTTGGAAGGCCCCCTACAAGGTGGACCGATGACCTGGTGAGGGTTGCGGGAGTCCGATGGATGCGGGACGCACAGAACCGTTCTTTGTGGCGACATTTGGGGGAGGTCTATGTCCAGCAGTGGACGTCTGTTGGCTGAAATGATGATGATGAAACACCCAACATGTATTTGACTAACACTCTACTACATAGATATTTGAATAAATAATTCAACATAATTGTAAATTTAACAATGATATACATAATAAAGTTTAAATTCCATTGCAACTCATGCTTTTTATGACCTTTTTGATACAAAAATTCAATTAACAATCAACTTAAGATCGGGAAACTCGAGGTACATTTTCATACAACCGCTCTTACGTGATTATGATGTTATTACACATATTTCTTCAGATATTTTGGATAGGTACACTTAAACAGTTATATTGTGGATATTATCTAGACTTCTATGGAAATTAAAATATAAATTTGTGTAAAACTAATCCAGTAAAGACCTCTGAAAATCTGCTATTTTACATGAACTTTTGCCTTCCATAATGTACTCATATATTACGACAATTGTTACGACAATTTATATATTACGACAATTGTTTTCAAAAACTTTTAGGGTTTAAAAAAAACACGTATTTCCTAAAACAAGTTTTGTGAAATATTCGAGTAAATCACGGAATCACCGAATTCTAACAGAGTTTTCAGGCGTCATCTCTGTTTTTTCGCGTAGCCTCTTTGTCAAACATCGCTTTGGATTGCATAAAGCAACAAGCTTTTAAACTATACGCGATGTTGACGATGGGCGAGTGGAAAAGGACCCTCTCAAAATACTAAGGTTGCGGTAACCTTTCGGACCGAGCCCAAGTCGTCGACGGCACGTACTGTTCCACGCGCGCCTCAAGGAGATGTCAACAAATCGTAGGGGCCCAGCGGGGTCGAAGCCTACTGGGGCCACGGGTAGTGTGAAAGTGAAACCCGGGGCCCTGGGAGGAAGGCAAAGAAGGAACAGGAGTGGATTTTTAGTCAGTAAAAGTCTGATACTATCTCACGCTCCGCCCAAGAGCGGGATTTGTCATAAGATGATTTTCCCACGATGATGAGAATACAAGTATTATAATATTATGTAATGTTGTAATTTAAGGTGATGCTGTATAATATGCGCCTATACAGCAAAGAACAAGAGCGAGTCAGATTCCCACACTGAGGGTTTCGTACAAACTTTCCTATGTAAATAGTTCAATTCCCGTATCGAGTCTTGGAGATTTTTCTGAATCTTAAAAGCTTTTTTTTGTGACGTAACTGCAAATATATGTTTTCATTTTTTTTTTATATGCTCGTACTATGTGACTTTGCTTCATGTATTCTAGGTCAACAGGAACTACTATAGAATAGGTTATGATTTCCTAGCGAGTGTCAAAATATGCGCCTAAACGGGGTAGCAGACTTGAGTATTTGATATTAATTTCAGTTACGTAGGTAGCTCCAAGCGTTCCTGTTTTGACGGATAAGGGTTCCGTTTTTATCGACCTAGGTACGGAACTCTAAATAGCAAAATTAATCATTCAAAGATTACCATTAAAGAAAAAAGAAGAAGTAAAAGAAGTGAAAAGTGTGTGTGTGTGTGTGTGTGTGAGAAGTGTGTGTGTGTGGAAGTTGCGGCTTTATTTTCTAAACAAATAGCGGAGTAGCCTCAAAAATCCTTTAAATTTTCCTTACATAAGTTATACACATTTATGTATATGTAGGTTCAAATTATATTAAATATTTACCTTGTTTTCCTATTGTTTTTTTTTTATGCACCTACTATGTTTTCTCTTCACTACCCTTGGTTGAATGGTAGAGAATGCCTAAGGCATTAAGTCCGTCTTTTTACCTTAGTGTTGCTTGAAGTTTTAATAAATAAGTAAGTAAAGATGCGGCGTCCATTCGAATTACAAACCACGAAACCATACCAGACACACCAAAACAACGTGTGGGTAGGTAAAACCAACGAACAACATTAAACTCTCTTTACAATGATGTGACTGCAATCATTAATACGGAAACCGGCCAAATAAATGAGCTATATTTGATAACCGTCCATAATCGGCTTATGGCAACACCTGAACAAAAACAAACTATTAGCCAAATTAATGCGCAGCGAAACATTTCGAGATTACCAAATGTTGCCAATACAATAAATTGATGCGACATGACTGTGAATAGGGGAGTTTATGATGTGACATGTGGACTCGTGGAATAAGTAATTTGAATAGATACCTACCCAATTGGGAAGTGGTAAAGGAGAAAGAAAGAAAGAAAAGGGGAGTTTATTTACGACATGGCACATAACTTAAAATATATATATATATTATAACAAATCTATAATGTATTTATTTATTTATCTTTATTCCAAAAGGTAAGTCATTTATAAGATAAGCCCCACAAAACCGTTGCAATGGTTTGACTGTGGGATCGGTGAGTCTCTAGACATACTTAAATATACCTAAAACATTTCTAAATAATATAATTTTAATTTGCATCTAAATCTATTTGTGTTGTATGTAGTAGAGGAGTATGACATTTATAAAGATGGCACGATTGCGCAGTGGTTGAACTATTGGCTGCTGGACTGCAAGTCGCAGGTTCGATTCCTGCCCGGAACAAATATTTGTATGGGCTACAGATAGTTCTTCCAGGTTTGGGTGTCTTGTACATGTTTGTGAACGTTACTGTTCTGGGGACGAAGATGACGCATTTGGTATATAGAACATTGCTCCTTTTTAGCTATATAATCGATCAGTACAAAAAAAAGTGTATAGTCGTGTATTTTACTCACTCTGTCACTTCAATTAAAAAAAAACCGGGTAAGTGCGAGTCAGACTCGCGCACTGAGGGCTTCGTACAAATTTACACAAGAAAACAGTTCAACTCCCGAATTGTGATACGAAGATTTTTTCGAATCGCAATAAAAGTTTTCTTTTTTGACGTAAATACAAATTTAGAGTTTTCAGATTTTTTTCTATACTTGTGCTATGAGACCTTGCGTCATGCCAAATTTTAGGATTCTAAGTCAGCGGGAAGTATCCTATGAATTTTGATTCTCCTGAGAGGGTTGAAATACAGTTTTTTTGCGACCTAAACGGCCGTAACTTTTTTTTCCTTAGCTCAGAAGTGTTGTTTTTTTTGAACTTGTTTTTTTTCACAGCTTCAAGGGACTGCAAACATGAGTTTATGATTTTAATTTCAACTTGATACCTCCACGCTTTCCCGAGATAAGAAGTCTTGACAGACTGACAGACGGACAACAAAGTGATTCTCTAAGGGTTCCGTTTTTTCCTTTTGAGATACGGAACCATAAAAAGTACATTAATGTAAGGTACATTAATGTACTTTTTATGGTTCCTAGCTGCTGTCAGCGGCTTCGTCCGCGGAATAGTAGAAAGTTATCTCCAGGGAACATATGCTATGTGCTATTCCAGGACATGGCCTACGCGTGTGACAAGTTTCATTGAAATCCGCTCAGTTGTTCAAGCGTGAAGAAGTAACAAACATATCGGTACTAGAAATATGAAATAACGTAAGTGATATTTACCTAAAATTTTAAAATGCACCTTACGATGATTGATGTAAGGGTATTTTTCGCAAAACGTAAAAATATCCCTTACGTTAATTCGTACTTCTGGTATCGATATACGTACACACATTCGAAAACTTTTGTTTTTGTAATATAGATGTGATTCTGGCTGTAAGTTTAGAATTTATTCGATCCTTGATATAATTAGTATATATAAAAATACTACTCTATATAAATATATACACTTAAGACATAAACTCTAAGGCTGCATCTACATCTGGTGTATGCACAGTTAGCGACCCGCTCGCGTTCTGCTCGTACACTGCACGCGTGTAGTTACTGCAAATGGTTTAGTGCGCCTCTTTAGCGAAACAAAGGCAAGGCATGCACAGTGGCTCGCGCGCATGCAGTTCTGTTTGCTTTCATACTGTGTATCCTACAAGTGCAGCGCACGGGGCACTCAAGGCGCGAAGTTGGCGCTCAAGCGGCGCGTGAACTTGTAATGCACGCACGCAGCTCGCGAGCGGGTCACAAGCAGAGCATTCGACAGGTATAGTCACTGCCTTTTAACATATGGCGTCAAAAAATTCTGTCGTGTGTCACTATCGACGGGAAGTGCACCCAAAAATGCACAAAAGTGCTCGTTGGGAATTCAAAAAGCTGCATACAATGAAGAAGTGTTCGTGGTGCCTACTACCTACCACAGTGTTGTCTTTTTTAACACAAAGGTAGACTGGTAGTGAATGCCTTGTTCCATTATGCACCACTAGTGTTCATGAAGTTTAAATAAATAATACACTTCAATTTATTTATTTTTTATTTCAGGTATTAATTGTATTAATTAATCCTTATTAACATTATTGAATTAAACATTATTCAATTTAATTTACCCTCTTAAAAAATTATTTCAGCAAACCTAAAATATAATTAATTACAACCTAAATAAAGTTTGAACCTAAACATACTTGAAGATTAGAAGCTCACAAAAACTGCAAATATAAACCTAATTAAACGAAAAATAACTGCCTAAGTCAAACTAAATTATTTAACTTTAATATTAAAACAGACAGATCAAACGAACCTTACCCACAACGTAAGATTCCTTTTCGCAAATTGTTTAACTATAAATATTTAACGTAATCTAGAGGTTTCTGTAAATAATTAAAATAACTCATTCATCAATCGCTGTGAAGTTATCTATTTGTCTAATATCAACTTTCTGAAGTTCATCGTCAAAGTAGATTTATCATGGCGTCCTTGGCCACCTTAGGCACGGGCTTGAAGACGGCGAGTAATGGGTAGCACGCCGTCCGATAAGAATCGAAACCGACTCGACTACAACGCGTAGTGTTTTTTTTTTGGGCCAATGCCCAACAGGGCCGCGGGAATTTTTGAAAGGTTACTGTGGCCATAGAACTGAAAGGGCAACTGAAGGAAACAGGTGGGTTTTGTCAATAAAAGTTTGACACGCCTTTTCTTGCCTCTCGCCCTCTCACCTCGGAGCGGACAAAGTGATTCGATGATTTCCCATTTCAAAAAAGATATATTTTTCAGGGGAACACAAGAAAATTACTGAAATAAAATCCTGTCAAAATTGAAAATATTAAGTTAAGTAACACAAGACAAGTGTCACATAAAAATCCGATCGCCTGTCTTCAGCAAATCGCTTATTGAGCCAATAAAAATAAATCAATCACAGAAACGACATCCAATATTTTTATAAGCCGCATTTTCATGGTTTCCCCGCTTTCGTACAAATCGTTAAATTCACAAACTTTGAAAACGACTTGATTCATTGTTAATACAAAGAATGAATGAGCGAGGACAATTCCCCGTTAACAATTCACTGTAGACGAATAAAGATGAGGTGGGAGTGTAAACTGCGCCCTAAAGAATGACTACTCCAAGCTCTCTCGTCATTCCAGTGTCAATATTTGAAATGAACTTTTGCCCAATTACCTTTGCAAGTTAAACCGTCTTAATTTATAAGTATTGATTCGTGTCTGCCGACTTTAATTAGTTTCCAGTTTTGAGACACTCGCCTCATTTATTATCTCTCAGATCTGTTGCTACAGTTCAATTGTACACAGTAATTTTAGACGAAATATATTATTTATGAAATAAGATAAATGATTCTTTGTCTAAAAACTCAAAGATAAACGCTGAATCCAATTCTCTGTTCCTTTGTCTTACCGGTTATAACATTAAGTAAATTTGATTAAGCTTTTATAAAAATACTAGCGGGAAACACGCTGGTTTGAAATCCCCTAATTTGTACGAAACAGCGAGTCGCCGTGCCACCGCATTACCAAATAAAATTTAACAAACAAAACGGTTCACGGAAACTTCAAAGTATTTTATACAGAGTCGAGCACGGTCAATTTTGCAGCGGCGAAGTCATCAAAAAACTATTAAGGTACAACTTTTAACACATGTGCAGTTTTCTAAACGTGCATTATCACAAAAAAAAAACAAAAGATTAGCGCACGCTACGGTGCATAAGTTTACTCATTAAACATCAATTTCCCCAAACGTCAGAATAGCAAAATATGAAAAATTTGCTGTTCGCAGTTCGCTAGCTAGAAGGCGAACTTTATGAAGAATACTTTGAATAATGCCACGAGAGCACTTTCTTAAGTTACGCTTCTTATTCAACTAAAAGAGTTTATATTTCAAACACTATTACTGCGCCTGTCAACTTAATTTACCCTGTTGATTCAATTTTCGTCCACGAGTGCCATATTTCAGTAGTCGTGGAGATTTCAATTCATACATATTTGAATAAATAAATATGCATGAAACCAATTTATAGAGGCCGCCTGAGTCGGCCGCCGGCTGAGCGGTACAATATCAGTGCCCTCATTAGATGTATCCCGCTGCTACGGGCTACGGCGTAGTCGCCTACGAGTTTTGCTACGGAAGCGCCACGTAGACCGCTACGATACAGCTTTGTCGTTTATTGTCTCATATTCGCGGCACGGCGCGGCGGCCTTATTATGTGGTTTGTTTTGTAATACCCCACTTTTTCGTTTACACAGTTTTGTTGGAAAGTTTATACTGTATTGAACAGGCTCATGACAGCCCGTTCAAAAGGATAATGAACATTAAATTGAGAAATTATAATTGTTTTGTAACGGATTATGGCCGCGGGGATTATAAGCGCTGAACGCTGAAAACATCGACAAATATGAAATTAAATTAAGTAGATCGCACAATAATCTGTTCAACTAGTTTAAATTGAACGTAGAAATCTATTTATGGTAAATAAGGATTCA
Source organism: Mythimna vitellina (assembly GCA_949316375.1). Lineage (NCBI taxonomy): Eukaryota > Metazoa > Arthropoda > Insecta > Lepidoptera > Noctuidae > Mythimna > Mythimna vitellina. Next base: position 9,788,268 of record OX438688.1, read on the forward strand.
ATGAAATGTATCTAAATTATTTTATGAATATTTGTGTTGTATTGACGTAGACATTGACAAAATTTAAATTGTTTTATGAATATCTATGTAGTATTGACAATAGACATTGTCATTTTGATTGTCATTTGCGGTTGTAGCGGTAGAGTTGCGGATTTGTTTGAAACAGTCACTGCAGCTCTGAAATGGGCAACTAAAGGAACTTTGATGGGTCTTTGCAGAAGGAGGCGACCATCTCCCATTTTCTCTCGCTCCGGACCATGGCCCGGATCAGTTTTTTATATATTACTATATTTAAAACAAAAAAGTCGACCTGGAAAGTGGTGGTGAGATGACCTAGATGCCTACCGCAAGGACTGGTTTGAGGTGGCCAAGAAAAGAATGCCTGGAAGAAGTCGGGGGCCTTACCCAGCATTGGGGAGCCATTCAAGTACTACATAAGCAGATTTCTTGCAAAAATTAAGTCCCCCCTCCCCCTTGTCAGCAAAAGTAAGCAAAGCTCTCACCCCCCCCCCCCCCCCATGCTTACGTAAACATTGGTACAAGCATTTGTCAATGTGTTGGTTTCGTTATTAATTTATGAGCAGTAGTTTACTTAAAATTTTGACAAATTAATTCAAATTAACATCTCGGTCCATGAAACACGAATCCATGACTCTAAATCTTCAGTGACATTGGATATTTACTGCTCAGTGATGTGTGTCTGCTCACTTTCTTGTGATTTTGGAATATAGACAAAGTTATCTTAAAAAAACTAAAAAAAATATACTACTGACGTAATCACCTTCTAGACCCCCGTCCCCCATGTCTTCCAAAATAAGCAATGCAAAGACCCCCCACCTTCTGTAGTGCTTACGTAATACTTGAATGGCCCTTGGGACAGTACAGGCTATTAAAAAAAAAAAAACAATAAAAAAATATTTTAAAATCCCAATCCCGCAAATTTGATGACTTCAATCCAGTTGGATCGCGATTTTGATGCGGGATTGGATTCTCAAATGTTCTCCCTTATGCACTATTGTATGCACATATGATTTGCTCTGAACATAATGCTGTATTCCGTTTGTCATAATCTTTCACTTTGTCGCTGCAAACAACTTTAACGACTTCTCTTTTGCGATGTTTGCTTTGTTATTATGAAACGTTAGATGGAAATATTCGTATATTATTTTGTTGTTTAGCTTATTATGACGATTGTCATGTTTTGTATTATATTTAAGTTAAATTACAATTTTATTTTTATTTAGCGTGACTCTATTTTCTTTAGTCTTTATATTTCGCACTGTATTCTATATTTCACACTGCGGTTTGGTACGGGTACAAGGCAAACTTAATTGACTGGCCTGGTGGTCTAGTGGCTAGTGGCTCTGACTGCTATGGGGTGCAATAGGTTCGATTCTTACGCAAAACAAGATGTATAACAACATTCCAAAAACTATCATACAACGCCATATAGTCCTAAACTAAGCAGAGCTTGTGATATGAGTACTAGACAACTGATAAACATACTTATATATTTCTAAATACATACATATTATAGATAAATTACACTCAGACACTGAACAAATGATCATGCTCATCACAAACTTTTGTCCTGGGTGGGAATCGAAGCCAAGACCTCCGGCATGGCATTCAGGACCACTAACCGCTAGACTAACAAGCCAGACAAATTTACTGTCGAAAAAATTTATCGAGGAAGGCTATATAACATCACAATACGACACATGGATGTGAAGCAGTAGTTACCCAAAGATACGGATGAAACCACGGGTAACAAATAAATGAACAATGATATCTGAAGTACCCTATTTTAGGCAATTAGTTATACCACAATCTATTTGAACACTCACAATATTATTCACCATTTAAGTTAGTTCCCTTTGTCACATGCTTACCGGTTTCTATTGAAGTTAAGTATAAGCGTTAAGTAGTCGGGAATTAAATCAGGTGCTTGTTAAGTAACTTGTTAGCGAGAGTTATCAAGTTATAACTTATAACTAATACTTGTTTGTAAGTTGTAGGCAAGCAACCTGTTACGGTGCGCATAAGAAATTGTTTTTTTTTTTTTTTCGATGCAGTTCGAAAAGATAAAGTTTGATTTGAGGAGGAAAAGATCTGTGATTTATGTAGTAGTAGTTTTTGCATAAAGAAATGAACAGACTTAATATACTGACTTAAGATTTTAAGTCCCCTCGCTGGGGCAGAGGGCGTCCACATTAGTGACGTGTGTATGCTTCACCTCGCTCCTTGTCAATCCGATGGCCGCCGCTTCTACCAGTACAGTACGTCGCCAGGTTTGCCGAGGAGAGCCACGTTTCCTTTTCCCTTAAGGATTCCAGTTCAACGCCTATTTAGGTATGTGATCCGAATCCCTCTAAGCGTGCGACCAATCTATCTTCCCTTACGATCTAGTAGTCTATCGGGTTTTCGTGGTATTTCTCCGACAGTTCTCCGTTAGAGATAGTCTCGGTCCAGTAAATCCCGAGGATGCGACGAAGACTTCGATTTACGAATAAATTAATAGACGTGTCACCCCTTCATTAATTTGTGTATGTATATAAATCCCAAAAGATCTAATGATTCCTCCCGCTCGAGTGGAGCGAGAATGAGTGTCGGTCCTTTACTGATAAAGCCCACCTGTGTTCCTTCGGTTGCCCTCGTTCCAGGGCTGCCGTAATTCTCTCGAACAATCGCGCAGGCCTTGAACCAAGGACCTTACTACAGCCACTAGACGTCTGACGACAGGCGACGCATGTCTGTCAACACATATGATTATAGATCTGATATCTCGACCGATCAGAACGCAGTACCCCGCTTCTCTGTACCAATCAGAACGTAGTACCCCGCTCCCCGTACCTTGGCTAGTTGACAGGATTGTTTTGGTGCGCTAGTTCAAGAAGCATGAGGCGTCTAGTGGCTGTAAGGGCGCTGCCTTGAGCACACCCACCTTATTGTGGGATAAATCATTTGACGATTTCCCACCTTTCAAAAAAGATGTTCAGGGGCCTTACTTAACGTGTTCCAATATTAGGCGTGCGAGCTAGAAAGAGAGACGGAGCTGTACACCCTATATAGCTCTCCCTCTCTAACAAATGGATTGCATTCAAAGCTCGTGGTAGGGCCTCATGAATAAATATTTAATGTCGTTGATCCTTCCTCTACATCACAGCATGTCAGTATTTTCAGTACATGTAATTGATACCTCTATTATAATGAAAGTGGCTCCAAAAAGTCGTGTTATTCCCATACTCTGAACAGCCACCTGCGAGCACCTTCATAACTTGCATGCAATGTATATTTTTCAATGCTAACATATTGAACGGGACAGTTAAGAAAATATATAGTGTGAAGTCAGGAATACGCCATACTTTAACAATATGTTTTAAAAGCGTAGAGTTTTGCAAGACAATATTCTTATTTGATAAAGACTGTGAGGTCTAGTTCCCCGTTTAGTGGAGTTTAATCAAAGAATAAAATAATTTAAATATTACGCGTTAAGATTTATTTATATTTCATTATTTTCTATTGTGATTTTTTAAATATTAGGGGTTAAAGTTTATTTGAGTTTATAATTCCAAGTCAGTCTTAAGATATAACACTTCAAAGCAACCCGTTTTAAAAAACGGCAATTTCTTACTTTAACCCCTATTATTTAGCCTGGATAAAAGTAATAAGATCACATGAATGCGATGAACGCAAAGGACCGTTCGTTGTGGCGACATTTGGGGAGGCCTATGTCGTGCACAGTGCAACAGTGGACGTCTTTCAGCTGAAATGATGATGAAAAATAATTAATCATTACTGTTATTTTATTATTACTTCTTTACCGCTAATGATGCTTTTCATTTAAGAATATTCACAATTTTAAAGTGGAGTCGCGAATGCAACTTCGCAATATAAATAATTTTGATTTTCATCTTATTATTTATACTGGCAAAGGAAATGAGAGTGTATCTACAATACAGATGTCTGTAATAAAAGTAATGGCAACTTTAAGTGAGCTTTTATCCTCTCTTCTACGAACTCTGAGAATCGATAACTATCTACGAGTACTAACTGCAATAACATAATAAAGTTTATTCTATTCTAACATTATAAAGGCGAACGTTTTTATTTTTGTGCTTTGGGTGTGTGTGTGTGTGTGTGTGTGTGTGTGAGTGTGTGAGAGTGTATATGTTTTTTACTCTGGGGTAAGTCACGGAAGCGAAACTAAGGGAAACCACTAGTGTTTAAAAAACATGCACAATATAAAACTCTTTATTATAATGTTAAATGTAAAGCATAGTATTTATTACTTTATTACTTTTGCATAGACAACATGTAACTGGTAAGAAATTGCCTGGATTTAGCCTTAATTTGTTTTATAAATTATTAAGCGTAAAAATTTACATTATTTTTTGACGGGACATTTATTATTATGTCTACCATATTATACGAGTACTCTTTTGATCTAAAGGCTGACTAGCTGAGAATGCCTTGTTATACTAAGACTGCCTGTGTACCTCTACTGTACATCAAATCAAATCAAATAGTTTATTGACACAAACAATTATATTACACTGTAAAATTTGAAGCCCTGACTTCTGACCTAAGTATAAACCTGTATCACAGAAGTCAGTGTCTTCTCCCATTCGTGTCACTTAATTATCGAAGTCAAAGTGACCCTTCCTTATATTAAATTTACAAACAAAAAGTGAATAACATGTTTGAAAATAAAAATTAAAATAATAATAAAAATACTATTGACTTAGCTCGCGAGATTGTCGACTTGTGGGATGCGGACTCGGCGATCATTGTACCGATAGTCGTGTCGGGCAATAGCTTAATAGCCAAGAGCTTCGGCCAACACCTTAGGAGGCTCGCGTTAGGCGACTGGATCAAGGGCTTGATTCAGAAAGCGGTACTCCTGGACACGGCTCGTATAGTTAGAAGGTTCCTTTCTCTGGAGCCTTGACCGCCGGTAGCTTGGACCCTGTTCCCGATACCGATGGGATACTGTTTTTTTTTTTTTATTTATAAATGTTTTATTTTTGAAATAGTTAAAATGTAACTAATATGTTTATTTAATTGAAATAAAGAGAAAAATACTAAACAAATTAATAAAAATAAAACCTTAAGATCGTGGGTGTGTTGGCGTTTGAGCGTAAGGTTAATATTTTTACTCTAGGAGTTTTTCGGTCTGCGAATAGTTTAATGTTTGGATGGCTTCAAACATTAAACTATTCGTTGACTGAAATACTGTTTTTATTTTGTGTTTGAAGTTATTCCGTGTAAGTTGATTTATTACATAAATTTTAAATAAAATGTAATGTAGTAACAAAAGTTTAGCTAATTAAGTGCGCCAAAGAACTTGTAACCTAGACTAAGCCTTCGGCAATAGATAAACCTGGACTTAGCAAAATTCAAACTTGTAAGTAAGCGATGAAATATGGGAGTTAGAAGTTCCTTAACTTTCTTCAGTTCACAGTGTCCAGACCAGTCAATTCTAGGAGTATCGGAAACTTGACATTGTGGTCGCTGGAAACTGCTTTATTAGACGATTTACTAACAGAGCTTTTACGTACCTACATTTTGTTAGGGTATCAAAAGTAAAAGGTGGATTCTTGCATCGTGTCTGATTGGAGTTAATCTTATGTCATAATTCTGTTTTTTGATTAAAAAAATGGATGGTTTTTCTAGTTTTTAAGTAGCTTCAAAGAGAACTAATTTAGAGTAAGGTGCGATGGAGATGACATTTCCTTATTTGGAACAAAAGCCGAGCAAGCGAGTCGGACTCACGCACTTAGGATTCCGTACAAACTTACCTATGAAAACAATTCAATTCCCGAATTGAGTTACGAAGATTCACAATTTTTTTTGTTTCGTAACTAAAATTGTTATAATTTTTAGATTTTTTCCTATACTTGTGCTATGAAACCTTGCTTCGTGACAAATTTCAGGATTCTAGGTCAATGGGAATTACTCTATGAATTTTTATTCCCTTGAGAGTGTCGAAATATACGTTTTTAGCGACATAAATGAGCATAACTTTTTGTTTCGTCACAGAAGTTTGTTTTTTTTTTTTCACAGCTTCAAAGGACTTCAGACCTAAGTATATGGTTTTAATTTCAACTCGATACCTCCACGCCTTTTTGAGATAAAGGGTCTTGACATACAGGCAGACAGGCATACGGACGACATAGTGATCCTATAAGGGTTCCGTTTTTTCCTTTTAAGGTACGGAAACATAAAAAAAGTAACTGCGCTTGCCTGAACTGCCGCAATATTCGGAAAAGTTACCGCAGTCCTGGGATACGGGTGGATTTTAGTCAGTAAAAGTCAGACAGCCTCTCTAGCTCCACCCATCCAATTTGTTATTTGATAATTTCCCATCCCAAGAGAAAGGTTGACTTTATATTGATATCCCAGATTTTTTTACAATATTAGCTTCTGTCAAGTCTTACTTCAAGCTGCTTTATTGTTCTTAGTTTCGACAACTTATCACAAGCAAGGTCCCAAGCACATGCGATGCGACATCGCGAAGTATTGTAAGAATCTACGAGCTACGACGACGCATCGCAAGTACTTGCGAATTAATTCGCATATTATATGGCCACCTGAACATCGGTTGCGATTGGCGATGCGATTTTGTACGGCAAAGTAGCGGCGTTGCTGCACGACATCGCAACGCATTCTAGTTTTGTATGGGACGCCCTAACATGAAGTTTTGCCTTGAATGTTGGTATAGATAAGCAATGTTCATCTAACGTCCTTTTTTAATCAACGCTTTACGAAACTTTTACGCTAGCTGTAACTCTCAGCTTTTACTAGTTTAACCTTTCAGCACCTAATTATAAAATTGGGCACTAAAAATTCTACAACGTTTCATAAAAAGTTTAATTTATGAAACTTTCCTTCTGTTAGAATATTTCATAAAGCAAATTTAATTACGTAAGGCACATAATAAGCGAGACAGATATTGCGAAAGACATTTAAACGTAACCAGTAATGCACCTTTAGAAAAAACCTTTATAAACTTGGATAATGGCAAAAATTTATAAAAACGATCCCCCGTTTCAATGTAAATGATGAGGCGGTCTACATCAGATTTTCGTCTAACAAGGAGAGACGGGAACGGAAAAAAACGGTTGAATATTTGAGTTCTGCTAAATAACCCGGTATTATCTAAGTAACAATATAAACGTCGCGGGCAACGCAATAAGCGTTCACCGGTTAATGGCGGCCCGTCCGTCATCCACCGCGCCTCGCCTTTGTCGATATCGATATTTATATTTATCGACCAACTGAAATGCTGTTCATGTTCGTTTTGTCGGCTGTTTGAAGTTGAAGCTTGAAGATGGTAATAAAATGTAACGATGCTTTGAAAACGGTGAACAGGATGCGTCGTGAGTTAATTCCGGTTTTCTGTACCTAGAGCTAAACGAATAACTGTATGCATCAATTGTTACCTACTCTTATGGCACTATGACCTTAATTAGACATAACCGTATGTATTTAATGTTGTTTATTGTTGGTGTTATTTCTGTTATCAATTAATTTTTATAACTTAATTGGGTATTACCACCATTTTTTTGTTTTTGTACAATATTTACTTACCAAAAAAATGTTTTACTGAAATCAGCATCCAACAACCAAGTTTCGTTACTAAATAAAACGGCAATTAGCATTTCAAATATTGGTATGAGGAAGAGTGGTGACGTGGAGGGAACATCTCGGTATCTCTTTTGTACATACGTAGCCTGACGGCGGTGACGTCACATTTCAATAGCTGCATCTTTTTCTGTTACTTGACAGATTTCCCTTCCGTCAAGGAAAATTTTCAAACTTACTTAATATTGAACGGATTTGAAATATTCTTCCTGTTTTCAATTTTGGATACAAATAATAAAAACAATTGAAGCAGCTACCCAATTTTAATATGATTGAGTTAAATTTGTTCCGTTAACGTTGTCGATAAAACTGTCAGATCCACTTCCTAGTCATGATCTGCACGGCCTTTTCCCAAGTAAGTTGGGGTCGGCTTCTAGTTTAACCGGATGAAGCTGAATACCTGTATTTTACACTAAGCGACTGTCTATCTGAATTTCACAAGTTGGGCACACTATAATTATGGCGGACAGTCCTCTCTTTGAGGCGTGGCTGGAAACACCTCACGGCGTCCTTACCTTCCGCATGACGCAGGTCGTTACCGGACATGGTAAGTTCAGGAGGTTCCTGCACTGGATTCGAGAGGAAGAAACTCTTCCTAGCACCGGGCCTTGGCTATGGTCCGGAGCTAGGAGCAGTGGCAGGCAATCGCCTCCTTCTGCGAAGCAGTAATACTAGCAGAGGAGGCGGCCGATCGCGTGAGGCAACGGTCCCATTCTTCCCAAAACCAATATTTACCAACTATCATCATCATTATTTCAGCTGAAGAAGTCCACTGTTGGACATAGGCCTCCTCCAAGTATCGCCACAACTAACGGTCCTGTGCGGTCCTGTGCATCCATCGGACCAACCGCCAACTGTGGGAACCCATTCAACTGTGGGGGTCCAGCAGGGCGAAGCCTACTGGGGCCAAGGGTCTGATTTTAAAAGGAAGACTCAGCCCTGGTACGAAAGGCAACGAAGGAACAGGAGTGGGTTTTAAGTCAGTTAAAGGTGACACTATCTCCCGCCCCGCCCAAGAGCGGGGGATGTCATAAAATGATTTTCCCACCGAAAAAAAAAAAACACTCCCCGAAATGTAAAAGATAGAAAATCGATAGGCTAGCAACACAGCGTCGATGCCCAAGACTTATATTAATATGGTCACCCATCTACAGATTTACTTCAGCCAGCGTTGCTTAAATGTGGCTGTTGTTACTTTAGCCACGAGCTCCGCTCTTCAGTTTTCATTTTCTAGTAATGTAGGGCAAGATTTCTTTAAAAAACTTTGATGTGACGTACAAAAATAACCTGTATCTCCCAGCTGTTACAGGTCCCAACAATAAGCTGAAGTTATGGCTTTATTTCCCAGGTAACCATAGGAATTAATCCTATTTCTAATAAAAACTTGCGCAATCCTTCTAGGACCCTACGTTGTGTCTAGACTTATGAGATCTTTCTTCATAACTTGTGGCATACTTAGTACCGGCCATCTTTATTATTTTTTAAATTTTCTGTGTTATTTTTTTTAAATTAAGAACCTGCGACTGGCAATTTAAAGTAATCCTTTAGAATAGAATCATAGTTTTGACAAACTTAAATCTTGTCTCGAATTCCTAGCCAGAATCTGTGTTTCCTGATGGCTACAACCCGGGAATCTGTAAGTCAAGAGTGAATAGGTTACTTCTAGGTAAGCGCGCTCCATCGTCGACCGCATCGTTGCTTCCATCAGGTGAGATAGCGGTCAAGCACGAACCTATCAAGAATAATAAAAATAAAAATAAACTATAGGTACAATGGCTGTCTTATCGCTAACTGCGATGTCTACCAGACAACCTTTGGATCGACTACGCCAAGATTACAAGAACTTATAAAAACTAAAAAGGGGGTAATCGGTATACAGCTACCAAAGTTATTGTGTTAAAAAAGTGTTCGGAGTCAACTTTTTCTCTAAGTGGAATGTCTTAGTTAATTTTAAAGCTGGCGAAATTAAATGTTGCCCACGTTTAACTTTTTTATGTAATAATTTATGTATTTTAGTCATCATTGTGAAAATGAATGAGCATACGTGAGCATATCTGGCCTGTTGGTCTAGTGGTTAGTGGCCCTGACTGCTATGTCAAAGGTCGTGGGTTTGATTCCCACCCAAGACAAATGTTTGTGTGATAAGCATAATCATTTGTTCTGTGTCTGGGTGTAATTAATCTATAGTATGTATGTATTTAGAAATACTTAAGTATGTTTATCAGTTGTCTAGTACTCATAACACAAGCTCTGCTTAGTTTGAGACTGAACGGCGTTGTGTGAATATTATTATTATTATGGTCTTTTAGGCAATTTTTTTCAGGCTAGTACCTGGTGTTCTTTTAGAATCTCACGGGTGTGAACCAAGGTGAGATCCTAATTATTATTTTAAGATGGTAAAAGACTTTGTACTGTATTTAAATTATTATCTAAGTCCAGTTGTAAAAATTTTCTAACTATACACAATATACAAAATACAATTCTAAATATACAAGTGTTCAAAATAGCAGCTATTATTATTATTATTATTATATCATAAAAGTAATGGACACTCACTAAATAAATGACCATTTTCCCATTATTACGTGTTTGTTACTCAAATATTATAGTTTGCATTCCCTTTGCCAATCAATCCGATTGGTTAATCAAAGAGTAGAGGGTAAATCATGTATTTGCACATGCGGCTTTTTAATACACGGTTTCCATATATCAAACGTGCGTCCGTTTTTGCTTCGTGCAAAATAAATACAAACTGAAAACGATACCTACCTAATACTATGATATGTGTATCTGTTATTTTTCATTTTATTTCTGCCGACGAATGCTTTTCATTTGTTTTCGAATAGTTATTTTTATTACGAAGAGCATCTCAATTACATTACAGTTTTTTTCCGAAACAACGGCTTTGTTTTTTTAGACGTACAATAACGAAATCGAAATATTTATTCATTCTGCATGGAATAAAACTACGTTGTATTTAGAAGATTTTTCCAATTGTCGTTTATTTTTTTTAACAATGAAACAGTGCATCTGGTTTTATTTTGTTGTTTTTACATTCGGACTGAGTTTATTAAACGTGGGGTTTTTTAATGCAGTGTTTTTTTTTTAATACCTATCGTCTACTGTTTTGAAAGATGTGAACAGGATAAACTTCTTTGTAAACTTTGTAACTTGTTCGTTAGTTAGAAAAGGCTTCTTTGAAATATTTTACGAAAATTAAGAATGTTTAGAATCCTACATAACTACATTTATCGAAAATATGTCTTTAGATAAGCTACTTCACTGCGGGATTGTACGGAATAGTTACCGCGACACTGGTACACAAAGGGCAACTGAAGGAAAGCCGGGGGTTTTAGTTAGTAAAAGTCTGGAACTTCCTATCGCTCTATCTGGAGTGGAAAATAAGTCTGGATTTGTGCCAGGTAGGTGGGAAAAGGCTTTTTGATTTGAAGAGGGAAAACGTCCAATAACTTCTGCTCTAGGGTAGAGCGAGAAGGCGTGTTAGACTTTAACTGACTCAAACACCTGTGACACTCAGTTGCCTTTTGTGTTCCAGTACCAATGTATCGTTTTCAAAAATTCCCGTGGCCCTAGCGGGCATCGGTTCTACTGAGGCGCTACGGTTTTACTGACAATCCTTGAGGCCCCCGCGGAACACTAGGAGCCTTCGACGACTCGGGCGCACAGCGAACTACCTATTGCTTGTCATCAGCAAGCCCGCGCCTATCGTGGCCATGAATCGCCTTGCTACTTCCGATGCCCGCGATATGTATACACTCGTCCGTCACCTACTTAGGTACCATACGACGAATCAACAGAATTTAAAATACAAATTAAATTTGGGAAACCTTTAAATTACTTTTCCCGCTCTAGCTTAAACCATATAATTTCCATTATATCTCCATTAGACTTACCAATCGTAGACGTTTCGGTAGTGTGATACGAGCCCAATTTTACAGGCTCTAGAATTAAATAGCCCAAGTCATCTTAGGTCTGTGGTTTTCCATGAAATTAGACACAGAAGGTATTGACAGTCTAATTTATAAGCTTACAATTGTAATATAACATTTGCGGCTGACATGTTGAATGTCAAAGGAGGACCACGGTCGACCGTCCGACCTGATATTATGTAATTTCCGTGCAGTTACCGTCTTAATTGCTAACTATGTAATCTTATGATTAGTTGGCTGGATTTGAACGGATTGTTGGCTTAGAAGGGTGAGCAGAGATGTAGGTATTGTGTACGAGGAATTTCATTTGTGAGAAAGTGTCAACTTAATTTCATTTAAATTAAGTCTATGATAAAGTAGCTTCTGCTAGCGTTTTCGCCTGCGTGGAAGTAGGAATTCATCTCAAGAAAACACACACCTATCAAAGTCATTTTATATGCAATTTCAGGACATTGTCTACCTACGTGTCTATTTTTTTTTCGTTGGGAAGATCATCCAATGACATCCCAACTCTTGGCCGAAAAGGATACTTTACAGATAGAACCTTTAGGAGAAAACGTTTATTGCAATTACCGCGATCTAAATAACTAGATTTCACGTAACCTAACCAGTGGCTTCAGCTGAAATAAAGTAGAAAATCTCCTATGTCACTCAGTGCATAACACTCTAGCATTCGACTAGTGAAAGAATTTTGAGTTTATTAATTACAAATAAAAATATTTCTTCTTTATCTGTATAGATAAAAAAAACAAAAACCGACTACAATGTAAAAAAAAACTTTAATTTCGGAAGTCGGTGTTTCTATAATAGTTTTGACTTCCGAAAATAAAGTTATTTTGCACTTTTTTCTTTTTTTTTTACATTGAAGTCGGTTGAATATTTTTTTTTTGTAAAGTTTTTTATTTTACACTTTTTAGTTATGGTATTAATTAAAATGTCATTATAAAATGAATTATGCCAATAGATGGCGTTATCCTTACTATTAGGCGTTACGAAGTTCGCCTGGTCAGCTAGTAATATATAAAAGTACAGATTAAAATTCCAGTGTCACGAAATCATGCAACTAAAAGTTTTGGGTAACTTGTATAGCAGCGAGTTCATATCATCGCCAAGGGGTACATATCACGCATTGTGAAACTTTCGCGTCACAATACCGGGTAATAAAGCATTTTTACGCGAGAGCGACTCACAAAAAATCGAAAATTTTAATTGGCAGCGACAGTAATATAGTAGAACACATTCATTTGTTTTGTCCCAATTCGGAACACTCGAGCCGGTACTTCAACCCTCAAAAAAGGCGCGTACGAAACCTGCGTGAAGCATTACTGACACGCGAAACCCCAATTACTGGGATTGTAGTGTTAAAAATTAATTTATATATTACCTACCTCGCCCTTTTAACTAAGGAAAACACCCCTAAAACGTTATCTATTGCGCTTTTTCCTCGACATGTTACCAAACTATTAGAATCAAAACTGAAATGGATTACCGTCATTTATAAAATGACGAGCGTGGATTGGATGGTTTTGATTTATGTCTTATCTAATACGGGTATCGTGTTATGTCAGTTATTTGTATGTTAGTTTAGCATTTTAACTGTTGGATCGAAATAATTTGGCTTCCGTGGAAGGATTGAAAGAACAAAGCTAGAGTTCATCATCATCATTAATTCAGCCGCAGGAAGTCCACTGTTGGACATAGGCCTCCCCCTAGTGTCGCCACAATGAGCGGTCTCGTGCGTCTCGCATCCATTGGATTCCCGTGACCCTCACCAGGTCGTCGTTCCACCTTGTAGGAGGCCTGCCAACGCGGTACGCGGTCGAAGCTCTAGAATCTTTCGGCTCCAACACCACTAGTTTTAGTCGAGTGCCTATATATATCAAATATTTTCATTTCAATAACGTTCACATGTTATAATGAACGTGAGATATACCAAATATTGATAAAATGTCTTTACATATACCATTATTGGATATAACATTTATTGAATGGAAAATCATCGTTTAGATAGGTATATATATTTATCGCAGTTCTGTCGTATAAAACGTCGTATTACAAGTTGGCGCACCGTATTGAAAAACTTTGCAGTAAATTAATGCGGCTACAGCACGTTCAATCAGATGTCAATACGGCAAAAATAAAGTACGCCGATATTATTATTAATTCCCCACAAGTAGCGCTGCATGCTGGTTACTTACCACTGGACTAACAGGCAACTCAAAAATATGACCATTGAGAAACAAAACAGATTGTTAACGGCAGCTCAACTCTCGGGAACTGAACTTCCCGAAAGCTATGCTTATTTATTTTTAAACCTCATTCCTTTCAAGAGCTCTAAGTCTAAACAAAACATGAAATAGAAAGCAAAAATCCTCTTCGTTACACTGGTTTCTTGACCGTTATCCTACAAAACTGTCCTCCAGTGACCCCAAAGAATGTTTCAGATATAAAATAATATCTCTACTTTCTCTCGTTAAGTGTTGTTACCTTAGGAAAAACTTTCACGATGAAGTCATTTAAAAAGAGCGATCGCCATCAATTGTCACCTGTAGCCAATAAGAGGAAACGACACAAACTTGCCGATTGCTGGAGGCCTTTATTAGAAAACTTTTCCCCACGTTATACACGGCATGGAAAAATAAAGCTGCGGTACGTGTTACAAATAAGACATAACGGCTGGACTAACTGAGGATTAAAGTTAACGATAGGTCACTATGAACGCGTAAGCTCAGTGCTGTACGATTGGAATAAACTGGAGTTTGTACGGCTGGTAGTTAGGCAGGAATTGACTGGCCGATTGTTCAAGTTTGATTGTTTATTATCGTACTAGATTTGGGACTTTTGTTCGAGAGAAACGTGAGGTTCGGGATCCTTGAAAAATTGGTGTTTCTCGGTATTGTTTGTTTCTTATTTAACACCGACTTTCGAGATTAAAGTTATTTTGATCCTATTGAGTGATTTTTTAGCGAAGACGGTTAGTTTTTTTTTGTAAGAAGATTTTTATTTCACACTTTTTAGTTGCTACACTTATAACCGGAGTGCCTTTTTCTCATGACGGTTTCAATTAACCCTAACACTGCTAGGCTACATTGTTTTATTATGGAGTTCCCGTGTGTCCCGTCCGCCTCCATCTTCGGATCAGTTCGATAGTACCTTATAGCCACAGTGCATCTCATGACGATTAGAATAAGCCCAAACACGGCTAGGATACATTGATTAATTCCGGAGTTCCGGTGCCTATCTTCCGGCTCCATTATCATCATCAAGTCACTTCGATGATACCATTTTCAACAAAACTATTCAGAACCATTTAATTATTTGTATTATCATAGTCGTTTAACATATCTTCATTGTGATATCTATGTGTGTATTAAGATCCGTTGGCCATTTCTGGTCTTCTTCATCAGTTCCACTTCATCAAATGTTACTTTTTGACTGTAAATGCTTAAGTTCTCGATGAAAATACCAAAATCACTATATGGTTGCCCATAATATTTGAGGAGTTTCCTTGATTCCTCCTGGATCCTGAAAAAAAGAGAACTGGATTTTGAAAAAAATGGGACCAATCTGCATATCCTTTAAGGGGGAAAAAAATATTGTAAATCGGTCCATAAACGACGGAGTCTTGAGGTAACAAAAAAAAATTCAACCGAATTCATAACTTCCTCCTTTTTTTAAGTCGGTTAAAAAGGAATATAATAATATTCCACAACTTTCACTGAAATCTAGAAAACATTTTCAACAATCCGTGCTGGGCCCACGCGGTAGATTACGGCCCATTCCTTTTCTCAGAGAGATCTGAGTCCCAGCACTGAGAATATTATAAGTCTGTTTAATATGTATACCTAAATATGATCTGCTATTAAATATTCATTATCATAATTTCAGCCGAAAGTCGTCCACTGTTGGACATAGGCCTCCCCAAGTGTCGCCACAATGACCGGACCTATGCGTCTCGCATCCATCGGATTCCTACGAATCTCACCAGATCATCGGTCCACCTTGTGGAAGGCCTTCTAAATATGATTGCCAATATCAAATATCAGTGAAACTAAAAAGACGTTACCGATCAAACGCTTGGTACCGGTGCGGTTCGGAAGCAACTCGGCGGCAAGACATCCGGCAATTCTAACTAGGAGCGGCGCGGACGGCGCATTTCCGACCGGCGGAATGACTTATTCCCTCGTGTTTTAACTACAAAGATTGCCAACGATAATATGGTTTGTTCGTTTTATTGGTTAAATGGTATTATTAAGTTGCGAAGGTAATAAAATAACACAATTTAATCTAACATCTACACCAATACTATAAAGAGGTAATTTGTGAGTTTGTTTTTAGGAATTTATTTCTGGAACTACTGAAACGGTTTTGTAAATTCTTTTTAAAAGGTGATCTGTGAAAGTACGTAGAGCAGTGTTGGCCGAGTGGTAACGGCCCCGACTTACGAGTTGTAGGTCGCGGGTTCAAACCCAGACAGGCGTATTACTTTGTATGATTTATTGCATCACCACTGCTCTCAAAACGGTGAAGGAAAACATCTTGAGGAAACTGGCATGTCCTAGAACAAAAATTCGAAGTCATGTGACATCCACCAATCTGCCCTGGGCTCGCGTGGTGGATTACGGTCCATTCCCTCTCCTAGAGAGGAGGCCTGAGTCCCAACAGTGGGAACATTATAGGGCCGACTATGCTATGCTATACTGTGGAAGTACTGATCTAAATTTGATAATTCAACAGGCTACTCTTATCTGAGGAAAATGTACGGATCAATTTCAATGAACATGTGACGTACCTAGTTTTGGGAACACATTGTACTTACAGATAAGAAGTGGAATTCCCTGCCGGAGTCTGTGTTTTAGCTACAACCTAGGGGTCTTTAAGTAAAGATTGAATAGGTTACTTGCTAAGCAAGCGTGCTCCATCATCAATCACAATATTATCGCTTCGACAACACACTACAGGTTGGATACATGGTCAAGTCCGAGCCTATCAATAGTTATAAAAATATTCCTATATATATAGAACTTCATTCAAGTTTTTAATAAAATTAACTCTAAATTAATCTCCTTAAAACAAAGCACTGCACCAACATCTTTCAGCAAACAATCTTGCAAGACATGCCTGTCACGCTTCATTCCCACTTTCTCACCGTTCCGGACCGTCCGGGAAGTCTTCCGGCAATTGCGACTAAAACCGGCACGAACACTTGCCGGGTCGAAACGACTTAATCCTCGCTGATTAAGTACACTGGCGAAAGTCGAATATAAAATATTTAGTACGAATTACTTCAGAAGAATAAAGAAAATATATTTTTCGGTCCAGAATGCCGATCACCAGATCCACCGGCTCCAGGTTTTCTAGTAAGGACTTCAATCCTTACCAGAAAATCCATTTTGTGGGCGATGGGTGGGTAACGAGCAATAAACAAATGATGTAGGCTTTAGATATTCACTTCATAACGAGCCGTGAGACAGTCCCTAAATTAGTTGTTGTTCACACGGCTGCTGATACAGAAAAAGCACCGCGTCTCTGCAGTTGGAACTTTTATGTGGCTCGCGTGAACGTCAGCCCAGATTCTGTCAAAATGACGTCTGACGTTACCATCACTTCAATCGTTTATTCATTCTCAAGCTTCCGTACTTAGTGACTTCACCGACATATTTATTTGGGGACAGTCACCAGTATATCATAAATTTTTATTTAATTTATTTTGTGTCACTACGTTAACAGTCAATAAAAAAACAATAACAATGTGTGTGCCTAATGGCTGTGCTAAAAAGGTTCAGTTCAGCAATGTTGCCAGACAGAAATATAGTGCCTGACGCTGATCTTCCAATGAACCTTCAGTGTTGAGTGACGAAATAAACGGTTTCAAATATTTAAAGAAATATATATATAAATAAAATCTTTTGATAAAATAAATAAGTGAGTACATACTAAGAGGTATGTATTCAAGTTCAGATATAAAAATAATAAAAAACATAGGCATAGAAATTAATATAATTCAAATATTATTTAGTATTCGTTACCTAATTTTAAATTGAAAATAAAGTCTGACAGGCACACATAACATATATTTTTTGAACAAAAGTCAAAAGCCAAATGAAAATAGGAAAATGGTAATAATATTATTTGCATGGAATACATAAATGCTTTTATTAATAAAACCTACATCGAATTAACCCTGAACATCAGCTTGTGATAAAAAAATTACGGATATAAAACCATAGATTTTTAAAAAGAAAAATATTCTCGAGCATATTTTAATATTTGAAATCCCTAACAATGGAGAGGGTAGTCTCACACGTGCAAGTGTTGCCATACCTTCCTTTCTCTCTTTCACTAACTACACAGTTCCGCCAAGTTTTAAATTTTTAATGCAACAACTTCCTTAAAAGTTTTCTCAGTAGGAAAATTGCGTTGACGTATCCATGTTGTGGCTAGATCTTAGAATTGATCACTTAATGATATGGCCAACTAAAACTGGCTAGATCGTTTAAACGTTAACATTTGATTTTATGTCAATCTTCGTTTGGCCATATCATTGTTGTAGGATTTCTATGATAATAAAAGGTCTAAACAAAATAGGCCAAACAAGGATTGACATGTCATCAAACTTGAACGTTTAACCTTTCGAATATCGTAATTAGAGACACAATAGAAAGACAATGAGCTTGGGGTTTAATGAATTAAAATGATCTGGCCAGTTTTACTTGGCCATGTCATGAAGTGATCAATTTCTAAGATCTGGACACGACATCCATAATACGCTTTCGTAACATCATGTTTCGATGGAAGATCGATTTTTTGGTGGAATTGCTTCGAGTGGAGTTCAGTGGCTATTTTAATTATTCACAAATTGATTCCTAGTGGATATAGCGCTGTAAAATTGGTATAGTTTTATATCTCAATTATCTTTGCAACTGTACAATATTTGGAATCATAAAAAAGCGTGATCGCGTTAAAATATAGAAAGCGGTCAAGCGCGAACCTATCAACTATATATTTAAAAAAATGGAGTTGATAATTTTATCGTAACGTTGACTACCTCAGCGGTATTTGCCGAGAAAATTGATACTTTTTTTGCGAAAAGTAATGCTACAAAAACAGAATGTAAAAAAAGATATTTTTTTATTTAATTTGAATTTAAGTATGCTTTTATGTGTGTAGGTATGTTGATGTATTATTTTTATTATTTGTAATTTCAAAACTTGTGTACTCGATCTTAACTTCTATTGTGATCTCTCTCTATCGCTCAATGAAAGATCGCTAAAAGAAAACTCAACTTTGAGTTAAGCCCGCCTATGTACACAAACTCTGTTAGAATGTATATATCCATATTCTAAAGGTAAACAAATTATACGAAGACATGGCTCAAAAGACTTAGTATCCAAACAAAAAAATAATGATAAAAAGAAAGAAAAAAAATGGTTCAGGATTTCTTGTTTTACTAATTTGAATTCTTTGGACAAGTTGAGCCCCGTAGGTGTAGTTGACGTCAATCTGAGTCGAGGAAATTGCTGAAAATATAGAGTTTGTCTGGTTTCCACCCACTTCAGTTGCTGTTGTCCGCCGTTATCAACTTATTTTTAGTGTGAAGTCTATTTTTAAACGGCTTCAAAAAAAGAACGAGGTTCTCAATTCGATTAAATGTTTGTTTTTTCCTAAAACTATATTTAGGTGTGCTATTTTTGTCTTACCAAAGTCTTCGTCCATTAATTTCTGCTTTAAGTGGAAATAAGTCCCTTTAATTTCCTCACATACAAACACGGGGCACTGCGTGTGTGTATAGCCGAACGGATTTAAACAGGACGTGTTAGAATACTTTTCATTCCAGAAGTATCTATGCTCCCTTTTGATATTTTTTTACTCACATATGTGCGAAGACGCAGGAAGAAATTGCAAGGGAAAAAATAGAGTTTATTCACGACAAATATAAGGCGCATACCTTAAAAATAAAACAAATAAAAACAACGAAAAAAAAAAATTGTTAGGTATTAATAAAATATAGTCTCTCCTCTACTGTCTATAAAGAAAACCTTAGGCGTACCAACAATGTAAAAAGTCAACAAACATGGACTAGGAAAACTTCCTCTAATTATTTTTACACAAAATCTTAAGGCGCGGCGACACGCTCAATCTTTCTTGCACTGATTTGCACAAGCAAACAGTGTTAAGGAGTAATTTTATTCAAAATCGCAAATAGAAAGAATCTTTCAAATCTGGTGGAAGGGGAAACTGTCAAGTAATAGAATATTGATGCAGATACTGAAATCTGACGTCACCGCCATCGGGTTTCGTGTCATCATCATCATTTCAGCCGATAGACGTCAACTGCTGGACATAGGCCTCACCTAAATGTCGCCGCAATGAACGGTCCTGTGCGTCTCGCATCCATCGGATTCCCGCAACCTTTACCAGGTCATCGGTCCACCTTGTAGGGCGCCTTCCAATACTGCGTCTTCCGGTACTCGGTCGCCACTCCAGAACCTTTCGGCCCCGACAACCATCTGTTCCGCGAGCAATGTGCCCTGTCCATAGCCAGTTAAGTTTGGCGATTCTTCGTGCTATGTCGGCAACCTAGGTTCTGCTGCGTAGTGTTGTTTAGTATAAAATATTAAACGTACCCAAATAAAATCAGGAAAGTAAGTACCCAATTGTTATGAACTTTCATTACAAGTCGCCACGTGTGTCTTTGGAAAGGGTAGCATTTGTTTGGAGACGAGTCTGTCTACAAGAGCCTTGAATCGTAACAGCTGGAAAGAATTGAGAAATTATCAAATGACTAAGTACTCCCGCTCTGTGTAGTGTTACGTGTTCCATGGCCACAGTAAGTCTTGCGAACATTCCAGCAGCCCCGACAGACACCGACCCCACTGGGGCCCTTCAGTTGTCTGAAATCTCATTAAGGCGCGCGTGGAACACAACGCGCCGTCGACTGGGGTTTACCGGACGGCCGGACGGCGAACTAACTATTGCTCTTCGTCCTTATGAGAGAGGCTCTGGCTCAGTAATGGGATCATATAAGCTCACAGTAACCGGAGTCTCGTCGGATGCAATCCGTATAAATTATAATTACTAGTCTTGTGTAACACACGGGCTCAAAGAAATCTGAGAAAATATTCCCCTAATGACGTAGTTGATCTACAAAGGACGCAGACTGATACATTGTTATATTAAGCAAAGAAATTAGTTTTCAAATAAATTGTACTTGGAGATGTAAATTAAGACTATTATGTATAGAAATATTTAAATTAAACGACTTGAGTTTCAGCTGTTACGGTGACAGATTAGTTGTTACAAATATCTTGGTTTTGAGTTAAAAAAAGGCTGTGTTAGTCTTTTGACTTTTAGTCAGAGCCGTAAAGGTTGCCAAATACTGGTCAGAAAAAAATTAGTTAGAATACATCGTCACGAAAAGAAGAAGAAGAAGTCTTTTGAAAGTTAAACATTAAGTATTTTATATTACATTGGTACACCTTAGTACCAGCTAATTTAAACCTTATTTTTACGTAATAAGGTTCAAGTCAACTGGTACGAGGTGTACCGTTTTCGGTACACTGGGGCCTGAGAGATTAAGTATATACAAAAATCACAATTATTTTTTTGATATAAATCATGACTTCGACGGCGCGTATTGTTCCACGCGCTCCTCAGGAAGATGTCAGCAATCGTATGGGCCCAGCAGGGTCGAAGCCTACTGGGACCATGGGTAGTTTTTTTTATTTTTTATTATAAAAACTTCTTGAATGAAGTTCTATATATATAAGGTGTTAAAAAATTAACTTTAAGAATTTTGAGGGGTCATTCTACTCCTCATTATGAACAACTTTAACTATGGGACCAAACCTGAAATCGCGAAAAAAAAATCAGCTGCTCCATACATTTTGACGAGTTATGCGAACATAGGCAACAGCTGATTTTTTTTCACGATTTCAGGTTTGGTCCCATAGTAAAAGTTGTTCATAATGAGGATTACAATGTCCCCTCGAAATTCTTAAAGTTAATTTTTTAACACCTTATATATACAGATTTTGGCAGATCATCCAAAAAACTAAAAAAATACCTTGTGATGAAAATAAATATTGTATATCATATTTACCTTAAATATATTTTCATCCATATTTTTCAACATACCTAAATAATAAATTCTCAGATACTTTAATTTGAATATTTTCAGTTCACGTTGAATATTGCGAATTTTACAAATTACAGTGTACGCCAGATTAAATTCCACATAAAAATGTATGTAGGTATTGTTGTTGTACAAAAAGTAGCTTTCATGACTTCGAAAAGAAATTAATATGGAGAAGGGATTAATATGGAAAGGTGGTTATATTGAAAAATTTTATCTGCCCTTTAAATAAATATACAAAATGTGATTAATATTTCTTGAAATCACAATGAAAAAAAAAAACTAAATGAATTCGTTTAATGTGTTTATCAAAATACAAAATAAAATTAATATTAGTCAGAAAAACGTGACTTTATTCTAAGATCAAAAAGAAGACAGATTTTCCAGCGATTTATTTATAAATTACGAGTAGGTGCAGATAGCGGCACGAATCTTGAGCGCTCGGCAAAAGAGCGGGGATCGTTTTGCGCATCGTACAATATCGGCAAGCCAATCACTGTACAAGGATTTCACTCCCTCCCCCGCATCTCTCTTCATACCACTAAAGAGATCCGATATTTCACTTCTGCGTGCTTCGGCGCAAGTAGAACTGTAGAAGTCAGCGCTTAAGATCCGTGCCGGTTTCTATATATACATTAATATATATATACTCGTACAAAGGAAACTAAAAACTAATAACTATAAAAATGCGTACATACAATATGTGACCTTATTGCATTTCGTGATATCTTTCAGATAGATTAGAATGAACAGTAATTACTTAGACATTATTTATTTATTGGATTTGTCCTATTTTTAGTACAGCTATATAGAAAACGAAAAGTGTCAACGTCCCAATCAACTCCATAAGTTGTCTGAAAGTATTCTGAAAAAGAACCCTGGGCTCCTGGAACTCAAGGCAAAGAAATTAAGAGTAGGTTTTAGTGAGTAAAAGTCTAACACGCCCTTCTGCTCCACCCTAGAGCGAGGGAAGTCATTGAATGATTTCCCACCTACAAAAACAATCAACTTGTAGAATAAGCCTTCCTCATAGCCAATTCCTGGGGAATGTATTTGCGGTCATGAAGCCTAGTGTGGTTTGTGGCCAGTGTCTACCTAATCTTCCTTCTTGGTGGAGTTATTGAGAGGATTAACAGAGTTGAATGCGAACATAAATGCTGTTTTGTATCAAGGACTTCGTTCGCGTGTGTGCGGCGTGTCAGACTTTTACTGACTAAAACCACACCACACAGATTTGATTTTAGTCCAATCAAACTTCGCATAGCTAATTACATTATTATTATTTTATCAACATTACGTTAATTTTGACATTCCTGCAAATAATTCGAGTTTACCTCTCACATGATTAATGTATTTTTCTCTATGCATGCAACCATATTTGTACGCCTCTAGGCATAACATAGTGACCTATGAACCTTATTTAAGATCTGTATTAACTACTTATGCTAAACAAATAATAAATTATTGATATTGATTATGGATTGATTATGGATTGATTATGGATTGATTATAGATTGATTATGGATTGATTATGGATTGATTATGGATTGATTATGGATTGATTATGGATTGATTATGGATTGATTATTGATTATAAGTCTGTTGTGTCCCACAGCTGGGCAGAGGTCAGGATTGTTCGAAAGAGTTACTGTGGACTTGGAACCCAAAGGGCAACTGAAGGAACACAGGTGTGTTTTATCCAGTAGAAGTCTGTCACAACTCTCTCGTTCAAGACAGAGCGGGATAAGTTATTTGACGATATTACTACTAAAAAAACCGACTAAACTTTAACTAGAAAATATCACTAATCGCATTCCCCACGACCTGCCGGTTTATCTAGGTACGAGTATGTAGGTAACCAAGTTATGGTGCGCGCGTTTAGATTTTTTATTTTTGTTTTCGTAGACGGCTTGGAAGTATGTCAACGTTTACGGATATAACGAAAATAGTTTATCCAGTTTTTAAGGTATGGTTGGCGCAGTGATTGAGCAATTTGCAACTGAGCTGCGTGTCGTGGGTTCGATTCTCTCAATTAACAAATTTTTGTAAGGTTTAGAAATAGTTGTTCTAGGATTTGGTGTCTTGTGTATGTGAGCTTATGTGTTGGTGAACGCAATTACGATACGAATGTAATTCCTTGTGTGATGTAACGTTTTTAAAAATAAAAACAAGGCTTCGTAGTTATAAAATATTTCATTATTATGTAGGACAAACATTGCTGTTCATCTATCTATCTTCTAAGTTATTTAGATATAGGATCGGTAGCTCGGTGAGAGCAGTGGTGGCCGAGTGGTAACGGCCCCGACTTACGAGTTGTAGGTCGCGGATTCAAACCCAGCCAGGCGCATTACTTTGTGTAATTTATTTCTTCACCACTGCTCTCAAAACGGTGAAGGAAAACATCGTGAGGAAACCGGCCTGTCCTAGAACCAAAAATTCGAAGACATGTGACATTCACCAATCCGCACTGGCCCTGCGTGGTGGATTACGGCCCATTCCCTCTCCTAAAGAGAGGAGGCCTGAGTCCCTGCAGTGGAAACATTAAAAGGCTGAATATCCTATGCTATATGCTATGCTATCGGTAGGTACTACAAAAAGTGTCAAAAGTGAATTCTCGTTTCATATTTAGTTTATAAGTACGAGTACCTACATAGTTCTTAGGCGGAGCTAGCGGCTAAATACCTAAAAGGTAATACCCACATGGGTCGAACTTCGTAGTTAAGCTACGCTTGACGCCCCTGAAAGGACGTTAAGCCAGTCGTTTGACAGTCGTTACAGATATTTAGAACACATTATTGCGCGTATGTTTGTTACTTTTAGGGTTCCATACCTCAAAATAAAAAAACGGAACTCCTATCACTTCCTAGGACTTCGTATCACTTTGTTGTCCGTCCGTCTGGCTGTCAAGGCCCTTTATTTCGGGAACGCGTGGAGATATTGTGTTGAAATTAAAACCATATACTCAAGTTTGCGGTCTCTTGAGGCTGTTAAAAAATCAAATTACTAAGTTAACGAAAAAAAAAGGAACGGCCGTTTATGTCTCAAAAAACTAATATTTCGACACTCTCGAGGAAATCAAAATTCATAGAGTACTTTGCGTTGACTCAGAATCCTGAAATTATGCATAAAGCAAGGTCTTATAGCACATCCAGTCCACAGTCTATAGAAATAAATCTGGATAATGTAAATTTGTTGGTACGCCACAATAAAAAAAAAATTGCTATTCGGAAAAATCATCGAGAATTGAACTGTTTACATAGGTACTGTATGGAACCCTCAGGGCGCGAGTCTGACTCGCACTTGCCCGCTTGCCCCGCTGCTTGTATCCCGAAAGTATGTTTCTTGAGACGATTTTCTACTGTCAAGAGTCAGTCTATTGATGATTAGCCGCTGCCAGTTGGCAGCGGCTAATCATCAATAGACTGAAAAATAACGAAGCCTTCACTTAAACAAGCGTACTTCGGATTATAATGGAAAAACTAGATTACTCGATGCCGTTGCTTAACTTTTTGAAAGGAATATCCGATCAAACGTCGATGCAAACTAATTCCGGAGAGCAAATTCAAAACTCGTTTAAAAAGGAAAAAAGTAGATTCCCTAACCATCCGCATCGGGCTAGTAAATCGGTTAGCTATTACACTGACGATTTAAAGTGACGTCGTTTAGCTCACAGTACGTACTCTCTAACCGTTGAAAACATATCGTGTAGTTAGTTCAGGTAATCAGTCACTTTGAACTTTACTGCCTCGATGGTCGTGTGGCTGTTGAGCATGGGATCCTGGGTTCGGTTCCCGGGTTAATCTATTAAGGTGGCCACTTCTGGGTAGGCTTCGAGAAGAAACAAAGAAGTGGGTTTTAGTCAATAAAAGTCTTACACGCCCTCGCGTTCCGTCCAAGAGCGAGTAAAGTCATTAAATGAATTCCCACGTAAAAAAATAGGGTAGGCCTCGGATTTAAAATTTTTGAAAGATTTTTGTCATTTGCTGTTCAGTGACGAATAATATGAAAACGATATATTTTTGCGGTAACGCCACGTATGTATTTACACATCGATACTCGTTAAAACCCCCATTATGACTCATTAAATTAGAGATAAGGTATATGGTAATATGGTACTTTTTCGGTCTTCTTTAAGTTGCAGAAAACGTATGACAATGTGAATTTCGTGAACTGCCGTGGCGCATTCATCATAGGAATTACTTCCTAGCAGCTTGGAGTTTGGAATTTGTTGGACATACCTGTGCCTCGGAAAAGTGAATTCGTGGGTCCTACCCCTGATCTCACTATAAGTCGAGTCGGGTTGTCGCCCTATGGGAGAAAAAGTACAGAGCGTGCACCTGTGTTTGCGCACACATTTGTGCACTATAATGTCTATTGTGTACTTTACTTAAGCTAATATCTGCTGAGTATGGCTACCTTATTGAAAGTACAATTTCAGATTAGACAAATCTATACGATGTAGAATTTTCCATTCTGGAAAAAATCATATTATAGTCGTGGCGATTGTGTGTTAATTTTTAGTATTAAAAGTGATTAATATTCATTATAATAATATTTTTACTAAAAAACAGCTGACTAAAACGCTTCACATTAAAAATTAAGTGTCTCAAAGTTGAAGATTTTTTCTTCTTGATTCTTCTTTTAAGAGGACTACCAGCGGTAATCGTGAGTTTTATAATGCCCAAAAGTATATAATCCACTGCAGTAAATAGAATTTTAAAAAATGTTGTACTATATTATTCAAAACATAATACAGCTAATTTAGTACGATAGAAAAAAATCAGGAAGATATCTCTAAAAAATACTTTTATCGATTAATAACCTGACTAATATATATGCAATCATTCTAATTGTTTGTCAGATTATTCTCGGAGCAACTTTTTACCATTATAGTGTTTTAATTGTATATTCAAATCTGTAGATTTTTAGTAAATCGCTAAAATGATTCATATTTGCAAGCATTGTATCTTTGCGCATCTACTTCACCTTTTGTGTACAGTCTCCGAGTGTGTCTGGAGTCCCGTAGTCCTCTTAACGTTATATTTACTGAAATAACTAAGCTGTAACAAAAGATATTCGTGTAAACAAAGTTATATTACCAAGACACCTCCATTTATTCAAAGTTAGTGCGTACTGCATCTGAGATTCAAAATAAAATTAATTCTCCCAAACTGTTGTGACAGCTGGGTCGAGCATTTTGTTTTCATAACTCTATGTAAACATTCAAGTTGATTAGTTTACTTACTAACGTTTGGAATTAATTTTCAGGGACCGCTATTATCCTGAACTGCGCTGAAGACTGTAGAAAGAAAGTTTAATAGACTTGTGTAAATAAAATTAAAGTGCATAAAGTATAAAAAGTTTGGACTGACGACTTCATCGTGAGCGGCAGCCGGTCGCATTACGTGAAATGGTCAAGGTAATGCCAAAAATATCTATGAATTATTCACCGCCCTTAATTTACTCCACGCTAACCCTTTCGTGTGTTTGGGGCTTCACTTTGTAAATACATTTCAAATCACTCACTCACCGCAAAACAAAATCAAATATACGGTTTAGGAGCGTAGAACGTATGATTTTTTTGTTTAGAATTTCAAATTGTGTGTCGCACTTTTTTTCTCACTTAGAAGCTGGCTTTCCACTTCATAGCGTAGCGTTGGCCACTAGAATGCGTTTGTGTTGTTTGGAACTAACTCGATATAGGTACCTACTGAAGTATATTAATTTTGTATGTATTTGATAGTATTTAAGTATTGAATGTTTGAAAGAAAAAAAAAACTTTTGAAATTAAAACACTTTGCAGACCAGAAAATAGTCTTTGTAATTTTATGAAAGTAAATCTAAGGAAAACTAAAACACTGTTGTAGGTCACACGCACCTACCACAGAATTGCAAATAAGTAGTTTATAATTTACCCACCATCTGTGACTTGTAACACAGAACGTGAAAGCAAAACGTTTTCCAACTACGCAGCACTTTTCGAATATCCATATACGAAATCACACAAAAGTACAGCATTCTCGTTGGCGGCGCCACGGTAAACTCTGTGTGTAGTCAGGTTTCGCGATGTTTAACATTTCACATAACATACATTGTGTTCCGCCTAGTTTTGTTCAAGTTTCAGTAAATATTTCAATTCTCTGATTGTTCTGCTCCGGTATTTGCTAACTTTAGAACACTAGCTGTTTAATTTTTCCCTTTTGTTACCTCATTGTCGAATATGGAATGTTATTTCAAGGCACTAATTAACTTTATATTTTACTTGTTTGTGTTGTTCTAATACTAAATGTTTCCTGTGTTGTGATCGTATTGTTCAAATACTGAAGTAAAGCGAATACAAAATTCAAGCTTTTGAAATAAATGGAACGCTGGGAAACTTGAAAAAAAAAATGTAATTGAATGAAAACGTTCACTCTGTATATTTTTCTTTTGTTTATAGTAACTTAATTAAATTCGGTTCTGAAATACCTATGACGGAGTATTTTTGACATGTGCATTGTTTCGATCACCGTGAATTTCAGTCGATGTTAATATTACATTTAAATATTTTTGATGAAATTAAATATTTGGGTGGCTCTACCCCCAACGTACTGTGGGATGATGTAAGGGTGATTATGTAGATCGTATTTTCTTACAATAAAATAATCAGCCTTGAATGTTCCCATAGCTGGGACTGAGACCTCTTCTCTAGCCCACGGGTCCAGTGCTGGTTGGTAGATATTAATGTCTTCGAATGTTTGGTTCTAGGACACCCTGATTTTCTCAAGACATTTTCTTTTACCGTTTAAGGAGCAGTAGTTGTGAAATAAATTACATAAACGTATCACTGGATAACCACTGACCCTGCTTGATGTTTATCATCATCAGCATCATCATTTCGGCCGAAAACGTCCACTGTTAGACATAGACCTCCCCCAAGTATCACCATAACGATCGGTCCTGTGCGTCTCGCATCCATCGGATTCCCGCGACTCTCACCAGGTCATCGGTCCACCTTGTGGAAAGCATTCCAACGCCGCGTCTTCCGGTACATGGTCGCCACTCCAGAATCTTTCAGCTCCATCGACCATCCGTCATGTCATTTAAATGTTTTGGTCAAAATTGAATATTTGGATGGCCCTACTCCCGATCTACTATGGACTGATTAAGGGTGGGTATGTAGACCATATTTTCATATTAAACAAACATTTGTGGTGAGTATTGTTATCCGGTCGTGTATAATTCTGCACTATGTAAAAGCTCATTACAAATGAGGTTGGTCGACGGTGCGGCTTGTTTTCTGTCTTATTTTAATCCGCTGTGTTTGACAGATTTAATTTAATGCGGTCAGCAAATAATTTTAGTAACATTGTAAGTTTTATTAATATTTACCTATTGGCTGTAATACATGTGGAATTAGGTCAGTATTATTGACTATTTGTGCGATTTATAATTGGAACATTTTGAATTTTGCGAAATGATTAACTGTTGAATGCAATGATTAATAACGGCAACCAATACTTGATGAAAACACATGCAAACGCAAAACGCATTTCTATTTATAAAGAGAATATCATCCTCGTTAAAATGTGAAAATTTTAATGATTTATTTACAAATTTGTTAAGGGATATTTTTAACTGTGCAATTTTTGATGCACAGTTAAAAATATTCTTATTTTTCATTAAAAATGCTAATTGTACAACAAATATTAATGGACTTTTAATAATTTTTAAGGGAGTTGGGGCACTCCGACTGGCTCAGGCCAGCTTAGTTTTTTAACCTCGTAAAAGAGCATATTTTAGTGCGCAACTAGTAGGTTTGGTGGAAGAAAGGCATTGAGTATTTTATTTATTTATTTTATAATTTATGTACACACGAATAAAGAAAGAAGATACATTGTGATAAAAATTGTACAAAGGTACTGCTTATTTCCAATAAGAAATTTCTTCCAGCAGACCTGCGAACCTGCGACCTGTGTGTGATTTTAGTAAGAAACAGAAATAAATTGAGGAACAGTTATAAACTACCGACCATTTCTTTATAAAACCTTGCAGATTAACGACTTGAAGTAACGTGTCCCACTTCAACATAAATCATAACAATATTTATTCCTGCATTGCAAGTACTCGGCAACACAGCTCAAACAAAAGATTTATATTCAAAAGTAACACATCATTGGCTGTTAGGACTTTTTTCCACTGGCGCCTCCCTTCCCCTTCTTCCACCTCGTATCACCTCTCGCAAACGCGTTCTTTATCCAATTATCCGAAGATAAATCTCACCTGCGACTGCAAAGGAAATAACGTAGGAAAACGTTGTGTTAGGGAAAAGTTATATTTTCACAAATCCAAGCTTTTTTCTCAACACTCGACTTACAGCGGCTACGTCACGTCCCGTTTGTTAACGCTTTTGTTTTGAATTTAATTATTGGTACGTGTTCATCTTTGAGATATGCAGTCATGTACAATCAGATGTAAACATATAGTGTTTTGTAAACTTATGAACAAATTGTATAACATCTCAATTCGTCACTTAAATAAGTAATATTTTTTGTTTGTGTTACAAAATCTGGCAAACCACAGGTTATATTATAAGTTTCCACGAAACTGCGGCGTTTTTTTTTCTTTTTGCGAAATACTCGTTTCGCAAAAAAAACCTTTCAATGTAACCACAGATTTTCCCGTACGACCTGGATTAAATTCAAACCTTTAACCGTTAGTAGGTCAAAGCTATACCCAGAGATTTATACTTAGGATCAGTTTTCATAAAACATAAAATACTTGGTCAAAGCTTAAAAACAAACCATCCTGCTTAAATACCATCAACTGTGAACAATATAAGGAAATGCGCTAACACATAAATAACGTCTTAGCTAATTACCTATTAATCAGGGAAGCAATACCTTTCGGCCTCTTTTGTTTATGAGTGGGTCGTTTTTCATTGACAATTTTGACGACAATCTTTAATCATTTAAGTCCCTATATCAAGTGATGGAACCCTCCTTAGGATGGACCACCCCTGGTTTTTGCGAAGTATTAGAGTGAATTTGTTTCGTGGTGTGGTAGTACCTGACAATTCGCTCGTTAGCTACGCATTGTTGGCGTTGATAGGCACATCGCAATTTGGTCTGAAAGCCTGTCCAGTATCAATTACATTCAAAATCATTTGGTGTTGCAGTCAGTCCATTGTTATGTCAACGTCCATTTCAGTCCTAATTGTCTACAAGTTCTGACGTATACGTCTGTAACTTCCAAGTCTTATCGGTTAGACTGACAAGACTGTAATGTCTCAGAAAATTCACAGTATTATCGAAAACCACCTTCGGTTAAGCGAACCGATTAAATTTCATATGCTTCCCCGATTCGGCAAATTAGATCGGCACTCGAAACGGTCAAAAGTCGACACCGGGCCCTCCACGGTGATATGACGCTATCCGTCCTCTTTACAATCACGAGGAAATTTATAAAGTAAGCCAGACGAGTAATCTGTTTGTACGCGCTGGTTCAGTACTTCAAAATGGTATTAAGATTGACAGTATTTGTACAAGTAAACGATTCTTTAATTTAGATCTGGTTATTTACGTTTATATAATTTGAGTGTTGGCTATCCAAGTTTATTTTTATTTTCCTGCTATCCATTTTTATTTAATACACCGTTTCGACCCAATAAAATGAAAAAATAATCACATTCCCTCCAATTTCACAAACTTTGAAATACGCTTTTATTTTAACATTGACTTCCCCAATTCACTTACAGGTTGCATTGAATATAATATCGTTACATTTGTTTTGTTTGGGCGACCACACGGCGCAACCGACAGGTAAATATTGGGCCAGGATTAATAGGGTTCCGGAACACTGCCCGCGGTACCCAGAAAACGGGAAGGAGATTTTCTCCCTTTCCTCGCGGATCGGAAGCAGATCCCATTTCCTCCGACTACATCAAAGTGGGATAGCAATCGGTTTTTTATTCGAATCAGCAATATTTTGAACGACGTCAACTAGTTAGTGGCTTGCGGCCCGATCGGGTTCCTTGGATAGGTAAATACTCCGGCGCCGCGACCCTCCGGGACTCAATTTGCATCAAGTCTTATTGGAGAAAACGTTTATGTTTATTAGCCGACTACCGGGGATCAGGTACTTTCTACACTAGCGTTTATGCTAAGATTTTGTAGGTTCGTGGCAATTAGGTGTCGTAAGTCTCGTGGACTGATGGGTTAGTGGGTGGATTTGTAGAATACTGTTTATTGGTATTTGATTATTCGAATATTGATTAAAGAAGTAGCATATAAAAATGACTAAACTAAAACGTATTATAAAACTGAAAACTCTTCAGTTGTTTGTTTGAATGCTCTAATCTCGGGAATGAAAAATTCAAAATTTGAACTAGTAGTTCAAATTTTAAATTTGTTTTAGTGTTGGAAAGTTCATTTATCAAGACAGGCTATAAGCATATTAACATCACGCTAGGACCCATAGCAGCCGAGCAGTAGCCAAAGACGCGCTTGAAACAGCGAGAGACGGCTAGTCATAAATAAACTTATAAGGAAATTCAAAAGTTAAAAAAATACTCTACTTCGTAATCATGTGAAAAATTGGTAGGTACTTTAAATTTTATTAACCTGACATTTACCACGCATTCTTTTAACACATTACCCTTGTAAAAGAATTACACTTTTTTGGTCGACACATCATGTAATTGGTGAAGTTGATTGCTGCCCTCAATCGGGCGCCAACAAGTAAATTCAATTGACTTTTAATGACGAATTTTTTTGAATGTCATTAAGAGACTTGTCGCCGTGGCGTTTCGCGTTGAACAAAAGCATTGTTTAATCAACGTACAGTGTGGCTGTAATATGAAAAAGTATGTTCTGGTGACGTTACAGTACCTAGGTATTTACTTTTGAAATGAAATTAAATTTACACAAAGGCTTAAAAATTCTCTTTTTTATTATTGATTTGCTCGCGTTTAAACATTATCTCACCTGATGATAAGCAATGATGTGGTCGACAATACAGCACGCTTGTCTAGAAGTAGCCTATTCACTTATGACTTAACCTGTGGATATCTATAGGTATATAGGGAATAACGGAAAGGTTTGCTTATTTTCGATATTTACTTGACTACTTTATGAAAAACTTCTTTATTATGTACTTGGATAAATACCCTATACCTAAACAAAACGCTCAATATTTTATAATCAATGCGGACGCTAGCGTTTAACCTAAATGACGTGAAATCACGCGCGAACGCTTGGGTTTTGAGTTTTTTTTTTTATTGGGTGGGAATATCATCTTATGACAAATCTCGCTCTTGGGCGGAGCGAGAGATAGTGTCAGACTTTTACTGATTAAAAACCCCGGGTTTCCTTCTCACTCTACCCATGGCCTTGGGTTTTGAGTGGAGATCCCATGGTTGTAGCTATCAAGAAACACAAACGCCGGCACTGTACGCACAATGAATATGTTCTTAAAACGTTTTGTGCGTATAGGCGGGATGTCTAACATGTACCGGTGGTGCATCGCTGTACTGGTATTCTGATGAAGGAACGAGCTTAGCTTGATTATGTACCGAGTCAAGTTTTTTCTTTTAAACTATCTGGCAAATGGAGACACCTACGTGACACTATACAGGACATCCAAAATATCACTATGTCTGTTACTTACCAAAGTCTTTCTCCAATCTGTCTGACCCCGTTAACGAAAAAAAAACACTGAAAAAAATGTTCAATAACTTTAAAATATTCCGAACTACCACCTCGCCAGGTAAATTATCCACCAATACCCCTGGGCTTGGCGTAAAGTTTACATCGGAGATGTTACGGAGGCCCGATTCCGATTCCGAAAGTTCGGAACGTCCTATTGATTTTACACCTCCGATTCCGATTTCGGTTCCAATAAATTTAAATCGGAACTTGTATTGGAGGTACAAACAAGTTTATAATTGTCGCGCGGGGAACTTTCCTCAGCCCGCGCTTTCTGTAGGTTACTCTTTCACTACGAAAAGCAGTGGTAGCCGAGTGGTAACGGTCCCGACTTAAGAGTTGTAAGTCGTGGTTTTAAACCTAGCCTTCATCACCACTGATCTTAAAACGGTGAAGGAAAACATCGTGAGGAAACTGGCATTTCCTATATAGAACCAAAAATTTGAAGACATGTGACATTCACCAACCCGCACTGGGCCCGCGTGGTGGATTACGGCTCATTCCCTCTCCTAGAGAGGAGGCCTGCGTCCAAGCAGTGGGAACATTATAAGGCCGACTATGCTATTCTATACTCTTTCACTTGCTGTTTTTTTTTTAATTACATAAACTAGTGCGATTACTGCGATTCCACCTGATGGTAAACAGTGAAGCAATCGTTGTTAGTTTCGTATTGGAAATGTTGTGAATTCGCTCTTCATTAATACCTATCTGAGTAATTGATTACTTTTAGTAGTGTTGTTTGAAGCTTCTGCCTCCGCCTACGATTTCGGTTCCGAATCCAATAAACCAAATTAAAAACCTCCGTTCCGAATTCGATTCCGATATAACCGCTTCCGTTACATCTCTAGTCTATATTGAACAGCGGTAGGCACGCATGCGCGGGGTCGTCTCGGGTGACTAAGTGATGTATGGGCCCGAAGAGCCCCGCCATGCGCCGGAGCGGAACGGCTCACACGGCCCGCAACTTCCACTTTTACCCTCCAACCCGCGAAGGTAGGCCGTCATTTTTTTTAAGTGAAAGGGTTAAGACTGGCAGTATTCTTCATTTTTGGGTTGCAGAAAAGCTATAAATATCTGTGGTTTTTTTTTTAGGTAAAATACGTTGAGCACGTTCTGTAATGAGTGTAGATGATTTTAAAGACAAAAAGGGATAGAATATAGAATTTTCAACAATTTTCTTCCCAACAAACATTTAAACTAGTCCAAACGCTATGTCATTTGAGATATCCAAATACTGAATCCGATTATAAATTAAATAAAGAAGTCATTATTGAACATAATGATAAACTAAGTACTACCTCTAGTGTTTCAACGCTCTTAAAAAAATTCACAAGTGTTTTTACGTCTAGTGATTTTCCACCATTAAAAATTTCACAAGTGCCTTAAATAATAAAGTGGATATAGTTATAAAAAAAATTAACATTAGTTCCATTATTTCCAGATTCTTTTGAAATGGGACTAGTGATAAAATAGACATCGGTAGTTCCGTCATGGATTTGTTAATGGTATTTGTGACAACGAACCCTTCTT
Source organism: Mythimna vitellina (assembly GCA_949316375.1). NCBI lineage: Eukaryota > Metazoa > Arthropoda > Insecta > Lepidoptera > Noctuidae > Mythimna > Mythimna vitellina. The sequence continues at coordinate 9,823,214 of OX438688.1, forward strand.
AAGGGGTGACCAGACGGTTGCAAACTAGCGTTCCAACCAAGGTGACCCTGGTTTTTGTATTTGGTTTGTGTTGCGGCTACATGGATGTAAACCACGCGCCAACACGTTCGGTGGTTGGGTTAGGTTAGACGTTACGACGTTACACGTTCAGTGGAGCGAAAGGAAGTGACAGAATTTACTGACTAAAACCCACTTTTTTTAAATGGAAAATCATTTATTTATTTATTAAACAATTCATGTACACACATTGATAAGAAAAGAAGAAGGAAACAGAAAAAATAGAATAGGTACACTGTGTGTAAGAGTAACAGGGAAAAAATACAAACAAAACGAAACAGTTATTATTGAAATATACAATATCAAGATATACTATCATAAATATATACATACATATAGTAAAATAAAAATCGCAATAATACATACTTAATAATATTATATAATAATTCATACTAATAATCAACTAAGACTAAATAGAAATATAGTGTTCTTTCACTCCTTTAAACGGAACTCTTATAGGATCACTTTGTTATTCGTCTGTGTGTCTGTTAAGACCCTTTATCTCGGGAACGCGTGGAGGTATCGAGTTGAAATCCAAACTATATACTCAGGTCTGCGATTCCTTGAAGCTATGAAAAAATAAAACTTCTGAGTTATAGAAAAAAACCCGTTACAAAATTGGTAACAAAAGGCAGAAGGGTTTGAATGCAATTCCATCTTCCCTTCAGTAGTCGCTTCGAGATACACAGTCACCATATTAAAACTGGATCATTTTTCAATTTAATCTAGCTTTTCAAAGGCTGTCCTACTTAACAGTCATGGGTCTTCTGAATCTAATCATCCTACATAGAAAATAACTGTATAGATATTTTTTACCTAGAAATGAACTAGAGACGCATCGAGGATAATCTTGCCTAGTTAAAGGCCTTCAATAAGAATAATAATTATAACTATATTCTGCCGGTGACTTCGCCCTTGTAAAAGTAGAAAATTATCACAAAGGATTTTTTTTTTTATGGGAAAATCATCTAATGACAAATCTCGCTCTTGGGCGGAGCTAGAGGTACTGTCAGACTTTTACTGACTAAAAACCCATTCCTGTTCCTTCGTTGCCTTTCGTACCAGGGCCGAGTCTTTCTTTCATAATCCGACCCTTGGCCCCAATAGGCTTCGACCCTGCTGGGCCCCTACGGTTTGCTGACATCTCTTTGAGCGCATGGATCAGTACGCGCCGTTAACGACTTGGGCTCAGTCCGGACGGCAAGAAACAAAAAACAGAGGATTTTGTGCAATTCCAGTCCTGAAAGGGAGACCCGTGGTCCTGGACTATGATCCCACCTGTTCTTTTTTATTCTTCATTAATTAAAGGATTTTTATCACATCCCATATGATGGTAAACAGTGATGCAATTGTTGATGGTGAAGCGGTCTAGTTTATTAAGAGCCTATTCACTCTCAAGGAACATAGGTGTGGTTTTAGTCAGTAAGTCTGACCCCCCCCACTCCCCTAGAGCGGGGGAAGTCATTAGATGATTTCACACATTTAAAAAAATTACATGGTCTACCCGTGTGCCAAATCTGTTCAAAAGAGTAATATACACACGCACACATATGTATGTGTGCGTACAAACGTTAACGTAAAAGTTTGTATGTACAAACTTTCGCCTTTATTAATAGTGTGATTTTCATGATTAAAGTCTGAGCAAATATTTAATTTATACTTCAAGTAATGGCCATAATATCATAAATTTCCTTCAACGGTCTTGACTTCAATCGTAATTCTTGGTTGTAGTACGGTCATTGATGATAAAATTTGCATAGTCCTTTAATACGTTAATGTAACAGCTGCTTACATCGTTTTGATAGTAGTAAGGCTAGTGACACACCAGACAACTGGACTGTTTTAGGTGACTACAAGTGAATTACAAGTTATACAGCTGAAAAAATAATTTTAACAATTACTATCATTTAGCGCTATTTCATTAAATGTTAGATACACCGTGTAGTGTTTGATTTAATATAATTAACCGTTCTCTATATTTGGTTACCGAATGGTTACGCTGTGCTCCAAAACGGGCAGAATAGAGGCGGACCAAACGAACACCAGACATACGGCGACGCGCCACCGGTACATGGTCGACATCTCACCCATACGCTCAAAACATTTTGGGAACAAATTGTGCGTACAGCTAAGGAGTGGAATTGCCTGCCGAAGTTTGTTTCCTGATAGCTACAACCTACAGGTCTTTAAGTCAAAAGTGAATAGATTACTTCTAGGCAAGCGTGCTCCGAAAGAACCGAAAGGTTCTAGAGTGGCGACCGCGCACCGGAAAATGCAGCGTTGGAAGGCCTCCCACAAGTTGCATCGTCGACCTGGTGAGAATCGTGGGAATGCGGTGGATGCAAGACGCACAGGATCGGTCGTTGTGGAGACGCTTGGGTGAGGCCTATGTCCAACAGTGGACGTCTTTCAGCTGAAACGATGATGATGAAGCATGCTCCATTGTCATTCACATTATTGACTACCATCAGGTGAGATAGAGGTCAAACGCGAGCCTATCAATAATAATAAAAGAAAGTCTTAAATGGGATTGAGCGGGTCACGTTAGCCGTATGCACAGTGACCGCTAAGTACCACGCTGTGGGTTCCTGCAGATGGAAAGCGTCATCGAGGCCTGCTCAGAAAAGATGGTGAGATGAATTAGACGCGTACTACGAGGATTGGTCTCATCAGTGGGATATTCGATAAATGAAATGATTCGATGATGCGATGTCTCAAGACATCGCGAGAGAAGAATATCCCACTGATGAGTCACAGGTTTTCTCTCTGTTACAGGGACTGGGATGTAATTCATCTCACAGGTCTCGTTACAGGTTCGGGTTAGTAAATGTAACATCACATGACTAGGATTTTTTTGATTCTTGTAAGAGCCGCTTTCCATTCGATGTTTTCCTGCACTGATTTGAGAGCAGTTGTGATAAAATAATTGATGGGAAGTAAAGTACTGTCTGATTTTTTCAAGCTCATAATGCTTGATAACAACCTCTTTTCCTTGATGATGGAAAAACCTATTTTCCAATTACTTAAAAAAATACGGTAACGTATAAATATCTAGACTACGTTACAGATATTCTTGATTAGTTATTAGTCGCGTTGGAGGGAAGAAACTGCCGTTGTATATTATGAATAGGGCTATACACGAGATATTTATGTTCCTCGTACTCAAGCATGAGTTTTATACATATATGTAATATAGTTTACATAATTTCACAGTCTTATACACTTCTGACACTTTTTCTCCAACTTCCACGTACTTCCTTATCGTTGCATAAAGAGATCATCTTTACCGCCTACTCCTTTTTTATAAGGTACTTAATTTTTCCATACATTACTAAACGTAGGTATGGAATAATTAAGTACCTTATAAAAACAACTGTCACAGTCAACTTATTCAGTGTTTACTTTAACTAAAGACCACTGATTTGATTCTCTCAATACACAAGTTTAATTAAAGGTTAACCAGATTTTAACTGATGGTCTTAATGCAAAATTAAATTACTCCTCAGAAGATCCCCAAATTAGTTTGACCTAGACAATGGTGGAGTGAGGGCGAATGTTCAAATATTTGTAGATTTAGTAAGGCGGCCGTCGTAAACCAGAGATATAACCTTAGTATTGTCTCAAAGAGATTAGTTTCCTTACGTTTCTGTGTTGCTGCTAATGTCGGGAGTCTGCCTTTTATGAGCTGTCCGGAATGAATGGCTTTTGATAGTTTGTTTTGGTTTTATTCTTTGAACTTATATGAATTAGCTTCGACTTAGCAAAAATTATACAAACTGGGTGTAGATATTTTTTTTTTATTATTGATAGGCTTGCCATTGACCACTACACCATAGGCCGACATACCATCAGGGGGATCCCCCCCTCCACCGGACCCTCCTCCTCCTCCTCCTCTTACCATCCGGTAAGCGATGATTTGGTTGAAGATGGAAGACGCTTGCCTAGAAGAAACCTTCGCTTTATATTTATATACCCTTTTTTTATTTAGGTGTGAAATCATTCAATGATTCCTCTCGCTCTTGGGCGGAGCGTGTTTTAGACTTTAAATGACTAAAATCCACTCCTGCTCCTTTGCCTTCGTTCCACGGCCCCGGGGTTCTCTTTCACACAACTCATGGCCCCAATAGACTTCAACCCTGCTGGGCCCCTACGGTTTTGCTGACATCTCCCGCGTGGAACACTACGCGTTGTCAACGACTCTGCCTCGGTCCGGATGGTTATCGGATGGCCGGACGGCGAGATACCCATAGCTCGCCGTCCGGGTAACCTGAAGTTGTAGCTATTACTGTATTAAAAAAACATACAGGTAAGTTAACTAGTAAATATTAAATAACATGTCGAAGTGATGAGCCGTACTGTGGTCACACACTACAACGAGCGGCTTCAATAATACGAAAGCAAATACACGCGGTTAATTAACTAATTAGCCGACACGCTGTAGTTTGTATCCCATTGCTAAAGCTCTAACATCTCCTAATTCTATTAAGGCCTGTCATTAATTTAGTATACAGACATGACATTGAATCGCCGCTGGGCATCATAGGGTAGGCTGCAAAAAAGTTAACAGCTCTATAACGCAAAGAGCAACTGAAACAAAAAAGGTACGTTTGGCTTGTTATTTAGGTTACAAGTTTTTTATAGTAGCTCGCCGTCCGACCGTCCGGTAACTGTCCGGACCGAGCCCAAGTCGTCGACGGCGCGCACTGTTCCACGCGAGCCTCAGGAAGATGTCAGCAAATCGTAGGGGCCCAGCATGGTCGAAGCTTACTGGGGCCACGGGTAGTGTGAAAGTGAAACCCGGGGCCCCGGGAAGGCAAAGAAGGAACGGGAGTTGGTTTTTAGTCAGTAAAAGTCTGACACTGTCTCTCGATCCGCCCAAAAGCGGGATTTGTCATTAGATGATTTTCCCAACTAAAAAAAAAAGAAAACCTACTCGTATATGGTTTCTAGAACAGCAAAGATAACAACAGAATGTTTACCGAGATTGTTTTTCAGTATTGTTCAATGGCTGTTTTTATTATCCGCAAATTGATTCGTTGTGGATATTGTGACGCAAAATTGGTTTAGTTTTGTATCTCAAATGTCAGCTGGATAATATGGGGGATCATTGAAACAGGCTCATTTTTCGCAAAATGTAGCCGAAAATTTTATTGTAATATTGACTATGTACCTAAGCCAAGGTTGTCGAAAAGGCTTTGAAGACTTGATATACTTGTTGCCAAATACTTCAAAAACAGAATGTTTTATTTGAATATAACATTGAAAATATGTTACATACATTCTAATGGAAAAGGAAGTGACTGTATTAAAAACTAAACTTCGTACTTCTTGAATAGCTAAAATACTTGCGAAGACATTACATAGGCAAATAAAAAGATTCAGATGCGTGTAACTTCTCTATTTTCTCTTTAAAATAAGTATTTATTGCTTTATAGTTTTGTTTTTTTTTATACATTCTTGATTGCATGTTCAGAAGATGGTTCCGTGTAAAAAAAAAACAATCAAAGGCATACACGTCATTCACAGTGGTTTTTCAAAACTACAAAATCACATATTACATACAAATTAAAAAAGTGACAGGAGTCAAACACCGTATTTGTTATCTAATAGCTTTTGCCCGCGACTTCGTCCGCGTAGAAGAAAATGGTTTTATTAGGTTTTTTGAGATACGAAAATATGAAATATTATTTATTATCTTCATCGTGTGTGATAGTCCATTGAATTGTATGGCGAGCAATATTGTATCTTAAGATAAAATATTATAGTATCTTAGCCGTATGCAGCGCCCCTTAGTGAACTCCACTGCGGGTGACGTAACCTACGACCAACTTATTTATTTGCGGTTGGTGCAGTAATCGGGTCTAGGGATCGAACCGCAAAATTAAGTTTATTTTTTATTGTATACACTTTTCCGGGATAAAAAAGTAGCCAGTGTGGTGCCCAAGATATTAAAGAATAATTATACCAAGTTTCATCGTAATCGAACCGGTAGTTTTTGCGTGATGCCTGAACAAACAGACAGACAAAAAAAATTTTAATCACATTTTTAGGTTCGGTATCAGTCTAGTAACACCCTCTGCCATTTATTTTTTTAATATTTTCAATGTACAGAATTTTCACTTCTACAGATTTATTATAAGTATAGATATTTTCGTCATGATTCGCAGTTTGACTGCTGCTCCGTCATCCACCCGCATCGTTATACAAGTTCGCGTTGATTAAAGATATCAGTTTCGTGAACCTTTCATTAGGAATGGCACAAAGGCGAACGCAATTACATCTTGGGTGACATCTGCTGGCCTTATCATGAAAGGGCTGCATCTTAAGTTGCCGAATTGGACGGTGAAGTCTTGGTACAGACGGGAGATACGGATCTGAGATGTGTATTTATACCTGTGTCTCTGGCGAAGTTGAATTTAATGTTGGATTATTTTGTTAGTGTAAAATGAGATCCGTACGGACGCACGTACCGGAAGACGTAGCGTTGGAAGGCCTCCTACAAGGTGGACCGATGACCTGGTAACGGTTGCGGGAGTACGATGGATGCGAGACGCACAGGACCGTTCATTGTGGCGGCACTTGGGGAGGCCTATGTCCAGCTGTGGACGTCTTTCGGCTGAAATGATGATGATGATGATGAAAATGAGATCTGACTTCTACAATATATCTTACACAGGGACCTTTTAAGTACCTATATGAAATACCTTTGCTCCGCTCTTAAAACTTTTACAATAGTATGTAGGATTGAGAGATCCGAGATGTTCTTAAATTCTTTATGAGTTTGGATAGGTACTCTTGATTAAAATAATGAGATTTCATAAAATTTTGCTCAGAAGTTTAAAGTTAATATACTGTTTCTTCATCGTACATCTGTTTCTCATCTAATATTATATGAAATCTATATTAATATTATAAATAGAAAAGATTTGGATTTTTGTTTGTAACGAGTTTTGTCAATATGTATATACTGAACCGATTTTAAAATGTCTGTCACCAGTAGAATGTAACTTTATCACTGAGTGACAGATGCAGGTGTGGGTTTTTAGTCAGTAAAAGTCTGACACTGTCTCCCGCTCCGCCCAAGAGCGCGGGATGTAATAAGATGATTTTCCCACCGAAAAAAAAATACAAACATCAAAATTTGTCTTGGGTAGGAATCGAACCCACGCTCTCCATCATAGCAGTAAGGGCCACTAACCACAAGACCAATAGGCCAGTTGAATTAAGCCTAAATATCATTAATATAAAAAAAAAACTTTCTATAGGTATGAAATTAGGCGTATTATGCTAGAGAACCATTGTTCCATACGTTATCACAATTATTGAGCAAATAAGAGTACTAATCCTAAACAAATATTATTGTATGGTGGAGCAAATATAAGATTTTGAGTCCTAAGCTCAATCCTATCCTAATAATGTAATGTTGATCTTTGGCCACAAGTACTTCTATCTTTTAGAAAATGACTAACACAAGCATAATACGACGTTAGGTAAGTTATCTAGATGTTTACCTTTGAATGGATCATTGACCTTTCGTTAAGACGCTACGAGGGTGGGTGCCGCTGGAGGGGTTGAATTATAATTACATCGATCTCGAGGGGTTGTTTTTATAATTAGGTAATGTGAAATTACTATAATTATATTTATGGGTTCGAAGACCGCAATTTTAATACTACATTTCGGATATAAAAATGTACGTAATTATGTTTTAAGTATATAAAGTAATGGCAACATGCTTTAGATTTTCAATTTTTTTTTTTTTAAATAAAACTTTGCCTCACTAGGAATAACTTCTGTATCGTGGGTGCGTTTCGGCGGCAACGATTTTTCGCGCCGGGCCTTGGTATAGCCCATGGTCCGCAGCTAGGAGGAATGTCAGGCGATCGCCTCTTTCTGCGAAGCAGTAATGTTAGCAAATGAGGAGGCCGCACGTGCACGCGTGAGGTAGAGGCCTACATCCCCCAGCCGCTGGGGTCCCGATTTCCGGCCACCGTAGGCGCGGGCTTGCGGACAGCGAGCAATGGGTAGCTCGCCGTCCGACCGTCCAATAACCGTCCAGACCAAGCCCAAGTCGTCGACGGCGCGTACTGTTTCACGCCACCTCAAAGATATGTCAGCAAACCGTAGGGGCCCAGGAGAGTATAATGCTATTGGAGCTAAGGGTCTGCTTTTGAAATACAGACTCGGCCCTGGTACGAAAGGCAACGATGGAACAGGAGTGGGTTTTTAGTCAGTAAAAGTCTGATACACCCACTCACTCCTCCCTAGAGCGGGGGATGTCATTAGATGATTTTCACACCGAAAAAAAAATCATAGGTGCGTTCACAAACATATAGCGTCACATAAACAAGACAACTAGATTCGGAACAACTATGCTGAACCATAGCGCCAACTGTGCCGTCAATATACCTTTTATTCAATATATATATATATATTATAAAGCTGTTTAAATTGATCTCAGGAACTATTGGTTCGAATTGATAAAAATCTTTTATTGCTGTAAAACCCATTTGTCGAGGATGGCTGTGTTGGTTGTATAACATCACGCGAGTGAAACCGCGGGGGACATTTAGTCTAAAATAAAGATCAATTGCAGCGATCTCGTTGGCCCTGTGTTACTCCAAGTCCCAGTAGTAAATCCGTTAATTAAAAACACAATATTACTTTACTGTATTTCACAACATTGGCCAATTTTAGCCATCAACTTTAAAATAATATTGAGGGAATAAAACAGTGGGTGGCAAATGCAAAATATTTTTTTGACCTAAATAATGGATGATTTTCATTACATAGATGGACCACACTCTATTATTTTTATTTCAATAAAATAGTTTTCCAACAATACGCTTTCATAATTGAAAAGGAAAATTTGCTAAAATATTTTTTCATCCATTGTGGAATCACAGAGAAATTGGATCCTATTATGCTATGGTTTGGTCGGATATAAAAAATGTGTTTTGAGTATTATGTTTCGTTGGTTTTTAATGGTAGTTATTTTTTTCTACTACGTACCTATTTTTAATAGAATATTTTATGGTTAGATTTCGAAAAGATTAACATATTATGCTGCTTGTATATGAATAAAATAAATATCAAATTGTTTACTTAACGTCAAAAATGGACACGTTAAAGGCTACCGCAGACAAAATTTTTTTACAAAAAAAGCTAGAAAAAATGCGTTTTCAAAATATTACAGTTCCAGATATAGTTTTTTGCTATATAGTTGTAAGGTTTTTGTGTTTGAACGATAAACAAATAAACATGTTTCTTATTAAAATAATTCCTTTGAAAAATCGCTGTTGCTGTCGATTAAATAATCGTATCGCACATGTTTCCAACTGAGGACTTCCTTAGTCCTTAAAACTACGTATAAAAATCATTAAAAAAAATATATATCTTATATTTAAGTCAGATACACTAGGGGACAAAATGTCCCCCAACATGACGCGCAACGCTGTCAAATTATCAAACATGTTTCGCGTCACGTAAATGCGTTATAGAATGTTAGGAGCCAAGTTGCGGGACACTAGCAAAGTTGCAGCGTCTCATAGATTTGGCGTTGTGCGTCATGTTAGAGGGACATTTTGTTCTCTAGTGAACTGAGGCTTCATATTGTCCTATTCTTCATAAGTAGCCAAATATTCACCAAATTTTGAAATTGACATAGCTCATTAAAGATTAATTAGGTATGCTCAAAGTACTCCATAAACTCAAAATGATCATGCTTGTACAAGATCTTTTGAGCTACATTTGTGGACGAAATTCTGTTAAGCGTTTGCTCAGTACATTTCATTTAGAGGGTGATCAAATAAATTCGTTGTCCTAAGGATTCGAGTATACAAGACTACATTATTTTATATTAAAAAAATAATCAGCAAGTAATGGTTAATGAAATAAATAAATGTAAATGTTTTTTTTATATTAAGCTAGTATTTAAAAAGAAATTTTCCAATCAATGAAATAATTTCGTATCAAAATTACATTTAAAATTACTTACAAAAATAATCAAAACACACAACACAAAGCGATCCGACGCTCACTCATTGAAATTACCCGTAGCGGATTCAAAACGATAATTTGTATTATACAAAATCAAATTCTGTCTCAAAGCATCGTCTGTTTTGCATTACGTGAAGACAAAGCCTTAATCTTTCCCCCGGAGCGGGATCTCTTGTTTAAATGTTAGTATAAAAGCCTGGCTGTTAGCTCTTGCCACATCGCAAACAGTGTGTGCTACGCCGAATATTGACGGCGACTCGGCAAAGTCAAAGATTTGTTTTTTCTCATAAAGATACTTGTGTGTATGTATCGTCACGGATTTCTTTAGCGTTAAAAATTGTGCCGTGTAAAAGCGTTCTTTTTTTGGTAAATGTTATGGGATTTGACGGCAGGCGTTTGGAGTAAAGCAGGTGCCATGTTTTAGGGAGAAACCTGATGGTGTGACTTTACATAGGGACACATACACTTAGGTATCGATGGATGCGGAAAAAAATTACGTAGTCAACAAATACAAGCTTTTGTCGGGAACTTGTCGCTTGTTACCACGTTAAAAGATTAACTTGGTAAGATAACGTAAAATATTACTGATAGCATTAGGTTTATTTGCTCAAAGGAAGATGCCCAAAATCTTGATATAGTGGTCTCTAAGGTTGATAAGAAGATTGCAGGAGGTTATTCTTCGCTGGGAATAGAGAACGCAAAGTGTACCAATCTCATATTCTGACCTGCTCTCTTGGAGAAGAAATGGACCGTAATCAACCACGCGGGCTCATCGCGCCCCGTGCGTGTTGGTGGATGTCACATGTTTTGTTCTAGAACATCACCAGTTTCCACACAATTTTTTCATCACCGTTTTGAAAGCAGTGGTGATGGTGATGAAATAAATTACACAAAGTAAACTGCCTGCCTGGGTTTGAACCCACGACTAATTAGTAACGACTAATTTGTAAGTCGAGGCCATTACCACTGGGCCACCATTGCTCACACAAAATGTGACAAGGCTTATTTTTTAAATAATAATGTAAATTCGAGCGTAATTTACTTTTCCTATTAGGATCAGTTCACACCGAGACGCGACGCGACGCGACACTGCGCGAAGTACAACTCAAAATATAACTTTATTTACTACACGAAATGACACACATTTTATTGTGAGAATTCTGAATACGTTGCACCACGCAGCCCTGCGACGCGAGGCATTTCGATCTGAAATGTGTATCTTTTCTTGCAGTAAATAAAGTTGTTTTAAATCGCTCTTCGTGCAGTATCGCATCGCGTCGCATCGTCTCGATGTGAACTGACCCTTAGGCGCTTATTTAGGCTCTAAATCAAAATACATCTCTATAGATGTGCAGAATGTAATAATTTTGCTATGAATGTTAAAATTGTTTTCAACGTTAACCACAAAACAGTTTCGACTAAATACGCTCATCATATTGCTAAAATTTGATAACAAATGCAGCTTTTGATTAAACAGCTTGCCATGGAATTTGTGTTTAGTGTTTATTTATTACAAGTCACCCGCGCCGGATTTGCACGGGTAGAAATTATGTACATGAACATTTTTCGTTTATTACTCTTTGTATTGTTTAAAACCACATTAAAATCCGTAATGTGATTTAGGAGAAACTAGTGGATATACAGACGCAGAAAGTGAGTTAGTTTTATACTGCGTAAAAATATTTTTATAATCAAAAAACACATTTCAATTGGCACACATGGATACATACAGTCTATAACAACACGTAAAAATATAACATTGAAAAATAAAACTAACATTGTGTGTCTTAGCTTCGCCAAATAGGTCTAAAAAGGGGTAAGTACCTACTTACTAATATATTCCGATGTTTCGATGTTTTTTCAATGGTATTAACATAGTGATAATTGTTCTTTGGTTTGAACATTTGCTGCATTGTGCTAACAACAAATGTGTCTTAATTTTTGTATAACTAAACCTGTAACATTTTATTTTATGCACTTTAATTGTTTGTAGGAAACCCTCTTCATTTTTTGTTTGCCTCATTGATGTATAGTCATGTACTTTACGGATGGAGGCACTGTATGTCCCTAAAGTCCACCTATGAACCACTACTGTACATGAAGTTTAAATAAATAAATAAAATGGCTGTGTTTGCGAGATACTTTTAATTTACTTATGTACCGTGGCTTATAATTCTGTGACGATTTTCTGTGAAAAACACTGAAGATGAAATAGCAGTGAAAAAATAGATACTCATTACAATTTTGTATGGACTCGAGTATTTACATCAGCTGTGTTTCCAACTAATTTGCCCTGCAGATCTAGCGTTTTAAAACTTTGTTTTACATTTGTTGCAGGTAAGCCGGAGTTCATATTTGTTCAGGTAATGGATGTGAGGCTATTTAAATATTGCCCACCAATAACTGTGTAAATATTGCATGTCATCATCAAGAGGAACTGTGTGTAAGTTGCATCCAAAGTTGAGCCTTCAATTTGGACCTGAATACAGTTTGAGCGATATTTATTTGTATTTTACTAATGGAGGATTTAAACATGTGTTTGATCATAATTGCGGATTTGTTTTTGGTTTTTAGTTGTGAATATAGCTTACAAGTTAATTAAAAAAAATAAGCTAAGCTGCAATATTCGTAACTAGATATTTCCCGCAGCAATTAATTGTTCTGTGAAAATTAGCCAACTAAATACACCGTGCGCTTTCCGTTGCGTACGGCATCGGCACGTTCGATAAATAATTAACCGATTTTAGTTTTCGCTTAATCGGCTTTTTAGAAAACTCATTTGACTGGCAAATTGTTTTACGTGTCCAAGCTAAATGAATATTCACGGGTAATGTCGAGTGTTACTCACTCTATTATCTACCCACCATGTTTTTACAGGATGCCTGAAAGCAAACAATTAAAGTGATAACGCAGCTTTTAAAACTACCGTGAAAAGGTGTCGGTTAGATTTTTTTTTTTTTAAAGATTGCTAAAATTCATTTAAAACATTGCGCAAAAAAATTTTGATACAAAATTTGAATCAAATTCTTTTATTCATGCTGTATTTTTTCAATCTTGCTTTCTTTGTATTCGGTCTCGAAAAATCAAAAATAGCACATGTTATTACAAAACAATAAAACAGTTTATTTAATGATTCAATAAGGATTGAGTAACAAACAGCAAAATAAATTTCATTCACTTAATCAAATCATGCCTTCTCTTTTTGAAAATGTCTTTGCTCTACAGGACGATATTAGGAATAATTCTAAAAAAATTATATCCTTTGGCCAAACAAAATCGTCCTCATCCAATTTACAATTAAATAAACCAGACTTAACCGCAAAGGTAGAAACGTAAAGCAGGTTCAATGCAGGGACGGAAAACCTTATGAGGGGAGCGGAAGCCTTTAGACGCAGCCGGGCTTGCAGCGCAGCGTGGAAGCTTACGTCAACTGTGGATATCTTCCGGCTAGCGCGACGAATTATTCAGAGGTCTAATCGCAATGTTGGACTTTTGCTTCAAATTACAGACGAAATTGGGATCACAGGAAATTTAATGGTTTTCTATAAACAAACTCTTCATATTTAAACATGAAATAAGTAGCTTCGCCCGCGTGACAATAAGTATCTCCATACAAACTTTAGACACCCGTTTCATCCCTTTAGGGACTGAATTTAGAAAAATCCTTTCTTAGTGCTCGCCTACTACAAAAAAGACTCTTGTGCAAAATTTTACGCTCTTAGTCCCAGTAGTTTCGGTTGTGCGTTGATATGTCAGTCAGTCAGTTTCTCTTTTTATATGTATATACTTGCTTCTGCCCGCGGCTTCACTCGCGTGAATGTAGGTTCTCCATGCAAACTTTGGACCGCCGCTTCATCCCCTTAGGGAGTGAATTTTGGTAAATCCTTTCTTAGTGCTCACCTACGTCATAAAAGAAAACCTCGTGCAAAATTTCACGCTCTTAATCCCAGTAGTTTCGGCTGTGCGTTGATATGTCAGTCAGTCAGTCAGTTTCTCCTTTTATATATATAGATTACGTATCAAAATGTTTAACATGAGTGAGAAGTTGCTCTTAGATTACGAAAAAATAAAAGATGTTGATTCAAGTATTTAACTTAAAGATGCATAACTCACTACAATATCATTTGATAAAATATTTATCTACGTTCATATCAATTAAGTATCAATCAAATAAAGTTTCAATTAGATATTATATCGAGCAAGTAAATTTCTAATTGACAATACCTTATTGACAGACTTTATCCAAAGGCTAACAAAATTTGTTTGTTTTTTTTATATACATCTTGTGTTAGCTTACTACTAACTACTATATTTACTCTTACAAAATAAAGCTATAAAATAACTTTCTTTCTATTATAATAAAGTAGCTCGACAATACAAAATAAAAATTTATAAAAACTCAAAACTCAACAGATTTAATTTAATTGGAAAATAGATAACAACAAAAAAGTAGTGTGTGATACTGCACATAATTATATTAAAAATGATTCGTTACATGGTAGTTTCTTAAACTACTATTACGCCCACACTCGTAAAGAAGTATTAAAAATTGAAAACAAATGCCAGTTTGTTCTTTTACCAATAGTGCAATATTTTTGCTCTACAACAGAGCCTGCAGCTTTTAGTATTCTAATGGTTTACGTATCAAATTCATACGCAGTGAGTTTAGTCCATTTCGGGAAAATGCCTGGCTTGAGTTACCAATTACACTACATTGGCTAAGCCTAGTCAGGTAAATCGGTGTGCGGTGAGCCGTATGCAACTCGAATACTGTCTGAGCAGAGATTAGTAATGATGTGCTTTGGAAGATGTGCAGCTATGTTAGCGTGTTTCAAGGGTTGAGACGAAATTCTTGGAAAAAATTGTCTTCTACGAATTTCGTTTTACTACTACTATATTATACTTAGCATTTTTTTTTTTCAAAAATATTTTGTGTTATAAAATTTATATATATATACATATACATGAATAGCTGTTAGTCTCGCTAAAACTCGAAAACGGCTGGACGGATTTGGTTAATTTTGGTCTTTGAACATTCGTGATAGTCCAGGGAAGGTTTAAGCGGTGAGAAAAAATGGAAAAAAAAAAACACGAAATGTAAATCCGAATACAACGTCATCTCTAATTTAAATGCTATTATAAAATAAATTATGCTGTTCTGGTAATGCCAGTAGATGGCGTTATCCTTAGTATTAGGCGGTACGAATTTCGCCAGGTCAGCTAGTCACAAATAAAAACAACTTTTTTCTGTATCTATTACTTTTAGTGTTCTGTTGGTAGTGAGTATTTTCAGTCCAATCCTGCTAATCACACCATATTATAAAGGTGAAATTTTATGAATGTGTAGGTATGTTTATGACTCATTCACGCTCCAAAGGTTGAACTGATCTGGATGTAATTTAACGCACAGGTAGACAATATCCTGGATTAAAATATAGTATATTTTTATCCTTTGGGATAATTTTTTACTATCGCGCGGACGGAACAGCTGGTGTAAACTTGTATAATAGGTACTAGTTAAAAAGTGAAAGGATTTTTTTTTAAAGATTAGTAATAAATAAAACAAAGTTAATTAAATAAGATTTGGATTAATTTATTAAGGAAATAAATTATTTGTATTTAACGAAACTTGGCACACAAAAAGACAATGTCCTGGAGTAGGATACTTTTTATCCCAACAGCAAATTTTCTCAGCATAATGTAACATTATATACTTATACGCGCCGAAAAGCCACAAGCAGGAGTTAGTACAAATTATTTACAAGATTTGATATGCTACGTAAAGATACGCAGTAAAATTGGGTAGGTAACCCTCTCTGTTCCAGCTCCTTAATGATGTACATCTTCGGTTACCTGACTAAAGTTTTGTTTTAATTACTTCTTCCATCACCTGATAGCCTAGTATTAGCATAGCAACAACTGAAATGGAATCTCAATCAAACAACATTGTTAATTAGTTTCCGCGCTGGCAGTTTCAGATCTCAAGTTGAAAATTGATTTGCAATAGGCACGTAGCCTAGTTAGATAGATTAGTTTATATTTGCTGTAATAATAATATACTAAAGGATTTTGTAATGGGTTTACGAAGATTTTATGGTAATACCAATAAGTATAAACATTTTTTTTTTCATAACTTACGTCATGGTCGAAACTAGTCTAAATGTCTCGACTATTAAATTTTAGTAAGTCATATGTACTCAGGTCAGATATAAAAAAAATACTTGTCTACATGTCCACTTATCAATAAAAAAATGTGTATCAATCCAATTAAAGTACACTGTTCTTTAAGATAAAGGATGTTTCTAGTTTGACGGTCACTGATTTTATTTATTTGAAACAGTCACTGAATAAAAAAAGATAAAAAAACAAATAAAAAGTTTCAAGACACTGAATCTGAATCTTAGATTCCTAACAACACTAACCGTTCTGTTTTTAATGTTGTTGTTATTTTCAGCTTAGTCATTGTCAAATAGGGTGAATCAAAACAAAAAAAAAATATTGTTCAATTTTATTTATTCATTAAATGTTATAAATATCGATGCTTTGTCAGAAATCAATAATATAAATATCACTCCGTTTGACTGTAATATTAAAAGTACAAATGCGATGGATTAAAAAAAAAAACTGTACATTTTAATCTTCCAATCGACGCTAAACTCACGAAACTAAACCAAAAAATCCAATAACCACTCCTGAAAATGAACAAATGGCTCCTATTTTTAAAGTCGCAGTACATATTGTATTATATCTTTTATCCTTTAGTCTGAGCATCAAATGCATCCTTAGAAAATAAGCGACTACAATACCGTATTACAGGAGAACCTATGTTGGAAAAATGTTCGTTCCCGGAATTGAATTTCACTTTGAAACGGGTTCTTTGTTAACGAAAGGTAAGAAAACAAAGTACTCGTAAATAAGCTGATATTTTACTATTCTGTGTTTACTGTTTGTCTGACTGTACATGGGACTCTTTTTCTTTTTCTAATGCTGTCTATTCATAACGCTCTTCTTTGTTCTCCTCATAATGTTGAAGGAAATAAAGTTCAGAGGAGGTTTTTAGTTATTGTGTATTTAAAATGTTGAAATAAACTTATAAGTACCGTTAAAGACCCATTTTTTTGTGATAGCATAGTGCAGAACTAAAATATATTTTACAGCGTATCAAAATTCATAGAGTCAGAATTCTGAGAAATCAGTACGGCGTGTATCTACCCTTACGTTGTTCAAACCTCTATGGTACGGACTAAGCGTTTTGCCTCGTCGTTTATACCGCATACATCGAAGGACAGGAACAATTTGCCTGCTGCGGTCTTCTCGTCCGATTATAATTTGAGTATCTTCAAGAATAAAGTGAATAGGCTCCTCATAAACTAGCGCGCCTCACCATAGCTTAATTATTTTAAAAAAAATGAGAATTTAAAATTACTTCCATCAAACATTATTGCCAAAACACCAAAATAAATGAACAACAACTACCCCCAATAAAGCCTAAAGCACATTAATTTAGATAAGAAATTTTCTACTTACAATTAACGAAACAAGGGGGTGTCTCAATCCAATTTACGCTATAATTATGACGTCATCGGAGAGGGATTTAATTAAAGACCTTTTAGAGGCCTCCGAGGTAATTGGTGTTCAATGAGCCTTTCGTAGTCCGAGCTACAAACACCGGACCGACTGATTATGTTACAGTGTATTTAAAAATCTTTGTTTCGCTCATTTGAACTGCTTTAGCGATTTTCTTGCCGTTTTAAACCTAAAATTCTTTGTTAATATCGCTAAAATGTGAACTTCTAAAATCTTTGAAAGTTTTATTAATTAGCAGCCTTTCTACAGCAAAAGAAATGTTCACCAAATTGCGATGAAGTTTCGTTTAATTTAAAAAATGTAATACAGAAGTCAAGTGGCGCATAAGTATCTTCTTTTAAAAAGATTCTTACAATTTAAGTTTATAAATCTGACTTTATATTAATAAAGTTTTGTAATTACAAAATATGCTAAATACAGTAGCTTTGAATGTCGGGAAAATATTACACAGTTTTCTGTAGCATCGTTTGGAATTATCAATTTTAATGACGTCTCTAAGTATCTAGTTAACGAATTCCTTATAAAAGTATAAGTACTGTTAAAACCACAAAGAAAACACCATGTATCTGCTGCGAACAAAAACAATACCTACGTAAGTTCCCCTTTTTCAACGACACGATAAGTAGAGTGAAACAGTACTAACTCGAGTCGAGATGATAGTCCTTAAGCTTCATTCAGCTACATTGTATCGACGTAATGATCAGCATGGCGCAAGTAGTGACTACCTTAACTAGGAAACTGGTTACCTTATTGGTTGACGACTGATTTCATTTATTTGGAGTTGTTTTAATTTTAATTTATGAAATACGAGAATTGAAGTCAAGAAATAAAGAAATACCTAATTAGAAATACTTAATAATAGAAGGATAAAGCTCTTAATAAATTTTCATTTATTAGAGCATACCAACAACGTAAATTACTGGTCCCTTTTAAAAATAAATTAATCTAAAACTAAATTAGGTAGGTATCTACGAGTATTTATTTTACGACAATACAAGATGCAAGTACAAAGAAGATCACAAAATAATAACTGACTACGAATATTTATGACGTAACTACGATCATATGTATGTACAAAAAAACTCACTTAAAACTAGATTTATATAATTTATTATTATTCATTAGATTCGTATGCACCTTATAAAACAAATACCAAAAGACAATACGACATTTTTAATTAAATGCTGAACTTAAATAAGACTATTAAATTTATTCAAAGGGACAGCATAATTCAGAACAGCGAAATCAAACAATACATCTCTTTGAAATAAAATAATGCTTTTCCGTAGTAAAGAGCATACCTGGAAAAAGAACTTGGCGCAAAAAGAAAAGAAGAAAGACATATCAATACTAAAATATTAATTAATAATTCCGCCATTTCGCAGCAAAAACAGCATATTTTTAATATGCGGTAGAGAATGTAGAACGGCCAGTCATTTGCCTGGTAAACCTTCCCTTTCTAAGCCCGAAGCACAAAGGAGATGTGCGCTTGATAGTTAATTAAATTTAAATATGTGTAAGCAAACGCGATAGAGCGTGTAGCCTGTATATTTATCTCGCTGAAACTCTAGGATTAAAATACCTCCTAGATTTTTCTTAGCTTACTCCAAGTGCCCTCGCCCGTTCGCCGTTGCATTAATTTGATGTTCTGGCTACGTCATTTATTCAGGGATGTTTTGTCCAAATGGTACCTAAACGATTTTTTAAATTAAATAGTATTGTTTACACTTCGTGTGAGCCAAGGTCTGGATTTTACCTTGGGCAGGGGGTAATATGACAGTCATACAGCGTGGCAATGCCGCCAGTCTTTTGGGAACATTATCAGTCGTCAGCGACGCCGAGGAGATTATATATTGTAATAAAATATATACATATGTAGTATGTACAGATAGCGCTTTGCGCATCGTACACATCGGCGATCCAATCACTGTACAAGGATTGCACTCCACGCCCGATATTTCACTACTGCGTGCTTCTGCGCAAGTAGAACTGTAGAAGTCAGCGCTCAAGATCCGTGCCGGTATCTGAAACAATTGATAAATAAAACATAACTGCCACAAATTGTGATAATTCAATGCGACCAAAATTACATACATTTTTTTTTCAAATCCAGTTAGAAAAAAAAAAAATTGGAAATCCCTTTAATACTTTGATAGGTCTGCGGAAGAATCGAAATATTCATTGCCTTTTATAAAAATCAACACGAACTTTCATTTAAATGGGAAATCATTAAAGCTTTATCCGATCACCCCTTGAAAATAATTACGTTTTAGTTTTATATTGTAACTCCGAGGCATTTCTGTTGCGTTGTTAAAGGAATATCGTATGGCGCTCAAGATCTAATTAATAAATTAATCTGATACAAACCATTTTCAATTACAGGCTTACACTGAGCTTAGCAACATGTTATTTAAACTGCCCTTGTTTGTATAATTAAATGGTTACATACCCTTATTGGTTGTTGTTTTGTAATATTGTCATATCCTTTGTGGATATGACAATACTAAAACCTAGTTTTTTTTAGAACGAATGTAATTTTCGTTAGTTCGCTGTTGTTTTTTTGGATATAAGTGTGGCCATCATTATCATCCTTTCAACCGATTAACGTCCACAACTGGACTTAGGCTTCCTCCAAGTGTCGCCAAAATGACCGCCTCTCACCAGGTCGTCGATTCGCCTTAAAACCACGATAAACCTGTGGGAGGCCTTAAAGCTGTGTCTTCCGGTTCGCGGTCGCCACTCCAGTTTTTCGGCTCCATATCTGTTCTGCGAGCAATGTACCTTGCCCACTGCCACTTAAGTTTGGAGATTCTTCTTAATTGTGTGCATATTATATAAACCAAACTTATTATATACTTATTACAAACAAAGATATTGTCTCGTATTTCTTATTAGGTTTCACAATAGTGACATAATATAATAATATGTACATTCGTAATGAAAAATCTGCAAAATGCAACAAATAATTTCAGAGTTCACGCACACGACAAAAAAAAAACTGTTAATTTCAAGAAAAAAGACTCGCATACCAGCCAGTATTAAACATGGCAATAAAACAACATAAGTACTCCACTAAAATATACAGGAACTCCAAAAAGAACACTCCCTTTTCTACATATGTTAATTTAAAAGCATTTAATTCGAAACGGCGTAAGAAAAACATTGGGAGGTTTGTGCAGGGTTCCGTACAAAGGTGACAAAGTGAAAATTTACATTGAGTCGTTGTTGCATAGTGGAGTGGTTCAGCTTTGAACAGTGGTCAGTCGCCTGGAAAATGTTATATATATGTCCTGATATATAAAACGTTATATCCTATTGGGAACGAAACTTATGATAGAATATTTTCTTGTGGAAAGTGAAAATGCTGACATTATGTTTGAATTTCATGATTATATAAGTCTGTTTTTGTACAGTGTTATTTACTAGTGCATAAAGTTTTAATAAATAAATAATTAGCTTTAGAATAGTTGGGAGAAATCAGGCCTCTTGCGTTGGCGCAACTGTGAGACGACGTAGGATAAATGAAATTATTATTATTGATATTTGAAAATTGGCACATGTCAGCAAACCGTAGGGGCCCAGCAGGGTCAAAGCCTACTAGGGCCAAGGGGTCTGCTTCTGATAGGAAGACTCGGCCCTGGTATGAAAGGCAACGAAGAACCAGGATTGGGTTTTTAGTCTGTAAAAGTCTGACACTATCTCCCGCTCCGCCCAAGCGCGCGATTTGTCATAAGATGATTTTCCCACACAAAAATAAAAAAACCCATTTTTTAATTGTTTAAATTTATATAAGAAAACAACGTTTGCTAGGTCAGTTAGTATTTTAATATATGTAGAGCACATTTTCTGTCAAGAAAAATTAGCTTATTTTACAACGGATTAGATTTAGAAAATCCTGTCTCTTGCAGTCGGTAAGTGCCTGTTACTTCACACTCTTTTAAGTCAATACTTGAGAAATACGAAGTCGCCAATGAAGGCAAATGCCGCAAATGTTCTAAGGAGTTCGGTTGAACGACGGACAAATATATTCTGTAAATAGTTCCAGCAAGAGCTTGGTAAAATCTTGCATTTCCGTTGTGAAGTTACTTATAGATTTACTGAGAATCTTTTAAATATTTTTGGGAAAAATGTTAAATTCGAAAAGCCATCTTGTATGCTTAGACTCGGCCCCGATACGAAGACGACGAAGGAACAGGAGTGGGTTTTTAGTCAGTAAAAGTCTGACACTATCTCCTACTCCGCACAAGAGCGGGGGATGTCATAAGATGATTTTCCCACCGAAAAAAAAAATCTTGTATACTTATCAACATCGAGGCCTTCCCAGAACCAAAAGACCTGCGCGCGTATAGGGTACTGTTATTACGTAATTTAAAAAAAAAAGAAAAAAAAATTGTTTCTAGGAAAAACGAAGAAGTAGAGACCAACATTTTCGGCTCAATAAATTTCATACACCCGTGTATAAAGTACGACGAATAAAGCTTTTTCAAAATCATTCAAGTTGTACAAACGTATGTACAATCGGCATGCAAGGGACTAGGACAAAAAAATATCCTTAGGGCTATTTACAGCCCAAATAACGTTTGCGTTGTAATTGATAAAATTATATCTAACCCTTTTGAATTAAGAAAATCGTTACATTAACTATGCTACTGTTTGGACTGGTTATAAACACTTTTTTTTTATCTAGCCTATACTTTCCCAGTGCTGGGCCAATGCCTCCCCAAACTTCTTCCAGGTATTGCGGACGTCGAGCAATGGGTAGCTGGTAATTGACCGGTCCGAGCCCATTCGTCAACACTCCTCAAAGAGATGTCAGCAAACCGTAGAGGCCCAGCAGGGCCGATGCCCGCTAGCTAGGACCGCGGGAAATTTCTGAAAAGGAAACCCGTAGTCCTAGAATGCAAAGGGTAATTGAAGGACACAGGTGTGGTTTTAGTCATTAAAAGTCTGACACGCACTAACTCTCAACCCTGAACGCGAGAAGTCATAGAATGATTGAAGTCAGAGTGCATACGGCTGATATAACTCGCCCAATCCCATTTTATTATGGCAACATTTTTTTCCTACTTCTCCCCAGTCTTTTGGCGTAATGTGTATAAACATTTGGTCAAAAAGATTAACTTGAACGGTCTGAATTTTAAAAGTACTTGGCGAGCGAGTAAATGAACTATATTTTAATTAAAACAATAAAATTCGATAGTTTTCCGCTTTATTGACTTTTTACGGTTACATATTGTAAATAAAGTGCATTCGGGTTCCGCGTACCGAAAGAGCATCGACCGATATAAGTTCAGCCGCAATTAAACAGCTGGCCAGTGTTATTCGATAAAAAGCTATTATTGAAAATTCAAGTGTAATGTACCGTTAATTACTACGCTATAATTAATTTTGTCATGCAATTAATTTGAACAATTGATTTTAACTGACTATAGAATTGTTAACAAATGACCTGTGGGCTTTCTGGTAATGTATAGCATATTTTGACGTGGAAACTATGCTTTTGCTAAATCGAAAACATACTGTGGGCTTTGATTTACACATTCTAAACTGCTCTGATTGACAAAATTTAGCTTTGTGAACATTACAAAGTACTGGCTTGTCGAATTTCATGTTATAATTTTATGTAAAGGCACTTCACACGTTATTAAAATACGTACGACATTTTAATTTACCTCATAACATGATAAAAATATGTACCGTCTATTCTAGCAAAGATAATAGTTTAGTTAACGGACAAAACAGAGATGCTTCGCAATATTAACAGGTAAAACTATTTAATAAAGCGCATCAGGCATGTCGAAGCTGTCTTGACATTTGATTGCTAAGTTCCTTAGACCACGAAAGCTGGACCTCAAGATCTAATCTAGGTATTAGGTAAAGTTCAGACTGCGAGCGGAAGCTAAAGTTCAGTCGCGCGACTTGCCAAGACACGCTGAAACTGTAAAATAGTACGTACAAGATGTCTTAAGACGTTGCGACAGACTCCGCGATTTGCGGTGATTTTGCAAAACGCGCGTCAACAGGTTACAGTCTGAACCTACTCTTACCCAGTTATTGGGACTAATATTCTCTGAATACCAGAATTTCAATATTATTGCTATTTACAGGATGAAGCTGCATATCAAAATGGACGGCCAATTTGTGGTTTTCATATCAATAATAATTTTGCTACAATAATATCTAATAAAAAAATATCTCGGATTTGCGGGGTTATTGCTATAGTGATGGAACAATATGCCACCACCGGGGCTCGGGTAGCGCAAATTGTTAAAGATTCAAATTCACGATCGTGCGTTGCCTCACTGGAACATAGAACCTGTATAGTGTTGCAAGTTCAAATAAACTACTATTGCGTTTAAAATTTGAGATACACAAGTAATTTTATTCTATGGTATTGATTAAAGTAATTTTAAAGAAAAATGGAATCTTTTGAAGCTCATCTTCCTTACCTTCCCCGTCTTTTGAATCCGGTTTTTTCTATTGAAATTAAAAACTATACATCGTGCTTGAAAACCTCTACATATGTATATACCTATATATAAAAAAAGAAACTGACTGACATATATCAACGCACTGACGAAAATACTGTGACTAGAAGCGTAGCGGAAATTTTCCACAAGGCATCGTTTTATGGCGTAAGCGAGCACTAAGAAAGAACTTATCAAAATTCAGCCCCTAAGGGGATTTTTTTTTTCGGTGTGAAAGCCTACTGGCACCATGGGTGATGCGAAAGAGAACCCCGGGGCACTGGTACGAAGGCAAAGAAGCAACAGGAGTTTTAATCAGTAAAAGTCTGACGCGCCATCGCGCCCCGTCTAAGGGCGGGAGATGTCATTGGATGATTTTCCACTTTAAAAAAAAAACATTTCTTAAGAAAATTAAGTTACCTCTTAATTTACCCGCCAATGAAATTACCGTCATTTATTTGTCATATTCCACGTTCATCCTTTACATAATTTGTGCAAAGAAAGACGCGAAAGTGGGAGGTCCTTTTAATAAAAAACAAAAGGCTGACTAACACTGAAGGTAAATTAATTAAACCTGTGCTGAACCTGAAGCTAGCATGTTATTCTACTAAAAATATACCACGTCTTTCATGTAAATATTACCAAAGCATAATTTATATTAAGTTATTAATTTCTTGTCTAATGCGCTTGGAATTTGCTTAAGATTTTTATTCTAGAGATGAAGATCTTTGTGATGTTTTAAGATGGTGTGCTATTACAATTTTATACGTGCCTTTTAAGTGTCAGTGGGCAGGGCACATTGCTCGCAGAACAAATGGTCGATGGGGACGAAAGATTCTGGAATGGCGACCACGTACCGAAAGACGCAGCGTTGGAAGGCCTCCCACAAGGTGGACCGATGACCTGGTGAGGGTCGCGGAAATCCGATGGATGCGAGACGCACAGGACCGGTCATTGTGGTGACATTTGGGGGAGGCCTATGTCCAACAGTGGACGTCTTTCGGCTGAATTAATGATGATGATGATGTGTGTTTATAAATGCTTTTTCGTATTGTAAGATTTTGTTAGGTGCTTCTATTTTCAAAACTATCGATCCAACCCACAGGTGTAACAAGTCTTTGAAAATCTCTGCTTTCCTCTACTAAAGGAAAATTTAGATATAAACATGCATAATGTTTATATCTAAATTTTCCTTTTAAATCGCTCTGTCTATTGATGAAAACCGCATGAAAATTCGTTCAGTAGTTTTTGAGTTTATCTCAAACAGACAGACGTGGTGGGAGACTTGCGAGTACTTTTATGTAATCTTTGTGCTAACTGTATATATCAGACCGATATCAAGTGATGTCAATTTAAAATTTTAAACCTGCTTAAATAATACTTTCTGCATCTCAACAATCCAAGGTAACCCTCATCATCCAGTTTGTTACAAAGCAAGTTAATCACGAATGTAACCGAAATCCCCCGATCTATCGCAATTCTACGCCGAATCTCGCATAAGAAGGCATGCGCGTAATTTGGTCGCCGCGAAATCGACTGCCTATCTCCTATTGGTTTCATCCTTAATTTAATTCTAAAGAGACGTATCGACGAACTCAACGAAGCCTGAAGACGTATGTAGTCGTAAGAAAGACCGTAGAATATTGATAGAAGCTATTCTGGTGGCATGCCCCATTGGCTTGCGGGCGAAACCGCTCCATTTTATTATCTAACGAATTGGATAATTTTGTGGTAAAATCCTTTTGTGATTTTGATTGGTGTTCCAAAAAGGTACCTACGAAGTACTCATCATTTTTAGGGTTCCGTACCTCAAGAGGAAAAACGGAACCCTCATAGAATCACTTTGTTGTCCGTCTGTCTGTCTTTCTGTCTGTCAAGAATGTCGGGAACGGGTAGAGGTATCAAGTTGAAATTAAATCCATGTACTCAAGTCTGCAGTCCCTTGAAGTTGTGAAAAAAAAATCTGAGTTTACGGAAAAAAAATTAGACACTCTCAAGGGAATCTAAATTCATAGGTTACTTCCCGTTGACTTAGAATCTTGAAATTCGGCATGAAGCAAGGCTTTATGGCACAAGTATAGGAAACAATCTGAAAACTGTAAAATAGTAGGAAAAAAATATCCAAAAAATTACTCAATTTGAGAATTGAATTGTTTTCATAGGTAAGTTTATACGGAACCCTCAGTGCGCGAGTCCAACTCGCACTTGCACCGTTTTTCACTCCATAAATTATCTAGAATTCGTAGAAATTTTATGAATGAGAAATCCATGACCTGTATTGTAGCCATTTGATGCTACGTCATTTCAGCCGATATTGGCTACAGGCACCTGCGTCATCGTCATAGCTTTCAAAGGCCTGTGTTTAACAATGGTGCCTTTGGAACACAATATGACGGTCAATAATCCATCAACTACCTACGTAGATCGATAGGCATGGCAGATCGGTAGGGATATTCAAATTATAGTTTCTATTGGGATTGGGTGTAAATGAGTGGACTATATTTCTATAAGCGGTGGTATATTGCCGTTAACTAATACTTTAAAAAATACAACGATCCCCGACAAACAGTAATTAATTTTAAAGATTCGAGAGCGCCGTCCGTCGCGTCGGTGTCCCCGACCGCGTCTCCGTTCACCGCTGCTGGTGACGTATACGCACGCCGCCCGCGCGTGCAGACCCGCGTTGGGTTCACTTCCCAACATGCTGCCCAGGTTGAAACAAATATTTCAAAAATCTGGAAGGGGGTAAATGTTTTGAAAGACTCTCCTTTTGGTATTCTTCTCCGTTATTATTTCAGCGACTCTTGAGATGCCGATGCTGCAATGGTTCACAACTTTTCCTAGGGCCGAGTAAAGGAGAACTCTATTTTCTTGAAGACGGTTTATGCTGCCATCAGACACCTGTGGATGACGTATAACATTAAATGGTCGTCCAATAAGTGAATGATGTGACAAAGCGGAAAGTTGAGGTTTCGAAGGAAAGGAGAGTAAAAGAAAGGAAGTTTAAAATAGCTTCTATTTTTGTGAGGAGCGTAGCCATTTCCACATAAATGAGAAACCGTTGAAGTAGGGAATATAAGCAAGCACGAATTTAATCTATAATTCCATGTAAAACTTTGGTTGCTTACTGTAAATTCCGACAAACACAGTACTTCAAAAACTATTTTCTACACATGATGGATATACATCGCAGCTTTGTAATGCAAAGGGCAACTGAAGAAACACGGGTGAGTTTTTGTCATTAAAAGCCCGATACTTTCTCTAGCTTCACCCAGAACGGGAGAAGTTATTTCAGGAATTCAACAAAATGAAATAGATATACTCGTATATTTATCACACCAAAAACATTTCATGTAAAATGTTGCCAAGACGACCACATAAGGTTTGCCCTGTGATCTCATGTAGAGCCAAGCTTCTAAATCTACACGGCCTAACTCTACCGACCCTAACTTCACAAATTCTACATATCAGTAAAAATGTATGTCATTGCCGTTTCGCTACCGTCGTGGAGGTGATGCGAATATTTAGTTTCTGAAGTAAGTAACGAAACAGCCAAGCCATACATTTTTTCTGATATGTAGAATTTGTGAAGTTGGGGAGGCCCAAGTGTCGCCACTACGAGCAGTCCTGGGCGTCTTGCATCTATCGGATTCCTGCGACCCTCACCAGGTCATCGGTCCACCTTGTGGGTGGACTTCTAAGGGCCTGTGCACACCACGTCATTTAAACGCGCCGTTAACGCGTGTTTGTAGCGTTACAGACGCGATACGCACGCTAGTCAGACGCAGCCTGTAGAGGTAGACCTTTAATAGGAAAGCGCGCCGTCGACGCACATTCCTAAAACGCGCATCAACGGCGCGTTTAAAAAAACGTGGTGTGCACAGGCTCTAACTCAGCGTCTTGCAGTACGCTGTTGCCACTCCAGAACCTTTCAGCCCCATTGACCATCTGTTCTGTGGCGTAAGTGCTTTACCACTGCCACTTAAGTTTGGCGATTCTTCTGGCTATGCCGGTACCAAGTAAGATCCTTAAGCTTGATGCCAATTACGGCATTTAAATTGAATAAAAACAAAGTGCAGCCTACAAAAATATGTAAACATTCCGGAAAGCGTAAGACACAAAGGGAACAATATTTCTGCTTGATTACATTACAAAGTAATGCCGGGTACCGACTGTTTGAGACAAAAAACCTTGGAACCAATTTTGCATAATAACTTAACGTGACAAACGTAATTGGATTCTCTGTTCTCTATTTTGTCCGCTTTTATCCTGTACGAAAATGTGGGGAAATGTTAAAAATCAACAAATGTTAGTTGATAGATACACTGGATGTATTTACGTTTTGTTTGGTCTGTTTGTTTGAAAATCGTTTTGCATTATAAATTTAATTGATATAAGTCAGGGCTTGACTGCGATCCCACCTGATGGTAAGCAGTGATGCAATCATTGATGGTGAGGCGTACTAGTTTATTAAGAGCCTATTCACTCTAGCCTCTAAATATGTAACCTGCATTTATTTTTCAGTAGGTATTTATTTTATTTTTCAGTATAATATTTTGAAATAAAAAATGCCTAATTAGAACTCTGGATTGGAGAATGATTTTACTTATAAGTACACAACATAAATACTTGAGACTGAAAAAAGACGCAGACAATCGTTTTTTCATTTTAAAAATCTATTAAAATCTGTTAAGTTGCAGAACAATTTCATAAGCACATCATCATCATCATCATCATCATTTCAGCCGATAGACGTCCACTGCTGGACATAGGCCTCCCCCAAATGTCGCCACAAAGAACGGTCCTGCGCGTCCCGCATCCATCGGATTCCCGCAACCTTCACCAGGTCATCGGTCCACCTTGTAGGGGGCCTTCCAACACTGCGTCTTCCGGTACGCGGTCGCCACTCCAGAACCTTTCGGCCCCAACGGCCATCCGTTCTGCGAGCAATGTGCCCTGCCCATTGCCACTTAAGTTTGGCGAATATGATAAGCACATTATGATAAGTAAATTAGGACTGTACATTTTACTATCCAAAAATTCTAAAAAGTACGAAATCAATCAGCCAAGCCACCAAATATGTTGGGTACTATTTTCATAATGACCAGATCCAGCTAAATACTACTATTTAGGGTAAATGTTCCAAGGTAGCCCGTGAAATTCAAATTTTCGAAAGTTTTTTGCAATCAGCTTATTATTGAATAGTTTGGTAACAAAAAATATATTAACGGCAACGATACATATGTATTTAACCAACTATACTCATTATAACCATCATCATTGCCAGAGGTCGGATTTAGGTAGAGTTATTCATGTACTTGCATCGAAATGTTGATATTAATATGGATTTTCCCGGGATTTCTAATGAAAAATCCCATGTGGCCAGCAATATTACAAATAAATGGGTAATAATAAAAATCTCGGAGATAGATAAGACATATAAAACAAAGATAGTTTACATACAATTTTATTAGAATTTTTCATTGAAAAAGATCTCTACGTCAACTGAGGTAAGGTTAACAAATTTATACACTTCCTTCTCCTCGTCGTAAGGAAGAACAACATTGAATTTGTATTAACTTTTTAACCGCCTACTTTGGATATATCCGACAAACACTCTTGAGTTTATTCCGCCATAGTCGCACATCCACGACCAAATACTCCATCTCGTCAGCTCTTCTGTCACTTATGGGGATTGAAAACCTAAACGAGATGAGATCAGCCCCCCTTGCCAAGTTATAATCATATCATGGTCAGAATAAAGGAATCGGAGGCGTGGCCGACTCGAGGCGTTCGGCGCGAACGATACGATTGTAACTTGGCTAGGGGGCAGTTGCAAATACACGATCTTGGCGAATAGGGCACGAAAACACTCCGAGAGGATTAATCCGACAAGCGGTTAAAGCGTTAATAACATAATTATGCACTGCACATGCAATTCAAAACACGCTTACAACAAATTCACACAAACGTTCCCCTATAAACAAAATTACATCGCCACTACAAAGAAGTCAGACGGAGTTCCCTCGAATATATTTAATTTTCTTTTTATTTGGAAGAAGCTCGACCGTTCCCTGGAAGACTGGAAGTTAACTAAGTACCTTGCCAACGACATCACGAAGGCAAGCTTAGGTCTGGCGAAGTCTCCAGTGGTTTCTGCAGCCAAGCCGTTGTTTCTGAACGTTGAAATAATAATTTCACTGTTATTGAGGCGCGAATTATTGATGCGATGTTGCTTTTTTTTCTGTTTGTTTGTTGGTATTATTTTGTAGTGGACTGAGTCTAAAGTGGTGGTAGATAGCGTTTCTTTGTTTTATTGTTGCTGTTGTTATTAGGTACAGAATAAGTAATAATAATGCTGTAGTAGATGGCCTGTTGGTTAGTGGCCCTGACTGCTATGCCGGAGATCGTTCGATTCCAAACCGAAACTAATGTATGTGTGATAAGCATTTGTTCTGTGTCTGAATGTAATTTATCTACGTATTTAGATATATACAACATTATTTTTAGTTATGCAAAACCTGAATATAGTTTGGTCAGAATCAATAACTGAATGGATTCCCATAGTTTTTACACCATGTTATATTTTTCCCACAAATATTTAAAAAGGTCACAAGTTGGACGCCACCGACACTAAGTACAACACAGGTCACGGCAGGTCATAGCGGGCATTAGGCGCCAGCAAACAGCTGTGTGCAAGTGCAAAACAACCCCCAGTCTCAGAATGGCCCGGTGGCTATGTATTTTTGCTGACATGACAAGCTTTTGTGATTTTTCAAGATATAGTTATGAAATTTTGTACATAGATTCTTTACATAAAAATACTAGACACGTGTTTCGGATTTCGCATATACTAAAACGAATGTTGCATAAATATGTTTATCAGTTGTGTAGTACTCATAGCAGAAGCTCTGCTTAGCTTTTTTTTTTAAATTGATATAAACCAGTGCTTGACTGCGATCCCACCTAATGGTAAGTAGAGATGCAATCATTGATGGTGAGGCGTACTAGTTTATTAAGAGCTTAGGACTAGATGGCGTTATGTGAAGGTCGTGGAATATTATTATTAATATTACTAAAAGTGGTTTTTTAATTATCAAGTATCGATTGTACTGTAGTGTCACCAGTATGGAAGTATTTGGAACAGAGTGTAAAGTTCCATAAACCTTCGTTGAAAAGGGAGGATCCTCCGACCAGACGGATGTTATGCCTGATCCGGGCAACTGCCCGATAGATAATTTCGGACTGTTATCATAATGTTCAAATAGCGCAGAGACCTCTAATTGCGTGATGCAGGATTTTGTAGTTTCTATGTGACTTCCTAGATTTTGGTTCAATAGGTTATTTTTTTTTAAAATACAAACTAACGCTTGACTGCGGTCCCACCTGATGGTAAGCAGTGATGCAATCGGATGCGCTAGTTTATTAAGAGAATTTTTTACTCTGGCCCTGAAGACACCAAATTTATAATCGGTCGAAAAGACCGCAGCAGGCAATTTGTTCCAGTCCTTCGATGTACGCGGTATTAACGACCGTAGACGTTTCAACAACGTAAGGTACTTTAAAATTCCACAAATTTTATTTTAATAGACCAAATAGTTAAAAGGACCTTAATAAGCTTAACAAAATAAACACGTGCAAGATATAAATGAGCGATAATTTTCCATTGAAAACTAATCCATCCTTTGTTGCTGAGCTCCAATACAAAATTATATTCATGATTAAGCTAAAAGCCACCGCCATTATCCGGATTGTTAAATTTTTAATTAGAATCGGAAGTTATAACTTGTAAACCTGACATAGGTACCGGTTCAAAGTTCAACCGTAAACTTTGCATTGTTTATATAACTTGGAGTTTTGAAAGCAGGTAAGTTTTAGAACATAGCGGTTTTAATGATCTAATATTAAAGGAACGTTGAGGGTATTAATTAAGGATTCTGTGGTGTAATAGCGATAGAGAAATTATAGGCGCGCTCCTCGAAATGCGATGCTGTGTTATGCCTCACAGCGATGCAACTTTTGTATTAAACTTTAATAACGTCTTGGATATATCATGTACTAGCTTTTGCCCGCAGCTTTGCTTGCGTACATAAAATATAGCCTATGTCACTCAGGAATAAAGCAGCTTTTTATCGGTGAAAAAATTTTAGCAATCGGACGAGTAATTTCAGAGATTAAGTCATACATACAAAAAATAAAAAAATAAACCTTACCTCTTTATAATATTTATTTATTTATCGTTTATTTCAGGCATTAATTAACCCATAGTATAGCATAGTCGGCCTTATAATGTTCCCACTGTCGGGACTCAGGCCTCCTCTCTAGGAGAGGGAATGAGCCGTAATCTACCACGCTGGCCCAGTGCGAGTTGGTGGATGTCACATGTCTTCGAATTCTTTGTCTTCGAACCCATAGTAATATAATAGAATAAAAAAAAATTATAACATAATAAATAAATGCAATGAAATGCATTAGATTATATAAATTATTAAAACATTGATAAAATTATTGAATTACATTAATAAGTTAATTAACAAAATTATTGTAAATTATTATTATTATGACCATTGAACAAAATTAACAACGTCTAAGCAGGTACACACCATGGAACACTTACTATCTTATTTATTAATATTGATGTAGAAGTGTAGATTTCCACAGTTTGAAGATACAATGTGTTGCCCATCATTGTAGAGCTTGTTTTAATATGTAGAATATTTACAGGCAATCTAGATGAAAATTGGATATTTTTAAAGACTTCGTGTGTAGTCTCGTAACTTGTAAAAAGGTATACGATGGTATCTTAGTTTGTAACTTTACAAAGATAGATGAAATATGTCTTTATATGCAACATAGAACTGGCCAAATGCTAGTTGGACTTACACGCGGAAGATTCTGTATGACAATATTAAAATCGAGGAAAATACGCTAACATTTTTTGTTTTTGTTTTGAAGCCCCCTTTTTATTTTAATTCTATTTTAGTTTTATTATTTGTCGTTGTAGCAGCAATAAAAATACATTATCTGCGAAAATTTCAACTTTACCTTTAACGGTTTATGAGATACAATCTACTCACAGACGTACAGACAAAGAAAGTGACGCTAAAACATATGAAGGTACTTATTAAAATTAAATGTAAGTCAGATAAGTAAAGAACCAGAAGTGAGACACTGATATATTTAAGGAGGTGAAATTGATATAAAATATTCTTTGGGTTTAATTGTCAATTTTAATACAAATTTTTGCTGCATGTCGCGGGCTCGATTCCCGCACGATACAATTGTATGTATGGCTTACAGATATTTGTTCTGGGACACAAGATTTTACATGTTTTTGAAGGCTATACACGAATAATTTCTAGTGTAGAGTAAAATTTCTTAAAAAAAAAAATAACTTCATTTCTCTCACTGTCTAAATGATGCTGACAGTACACTCGTTACTCATAAAATAGTTTTTATTGTTTTTCAAAAATTCTGTCAAAGTTAAAATCAAAATGGCACCCGTTGAAAATGTAAGCGTTTTTTTCGTTGACAAGTGTCAGATTTTATTGACGTGTTGCCACCGACTAAGCCTATTTCACGGTAGCCATCAACCCTGAAGTTCACTGGAAGTGACTAACCAACGAAGCTATTAATATTTGTAAGTTCACGAAGGAGAAATATTTGAATAAATGGCCGTTGAAAGAATTTAAGATATTTTCTATCTTTGTCGGACTACTCTTTGTGGTTAGAGCAGTTTAAAGGTCAAAATTGATTCTAAAATACCTATATTCGTACCTACATAGAAATATAATTGAAGTGTCTGTTTGTACCTAATATCAAATATTTTTTTTTACTTTAT
Organism: Mythimna vitellina; assembly: GCA_949316375.1. Classification (NCBI taxonomy): domain Eukaryota; kingdom Metazoa; phylum Arthropoda; class Insecta; order Lepidoptera; family Noctuidae; genus Mythimna; species Mythimna vitellina. The sequence continues at coordinate 9,857,165 of OX438688.1, forward strand.
GCACTCGTAAGTATATTTAATACCTATTGATAACAAAAATGCAATTAAAAAGAATGTCTGTGTGTAGGTCTGTTCCGGCTAATCTCCAAAACGCCTTGACCAATTTTGACGCGACTTTCGCTGGTAGATAGCTGATGTTATAAGGAGTAACTTACTTTGAAATGTAACCAATTGGCATTGTGCTGTTTTGCGTGAACGAATCCGCGGGCACCGACTAGTAAAAAGTAAAACACTGCTAAAAATGGATCCGTTTGGATGAAAGGGCTTTTAAACAAAGAAAAAAAATATTTTTACGACTAGTTAATGTCAAATCCTCGCGGACGCTGGACAGAGACCCTAGCTTATTTTTTGTACTAAGAGGAAAAGCTCCATTAGGTACGGTCGCTGATCCTTTGATACGGGAAACACGTATTATAAGAATATTTTAATGCAGAAAATACAATTTCACAATTTTTTACAATTTTTATTAATCTTCCATTTTTAACTTACTATAAATAGTTATTGTTACCAATTTTATATTTGTTTTCAACATAATATTAATTACACAATTTTGTAAAACCGTTTATAGTGCATGTGGTGTTAGCCTATAATTGATTGCTACACTAGTGGATGTCTGTTTCGTTTTGATAAAATGTAAATGTATTGTGTAAGCAGTTGTTGGCTGACCAAATAAATAAATAAATAAATAAATTTCAGTACACTTACTCGAAAAACCGCTACCCCTACAGGCACCCAATTTACTGTTTCTCACACTAGAGCGGAAAAGTGCGCCAGCGGGCCACTGCCTTGATACACGTGAAAATTTGTCACTGCAGCACTTGGCACGTAAGATCCCCGTCTGTGACTTGGGTGTATTCAACCTCGGTCGCAATGACAAAGTTTCTCTTGTATCAAAATGTAGGTACTATTTTGTTTCGCAAGTAAATCTTTTAAAAATACTTCTTCCAGTGAATAATGTATCCGTTCGAAGAATCGTCATTTATTTGCTGACACGGCACCGCTCTGTTAATCCTACTATGTCAGCTTCGCGACCTCTTTAATCCTGCTTCCCTTTTCGGTAAAGCCCACCGTAGCACACTTTATTCAGATTGAACATTTTTCCTATATTTAAGTTGAGATTTTCGGCATGTTTGGATAACTGCGAGTGGTTCTGAATCCGGCTTAGAAAAACGTATGTAAGTATTTTGTCGACGAGATATTTTATTATTAGACTAGTGACCCATCTAGGTTTCGCACGGGGGCAAATAATAGACTGAGAGTTTTCTTGTTTATACCTTTTTCTATTAGTGAAAATTGCATCAAAATCCGTGGCGTGGTTTATAATAAATCGGTAGATAAACAGAGTGACAACTAAAGCGACTTTGTTTAATACTCATCATCATTGACAGTAGACCTCCTCTATGTGTCACCACAATGAACCTAAGGTTAGGTGCTCTAAGGTTCACTGGTAGAAAATCCCTAAGGAATTAAGTCTGCCGCTGTACGTTTGTGCATAAAGCATTTAATAAATAAATGAACGGTCCTGTGTGCCTTGCATCCATCGGATATCCACGACCTTTGCAAGGTCTTTGGTCCACCTTGTGGGAGGCATTCCAGGACCTTTCGGCTTCATCGACCATCTGTTCTGCAAGCAATGTGCCTTGTCCACTTAAGTTTGGAGATTCTTAGGGTTATGTCGGTAACCTTGGTTCTCCTGCGGATTTCTTCATTCCTAATGCGATCACTCCTTTCCATTGCCCTTTGGGTGACCTTCTGATGAGGCCCATTTTTACACTATTTTCATTGTTTTATACTAAACAGAGTTTATTAACATTAAGTAGATATGGTAAAGAACAAAGTTCTTGTGTGTAATATCAGCTAGGTATCCAAAACTGTGAAGGGCGAGCAACACTCACGATCAATAGGTCTTTTCATCAGATTAATAACGTCACTTAACTAACTAGAGCCCGGGCGGCTCCGGACTTGCATACTACACAAGAGCCATTCTTGGGTATCCCCAAGTTATTTGGCGCGAAACTTGTAAGCAGCTTACATTTCGTGCCCCTCCACGGGTAATATTCGCAAAATTACTCGTCTAGTCAGTCTCTGTACGTAGTTATTTGAATAATTGATGCGGTTCTCGTGAGCCCCGACAAACATTTGCGATCCGCAATCAGGGTCCAACTTGCCTGTTACCTCAAAGCTTTCACTCGCTTGCATTTTGATGGGAGATACTGAAAGTGTTTTGTGTGCTGTGTGGAAATGTAGCCTTTAATCTTATTCGTAATGGATTATTTATTCGTGCTGCCCCTTAATTTGAAGTTGATGTTAACTGGAGGCGGACCTTTATTTTTTAAAATTTTTAATATATAATAATAACAATAAAAAACATTTTATTTTCAGGCATCAGAGGCCCATAGAAAAAAAAATTATACTATGTTATTATTATTCCACTTATTTTCTATATAAACATATTATTTACATCTTTAAATATTTCTTAAAAAAAGGCATTGGCATCGGGAGCAGGGCTCCTGAGAGAGGAATCTCCTAACAATGTGCGCCGTGTCCAGGAGTACTGCTTTCTGGATCAGGCCCGTGATCCAGCTGCCTAACGAGAGCCTCCGTAGATGTTGTTCGAGGCTCTTAGCTACTAAGCCATTAGCCGTTACGACTATCGGCACAATGATTAAAGCAATCATTCTAATCCACTCTCCACATGTCGACAACTTCGTGAGCCAAGCTATTATTATTATATTATTTTTATATGAATATTAGATCGACTTTACCTCATCATCATCACATCATCATTTCAGCCGATAGACGTCCACTGCTAGACATAAGCCTCCCCAAATGTCGCCTCAGTGAACGGCTCCATGCATCTCGCATCCATCGGATTCCCGCAACCTTCACCAGGTCATTGGTCCACCTTGTAGGTGGCCTTCCAACACTGCGTCTTCCGGTACGCGGTCGCCACTTCAGAACCTTTCGGCCCCAACGGTCATCTGTTCTGCGACTTTACCTACGTCCTTATTAATGGTTGTCTAGTTTGTCAGAATGAAATTCTAAAATTAATTAATTAATAAATTTGCACACCTTATTAGTTCATAGTACAGCGCACCTATTATACCTATATGTAACACCTTTTTATATTTACCTGTATTATGCAAATAAACGTATTGATTGATTGAGAAAAAATATTTATATTCAAAACAAATATCTTACCCTTATCTTTCAATCAAGCAAATCTCCTGTGAAATACATATCCACTTTTGTTTCATTCTAACAATTCGTTGATATAAAACTCGCCTCACTAAACAAAAAGTCGATACAGCTAAATTGTCTTCACGAACAAATTGTAGTGAACTGTATTATGCTCAACCTTAGCTCAACTGTTTGCTGTAAATGCTCATTTCGACGCTCAATTTTGGATCGGACTCGGTACCACGCAACTGGTTGATAAAGCCTTATTTGAACTGAAAATGCTCTGGGAAACATGGTCCGATGGAAACTACGAACAGATTTGAAATAGACTTGTTCATGTTCAGCGTAGGTTTATACGTTTCTATTAGGTATTGTGTAAGGTTTGTAGCTATCTAGCAACAGAATTATGATTTAAGCCTTTACCTAGAGAAGACTTAAATATTATGGTACATGTGTATAGTTCTGTAAGCCACGAATACGTATATATATACGATGTATCCACAGTTAGGTTAGTTTACTATGCTTAATTCCACAGTATTATGTCTTATGGCATTTTACTGTGGGGATCTGCAGCTGATGTACACTCAATTTTCATATTGCAAAAGAGAGCAATCCGGGCTATTTATAAAATGGGTCCTCGCAAGTCCCTCAAAAATAAATTCGAAGAAATCGATTTACTGACTCTGCCTTCTCTTTATATCTTAGAAAGTATTATGTATGTTCGTAAAAACCTAGGACTTGTCAAAATTAGAAGCGATTTTCATAACATAAATACGCGTAGTAAACACGAAATTGTGTTACCCAAATGGAGATTAGCTAAGACCAGCAAGTCATTTTTAGTAAACAGCATACGTTTTTATAACAAGCTGCCAAAGGTGGTGACTGAACTTAGCGAGGGAAAGTTCAAAACCCATATTAAGCGTGTCCTAACTTAAAAAGCGTATTATAAGGTTAAAGACTATGTCGAAGACACGCTTGTTTGGCAATGACTGCTTCTGCACATGTGGCCCCCTGGTAGCTCATAATATTGTGTAAATGTATCTATTAACTGCTCCACATTTGTTGTAATATATACTTCTTTTCTTTCTAACACATTGCTTTCGCAATATTTATTTTTTATTTTTATTATTATTTATTTTGTTAACGTATCATTTATTAATAATTGTAATTATTTATTTTACTTGCTTTTATTTATATAGCCTCTTTTTTATAATGTGAGAACACTGTAGACTCCGCGAATTCTTAGGTTACTTTTTATTATGATTATTTTTGTTGTTCTTTTTAGTACAATATTGACCAGTCTACACTGTCCTTACATAATATCTACTTATGCTGTAATATGGAAATATTGTAACAACAATTTTTTTTTAAAAGAGTAACCATGGAGTTTCTTGCCGGTTCTTCTCCATAGGAAACGACTAATTTGGAACCGTGCACTAGCTTCTGACGTTTTATAAGTGCCCATGTAAGCCTATGTGAAATAAAAAACTGTTTGTCTTTGACTTTGAACACAATTATTTGTAGAAGTGGTTAGTTTTTTTAGGGTTCCCTACATGAAAGGTAAAAACGGGACCCTATTACTAAGACTGCACTGTCATGTTCGTGATAGCTAGACAGTTGACATACATTTGTTGCTGCTATAACAAAAAAACACTAAAGAACAGAATAAAATGAATAGTTAAGGGGGCTCCCATAAAAAAAAACATGTTTTTTTTTGCTGTCTTTTGATATGGATCCCTTCGTGTGCAGGTTCGACTCTTACTCGGCGAGTTAATCTATAATTTAATTGTGCTTTGGCGTATATTTTGTGTAGCAAAAAATAAATAAATATATATAACCATTTTTAAGTAAAAAATGATAAAAAACTTTTCCCGTCTGGATGGAGCGACAGTGTCAGGCAATAACTGAACTCTTTCAGCTACCTTTAGCGTTCCAGGGCAAACTTGAAAACAATCGCGAAGCTCAAAAACTGATGATGCTGTCTAATTCTTCGACTAACACAAGAAAACCTAAATTACCCGAAGAAATGAACAACTTTAAATTCAAATAGACGCAAGCAATTTGTTCATAGCAGGTAGGGTAACCTTATAATTTCTACAAAGAAATTTAAATGAAGACAACAAAATAAAATACTTCAAGTAAATCATACAAGTATTTACTTATGTAAAACTTTATCTATATTTAATTTAATAGTAAAATTGTTTAATTTGATAACAATATAACTTTATAATTGGTTAATATTACATTCATGTGGAACCTTTTATTTTAGGTAAGTCATTGTAGAGTTACGAATGTAAATTGTGATTGTATGATTTTGTGATTGTATGTTTTTGTGATTGTGTGTTGTGATTTTGGATTTTATTGGAAAGTTCAAGCTTAGTTGGTCACTTTGAGATATTCATATATGTACAGATCAGACTTTGTCATGCCTTTGTATTGGAAATAAGTAGGTTATTTCTTTATGTTTGTGTTTTATTAATTTTTACAGAAATCTTACAGATTAATAACAAATATGAACTTTTATATAGGTAATTAAATTGCAAACAAGCTTTCACATACTATGTATCTAGTTATAGATAGAAAATAATAGAATAGAATAAGACTTTATTGTACACCATAATAGTAACAAAGTAAATAGTAACAAAAATTGCGTTGGTTTAGGATAAAATATTTTTTAGGTTTAACATAAAGATATAAATTAATTTCAGTAGTTATATTAAGAATTGTCTCGAAGATTGTAACATAAAAAATGAAGAAAAAGACTCATCATCATCATTTCAGCTGAAAGACGTCCACTGCTGGACATAGGCCTCCCCCAAGTGTCGCCACAATGAACGGTCCTGTGCGACTCGCATCCATCGGATTCCCGCATCTTGTAGGGCCTTCTAACGCTACGTCTTCCGTTACGTGGTCGCCATTCCAGAACCTTTCGACCCCAACGGCTATCCGATCTGCGAGCAATGTGCCCTGCCCATTGCCACTTAAGTTTGGCGATTCTTCGTGCTATGTCTGTAACCTTGGTTCTCCTGCGGATATCTTCATAACTGATTCAATCACGCAAGGAAACTCTGAGCATAGCTTTCCATTGCCCTTTTGAGTAACTTTAAGCCTTCTGATGAGGCCCATTGTAAGCGACCACGTTTCGGAGCCATATGTCATCACTGGCTACACGCACTTGTCATCAGACTTTTGTCTTGAGACACTGTGGTATATTGCACGAGAAGACATCGCGCATGTAGATACACCTTCTATAACAATATACCCATGTAGGACCTATTACCAAATGGGAATTTTTAATCCTTTTCCATTGACCTTTGGGTGACTTAAGAAAAAGACTACATAAGTACATTGTCTTAAATAACAACTATTAAGTTAACTATGATTGTCTCTAAAATATTTTTTGCTTAAGATCTTTCTTATATAATATTATGTGCACTGGTTGCCAAACAAAACAAGTCATAAGTTTTTTTTTATTGGGTGGGTAAATCATCTTTGACAAATCCCGCTCTTGGGCGGAGCGAGAGATAGTGTCAGACTTTTACTGACTAAAAACCCACTCCTGTTCCTTCATTGCCTTCGTCCCAGGGCCCCGGATTTCGCTTTCACACTACACGTGAAACAAGTCATAAGTCAAGTTTATACAGAACTAAGTTTTTCCTATATTTCTCTCCCATGAAAATCTCACGAACCTGTGTTTTTTTAAGATGGAAGTGTATAGTGTGTAGATCACTCTGTGCAGCTTTATATAAAATAATTAATACTCAAAATCAACTTTTTTCATAATGTTATTTTTTATAACTAAAGTTCAATAAAGACACATTGAAAAATACAAAAGAACTTTGTAAATAAGATATTAAACAACTGAAACATTAGTGTATTTTGCACTTTTCACGGTTTTTATAACGAAGTCTGTGTATTTTGTTGTAAAAACTCTTTATTTTACACTCTTTAGTTGTAATACCGCGCTAATAAACCTAAATAGTGTGCAAGTTCAATAGTAATTAAGACCATTTGTAACCAAAATGCAAAGCCATATAGCCAATACATTGTTTTATTACGGAGTTCCGTAGCCCGCTTTGTACCATTTTCATCAGAACCATTATTTTTTGTATCGTCATAGTTGCTTAACTTGTTTGTGATCTTCTTATATGATCCACTTTAAGACTTATGATAGTTTCCTCCATCCCTCTTGTATCCAATTATCAGAACTGGATTTTCATAAGGATGGCATAGAAATCACTTCAAGTTAAAACCGGCCAAGTGCAAGACTCGCGCACGAAGGGTTCCGAAAACAGCAAAAAATCACGTTTGTTGTATAGCCCCACTTAAATATTAATTTTATTTTAATTATTAGTATTTTATATTTAATTATTAGTTGGGTATAACGGCAACAGAAATACCTAAATCATCTATGACGTCTAAAAAAATTTCAACTGTCTGGCTATCACGGTTCATGAGATACAGCCTGGGGACAGACAAACGGACAGCGGAGTCTTAGCAATAGGGTCCAGTTTTTACTCTTCGGTACGGAACCCTAAAAATAAATTTCCAAATAGTTTTATAAATGACAGAGTTGTGATGTAAAAATTACGAATAAAACCGAATTGAGAACTTTCTCCTTTTTTGAAGTCGGTTGAAACTTAACCCCGTTGTGTCAATTTTAAGTCTTCATCATATTTTCCTTACTGGTTTTATTAAAAAGAAAATTCTGCACTTTTCAACTTTCCTAATTTGTAGTTCTACATCAGCGTCAGTTTAGTTCATGACTATGACGTCACATAACTGGAACTGGTAACTACAGTTTATTCGTACCGGACTACATGTGGGATTACGTTACAATGTAGCCGCTGCAGCGCTGTACCAACTATTTACTGCTATTCTGTAAGCGCTGACTTTTTTGTTAAAGTAATTAAGACTTGAGAGTGGGTTCAAAATGGGCGAATGGAATAACTATAGCTATTTATTTTACAGTTTAAATTGTATATAGGCTCAATAATAAATTTCGCGGATTATCCTACAGCATTTACCTGAAACTTAAGAACATAACCGATCCGATTTAGTGGCCGCAACGTAATTGCTAAGCATGAGATCGTATGATCGATTTTTCCGTCAGAAATTTCTCAGTAGCCACTTAGAGCAGCATCTAAGAACTTCCAGCAATTTGTGCCCGGTTGAAGGCAATAGGCTGGTCCTTCCCCTAGGACTAGCTGAAATAGTAGATAACTCAACAGTATTTAAAATACAATTTTATTATTCTCGGAGCACTGTAAAGTTCTTTTTTTTTTTGTTAGAAATTATTAAATTACTTCTCCCTCTCTGGACGGAACGAGAGGGAGCGACTTATACTCAATGAAATTCACCTGTGTTCCTCCAATTTTTCTCTTCATTTTTATGACATCGAACTCGATACGCCGTCGTCCCGGGCCTAGCTTTTAACCAACGGTGTCCTATAGGCTACTCGCCATCCGAAAGCACTTCAAATACCATGAATTACGGAGCGAGGAGGAGTGGCAGGCGGTCGCCTCCTTCTGCGAAGCAGTAATGCTAGCAAAGGCCGCCTGCGCGAGCGGAAGGCCCTCACGCCCCAGCGCAAGTTTGCAATCCCGATTTCCAGCCACCGTAAGCTCGGGTTTGCTGACGGCGAGCAGTGAGTAGCTTGCCATCCGATCTTCCGGTAACCGCCCGGACCGAAAGAAAAGGAAGAAAGAAAGAAAAAGTGTTTATTCACGTCAAACATGGCGCATACCTTAAAAATAAAAACAAATAACAACAAACGACTTATAGTATAAATGGTAGGATATGCGCCACATCCGCGCAAAACGAGACCAAATCGTCGTCGGCGCATAGTGTTCCACGCGTCGTTCGCGTCTTAAGTAGAGGTCGACTACTGGGGCCATGGGTTCGCTTCTGAAAGTAAAACCCGGCCCTGGAATGCAAGGCAACGAAGGAACATAGAAGATTTTAGTTAGTAAAAGCCCGACAAAAAAGGTACTACAAACTTACGCCCTCGACTCTAAAGGTAACCTAGCTACCTAGGCAAAGATATGCACGTTCCAGGACCTGTACATTTTTCATCATCATCATCATCATTTCAGCCGAAAGACGTCCACTGCTGGACATAGGCCTCCGCCAAGTGTCGCCACAATGAATGGTCCTGTGCGTCTCGCATCCATCGTACTCCCGCAACCGTTACCAGGTCATCGGTCCACCTTGCAGGAGGCCTTCCAACGCTACGTCTTCCGGTACGTGGTCGCCATTCCAGAACCTTTCGGCCCCAACGGCCATCTGTACATTTTTAACCCTTTCATATTATTCAACCAAGCAACTATTTTGACCATCAACAAAACATTTAACTACATTTAAACCAAAATAACCACTTTTAGCACACGAGCGGGTATCATAATGCATTGTGGTCGGTGTACGGTTACGTGATGTCTATTCAACTGAAATAATTCGATGAACCTGTAAACGGAAGAATTTTACTTGTTCCGGCCCAAAACCACTAGTGTTTTAATTGATACATTTTACTAAAATACTGGTTGTTTAATGCACTGTTTTAGTGGTTATAGATTTCAGTGTAGGAATGCAATGTTTTTGTAAAATGATTTTCGAAAAGTTTGTTTACAATTAATTAGGTTCAATTTATGTTCGTCAGTTAATAATCCATGCAAATATTATGAAATCGATATTAAATCTGTCTGTCAGTTTTTTTTTTTTTAAGGTGGACAATCATGCAATGACATCTCCTGTGTCAGACTTTTACTGACTAAAACCTACTCCTGTTTCTTTTTTGCCCTCGTTCCAGGGTCCTAGTAGGCTTCGACCCTGTTGGGCCCCTACGGATGCTGACATCTCCTTGAAACGCGCGTGGAACACTAGGCGCCGTCGACGACTTAGGCTCAGTCCGGAAAGTTACCGGACGGTCGGACGGCAACCTCTTAACGATTAAACGCTAATAAAGCGTTATGTCTTATATATATATATATATATATATATATATATCTATCTGAGACATAAACCTAACTACGTGCATATAATATAAAAACCAAAATACACTAAGGCGTTGAAATATTCCTCCACGTCGCTCTCATCCAGAATTGTACCTAGAAGAAATATATCGTTTCGTTTTTTTTTCGCTTTTAGTCATTAAAAGTCTAACACGTCCTCTCGCTCCAGCCTAGAGTGAGAGAAGTCATTGGATAATTTCCCACCTCAAAAAAAGCCCTTACCGTAACCTAACACTATAATATATTTGTGTACTCTGTCTCATCATCAACATTGCTCTTCCCAAGGCGTGACCATAAACTCCCACCATTAACTCAACCTCCTCCACAGTTCTAAAGTCCAATAGAATTTAAACGGCCTGAAATAAAAAGCGGGTACGACAGACGTTCCTAAACACAGTTTAGAAGGCAGCGAGACGTCGAAAACGTGTGACGCATACCAGATTCGTGCAACAAGTGACATCGGCCTTTTATCTCGACCGCTTTCCTAATATCATCTTCTTGGGTTGTTGGAGTAATTGAAAAGGGAGGGTATGTGATTTTTCGGTAAGAGTTTTAAAATGAATCACATTTGGTTTTTCGATTATATCTGTTTGTAGAATTATTTTTGTGCAGTACTAAAAGAACTATTTCTGAACGGTCCAATATTATGCGGTAATCCTAACCCATTTTTTTTAAATAGTTACCGTGTCCCTCAAACGCAAAGGGCATCTGAAGGACACAGGTGGGTTTTAGTCAGTAAAAATCTGACACGTCGTTCCACCCTAGAGTGTAAGAAGTCATTTAATGATTTCCCACCTCAAAAAAGTAAAAAAATTAAATGTGAAAGATTGCCAAGTTCTGTACACCGGGTTTACTTATAATAGAAATAAAATCTCACTTTATATCAAGTTTTTTTGAAGCTCCTTAAATCATGGCTCCCATCATGCATACCTTCTGCAGTTTTTATAATTAAAAAAATGTTGTTCTTTGTTTATATAATATTTATATGTCTCTTATATATAATAGCTATATTATCTATGTATAGTCTAGTATATAATTTTAATCTAATATTTACTTTATTAATTTGCAGTAAACCACAGACTACCCCCTTTTTCTATTTCAAGATCTTACAGTCCATCCTAAGGTTGTCTGGTAGATATCGCTGTCAACGATAAAACCGTCTTTGTACTCATAGATTTAAGTTATCTAGTGTAAAAGTTTTGTTACTATTTTGGTGTACAATAAAGTTTATTCTATTCTATTCTTTGCTTCTCCATGTTACTACTTGACAACTTTTTACTTACTAACTGAAATCTTTGTAGTTAAGTAGGGACAATGTAGTGTGTATATAGCGTGTTCCAATTTGCCAAGTCACGCTTTTCAGTAGCAAACAACTTTAATTTTCAACTTCGTAAACCACCTGGACGTAGTCTAAACTTTTGAGGAGTGAGTTAGTGATAAAAATAGAGAAACCCAAAATGGTTCCTGTAATTATAACTCACAGCCAGTGTGTCACCTTTTTGATTTGCAAACTTGGCTGATACACTGCCGTGTGTCCTGGTACTTCTCAATGTAAACTTTCTTCCCTGCGTGCGATTCTAATAATAATAATAATTCTACTAATGTTTATTGGTTTTCTACTCTACATGTAGTCTTAAACACGTAGGCTTAAATATCAATGTGGATTCACTAATGATGACTAAACCGTCATTATTTAGTGGTTACTAAGATATATGTTTTGTCATCAGGATAGTGAGAAGTTTTGATTAACATTATAACACCAACTGCCATCAGCACCAACTATCATAATGAGAGAATAAAGGTCACCAGCGATGGTTCATTGTAACAGTAACAACGAGGCCGGCTAAGTTTACCAATAATGAACGTAGGTAATCACAGGTCATTGAACCCATCATAGCCCCACAATACAGGTCGCTAAACCCATCATAGACCTACAACATTAGTCAAGAGAGCAGATATTAGTATTCTAAAACGCAGACGATATCAAGACGTCTCAAATATAACGTAGCATCTAATGCGTTGCAGGCTAATGCTTCAGACTGTTGGATGCATCGCGATTATTCCCCCATTTAAGGCCACGTCACATTACGAGCAGAAGCGGAGCTGAACGGAGCGGTAGCGGAGCGTTTACATGACTTCTTTAGACCTGAGACATGTTTTCATGAAATCTGAGATCCGTAAAAGGTACCGCCCCCAACTCAACTCCGCTCCGCCTTCCTTGAGACTTTCTCCTCAAAACATTTGGAGAATACTCCGTTCCTCGTTAGGTCGGACATGCCTGCCATGGCTTAGGAGCCGCCATGATAAATACGTTTTTAAACTTATTATTAATGTTACTTTTCCAATTCAAAATTCTGTACGATTTATCTTGAATGTTTTAAAGTTCTGTCAATGTTTGAATTTGAAGTGGGAAAATTGAGTATTTCAATGAGTTCGGAACTTTGTTTCTGTGGCGTTTGTTTTAATTAAAACAATTGGAACACACCATTGGCTGTCGAAAAACATCATCTATAAAACACTCTTACTGTGAAATTCTATTACCCCTTTTAATGATGCTTCAATTAACAATCATTTTTGTTCTAGGTATTATGTGGCAGGCAAATGAGTATTAACATTTCAAAATTCATGCTAAATTAACTGAAGCCAGGATAGTCAGCCATAGTCAGGATTTGGAAAGCGGTTTCAACAAACTTTTAAAGTTGAATGAGTAGCTATTTTATTCCCATTGTCTGCGTATCTTTACTAACATTACATTGAATTACTATACAAATAATGTTCGCCGTTATTGATATTTTGTTGTTACAGCCAAATTGGACAGATTTCATGTTTCGGAAATAATGAGTAGACACTGTTGCTAACGGCTATCGATTCTGGACTGGTTCTTACCATTTCAAGGTCCTGGCCATTATTCCATAAATTACAGATTTTGAAGTTTCTATATTAATAGGACGTTTAACATAAGTACAGTAACATAGTAGAACATTTTATTTTGAGTTTTCTTAATTATAATGATTTGATAAAATTTCAATTAATAAATACTATGGTAAAATAGTGTTATTAGTTTATTATTTTAGCATAAGTATTTTATCCTTATTAATATCATAAATTTGAAAGAAAGTCTATCTTTATCTTTCACGGTTAAACGACTGAACCGATTTTGATGAAATTTAGTACGGAGCAAGCTTGAACCCCAAGGAAAGATATACTTAGGCTACTTTATCATATATGGCTTTGACTTCGTATAAGTAATAAACGACATTCATGAGGACGAAGTCGCGGTAAAAAGCTAGTTAACAATTAATTCAAGTACATAATCTAGTAATAGAATTAATGATACTTAATTTTATTTCAAATACCTCATATCATTTATTTATTGTGCACACTTACAACAGTGTAGCCTTTTTCAATCTAAAGGTTGACCAGTAAAATGCTTTGTTGCTTAAATCCAACTAAATACCACTACTATAGGTACATAAAATTTGATCAAACTAATAAACATTTTTGTCACGAAAAATACCTGACTAAAACCTAAAAGACACGACTAATGCGCCATTAACAAATATCCATGTTTCATTTTGTGTTCTAATTTTAAGAGCGCCCAACCCGAAATACATTTCCATACAACCGCTCTTACGTGATTATGACGTTATTACACATATTTGTCTAGATATTTGGGTAACACAGGTATCTTATGAATATTATCTAGGTTTCCATTGAAATTAATATATAAATTTAAGTAAAATTAAATCAGTAAAGACCTCTGAACAAGCTATTGTGCAAGAACTTTTACCCTTCATAATTAACTCATAAATTAAAAAAGAAAATATATTTAAAGAAAGCATTTATATATTTATCGAAACATTATACATGTAATCGAGATTCTGAATGACGACGGCGTGGTTCATTGTCGACCACATCATCGTTTACTATCAGGTAAGATAGTGGTCAAACGCCAGCCTATCTATTAAAAAAAAAAGAAATATTTTACTTAATTACCGTATCCCAACAGAGCGTACAGAAGTTATATCTCTTTTCACGTTGCCTCTTTTTCAAATCGTTTGTTTGATGAAACAACAAGCTTTTAAACCATGCTCACATTGACGACAGACAAATTGAGAAGGGCCCTCTTAATGGTACCAATGAAACCATAGCCACATCAGTAGATATTTAGTAGAAACTGCTGGCCATCAGAAATCTTGCAGTCTCGTTTCCTAAGATGATGTTTGATCAGCGATAGAAACGATGTTACATTTTACTGTTGCTGAAGAATTTATTCAGTCACCAGCATCAAACTAAGTTCGATGTAGGATGCCTGTGTCCAGCAGAGTCATCAAACAGTATTTGTTTTGAAAAGTACGATTGGAGCTGTGGTTAAGCAATTGGCTGCTGCTCTGAAAATCGTGGGTTCGATTCCCTAATGAAAACAAAAATTTGTGTGACTGATAACTGTTCCAGTGGTTCCTTGTCTTGTGTATGTGAGTTTGTGAATATAAACGCACGATACAAAAGTAATTCTTAGAGTAGAGCAATCTATTTGAAAAACACAATCATACCATCTAATAATCACCTTAGTACTATTCGTCTGTTTCCTTCTTCTTTTCTTTTATTATTGTGTATACATAAATTGTTAAATATATAAATCATAACAAACTTACTTATTCTCACGTGCAAAATTTCTCTGTCATTTATATACTTAAGGTTTTCTATAAGAAAACTCAATTGTAAGTAAGATTCGCCTGTGTACGCCGTCCAATTTTTTTTCAAAGTTACATTTACAATAAAGAATATAAAAAACTTTCCAATTTAACAGCATTTTTTCTAAGCTGAAATCTTAACACAAACTTTAGACAAGCACTTACTACATCGTAAATTAATTAAAGTAATAAAACATCTTTTTTTTCTCCCTCCCAAAATCAGCATGGGGGAAGTCTGACAAGTTTTATTTTTACATCATAATGAGACCGCATTTGAATGTAAAGTAACGAATTTGTAAGCCGTAGTTTTCACAAGATTCAGCGAGTTTTGTGTTCCTTCATTTATATTCGTGTTGACCTGTTTAAGAACTTTACACATCCGAATTTACTGCAGGAAAAGTATTTTTTTAACAAAGGGTAGTATTTAACTGTTCTCCAATTTATTTCTGTTCACTTCTTCTACTACAAAATATGCCTAAGTTCCACCAAAAACGATGTCGCAGTCAAGTACTACTTTATGTCAGTATTTTTTTTTTTACTATAACACAACGCCGTCTACTCCAAAGCTAACCAGAGCTTGTGTTATGGGTACTAGACCAATAATAAACATACTTATATATTTCTAAATACGTACATAGATATATAGATAAATTACACCCAGACACAGGACAAATGATCGTGCTCATCACACAAACATTTGTCCTGGGTGGGAATCGAACCCACGACCTCTGGCAGCAGTCAGAGCCATTAACTACTAGACCAACAGGCCAGTCCAATTAATTATCCACTAAAATCTACTTTTTGGGTAGTTTAAAAATAACTACGAAGGGGATGGTGGAGTCTGTGTTCGCTTGCTTCGCTCGCTCACTGGACCCCGCTATATCCTTCTTACCTAAGTCCCTTAATAATTGTAAAATGTAGTACAATTTGTATTTTTAGAGAAGAATAGGATTTTTAATACACAGTTAAAATATCCCTTTAAGAAACGGTTATCTTTTGAAATAAACAGGTTATTTATTGATGTAAAAAAATGCTAGTAAACGGATAAGGCCTATTTACCTTATTCGTGTTCATTGGCTTGGTGATAATAATTTATATAATAAAAAGAAACCAGAAAAAGTGGTAACTGTAGCGGTGTTTATTCGATTATTTTGTCGTTATAATAATATGTGTATCTTGGTGTTTTAATAGGCAGGAAATGCGTTGAAGTTAGTTTACTGCTTACATGTTTTAAAATTGCAGTATTTGTCGTTAACGGTAGAATTTACAAGCATAGCAGATAATATTGTCGGTTGTAGACAAAACGCTGTATTCACTTATAGATTATTCAGACTCGTACCTACTTTAATTCTTTATTGTTCACAAAACATACATAGTACACGGTGATACATACAGTTTATGTACAAAGGCGAGCTTAACTCAACAATGAGTTTTCTCCCAGCAAACCAGAATAGTCACAGATACACAGATTCAGTTGCAGAGTGAGAACACGTTCGAGGGTAGGAACCAGTGCACAATATAATCCTTACAATAACTAAATCTAAGTCTAATATATAATTATAATATAAATATATTAATATTATGTCAATAATGAAAGGAAGTGCTCCTTAAGTTTCCTCTTGAAGACATCCAGAGAAGGGCTGTCGCGAAGGGAGTGTAGTAGAGAGTTTCAGAGACGTACTGCAGTTACAGAAAAGGAACCGCCATAGCGGCTGGAAGTGTGACGCGGCGTACGAAAGAGAAGGGAAGAGATAGTGCGACAGAGTTTACCCCTCTTCCCTTTAGAGATGAAATACTCAAAGCGTTCACGAAGCTATTGTACCTACTTGGTTTCTTCAGAAATAAAATTTGAATAAAAATACGAGCTCAACAAGATTACATCATACTAATAATAATTACCAACCCGCACTGGGACCGCGTGGTGGAATACAGCCCATACCCTCTCCTAGAGAGGAGGCCTGAGTCCCAACAGTGGGAACATTATAAGGCCGACTAACTATGCTATGCTATGCTAATAATAATTACGTGTATTATTATGTTTGTTACTTCTTCATGCTCGAACGGCTGGAAGGATTTAGATGAAATTTGACACACTGGTAGACCATATCCAAGAACACGACTTTTTATCTCGGGAATATATTCGCTTTAACGTGGTTAGCTTTACAGCTTCGTGGTTTAAATTGAAAATTACATTTAACTGCTCTTTGAAAATGGTGTGAATATCTGCCCATATCTGACCAAACCAATACTTTTAAAAGTTTGCTATTGGAGATGTCAAAATACTGTGAACGAGAGGTATTGCACTGCCTTTTACATTTCTGGGAAAGCTCCAGGCCAAAAAACTACGCGTGCAACGGAAGGCTTATTCAGTTCATCGAAAATCCAAATATTCGGGAATACGGCCACTATTGACGTCGAGGAGAGGGATGGGACCTGGCAACACTTTGTCGAGTGGTGTTGTCATTAACTTAATTAAAAAAAAGGAAAGTAGAGAATAAAATGCACCTGTATATTTTTCCCCAGAATTTGTTTGTTGTATTATTGTTTGTGTCCTTTTACGTTTATGAAATGTTTACAGAGATTTCGTTAGCCTAATTGGAAAATGCCCGTGGCCATTAGGTCCGATGAACAAGTTGTTTACTGGCTGAAGGAGCCTGCTCACTACACCGAATCATATCATGCCCGTGCTAGAAACGTATCGAGCACGTATAGTAAAACGACACGGTCTGTTATCCCCGCGTATCATACCTGCCCCCTTAGCCAAGTTACGATCGTTTCGTTTAGGTCGAACGCCTCGAGTAGGCCACGCCTTCGATCCCTTTGTTCTGACGTCATCTCAACGCTCAGCCACGTGGTTAGAACAAAGAAATCGGGGGCGTCGCCTACCCTAGGTGTTCGACGCAAACGAAACGATCGTAACTTGGCTAGGGGGCTGTATATTCAATGTGTCAACTATTGTCGACGTATTTTACCGGTTGTTGGTCGATAACGGAACGGTCTAGTGGCCATAGTCTCTTACTCTAAAGTGAATTGACTCCTAATAAACTAAAGCGATTCATCATCATCATCGATTGCAGCACTGCTTACGATCAGGTAGGATCGCAGTCAAGCACAAAAAAAAAATCTTAGCACGGTTATAAGTAGTATGATTATGATACGGTGTACGTGAAGAATCTTTTATAGGAAATACAGTGATGTTAGTCTATTTATTACTAGTTGCTGCCGGCGGATTTGCCCGCGTTATACGAGAAAGCTATCCTGAAGGAACTGTGCTATTTAGAGATATGCTCTACAAAGTTATAAAAAAATCCTTTTAGCCGTTCGAGAGTGAAGAAGTAACAAATATACACACACCAATTTCGCCTTTATGACATTAGTGGGAGTACTACAAATAAATTAAAAAATAGGGCTTTCTTATATTAACTACAAAAATTAAATTAACTATATTTCTATAGCTAACAATACCTTTTAAACCTATATATTTATTTCTGTTTATTTCTTCTACTACAAAATATGCCTATGTCCCACGAAAAACCGCCTCACCGTTACTGCTTACCACCAGTTGGTGTCGCAGTCAAGCACTAGTTTATATCGGTAAAAAAATAAAAATAATTATCCACTAAAATCTACTTTTCTGGGTGGTTTAAAAATAACTACGAAGGAGATGGCGGAGTCTGTGGTCTATTTATTTATAAAGACAACACTCATTGAAAAATTAGACCAAAAAATATTAAAGCAAAATTGACTTAAAACCTTAGCACTACCTGTGTTTAAAGCTTCTTTACATCAAACGGCATAACAAATTCATACATAATGTATAAACGGCTTAATGTAGCTGGCATGAGGTCAGGCCGACTTGGCATTAAGAGCTTTAGGAAGGGACTGAGGGATGAGGGGGGAGGGGGGGGTGTACCAAAGTGAATATTACAACAGAGATGTTCTTGTTTCACCTGCCATGGCCAGTTCCCTTTGGTACGCACTACGTTTTGCAATCGGTTCACTGGACACAACGAGAACCCTGTTAGAATCAGGGGCATTCGCGGGAATCAAAGGTTATCATGTACATTAGCTGCTAGTGGGTGTTACTGGAGCGTTTCGTGTTCCTTATTGGCTTTAACCTTTGTTCCGGAATACCTGGTCTTAATAACCGTTATTATAGTTAGTGTAACGTTATAGACGTTAGTTTTTATTGTCATTATATTTAACAACGTAGTGTTAGTTTCTAAGCTTCCAATGTTTTAGAAAGTCTTTTTAAAAAATGAAAAAGGTTTTGTCGTTTGATCCTTTTTTCTTTTATCGAAATCTAGGACAAACAGAATATTACAAAATACACTAAAGGGTACCGAAATCTTTTATTATTCCAGACCATTCTTTTAGTTTCTTTTAAGATATAAACCCAAAGTTTTGACTGTAAGTATAACGTATGAAATTAATTTGATACGTCACAATGAAGCTGAGACACCAGTATGTAAGAACGTTGCGGGATTAGAGGCGCCATTTGCATAAGTTTCGCGACTACAATGCGCCTTAGCTGGTCGTAGAACTAAGAAATATTGAAGTAACTTGTTGCTTCGACGCATAAAAACTATTTATTTATTCATTGTTTCAGAAATTTACCTTAAAATTTACGTTACATAATCATTATATTTATAACCATTTTGGAAAACAGTTATATTATGACGTTGGTCTAAAAAATAGGCAGGAGCTATGTCTTGTACATCTACCCGCAAATTGGCCTAAACTCGAATTGGGCTAATCGCGAATTGGACCAATTACGAATTGGACCAATCGTAAATTGGACCAATGGTGAATTGGACCAATAACGACTAAAGACAAATTACAATTTCATACTATCTGAATATGACTGTAGCTATAGATATGTATTTTTCCCAACTATATTGGGGATGCAACTTATTCTCAATATCACTTATACTTAGTAATATACTACGTTTTCTTCGTCATTTGGTGTTTATAAGGCGCTATCCTCATATTTCCGGATCATGGTTTCGTAAATGCTATGTGTTAGCACATACACAGTTATTAGGCAACTCGATTCGCTTTAAAAAGTCTGGCTACCAGACTATTAGATTGATTTCTTGAAATATGTCAGTTGTTTCAGCCGCTTTTGAATGAACGCTAGTCGCTCAGAAAATCCGTATGCAGTTAATATAGAAATTGGGTAGGTACACAACAAAATTCATGGGTATATTTGCCACTCAATAGCTCACGAAAACCGCGCTCGCTCCACACTCGCAAAACCCCGGCCTTAGTGTCAAGGTTTGGAGTAACAAAACTAGGCAAACTTCAAAGCTTTTAACGTGGGATCTAAAAAACACATGGGACTCGTAACAAATGAACAAAGTCGCTTTACCGAAGTGTTTGAGGTCAAAACTAATTCTTAAGTCGCGGCGCCAAAGTGACTCCGTTTAACAAATTGACTGTATGCGTGGTTAAGTTGACTAGATATGGACGGTTCGTTTTTTTTTACTGTTAAATTATCAAATAACTTTTTTCGCACTGAGTAGGGGAGGGAGTGTCAGACTTTTACTGATTAAAATCTACTCGTAGCTCTTTATAAGCTCACCATCCGGTAACCGTCCGGACCAAGCCCAAGTCGTCGACGGCGCGTTGTGTTGCGCGTGCCTCAAGGAGATGGCAGCAACGGGCCCAGCAAGATCGAAGCCTACTAGGACCATGGGCGATGCGAAAGAGAACCCCGGGGCCCTGGAACGAAGGCAAAGAAGGAACAGGAGTGAGTTTTAGTCAGCAAAAGTCTGACAGGTTCCGTTTTACCCTTTGGGTAAGGAACCCTAAAATTTTTTTTTTTTTTATTGTCTTAATTGTCAGTCATTCTCGATATTTGGCACTCAACAACACATTTCCATTCATTTTTATTTATGTAGAAATTATTTTAGTGCCAGACTTTTACTGACTAAAATCCCACTCCTATATAATTCCTTCTTTGCCTTCGTCCCAGGGCCCCGGGTTTCACTTTCACACTACCCGTGTTCACATTCGTACCCATACTTTCAAATAAATCAATAGATGTTAGTTAGTTTGTTGTAGATGTTTTCTTATTAATCTTTTCTTTTTTTTATGCACTTACCATGTTTTCTCTTCAATACCCTAGGTTGATTGGTAGACAATGCCTAAGGCATTAAGACCGACTTTGTACCTTTATGTTGCATGAAGTTTGAATAAATAAATAGAAGCTTGAAGCACAAAATACGTGCAACGTTGATAAAACCAGGCCCATCGGGTCTTTAGACAGCAAAACTTTGCACATTCCAGTCGCTCCTAACCCTTTGTTCACCTACCCACCGTCAATTAATCAACAGTTGACATACATATAGGTTTAATCAATTATTACAAGCACTTCCCCCTGTTTAATGAGAGCCTCGATTGTGAGAGTCTTATCTGCACTTAACGGGGAACAAACATACTGTTATGGATCCATGTGTATGTCAAAATGTGGCCCGTTTTGTCTATGGTAGGGCCATTGATCTAACTGGATGGATATGGCTAAATTTGGGCAAATTATCCGCATTGAATTGTCTGTAATATGGGTATTTTTTCCTCATATTTTAGTGTTGTGCTTATAACCCTAAGCTTAGGTTAGGTCACTATCGGTAATCCAACTGTATAAGGGACAAAATCGTAGATTTTTAAACCCCGATTTAAAAAAAAACAATTTAATTTCAGTTTTAATTCAATTTGATTGTCTTTCGATTTCAATTGAATTTGATTATTTTTTCAATTTTAATTGTTTTACTGATTTATGAATTTTTTCGTATCTACTAATATTAGTAAGAGTCTGACACTATCTCCCGCTCCGCCCAAGAGCGAGGATGTCATTAGGATGACTTTCCCACCCAATAAAAAAAAAAAAACTACTAATATTATTATTTATTTAAGAACCACACTTGTGTACAAAACAACGATTGTAATAATAATAACTGCAGAGCTGTTACGAATATGATATTCGCAAGCTGCAACCATTTTTAACGAAGTCTTGACATCACAACAGTGTACCAACCTAATCCCAATTGCCCCAGAATTACGGTCGTAATATTCCCATCATCAAAGTTTTTAAGATACACACAAGACTTACAAGTAATTTATTAACAATGTCGTTCCGCCAGAGGACATTTACAAGTCACAAAGCAAATACGTTTTCGTATTCATTTTCCAAGTAGCTCGACCAAAACAGTCCTGGGGATAGCGCCTAAGTAAACCTACTCCTGATACTTACCAACCGCTACAAAGACATAAAGAACCCCTGCTTCGGACCTTGGAAACATTCTGTTGACGAGGCCTGACAAATATTCATATTTAATTCCTTGTCCAGGCTTTGAGCCCACTAATATTAAACAGAAATTCAAAAGACTATTTTAACATTTAAAGGCCATGTTCGGACAAGCTATTTTTTGTGGATTTGCGTACATAACTTACCTACGTTAGTCTTCGACTACGACGTTTCGGGAACTTTTCAAAAAGTTGGTACTCCTCGGTCCCCGTCCTACCCCGAACTATCAATTGCCATCGTTTTCAAATCCACACGGATTCGACTATCTTGTAGTATGAAACTCATTTCGTGTTATGCTTTTAAAACGTATTCTGCGATACTCGTACCCGGATTATGTTGCTTTTTGGATTTGCTCATAAAATCGTGAATTGGATTTTTCAGTTCAAAGAATATTACTTGAAAATTTTGAATGCGTATTCCATTTTCGTTTGTAATCCCCTCGCTTTCAAAGTGCACTGTAATCCCTCAATATTACGCTATTAAATAAATTGTAACAATATTTTATTGAAAACATAAATCTATTTTTGTCGGTGCTTTTGTTGGTTATTATAGGTATTTTTATATGTTGATGGTACACATAAAATGTGAAATTGAAAACCGCGATCTGTCAGAAAAAAAATATAGAATCAAGCTCCATTAATCCGATGCTATACAAATGCATTTTTCATTAACATAACGCGTTGTAGCATACAAATTAGAGTGTCACAACAAACAACACGATTTATCTGCCTCCAAATTAGAATGAAGCACTCGAATATCATGTAAATGGACATCAACGAAGCAAAAGTTAATTGTGATGTTGTACGTGCGAAACTAATTATCCTTCCTAAGTTGACTATCCCGGCATGGCGTTCGTTCCTTCAGTGTTAATCTAAATATCCTATTCTGTTTGTACCTGTAAATTTGGTAGCAAAAACACGGAGTGCGGTCAGGCCGGCCCGACGCCGGTGAACACAGTATTGCATTAAATAATTAATGATACTTATAATAAATTCTGTTTTTAATTTGATCTGGACCTGACGCCAAAGAACTGTGTTGGGTAGGCACTTGCTGTATCGATATCGATATTTTGCTTGATGAGTGGCAGTCATTCATGTATTGCATGCGTGTGTTCTTTGAAAACTGAAAGGTAGGTTTGCTATTTTTTTTTATTAAATGCGTGCATGTACGTTGCGATTGTTCGACAATAATGAGTGACGTTGTATTTGGTAAATACTTACGTATTCATATTTAACGTGTATTATGCATGAGTAAGATCGTGTGTGATTCATGCGGTTTTTTTTTCATGTTCAGTTGTTTTAACTATGGCAGATTTCTAATGATCTTCAAACCAATATCAATAAATATCCTACACTAAGCACTACAATTTTATTGTCAAACTAGCTGAATTGGCAAACGTTCTTCTTCCATATATATTATCAGAGAAAATTTTGGGTGACAAGGATTGGAGGGTAAAAAATAGCCTACGATCTATTCTCAGACCTACCAAATAAAAAAAGAAGTGATGTTCCGGATGAGCTCGATAACAGACACGAGTTTTTTTATATATTAGATAAGTAGTGATTATTGAAAAAAAATGGTATAAGGTATTTGAAAATTCATCGACACTTGGTACAGCACTAGTAACCACACGACGCTCACCCTTTCCCCGGTGCTCCACAAAGAATATTCTGAGCCTGCTTATGAGTACACACCGAATGAATTATATCTACGCCAACATAATGCTCAACCTAAACTCATTATGTACTTAGAATACACGTTATTATATTATGAGATGAGATGTGACCTTTTTAATTTAAGTGAAGAATCAAATCAAGACTCACTGAAAGTCGTCATAAAATTGTTTAGTTTCTTTTTCTTTTTTTTTTGTTTGCGAATGTCAGGTGTATTATGCAGGGCTGAGAGATATTTTTAATAGTACCAAACTACATGTTTTTCTTTTTTTTTTAATAATTGTCAACAATGTTTCTAGAAAGTAGGCTTGACTGATTATGCTAAGCTATTATTCTACCGACATTGTTTACACAGGTATTCATAATATTCTACGAAACCAGAGGATAGTTTTACCATTAATTAAACTACAATGGCCGTGGCAACCGAAATACGTACGAAAATGCAGCATTTCCATTTTCCATCAAATGTCAAAACTTCACGGTATTTCACTGGATAATCTGAGCATCATTAACAGTTGCGTGTGCAATGCACGAATTTACCTACAATGGTGCATTTCAAAACGAGCAGACCGATCCCAAGAATATTCTAGCTTCAGATTTAATAATTAGAAATGTGGTTCGGTTTATTCAGTCGAAATTTTGTTTTCGCTTTAGTGTTTCGCATTACATGCTCTAATGGAGTCCACATAATGGGAAGTGGATTAACGCACAGTGGCAGTGCTTTCATTAATTATAACGATTTTGTCCAAAGCATCATCAGAATTATGCTTTAATTTGAACGCGCTTCAATATCAGACTTTGCAATAATACCTGTCTGCTTTTATTTTTTGAGGGTTGAAACATTATTAAACATTTTTTTCCGCTCCGAGTTTTTTTTTCTAGGATGGGGGAGAAGGCGAAAATCCCACCTGTGTCTTTGAGTTACCCTTTGCATTCTAGTACCATGGGTTTACTCTTCCAAAATTCCCCGTAGCCTTAGTTGGTATAGGTCCTGCTGGCTCCTACAGTTTTGATGGTATCTTATTATTGAGGCGTGCGTGAATCATTACGCGCCATCGACGACTCGAGATCGTTTCTTTACGGATGGGTGGACAGCAGTTGTCTTCAACGTACCCGCCTGCGTGTTCCTGCTATGTAAATACATGATAACCATGTTAACGTGAATAACGTTAATGTAGCGTTTTTTACGTGGAATATCATTAAATAAGTCCTGAATTTATTTCATGATTGTGGGAGTGACAGACTTTTACTCTGTGACTTTAAACCCACAGTGAAGGCAGGTGTCAGCTTTAACTGGCTCCATCAATTTTGCTGACATTTCTTTGAGGCGCCCGTGGAGCAGTGGTGGCCGAGTGGTAACGGCCCGGACTTACGAGTTGTAGGTTGCGGGTTTAAACCCAGCCAAGCGCATTACTTTGAGTAATTTATTTCATCACTACTGCTCTCAATACGGTGATGGAAAAATTCGTGAGGAAACCGGCATGTCCTTGAGCCAAAAATTCGAAGACATGTGACATCCACCAACCCGCACTGGGCCCGCGTGAGAGGAGGCCTCAGTCCCAACAGTGGGAACATACTATGGCCGACTATGCGACTATGCCCGTGGAGCACGACGCGCCGTCGTTTTGCGGACGGCTGAATGGCGAGCTACCCATGGCTCGTCGTCCTGCTACTTCCGACGTCAGGGGCGTGTCCAGTGGAGCGTTAATCTAGCTAACAAGTTTATTAACTACTAACGGGTGTTTTGACCTTTATAGATATCGCTCTTCCGATCTCGTGCCTATATTTAAAAGGTAATTATTTTTAGCAGAAACTCCGAAGCGTTTTAAAAATGGCTACCGTTGAAACGGACACATAACTTTACTTTGTATGCAACAAAACAAAATATTTTGTACGTAAAGACGACTCTGTATTTTATAGGATCTCGTTTCCTTTCGAATCAAAATGTTAAAATTTAGTTTTATTTACTTGTTGGAACAATGACTTATTCTGTTTCTGTTGTCATTGTAAAATGTTGACATCCTTGAGCGGTTATTTTTGTTTCCACTGGTAACCTTACCAAGGCTATTCGCTACTTTTTATTTAATAACAAAAAATACGTTGGGACACTTCTGTAACGTGGGTGCGTTTATAAATATGTATACGCACATGCACAAGACTCAGAACTATCTGTAGGTCATACAAATTTGACTGGTCTGTTGGTCTAGTGGTTAGTGGCCCTGACTGCTATGCCGGAGGTCGTGGGATCGATTCTCACCCAGGACAAATGTTTGTGTGATGAGCACGATTATTTGTTCTGTGTCTGGGTGTAATTTATCTATAATATGTATGTATTTAGAAATATTTAAGTATGTTTATCAGTTGTCTCGTACTCATAACACAAGCTCTGCTTAGCTTGGGACACTAGACGGCGTTGTGTGATAGTTGTGGAATATTGTTATTATTATTAAATGTTTGTTTCGTGCGGGAATCGAACTTTTATAAACGGACTTTGTAACGCATCAAATGCTGACTATGATAAAAACCCCGCCGCTTCCATATTGTTACCAATATTATAAAAGGGCATTTCCATGTGCTCAGAAAGACAGTCATAGCCATTTCGCAGAACATATTGTACATTCCGTGTCGAGAGTTCAGTTGTTGTGCAACCAGTGTGTCCTAGTGTAACCTCTGTTAATTAAATATTCTTTTAGCAGCAACAAGTTCTTTTTTAAAAAAGGACCCACGGATCGCCATTCTAACAGAACCTGCGACTCTCAGAGCAGGAGCCAATCGCTCAACTACCGCTAAAACCGTTCTATCTAACTTATTTACTTTACATTGAAAGTACGGCTCTCTAAACGTACAGTAAGTTTGTATATATCGTGGCCAGATCTTAGAATTGATCACTTCATCATATGGCCAACCAAAACTGGCCAGATCGCATAAATGTTAACGTTTGATGATATGTCAATCTTCGTTTGGCCATATCATCGATGTAGGATTTCTATGATAATAAAAGATCTATAGTGAGTCCAAACGAGTATTGACATATCATCAAACTTTAATGTGTAAAACGATCAATTTCTAAGATTTGCTCACGACATATATACAAAGAATTGTCTGAGAGAAAATACTTGATGTATTCTTAGCGGTTTCAGTGAAATCAGTTTTAAGATCATTATTTCTCTTTTGTGATAGTTCATACTAGTATTACATAAATTTTCTAAGAACTGTTCTTCTTTACAACGCCTGAAAGGTCACTTCCACTGAACTGTAATGAAAGCCAACTTACTTGAGTAAATACAACAAAATTTCATCATTCTAAAGTATACGACTCACCTAACCTAAAATTCAAGTGCCAACATACAAAATACCGTAACTTGGGACATAAACACCTGATCTTAGTTTAATTCAGCTTGAAAGTTGAGTAACGCTCTTAAGCTCAAGTTAACAACCTCCATGCGTGGTCATTAACTTACATGTGATCGTTAGAACTTCACTATGGCGTCGCAGCTGCGTCACCTGTCTTGAACTAGAGGTGGCTAGAGATGCACCAAAGCGCAACCTACCCGTTGCCTACCCGTAACAGTACTAATAGCAAATTACCGTGTATGCGATGCAGGCCGCGGCAAAAACCAGCTCGTAGCCGATACAAAAAGCGCATTTCAAGCGCACCATGTATGGCATTCAACAAAGCGTAAATGCCATGGTCAGCCATCGTAACGGCGTGATCGGTCCGATTTTTTTGTCGTAATTTATGCCTTATTAAAACAATTTATTCGGTTTTGTTCTCGGATTCCACGGACGATTTACTTGCATTACGATGCGGCTGTTTAATGTTTTCTTTTCACCGTCCGTTATTTTGCATTTTTTTTTCGTGTTTCATCGATGTGAGGCTCGGTGTCGCTTCACTAATGTTGTTAAGCTGTTCGTTTTTGATTACACGTTTAATGGAAATTTTTCTAAGTTGTGATGAAGTTCTACAGCCGAGGGGCAGACAAAAAAAAACAAGAAAAAAAAACTGTCAAGTATTGACGGCGTCTACCGGTGTTGCGCCACCGTTACATAGTGGACATTCTACCCTTACGTACAAAACGTTTTGGGAACACATTTATTTTACGTACATGAGTGAAGTTCCTTGCCAAGTATTCCCTGATATCTACAACCTAAGGGTATTTAAATCAAGTAACCTATTCAAGGTTACTTCTAGGCAAGCGTGCTCCATCGTCCAGCTTCATCTTAGCTTCATCAGGAGATATAGTGGTCAAATGCGAGCCTATCAATAATAAAAAAAAGTATTTGAAGGTATTTTTTTCTAATTATAGAGGCAACTAGCATTAGTGATATATTAATGGACTTATATCACGCATAGTCTGCAGATTTAATTAAAATGATAAGCAGGAACACCAGTCAACTTAAAATCGGTTTTGTTTTTAATCTATACATAAATATATATAAAAGCGAAATACCAATTACTGATTAATCACTAAATCTCAGAAACTATAACACCTACAATCTTAAAATTTGGCAGGTAGGTTTCATAAAAGGTGTAGACATCCGCTAAGAACGAATTTTACGAAATTTCTCCCCCTTGGTTTTTAGTCAGTATAAGTCTGACACGGCCTCTCGCTCCCCCCAAGAGCGGGGAATGTCATTACCTAGATGATTTTCCCATCCAAAAAAAAACCCCTAAGGGGGTAGAACGAGGGTTAGAAGTTTGTATGAAGAAACAGACTTTCACGCGGGCGAAGCCGTTGGCAGAAGCTAGTATATGTTTTCCTTAGTTACTTGCTTATATTAAGCTTTAACTTCTTCAGATTTCAAGGTATATTTAATTTCTTTGTTTCAAGGCAGGTTTTGACAGGCAGAACACTAAGGACTAGCTAATTAATCATTTGTAAAAAAAAATCTTACTGTTTTAAAGATAGCAGTCACTAAGCTATTGTAAAATGTAGACCAAATAATTACACTAATTTTTATTCTAGGTCACGAATGGAAATTAGAATGTAATGAATAAAATATTTTTTTATTAAATAAATGTTAAAATACAGGTCTTTTGAAGGATTTCTTTTCAAAAAACCTACAAGCACCAAGCTTAAATTAAAATCCTTAAATATTATAAAACAAAGTCCCCGACCTCGGACTGTCTGTCTGTATGAACACGATAAATTAAAAACTACTGAATGTATTTTCAGTTTTCACAAATATTCAGAGTGATTCTTGAGGAAAGTTTAAGTGCAGGGCCCAATTGAAGGAACAAAGGTGTGGTTTTAGTCAGTAGAAGTCTGACACTGCTCCACCCTAGAGAGCTGGAGAAATCGTAATATTTCCTACTTCGAAAAAAAAAGCTTTCGCACTTTGTAACAAAATTGCCCATAGAATTAAAATTAGTTACACAAAAGTATTCTGAATAACATTTTCTCATCGCATTGTTTGGTGCAAACACGGCTGACAGTACCTACCAGGTAACTGCACTGTCTAAACTTCATAATACTCCATAATCGGATCACATTCATGGTCTGACACTGAATAAGGTTGCATTCTCACAGCCCAATGTTAAGGTCACGTTACATAACACCGCTCGTAGACGGCATGGCGGCGCGCGCGCAGGGTCAACGACCGGGGCCCGCGCGGGCGCACAGCCTAACTTTGAACTGCGGAATTTGCACTCACATGCCTTCTAGTTACACACATACATACGTACGTGCGCTGTGATTCATACACACACTGTGGAGGGGATAAATATTTAGGCTGTTAGAAACGTATTGCATGTGTAGACGCGGAAATTATGACTGCGTATATAGGTACCTATCTAATGAGTATGTATGGCTGTATATTTAAGTGTTATTTATAGCATTTGCTCAGATTATAAGGAAAATACGAGAGGTAGTAATTGTGAGTGCTCTAAAGTAGCTCTACACACGTTAGTCTTCTCATTTGCCTATACTATGTGTATCTTATGAGGTCAGATTATGTACTTTATGTTGTCAAAATCATATAACTAATGAAACACAAGGAATCAAATAAACGCTCTTGAAAGAAAATGTTACCAAAAGTTACCGACGTAGCCTGAAGAATCGCCAAACTTAAATGGCAGCAGGCAGGGCATATTGACGCACCGGACCGTTCGTTGTGGTGAAATGGTGACACTTAGGGGAGACCTATATCCAACAGTGGACGTTTTTCGGCTGAAATGATGATGATGATGAAAGAAAATGAACAAATTCAACCATAGCTGGCGAGTTTTCCGACCAACACCGTCGCAAATAATTCTTACCTAAACTAAATGAAGGTGCGAATTTCGTAATAATCATGACACACACCCGCCATCTTTCATCCTAGATACGTTAATCTTATTAGTTCTAAGCAAAGACAAAGTGTATCCCACATATCTGGACCTTTACCGACATAAATAGAACGTAAGCAATTTAAACGTAACGATTTTGACGTATCACTGACATCTACTGTCAAAACTAGCGCCATCTTGCCGGACCAAATACAGTACACCGACGTTACTATGCCACAATTCATAAAAAGAATGTCACACAGGCATGATTGATAGAGACAACGTATTATTCTACTATATTTGCTTTCTACTGTTCTAATTTTGACATCTGCTGTCAAAACCAGCGCCATCTTGGAAAATCTAATATTTTTGGGCCCTGTTCTAGAGCCCCCAAGCATTCACAACATAGGAACTATGAAATTCATCTTCAAAAACATGTCTAGTTACCGCATTCTCTAATTACCTGAGCTTGTTGTGCCGATGATCAGAATTAATTATTAATACTATGGTAAACGAGCGCGTTTGAAGTTGTAGCCTTTGTAGATGGAAACTTAGTAATCGGCTAATCAATTCGTGACGATCTTATTATGTTGTGTTGTTGTTTTAGTCTGGTGATTATGTGTGTTTACCTATATCTTGTCGTAGCTACTTAGATATTTAAATACAAACTGCTGCCAATGGCTTCGCTTGCGTGAAAGGAACTTTCTTCATATAAACGTTGGACCTCCGTTTCATACTCTACTGATCATATTTGTGTAACAAAAGTAAAAAAAAAACGAATTCCCAAAATTGACCACGAAAGTTTGTCATAAATTGGTAAATTCATAATTGAGTCACTCATTCATAACAATTGCTACTAGAACATACTATGCGCAGTGGTCTTTTTCCATTTTGATCGCCATTTATTCATTCAATAATCAATATTTCCATAAATTGAGTATCATTTTGGTATATAAACAAACGCTAATAACTTTGCTGTTTATGAATATTATTTATTGAGACTTTACTTAAATAATAATAAGACCTTATGCACTAATTAAAAAATTGTGGTGTGTACATATATCTACAGATTTTAATATCGTTACAATAAGAAAACAATTTACTGCAACTTTTTAACTTGTGTTTGTTTGTAACTTGCCAAATAATCAATGATGATATCTTCTTTTTAGCATGTCGATGGCAAAATAGTAGGTATATTTTCTAAATTATTTACCTGGACCTGTATTCGGCTATAACAATGCTATCCGCTGACGCTGTCATCAGTCCCATAAGTGAACAAGGTATTTGTTACAAGATGCACACTTCTTGGATACCATGCTCTACACCTGACTACGATCCTTCAAAGGGTTTTTCATTCAATTGCATTAATTCTCTTAAAAAGTCATTCATTTCATTTCTATTTCGACGATTCCATTTATATAATTATTTCCAGTTTACTTTATCTGCCTTTTTCTAGGAAGGAAATCATCAAACGCTCTGGGTGAAGCGACATGGTCAGACTTACTGACTAAAACCGTGTTTCCTCAGATGCCCTTTGTGTTCCTGGGCTACGGTGAGTCTTTCAAAACCGCAGCTCTGGCAGGTATCTTCAAGCGTGCTTAAAATTTTTAGAAATAATTAAAAAAAAAAGAGTGAAGCGTATTTGATCAGTACTAGGAAATTCATTTAGGTACCTACTATTAGATTAAATATTCAACCCTTTAATCTAACATGGTCGGTCTTACTTGTTCATTTGTAGTATAGTATAGTATAATCAGTTTTTAATGATCCCACTGCTAAGACTCAGGCCTCCTCTCTGGGAGAGGGAATGGCCCACAATCCACCACGTAGGCCCAGTGCGGGTTGGTGAATATAGAACCAAAATTTTGGTTCTAGGACATGCCGGTTTTAATGTTTTCATTCACCGTTTTGAGAACAGAGGTGACGAAATAAATTGCACAAAGTAATGCGCTTGGTTTGAACCTGCGACCTACATACAAATCGTAAATCAGGCCTGTTACCATTGCGCCACCACTGCTCATCTCTGGTATTAATTCATTATTCAGAATGTTTATGTTCTGTTGTATGAAGCCGTGTGTTTCCCTAATCGTTTTGTCTAATTTGAAATTAAAACAGAGGTTTAAGCTGCTTCCTCATAAGACCCTTAAAACGTACTGTACAAATAGATTATACAGAAAATATTTATAATTAATTAAGAAAATCTCTTATTAAAAATTGTTTTATAAAGTCTTCCTAGTTTTTGTAAAATAAAATGAAAAGTATGTTTATCAGTTATCTAGTACTCATAACACAAGCTCTGCTTAGCTTGAGACCAGACGGCGTTGTGTGATAATTATGAAATAGAAATATATAATTAATATAAAATATCTATTTATGTTCAATTTTCATTTACGTTCCTGTCTTGTTAGTGGTTATGTAGGGGCCCAGCGGGGCCGAAGCCTACTGGGACTATGAGTTCCCTTCTGAAAATGAAAACCCGGGGTACTAGAACGCAAGGCAAAGAAGGAACATAGGAGTAGGTTTTAGTCAGAAAAAGTCTGACACGCCCTCTCGCCCCGCCCTAGAGCGAGAGAAATTACTGGATGATTTCTCATCTAAAAAAAACCTCTTGTTAGTGCTTTCAGCTACTTTTCATTACTCCAGTTATCATTCCACTTTCAAATTATCTTTATTTAATACATAAAAAAAAATATGACGTGTAGGTAGACATTCGCTGTTGCAAAAACATGATTATTATAAACTTCAAAGAAAAACAAACTATTATTAGTTACTTTTGAAAAGTTTTAAAATAGACATGAATAGTTTACGGTACCTACGATCATCATGAGTTCATGGCCAGCTTTATAGTGCTGTTCATTACAACTCATCGGACAATCATATTATTTGTATATACGTACTTACATATACAAGATGTATCTGATAGAATAAACGTACATCCTGAAAGTGGTATGTTCAGAATCGCCTATTTTTAAAAAATAATAAATATACTAGTGTTTGACCGCGACCCCACCTGATGTTAAGCACTGATGCAATCGTTGATGGTGAGGCGCACTAGTTTATTAATAGCCTATTCACTCTATCCCTGAAAACACCAAAATTATAATCGGACGGGAACACCGCAGCAGACAAATAGATACTTAATCGATTTCAGCTGTTTTAAAATAGATAATATTTTTATTCGGAAATAATTAAGAATTATCATTAATTAACTATTTTGAAGGAAGTGGCCTAAAGTGGCAGTGGGCAGGGCACATTGCTCGTAGAACATATGGTCGATGGGGCCGAAAGGTTTTAGAGTGGCGACCACACACCGGTAAACGCAGCGTTGGAAGGCCTCCCACAAGGTGGACCGACGACCTGGTAAGAGTCGCGGGAGTGTGGTAGATGCGAGACGCACAGGTTCGGTCGTTGTGGCGACGTTTGGGGGAGGCCTATGTCTAATAGTGTACGTCTTTCGGCTGAAATGATGATGATAATGACGAATTATTTTGATAAATTCTTTACTAATTCTTGATTGCGTCACTAGAGTGTTATGTGTGCGTGCGTAGATATAAATACCGATGCGCTACCAGTGTAGTGCGTCGATGCCCATATTATTTGCCTACAATTAAGATACCAAATTTTATTAAAAAAAAACCTACCTAAGTGCATTTGAGTAAAATTTTAATGCTTAATTTATGACAGTTACTTAATTTTTTAATTAGGGTGTATTATGGTGTGCACTATTCCTGTTACATTTAGTCTAGTAGGTACATAAAAGTCTCGTGTCAAAGTGTGTATTATCGAACTCCACCGAAACGGCTTGACCGATTATTATGATTTTTTTTGTGTGTATCGTAGGCTATATTTTACTCCCCTTACCCTAAACCCCAATTTTTTTTTTGTTTTTTTATATGGCAGAATAAATTTTGCCGAGACAGCTAATGTATATGTATTTTGTTTAACTGAGATACTCTCCACACTCATTCCCGTGGCAAAAGCATGTGTGATCCAAATCCATCCTGTTTACTCATCGGCTACTAACGAGAATGTAATCTGTGTTTCGGAGAAAAGATCCTAAAGGTAAATAGTATTCGACGTTAAAAGGTGCCTAATCCCCTCTAAGCGTGTACAACGGGCTTACACCGTACCTCTTCAGATGTCCTCTCAGAGGAAAGCCGGACCTCTGAGATCAATGCGATTTATCCCAGTTATCTCGCTAGAGATTTCCGCAAGATAATGCCTCTTATTTGCGAGTCGTCGAGTCGCCAATTTATTTTATTACGCTCATTTTCTTTGTATAGTATTGGGATAGTCCTATTTAGGTTTACGCGCAGATGGTCAGGTTCTTCAGTAAAGAAAAAAGTTTTCATCGATTTCCCATTACCCATTTTTATTTTGTAGGTATTTTCTTAAAACATGTTTACATTTCATTTGTATTTAAAACTTTCTGAAATAAAAAGAACACAAGTTTTCCTAAAGTTCTTTTACGATATCAACTTTACCCATAAAACATTGACATTGCTCAATTTAACCCTGAAAATGTAGAAAAGCTCATGAAATAATATATTACGATGAAAAGTTGCAGCATAATGACGGCTGATAGTGCAATGTTAGTGTTGGAAAGAGTAGCGTGGACGTGTCGGTGTCTGTGTGCTCGGAGGCTGGCTGAGCGCGGCGCGGCGCAGGCGCCCAGGTGGCTCAGGTGGGCCCGCCCCCAGCCCTCCCGCCGCGCCGCGCACCTGCCCGGCTCAGTCCACCGCCACACGCCGGCCCGGCGACTTGTGCTCCGTGCACGACGCCACTCTCTCCACACTCTCGCGAGCCCTGTGCGACGTTTCTCGCTTTTCCCGAACGCTCAGTTTCCCGCTCCCTCGCGGCGACCCGGCCCTTCCTCAACTAATACGACTCGAGTTTTCACACTTTCCAACGCACTTCGCGCCACGTTCGAGAATTTGTGGATAGTTCCCGCGTTAACTTGAAAATAATTCGGAAGCTCGCGCGCTTCGGTGTAGTCGGTGGTCGGGCACCTCGGTCGTGTCGACAAGTCGGCGGCGCTTGTGGCCGTCGGACGGTTGGAGGTCGGCCGCGGATGCGGTCGTGAGAGACGTGTGAAGGCCTCGAGGAGGCCGCCGGCACGCTGTTCCCGCCGCAGCTCGGGTGCGTGTCCTACGTGCCGCCGTGCGCCTGCTGCCCGCTGATCCTGCAGCCGGCTCCGCACCCGCACCCGCTCCCGCTGCCGTTGCCTCTCCCGTTGCCCCTAGCCCTTCCGCTCCAAGCCCTAGATCCTCAAGTCGCTAAACACCAACGACTGCTGCTCTCTAACATGGTAAGTCAACTCTGCTGTTCCCGCTTATCTGTCGCGCCGTGAGCACTCGACCGATAAGTTTCCACGAGTAGAGAGCACAACGCTGTAAAGTTGTGAACAAACGGATCTGATAATAACTCTCTCGGGCCGCAGACTAATGTTAGCGATAGCATCGCGCCTTCCATGGCACGAGTGCGGCACGAGTATCGCCGATCAAAACTTCACACGACAAATAAATAACAATTATATTTATTGCGTAACAGTGTGTAACAGCGACACTTTCAGATAGGCGCACTAACTACAACTTAACTTGGCTCCTAACTATAGACATGTAGAAGTTCGCACGCATAAGTTAAGCATATTAACGTCTCCGCTGTGACTTTAACTTCGGCTATATTGATCCTTTGGGAATATTGAAATTAATTGATCTGGTTTAGGCACTTC
This sequence comes from Mythimna vitellina, assembly GCA_949316375.1. NCBI lineage: Eukaryota > Metazoa > Arthropoda > Insecta > Lepidoptera > Noctuidae > Mythimna > Mythimna vitellina. Next base: position 9,893,024 of record OX438688.1, read on the forward strand.
AAACTGTTTTTTAAACTTTAATTCATATTTTATTTCACACTTGGAGTGTGGTGTTTGAGTTCAGTAAGTAATGTAATAAAATCGTCAACAATGCGAAAGTAGCCGAAATTATGCAAAGAGATACTGATGGAAGCGCTAGGTAACTAATTTGCAACAGTGTTATTTCTGTAAGATACACACTGAGGAACAAATCCTTTAATTCGTATAAACGCGCCGGAAATCTTATAAGCGTTTTTCGTTCAGCTGATCGGAATCTGTTGTTCTAACCAAAACATTGTTTTAACTTGTCGGCAAGGAACTTCGTCAATGTAAACTTTTAACACAATTTCAAATGCAATCCCAACAGAAGTTAGGAAAGGCGGAAATCGAGGAGAGCGGTCGTCTGCAGTCAATAACAAAATCAAGTTTTGTTTACGTTTCGATTGAGATTTCTTATCTCGCTTCCGAGGAGCAGCCGCACCCTGCCAAGGAAAGTAAACGCTGATGACAGAACTTTGACTTAAATGGAAGTCGTATCAAAGTTTTCTCATTAAGACCACCCGTCAAAGGTGTGTTTATGTTATTTTAATACTTGTGCGCAAATCTGATTCGCTCTCTCCATAAACGAATGGCTCTTGAATTTTCTGTCAACCCCTGAAATAATATATACAGCACTTTTTTTAATTCCTCACTAAACAATCGACTAGAAAGCTTTCCAAAGTGCCAGCTTTAATTAGTCTCATTTTTAGCTCATTATCAATATTTCAATTTAAAAAATTAGTCCCTTTATTACGGGATATGGGTAGTCAAATCGATACTAATATTCATTTGAATGAAATCGTTGGTATTTCCATCACGTCTCATAATATTCAGAGTCGCGACCGTATAAGTAACGGCTCGCAAAGCTTTCCAAAGAATTGGGAACCATTACCATGCAAAATTTCTTCAAGGAAGTCTGGTCTAGATAACGGGATATGTCATATGCGAATGCCTAAGTCAACTCTACTGAATTTCTGTTAGAACAAAACTGTATATCCTAAATGTAACGGTATCAAAAAAACATTGAATCTGTAGTAGTCTTTTTCCATTCGACTTAGTCTCCTCTCTTATAAACATAATCAAAAAAAAAAAAAAACTAGGTTAGCAAATCTGCATCTGAATTTATAGTCAAACCATTTTTAAGTTAGTCTATTTATTTTGCCATCAACACGCTAAGACGAATATCTAAAATACATTTTATATTCAATGTATCCATTAAGTTTAGATGGACTTTGAAATAACTTCACCGAAGCAGTTAAGTTTCCAGAACCTGTATTTCTAAGCACAGCTCAAATTACTCTCGCAAGCCGTGTGGGAAGGTAAATCCTACGTAAAGTGTATTTTACACTTGACAATCGACACGAAACTAACAGTTCAGCTTCACCAGTATAAAATACACATTCATAATAATCGCTTATATTGTAAAGATTCAAACAAACTTCTTGTTTCCATGTTAACGTTCTATGATTGTGTTTATGAGGTCGTTATCTTTAAATAGAAACCAACATAATGTCGGAGAAAGTAAAGAAAATTGTCTATCTGACTTTAATATAGATATTTAAGCTCCGAAGGTAAATTATACAACGCAATAATGGAATGTAGTTTACTAGACATTAAGTTGGAGGTTCAGAAGCTGTTTTTGGTCCGATTGTACAATATTTTTGAAGCTTTTAAGTCCCGATTAATAAAAGCCGTTCAATAGTTAAACATAGGTCTTTTTTTTTAATTGATATAAACCAGTGCTTGACTGCTATCCCACCTCATGGTAAGCGGAGATGCAATTATTGATGGACAGGGCACTAGTTTATTAAGAGCCTATTCAGTCTAGCCTTGAAGACACCTAAATTATAGTTAGACGGGAAGACCGCAGCAGGCAAATTGTTCCAGTCCTTCGATGTACGCGGTATAAACGACGAAGCGAAACGCTAAGTCCGGACTGTTGAAGTTTCAACAAGGTCCACAGCTAAAGATGGTCAGACCAGGTGCGGTATGATAAACGTGCCAAGAGCAAATTTGCCATAACAAGGATGCGAACAGATGGGTGATCACAGATGATAAATACTTGTAATCAATTACCAGGATATTGCAGTAAATAATAAATCATGCTAAAAGTACGTGCGCCACATCGCGTGGTGGCCGCACTATTATATCAGTTTCTCCGCAATTTCGTTCGAAAGTCGCTCGGTGCGACCGCGCGAAACGGTATTCGCTACACAACTATGCAACTAATTGCATTCATACATCTAATGAGTGTATTAATTCCAATTCAACAATCAATTAGTGATGCAAAGAACGGATTCTGTCACGTGATACAGAGTGATTTAACGTTGTGTGACCGACTGCAATCTGAGTTTCACCCGCACTATTTGTTACCGTACGATTTTCTCCTGATTTTATAATAACAAATTAGAATGTTGCATGTTCCGACGACGCAGCAAGGAGGCAGCGGTAATTACCTTAAAAATTAATTAATGATTTTCAGGTGTTTCGTGAGCAAAAATGCTATAATGTCGTGCAGCAAAATATCTTCTGCGATCCGACGTGCTTTTCTTTTAAATCCATTAAAACCTTCATGTAGGGTCGCCGCCGGAATTATCACGGTCATAATGAAATTTCCACATTTGGCGTGTTTATATCATGCATAAAGTTGAAATAGGTATAATAATACAGACTATGGCAGCCTTGTAATGATAAAAACACAGCTTATGCGTAAAAATAAAATAAAAATATTTGTTTCGGTAATGTCGGTTTTTCATGGCAGATTTTACAGTGTTACGAATATTTTTCACGATAATGAGGTAGGTATCACAAAGAAAGAAAAGGATTCTGATACAACGGAAACGTATTTTACGAAGAGTTTTATTTGAAGCATTGAAAAATCTTTAACTAACCGATAAATTTAGCATCTTCCTTAAAAATCTCTGAGCATATTTATTTCTTCAAATCAAAGAGTATAAAGTAAGCCAGATGCATCAAACAATAGACCAGAACTATTTCCAGCTAGGGGCGGCTGTGGGCGTTTTGTTATTGTTCGGCGAGCGCGGTGCGTGCCGCCGCGTTAGTTAAGCCTCCTCATAAACAGTTTTTAAAAACGATGAAACTAGATTTACACTTTCAAGCCACTTTTGTGTGCACACTGAATTTTCCACGCCTCTCGGTACCAATTAAACCTACGAGGAAATTACTTTGGTCACTTGCAATATTTTACACAGTCCAATTAGTCAAATTAACTCAGTTTGCCGAAAGATTTCGGATTTTTACGCTAATAAATATATTTTGTTGTTGTAATTAAAATGTCTGGATTTATGTGTTCTGAAGATATGAATCTGATAGATGTTGCTTTTAAGGAATATTTTTAGTGTAGAGCTGTTTATGATCGCAATTTAGTCACACAATTTTTATAATGTTTTCTTCAATGACTGTAATAAATTTCATATACTTATCGGATAGGTACCAAGAACTGTGCAATATTTAATTTTTTATATTATCATTTGTATTATTATTTAATTTACGTTGTTGATTTGTATATCCAACTTATTTTACTTTTCCGTTAATTTGTATTACTACCTACTTCCCTTTATAAAATCGCTGTGCCCGGCGGTCCTTGTGCACTTACTAAACTATTTTTAATATCTTTTAAACACATGTGTTCTGTACATATAAAAGGAGACACTGACTGACTGACATATCAGCGCAAAGCCCGAACGAAAAAATCAAAAAAAAAATTGGCGCAAGGTTTCTTTTTATGACGTAAACGAACACTAAGAGAGGATTTTCCAAAATTCACCCCCTAAAGAAATGAAACGGTGGTCTAAAGTTTGTATAGTGAAAACTACTATTTTGCGGGCGAAGCCGCTGGCAAAAGGTAGTATTGCAATAAAGAATTGAATGGAATTGAGAGTAGGAAGAATTAAATTAACATTTTTACTAATCAAAATGTACCTACGAAGCATGTCTTGAACAGTAAATAAAACCTTACTTGGGGCTCCAACTGGTCATTTATGGGCTCTCATAAGAACGAGGGGCCCCGTTGCGTCACCATGAGTGTTGAGAAAATTTGTATAATAATTACACGAAGCTTAAATCAAAAGCGGACAGCGATTATGATTCATTTCCTTTCTAAATTAATTAAAAGTTTTTATATCCAATTTAAATAATCATTGGACAAAAAATTAAACGATTATATACTTAAAACTCAAGTAGGCAATAGGTCCCACGGTACCAATTTCGAAATCGTCTACATCTAGTGAGCGTATACGGGTTGGCACAACTCCAAAATTTTTCATACTCGGCCTATCACAGCCGACTTGGTTACAGACCGCTCCCAAAAAGGGAGGTGCTGAATATTTCAGATCGACTAAGATATTATCCTGGTGGGTGAGAGACACGGCGAAAGTAAGAAGCTTTTAGTCTCAAAAGTAACTCAACATTCAGTAAAAACATCAGCAACAACCGGATAGAAAAATTATTATCTAAATGACAGATTGTCGCCACTTAGGTATCTATAATTTTTTAGTTAGTAATAATAAGTTACTACCTGTGTTCATACATATTTTGGTATCAATATCCGATCTAAGAACACACCGCTTATATCTACCAAATATAGGTAGGTATTTATCTATATTGACTATCCTTCCTGCTCTTGCTGAAACGAGACGGGAGTGTCAGACTTTTACTGACTTAAACCTATCGGAGTTTCTACAATTGCGCTATGTGTTCCAAGACTACGGTCAGTCTTTCGAACAACAACCATGTTGAATATCTTTTGATGATCATAAAAATACAATTTTTTTGTGTATTTCCTTTAGATAATTGCTTTATGCGTTAATTTAGCTGATCATTAAATACCATTGATACTTAAATATGTACGCGATTGAAGCATTCTACAAATTGGTTAATGCTTCTAAAAATGTTTAAACATTTGAGTAGCCAACAGTTTGAACATCTGTATTTGAATAATTGGCTCTTTGAAATGCGTTTACAGCTATCACACCTTTAATCCCATACCGTACCTAACGAAAATTTTCAAAAAAAAAAACTGTTTTTAACGCAATCTGTAAAGTTAATGCTCAGCCAACAGATGGTTATTTTTTTGAAGATTTTTAGTTTAGTGACGGTATTGGATTACAGGTGCGCTATGATAACACAATATTTTACCGTGTTTGTGCAAAAATACCATGATTTGTCATAAACAAAAGTTGCACACAGTTTTACTTTTTTTAATTGCTAGGTATCGTGTTTAGTTTTTTTTTTTCTATTATAACAACTATATTATCGCTAACGCCCAAGATTTGAACCAATCCATAAATAATATAAGGTCATCGTGCCGACTTACAAACCGGAACGGCCGTAGATTCAAGTGTCTACGCTAAAAAACTAGTCTCCCAAACTATTTGTAGGCAGTCTTTTGTCATTATTAGGTATACATTTGTACCGCCTTTGTTCTTACAGACAGACAGATTGTCGATTAGCGTATTTTTTTACATGTCTATGCATTTAGTAATCAAATACGGTACGAAAATTACGTAATAATTGAAGTTAGTTGAATTAGGTACGTCTAAATCTTTAATCACAATAATTTCCTCAAAATATTCATTTTTGTACGTACTCAAGGCACACTAGCAAACATCTTGCGACAAAAAATTAAATGACACTAAAAAATTACAATCTTTTTTTGTGGAAGATTGGCTCTCGAAATTCGATTATGAAAATTGTTATAATGCCTAGTTTCGGCCTACGGCTTCGCCCGTGTGAAAGTGGGGATAAAAAGTATTCTTCCATTCCAGGTCACCATAAAATCTTTAGCCTATTCAATCAAAGCATTAATTTTAATTAAATCGTTTATAGGCAGTTTTTAATTGTCAAGAAGTCAGTCAGTCAGAAAAATGACGTTAACTACACATTCCAAAGAAGAGATTTCTATGGAGAAGAATGCGCAATAAACTCCATGGGCACTCTTTTAAATTTTGTGTTACAAATACCTCCGTTACACATTTCTTGTCGCTTCTATTATGTGAAAACACAACGTAAAAATAAATAAAGTAAAAAAACTATAATATAAAAATTAAAATAAGTCACTGGCAGCTAAGATATGACCAGTCAACTGACAGCGTCCATTCACGGACATGACGCGTTTATCAGCACCACTCAGCTCAAATAATTTGAAGGGAACCGAATGATCCAACACATATTATGTACATTACATATTATAAAATACTAGCTTACTCGGCGAACTTCGTACCGCCTAATAATGTGACAAATGAAGAACCGCTCGACCGATTTTTTGCAAACTTCACATAAACCATCTACTAAATAGTCCGACCAAAGCCTAAACATTTGGTTTGGATTGGTGAGCCCATTCTTGAGTTATAAAATTACAACGAAAAGGGGCATTGATTTTTATATATATAGATTAGGGCGATAGAAACCTTCAGTCACTTAGTGGCATATTTTTCCTTTAAAAATGCACGATATGGAAAAATTAAACTTCAGATTCAACGTTTAGTTCCTAACCTATGTCTGATGCTGCGAGGTTACTCGAAAGAGTTACCATCTGGAGGAACACACGTGGCTTTTATTTAATAAAAGTCTGGCGCTTCCACTCGCTCCATCCAGAGCAGGAAAAGTTATTTGATGATTTTCTACTCTCAAAGAAAATAAAAATGATATTCACAATAGCATAGACCTTAACCAATCAACATGGTCTATGTTTAACACTCAATATAGCCTTGCTCCGCCTAGAGCGACATTTGATGATATCACAAATAAAATTTTAAAAAATAACCTATCTTGGTAGAATGATAGAAAATATATGGCAAAACTTTGCAATTAACTGCCGATACAATAATTATATCTGAATACATGCTAGCAACACTGGTAGCGTGAACAAAGCCAATTAAGTATTAAATAATGAGTTGTTAATACGATTTCGCTTTGAATGCTAATTATTCTGATATTCTTCGAATCGGTAATTTTTTAGTATTTTAAATGTACCTTCTATAGAACTGTATATTGTTGCTAAAGGCTGTTGAAATGCTATTTCATGATAAATTAATTGAGTTTTCAAACAGCATATTTTCCCAAATAACAGACACATTTTGCAAATAGAGAGAGATATTCTAAATTTAATTTACAAGAAAAAAATAAAAAATTACCGATAGTCGTGTCGGGCAATGGCTTAATAGCCAAGAGCCTCGACCAACACCTTAGGAGGCTCGCGTTAGGCGGCCGGATCAAGGGTTTGATTCAGAAAGCGGTACTCCTGGACACGGCTCGTATTGTTAGGAGGTTCCTTTCTCTGGAGCCCTGACCCTGTTCCCGATACCGGTGGGATACTATTTTTATATTTTTTTTTAAGTTTTTTTTTTGTAATAAGGTTTAAAAATTATTTGTTTACCATTAATAAAGGAAATTTACTTTAATAAATCACAATATTTGTTTGTAATTGCTACTACTTAGTAGTACTTATTTCTATGTTAGTTTAGAATAAGATATAAACGTGTAAAATACGATAAGCTTTATTATTTTACAATAAAATTAAAATTTACTCATAAAATTGACACTGAAACATAAAATAATTATCAATTGAGAAAACACTAAAATAAATTAAAATATCATTAAATAGAAATTTAAAATGTCCATAATGTAAACAGATTCACGTAAACATAGCACATTCAAAGTCAAAACCACAACGTAAAGGTCATCGTACAACACAAAAACACGTCCTATTAGCTGTATTATAAAGTGCATCATACCAAATTAAATGTACGACACGAATCCCTCGACGACTTTTTAAAAATATATTTCACCGCAAAACTGAAACACTGTACTAGACGTCAGAGTAACGAATTTTTCTCCCTAATTACTTGGTGTCAGGGCGATTGTGCAGGAAATGCCCCGGCGCCGGACAAAGGACTCGGGACGTTCATTAATAGGATCTTTCTAACTGCAATTTCGCTGAATAAAACCCTCGTCCCTGCTGGAAATATTAATATCGGGCAATATTCAACCCGCGGCGTTAATAGTTATAATTTGTTTGTTTTTGCCATGAGAACTGATGCTGATACGATCGCGTTGTTTTGTTTTGCTCTCTAAGATCTATCTGGCGTAATAGCATTAGCATAGCATAGTCGGACTTATAAAGTGATTCCCACTGTTGGGACTCAAGCCTCCTCTCTAGGAAAGGCAATGGGCCGTCGGATGTCACATGTCTTCGAACTTTAGGTTCTAGGACATGCCGGTTTCCTCACGATGTTTTCCTTCACCGTTTTGAGAGCAGTGGTGATGTAATAAATTGCACAAAGTAATGCGCCTAGCTGGGTTTGAACCCGCGTCCTACAACTCGTAAGTCGGGGCCGTTGGCACTCGGCCACCAATGCCCTAATATGTAATAGCATTATCAACCTTATAATGTTTCCGCAACTAGGACTTAGGTCTCCTCTCTAAGACAGGGAATGGACTGTAATTCACCACGAGGAACCAGGGTTGGTACTTGGTTTGGGTTCTAGTATATACCAGTTTCTTCACGATGTTTTACATTACCGTTTGAGCAGTGGTGATTAAAATAAATTACTTACACAGAGTAAAGCGCGACATACTCGTAAATGATCGTACTACTGCTCCTAGAACTTTTTTTTTGGCAGTTCGGAATCGTCTAATGACTTCTCCCGTCTTAGGGTGGAGCAAGAGGGCGTCAAACTTTTGCACTCTTTGCATTCTAGGACCACGGGTTTCCTATTCAGAAATTCCCCATAGCCAAAGACTAGACTGCTCTAAGATGGCGTAAATACAGTCGGCAACAAAGCTTTGAAGCTTACGTTGTTTGCAAAGCAATATGTCAAAATCGTAGGCGGCATTACATAGCGTAGTTACGTAAATACCTACTGTAAAGTTGGCGGCGCCATGCTGTGACGGAATTCTTTTAGTTTCGTTGCCACGTCTCCCGGATTTGTATATAATGTCTTCTGGGACTGGAAATGTCGAACTGGAAATCTTACAAGTTGCAGACGTAGAACATACGTTGTGACAAAATGTAACGTAGCTCTTGAAAAACTCGAGATCTTGTAGTGCTGAACTTACTTTAAATCGAAAGAGTTTGAACGATAATGTTAACATAGTAGGAATTAAGGGGTCGCAAATCAGTTTTGTAAAGATGAAAGTCTATGACCAGTGCGTGTTGCAGTGATGACATATGGTTCCGAAATGTGGTCGCTCACAATGGACCTCATCAGAAGGCTCAAAGTCACCCAAAGGGCAATGGAAAGGGCTATGCTCGGAGTTTCCTTGCGTGATCGAATCAGAAATGAATATATCCGCAGGAGAACCAAGGTTGCCGACATAGCACGAAGAATCGCCAAATTTAAGTGGCAATGGGCAGGGCACATTGCTCGTAGAACAGATGGCCGTTGGCGCCGAAAGATTCTGGAGTTGCGAGCGCGTACCGGATTTATTTCGTCACCATTGCTCTCAAAACGGTGAAGGAAAACGTCGTAAGGAAACCGACATGTCCTAGAAACAAAAATTTGAAGACATGTATCATCTACCAACCCGCGTTAGGCCCGCGTGGTGGATTACGGCCCATTGAAAGGAGGAGAGATGAGGCCCAAGTCCCAGCAGTGGAAACATTATAAGGATGATTTTGCTATGCTTTGCTAATAAGAAAAACTACCGCACCTCTTTCACAGAACAAGTACATCAAAATTTTTAAAAATAATCCCTACTTAGTGTAGACAATAAGGTCTTACTTTTCCCAAGACAAAAAGCACTTTTCATTCAACAATTGTTTCTGATACGGCAACAAAAGACCGTCAGTACACAAGAAAAGAAGTACTAAAATAAAATTCTCTTTATGATGCAGGTTATGGAAAGAAATGGGAGGCCAACATAATGAAAGCCTCTCGGTAAGCTTATTAACTCTTCATTTTCTTTACTACCTGAAAATTTCCGATACCATCATTAAAGTTTTTGTTACATAATAAATAAGCCGGCCAAGTGTGTTTCAGAGTCGTACACGAAGTGTTCAGTACAATAAACTGAAAAGTTACTTACACTATAGGCATCTTTGTATCCGAAATAAAATAATTCTATTCTCTAAACTGAAAATATTACGCTGCCAGTATAGGGACATATTTTTTTAAAATTTATAATAGCTTCAATTGAAAAACACACCCTGCGTTAAATTTTAAACTGTCAATCTATAATGGTTTATGAGATAAAACCCGCTGACAGTCAGACGGCAAGAAGGGCGGACGGACAGCGTAGGTTAGAAATTGGTGTTTGTTGGTTACCCTTCGGTTACGATATCCTGTGGTTTTTTTTTTGGGGTGGGAATTCATCAAAAATGTTCTGCCAATCTGGGTGAAGCAGGAGGGTGTGCCAGAAATTAGCTGGCTAAAACCCACTTGTTTTCCTTCAAACATTTCTGCAGCCAGGTTACAGAACCTTAAAAGTCAACTTTTATGTAATACTTATATTTTTTTTTTTTGATACTGGAGAAGAAATCACTAAAAATGTTTAAGACTCCTGAAATTGTTACACAGTGATTAAATGGGCCGGAAAAAAATTGTAAGTCAAAAAGAGGTGAAGTTCTGATCAAAGTGAAGTATTACTCGTAAACTCGAAGCCTTGCGAGTGGATTGTGCCAAACAGACGAACTCTTTTGTAATACGCTTGTAATTTGACACTTAAATTGTGAAACAAGGCTCTGAAGAAGCCGTTATTATTTTCGATACAGTATTCTTACTTTTGCGACATACCTGCATGACGTTATTACAGTAAAACGTTTTATCAAAGTCAAATATTGCTTGCGCATAAGGACACAGCCCTAATGCTTCTATCATCTTCATCATCATTTCACCCGAAAGCTGTCCACTGTTGGACATAGGCGTCGCGCATAGGGCAAGCGTCGCTCCAAGTCCGGTCCTGTGCGTCTCGTATCCATCGGATTCCGACGACCCTTACCAGGTCTTCAGCCCACCTTGTGGGAAGCCTTAAAACGCTGCGTCTTCTGGTACGTAGTCGCTTACCAGAACTTTTCGTCCCCATCGGCTATCTGTTCTGCGAGCAATGTGCCCTGCCCAGTGCCACTTAAATTTGGCGATTCTTCGGGCTATGTCGGTAACCTAATACTTAGCAATGCCAAAGTATTCTTTAACGTTGTATTCATTGTTGAAAACCGTCTCTTACTCAAAACTATTTACTTAGTTTTTAAAAACTGTTTTTATTTTGTTCGCCCATTGATATAAATAGTGACTTCTCCATTAGAACACGATGGAGCAGAATTCCTGAGGGCAAAACACTATGAGCTCTACTATTTCTTAAACATATAATAAAGGATTGAAAGTTTCTCCCCAGAGGGAAAACTAAGTTTTTTAACACTCGTGCTGCTAAAACAATAGTTGGAGTGTTTTTTCGCATTTATGAATTAGGATCTGTTTATGTAGTTTTGAAGTTTTTAGTTTGTTTTTCTTATATCTAAAAGCTTCAAGTAATTTAATTTCATGATACTGCATGTAGCTAAAACGTGCGATATGGGGATTTTATAAAATAATTTTGTTGAAAATCGTCTTTCTCAACACAGTTACTTAACATTTACTAAATAAAAAGTACTTAAGTAAAGTCCTAAATTGTCTAAATATTAGTAAAGATAACTTGTTCTTGTAAGACTGGCTTATGCAACAATAAAAAAACTGAACTTCAATTTTAGACCAATCCAGTTTGGGTAAGAGCAAAAATCTCAAATCGATTTCCAGAAAATCCCCTGTAAAAATATCAAGGAAAAACCGCTGTAAACATTCAAATGTTGAACCATTAACGACAATATTGGTTTACGGTGGAGCAATAACGATGTAGATATGGAAACTATCGTGCGCTATTGAATCGCAAGGAGCGTTGCGGGTTGCCGGTCAAATTTGCGTATGCATGCTGGCAATATTTCGGTTATTTTGAGTTGTACCGTTTTATTTTGCAGCGAGTGTAATCATTATTGGTTTCGTGTGTTCGACTGTGATTTTTCTGTGGATGGGATATGCAGTTTTGATTGTGTGCTTTCAGTTTGAACCTTTGGTAAATTTAGTATAGGTTTTTTTTACGTAATATTTTAGAATGAAGTTCAGTGGATGTTTTAATTATTCTCAAATTGATTTCTAGTAGATGTTGCGATGTGGTATAGTAGTGAGAATTTTACTGTAGTTATTGGCTGTCTCGGCAAAGTGTGCCGAAAAGGCTGACTCATTACATTTGCTCCCAAATAATGCAAAACCTTTAGTAGTACACTATATCAAAAACTAACCGTACAAACCTTGTACGGCGAAAAAAATAACAAAAGTTTAATAAAATCTAGATTTTCTGTTGGTTTGTCAAAGAAGGAAATATAGGTAGGGATATTTTCACATGGTCATGGACATTTTATGTATTAGCTCACAGTTTTGGAAAATATTAAAAAAATAAAATACATTTCGCTACAACATTTACAATGACTTTATTAAAATATTTTCATTTGAGACAAAGTTTGTTCTGTTGACAAAAGTGTTTATAATTCGCACGATAAAAGTTGAAACGTGTGTTCAAATAGTCCAGTCTTTTCAAAGAGAATTCAGAATTATATTTCGTATTTTGGTTCTCTTATAAACGTGGGTAAATAACATTCGTTTGAGTTGGTAGATATGAGAACCTAAAGCTGAAAAGATGACCAGTATTGCATTTGTATATGAAGTAATTGTCTTTAAATTCATCTCATGAAAAAATGGAAAATTAGAATCCGAGTCTAATGATTCAAATCAAATCAAATCAAATCAAATTATTTATTTGCATAATTCATGGCCACCATACACGCAGACTTGCGTAGGGCGAGCAATGGCTAGCTTACCGTCTGATGAGGACCAGGTCCAAAGCGATTGCACGCTGTGTTCTACGCGCTCCTCAAATAGATGTCAGCATAAGTGATGGGGACGGCTTGGGCTGATGCTAGCCCGAAAGAGTTACTGCGGCCTTGGAATGCTCAGGGCAATTAGAGAAACAGGTGGGTTTGAGTCAGTAAAAACCTGACAGTCCCATCTCGCTCCATCCAGAGCGGTAAAAGTTATTTAAAACTGTAAAAAAAAAATGTGTTAGTGTATAAACTGTTTAAAACCTGCCTCACTGTTTATATTCCGTTCAATATCACATCTATATGTAACTTTAAATGTAAACATTTTACGAAATTGCGGTCAAACACTTATTCGTAACATTTACGTGCAGTGAATACTACCGGCGTGGCGAAGGAAGGCATGGCGTGAAATACTTCGAAATTTTCCCAACAATTTTATATAAAATTGTCCAAAACATAAAATATTGGTTTTGTACAATATTTTTACTTTCATTTTCTCGTGTGAAGCGATAGTTTTGTTGTTTAACCTTCTTGTGAGCGGCCATAACTCTTGGAACAATGGCGCGCGGCCTGTCCAGAAATAGCCGCGGAAAACAAACACACGCTGCGGACACCGCACTCCTGCCTACTACACCAGCTAACATTACGTACATTATAATCTTTACTACATCCATACACGAAAAAAGATTAACCAGTGATGCAATCTGTAGCTCGTGACTCATCCTCTCCTCGGAGAAAAAACGAATCTACGTTCAATAAAACGAAACGTCACGTGACATTGTATTGAAACCGATAATTACACACTTTGTACAAATTAACGACGCCATTAACAAACGTTAACAAAACCGCTTGTTAAGAAATAGGACGTTATTCTACTAATATGCTCTTTTTATTTCTCTCGCTCTAATTTACTGCCGGTTCCCGCTTCAGTTACGTACAAAATAAAATTCACACATAGTTACGAAAAGAATCAGAACTATGTTCGAAGATTGTTTCTAAAAACAATTTAATACCCGGTTGAGCTACACAAACAACTATAATACTGCTACATTCCGGAATGTAACTGAATCAGTTTCGACTTCATAGCTGGCTGCGCTCCGAATCAATAGTCTACATCAACACTGTAAATGCATGAAAGGTGTATTAACAAAAAAAAGTGAAATACGAATTGCAGCGTAAAATTCTTGGCTTTCATCGTAGCCCAATGGTGAAACGGGGCATGTCCTAATGTAAGCAAATTGCCGTCACAGCCTTTCAGTGTCCGGCCGCGGCTATCATTCCCAAGATAAGCGCTTAAAAGCCTCATGGAAAACGCTTTCAGCTGGCGGACTATTACTGGGTGTTTCCATACTTTTTGCTTTGCCTCCAACTGCCCGGGTGGAGTATCTTATATCGAATGCTCTACGTATGACCGTTTTGAGTGCACGATCCAAATCTACGTTTGTTAGCTCCCCGTTCGGTTTTTAATTCCACTCTGACTTAGAAGCCCACACTTTGTATCTCGATCCTTTCATAAAATGTGACAAATTTTCAAACCGAAATAGAATTTCTCCAACAACGATATAACATGAACCAAACATAAAGTAAATGTTGGCTCAACAAAGTCGCTGTATATAAAAGACCGGTAAATTTTAAAGAAATAAGATGATGTCAGAACAACCTAATAATCTTAATGCATTAGATTACAAAGGGCTTACTCGGAGAAGGCGAGTAACGGGCGGGGAGGAGTCCTTTTATTTTTCTTCATAATATTAGATTTTATGATTATTTTAAAAGGGGCAAAGGCTCTTTGCTACTATACATCAAAAGACGATGCCATTGATCAGACATCTTTATCGAATTACGTGATTGCGTATACAAAACGCCGGGTGCTTTGGAGTTCCTTTGTGTTCGTTTCTTGTTGGTAACCTAGGCGGGTGTGTGCGGGGTGCGGTGTCCGGGCGGCGGGGGGGAAGGGGCGCGGTATGTACTTGCAGCGTAATGCCGCTGCACTTGCCCTGGTCAGGAAGCGCGGCGGAATGCAGTCAGTCGCGTTTGTACCACTGCGCGGAGGGGTGCGGGGTGCGCGCGGCGCGAGGGCAATGCACGCGGCGCCGGCGCACCTCGCTGCCTCCCATTCAGTACATCTCACTGAAGCTGCATTTATTTACTATTCTTAACATCCAGCTTTTTCAAGCGCGAAGTTAGCTAAGAAAAGGGCGCCAACTAACAAAAGCGACTCACTTTAAAGCTCCGCTGTAGTTGGTGAAAGTTGTGAATTGCACCCGCCATTTCGTTCAAGGAGCTCGCGTGAATTTGAGACGGTTGCATAGTTAACATTGGCTATAAAACTTGGATGAAAGTCGTGGCGGATTATCGATAGTCTGTAAATCATAGGTCGTAAGAGTTAATGGTAGCCGCAATTTTTACTTTGGAACCTACATTAACATTTATCAGTGTCATTGTAGAAAGAAGCTAGTGTTTGCAAACAGTCATATCAGTGTTCGTCAGTGGCACGCACACACTGCCTACTGATGCACGTCATGCAATGATACGGCCCCGTCATCGCTTTGAGTCGGCGAGTGCCGCAATTTCACTGTATGCCGTGCGTTCGGAACGCGGCACGGGTTGGAATGCACTCGTTATATGCACACCACTCGAAAGGATTACCCACTAGTTGGCGGCGATTAACTGGCGCGCTCGTGGTTCGCCAGCGCTCCGCTATTGGTTTGTTTCCGAACGTAGCTAACGTTTGAATTTGGAATGTTGTTTCGGTTTTCGAATAACTTTAATTAAATTCGCTTTTCTGAACTTTTTTTGCATTGAAATTGCAATGTGGTCTCTGTCGATCATTTTCGTCTATCTAAAATGACAATCAAAAAATTTCAAAGACTGCGTTTGCGTAAGTTACAGTTTGTCCGTCAGTATTGATAAACAAATATATTTCCTTTCCAGGTACGTGGGTGTTGTTAGAGAAAGTTCACGTAGATTTCATTCATTTACAACTGCGTAAGTAGCAGATTTGTTTTATTTTGCTTACTGTGTTTTTGTTTTCGTCTAATGATACTAATGACGTCACGGCTCCTTTCATTAGAAGTGGTTTTCTCTGAGGTGTAACAATTCTCGATGTCTGATAAATAGACTGGTCTAAGTGGAACACCTTAATGACTATCTAGGCAACCACACCTCAGTAGATAAGTGCGCTAACTTCGGAGGGACGTCAAAAAACTTAAACAGCTATTTTTCAATGTCTTTGAAACAACGGTATCTTAGTCGGAGTAGAATAGTTCATTAATATTGTAGTTCAACATCTAGACTTAGTGTCATTGCATTTGAATGGGAGTATCTCGAATGGTACTGATTATACGGAGCTGCGAACTGGCTTGAACAAACAGAAAGGCTTTTAAGGAGTCCTCCAGGTGTCAAAGCGAAGGTAAAGCGTGCCGATAGCTACCGATTTGGATAATGCGAGTCACTATGTTACGCCTTTGGCAAAGTTAGATTTAAAAGGTTTTGCCGTGCGTTTGTTACGCCTCGATTCCATCGGAGTGCCTTAGAAACGCGCGTTTGCAAGAAACGCACGTGCGATTCTGTCGTCACCTGGGCTCGTTTGATATTTACGCGTCTATGCGCGATTTCTTGCCCTTTGATAGATGAAGATCTTATAGATTTCACAGATTGACATTAACTGCTTCGTTGACCACGTTTGTCGTGTTAACTCGTGCTTGGTCGTGTTCGTCTTTTCACAATAACATTTTATGATGTTGCCAATAAACGTGCGTGATTAGTGTTGAAAATAAATTCTTTAATAAAAAAAAACTGGGCAAGTGTGAGGCTAACTCGCGCACTGAGGGTTCCGTACAAACTTACATATGAAAACAGTTCGATTCCCAAATTGAGTTACGAAGATTTTTCCGAATCGTAAAAAAGTTTTTTTTTGTGACGTTACTACAAATTTACAGTTTTCAGTTTTTTCTAGACTTGTGCTATGAGATGAGACCTTGCTTCATGCCAAACATCAGAATTCTAGGTCAACGGGAAGTACCCTATGAATTTTGATTCCCTTGAGGGTGTCGAAATTTTTTGCGACATATACGGCCGTATCTTTTTTTCGTTAACTCAGATGTTTGATTTTTTCACAGTTTCAAACCGCAGACCTTAGTTTATGGTTTTAATTTCAACTGGATACCTCCAGACGATCACGAGATAAAGGGTCTTGACAGACAGACCACAAAGTGATCCTATAAGGGTTCCGTGTTTTCCTTTTGAAGTACGGCACCCTAAAAATAATATATCTTTGAATGCCAAAATTAGAAACTGAAATATATATTTATATTTTTTGCACCTACCATAATTTATCTCTTCATCACTCCAGGTTAATTGGTAGAAAATATCTAAAGCATTAAGTCTACTATTGTACCTTTGTATTGCATGAAGATTAAAAATTGAACTGTCGTGATGCGCTGGAATAAAGATATTACTTAGAAGCATTGTTAAAACTTCTACGGTCCGGACTAAGCGTTTCGCCTCGTCGTTTATACCGCGTACATGGAAGAACTAACAATTTGCCTGCTGCGGTCTTCCCATTCGATTAGGTATAATTTAGGTGTCTTCAATATTAGATTGAATAGGATCTTAATAAACTAGTGCGTCTTACCATCACTGCTTACTATCAGGTGGGATTCTGGAAAAAACAAACTCAACAAAAAAACCGGGCGAGACGGGCTCGCGTACTGAGAGTTCCGTACAAACTTACTTATGAAAACAGTTCATTTCCCAAATTAAATTAAGAAGGTTTTTCCAAATCGCAAAAAAGTTTTTTTTTGTGACATAACTACAAATATACAGTTTTCAGATTTTTTCGTATACTTGTGCTATGAGACCTTGCTTCATGCCAAATTTCAGGATTCTAGGTACGTAACGGGAAGTACCCATTGAATTTTGATTCCCTTGAGAGTGCCGAAATATACGTTTTTTGCGACATAAACGGCCGCATCTTTTTTTCGTTAACTTAGAAGTTTGATTTTTTTCACAGCTTCAAGGGACCGCAGACCTGAGTATATGGTTTTAATTTCAACTCCATACCTCCACGCGTTCCTGAGTTAAAGAGTTTTGATAGACAGACAACACAAAGTGATCCTTTAAGGGTTCCGTTTGTTCCTTTTGATGTACGGAACCCTAAAAACAGTATTACTGCAAATTAAAAGCACTCAATCCCCCCATTACAGTCTTATACACAACATGCAAAACAGCGCACCGAATTCCAAATTGAAATATTGCCGACGAAGCCCAAACTCGAGATTTACATTTCGCCGGGCAGTTTATTCCGGTAGTAAAATATCGAGTAGTGTGTCGCGGGCCCAGGTGTTGGTTCAAACGACGCAAGTTTCACTAATGTGCGGCTTAAATGATGACAGTGTTGCGGGAGTTAGCCCACCTGTGAGGGGACCGCACTTTTTGGTACTGAAAAATGGGACTCCTGATTATTTATGAAAGCCTGGTGTGAGAGTAATGGGATGTTACTTGTTGTCGTCCGAATTTATTAAAAGTTGATGTCAAGCTTGCAACATTTTTTATTTATTTTTTGTTAAATTTTCTGTAAAAATTTTTGAAGACGTCTAGATTTCAAATATGGAACTCATCTACTTCATTACTCACGAAACATAAATACAGACTAATGCGTGTATCATTACTGTACACTAGAATCAGAAAAATTTCAAGCCTGTTTTCTCGTATAATCAAATTCGATTCCCTGTAGGATTCTTACAAATCACCGGTTGCTTATAAATCGTTCGTCTCGTCAGAGATTTATTCGTCTCTCTCGTCCAAATCCGGCTCCAAAATGTTCGTCGGTTGTAAACCGCACTTGGCGTAAATTACACACGTAGGTATTTGGCAACAGTGTTTAAATAGGGGGCGCTTAAATTTGTACCCTTAAGTAGGGGGTAATAGAGGAAGTTTGCGCGTCTTACGTAATCGAACCCCGGAGTTGGGACTGAACAAACTAAGTTTTTATCTGTTAACTTTAGAGTATGTTACGAGTGAGTGAGGATGGATTTATTGACAACAAAACTGGCTTCTTTAAGAGTTTTGGGGGTGTACGATGATTTATTTACGAAGCCTTTGAATTCTTATACGAGATTTTTATATGACAGTCATATGGCGTGTTACTGAACGCTTCTATTAAATACTAATTGCATTTAACTCAGCTTTAAAACTCCAGTTCCATATTCCTTTGCAGTGTTATTTAACTAAAATGTTCACAGTTTTCACTAAAAGGCTTGAGCATCTCTTTACGTTATAATGAACGCAAATGGTCCTGTGCACCTCTCACGATCTTCAATTACGATTCACATTGTTACTGCGGCCCGCAAGGGAACTAAACTTAGTGATCTAATTGCTCGATGTCGAATCGATTGTGGCTCGTGTTGACTCCAGATCGTACCTGTCTTTACTGATAATAGTGTAGTCAAGGTGCTAATCATTGTGGATGTACATCTAAAGTTGGAACTAGATTAGACCGACGCACACGTCCACGCCTGATTTGTATGTAGAGTTGCTTCGCGTGGCGTCGCGTGACGTGGATCTAATGTAGCTCTACAAGTCTGGTTGCCTTATAAAATGTATGGCGACCGACGCGTCCCTATCGGCGTACGTGGCCCACGTGTGCTCAAACCTTAATCGTTTTTTTTTCCGGTGAGAAAATCATCTTATGACATCCCTCGCTCTTGGGCGGGGCGGGAGATAGTGTCAGACTTTTACTGACTAAAAACCCACTCCTGTTCCTTCGTTGCCTTTCGTACCAGGGTCAGCCCTGGTACGAAAGGCAAGGTCTGATTCTGAAGGAAGACTCAGGTCTTCCTTGCAGATTCAGGCCCTCGGCCCCAGTAGGCTTCGACCCTGCTGGGCCCCTACAGTTGCTGACATCTCCTTGAGGCGCGCGTGGAGCAATACCTTAATCGTTCTAAAGGTGTTACGAAAACTATCTGAGCTGTTTTATCGTTTTGAGTCTGAGTTCAGTATATTTTGTTTTGTTATTTTGATCAAGCAGTAAGGTACATAAGATTACCTGTCTCCTTATAATTTCATTGAGATGAACAGTAAGTAAATATAAAGGAAACTTACACGGTAAAGACTGATTACTCAGTTACTACTACGACGCACATAGCAGTTTATTATTCGCTCTAAAGGACTTATAAACAAAATAAAAATAAAAGTCAGGAAACAATACTACCCTTATCATCATGAAAATAAAATAATTTCCACAGAACATAAGTCCATAAAGCGGTTGGCGCCACCCCCATCGCTAAATATGTGCACAAACAAACGAATACAAATTCATAGAGGCGAGTGTATCAGGCCAGTATACCGGGCGAGTAATGAAAGTGGTGTGGACTGAACCCGCCATTAATTGTCACAGGTGTCGATTACAAACAATATGTTTTCTCTATCGATAGTATTTTACGATTGCCCGTTACAGTTTTCATGACTATTTCAATGGTAAAATATAAATATGGCTTTTGAATAAATTGCACTTTTTAATTGTGTTAGCTTTTGATGGTCGTATTTGTACCTACGTGATTATAAAAGAGCTAGCCTATAGTATTATAATCACACAACTACCACACAACGCCGTCTAGTCCCAAGCTAAGCAGAGCTTGTGTTATGTGTACTAGACAACTGATACACATACTTATATATTTCTAAATACATACAAGTAATAGATAAATTACATCCAGACACAGAACAAATAATCGTGCTCATCACACAAACATTTGTCCTGGGTGGGAATCGAATCCACGACCTCCGTCATAGCAGTCAGGGTCACTAACCACTAGACCAACAGGCCAGTCAATATGATGATAATAAAATATGACATTACACCGACCCGGTTAATATTTTTGTTTATTTGTTCTCTCCTTTCTAATGCTTTTAACCCTTATTTTAATTTCGGCGAGTATACAGTCAGTAAAAATACATTAAGAATCCCCACAATGGCAAAATTTCCTGCGAGCTTTTGAGGTCAGCAATGCGCGTCTAAACAGGGCAAATAATCGTATATTTAAATTTGTTCCTACATTAACGGTGGCTATTAAAACTTTTTTTGTAAAATTGTTGTTTTTTCGTGGAACTTAAAAATGTTACAACATAATAAAAAAAAAGTTATTAAAGGTAGTCGTGTTGATATAAAATTCAGTGTTTAAAAAGCACACTTTTATTCTAGTAATTGATTGGAACAAAACATTTTTCCAGGAAGTTAGTCTATCAAGCTCACAGAAAAAAACTTGCTTACTTATTAATAATTTTTTATTTCATTACAAACGTTCTAACAAGAACCTTAATTAATAGGTAGTTGATTATAAACAGCAGTTACTATAATAAAACAACAAGCAATCTTTCCACGAACCCCTTTATTAAGGGATGCATCTCTTTTCAATTTAAACCAAATATTCCGAAACTAAAACCATGAATAGAATTACCCTTCGAGATCAATCGCGTGTTTAGAATACCAACGTTTAAGATCAACCCTTTCACTGCAGCTGTTTGTCAAATAAATTAAGGTTATTCGAATATTTCGGTCATTTAATAATCAAGTACTCCCGCTATCTAGGACAACACACAAACATGATAAACTACAATGATAAAGGGTGACCGAATACATAAAAAACTATTGATTTTATTCTCTGTAACATTTCGTTCGGTACGCCTGTTATCAATTGATTAATGTTTCAGCTGGGTAGATACAGCCTTTGTGTTCGTGTTTGTATGCTAATTGATAGCTGGAGTTATATTTTTTTTTTCCGTACTACACGTAATTATTGTCGGTATAAATGCGACGAGAAAATCTTGCTGTTATGTGGCTATTTTCTATCGATTTATTGCTGTAAAATTACCCACGCTTATTGTTTTTATTTTATAACATTCTTATGTTCAATAGCTTTATTAGAACACCACGACCTGAAGCACAGGTTTCCATTAACCTAGATCAGGCAGGTCTACATTACAGTTAGAATAAAATTTTTCACGATTGTAATCATTATTACATCCTTTATTTATTAAAAACACATATAAATTATCATTAAAAAAGAACATTAAAAAATATAAAAAATAGTAGCCCACCGGCATCGGGAACAGGTCCAAGCTACCGGTGGTCAGGGCTTCTGTGAGAGGAATCTCCGAATAATACGCGCCGTGTCCAGGAGTACTGCTTTCTGAATCAGGCCCTTGATCCAACTGCCCAACGAGAGCCTCCTCAGATGTTGGTCGAGGCTCTAGGCAATTATTATTATTAGTATGTATTAATCAACTACTTATTTGTTTAATCATAAAAAAAATAACTACAAACATTAGCACTTACCTAACGTTACCGTTTCCAGTTTGAGAGCAGTGGTGGCCAAGAGGTAACGGCCCTGACTTAGGAATTGTGGGTCGCGGGTTCAAAACCCAGCCAGGCGCATTACTTTGAGTAATTTATTTCATCACCACCGCTCCCAAAACGATGAAGGAAAACATCGTGAGGAAAACGGAATGTCCTAGAACTAAAAATTCGAAGACATGTGACACCTACCAACCCGCACTGGGCCATTCCCTCTCCTAGAGAGGAGACCTGAGTCCCAACAGTGGGAACATTATAAGGCCGACTATCGCTATGCCATTAGTACCATACTACACAAAAATAAATAAAACCCCAAAACTAAAGTGTAACTAACACTAAAACGGTTGTATACACACTCTCCCACATCGTAAGCACTCTATAACTCTATAAAACCAACACTACTACGTGACACAAATAATTTTCACTTATACCCAAGTGTTGCCAACACTAAGAATTAAGTAGTGAGTACATAAATCGGTACACAAGTTGCAGGTACACGAGATACCATGTTGAGTAAGCTTTGTTTGAACTGAGTATAACAAACTTAAATCCTCGAGACCTGTACCGCAAAATAAGCACAGCACAGATGGGGCCCAGGTGCTGCTGTATTTGCCTACTTACTACTTAACTTTATCATGCACCTTTTGTGTATTTGGGAACTGTTAGCCTTAGACCAATAACTACAAAACAGCGACAAAACTAAAATAGGATTATGAATGGGTACGTAGTAGAAACCCGTGGTCCTAGAACGCAAAGGGCAACTGAAGGACACCGGTGTAGTTTTAGTCAGTGAAAGTGTAACACGCCCTCCTGCTCCGCCCAGAGCGAGAGAAGTCATTGGATGATTTCCAACCTTAAAAAAAACGTAGTAGAAACAAAAAAAAAAATACCAGAATCGTAAGACATGGCCCTGGAAGGCAAAGGGCAACTGAAGAAACAAAGGTGGGTTTTAGCCAGTGAAACTGTGACACTCACGAAGCGGAAGTGTATTAGAGTGGTATTTTTAAGGTGAGAAATCGTCTAATAACTTCTCTCGATCTAGAGTAGTGCGAGAGGGCGAGTCAGACTTTTTTTACGGACATAAATCCACCCGTGTCTTTCAGTTATCATTTGCGTTCGAGGACCATGGTCTAAGATGTAGCATTCCGTTAGGTATCCTAATCACGTTCGAATAATATTATAATTATAATTAAAGGTTTTATATTGACATAATACGTAAACAAGCGTCCAACGGTACAAATTCTGTCTCACAGAAACTACGTTAAAAAATTTGTTTAATTTTAAAATAAGTAAAAAATAATGATTAATACAAATATAAGATAAACGACCGCATACGATTTGACATACAATTAGTAATGATATTATGAGACGAAAGTAACTGTATATTTATTATAGCTTTTACCATAAACACGACGGCCTTCTAAAAACAAACGCTTAAAATAACAAATGTCCTTAAACATCGGTTAATTTCGTCAACGTCATAAACAATACTTAATCGAAGATAACAGTAATCAAGTTTAAGATACTTAACCCTAATACTAATCGTAAGTTCTTTGCGGAATATTCGCTTGCTTGCAACTTACCTATCGCCCTTTACCAATTGTTTGGTTAGGTAATAGACGGCACGGTGTTTAACGGACCCCGGCCGACATTACACGGTTACATTTAGAAACGTTAATTACCTATTAAATTTCACGCATAAACGATTATCTTAATTCATTTGTGTAAGCTCGGCGTTTGATTTACGCTGTGATCGCGATGCGTCCGATTGTATTCTGATCATTATCCCTATGTCTTTTTCTAACATGCCTTAGAACTTTACCTTAACGAAAGCCACAAAATTTATTGACTTTGATCAAAACTTTGTTTACGAATTAAGTGATTGACGTAAAGTGTTACATAAATCAGACGTGAACAAGAGACAATAAACATAGATAAATCGATGACTTTCAACTATTTGACTATTTAGTGTCTTGTAAAGTGGATGGAGGTATAGAAATTGAAGATGGACGCATTGATCGACCGCCTATGAGACCACACACATTATTCGTTTTGTTGACTTCACAACTTTTTGCGTGGGAGGTGCTACTATTCCTTATTTTTCTTGGCATCATCGCGGTTCACTGCTCGCAAGGCTCTTCGGTTCCAGTATTTATTTTATATAGATGTTTTAATAATTGTGCCCACGGCCTTGGTATGAAAGAAAAATAAATGAGAGCGAGTCGCGACCTGCCTCAATATAAGCACGCGGTGCCAACAATAGGTGTAGAGCACTTTAAATAATAAATCCATATAGAGTTGGTTTTACGAGCGCATTCCGAGTCGAACACCTGTCTGTAATAACGCCCTGTGTGCACTGCGTACCAAATAATTTGTGTACAAGTTTTATAGTATACCTACTGTTTACATCACTATGCTATGTTTGCCTAGTATAAACAAAGTCTGAAGAAAGTATTTTTTTAAGTTAGTTTGAAAGTAGGTTTTAATTAATTAATTTAATTACGTTATATTACAAGACGCTTACGATTTACGTTATAAAAAAATGTAAATACCAAGTCATAAGTCCAGACCTTTTAAAATAATAACATATTCATGTCTGGAAAAAAAAATCTCTTAATACACGTACTCTTCAGCCCCAAACTCTTGAAGTAAACTGTCTCTAAAAATAAACCGAATCAAACGCCATGACGACCGAAAAACAACCCCAATCAATGCAATAAACCACAACATATATTATGTGTAATTTTTTCTTCAGTCGAGTAAAATGCATTGGAATATTAGCCTAAAATATATGCCTATGTGACTTAGTGATAATTATATTATTATTAAGTAAGTTAGTATTATTAAGTAAGTAAGTTATTATTATTAAGTTAGTATTATTAAGTAAGTAAGTGATAATGTAGCATTCTTCTGGTGAAAGATTTTTTGAATAGCAGTTTTTGAGTTCTTTCATTAAAAAAAAAATATACAAATCTTCCCTCATTGTAATATAAGTACCTCAAGATAATAGTAAATAAACTAGTTTGAAAAAAAAAACCAATCAATTAATGCGTTAAAAAAACACGCGTCCCATACGTAGCTCGTAAAAAAACCATTGAAAAATGTTACAATGCTGTTCTCTGATCACTTTATTGGGGCCCAATTTAGAGAATGGACAATGTTTTGTGTTCGGTTTATTGTTTTTCCTATCATCGATATTGGATAAATAAAAATATTATACAAAGCTTCGAATTTAATGGACATTGAAACAATTAAAATCATTTTATTATTTTTCTAGGTTTATCATAACACACTTAAGTAAGTAGGTAATCGTTTTTATTTTGTTTTACACTAGCTTTTGCCAGCAGCTTCGCCCATGTGAAAGTAGAAACTAAAAGCTCAAGTCCCTCAGTGATAAAGTCGCCTTCTACCTACTGGTGAATGATTTTTTTAATGTTGGTACAGTTTGAAATTTACATTAAAAAGAAATACAAATATTTTATCTTTATAATATTAAGTAAAGAAGTATAGATTAGAGGTAAGGACTTGTTAATAAACTTAAAATATGTTACAGATTTTGTGAGGCGTACCAATAATCATATCAAAAAGATTGATTGACTATTGAGTCGCATTTTCAAGATTCTTTTTTAGCTTGTTCTAAAAATTATTTTTATTGGAGAATCCATTATAGTTTTTCTAGCAAAGGCCAAACTGCTGACACTTTTAGATCTTGATTTTTCTGATATTTGACCTACTTTTAAAAACAGAAGAAAAACCTAATTGGGGATTGGATCGTTGTAATAATTGAATTTTCCAATCAATATAAAATTATTACCTAATTATATTAATATGAAGAAATATAAATATATATATTGATATATCAGAAGGCTTACAGTCACCCAAAGGGCAACGGAAAGGGCTATGCTCGGAGTTTCCCTATTGCCGACATAGCCCGAAGAATCGCCAAACTAAAGTGGCAGTGGGCAGGGCACATTGCTCGCAGAGCGGACGGTCGATGGGGCCGAAAGGTTCTAGAATGGCGACCGCGCACCGGAAAACGCAGCGTTGGAAGGCCTCCCACAAGGTGGACCGACGACTTGATGAGAGTCGCGGGAGTGCGGTGGATGCGAGACGCACAGGATCGGTCGTTGTGGCGTCGCTTGGGGGAGGCCTATGTCCAGCAGTGGACTTCTTTCGGCTAAAATGATGATGATGATATTAATACGTCTTTTTCAATAAATCCCCAAATTAAGTTACTGCGAAAAAAAAACATTCAAAATCTCTTTTAGTTATTATTTAAATTATAAAATGCCTTTTATCTGCCTCCCATCGTTCCAGTTATATTAAAAATAATTGGAAACCAGACTACAAATTGGAAAAGAATCACCATTTCGCTTTTCAGATACAATTTTAAATAAATTTTATGAACGGCCAACTTCCGTTATTGACCCGTTGCCCAGAAAATTTTCATTGAAAGGCTTATCATTAAACAACGTCGGTCCCTTAAGTTGTTTAAACAGCGATTCTTAGAGGCTTAGGGCCGTCAATACAT
This sequence comes from Mythimna vitellina, assembly GCA_949316375.1. Classification (NCBI taxonomy): domain Eukaryota; kingdom Metazoa; phylum Arthropoda; class Insecta; order Lepidoptera; family Noctuidae; genus Mythimna; species Mythimna vitellina. The sequence goes on from OX438688.1 coordinate 9,919,793, forward strand.
TCGGTTAAGCTTTCCTTACCCAATTAATTAGCTGTTATGAAGATCAAAGGCACACCAGTTTACAATCTCAGTGCTAAGCCTCAACCCATTCAAGTTGGTAACGAGCTTGACAGTTTAAGTTCGCTCCAATCCCCCTAATACAATGTACAGCGTGACTTCTGTCAATCAACTACGTATCTCAGTTTGCACCGACACCACAGATTTACGCCTACTATTATCAATTTCCACACCTATTTCGATAATAATAGAGCTGTTAATAGGTTACGGTATTCGATCGGTTACGTCTTTGTGTATGACAATGAAAGTTGATCCGTTTTATTAGCGATCCACACTGAATAAATTTACGTGGTCTTAGTAATAGTGTTTAGTGAGGATTAAGTGTTAAGGTTTGACTCGACCGTCTGCAGTTCGGTCGCTTTCGATGGATAATATTGGCGTTAATCTGTTAGCGCCTGAGGAGGGAACCTTAAATAGATATTCGAATTCTCCAATGTTTGTATTGCGAAGTTGGACGGAGACGGTATTAAGGGATACGTGTTATTAGCTCCGAGATAGATCGTAGAATGAGATTTGATATCTCAGTCTCTGTTTTTCTTGTAAAACTTCGCTACTTATTACTTTTTATTAGGGTTTCGTATCCAAAAGGTTCCAGCGGGACCCTGTTACTAAGCCTTCGTTGTCCGTCCGTTCGTCTGTCTGTCTGTCAGCGGGCTGTATGTCATAAACCGTAAGCGGTAGAGAATTGAAATTTTCATAGAATACAAATTAAAATAAGGTTAAAAATTAGAGGAGGTTTCCATACAAGAAACGTTTTTTTGTCGACGTTTTTTTGTCGACGTTTTTTTAATGTTGTCCCTTCGTGTGCGAGTACAACTCGCACTTGGTAAGTTTTTTTTAGTTTTTTATTTGAATTAAGTTAATCAGATTCAGTGACAAGTTAGTTTTAGATCTGTCTAGTTTGGAAAGATCTATTTAGGCGTCTAGTCTCAGACAAAATTATAATTACTTATCTTAACACTCAAATGTTGACGGGTAAAACTCTTTCATCTCAAATTAGTTTTAAACTATAGATAGAGTTGTCAGAAGGTACTCAGTTGTAATGTTCCCACTGTTGGGACTCAGGCCTCCTGTCTAAGAGAGGGAATGGACCGTTATCCACCACGTGGACCCTGTGCAGATTGGTGGATGTCACATGTCATGTCTTCGAATTTTTGGTTCTAGAACAAGAAGGTTTTCTCACGATGTTTTCCTTAACCGTTTTGAGAGCAGTGGTGATGAAAATTAACACAAAGTAATGCGCCTGGTTAGGTTTGAACCCACGACCAACGACTTGTGAATCGGGGCAGCTACCACTATTCCACCACTGGTCTTTTATCTCTCTGATATTATGTCCAGGAATAATTAAACAGCCATGTAAATAGTCGAAGTTAATTATCGAGCCGTGTTTGCTGTTCAAAGTAGATTGTATTGCCTCAACAAATATTTCCTTTACTTGAAACCAGTAAGATCCCAGTATTAATTATTATTTTATTAAGCTTATTTTATAAGAGATTAGATAGCTTTTATTTTAGAAGACCAGAGATTAATGTCTGAGTACAAAGTTTTAGTTGTATTATTCCGTTTGAAAAATCTTCAAAGAAACTGAGGAATGGAATTGAATTAGAATTGATTTATTTAACAATTTATGTACTTACATAATAATAAAAGACAAAAAGGAAACAGAGAAATAGGTACCTACAATCGTGATGTTTACTTCTAGAGAAACTCTTCCAGCATACCTGCGAAAGGAGAGTTGGAAAAAAGAGATTTATACACCGTGTGTAAGAAGAGTAAAAGTACAAACAAAACATTTAACATTGAATATAATCATCATTATCATCATCATTTCAGCCGATAGACGTCCACAGTTGGACATAGGCCTCCCCCAAGTGTCGCCACAATGAACGGTCGTGTGGGTTTCGCATCCATCAGATTACCGCAACCTTTACCAGGCCAGGCCCTGGCCGTTGCGGCCGAAAGATTCTAGAAGACGTAGCGTTAGAAGGCCTCGTACAAGGTGGACCGATGAATATAACGATGTACTATCATACACATACATACATTTAGTTTATATACGAAATATTCATAGTAATAGTACAATTGTATAGTTATAAATCTACTACATAGAGAGCTCAGACAGTTCGTTAGCGGATTTCTTCAGTAACTTAAGCACTGTATTACTTTGTCTTTACATTTCTATCTTTCGTAAAAGAAATGAAAAAAACAATTCATAAACGTTACAAAAGCATTCGAAATCGATACGACTAATGCCTTAAGACGAACACAATACGTCGACAGATAATTCCAAATCGCATTGGCTTCATAAGGAAAGAAACCATTCCCGATACAAATATATTTTTTGCATTCACATTGGTACTTACTCACGTATTTACTTGTATGGACGTATGTTTGTAACGTTCGCGTTGGAGGAAATGCTTATAACCGGCGAAATGCGTTTGAAATTTTTTTCACGTATCAATACCCAACGGTCGAACGATCACCCGCCAATTGAATGGAAACACTCGAATTTTTCTACACGTTTTAGACTTCCTGTGTGAAAGAAATTTAGAGCGGTATTGCGGTCATTGGCCAGCTCGCAGTTTTAGGAAGACTGCGACTTGAATGGCAACAACTAATTCGCGAACACATTTGAAACATTTGAAAATAATTAGTACATTTTGATAATATTCCATAACCATCACATAATGCCGTCCAGTCTCAAACTAAGCAGAGCTTGTGTTATGAGTACTAGACAACTGATAAAGATACTTATATATTTCTAAATAAATATATATTATATATAAATTACACCCAGACTCAGAACAAATGATCGTGCTCATCACACAAACATTTGCCCTGTGTGGGAATCGGACCCACGACCTATGGCATAGCAGTCAGGGCCTAACCACTAGACCAACAGGAAAGTCAAAAAAGTGGGCAAACGTTGTCATTTCAGCCGAGGTGGAATATGTCCGAGCTGTAGGCGAGGGTGTTATGAAGCAGAGTGCTACAGTGAAAAATTTCCACGCGTATCAAACGACGGTTTTCTATACACTTACGAAGAAATATATAAAAGGAGGCTGCCTGGCGGACAGCCTGAGACCGTACATATAATATATTGTAATCGGGGCGAACAGACAAACCTTTCTGCACTAGTACGAAAAACAGTAAATTGCGTGCCTAAAGCGATAACTACATTAGACCCACCGCACACGTGGGCCACGCCTGATTTGTACGTAGAGTCACATGGCGTGGATCTAATGTACCTCTTCAAGTCTAGTTGCCATATAAAATGTATGGAGACCGTCTCGCCCAGATCGGCGTACGTGGCCGACGTGTGCCCAATGTAATCCTACCCTAAAAGCGGTAAGCATAGGAGCTAGTTTAGGAGTTACTTGCATTGCCGTTCTAGAACACGAAATCGAAAAGCGAAATTCGAAAAAATCAACCGTTTATTTCGAGGTTTCCGAAAAACATAAACAAAAGCACATCAACGCTTCCATTTATGTACGCATTTCCATTTCAAAATGCATTAAAAAAAAAATGATACGTTTGTAGAAGGCCCGGCTTCGTTCGTCGGCTTGTCCGGATATTGAAGCACGTAATCTGACTACACTATGTCTCCATAGCAATTTATCGAACGATGAATGGCCCTCCCATTACTTCCAACCCTTAACCTAAAGCTTATTAATATCTACATAATTTATTGTAAATTGCATTCTGCAGTGAAGCCGTGCGTGAATAGGTATGGGACTGAATCTTAAAAATGTGGGCGCAGTTTATAATGTTCTTGTGGTAAAGAGAAGATTTACTGCATGATTCGTTTTAGAAATTGTCAGTAGGTAGATACCTATCCATATGTTTCCTTGCATGATCGCACCAGGAACTAAGAATGGCTTGTAGAACAGATGGTCGATGCAGCCGAAAGGTTCTGGAGTGGCGACCACGCACCGAAAGACGCAGTGTCGGAAAGTCTCCCACAAGGTGGACCCATGACTTGGTGAGAGTCGCGGGAATGCGATGGATGCGAGACGCCCAAGACCGTTCGTTGTGACTACACTTAAGGGAGGCTTATGTCCAACATTGGACGTCCTTCGACTAAAATGATGATGATGAATAGTACCAATAGATCAAACCAAGATCTGTGGTGGCCTCGACTTACGTGTTGTAGGTCGCGAGTTAAAACCCAGGCGAATTAATTTGTGTAATTTATTTCATCACCACTGCTCTCAAAACGGTAAAGGAAAAGGAAAATTCGAAGACATGTGACATCAACCAATCCGTACAGGGTCCGCGTAATGAATTATGGTCCATTCTCTTTCCTAGAGAGGAGGCTTGAATCCCAGTAGTGGGGACATGAGGCAGATTATGCTATGCTTAAGCTACAAATAGATTGCAATCACAGAAAAAGATTTCTTCTAAAATCCCAGAACTTAGGTAACCTAGCGTTAACCATTTTAAAATATTACCTGAAAAACAAACTAGCCTTAAGGTACAGCTATTTATTTACCGGAGTTACATAAAATATTCAGGATTTATCGACAAGGATTGGTAACTAATCGTACGAAGTGTTTTCAACAATTAGGACGGTCATTTATCATGGTACATTAGCTGAATAACTTGGTAGAAATATCACCCCTTTTCTCATAATTTTAAGGTTTACTGTAAGTCCGTGCGGTTTTAAGTGGTCATTATTTGTGAATAAATAAATGGAAAAGCATTTGGAAACTGTTTTTTTTTTTATGACTGTAAGGAAATAATAAGATAAATAAAGAAGTTTCTATATTTTTGATGAATAAATTATTAAAAAAAAAATAAGTAAAATATAAAAGAATTGCTTAAATATCTCAACTTATTAAAAAGTTTTTACTCTTTAATCTGCAATCGTTGTGTGAAAAATTAAATACTTCAATAATTTCCCTGTCTATTGATGTCTATTCTTCTAAAGCCTATTCGGAAATGATTTAACTGATTTATTAATATTTTCTTTTTATATATTTTAATTCAATTTCGGTCGCCATCGATTTCTGAAGGTCCGTTAGGTAAATTCACAATTACTAACACAGGGTTTGCTATAGTGATTTCCCCAAGTGCCTATACACCTGCTCCATTGAGGACTTCTAAATGCCATACATGCCAAACGTTTCCACAAACATACAACGGCTAACCATAGATTTGAAAAGAAGAAAGAAGGCTTACATAGACTCATTGGCAAACCAATGAGTGTTTTAGCTACTACGACAGAGACCAACTTGCCCAAGATTACATGCAAGTAAGTATGTGTATTTCTCGTTCACTTAAGTTTATGAACTAACTAAAGTATCCTTATGCAAGTTTTCAGAGCAAGTATTCTACGAGAGTATTTTCAAATTACTTGCTAATTAATTATGTTAGTAATAGTATTATAGTAGCTAATTAGAAATAAAAGACGATGAAAAAGTACAAATGTGTAATAGTGGTTTGATTCGAGAAAGGTCTTGACATGTTATTTACAAATAAAAACTGGGCAAGTGCGAGTCGGATTCGCGCATAGAGGCTTCCTTACAAACTTACCTGTGTAAATAGTTCCCGAATAGAGTTTCTAAGATTTTTCCGAATCGCAAAAAGTTTTTTTTGTGACTTAAAACAAATTTACCGTTTTCAGATTTATTCCTATATCTGTGCTATAAGGCCTTCCTCTATGCCAAATTTCAGGATTTTGGATCCTGAGTCAACGGGAAGTACCCTTTGAATTTTGATTCCATTGAGAGTGTCGAAATACACGTTTTTTTGCAATAAAAACGGCCGTATCTTATTTTTTCGTTAACTTAGTACTTTGATTTTTTTCACAGCTTTAAGGGACCGCAGATTTGAATGTATGGTTTTGGAAAAAACAATTTAGTTGCAAATAACCTTCTAACGCCCATAATAAAATTAGTTAAGATATTAAACCTACAATATTTCTTCTCTACATATTATAAAACAAAGCCGAATGCACGCAACGGATTGTGGTGCAATTTTCATTTACAGAGAAAGAACGATAGGGAGATTTTTGTGTATAATTTGCACCCGTGCAAACCTGGAGCGATTTACTAGCAACATCTAGCTACCTAGCTTATTCAAGTCATGAGCAGCCCGAAGAGCATCGAATACGAAATGTATGTGCCACTCGGAGAAGCATTCAGCAATAATGTTGGACTTAATGAGCCTAGTGATGCACCATTAGGTTACACATTTCTTAAGGATCGTGCGACTTATGCGGGATTGTGGAGAAGATACGATTATTTTCTTATGTATGTTGTGTTTTTTTTTTATTTGTCAGTCGTTTTAGAAGGCGGTATGTTGGATTGTGTGTTTAAATTATAATTTACTAGCACATAGGCAAATAGCTCGTAGAACAGATAGCTGTTGGGGCCGAAAGGTGCTGGAGTGGCGACCGCGTACCGAAAGACGCAGTGTTGGAAGGCCCCCTACAAGGTGAATCTATGACCTGGTGAAGATTGCGGGAATCCGATGGATTAGAGACGCACAGGGACGTTCATTATGGCGACATTTGGGGAGGTATATGTCCAGCAGTGGACGTCTATTGGCTGAAATAATGATGATGATGAAGTTACTAGCTGTCCCCCACGTTTCACCCACGTCAGTGTAGCGTAATGTGTTGCATATAGCCTTTGTCGAGAAATAGGCTATCTAACACTAAAATATTTTTTTTATTCGAACCAGCAATTTCTGAGATTTATTTTATTTGTTTAGAGCGCGTTCAACCAAACAGATAGACTCATAAGCTTCGTAATGTTACCTACCACCATCTTCAGTGAACATCCACGTGTCGGTCAATGTCTCTGTTAGCGGTCATAACCAGTGAAAAGCATTTTATTTTAGTGATGAAGAGGAAGCTTTACTTTTGGTAACCTTACTTGAGACCCCCCACTAAATAGAGAACACGAAATTTATGGAGTAGGTATTAAAGTTTACACCTTAACCGTTATCGCTTTTATATGTAAAGATACTGAAATAAACTAACTAAATAAAATAATACCTATATACTTAAACAATAAAACAAACAAACACAAACACATAAAAGAGAAAAAATGTACAAACAGATAAAAGGAAAATAAATTAACGCTGTATAAAGCATATTTTTTAGCAAAAAAATATCACACTGCTTTTTAAAAGCTAATATTTTTTTCCTACTATTCCTAATTTAATGTCAGACTTGGCTCGCGTTAAACTTATCAAAACAAATTGAGTTACGTGAATCTTATGTGACTTCCCAGAAAACCATAAATTTCCCAAAGGAAAACATTGAAAAACTTCCACTTCATCCGTTCCATCTTAGAGAAAAAAAAACTAAGATCCATCAGGTCCAAAATACACCAAAAGACAGACATGTAAACGAATTTTAATTTTAACACTAAGACGTTCTTACCGCTTGTTACAAGTACAATATAAAATGCGGGCGCGTTCAGACGCACGCTCGCTCAGACCGCCTGGTTTCTCTCACTCGCCGATAGCTATCATACTAAATCACTGCACTAGCGTCTGCTAAGCAATTTATTTTTGAAAGCGACTATTTAAATACTGCTAAATTACTACACCTATGCTCTATACTTCGTTCGTACTTCGAAGCTGGAATCAGTTGTGAGATGTGTATAGGTGTTTTTTTTTTTTGGTTGGAAAAATCATGTTATGATAAATCGCGCTCTTGGGCGGAGCGGGAGATAGTGTCAGACTTTTACTAACTAAAAACCCACTCCTGTTCCTTCTTTGCCTTCGTCCCAGGGCCCCGGGTTTCGCTTTCACACTACCCGTGGCCCCAGTAGGCTTCGACCCTGCTGGGCCCCTACGAATTGCTGACATCTCCTTGAGGCGCGATATAGGTGTTAGGATTTCTGGATAAGATGTCAGCAAATAAGGATAAAATAGATTAGAGAGACAGTCTTTTAGTGTTACCAAAGTTATTTACGTCTTTTCCCTAAATAAGTGTTCGATTTTCCTTAAGAAATTCTTTATATCATTTAATGCCACGTTATTCGGTTCTTAGTTATATTTAAAAATGTGATATTGTTTTAAATTTCTGGGTTCTACTTGTTAATTTAAATAATCTGTAATAAATAATTTATCTATAATTAATAGTAAATATTATAATAATAATTTTGCTATAAAAAATATATTCATGCAAAAAAAAAACATTTATTCAGGCAACACCAACAGAATTATTTACACCCACATTTAAATTCATTTCTCAAGAAAAACAAAGGCGCCGGCACATTTCGTCATGACATCACAGTTGCACACAACATTGTAATGCTCAGCGCATGCGTCGCGCGTTGCATAATGCATCTAATGACGCGACCCGTTGCCCTTCCGTTTCCTGCTTGGAATTAATTAGCTTTTACACAGATTGCGCTTACCTTAAGGTGTTGCCAGATATTGTGTTTTGTCTGACGTGTTGGTAAAGGAAGCTGGGGGAGGTTTAGAGATATATTTCGTGGGGGATGGTTTTAATAAACAAAAATTGTATGTTAGGATGATTTCTGCATGCTTAGTTATTTACTGCTGGAGAGATTTAGAATAAAGGTAAAATGAATGCTTAGGCGAGGACACGGTTGCTTTTATGCCGAAAAACTCCTAACATCTCATTTTTATACCAAAGAAGAACGATTGCATTAATTACAATCACAATTAAGCATCAAATTTTTAAGTTTAGTTTGTACTGTATTGAAAATTCGTAGATAAACATAACACGATTTTAAATAAATATCCTGAAAAACTTAGGTAAAAACGAAACACTTCACTAGAAAATAACGACCGACGCCTTTCTCTTACGCACACGAACTAACATACAAGTCCACATGTATGATATATACACACTGTAAATTATATGTGTGATGAAACCATTTGCGCCTTGCTCATATATCCGTTTCCGTGTTAGATTAATTGGCCCGTAACGTACGGAAGGATGTATGACTGTCACAACTCATGTAAATTGCTGGTGTCTCAGAACTACGTCGAGCAAGATGCTGTGCTTATATAAAATTCAACATATTTTAAAGTCTTAATCATTTATTACCTACAATATAAGCAAGTTATATCGAAAAGCTAAACGGAAAGAGTTCTCATATCAAGTAAAGTTTCATCATTAATTTTCATTGCGAAATAAACCGCGTGATGTGCCCTAAATCTGTTTTTATATAACATCTGCGTAGCATTGTTGGATACTAATCTAATTAACCTTAGACACGAGTCCAAATGTGTTAACGGGCGGCTCGGGAAGCCGGGATCGGGCCGGCATCACGGCAATCCGACGCTTATTGTGATCGGTGTAGGTGCCGGATTCCGGCGCGTAGCAGCCTCATTAGCATTCATCGTGCGCTCGCGGCCGCGCGCTCCGGAATAAAGCATCTGTTAAATGTCTCGTGCTAGCTAAAACTTACCCGTAATTATCTGTTAACATTCCCAAGTTTGACCTCGCGGAAATCTTGCGAATACCCCCAAACTCCGGTCCGGCCCACCGGAGGCGTTTTACTTCCCTAATAATCGGGCTCATGGAGATTTTTAATGAAAAAGATTGTTCGCCGTTATTTAGAAAGTTTGTAAAAGGGATCCAGCCTGAAGTTTGTTTTGATTTAGTGTTGCGCAGCCAGCGTTGATTGTGTTCTTCTACGCGGTTTTGTATCGGATTAGACGTAATTAAAAAAAATCCGGGGCTGTTAATAAATCCTGTCCATTCATTGGGATCAGTGACACGAATTAAAAATGTTCCATTTTTATTTTATTTTCCTGCCTTAATATTTCTGATAAAATAATCGTGCATACCTTTATTTAAAAAGTTAATTTAATAATTCGAGTTCACATCGGGCCCGTATCGCGAGGCTTTTGTGAAAGACAGCCATTCATTTTATCGATGATTCCAACCGTATCCATTCGGGCCACTAATGGTTTTCAAATAAACCAGTGCTGTTAATGGTTCTGAATTTGTATAAAAAAGGGTGAAATTGAGCTAATTGATACGACGCGCGCCCTTTGTTTGTATATTATCGAGTCGGGTAGTTAGACATTTGGAAGTTTTATACTAGAATAAATCCAACTAACTACATGGTAAAATGTGGGACACTAAAATGAATTTTATAGATACTATTCATGATTCAAATGTAAAACGTAAACTGTAAAACGTCAGAGGCTACTGCAAGATTCCAATTGGCCGTTTCCTATGGAGATGAAACTGCAAAGTTACTCTCTACTTTTAACGATAAGACCGCCCATTGTGACGCCCTATTAATGTTAATTTTCTAATGTAAATTGTATTTTTGGTGTACAATAAACAATATCTATCTATCTATCTTTAAATAATTATTGATTTCTACAATCTTTTCATATGAAAATATTTTCCTCTCATACTTATTCATTTTGTAATATGACCAGACCAGCCCAGACAATACGGTACTAAAAAAGTAAAAAAAAAAAAAAGAGCTTCGAAATAGAAAAAAAAACCTATGTGCTTCCGGAGTCTACAGAGTTCTCAGATCCACATTACTTATAAAAAAGAAACTTAAAAAAAAAACAAACCAATTAATAAATTGCACGATTATATAACAATAATAAATCACTAATAAAAATACTGTAAAAACATTGCAAAACTTGATCAAACAAAAATAATCGTACAAACATTTCCTTTAGAGGAGATAACTATCTCGTGGGCAATATTATTATAAATAAATACTTAACTTAGCAGCACATGCGGTAATTACAACCGTATCATAACGTTTATCGCGCTATTTTCATCTCGCAAGTTTCTATTCCACACCTAGATAAATAAAAAATATTCTATACATATTAAAACGGCTCTGATTACCATGCAATCAGTTGAAAATATCTACAATATATAAACAGAGCGGATCAGTTAATTACGGTTATTAATCATTATCTTTATATTTAATTACTTGAGCGCAGGTATTTTCTTTCAGTGATACTGGATTCCATTTTATTTGCATCGTCAGCTTCATGGCGAAAGAGTCAATAAACCATGTCATAAGTCCGCATTAATCATGACTGACAGAATAATTCAGTCCGACCTTATCGTTTGAAAGTGAATGTATTTTGATAGATTCGCAAAGGTATGCCCTATATCGATTTTCAATTAATCTTTTGTCCCCTTTTGCGTTTAGACAGATTCATTTTTCGTTCGTTGTAAGTGAGATTTTTATTTATTTTCATTTTCTTGTGTTTGCGAGGCTAGACTCGGGCCCCGGGCTCGTGGCTCATGGCTCGGATGCTCGGGATCCGGTCGTCGTCTCATTCCTCTGTATGCTAAACAAACAGACGCGAACACAAACATTGAAATCGTATGGCGATGTTATTCATTCCTATCGATTCGTTGTCATATTTTAACTCTTTTGCGTTTATTTATTCTGTGTTATTATTTATTTATGTTGCTTGCTGTTTGAAAACAGATTTTCTGACTCAGTGTGTTTTACCAGACAGAGATTTTAAGATGTCTTATGTTGTATTTAATATTAATTTAATAACAAATATTCAATGATTCTAATCAATTTCATATTCATTCGCAGCCTATTTTTCCAAATAAAGTTACGTATCTATTTTAAAAACCTGTACAATTTGAATGAAATAAAGTTAATTACTCCATACCTTTAGAATTCTAATAAAAAGATACTCGAAAAGCATGTACCTAAGTCTGTACATCTATTTCCCTGTGAAAACATCATTGATCCTCTTTTTTTTTCAGCAAAAATAGACCGGTAGTGAAGCGATATCAAAAAGGCTCGTTCAATGGCCGTCTGCACCGGAAAGTTGAAAAAATCGACACAGATTCGCGCCTGTCCGCTTTATGGTCGATATGTTAATAAACAGTCGACGTGCTGTGAATAGGTGAGATTACGGTACTGCCTCGGAACTGCATCATACAAAAGATTAATAAAGATGCTCAGGAACCAATAAAAGTACTATGTACACAGCCTTAATGCACTTATTCGTAGCAGATTTATGTATTCATTTTTAAAATTTTCCAACTTGCATTATTCTTTTTACAACGGCCATCAAAGAAACATTCAACGTCGCGTAAGCTATTAAACTATAGCTATTACGCTACTAAAAATAAAAATCAAAGAAAAGCCGGCAGGACGTTATTTTAGAAATTGTAATATTTCCCGCTTGTTTATTTACTAGTCGGCGTCATACGTATTGCGTTGAACAGTTGAACACGTGTGGCTTACGCCGAACTGCCCAGAGCGTTGTAATTTTACGTTCCTTACTAAGTTATTTTGGGATTCATTTCCTTACTAGTGAATGTCCGTGTTCAAATTACCTACAGCATAGCTTTGGGTGTTAGTATTCCGCATTCCTTCCTGAGACATCGCGAATTAATTTAAAAACAAAACATACTTTCTAGAATAATTCATGATAAAATAGACGTTACTTTATTAAATTTCCTGCTACCTGCCCAGGCTGGCTCGGTAAGGCTTCGCTTTATGGCCCAATTTAAAAAATGTTTCACATTGTACGGGGAGAATATAATGCAGTGTAGTCTTATAGAGAAATTAAGGGGCTTAAATACATTCTGTACTTATATTCCTTTAGAACGAATTATGAAATAAATAAAACCGTTTGAAGCAGAAGGAAGAAGCGTGAAACGTGTAATTTCTTTAAAAGGTTTGTGCTGAAACAAGACCCAAAAGTTTATCGGTATCGTGTAACCCGCCAATCAAAATGTTTCCTAATTTACCGTTTCAAATGGGTGCCTATTCCCATTAAAACAGAAAGAAGTGGTCAAACAACTCGCACGAACAAAGCCAAGTTTTTTAAATTGGGAACAGAAGTCAGCAAGTATTCCGTGATCAAAGGAGAAGAGGATTGGCGACAAGCTCTCCAAGAGGCCTACTCTCTGAACCTCCAACATTTGTCTAACCTTGGAATGCTTCCTTTGAAATTGTGAAAACTAATTCGAAGCAGTTCTGTGATTACTTCTATCTGATCTTTTTGTTGTCGTATTTAATGAAATAGAAAGCTTCGCTTTGTTGGAAAACTATTCGGGAGACATACCTTCAAATAAAGTATCTTTCTCGGTCAAATTATTTTGCGACAAAGCTTAGGCTTACGGTTTGTGTGAGTTACTCGAGTATAAGGTACCGGTACACTTACGCATATTGCGAAGGTAGGTTATTAAACATCAGACACATTGTGTATCTTACTTAATAGGGGCGTAGCTCCGTCGGTTGCCTGTTTCACTCCAAGTTTTAGAAGTTCTGACAACGCATCTTCCCGGGTATTGTTTAAAGTTTATTAAGTTTTGAACATTGCATGACGTAAGTCGACGTAGACTGGTAATGAACTGAACACAAGGTGACTCTGAGACTATTTCACGGTTTCGCTATTCAGCTGTTTTGTACCACGTCGTATTTGTTAGCATTTCGCAGCAGAAAGTTAGTGGTGTATTCAGGAACGACATAGTTAGTTATTTGATTAAATTAAATTGTGTTAAATAAAAACAGTGTATTCACCAGGGAATTGTTTAAAAAAACTGCTTAACTTGAGCAAAGTGAGTTGAGTGAGTCATGTTTTGCCTCTAACATTAATTAATCGCTGTTGTATTCTCCTTTTGCATGTCTCTTATCAAATAACACCTACTCAAAACTTGCTTATTGGCGCCCAAGTGGGATTTTTTAGTCCCAAGTGGGCGCCATTAGAACGTAGTTCTCACAATATGAACATCTATGAAAACAGATTGACTGTAATATTCTTATAGTCATCAGTCTACATATAAAATTACTAAATACATTATTTTTCCCGCATCACCTCCGAACACAACCATAACGAAATTCAGAAACTTCATTTCACATTTACAAAGCAAACATGGGTCGGTCTGTGTAATTAGTTAAGGCACGGTTAAGTTTAAGACATGACGGTGCAACAAGTTCTGCTGCATTAACTTGTGATCAGCCCCGAGCACCGCTGATGTTCACTTGTTCACGTCACTACTCCAAAATGGAGGATTTTCTTAGGAGTCTGACGTTCTTTGTGAATTACGTTGCAATGTTTTGGAGCTTCAAAAGTTTGTGCTTTGTTAAGATCTTTCTGATTGACGAAGACGGTATTTTCTTTCATTATGCTTGTTTTAGTATGTGAGAGTTGAGTTGTTTTAGTAAAAGGCACGATGTTAAGTTAGTTGCTTTGATTTTATACCTACCGCTTTGCTTCAGTTTTTTTTTTCAAACTAGTTGTTCGGCAGACTTACATACTCGTAAATATAGTATTTTTTCTTTATATTTATTTTCTGTAAAATAAGGTAATTACGTAGAACTACTAGAATCTACTTGTAGAACTCCTAATGGATTATGCGAGTAAACTACCTTTTTGAATATAAGACCTTCAAACTTTTCGTTTAAGTACGGTATTGCAAAGTTGAACCTAAAGATTAGAGAGAGAGAGAGTATTTCAAAAATACTTTAAACTTTTTACACAATTATTTTCCTAAAGAAGTAGGTAAACCATTTTATGTCTTCTATGATTCACATAATCTTCAAAAAAAAACGTATAGGTAGGTCAGTAGTGTTGTTACGTCTTCATTCAATATCTATCGATGCCGATACTAACTCACGCCTGACGGAGCGGGTGACTACCGACACTTGTCCTCTTTCTATTATTTATCAATACACGAGGTTGGCCTTACCCACTTGTTGGAGATGTAGTTTCAAGGAAAACGTATGATATTTGTAAGCGAATTGCCTTTCTCAAAGTTACTGAAAAACATAGATTTATTTATAATTGAAATAACTTAGGTAATAATTAAAGTAGGTGCGTATTAATTTATTTTTGTCCAACCAATCAAAACATGTTTTAACACCCTGTTAGTGTTCCACACAAATATTTTAATACACAGTATTAAATTCCATTCATAAATTCCACGTACCAAAACAGCATCAGCGCATTTCACAAAAGTTGATTAAAGCTGCACCAATATTTCCAATCGTGCATGTTCAACTTAGCAGAGAATGCATGAAAGGGATTCGAGGAATGTGTTCATACGGGAAGTCCAGACATATTTTCATGTTTTTCCTCCTATTGTCTGCACTTCAATAAAACGGCAGAATTCAAAACATGGGTTTTTCTTTGTTTTCAATCGTCTATGATCAAGGGATTTAGACATAATCCTTTATTCAATGCATTCTTGTTAGCACATATTTGTTCGATTGCTCATTTCGATAGTACTTCATTCTAGGGCTTAATCACGAACGTTCCATGAAAGTGTATTATCGTAGCAGTTAATACGTCAATAATGGAACTGTTCAATAGTGAGGCGAAACAATTCCGGCGGTGGTCGATTGTCGCGTCACTATTATTCGTACTATCGAGTTTCTATGCTCGGCTACATTGGAACAGTATTAATAACAGAGATCCATAATGCTTTCTCCATTATCGTCCTTTGTGCGCTAAACGTTTATTAGCGGAAAATCATTTTGGCCATTAAACTGGTCCCTCGTTTCATCGACTTTCAGTTTTCGGTACAATAGCTGTTCAAATTCGGGTTAGTTCAATGACAAACTAATACGTGTTCCCAAATTGAACGGCAAATGGGAAACGATCAGTAATATGTTACTGAACAATTGTTTACCTTCTGTTTATAGCTAATAAATAACTGTGAAATATCATTCTATAGGATTGTTTAAGCAGCACTTTGTAATGGATGTGTTATTGAACTGTTACGTAAATACGACATTGTTCAGGAAAAGGTTTGAATTATTTTTAGATTTTGTTCGGTTAATACAAAAGTTTCTATTGATCCCACCCATACGCATAAAACATTTTGGGAACACATTCATTGTGCGTACAGCTAAGGACTATAAATCCCTGCCGGAGTCTATGTTTCCTAATAGCTGGTAATAATGAAGTAAATAGTCACGCGCAAATCAAGTTTAGTAGTTTCCCGTATGTCACAATAAGTATTCCCACTTAAGATTTTATGAACGACAGACAAAGAGCAAGAACAAATACCACCAATGCCAACGAGAGACCAACCGAATAATTCGACAATATAATAGCTCATACCCGTCCCGACCCCATCAACTCTTAACAGCGCAAAGTAGCCCAAAGTACAGTGCCATCTCTCGGGTTACTAATTTATACAAACTAGACGGGTTATGTATGTTGGGTTTTTGTTGGTAATTTTGGATGGTGAGAACCGATTTTAAAAATACTTTTTTTATTTGAAAGAAGATACGTTCAGGGTAATAAAACATGTAAACTAAGATAAATACATGCTTGCATATATGGTTAAATTACAAACTTAGTTCAGAAATTATTTGTACAACTTTTTAAAACATCAGGTTCAAAATAATTTTCTTAGAAAGTCTCTATAAAGTTCTACTTTTGAGATTTTTTTCATATTTTCTGAACTTATGGTTCCACGATTTTTTTTTTACTTTTGGAGCGATTATTTCCGAAAATTATAAAAAATAACATTATAAAAAAAATGATTCTCGTAAAACCCTACTCATTTTTAAATACCTATTCAACAATATATCACATGTTAGGGTTGAAATGAAACATTACTTTCCACTTTTTATTTTATCACTTTGTCGAAGTGATTGATATACATATTGGTACCAAATTTCAGCTTTCTAGTGGTAACGGTCACTGAAATTATCCACGGACGGACAGACAGACAGATTTAGAGAAACTATAAGGGTTTCTTGTTGACTACGGAACCCTAAAAACTAACAAAAAAATTACGACAGCATAATTTTTTCTCCTCAATACCTTATCATGTCATCATGCAGTTATTCAGCCACATATAAAGAGTTATTTTGGTTTAAAAATCTTCTTAACTAAACAACAAACCAACATGAGGTACCCTGTTCTCAAGAAACCAAAAGCAAATCTCCATAACTTCATTCAACCTCAAAATCCGTCCTAACCAGTTTATCTTCAAGTAACGATCCTCTAAATAAAATACACTTCTCAAGCAACTGATTCAATTCCTTGGACGTCTCGGCGACGCAGACCAAAACATTGGAACGCATTCGCTGAACCCCCAAGAGCTTGTTTCTAGTTGACGTCTATTTGCATGACTAACCACCCCTTAAACCCCGGGCTGTGGTCAACAATGGGAACGTTTAGCAATTCGCTCTCATAATGAAGTTAAGCGGGGATTGTAGACCACCCCTATGAATCGGAACAACGTTACCCTGTTACCGGCTTTATAAACAATGCACTTAATAAACGAGGATTTATACATTTGTATGCAGTTTGTTAAATGGTGGGAAAGTTTATTTAAAATACTCTTTATTGGTAATCGAGGACCTGATGCATGGTCGAACTTCACGCGTGAACGGACAAACTCACGCCCCAGTCACTGTAGGTGTGGGTTTGCGGACGACGAGCAACGGGTAGCTCGCCGTCGACTGTCCGGTAACTGTCCGGACCGAGCCCGAATCGTCCACTACGCGACACTCTAAGAAATGTCAGCAAAACCATAGGGGCTCAATAGGGCCGAATCCTGCTGACGACATGGGTTGACTTCTGAAAAGGAAACCCAAAGAGCAACTGAAAGAACACAGGTGGGTTTTAGTCACTAAAAGTCTGACACTCTCTCTCACTGCACCAAGAACGGGAATATTGGATGACCTACCAACGAAAAAAACTAAAATAGGTCGTCCCGCCATCTCCTTGATGATCTGCTACGACCCAATTCTGTGTTTTAAGAGATCACAGTTCGTTAAGCATGTGGTAGACATGTCATATAATGTCTCTAGCAATAAGCCTATAATTATATACCGGTAGTTACAGGCAGTTCAATATCTAACCACAGGCAGATACAGAAAATGTCGTGTCTGAAAATCCGCGCAACACTTTTCAAATCCGCGACCATTAGTCTAATGAGGCTACAAAGATTCAGGCAGATTACAATTTTTGAGTGCATGGATGTCTACACAATATTGCTATTAGGTAATGGATAGGGCTTTTTTAATAGGTTACCTAACAAACACTATCAAAATTAAGTCTATAATAATTGTATGTGCAAGTTTGTCTTTATGTCATAATTACGCTACGCTACGTCAAAAAAAAAACAATGCTATCGGCACCAAACTATGATTTCTTTGTCATGAATACATGACTGTGGCGGTCAAAAGGTGGGTAATTTGTCATCTTGAAAGAAGTACATAAATGTTTCGTGATTTGAATCGAATTGGAAACGGCAACAAACAAAATCACTGCAAATAAAAACGACATATATAAACGCTCACACTCATATTATTCATAAAATCGAAAGTATTTATATGTATGTTTGTTACTCCGTGATTCGACGGCTGAACCAATTTTGATGAAACTTGCTATACGAATAGACTTTCTCTTGGGAGAAAAAAATATCCAGGATATTTCCTTGGAATAATTATATACTTTCACGCGGGTAAAGCTGCCTAAATAAATAAATACAATCGTGTAATTGAATGTTCATTGCTAATAAAATCTCGGACGCTTACAGACAAGCCCTTGAGTAACAAAAACAAGCAAAAGACAGGAAAAACATCCGATTAGAATCAGTTCAGTGAATCTGAAGACGCAGAGAGCGCGAGCGGTACAAAGGACGCAAAGCTTTTAGTTTCTATTGTGAATTAACGAAAATTTCTAAAAAGTCTTTATAGAACGTGTTCACTTATTCTGTATTTTAAATTTTTTTGAAAGCGTCTACTTATGTATACGCATAACCAGCCTTACAATGTTCCCACTGCTGGGATTCAGGCCTTCTTGGGAATCCACCACGCGGGCCCTGTGCGTATTGCTGGATGTCACATATCTTCGAATTTATAATTTTAGGACATGCAGGTTTTTCTTTTTATTATATTTTTTTATTCTTGATAGGTTTGCGTTTGACCGCTATCTTAATTGATGGAAAGCAAGGATGCGGTCGACGATGGAGCGCGCTTACCTAGAAGCAACCTATTCACTCTTGACTTAAAGATTCCCGGGTTGTAGCCATCAGGAAACAACAGTTTACTTACGATGTGTTTAACTCAAGTTTAAATACTTTAATTTTAGGACCGACCTACCAAAAAAAATATTAAACCATATTGTAGTCGTATCTTTATGTATATTATTAGGAAAAAAAAGCTTCTTTTTTTCTCAGACACATATAAACTTGGCCCACATAAGTCAATTTACAAAAACAAATAATAACATAATCAACAAAGATTCAGGATTCTAGTATTTCGTAGGTGTATAAGCAATATATTTATCACTAGCATTCTCCCGCGGTTTTAGCCGCGTCTTTGGATAGTCCTCCACACTATCAATAAATGAGCTACCAAACACTAAAGAATTCTTGCGTTAAAACAAACCAACATCATCATTTCAGCCGAAAGACGTCCACTGTTGGACATAGGCCTCCCCCAAATGCCGCCACAATGACCGGTCCTGTGCGTCTCGCATCCATCGGATTCCCGCGACCCTCACCAGGTCATCGGTCCATCCACCTTGTGGGAGGCCTTCCAACGCTGCGTCTATACTTTGTACGTGTATTTGTATTTCCACGAAAACATAACCCAACAAGAGACTAACAGGATTATGAATAACATAAAAAAGTACCGTTTGAAGTTCAAGTAATCTCACCAAAAAAGCATAATAAAACTGACAAAGACATTGCTCGACACCGTGCGATTGAATCCACAGTACCTCATAGGATTCCATGGAATTGCGGCAATTGTTCCGCGCGTGGAACTGTACTGGTAGATATTCTATTTCACGTAGGCGGGTGGATAATCGCTGTGTGTGTTTGTGTGTGTAGATTCACGTGCACGTTGTTTCACGCGAATAGTAAGTGTGCTTGTATCTATATGTCAACGTAAAATTGTAAATACCGTTAGATTATAATCTACCTCGCGAGATTGTAATCTGTCGAATGATTGTGAACCGTAACTTACTGACCAGCAGGGTCGAAGCTTACTGGGCCAAGGGTCTGATTCTGAAAGGAAGACTCGACCCTGGTACGGAAGGCAACGAAGGAACAGGGGTGGGTTTTAAGTCAGTAAAAGTCTGACACTATGTCCTACTCCGCCCAAGAGCGGGGGATATCATTAGATGATTCTCCCACCGAAAAAAAAAACCGTAACATACTTTTTATAATTTAACGCATTATTTTTCGGTAGATTATAGTTTACCGAAGTGAAGGTAAGATAGAACAAGTATACCAGGAATCAGTTTGTTCGAGCTAGTAGTAACAATATTTCTCTTTTGTTTCCAGGTGAGTGAATCTTCACTACTTGAGTGCAGCAGCGGGCGCTTCACAGCGTCCGACACGGTGAGTCCATTTCAAAAGTTATCGTGTTCACACTGACCCCCCTTCAATCACGCCCATTCTGTCATTCAAATAGTTTCAATACTTCATGTGAACACGCTTTTATTGGCAATGTTTTGATAAGGGAACTTTTTGGTTGTGGTAGTAAAATGTGTCTTTGGTGGAGGAATCAAATTTGATTTTGATGACTGTATTATGTCTGTCTATTGCACAACTATTACACATTTTTTTTGTACAAACTTCGTTCAAATTTCAAGAATATTTAAGCGAAATGTCCAAATGAATCGTCTATTTGTTAGCAAATTTGTTTGCCTAATATTATTTTATACGGAAAACTTGAAGGACCACGAAAGTTGTTCAAAATCGTAATAAGACGAAAAAAGTAAAAGATACGTCGAAATAAAAACTCCAAGAGCTAATCAACAAGACTTTTTCATACTTGTAGAAGTATCAAAGCGAGAGTCGTACTTTGCTAAAAGTTGCCGCGTTTTTTTCTACTGGCGCTACACTTGCGTAAATATATATTTCTACTTTATAATCCAATTTCTACTTCTTCTTTTCCTGGAATAGTCTCAATATGGCGTCTAAAAGAGGAGTAGTTTCATTCAAATATGATAAACAGACACTTATCTACGCGTTTCGTCAGAAATTATTGTTGGAACATTCGAAGTAGTGTTGTAAAAATGTCTCAGCCACGTTTGTTATTCTTTCTCATGAAAAACAAACGTATAGTAAAAATAGTAATTAATATTAGTAAAAAGTTTATACTTTCTTTCTGTATTGACGGAGCTTAATAACTGTAAATAAACCGAGGCTTTTGTTAAAGTGTGCGTACATTAGTGCGTGCGGGGCAGCGCATCGTTGGGTTTTTATTACGATGGCTATATAACCGTAGGTTCATAAAATGTATAGAAGTGATTCGTGTGGATTAAAACGCTGCAGTGCGCCGAGCTGCGGCTCAGCATAACGTATTCCTACCTTCAGTTACGAGTATAATGACATGTCTATGTTAACTTTCCCACAGCGAACTCCCACTTAGTAGATGTTATTTGGACCTTAGAATATATGACAATATTTTAGAAAATAAAAACATAGATACATACTTTGAAACAACATATTGGTGCAGACCAATCTGTCGTTTCAAAGTCAAACTTGTTTCGACGTTTCACCGGTGCAATCAAAATCTAAATCATAGCAAAAATATAACTCGTAGCCATCGAAAAATTTAATTCAGCAGTGAGAGTCGGACGCATCGGCCCTCCGAGCTCCGCGGCCACTCAGCCCTCCCCCGCATCTGTTCACGGTTCGGATCCAAAGACTAATTACAGCCGAGTTTTTACCACCTCACTCTAACATGTTCCCATTGCAACCGTTGGCGAAAAAGTCCAAATGTAACTCCAATGAATTTAAAACTCTCGCATACTGATTCAGTGTCCAATATTCCCTGCAGCCAACCCTCCATCTTCAACGTTCCGCTAAATTGAAACTTAAAAACCACCCACTAAGATTCAAGCTCCTACTCAAACATCCATCTCTGGGAAATTAAACTGCCGCAATCAAGCAATTTTAAGCTCTACCGTAAATATTATTAGGTCCAGGTTTATCTTGCTAAAGATGAACCATTTTCGAGCTGGTTAAGTCTCAAGATTCGTCCGTACACCTCGAGTTTATAATTACTAATAACTGTAATTATATCATTTATAGTTTTTAAGTTTTAAAAATTGCTTACTGCTTTTATTTAATACGAAAAGTATATTTATGTATTAATCTTAAAAATATGCTTATATTCATTACATTTAATTATAGTTTTCTGTCCGGAAGTTCTCCTTATAGCTTCATAAAAGAGCGTCAATATTAATTATCTCAACGCTAAGTGCATGGTGCTCAAAATACCGTGTAAAATAAAACAAACAAAGATATACGTAGGAGCATGTATGATTGAAATATGACAACATTTCTGTGAATCGACATGTAGGATATGCATCGAATGAATGCTGAATAATTAAATCGCAATCAAATTCTACAACCTGTTTGGGAATTTCAAAACCCAACGTAACTGGACTACGATGTAATTGTGCTTGGGAATATATGAGTGGAAAGAATTTCATTTAAAAATAGTAGTGCTAGCTTCGGAAGATCGCGCGCAATTTGTTCGCTGTATGTTTACCAATTAGCAATGAGATCGCGTTTCACGTACAACTCTCTCGTTCCTTTTTTACTTTCATTCGATATTAGATTCAAGAAACCCTTCCGGTGCGCTGCTCTGATCTCCTCCTATTCGAATGTTCTCGGAATAAGATATGAACTTATATTGTAACGAATCGCTCGGTTTTATTTGTAGTTACAATTTCGATACGTTCGTTTCTATTCGATTGCAGCGTACGTTTCGATAGCTGAGTTATATTTAGGTAACCGTGTTATTCAGCGGCGCGGATTATTCCCTCGTATGTATGTACGTTGTGTAGCAGCATGCAGGCAGATAACAGTCTCAATTGCAGAGCGGCACTCGTTGGATCGCCTCACCTCGCGCAGCCGAGCCTCGACGAGTTTTTGAATTTTTAAATTACTCATTGTGCGATGGAATGTTGCCAGACGCATTCCCTCGTACGGGCACTGCTCATGCGATCGAATGTGCACCCAAACCCTGGGACCTACGTCTCATAATACAGTGGCTGTCACGTCTCCGTTGGAACGTTTAGAGGTACGCTAGGCGATATGCTCGCAAGCCTAGAACGACGTCCCCCTGAGTGTGATACTAACGAATGTCGTCCTAAATTTTTGATAGATAAAGTCGAAATATCAGTGACGCCCGTTTGCACACTTAGTATAGCTCTCGCAGACTGTTCAGACCATTCCAGTGCTCTCCCACGTAATCCGTAACTTGAGTCACGATTGTGATACTGTACCAGTTCCACCGAGGTAGTATGAAATTTAGAAAAATTAAACGCAACTTCGGATGCAGGTGCGCAGTAAATACCTGTATAATATTATGCAGCCTGACGTCTGCGAGGTTTGTCGTCTCTCGAGTTAAACTTTAAGAATATCGTGTGCGAAGATCATTCACCTGGAATGCAACTAGATAAGCGTAACTGTATAGGGCGTTAACAAAGACAGTCGAGACGCTCTCGTAACCAAGAAAGTTATTCCACTTACGGTGACTGAATCCACGACTGCTCAATTGCTCGTATATTCTGAAACTGCTTTACTTATGAGCTATATTGTTTAGATTCAACAAGATTTAACTTCAAGTTTACACAATTTCTTTAAGGTTCCTAATATTACTCATACAAAAGTGGTTTTTAAACCGGATTTATCATCGATTTTAACAGCCGTGTACGCTGAGTTTTAATTAGCAGAAAGAACAACGCTCGCTTTTAATGACCGCTAACACATCTACAATTTAATATCCCTGTATCACTGCGTCTAAAGGCAGCCTCTTTAACGTATACATGCTGACCATTGTCTTTCATACAAATAATCGTCGAAGTCATCGACAGAACCCGTTCCACTCGGCGGCGTACCGCGTCGTAGAATGTTATTACCTCGGTACCCGGGAAGCGCAGGCGCAACTGTGTGCGAGCGAGACAGATGACGAAGAAAGTTGGGAGAGTGAGAGAGATGGCCGCCGTGGGAGGAACCAAGGGGTCAGCGAAAGTGCATTGCCACGGCCGCAGTGCACCGCACTCGATGGGAAAAGTTGTTCTCCGTGCGCGTAGAATATCCACCAACATGGGAAATTTTATGGGAAATATCATGATGTATGCTTAAACGCCGCTATCACAACGGTTCTGACTGCAAGAGCCACGCGGAACTGGTCTACTCGTGGAACTTGCTTAATAGCTTCAATTTTGTGACTGGTTTCTGAACTAAGTTTGTTACTGGTTGGTGTACAATAAATATATTGTTTTTTTTCGGTCACTGACCATGTGGCAAGTGTTGAGAAATCGAGTTACGAGTAAGTAAGTTCCAACAATTCTAGCATTAATCACGCATGTGCCGACAGGTTAAAGGAACTTCAAAGCAGTTCAGTTAACGTAGGGGAGTTATAAAATAATGTTCTGAAAAATCTTGTTAATTCATAATGAAGGCTGATACACGGAGCATAGAAAGAGCACCCTCGCTCCAGTTTCAATTTAAAGAAAAGGTAAAAATGAAGCGTGTCAAGTGGGGTTCCGTACTCTCGAACAGAACAGAGTGGCCCTGTTGCCTGTCTCAAACAAAGAGGGTATTTTTCGACATAACTTCTCCTTTCTTTGAGAACTTTCGAATCACCTGAGATTTGCACCCTTGAAGTCGATGGCTCGTATTATTTGTTTCTTGTTTTCGAATTAATTCATTGAATTTTATTTTTCGAACTGTAAATCAAGCAGTGAATTTCTTTTTGATCACCGGGTTGGTTTTAGTGCGGTAAAAATTCCAAACACCTTATAGGCCTACGACATGCACAAGCTTTACCACAGGTTTACCTGCGCTGGCTGGTTCGTACCCGGAACACCTGCAGTGCGGTGAAACTTTATGTGTGGTACGCCCTTTAGTCTTTTCCTCAAAACCATTAATGTGCCATTTGAAGGCTTCGAAGTCCCCCGACAGCAAAAGATACAGCTTAGCAATATATCGTAGACTATTCCAAGACAACAACCGGCCCCACATCTCAATATCGATTGGCGTAAATTTCCAAAACTCATAAGTTACTTAAGAAGCATCGAAGAGCCTCGCGAGATCAACCTAACGTTCAGGTGGGTCTGGATTACACTAAGGTTCTAGTTTAATATGCAACGAATTTAATAGTTAATGTTC
The DNA here is from genome assembly GCA_949316375.1 of Mythimna vitellina. Lineage (NCBI taxonomy): Eukaryota > Metazoa > Arthropoda > Insecta > Lepidoptera > Noctuidae > Mythimna > Mythimna vitellina. The sequence continues at coordinate 9,944,919 of OX438688.1, forward strand.
GCGACGAAGCAAGCTCGTGTGCTCGCAAATTACTCCACACTTATTCCCTAGAGGGGCTTGTTGTAGATTTATGTTTGTACTTCAACTTGCTGACACAGGTCGGCAGTACAGAATCTGATTCGAGCCGTTTTGCATGCATCGCGAGTATAATTGGCGCGGACGAGTGCACGTAATTCTATTTTTCCGTTCGCAGAGGGTAGTTTGTTGTTTTGTTTGAAGAGCTACGTTGGTCTTCAGTTGAGCTTGTAGATTCGGTAGAAATTTTTTAAAAACATTTGTAATGAATATAATTATTAAAAGCAGTTTCAAAACATGTAATATCTGAAAAATCTTGTCAGAAGGAATGGTTTTTTTTTAAATAATATTTATTTAATTTATATTTCGAATATACCTACATATTTAATTTATCGAATACATAAGTATATCAGTATCTATATTGGTTTGATTATGCCGCTGCATGAAAACCACCGCCGCAGATAGACACGCACTTTACTACAGTGCAATATTATTTTGTGCCTTAATAAAGACCCACCCAGATTATTATAATAGGTAACTAATGACATTAACTTATAATCCGTAGTACCTTAAAATAACACAAAAAAAAACTAAAATAAAAAAGTTATTAAATACTTTCGACATAATTTCTCCATTAAAATACAAATTCATTAAACCTTAAGTTGGTAGATTTTAACATTTTTATGCTAATAAAATTGTTCGCAGTGGATAGTAGATACTAAATTTTCCTGAAGTAGGTTTTACGGGAAGTATTTTTAAGTCGCGTAAAAATTTAATCATGTTTGCTAATTGAATACGGGGCAGGATAGCTGGAAGGTGTTTTAGGCGGAAGTCGTGGCTTGAAAAAATTAAGAAATCGTGTTTTAAAAAAGTACGAAATCGTGCTTCTAAATTAAGGTGTATCTCTTCTTTACACACTTTTGTTGGTAAACAAATAAGTGTTTTGGGAATAGATTCATCGTGTGTACAGCAAAGGAGTGGTGGGCTGATGAAAAGGCAACGTGAAAAAAGAGAAATAATGCCTGAAAAACTTGTTCCAGAAAATACGTGTTTTCTTTAAACACTTAAAAATTTTTGAAAAAAAATGTCGTCATTCAGAATCTTAAATAAATTTACAAGGCTTCTGTTGTTATTTTTTATGACGTTTTAAATTTTTGAGTAAATTATAAAGTGTCACAGTGCACGCAAAATAGCAGATTTTCAGAGGTCTTTACTGGTTTAGTTTTACACAAATTTATCAATAGAAGACTAGATAATATCCAAAATGTCTAATGAAAAATGTGTAATTACGTCATAATTAGAAAAAGTGAAAATGTATGTCGAGTTGCATACTCTTAACACAAATTAACTGAAAAATTTCAGCAATTTCCGTGTTAGTCTACATTTATCTATAAGTTGTAAAAGTTTTGCCAACTCCCTAATTTGGGCACAATTAACGGCCAATTATGAAATAATTCATCTAACAACAGATTACATATTCTTTGCGAATATTTCTATCAAGTTTTTAATTAAAATTCTTTCGCCGAAGCCGAAATAAATCTTAACGGTCTGCTGATAATTTCAATTTCCTATTTCAAAGTCTTTTTTAGCTAAGTATATGGGCTCCCCTGTTGTTTCTTGTCGACTTTTAAATGAGTCTCTTTCATATTTCTGAGTATCTGTGCAAGCTTATATGGACCACATAAAAAAGTACCAATCAAAAACTTACTCTTTTATCATATTTTATTGTGAAGATTTCAAACAATATATGAGTATGTACATTTGAAACTTAAATATTAAATAAGTATTTATACTTAACCCAAATATTACTAGTGATCTACCCTGGCTTCAAACGGGTGTTCTTTGAAATTTTTGGCTTTTCTTTACTATAATATGCATATATTACAACCTAAAACCTCCTCATGAATCATTCTCTCTATTAATGAAACCTTCATGATAAAATCCGTTTGGTAGTTTTTGAATTTATCGTGTTTAGACAGACAGAACTTACTTTTATGAATATTTTAAGCATAAAACTTATTACAATCAGAAGCAACTAAAATAAGACTCCAGTTTTTTTCTATTACTGTTGACAACATCTCCTTGACTCCGTTACATAAATGCCAAAATTCTGTTAGTAAATAAAGGCGTACATACGTATCCACTTCGTTACAAAATGGTGTCGCCCACAAAGTATGAAAAACCGTAGCATTTTTTCATTTTCTATGTAACCTCGGTAGACCACTCAACGCGATTCCTTTCATAACTATAACAGTTGTCATACCGGGTGGGCTTTTAAAAAAACCTATTCATTTTGACCTCAAGACGACACGGGACTTAATAACTGTGGGTTGGGGGGAGCCGAAAACGGCGAGTGAGGTTCGCATCATCATTACGATTTAATTTCAGGGTAAAGCGGCCGTGACAAAGTCTACCGTACCATTATTCTGTTCCACCTCGCAGGATGTTTAATAAACAAATGACGTGGGGCCTCGTAATGACGCCCCGGGTGTACCTTCCTCTCGTCTTTTAGGGCCCATTTTAAAGTTACCGCCATGAGCTATGTATATTTTACGGATGCGATATCGGACAACCTCAATGACACCTTTCAGCGTCGCCGACTCTGATAAAAATTAACAGCGAGTTATATTTTTGTCTCGACATTTTAATACTGACATTCAGTTGCTATCGTGCCTACATGTTCGGACATAAATTCTCTTCGAGCATTTTTTTGTAAAAATCTCGTAGCTTTTTTTATTCATCGTCCCTCAAAATCCAAATTCGAATAATTACTCTAAAGATTTTGTTCCCTTGGAGCTGTAAAATCGCGAATGGAGATAACAAGCGTTTGCCCGCTCCACAATTCCCCTCTTACTAATTTATTCGTGGAAGTTCTTGTCGTTATAGTCGTATCTAACATCATTCGTGGGCTTATACTTTATCCGTTTAATACCCTCGGCATATGGGATCGAGCTATATGATTTACTTGAGAATTTATCAATCTACTTATGGGAATTTACATTCGTGTATTTGGTTTTAGAATGAAATAGAATTACTAGTTTGGTTAGATGTTTGAAAGAGTGACCTTGACCTTGAAATATCAAGGACAATATAGGTGGGTTTTAGAAAATAAAAGTCTGACACTCTTTCTCGCTCCACCCAGAGCAAGAGGAGCTATTTAACGATTTTCGCCTCAAATAAAAAAGTTTTTGTTGTATCATTGTTCCTGAATTCCATACCATGTCGACGGTAACTTCCCGTAGTAAAAATAAAATCGATTTCAATCTCATGAGGTGTCAGTAAAATGTCATAAGTCATAACATGTATTGTTTACATTATTTACAAATAGGTTCGATACTTTCACAAACATTAGCACCTGTCACCGTGTCGCTGTCTTAATGACAGTATTTATAAGGAAAACTCGGCCGAACACGAAAATACAATTTGGTAAAAGGTAGAAGTTGTCACAGTAACGCGAGTGAAACATTAGGCGGGCGGGGTGTCACGTGACACCAGGCCGCCCTCCAAGCTTTGCCTACAATACTGCGCTACGCCACAAATTACTAAAAAACAATGCTCACCTAATGTGTATGTTTACGATACGAGAACTGTGTTCAAATATTCAAGTCACACACACACACATGTAATTATCGTATTTTTGGACATTATTACTGATTTCTGTTTTTGTATGAGTGTGCTTTGTGATGTTATAAGCTTTACAGCATTTATTATTCAGTTCTGAGTGGTTTTGCTACGAAATAGTACATTGTGATAAAAGTGGAGAAAGATTGTCATTACGACCGATGCGAGGGTTTTATTGAGCCGAGTGCTGCGGTGGCAATCCACATGTATCAAACGAAGAAATATTAACGGGGCCTGACCGGCGACTCGTGGGGGTCGCCTGGCGCCCAGCCTGATATGATAAATACAGTAAATTGTGTCGAGGGCGAGCTCGTGCACTTTTCCGCACTAGTGTAAAAAACAGTAACTTCCGTGCCTAAAAGCGCATTTTCACGTAAGTGCATTGAAAAAAAAAACTATTAATATTCTAGAAAATACACCACTCAATCTAAAATGAAATCAAAGTCAAATTATGACACAATCGTAGTTACATTCTACGATTTCAGTTATAATTGTCGGTTTTGCGTCCATTAGTTATCAATTTGGCTTTACGTCACGTCGTGCCTCTAATCTAGCATCGATAAAAGAGGCGATTAAACCAACAAAGGATTAATATATGACGAACTCGGCCCACGGGGGCCATGGCCAGCAAATCGTAGCCATCCCCACAAATATACCCACAACAAACCACCTCGTGAGAGCCGGAACGAAGATTAATCGCCGGTATACGGGATTACGGTAGTTGCGGTGGACCCACGTACCTATAACTGTTCACAGTAAACCTATTATAACCCCTATCAGCTACAACTCTAAGCTCAAATTCCCACGATGCAGCCCATCACAAAATCTAGGCCCAAAGGCATTCGTTCCTTAAACTTCTCTATTTAACAGTGTTATTTCATTATAGTTGAATGTTAGGTAAAGGTTATTTAATATATCACCTAATTCTGTAGGAACATCATCATTTACTTCAGTAATAAATCGTGTAAATTATTTGAAGGAAGTTTTGGTTCGCTATAGCTACACTTCCCGGCCATTAAGGGAAACAAACGAGAATCAAGCCTATATAGGTACAAATCTAAGTTGGAAAACTATTTGTTCTAGGACATTAATAAATCAGTGATGAACTTCACTTAGAGATTGTCTTTTCAGAGCCTTAATAAAAACTTTAGACAGCAACTGGCAAAATGTATAAGGTCAAGGAAAACGGCAAGTTTCTACAAATATGTCACAAGACTCACAAGCAAGGGAGTACGTACGAAAAAAAAATAACAAAGCATCGGAGAAGAGGTCCGGATCTCATTTAGACAAATCGCTCGTAGCGGTCAGGTCAGATACCAATAACAAGGGGCCACACGTGCTATTGTAGTCCATGTCGTCATTAGGCCGCTTCCGTATAACTTAACAACTTTATCTTTGCTGTGACCTGCGCCCTTATTACAGTGGTATACGACATAAATTTGAATGTAGCGTATAAATTGGCGAGAGTTAGCCTGGAGTCCCAATAACGGACGTCGGAGGGACCGACGACGGATCCGATACAACGGCGCCGATTTCTCTTCTCAATAAATTGTTGCTCTTTGTATATTATTATCTTTATTGTTGCTATAATTACTGCTAGTCTTTGTAGTTGTTATGATACTGAAATACGTAGTATTTGATTCCTTATTGTTAAACGGGGTAAGTTGCTTTAAAAATGTCCTAACTTCATTAAACAAAACAGTGTTAGAAATTGCACCTTAGGATATTCTTAACAAAAGTATTTTCGTTTTTTTTTTATTGCAAACGCTTAATGTTAACTTATAATTAGACATTTAATTTTAAAAAACTGTAGCATCCAGTCTTATATTCCAGTCGGGATTTTTTAATTCCATATTAAAACACACGATGGAACTGTTCTACAGCAAAGCAAACTGCGACTTGTTAAATCAATTATCCCACAGACTACAAATCCGTAGAAGTAACACACATTTTTGTGCTTAAAAATGTACAATGTTACAAGAAAAATATTTAAAACTCAACGTTTCTTTACTTATGTTAATGATTAGTTAAAGCAGAGATCGTCAACATTTACTCAGACCCTATCAAAATCGGCATTGTAAATTTCAATGCACTCAAAACTATCTTCATTTAGAGACATCAAAAAGCAATTATTAGCCAAGTTCGCATACAAATCGAGACGAGATGCTATAACGAAACGTAATATAATTCTGGGTGACTCTACTTACTTAATTCAGCAGCTTCTATAATAAAACACGCGACAGACTATCTCGAGAGCAGCGCAAACTCGGACTTGTTGCATTTAAGTTAATTAATCCAGGGGCTAGATCAGATAAAGTCAGACTTGGAGGAGCAACCTCTCAGACAGCCTCATGCCGTCCCCGCACCACATAATGTTTGTAGAAAACATGCCCCTTACCAACTTTGCTTCGCTATGAAGTTTAGATGTATGAAATAGTTATTTCTAGAAATCCTGAACATTAGTTTGTACTGGATTGAATGAACTTGCTATGAGCTTTGAGTTAATTAATTTATTCACTTACTTTGGTATATGAAAAACAGTTAGACTTTTCAATGATTAAATCCTAATCAAGTACAATCTACAAGAGCAAAACTTTGCTATTAAAGCTAATAAATAAACAATGTGATTTTAAAGCAAGTTATCTTTTTAAGGGCAAAGTTGTGGAATTCAAAACTATGGCAGCAAACCTAAGAAAGAATTTCGTAGCAAATATTTTACGAAATATCTTATTGGAACCGATCCGATTCCGGAATAATGTTTGGCCACAACAAACAATGTGTTGCCATTCTTTTTTGAGGAAAAAGCAATCTAAGGATAAATATTATATCAGTTTACGGCAATCGGTCAAAGTTTCCTTCATGATTTAGGAAATGGGACCTTTATAGTTTTAGTGGATGGCGACGAAAAATCGTTTTTTCTCCTCATTTTCCAGTGTCGCTATCAGCGATTTCTGTGATAGAAAAAGTTTTTGACACAGTCAATCTACGTGAAAATGAATGTTTAATGACAGTGGGGTTATTTTATAGGGTTTTTTACTGTGCAGCATTTTAAAAGAAAATTTATAGGAGATGTTTTTTATTCCTTTTGAAAACGTATTTTATGTTCTTCATAAAAGCGGATGAAACTCGTTTTCTACCGAGGTTTTATTTCATATCAAACAAAAGTTACGTAAGTTTGAAATCAAAATGAATTAAGCATGATTAAACGTGATTTAAGCGCTTCATATCCAAGCTCAAAATATCCAAAGCGTACAACATCAAAAGAAAAAAATGACCATAATGCAAAACGTCAAAAGTTCTAATAGATACTTAGCATACACAGTCGGCCATATAATGTTCCCACTGCTGGGACTCAGGCCTCCTCTTTAGGAGAAGGAACGGGCCGTAATCCACCACGCGGGCCCAGTGCGAGTTGGTGGATGTCACATGTCTTTGAATTTTTGGTTCTAAGATATGCCGGTTTCCTCACGATGTTTTCCTTCACCGGTTTTGAGAGCAATGGTGATGAAATAAATTACACAAAGTAATGCGCCTGGCTGGGTTTGAACCCGCGACCTACACTCGTAAGTCGGGGCCGTTACCACTCGGCCACCACTGCTCTATATATACTCTCAATAGGTACTTACTTTTTTATATATATACCATTTGCATCTAAATAAGCTGGTAGCTATAAAATTGATTTTTATCTGTTTAATTTTAATCTGTAAATTCGTATGTTGTTTGTTTGTAAATCCGGCTTAACTAAATAAATATTATAGTTAGCAGCTTATCTAGACGTATTATTGGAACTTGTGACGGATTAACAGTTTGCCCATTTTGCTTTTTTGACTTTTTGCGCTATTGACATGCGCACTAACCCGAAATTTTTAGTTAACTGGTAAACGCCTAATAGAGATCCATTTAACATTTCGTCTAAATATAGGTACTAAAAATATGTCTTTAAATCAAACTCAACGCGCCATTTGGTACCAAAGAGGATTTAATCCCTAAATTTCACTCGGAGATGTCTGTACCAGAGGAATCTGAGTGCGTGCGGAGCAGCCTAATCCCTTCTTAGCTGAGTCAGGGAATTGGGAGCTCATACAATCTGCCTCTTGATTCTGAGAACCTGGAATATCGGTACAATTATGTCTGAAAAATTGCTGACTGATTTTTAAATGTAGGTCGATTTGATAGAGTACCTATCTTATTTTTTCTTTACATTATTAGGTATGTAAATGCTTCACATATTATCGGCTTGCGGACGGCGAGCAATGGGTAGCTCGCCGTCCGACCGTCCGGTAACCGGACCAAGCCCAAGTCGTCGACGGCGTGTACTGTTCCACGCGTGCATCAAAGAGATGTCAGTAAACTGTAAGGGCCCAGGTGGGTCGAACTGTTTTTTTATGTTTCGTTGATAAAAAAAGGTTTTCGGTAGATTAATAAGTTTCCCATTTCCCAATATCAGTACATACGGTTTCCATAACATTATTTACCCGCAAAAGATCATCAATACCTCTAATTACTCTACAAAAATTAAATTCAAATTACCCAAAAATAAAACCTGAAATTCAACCTCTACGTTCAGATTATGGAAATTTCGCGTGAAATTTTGCAAACAAAGGGCCAGATAATAATTGCTTGTGTAATATTGTCTGGGCATGGTATTATAATACCAAGGTAATTTTGCCAACGGACAAAAACTTAATATAGAAGTTCAATGAGTAAAAATAGACACACGCACTTGATGTGTGATGTATCCTCCGAGAACTTTCTCAACAACGTTGAGTTCAGGTTTCAGTAACCGCATGCAACTGTATTGGTATTCAGCTGCATCCCATTACTGAAATCCGACCTGGAGTTTTGGATAGAATATACTGGTGTATATGTTGTCCAACATCCATGGAGTGACTACTTATCCGACCTTCACAACCCAGTTGCTCAATACACCATTTTTTTTAGTGGGAAAGTCACCAAATAACATCTTTTGCTTTGGGTGGAGCGTGAGGGCATGCCAGACTAGAAGAACAAGAGAAGGAGAGAAGTCATTTTATGATTTCCCACCTCAAAAAAATGCCATAGTACAATGAAAGATGTCAATAGATAAAAAAATGTCAGGAAAAATGAAACAAACCAATAGAAAAAATAATAAAAGTAAATGCAATAATTCTATACGCATGTCATATCTTTTCCGTCAAATGTTATAATTTGCCGTTTCTACCAAATATGAATGAAAGAGTTCAATGTCAACTATATGAGTACTGTCTACAAGATCTGATGACTATCTAAAACAAATGCGTGAGTGAATTTCAAAGCGTTCGGGAAGCTGCGCGGTGTCTTCTCGTCCAATATACCACAATGTCTCAAGACGAAAGTCTATGACCAGTGCGTGTTGCCAGTGATGACATATTGCTCCGAAACATGGTCGCTTATAATGGGCCAATGGCTCGGAGTTTCTTTGCATGATCACATCATAAATGAAGATATCCTTAGGAGAACCAAGGTTACAGACATAGCCCAAAGAATCACCAAATTTAAGTGGCAGTGGGCATGTCAAATTGCTCGCAGAACAGATGGTCGATGGGGACGAAAGACCTCCCACAAGGTGGACCGATGACCTGGTGAGGGTCGCGGGAATCCGATGGATGTGAGACGTACAGGACCGGTCTTTATGGCGACACGGACGGCACGGGTGGACGTCTTTCGGCTAAAATTATGAGTGAGTTTTTGCTCACGGTACAGAATTGGCCTTCTACATATATCTATTCTATGGCAAAATGAACAAGTGAAATTAAGTCCAGAGGTTATTTCAGCGAAAACGAAGTTCTTGCCTTCATTGTCTGATAAGTTGTTTTTCTCTTGAGACATCTTCGATTTGGTGATTTGAATGGTAATGACTGGAAGGTATTTTAAATTAGTGCCTTGATGGCTGCCTAACGACGTCTTCGTGTATTTTCCGTCCCACTTTTCAGGGTTAGAATTTTCTTAAACGTGCCTTCATTTGCCTTTGGATAATACTCGCATCTCCCAAGTCGTTTTATGGGAAGCAACTTTAATTTTTGAGCAGTGGTAGTCCAGTGGAAACAGCTTTGACTTATGAGATGTAGATCGCGGGTTCAAACCCAACCGTAATGCGGTTTTTGTGTAATTTATTTCATCAAGCTACTCTCATCACGGTAAAGGAAAACATAGTAACATCGGCAGTCTTAGAAACAAATATTTGACGACATGTGACATCCACGAATCCGCACTGGAACAGCATGGAAGATTCCAGCACATTCCCTCTCTTAGAGAGAAGGCCTAAGTCTCAGCAATAGAAACATTATAAAGCTGAATATTCTAACTTTAATTTTCTAAAAGTATCAGTATTTTATCTCCTCATAAGCAAACAGAAAAAGTAAGTCGATCCTTTGATTTAGATTGTAGAACCAATCCCAAAAACCTAAATAATTCATGAACAATAATCAATCATGGTTAAACAAAGCGAACCGTAGTTCACTTGTTGTTCAACCTGTTTAAAAATGCACACCAGTCGAGTTTGCGGCCCTTAAGTAAAGTTCATATGTTGATACAGGGGAATGGAACTCAACTTCTAATTTATACCTACACATACGAGAGCATTAAGAGCAAGATGTTCAGATATGTGACGTCATGAAACGTACCAGCGCATGACGTATGGGAAGTTATTAGCACGCGCAAGATAGGCCAGTGCGGGTAACATAATTAGTTTTCCCGTATGTTTAAACTTATTAAGTGTCCTATAACAAAGTTTCCAAGTATATTTGCGATTTGATAATGTAAATTGCCAACATTTAGGTCAGAGCCAACGCGCATAGAATTTTAGCAAAACACCACAAAGCATTTTGTGATACCAGAATTATGTAGATTGCTTTGAAAGTTATTTTTTAATTCACAAAAATAAACGGCACAAAAATAAACTGTACAAAAATGGACTGGAAAAATAATACAAAAGCAACAACCGCAAACTATTCAGCGCCTAAATTTTCCATTTAAAAAACACTTCTGTAGTATGTACAATGTTGTAACAAAAAGTATCCAGCCTCCCAATTAACACAATCCAACTTTGTCGTGACGGTTTCAAGATAAAACTGGGAAAAATATAAGTAATGGATTGAAGTCAAACTTGCCGTGAAAAATTTTAGTCAATGGGGGAGATAATTTCTCCGGAGCAAGGAGAGAAGTGTTTTATAATATTTCTGTGAAAAATTGTCCGCGGGCAAAAGGGCTCCCAATCGGGCAAAGTTGCCGCAGTAATTTAGCGTCATTTGTTTGCGATGAATATTTATTAGCCGATCCGAAACAATGACCGTATTGAAATTCAATGTTCGCATTGTATGACATGTTTGCATTGCCGAATATGCGTTTTATAAACTTGGTGGCAGTTTTACAGTTATCATAAAAGAATTATTATTTACATAAAAGTATGATAATATATATATGTGTATACTTTTAGATATACACACATACTTTCACATCTACACTACACTAGAGCAGTGGTGGCCGAGTGGTAACGGCCCCGACTTACAAGTTGTAGGTCGCGGGTTCAAACCCAGCCAGGCGCATTACTTTGTGTAATTTATTTCATCACTACTGCTCAAAACGGTGAAGGAAAACATCGTGAGGAAACCGGCTTGTCCTAGAACCAAAAATTTGAAGGCATGTGACATCCACCAATCCGCACAGGGCCCGCGTGGTGGATTACGGCCCATTCCCTCTCCTAGAGAGGAGGCCTGAGTCCCAACAGTGGGAACATTATAAGGCCGACTATGCTACACTAATATTATAAAGAGATAAAGTTTGTTTTTTTGTTTGTAGGAGGTTATTTCTGAAAGTACTGGTCAGATTGCTAAAATTTTTCGCCGATAGAAAGCTGCTTTATTCCTGAGTGACATATATTTTATATACGCGGGCGAAGCTGCGGGCAAAAGCTAGTTAAAATTATGAAGGTGAAAGTATGAATGTGGGTGTATGTTTGTTACTCCTATACGTTCAAATAGTTTTAATGGAATTGGATCAAATTTGGTATACGAATAAACCATGTATTGTTCTGGAGTATGTTCTCTCGGGATACATTTTTACTTCAATGCGAACGGACTTAATTTTACCATTATATATGTAGGTTTATTCGATACCTTCTTTTTTCTCCTATTTTTATAAATACTCTTATAACACGAATATTGAACACACTTGCACACAATTATATTTTTTTTTTTTTTCTATATAAATAGTTCCGTTGTACTCGTGTTTATAATGTATCTATTTTGTGTCTTAATAAATAAAAAAATAAAAATCCGCTTTAAATTATCTTTAAAGATCGCTCTGATTTATTGCGGAAGTTTTTACATAATTTGTTTATTCGAAGCACCATTTTTCTATACGTTTACAAGCAAAAAAATAAAACATTTATTAGAAACACAGAACGTACATAAAAAATACTCCATTTGAAAAAGCTTAATTAAATCGTAAACACCAACAGTTATTTAATAAAAATCTTTTATCTACAAAAATAGCTGTGCTAGTTGCAATTATAAGTTAAACTCACGTAATAATAATCCCGCGGGCAAAGTACGAGAACCTCGTAAAGCGCGATATTTAAATTCGCCGCGGCGACAACTTTGCCGCCGGCGACAATTCAATTACAAGTAATAGCCTCTGATTCATGTTTGTATTGCTAATTAGTCGCCGGCTCAAGTTTTGTCACTCCTCACTTAGTGCCGCGTTCCCACCCAATGTACTCGCTGTTCTCTTAAATAGATTGTTCTTTGTCGGCTGTGGCTGAACGTTAAACAACGTCCGCCTTTGTTTACCCTCAAATTAAAGCATGTCTTTTCATCTTGTATTAAACTTCGTTGTATTAAATCAACCCTTGCTCTCTTTATATGGAAATGATTTATTATGCCCCCAAGCTCGACAACGCAATGACCGATCGACCTAAAAAAACACGTAAAAATGTTTTTATTGATCCCATACATAGTTATCAGATAGTTCGAAAGGGGTTCAGGGTAACAATGGATTGTAAGGATAAGTTTATTCAACAAGCGAATTTCCTTGTCGTAGTAGGCACGAGCAGGAAAACCACAAATCGACCAAATATCAAAGGGTTGGTGAAAGCTAACTTTGTGAAAACACGGTGGGAGAAAGTTACTTAAGTCGTAGCGAACCTTAACAGAAATAAGCATTTGGACCAATAGAAGAAAACTTGTAAATCCTGCGGTGGGACCGCAAGGTACACGCGACCCGGGTATTAGGGGCTCAGCGCGACCGTCGTTCTTGCTAGCCTCTAAATAGCCTTAGTTAACGTAGGTACAGGGACAGTCACAAGACTGTTTTGTGTGGTCTGTAGTTTCGTGCGTACGCCCTTTGAATATTTCTTGCATCGGTAAGTCGTGAGCTGTGGTCTTAGTTTGGGCAACTCAACATTATCAACATTTGTCCCACTCACAAAATATGCGCTTTAGTTGTGAATTTGTGGTCACCATCCAGCCCGAAATACAAATACAAAAAAAAAAAAATAACTCCAACACATAATTAAAATAATGTCTATTTCCTCCACAATTTCCACCACAAATCACGCCACTGGCTCACAAGTGCTTTTAATCAAAATATAACCTATCTTAAACGCCGTTGAGTGCGTCCGATAAAACAATGCCACTCGCAAGTGGATGGCCCTCCATATCGTGGGAGTAATAGAGGGAGCCAAAGAGGATAGTGCTGGGCTATTGTTGCTATTATTGATAGTCTCATTTATCTGTTTAATTATTAAGTGTCAAGTGGTTTATCGATCGATGCGCTAGGGTTAGGAAAGGACTTTGCTTGGAGTTTCCTTGCGTGATCGCATCAAGAATGAAAAAATCCGCAGGAGAATCAGGTTGCCAACATAGCACGAAGAATCGCCAAACTTAAGTGGCAGAACGGATGGTCGATGGGGCCGAAATGTTCTGGAGTCTCGACCGCACACCAGTAGACACTGTGTTTGAAGGTGAGGGTCGCGGCAATGCGATGGATGCGAGAAGCTCAGCCCCCCTAGCCAAGTTACGATCGTTTGGTTTGCGTCGAATAACTCGAGTAGGCCACGCCTCTGGTTCCTTCGTTCTGACCACGTGACTGAGCGTTGAGATGACGTCAGAACCAAGGAATCGGAGGCGTAGCCTACCTGAGGCTTTCGACGCAAACGAAACGATCGTAACTTGGCTAGGGGGGTAGGACCGTTAGTTGTGGCGATACTTGAGGGAGGCCTATGCCCAGCAGTGGACGTCTTTCGACTGAAATGATGATGGCACTGGGTTTATGTCTAATTTTTACGCTCTCTCCACCATCAAACTTTAGAATGAGTTCAAGGGGAGGTGACATCAAAAAAGCTGAGAGTTGATAAGTTTCCTTCAAACGTAAAACTCGGAACTACTCCTTAAAGGCCTTTAAAACTTAGTTTGGTCATCGTAGCAATTAAAATATTTTAAGTTCTTTTAATTATAATGTTTAATATTCATTAGTTTACTATTATAGCATGTATATGTATTTTGTTATTATTTAAGGTAGGTACCAAAATTAAATTTGGAATATTTTAAGCAGTCCTAAAGGAAAAACGAAAAAATTTACCTCCTTCTTATAAGGAATAAGAGCGAGCTCAGAAAATAGAATATTCAGGATACGAATATTCAAAAGATTTCCATACTCTTTTCGGCAGCGATTTCTTTGCTCCTGTATCTGTCGCTCACAATTCCGTCAAACATAAATGAGCACTTTACGAGTCAATTGGAATCCTTATTATTCCTTTGAGTTCAAGATTAAATATAAATAAACACGTTGACAAATCTGCCAACGAAAAATAAAATCGAACCGCGTTCGGCAAAGGAATTGGCACATAAGAAAATAATGTTACGATACACCATCTTATGATACAGCATCTATCTAGAAGAGCTTTGTAGTGCAAGAGGTAGATACGAGGAATCACAGATACACACTCATAGTTGGTAGTATTGTATTGGCAAGCGAGCGGGCCGCAGCGACCTGTTGCTGCGAACTATTTTATTAGCGTGAGTGTGTCGGCGGCCCATTCTTTACGGCTCTTTTGTTGGCGTGCCGTTTAGTCCCACATTGTGCTAGCGCCGACGTGATTGGTTGAGTTTATAACACAAACACCAGGCATATTTTCCATTTGTGCCACCCTATCCAGTTTTGCTTAAATTCACAGTTCTGTGATTTGATTGTGTAATAATTTTCGTCGTTGTTGTCGTGAATTTAGGATAAATTGGAAAGTTCACGCTTTGGGTGTGATTTTGTAGTTGTAATAATGTTCAGTGAAATCTTTAGGGTCTCAAGCACTCTCTCTTCTCAGTTTGAAATTTCATTAAGGTTGGGGCTCGTTATTGCTTTAGGGTGGCATTTTCTTATAGTTCGTTATATTGGTGTGACAATTGTTACATAAAACGACGAAATGGTGTGCAAAAATGCAAATGCTAGTGTACGCTGTTCTAACAAAACTGCATTGTTCAGCCGCCTCCCGTATGTCAAGATTGTCATCCGGATAGACGCCAATGCGCCCCCTGCATAAATTGAAGGCTTCGCAGCCGCAACGCTGCCGGGAATTTCCCTCAGGGTTTTCAACACAGAAAAAAAAACTGGATTCATCTCCCACTTCCAATACTTCATTTATAATTCAATATTCGCTATTACCTTCGACGACTATTTACAATGGTAATTTACGCTACTAATTCCCGTACGTACACTTGAATGAATAATGGCTGATTTTCATTTGAATATAAAAATTTAGTATAGCTTGCGTCGAATCTTAAGCTACATTTGCACCTAAATTAGAAATCTAACTCTGAAAAAAAAGTAGTAGTATAACTGTGACTTTGAAGGCTTTTTATTCACTCAGCGATTAATTAAACCAATAATACGATACAGTCGCTTGCAAAACTGTTGTCAGAGCTAAAAGAACATTGGATTTTGGTCAGCAATAACCTTTTTTATAATTGATAAAAAGCGACGATGTGGGCGATAATGCGAAGCAGTAATGCTAGCAAAGGAGGCGGCCGATCGCGTGAGGCAAAAGTCCTCACGCCCCAACCGCCGCCGGGATTCTGATCCCGATTTCCGGCCACCGTAGGCGCGGGCTTGCGGACGGCGAGCAATGGGTGGCTCGCCGTCCGATCATCCGGTAACAGTCCGGACCGGGCCCAAGTCGTCGACGGCGCATACTGTTCCACGCGCGCCTCAAGGAGATGTCAGCAACCGTAGGGGCCCAGCAGGGTCGAAGCCTACTGGGGCTATGGGTGATGCGAAAAAGATCCCCGGGGAAAAAGATCCCAAAACGAAAAAAAAAACAGCGCGGGAGAAATTATTTTATTTTTAATTAGAATGAATGTTTATAACTCCAATAAATAGTAATAAATCAATGCTCTCTTGAAGATGTGGCGAAAATCAATGTTATAGTAGCAACTACGGTTATTTTCTTATTAGTGAAAAATCTGAAATGGAGTCAAGTTCCCACTAGACAATCTTGTAACTTTATATTAAGTTAGGAAATCGTTTAAAGACTACCACGCCGCTTCAGCCGGCGGGTATCGATGCTTTCTTATTTAGCCAACTTTCCGGACTTAGAATTCAATAAAGCGGCCAACGGAATTTACTTCTCTTTGACTAAATAGCTTAAAAGATTAATTAAGATAAACTTTTAACGGATCCGGTTAATGTTGTAGCGTAAACACTTTAATTTTGCTCGAAATAAGTTTCTGCATTAGGATCGAAAAAGTTGTAAATTCATAAACAAGCTTCATTTAAAATTTGTAGTAACATCTCTAGCGTGATGCGATTTTAGTTGGAAAAAAAGTCTTGTGTCGAGTTAAAGTTAATTTTTCCAGATAAAAATACTCCGTCAAAGTAACTGTACAAAGTGTACTTAGTTATTTTCCTTATTTTTTGAGACAGGAACTTATTAGGCGTTTATTTTCTGGGAAATAAACTACGAGTCCGTTAACAAACTGTACTGCCCCTCTAGTCAAGTTACAACTGTTTCGTTTCGATTCTTTTTTCGTTGATCGCCTGGAGTCGGCCACGCCTCCTATTCCTTTGTTTTGACCACGTGACAAAGCGTTGAGATGACGTCAGAATAAAGGAATCAGAGGCGTGGCCTACTCGAGGCGATCGACGAAAAGAGAATCGAAACGAAACGGTTGTAACTTGTCTAGGGCTGTTGCGTGTCCGCAAGCACGTTAGATTTCTAACGTGCTTGCGGACACGCAACAGCCCCCATTTGGGTAGGTATAACTTGTATAAAATTATGTACTTGTCAAATTTAACTGTCTAGAGCTGGACTCAGCAGGACCGACGCCCGCTACGGTAATGGGGAATATCTGAAAAGGAAATCCGTAGTCCCAGAACGCAAAGGGCAACTGAAGGACACAGTTGTGATTTTAGTCCGTAAAAGTCTGACACGTTCTCCCGCTACACTCTAAAGTAGGTAAGATCTTTGAAGAATTTCTCACCTTAAAAAAACCGTTTAGCGTTTACCAATTCTTCCTTAATTCCTAAATAGAATAAAAAAATTAAACCTTTTACACAATTTCATAAAAGGCCTTGCAACAAGGTACCAGGTGCAAAAAAACATTGTTCCTCGCCAACCTATTATACCCGCCTAATCCTCATTCTCACCGGACCACGATTAGTGTGGATTATGTGCAAAGTGCAATACGTTAGTGCAATGTGCACGATTGCATTGTCATCGCATTTCAGCCGCGCGCACGTGACCCCATCTCCTTGTAATCCTTGGACACCTGCTTTTCAAATCTTCATTTCCTCTGTGGCCACATTTATTTGATGAAAGCTGTTATTTTGTATTATGTGTTATGACGTTATTCGGTTTTAAGTGAAATGGTAAAGAAATACAGAAATGGAATGTGGTGCAAGTTTCTTTTTGTCTGTGTGTGTGATTATATTTTAGAAACGATGATAATGAAACACACACAGAGTCTCCGTCTCAGAAAGTTATAGCTCATCTGTATATTTAAAAGATACAGTCCTTAGGGTGCTCTTCCACCGCAGATGTGCTGTGCAGCTATGCTGCGAGGATGCGACTGATACTAAGATATGTAGCGGTATGCGAGTAAGATGTGCTATAAAGATGCGCCGCCGCAAACTAGTTGCGCGTGGAAGATGCGCAGCTCGAGCTATGCAGTGTATGGATAGTAGGGAAGCAAGGGCGGCGCGGTGAGGGGACAGACAGACGGACGGACAACAAAGTGATCCTATAAGGGCTCCGTTTTTTCCTTTTGAGGTACGGAACCCTAAAAAGGGATTTTCTAAAATTCAGTCCCTAAGGGGATAAAACCGGGGCCCAAAATTTGTATGGAGAAATTTACCTTCACGCGGGCGAAGCCACTACTGTTAACATAAATTGATTTACTACTTCTCAACTAATACAAATAAAAACTTAATTACAAACCACGTTATGCTGATGCACATTTTAATTGCGGATTAGAGACAAAAAACCACTGAATTGCAGCACTATCTTCAATTAACGTGATATAAATGCATCTCAAGTGCACGCTGAACAAAAACAGAAAACTCAGCCGTCCGTTGAAAATATTTGCCAGAGTTATAAATAGGGGCTTTCATCCGATGAAAAAACGTGGCGTTGCACGACAAATCGCGTGACGTCGGGATGAGCGGACGCATCGATCGTGACTATGTGGAGCGTAATCATTTTCAAGTTACTAGGTCTAGGTGAAAATCGCTAAGTGGGACAGTTTTGGAGCGACGCGTCGGCTGCGCGTTTAGGGCGTTTTAGGGTTGGACTTTTTTATTGGTGTCGGTTTTGCTTTTGAATTTTATTGTTTTATTATTTTTATTATTCGTTTTAAAAACTTGCAATGAAGAAAGGATTAAAAAAATGCCTTAACATTTTTGTTTGAATGCTGCTTATGTGTTAATTGAAAATAATAATATAGCATATTCAGCCTTATAATGTTCCCACTGCTGGGAATCAGGCCTCCTCTCTAGGAGAAGGAAAATAATAATATTCACGAAGTTTTTTTTTTCATTTGTATCAAAGGCCTCCCTCCACTCTTTCAATCTTTCGCGGGTCCGCGCGTCTTTCTTCCAGTTCTAGCAAAATCTTTCTAGTTCGTCCCTCATCTCCTTCTGGTCTGCCACGACCCCGTCTCACTGTCTCTGGGTACCAATTTTGTGTTTCGAAGTTGATAATCGTAATAAAATACTTTTAGATTTAAAAAAAAACATGAACACGGTCACTGGTCAGGTTAGTAAAGAAAAACATATAATGGTTTATTAACACCAACTTTTTTTAAACTCGTCTTAGCGCATAGCATATAAGCATAATCAGCCTTTTAATGTTCCCACTGTTGGGACCCAGGCGTCCTTTCTCTAGGTGATGGAATGGGCCGTAATCCACCAGTGCGGATTGGTGAATGTCACATGTCTTCGAATTTTTGGTTCTAGGAAATGCCGGTTTTCTCACGATGTTTTCCTTCACCGTTTTGAGAGCAGTGGTGATGAAATAAATGACACAAAGTAATGCGCTTGGCTGGGTTTCAACCCTCGACCTACAAATCGTAAGTCGGGGCCGTTACCACTCGGCCACCACCGCTTATCTTCATCATGGTCTTAACGCCCTTAAACATATACAAACGTTGTCTTTAAAAATAAATATCACCAATCAAAACCATCCATATTAATACGATTAATCACAACACAGATTAAACGTTAGATAATTCATTAGTAGAGTAATTTAGCGTCAATTTCTGGGGAAGTAAACGGCGGACAAGTGAAATGTAATCAAAGGGTACAAATGCCTATCTGCCAACAATCTGAACTGACGTTTGCTTGGAACTCGTGTTTAATTAAACAAACACATTTTGATCTGTTATCCCTTTACGCGTTCAGGTTATCAATTGTTCATGTTACGGGTTACGAATGTGAAGATTTGGTGATGGTAACCTTTGTTAATTTCACTTTGTTATCGTTTGTCATAATAATTTGTGAGGCAATTTCTGTAATTCGGTCATGGAAATAAAATTAGCCATGTCTCTGAACATTTAAAGGAAATAAATTTCTAAAGATTAGTTAAGAGATTCTTCACTAACCTTATTATATTTATTTATTTATTTAAAACTTTATGCACTAATGAAACATTGTACAAAAGCGGACTTAATGCCTTACGCATTTTCTACCAGTCGACCTTAGGGTGGTGCAGAGATATAACATGGCAGGTGCAGCTTAAAAGAAGACTGACAGAGAGGAAGTAAGAACAATAATAAATATATACTTAGATACATACATACAAATAAAGAATGATATTGAGAGAAAAACGAATACAACAAATCAAGAGTGTGATGAATCTACCAACTTCTTGCGAAAGTGTTCTCGTGCTTAGTATTCCTTCGTATATTTATTATTCTTTGATATAAAATTTCCTTACATTTTTGGGCAAAACTGTAAGTTCGATTTATTTATTTGTTTTTTAAATAAAAAAACCAAGCACATTCAACAAAATAACCATCCAATACGAATCAGTAATATGCACATAGCCCACATTCTTCAACACAAAGTTATAGTTGGTATCAATTAAGCGTTAAAGTTAAGCATCGGATAGGCATACGCGTCGGATGGCCCATCTGACTGGACGATTCGGAGGAAATGGCGCAGAAAATTGCGCGCTGCCTCACGTGGACGCAATATCCTACGACGACTACCAATTATGTAGATTATGTCGCCGACGATACACTTATTACAAACGTTACTTAACTGCACTTTGATCAACGTTGATGTGGGGATGAGAGTCCCGCCGGAGAAACTACGCCCTCTTCGTGTTTAATAATGTTTAGGATGGAAAGTGGACTTGTATTTTTTTTAGAGGACTTTGATTGTAATTAGAATCTTATACGTGACCAATTTTTGGAACTTTAAATCAGCTACTGCCGACTTAGAGATTTGGACATACATTTTACACACATAGTTTTATACGTTATACGTATCAAAATGTCTTCAAATAGGCTTCTAATAGGTATTAGTACGAACACAAGGAATTTTCTTGAAATCAACCTTTGATCAGAACCTATTTAAATTAAAAAGAAAGAGCCACTATGTACAATCTTCAGTTTTTCGGAAATCAGTTTAATTTATATACAAGATCCATATTTTAGTAGGCACTTAAAATTATGCTAATAACAAAATACAATATATAATAATACATAAACAAATACAAATAAACATTACATATATACCAGTCCAATTACACATAAAATGTCAAAATTTAAATTAAATAAAAATAAAATTAATCATGAAATTATTAAGTTACATTATTAAATCCAAGATCACTCCCCATTTAACTAAATAAATGAAACTAAAACACAACGGCCATAAGTCACAGTTCAGAATAGTACAGAAACATTCATCAGCGGTAAAGACTCCCAACTAGCACGTCTCAGACTCACAAGTTGTAAAAACGTAGATGATAGCCACACGTGGACCACGGCAAGATGTTTAGTGTACGTGCATATGTGAGTCGAGGGGTAATCTGCATAATGAGAAGTCGGAGGTTATTGCGCGGATCGGACCAAGTCGGCAATTTCCCGCCTCGATTGTTATGGAGACTGGGACGCTCACATTGATTCCTATAGCCCTAGCCGAGTTATTTTTAGTTACACTTTCAAACTTGCAAAGGTGGACATGACTGCTGATTTTTTTTTTCAGTGGGCAAAATCAAAACTACTATCGACAATTTTGCCCAAAAAAAATTTTTTTTTTTCCACACCACAATTTTAATTTAAACAATTTCAAAAATAGATTCTGGATGAGATCCGTAAGTTACTTACAGTTTTCCAAACCAAAAAATACACACTTCTTACAAAAAAAAAGTTAAATCTATTTAAACGCGATAAAATGTGATACAGATGTTAGCGTTACATAGCAGACTCTAGTCACGTGCTTCCCCAAACGCTCACATTTACCGATTGCCCACTACAGGAGCCAAGGCGTTAGCTTTACGGGCCCTACGGTCCGCGACTGTATATCGCTAAATAATATCATAGCCAGTAATAGTTTTCCGTTATTTAGGAACCTTGGAAACGAAACTAATATTTAAAGTTACATTAGACTCGTATTAGTACAAAAGTTAATGTTCGATTTGATTTCGGTACTAATGACACAACCGATTACAGTTTTCTCCGTCACCGCATGTTAATCAGGACCTTGGGTCGTAACTTCGACCTTTTCTTTTTAAATCCGTTCTGTGTAAATAAATAATGGTCTGTGGACGTCTTTATTTCACGACACCGAAGGTAAATAGCATTCTATATCAATCAGACTTCGAGTCGTACATAATTTAGCGACGGACGACGTCTCTCGACTTGAGGAACTTCTCCGTCATATTATTGTAGTGTTGTTCTTGCTCATCGCAAACTCCGGATACCTCATCTGTCGCGCCGTTCCGCTTTTTCCCTTACCTTTTTTTCTGTATTTTACGATGTTTCTTTATTAATTCATGTGTTCGGAAAGTTTGGATGGAACTTCTTTAGATAGGACGTTCAACTTAAAGTTGGTTAAGTCGGAAACTAGTAAAAACTGTACCTTACTATTATGATTGACGGACTTAGTTCCGAGTGCATTTTTATTTTAAACAGAGCATATTTTCACGTGATCTCAAATCCCAATTCAACAATTTAAGTAACTTCGGGGTTTGCATCGAGTTAAGTTTTCTCGTCTTTTGTTCACATAACACATATATATCTATTTATTTTTAATACAATGTAGATTTTGTTAATAGTTTAAAGATAAGATCATGTAATAAACACTCAATAAAAATCACAACAATCGATAACTTAGTATTGTACTTTTATTCAATCGCAATACAAAGAATATACGGTACATTGGCGGCATCGTTTACTCGGTTGACATGGCCCCAATTACCTGCCGATTGATGGCAACTGCCTTCAACCTACGGCAGATCAAGTTCCGAGCACTTGGCGCCCTCCCACCCTCCGACGTCTTTCTTATCCCCCTTCACAGTCCGCCAGACATACTCGTATTTGACAGATTTGCCCCAAACCCGAAAGATTTTATTGACCGGTTATTATTTTATTTTATGGACATCCACTCCTATTTCATTGGCCCTAAGACGAAGTAACAGTTTTTGTCGCTCGATTATTGGAGCAAATCTTTGGTCACATCTAACGTTTTTATTGAATCGAATTTGGTGTAGATGGCTTATGGGATCGTCGGGAACGATGTGTAATACGAGTCTTATATTTGTAATGTATTGTGTATTTTTATCCGAGTAACTGATGTATTTCCCTCACCTTCATTTTCCTTTTGTTAAATAAATCTAAAATTGGTAGTGATTTAAAATAGAAACGAGGGATAAAATTGTCACCTCGCAGAATATTACCAGCAGCACAAACGAATCAAGCGAAATATAAACTAAAAGGAACAAACAAAATACTGGGAAATGTTCCGAAGCGTGTCTTACAAACCGTTCAACGATATTGAATCGGATGAAAATAAAAACTGAAGTAGTGTCCTGTAGAGTTTTCGATCAAAGAAAATTACGCTAGGCGTGGACTGAGACGGGCGCTTGGTCTTTTTCCGGAGCCGCTGCTCAGGAGCTCTATAAAATCCCTTTCCTCGCAACATATCGTTCTTTTCTCCCCAAATTGCGGCTGTCCCGACGCGGCAGACACGTCCAGGTAATAACGCAATAAACCACTGAGAGCTTCCCCCTGGAAAAGCGATCGAGTTTTCCTTCAACCTTTCGAAAACGAGTTGTTCCTCGATTTTCGTAGATGCAACGGTGCGAGCGTTGGAAAACTAACCTTATTTTGTGATTGTTTGTGTTGATTTTGCCGAGATTGGAGTGGTCTCGAGTGAGCGGTGTGCAATCGGTCAGGTTGCCTGACCGCGGCGGCGTTTTTCGCGGTACGCCCGCCTCAGTGTGGCCATCACTTTGTGTAATTGAAAACTCGATGTGCACTTGTACGGAACACCCGTTTACAAATAAATCTTTTACTGCTAAACATATACAACCGGTTAGAAGCAGGCCGTTTACATAATATTATAGGCTTATGCTACTTATATGAATGTGTATATTTATGGAGATACGTATAAAGTTGTTAAATTTAGTTGTTGTGAGTGCGTTGTTTTACAACGTTTAATTATTTTACTTTAACCAGTATTCTATAATAGATTACTAAAATAAAGTGAAAAATAGAAAAAAATCCTTTCAAACTTTCTCGTTAGTAGAATCGGCTAAAATTAGATAAAATATTCGTATTATAAAGAATTGATGCTCGTATCGATTGTAGATTAACTTAACTTCAACGGGATGTAAAAAAAATAAGGAAACATACCTCTCGTGCTGCGGACGTACTAATCCTATTGTTGTACTGGCATTTCAGTGTTTCTCAGCACAAAACAAACCCTTAGGTATCTGGTTGTTTTATTTTCCTTTTTTCATCGCTTCCTCTACAAGTTCGCGTCTGGTTTAGATCATTAAGTAATCTGCACGTCGGCTTCGAAGACGCCAGCTAATGCACCTAGCAAGCTTCAGCTCCAGGGTTCTTGGAATCAGAAAATAAGAATGGTTTTTTATTATTTGCCAGTAGAACAATAAATTAAACACGCTGTATGTCAGAGAAAATTATGCCGGTTTTAAACTTTGAATTTTTAACCTGGTTAGGGTCGCAGGTATCCAGTGGATATGAGACGCACAGGGCCCAGCAGGGTCGAAGCCTACTGGGGCCATAGGTTGTTCGAAAGATAACCCTGGGGCCCTGGAACGAAGGTAAAGTAGGAACATATAAGGAGTGGGTTTTAATCAGTCAAGTCTGACCCGCTCCGCCCTGGGGCGGGAGAAGTCGTTGAATGATTTCCCAATTGACCAAAAAAAAAACAGGGCCAGTCGTTGTGGCGACACTTGGAGAAGCCCTATGTCCAACAATCGATGTTTTTCGGCTGAAATTGTGATAATGAATGATGATGTAGTTGTTTAATTTGCTAATCCAACATAAAAGAAAACTATGACCGTCATAGAACTATTGTATGCTAACAAAAACAGAAACATACAAAATATTCTCAAAATAAAATATATAGGCACATTCTCAATTCACATATATTCCCATATTCGATCCAAACTTGAAACATTCTTCAATATATTCATAATAACGTGAGAACACATCAATAATCCTTCGATATTGACAGATTCGGTTCATAAAAACAAGTGGGGTTAGGAAGAAAGAAAATATAACTGTATTCAGAAAGGGGGAAAGAAAACTGGGTATAAGTTCAATAATGGTGTTTGTTGTGTACGACCGTCGGGCAAATAAACTGGTGGTTACTTAGAAATCGGGCTTTAATAGTCGCGAACAAAATTGGATTTTAATAATAATTAAGGCTCGCTTTGTCAACTGCTCCTTTTAATTTTGATGAATAAAGAAAATTATTTATTTGCCGGCGTTAGCGCTTACCGTGATTTATTCACCAAGTTACGGACATTTATAAGGCATCGCCCCTTCCTCGAGGGAAATATATTTTTCGTAATTCTGTGAGTTTGACGCCAACATTAGCACTGCGCTCGGAGACGTTACAATGAATTTGTTGATGTAATGCTGTATTTTTATTGTAATTTTTAATTATTTTGTATTTTACTTAATTCTTTATGGTGTTGGGTATATTTTTTATTTTTTGACTGTGTTTTCATAGTTTTAATTTTTGTTTCAGGTATGTAAACTTTTTTTTAATTTCAAGAACTTTTGGGTGAGTTTAATACTAATTTAATAACCGTCTTTATTGTGGGAAATGTTAAATAGAACGAAATACTAATTTCTACTAGCCCTATTTACAAAGCAGAAATAGTCATCTATTTATCTAGGGTGAACAAAATACAAACTTTTGTTGGTAATACAGACGGACGTGAATTTCAGCGATACAAAAGGATTACAGTATTATTAAACTTGTAAAATTATTTTTCGTAGAACTTACCGCGTAGCGACCGACGTAGCGGCCGGCGTAGCTGCGTAGCGTTCGTAGCAGCCACCCTCATCCGTAGTAAATCTTTTAATCTCTTTACAATGGTCCAACGTCATAAATTTGACATCTGTGACTTTTTTATTACGATATTCGAAAACGTGTCCCTCCCAACGGTATGATAAAATCGTGTTTTATGGACGCGGGTCCCGTCAGTTCATTATTTAATTCCGTCGAATCGATTAAATTGGCGCTTTTAGCATAAAATCACTACGGACCATCGAACTTGATTCAAATGCTGTATTATCAAATCCCGTTCATAATAAATTGAAAAGTTAATATTCGAAAGTTGAAAATGTAAAACTAAATATAACTTGAAACTTGGCAAGTACAAGAGCGTCAAAAATATACAGTTTCAGTTGCATCAGGTATGAAATTACTCGAAGCAAGCGAATCGATTTCCACTGTTAACAAAAGAAAGGAAAATTCAGACGTGCCATGAATAAGTAATTTCTCTTAAACGCTATTGTTAAATAAACATTTCTAAGATATTTTTAATGCATAAAAAATGTTTTCAATGGACAAAAGCCTCAGGTTACATTGTGATTTCAATACATTTTCGTTCGCAAGTGATCCTGTTTTGTAGTCAGGAGGGCCGGGGTCTTCCGATGAATAGATAATATCTATCTAGCTAACTGTAGTCCTATCATGAATTGGCAACTTCGGCGAAAATGGTGAAACGAAATAATATTTCTTTAGTATTTTTTGTCGTCTCAAAATGTTCTCAGATGAAAGAGGAGCTTTTAATGAACATGCTCCGAAGTCATTTATAAAGGTTCGTAACAGTCTGAAGGGTCCATACATGCGAGGACTCCTACTTCAACGTTTGAAGAAAGTATTTCTTGAATCAAATAAAAATAAGAAACAAATGAATTATGAAACCAGAGGTAAACCTAATTTTCCCATTCATACTGTCATTAATTTAACTGAGAAACACTTTTTTTTTACGCGGTTACTCATCAAACGATTTCTCCTGCTCCAGGTGGAGCGTGAGAGAGTGTCAGATTTTTGCTGACTAAATACCATCTGTGTTCCTTATGTTGGCCTTTGCGGTCCAGCAGTGCTACCATGAGCTCTTAATGCGATCCATTTGACAACCTATACTGAACGGTTAAAGAGATGAAGCTATATACCACGTACATCGATGGACTGGAAATATTTGCCTGCTGCGATTTTCCTATTCGATTAATTAAATAAAGAAAAAAAGAAAAAACGTTTATTCGTACCTCACACATACACTAGAATTTAAGTACGGAAAAAAAATAACTTTAAAATCTGTGCAAGGCCAAAAAGGCGCCTCTCCGCCTAACTCAGCATATGCATATATTATTATTTAGGTGTCTTCAAAGCTAGAATAAATAGGTCCGGAATAAAGTAGTGCGTCAACGTCCACTATTGCATCACTTCTTACCATCGTCGGATGGGATCGTAGTCAAGCACTAGTTTATATCAATTAAAAAATATATATACAACTTTAGTTTTAGTAGTATATGCAAAACCCGAAACACGTGTCTAATATTTTTATGTAAAGAATCAATATACAAAATTTCATAACTGTATCATGAAAAATCACGAAGTTATAAGTTGTTATGCTACCTGGTTGTCCGAATAAATACATGGTCACCGGACCATCCGGGTGGCTGAGGGGTTGTTTTGCTTTCACACCCAGCTGCGCGCTGGTGCCTAATGCCCGCTTTGACCTGCAGTGACCCATGTTGTACCTGGTGTGGGTAGTGTCTAACTTGTGACCTTTTTCAAATATTTTTGGGAAAAAGTATAACATGATGTAAAAATGATTGGAATCGATTAAGTTACTGATTCTGAACAAACTATATTCAGGTTTCGCATTTTCTAAAAATAATGTTGTATAGGGTGTGTAGCTCCATCCCTCTTTCTCACTCGTATGCCTGACATTTAACACTTCATGGTAAGGCCCCTGGAATACGATAACTCTTTCGATGATTCTAAAAAGTTCGACAGATCTAGAACTACGATACACCAAAGATTTCGACAGATCTAGAACTACAATTCACTAAAGAGTTCGACAGTTCTATAACTACGATACACCAAAGAACTCGACAGATCTAAAACTACGATACACTAAAGAGTTCAACAGATCTAGAACTACGATACACCAAAGATTTCGACAGATCTAGAACTACAATATACTACAGAGTTCGACAGTTCTATAACTACGATACACTAAAGAGTTCGACAGTTCTATAACTACGATACACCAAAGAGTTCGACAGATCTAGAACTACGATACACCAAAGAGTTCGACAGATCTAGAACTACGATACACCAAAGAATTCGACAGATCTAGAACTACAAAGCACTAAAAAGTTCGACAGTTCTATAACTACGATTCACCAAAGATTTCGACAGATCTAGAACTACGATACACTAAAGAGTTCGACAGATCTAGAACTACGATACACCAAAGAGTTCGACAGATGTAGAACCACAATACACTAAAGACTTCGACAGATCTAGAACTACGATACACTATAGTTAAAGCGTTACTTAAAGTTAAAATCAACGATAAGAATTTCAGCAGCTATCTCTCGAAACGTTCGTCGGCAAAAATAATAACTAAAGGCTCGAATAAATAAACTGGCGCTCTCGAAATATATTATGTTCATAACATAATAAGAAATCTATTACAACATTTTCATATACGAGTATACTCGTACATTTGATTCGAAGCGAGCAATTTGGAGCATCTTCAAACAAAAGTACTCCTATACGACATTACTTGTGAATAAAATAACAGATATACCTACTTTTATATAGGGTGTTAGGTAGTTATTCGCTGACGTACGTCATAAAACGTTACTCAGCGGCCATTATACCAGCGTTACCTAGTTACTCAAGAACTTTGCCGTAGCAAAAACACACTCACATTTATTGCGACACTCTTAATACTGATTTTCTTTTTTTTCCCCCCCAACTGGAGCATTTTTATGCTCATCCTTAGAACTTTTGCAATCCAGTTATATCAGCTGTGAAGAGCTAAGCAAATACAAAAACTTTTTTGGTTTAATCTCCGCGTTTTAAGGATATTCATTGAAATTTCACGGGTTGCTTTAAATAATCTGCGGAGACGTTATTTCTGTTTATATACGATTTTAAGTAACTTTCCACGCGTCTCTCGTAAGCTCTTATATGTATAAAAGAAATTGAGAGTTTTTTATCGTGGGAAAATAAATGAAACTTTCTCTCTGGCTTGGGGACTCCGATTTTGTTTACAAACTTCCTCAAAGTACTTAAGTAAGTTTTATTAGATGTTCGTAGTGGTTAAATATTTATTTTGTGACTAATTAATGTATATTGCAAAAGATATTTAATTTATCATGGGACAAATTAGCTGGGCTAAAATAAGAGAGTAAACATGACTGTACCGTATTGTCTCTCAAATATTTGTCGAAGTATTTTTGACAAATAGCTGACTTAAATAATTCGTTGGTGTAACGATTCTCTGACACACAGTCAACGTCTCGGCGCGTAGGGAATTCTTATCTCACAAACGCAGCACTTTGATTATGAAGGGAAGGAATATTTAAAGAAGCTTTCTCGTGCTTTGTGTTGTTCCCCGACGCATGTGCAAAATTTATGTATGAAATATGAGTGAGCATTACATTGTGAAAGTATATTTTTACGTGTGTTACTATTTTTTTTTATTCTTTGTTACTATTTCTTATTTTACGTAACGTAATTTTTTCTGTAGGTACTGGGAAGTTCCTGCCAGGGCTACGGGATTTTTCGAAAGAGAAGCCGCGGTCCTAGAACGCAAATATCAACTAAAAGAACATTTATGCAGGTTTTAGTCAGTAAAAGTCTGTTTCTCCCTCTCGCTCAGAGATAAAAGGGATATTTGATGATTTCCCTCTAATAAAAAGCCGGTCAAGTGCGAGTCGGACTTACGCATGTAGGGTTAACTATGTATATCGTTCGATTCCTGAAACGAGTCTAGAAGAGTTTCTGAAGAAGAAGACTTTTTTGTCACAAAAAGGAATTATTTTATGATGTAACTACAAATTAACGGTGCAGTTTCCACTAGTGCTATGAGACCTTGCTTCTTGTCATATTTCAGGATTCTAGGTCAACATGAATTTTCTTGCGAGTGTCAAAATATGCACTTAAACGGAGCATAAACGACTTCATCTTTAGATAGCGTTGACTTCAAACTTTTTTTTTTAAACATCGACTACGAGTATCATTGAGCGGCGCGCTAATCGGTCTATCACCACTACATCCGGCTTATTGACTACAGTAAGTCCGGTCAGTGATGATAGACCAATCCCAGCACAACGTGACTTAGATCATTTTCGAGAACTGAGTTTGGCACATACTTGTTAAACGGTACCTCAGAATCCACTAAGTTGTACTTCAAAGGAACTTGCTGTTGAATAATACTGGCTACTTGATTATGCCTGTTTAAATACTCAAAGTTAGCCCGACGAGAACAACCAGATACAATATGTCTGATGGACTCACCCGGACGGTGCATGCCCATGCCCGACACACGTCAACCATCCCGTCCTTCATTATATATCTCCGGTAGTTATTCGTCAAGATAACTTCGTCCATAATAGAACAGACAAAAACCTTCAGTTTCCCCAAAAAGGTTGCTGAAACGTAGCCAGGCCATGGATGCCAAGTAATTCGTCAGGCTCTTGGGCTGCCTGATAAAAGCGTCCATGGAGCTCCTTGCCTTTCCACACTTCCTTGCGGTTATCAGTAGTAAATACTACAGGTTTGTGGCAGTTCTCTTTAGCCATGGATAACAGGGTGAGTCCTTTGTCCACTGCGAACACATCTCGATGCATACCCACATCGGTATGGAGAAAGTATTCTCTGAGACTGCACACCTTGCAGTTGTGCGGAGTCAGTTATTATTATTATTATTTTGAAAAAACGATTATTTTGCTTAGCTCTTTGGCTAGTTTTTAGCTACACTTGGCTTGGCCCGTCAAGCCAAGTTAATGTAGCTGTATGTAAATGGTGTAGAGGGGATATTATGAGGAGAATTTTCATTTAAATTATTATTATCATTACTGTTTTCACTATCGCGAGATGTCTATCTGTATATAGTAGGAGATAGTTAACAGTTGGACCATAGTGAAACTTATTCCGGTCATTGAAATCGGGCCTGATTCGATCGCATCCCCGCTCATTCCTATCACTTATTCATCAGGCCATGAATACTTAAGTCAATTTACGTGTCGTGAGCTAAGCAACAGCCTCCTTCGCTTAATGATATTGCAGTAACAGTGATGTGTCTGTTGGTTAATAGACTATCAATTTCTAACGTATAAATA
The DNA here is from genome assembly GCA_949316375.1 of Mythimna vitellina. NCBI lineage: Eukaryota > Metazoa > Arthropoda > Insecta > Lepidoptera > Noctuidae > Mythimna > Mythimna vitellina. The sequence continues at coordinate 9,975,917 of OX438688.1, forward strand.
CATATTTAACATCTGGAGGGAAACTAAATTTGTCTAGCCACTTTCCTTATTTATGTTACGAGTCTAACCATATATATTTAAATAGGTACATAGTTTGTGTTTCCTGATAGTTGCAGTCTTTAAGTCAAGAGTGAATAGCGTCCCTTAGCTAACCACACCGCTTAAGTCACTTTTACCAACTTTAGAGGAAAAGAAAATAATGTGCGGTGTTGATGGGCCAGCCGACTTGCTCGCTATCACTATTTTTCGAATTATGGCTTCTGATGGGCTGAAATCTATATCATGTGACCAATGATTAGACGCGCAATGAGCAGCTCCATTTAAAGGCATTCAAATGTGAAAACCGCCAATTTTCGGCTTGAGCGGTGTTGTAAGGTAAGGGACGCTAGGTAACTTCTAGGCAAGCGTGCTCCATCGTCTACCACATCATCGCTAACCATAAAGTTACTCTACCCTCTCTCTAGGTATTTGAGCTCGGGTCGTGCTCCGCTCGCGCTCGGCTCCTCTAATGTAAACCCACCTTTAGGTGAGACAGTCGTCAAGCGCGAGCCTATCAAAAATAAAAGATAGGCAAATTTGATTTTACGATTTCTCAAAGCTATTTTCTCAATAAATATAAATATCTACAATTTATTTAAATTTCTTTAAGAAAGTTTGTTGAATTGCAGTGTTTATCTAAATCCTGTTGAGGATCTCATATTTAACCATATTTCGCAAAATTTCTAGTATAAGTCTACCGGCGTTTCTGTCTTCGGTCCACAGCACTCAACAGTTAGTTGAAAGCATCTTAACTCCATCATTGGTCGACTGTGAGGTGCCGTGCTTGACCGACGCCGTGAACGCCTGGAAAGTGGCTTGCCCGGACAAGGCGTTGCCCGAGAATCCATCTTCCCAGAGACAGTGGGATGAGCCGCTCTGCAGGTTGGTACTGAATAATCTTATCAATACGTCCACCAATACTGCTGAGCGCGCCCGCCTTCTGGCTGTGGGTGAATGGGAATCGGGCCTCTGGCTACAGGCTCTACCGTCACCTAACATAGGAACTATGCTGAGTGACACCACCTTCCGGATCGCTACATGCTTGCGTCTGGGTGCTCCTAGTGGAGCTCCACATCGATGTCAGTGCGGCGAAGCAGTCGACCGCCTCGGACACCATGGCCTATCATGCAGTAGAAGCGCTGGTCGGATAGCACGACATGCCAGTATTAATGACATCATCCGCCGAGCTCTTGTCACCGCTGGGGTGCCAGCTGTTTTAGAACCCAATGGCTTGGCACGTGACGATGGGAAGAGGCCAGACGGGATGACTATAATGCCTTGGAAATTGGGTAGGCCTTTGGTGTGGGATGCAACATGTGTCGACACCCTTGCGCCATCCCATCTTCTGAGTACGGCAGGTTGTGCTGGGGCGGCTGCTGCAGGTGCAGAAAACCTCAAACGGCGTAAATATAATAACCTCATCGGAGGTTATATATTTGAGCCGTTCGGGGTTGAAACACTGGGGCCATGGGGTCCGAGCGCTCATCGAGTTGTTCGGGATATCAGCAAACAGCTGGTCGACTCTTCGCGTGACCAGAGGGCTGGGCTTTTCTTTGGTCAACGAATTAGCATTGCCATCCAGCGTGGCAATGCTGCCAGCGTTCTGGGCACTTTTCCCATTGACATCGATGTGGACGAATTTTTTGATGCCCTATGAGTTCTTTTTCTACCAGTTTGTACATAATATTATTTTCAATTTGTTTAAATATTTATTAAGTTATAATATATATCATAGTAATATTATAAGTTAATACAAAACAATTATACCATATTTATATGTTATACTCACATCGGAACGCCTTACAGCAATTACACCAATGGAGCACAATTAGTTCAGAATTTGCTACTTTCTACCATCATGTGCGTGGTGCAATGGTAGTCATCAAAGGAGCGGCCCGGAGGCGGCAAACCACGTACGCTCGCTTACGCAGCATCAGGCCAGCGCTCCTCTAAGATTTCACATGTACCTAACTCCTTATCGAACACATTTTGAAACTTTAAATCTCTCGATGAATTTTTCAAATTAAAGTATATAATATATAAATAATATAATAATAAATACATTTTTGTAAAGTTTAATTTTAAGTAACAGATGTACCTTTTTGTAATGCTAGTATACTAGTACATAGTGCACGTTTAGCTTCCAAGGGACCTCGGAAGCTAAAAAAGTGGTGTAACCGTCACTTTTATGACATAAACTAAAAGAACTTCAAGTCCGCTGCTTCACCCCCTTACTATGTTGACAAAAAGTTTCTTAAGTTCTTTTGTAGGTCCCAGATCTTGTCCATGTAAAGTTTAATTAAGATTTGTTAAGCGGTTTAGGTAAAGGGTCTTGACAGACAGACAGACAACAAAGTGATCCTATAAGGGTTTCGTTTTGAGGTACGGAACCCTAAAAATGAGGTATCGTATTTGCTTTCCTAGGGTCATCATCATCATTCATCATTTCAGCCGAAAGACGTCCACTGCTGGACATAGGCCTTCCCCAAGTGCCGCCACAATGAACGGTCCTGTGCGTCTCGCATCCATCGTACTCCCGCAACCGTTACCAGGTCATCGTTCCACCTTGTAGGAGGCCTTCCAACGCTACGTCTTCCGGTACGTGGTCGTTCCTAGGGTAAAACCACTCAATTTGGACTCCCAAGCTCCTTGGCTTAGCCAGAAGGAAAGTTTCACTAAGAATTTATTTTTAGCCTGTTTACCTCCTGTACACGTTTACGACTGGTGTGTTCGATCTTTATAGTAATTCTTTCACTAATATCGGTACATCGAGGCCTTAACCGTAAAGTTCACAACGTTTGCTACATTTTGGGAATTGAATGAGCCTCCTAATACGTAGCTATTCGGTATAGTTCGGCAAATGGACCTCTATGTATGGATGTATTATTATTGTTCGCCGTTTTAGTAAAAAGGTTCTGTTACTTTTTTTTTGGAGTCGGCGCTCCCTTATCCATTAGAAACGAGATTAGGAGTACCTCCAGATACTTACAACTAATTTCAAATAATCATAGAATGCAATTTGGCTTGTTAGAAGGGTCTTTGTTGACCTCTGGCCCTTGTACGGGGGAATTTGCACTGCAAAAGAAAGATTTTGTTTTGGTAACTTAGTAGTTAGTGGCCCTGACTGCTGTGCCGGATGTCGTGGGTTCGATTCCCACCCAGGACAAATGTTTGTGTGACGAGCACGATCATTTGTTCTGTGCCTGGGTGTAATTTATCTTTAAATGTATGTATTTAGAAATATATAAGTATGTTTATCAACTGTCTAGTACCCATAACACAAGCCAAGCTCTGCCTAGCTTGAGACTAGACGGCGTTGTGTGACAAAAAAATCTCCCATTTTCCTCTGAACGTGTGGACAAAACTTAAATACACACCAAAATACCAAAGCTAATCATCGCACTCTGTTTAAAAGATAACTTACTATTTTATACGTGCTGGGACTCTGAAAACTTTTTAATTTTCGTCTATGAGCCACGTTGTTAGCGCTCATACATTTTTACTGTTTTCGACGAGCTGTCAATGTACCAGGAATGTAGTATCGTGAGGACAGAGTAGTTGGTGGTTCTTTCGATTGAACAAGCAATAAATTGGGCATTAGATAGTTTTTGTTAAATGGGACTAATTATTTTTTACCGGGGGTTTACAGACTGTGAGATATAAAAAGTCCTGAAAAAATGACCATTAGTTAGCTCTTAAGGTTATTTTATTTTTAGGGTTCTGTACCTCAAAAGGAAAAAACGATACTCTTATAGGAACAGTTTGTTGTTTGTCTGTCAAGAACCTTTATCTCGGAACGCGTGGAGGTATAATATTTGTAAATACGTCACTAAAAAAAATTACGAGTTGAAAATATCTTCGTAAATCAATTCGGGAATGGAACTGTTTTCATTGGTAAGTTTGTACGGAACCCTCAGTACACGAGTCCGACTCGCACTTGCCCAGTTTTTAAATACATAAATACTTACTTGTAAATTTTAAATAAAAACCTACAGATAAGTAAGAATTTATATAATATTTAATAGGTACCTTGATTCCACTAAGGATTCAATAGATTCCATGATTTCATAAACCACAACATACCGTCTACACGTGTTTTTACTAGGTATGCTCGATGAGCAGTCAATGTAGGTACCAGGCGTCCAGACTCGTGAGGTGTCAGGTGGCTGCCAGCAGTATGCACGTGCCAGCGTTCATTAGTGGACAGATGCGTCTGCAATTGGAATCTAATCCCAGTGCTTTACTCCCGGAACAATGTTACGTTGGACGGTAATTGACAGCTGTTTCGAATACGGCCATCTTTGATGGTCCGTTATTGCGTGTACTGAGTTATGAGAAGTTGCTCTAGATGATTATGCTGAGGATTTGCGGATATACATTTTTTTTTTTTTGGGGCATGGACATCATCAAATAACTTCTCTCGCTCTGTGTGAAATGACAGGGAGGTCAGACTTTTACTGATTAAAACTCACCCGTTGTTCTATTAGTTACCCTTTGCGTTCTAAGACCATGATAAATCCTTCGAACAATCCCGCTGCAAATATCCAGATCAAGCTTTAAATGATTTTTCAAAATTCACTTAAGAAAGTTTAGTAGTTCTAAAATCAAATAAAAATGAAACAAACTCACTAAAAATCAAACTAGCCAAAACAACCGAACGTATCGAACACAAAACTTCAGAACTCGATTTTTAAACCAAAACAAAAATGATTGCACCGCGCCGTGCCTAAGGGGGCGTCACATCAGCGAAACTAAAGCGCGACATAGCGACAAGAGATCTAAGGACAGTCGCGCCGTGAAATTTGCCGTTTGACACCTCCGCTCCAGCGGGCTGCGAGCGTGCGACAGCGTTTCCGCTGCGATTATTATATGTGAGCACACGCCCCGCCATGTGGAAGAGGCCTTAGGGAGTAAATGCGAGTTTCATCTAATATTCACGGTCGTTGCATTTTTCATTGGTATTTGTTTCGTAGTTCGTAGTTATTTTATTTGGATTTTAATGCTTGATAGTTGGCAGCTTTTCTGCGATTCGATAGAATAGTGTTTTGACATCCTTTGTTGTATAGGCACATTTTATAGCTCATATCTCATAAATCCTTATGATCTTTCGATCATGGTGACCAATCTCAAGGGAGATATTATAGATACGAGTATTAAGCGTGTGCGCACATAGGTACACTCTTAGTCCAATGAGACGGCAGTTGCATCAACGGATTTTGTGTTTTCCGAGGCACAGGAGTTCACACCACCAAATTTAAAACTCCGGGTACCTGCAGAGTACCTAACGGAAAAAACCCAATAGCACTTTTTACCTGACCTAGGAATCGAACCCAAAACCTCACGCTCAGCAGTCCTGCTTGTGACCATGAGACTAATGAGACAGTTTAACATTCAAAGTAATATATTATTATCTCAACTGCATCTATGAAAGTAATTGTTAAAGAAAATCGAAAAATCATGCAAATCTTCATATTGATATTTTATATTCTTACTACAACACTTTTTCTTTCATAGCAAATGTGGCCGCAGTTACCTTTAGAACAGCAAACTTATCCATATACGTCATGGTGGCGCCACTTGCAAAGGAAAAATGTCAAACCGCTGTCAAATCCAGTACATTCCAGTTTAGTTCTCAAATTTGCCGTCGACTTAAATAAACGTGTCGATTTTTACTTAATTAGGACAGACGAGGATCTTTTATCTACAGTGGTTATGCAGTGGAACGAGATATCGACTAATTAGTAAGTTTCATCAGTTCCAGTATACTGCGCAGATACTTCGTGGAAAATAAGACAGCTGAAAATATGTGAATGAGAAACTCATATGACAACAAATATTGTAGCAAAATTTGTTCGTAGTCAGAAATTGTAAAAATTCTAATGTTTAGAATCTTTTAAAGAAAAGATTAATAATGGTTCAATATCGAGGGTCGCCTCCTTCTGCGAAACAGTAATGCTAGCAAAGGAGGCGGCCGATCGCGTGGGGCAACGGTCCTCACGCCCTGACCGCCGCCGGGATTCCGATCCCGATTTCCAGCCACCGTAGGCGCGGGCTTGCGGACGGCGAGCAATGGGTGGCTCGCCGTCCGACCGTCCGGTAACCATCCAGACCGAACCCAAGTCGTCGACAGCACGCACTGTTCCACGCACACCTCAAGGAGATGTCAGCAAATCAGTAAAAATCTGATACTGTCTCCCGCTCCACCCAAGAGCGCGATTTGTCATTAGATGATTTTCCCACCTAAAAAAAAGGGTTCCTGTGTAGTGGTACCTATTATAGCTATTTTAGTAGTAGCTACACTACACCGGACAAGCCGCTAGGTAGTCAAAATATAAATGTCAAAACAGGCCTTTTACTTTAGCATAAAGCACACTGTCTTTATATACTATACACCTAGGTGGGTTCATTACGTTTAGTATAAAATGTAAGTTCACTGAGAGCTTATATTCTCGATAATGGTTCTTTTACTCACAACACGCCTAGAAAATATTCAGTCATATCACTAAATGGAATGCTAGATAAGCATTTTATCTTTCTTTCTTTCATAAATAGCTTGTAACAAGAATAAAAAACAATAAAACTTAGGACGGTATTCTACGTATCTAACTTAATTAAATGAATCCTAGAATCGCATATATAAAGTACCAGGAAATACGGATTACTGTTTATTGCATTCTGGAATAAATTCACACTAACTGAACTTCAGAATAATATGGCTATATCGCTTCGTTCCTTCTCAACAAAATAATAGGTATATCCAATAGTCAAGAATTCATTTAGTAAGTTAAATAGGCACGGTACCTTTATTAAAAAAAAAATTGGTCATTGGTCAAGCTATCGGTAAAAAAAACATAGTAAAAAATACTAGACTTACTCCCATTCGATTACAAAAAATTAAATAAAAAATATATATATATAAATATATATATAATAATAGATTGTATTATGGTTAGCCAACCATAATACAACCTATTATTTTTCCTAACCTCCTTGTATTTTTAAAGGCCGGCCGAAGCTACCATGACAATATAGAATTATGACAAATCGAACAATTCTTTATTCAAAATTTTCGAAAATAAAATAAAGGTCATATTTAAAAAAAAAAACACAGCGCGGCAAAAAGTAAACATACGCGAAGCTGTCAAATATGTGTTTTAGAAAAATTTTGTGCGTAATATTTTAATTTTGAGGGTATAAGCATTAAAAGTTTAACGAACATCGTTATCTTACCATTATCTCTTCTGTCATGTGTTTAACTAGTTGTTTTATTAATTTCACGTCTTAGTTCTTGCTTGTGAGTTTCTTCTATATTTTAGTGAAAGTTGGTTTCATCAAAATGGTGTTTGGTATATTTTCTCGTTTGCGGTACACATATGATGAACGTGACTGCTTGCATGATATTCAGGTGAGGATAACAAACGTTTCTTGTTGTTCTGTTTATAGATACAACGCAGTATCTAAGTAGTGAAATTCTTCCAATTGTGGTAGGTATTATGAAATACCTAATATTTAAACGTTTTAATTTATGCATAAAAACCTTAGTTGTTTATATTTTTACTTTTTATCTGGCAATGACGCGATATTAGTTTTATGCCTTGATAATTAAATATCTATATAGTGAATCAATTTAAATATGAACACATTATTGCTTTTTTATAGTGACTGTGTGAAAAGTAATCATACGTACAAACGCCAAAAGAATAACAAAAATCATCACTTTCATAATAAATACCTAATTTATTTTAAAGTTGATAACTACAATAATTATGATTAACAACATGAGACATAAGTGACGCAATCATATCGGTATAGTCAGCACCGCAACCATTTCATACACGTACATAAAGCTATAGGTATGAAAACGTATGGTTTTCGTTCTTCGGCGTGTCATCGCTCGAGTATTAATCATTGAATGGTTATATAGCCTGCCAGCACCTGAGAGGTTACTGTTTCCTAACAATATTAAGGTCGGTAGCACTTTTGTCGAATACTGTACGTGTGAGTTTCGGCTAGTCACCGCGGTGTGTTGTTGTTTTGGTTGGCACATTTCACCACTATCACTTTTAATAGGGGTGAGATGTGTGCTTCAAAAGGGAAGATATTTTGGGGATGTTTACCAGCAGGTGCTTAGGCTTGTTCTAAGCTACCTTACACAGATGCTTCTAGACTTGAGTCTGTCAGTAAGTAAGGGTCTTTGAGAAGTGGTTACAAAGGCGCCACGGCGTTCCCACTTTCTGCCAGACTCAGGTCCTCACCGGACCTTGATAGTTTCGAGAAGTTCCTCTTTCGAATTTTGCGGTAAGAAACTCCCGGGTGTTACCATTGTCTGCCCCGCTTGGGCAAGTACCGCCATGTTCTCTTGGGGAGGATCGCTGCGACGTCCAGCCCTGGTTCAGACAATGGTATAGAGTGAGAAGGAACGGGAATCAGTTACTTACCTACCTTCTGCGAAGCAGTAATGTGAGCGAAGGAGGTAGCGGAAAGCTTGAGGGAGAGGGCATACTCATGCCCCAGCAGCCGCAGAAGACGCCCCGGGCGTCAAGAATCGTGGAGCGAGGTCCGCCCACCGTAGACGTGGGTTTACGGACGGTGCGCTATTGGTAGCTCGCCATCCGTCAAGGATTAGGAAGATCTACAGGGCCGATGTCTCCCAGGGCAGGATTGTTCGAAAGAATTGTCGTGGCCCCGGTTCGCGGTCCAGGACCACGACAATTTTTGGACGACTGAAGGAACACAGCTAGGTTTTAGTCAGTAAAAGTCGATCTGTCACTCTCGATCCATCCAAACCGGGAGGAGTTATTTGAGGACTTTACACCTTGTATCTATCATCTGTTTCGCTCTGCCATAATTTAAGTCTATTTCTGGCTGGGTGGGTGGAGGAATTGCATACTCTTATACCTCTTGACCTCTTTTGGTTTGGTATAGAGATACGTTGCAAAACCATAATTGTTATCTATTCAGTTCGATATATTGTATGCAAAAATTCTAGCATGTCCCACATGATTTTGATCAGCTCCAACCCGTCTTAGCTCCTCTAATGTTTTCATTATGATTGATTAGTAAAGTATATCTACGTATGTAACTTCCGTTCCTGTTAAACCTATTAAATAACAGTATAATTAAATAAATAACTCGGCTAATAAACAAGACAATTCTTGATTCAATTCTCGATAACGATGTTTATTTTTCCCTTTGTTATTTCTATGGAATGTAAATTCTATTTTGTAACAGGAAAATCTTCTAAAAATTGCTTCTAATTTAATTATAATAATTACTGTATAATCTTTAAGGAACTCGTGGCAAAGGAAGCGTTTAAGTTAGTTAAGCAACACTTGTCGAGGTCAGTCCTTGGATGGGTAACCAACCATTACATATCGAGTTGGTTCCGGCGGTCACATGAAGGTTTTTGGCAATCGTTACGGATAGTCAAAAGTCGGAAAGAATATCTGACACCGGTTTTAACCAAGAGGCATCATTTTACCTACCCAGTTACTGGGTTATGGAGGTCAGATAGATCATGCGATTAGTCGGGAAGCCTATGTGCTTTTGAATCGGAATACCTATTACTTACGTAATAAGTTTGAAAATACCTAGAGGTGCCTATTTATAAGATATAATTCAATGTTAGGCATTACAGAGTTTTATCATGTTATTTAGTTCTATTGCCTCCAGCGTTTTGTACTTACGTTAATTAATTAATTTTCGAAAATGTTCAGTCTCAACAATTTAGTTCAAGATGTGGTACGTTTGATACAAAAACATAACCTTGCTTAAACTTGTAGCAAAGATCTCTTAAATTATGATGAAACGGTAAACGTCTCTCATCTTTTAATAGTCGCTTTTAGTACTATCCTATGTCAGTTATATTTTACTGTAGAAACTTAATTGATGCAAATTAATTGTGACTTGGCGAGACACAATCTCTCTAGGTTTATTTTTTAATTTCCGTCCATCAGTACACACTGATCAAAAACACAGCCCTTTATTTCTGTTGCGGCAGATTCCCACCTGCATTTCCACTCAGGAACAAACTAGTTTTTTCGAAAAAAGAGATGGCAAACATAAATCAAATGGCAGTGGAAGGCCGGAAATTGATACCGTTCTGACGTACAAACTCTCTGTCCCCTCCGTACATAAACATGCTTAAAATGACGTGTATGCAAGCTACAAAACGCGACTTCATATAATCTGTGCGAAGCTAAGTAGAAAGGGGGAAAAGTGTAACTTATTGATGTATTTTATGTAGGTAAATCAGTAAAGCTCTGAAGTGCTTTTTAGTCGATTGCAGTAAAGTCATGAAAAAATAACATCTAATTTACTTTTATCACAGAAAAGTAATTGAATACATATTACTCGAAACTCATCCCGAAAATTAGTTCGGTCTCGCAATCCAGTCTAATCGCTGCAACTGTTTCGCGTACCAATTTTAAATTTTAGTGAAACTGCGGAGGGCATTAAACGTTAATGCACCAACAATATTCCCCGGGACGGGCCATCGTAAAAACTTTACCCACTAGCCATCCGCCGGTTGCAGCGTAAATACGAGCGTTGTGCACTTTAACATTGTTTTAAAAAGTAAATTTCAATAACGTAAGAAGTTCCGCGACACCCCTGATGGCTTTGTGTTCACGGTGGAATTGATGAATGGCTTTGAACGTTGATCTTGTAATTAATCTTAGTAAAAGTTTGTATTGCTCTCATAGTTTTTTTATCTTTTTGTTTCATAACACTTTATGGCAGATTTATCAGGTGATTTATAAAAGTAGTTGGTTTGTTTTAAAGTGTCTCAAAAAGTCCTCCATTTTGCACGGCAAAACAGTTGTGTTTCGGGAGTGTCCCACCCAAAATGTATCGAACTCCACTAGGGTAAGAAAACTGTTATTGTGCAACGTGCAAGCAGGCAATTCTCGTCCCAAAGGGTTGCAAGCTTGGCAAGCGCACACATCCGCCGGGGCACAAATTTATTTTTCAACGGGTTAGCCAGTATTGAATTCGGATATTTGTTGTTAACCAACAATTCTTTGTTGTACCCAAATATCTGAGAGGAAGATTTTGAGAGTATATTTACTTACATTTGGTTTTCTTTGCTATTCTCGTAAAGTTCCAGATTGATAAAAGCAATTTACCTTTTCGTCTTATTTATGTTCATTTTCACATTTAATATGGAAATCTTTAGTAAATCTTTTTATCTTACAACAACAAATTACAAAGGCTTTATTTAGAGGTGGCTCTGAGGTGTTACACAAATATTTAATGTAATCAGTAGATCAATATTCAACCTCACCCAGTGTCAAGTATAGTCGGCCATATCGATCGTTGAAAGGCTAATTGATCTAAACGACATTTTAATCATCGACATTTATACCCGACTGAAACGACGGAGACAAGTTTGCTGATTCCGAATATGTATATAAGTCAATATTGGAAAAAATGACGTTTAGATCAATTAGCCTTTCAACCGTCGATGTAATGTTCCCACTGTTGGGACTCAAGCCTCCTCTCTAGGAGAGGGAATGTGTGGTAATCCACCACGCAGGCTAAGTGCGGGTTGGTGGATGTCACATGTCTTCGAATTTTTGATTCTAGGACATGCCGGTTTCCTCACGATGTTTTCTTTCACCGTTTTGAGAGCAGTGGTGATGAAATAAATTACACAAAGTAATGCGCCTGAATGGGTTTGAACCCACAACCTACAACTCGTAAGTCGGGGCCGTTACCACTCGGCCACCACTGCTCCCAATGTCAAGTAATAATCATCAATTAAATAAAACTTAATCAGAATAATTAATATTCATGATAAATATCAAACAACAACAAATAATTAAACCCCGGATAGTTCTGCATTGCCGGAATTTTTCCCTTCCCTATTTAATTTGGCGTAGTGATGTTATAAAACAAACGTTATCTATTCCCGTGCAGTGATTGAACGTTCCTGTGCCGCATACCTGATCTCCATTGATTCACATAGTGGCGTATTGTACGTGGTACACAAATCGGTCGCTTACCCGAGAGCTAGGCTTCACATTCCATATGCTCAATAGTTACGCTTCTACCAGTAATTGGTATTCAGTGCACTGAGCGGACCTAGAACGGAAATTAAAAATTATTGTTGGCTTACCCTTTATAATACCGTAATTAGAGACCCAATAGAAAGACGGTGAGAGAGCGAACGCCGGCGTGCGCTTGGGGTTTAATGATTTAATAACATAGCTGCTTTTTTTTTAATTCTAAAAAGGCTCATGTTAGTTTTTCTACCTCTAAATAATATCTTAATCTTACTCTAAGAATTCAATTTTAGAAAAATGACTGCGTAACTAATCCAAAATATTACGAAAATATATATACAAATCTCGCTGATTAGTGATTTATGTTTTTTATCTCTTTATCGTCACTTGTGCAAATACCTACAAATCCTCAATTTCTTCGGCCATATTACCCGTAATGTCCCGTAAAAGTCGTGGACAAAAGATCCCGTGGGCTCTTCAACACGATGGACGAACCTTATCGAGTCCATGCCACACTCCCAAACCGCCAAACAAAGAGCATGGCATCGCATCATGAGAGAAGCAGTGGTGTAAGACTCGACCTAGACATGATCGTGACCACTCTGTCAGGAGTGCACGATTGAGAAGAAGAAATTTGTATATCATATTTAACACACTTCATTTACTTACCTACCTAGGTATTATCACTATGCCCACGTCAAAATCGATATAAATAAGTTACCACCATTACCTACGTAAGGCTAATATTGAATAACTCTCACAATCCATTACAGTATTAAATGAACCTCAACAGATACAACAAAGAGTGCATACAAAATTAAAATCGACACATACAATCAACGCCCTCATAATTACTGTGTTAATATTTACATCGACTGAAAGTTTAAACATGCGAATTGCACACTTTTCCGCCAATTAATGTTTTGAGTTAAAATCGACCAACAAAGGCGACCCTGTCATCGTTCGAATAAACCCGTAAATGTTTACTCGACACATCGGTCGCTGTATGCATCAATTAAAAATATATTACTTGCCGGTTTGACTTCCGCTTATCCGCTACGATGGGTTTCGCTTCGCTTCGCTCTCGCACATGCTTGGGTAGGGCTGGCCACTATTCTTAAACAGTCGAGTCGTTAAGCTGCTTAGTAGTACTAAGTTGAGCTACTCGACTATTGACAAAGGCTTGCACAGGCTAGATAGGTCCGCTCAAACTTAAGGAAAGAACCACATAGAGGTTCTTTCCTTAGAAGACCAGCACAGGCACTTATCTGTATGGTCTTTTCATAACATGTTGTGAATATGAGGACTATGTAGGTATTTAGCTACCTAGATTTGAGTCATTAATAATTTTTTTTCAGTTTTGTTGGCAAAACCGTTATTTCAGCTTTCGCGAACGTTAGGGACCTGGGTCCCTAATTTTTACGAAAACTGAGGAAAAAGTTTCTTCTCTTCAGTTTCTTCTTCTCGGTTTTCGCGAGAATTAGTGTCCTGGATCCCTAATTTTCACGAAAACCGAAGAAAAAGTTGCGCCACCAAAATTAAAAACTTTGAAAAATGTGTATTTTAACCCATTTCATAAATTATTGTCTGGCAGATTAAGTACTTTATTCAGCCTACCAAAGTTATGAGTTTAATTTCACGATAACTGACAAATGCTTGCACTGCCTAAATAGGTCCACTCAAGTTTGTGTCATGCTATTCTCATGTGGTTTGACCAGTATACATTGTAAGGACTTTAAAAGAGACTTTAAGCTCTGAGTTTACGACTCACTTTTGAATGCTCAGTCTAACCAAAATATTAAACCAACGTACATCAATCTACTTAAAACCTTATATAATGATAACATTGGACCGTCCTTTCTGATTATAAGAGGAGTCAAGCAAGGAGATCCGTTATCCCCAAAGCTCTTTACTGCCACTCTCCAGGAAGCCTTCAATACCTTGGTACAAAACTGGACAGATAAGGGATTGTGTGAACACGGATCCGCTGTGTTTTAAATGGAGAATTGGATATGTGTATTCTTCCTACAGTCACGTATGTTGCCCAAACCTGGTGTTTAGCACTTCAGCGGAAGTTCAACCTCGAGGTTTGTGAGCGAACCACAGCTTATCTATCTATCTATTCATAGAGCGTAGTATCCTGAGGGTCAATCTCGAAACGAGAATTATGACCACCCATAAATCTGCTGAGCTGGGCTGAATTATGTGAGATTGGGCAGGACCTGACTGCCGCATGTCAGATGAGACATGGGCAAAACGGACTACCAAACGGGTTTCATTAAATGACCAAAGCGAAGACAGCGCGAAGAACTCCTACCGAAAGGACTGTCGTGCACTGGCATACAACGGAATTGTGTGGAAGAGGCTGACATAGGCCTTTGTCTACGTGTGGGACAAATTAGTCTAGACAAATAGAACCTCGTGAGTTTGGTTGAGATTTTTTCTCATGATAGTCAGCTAGGAAACATCGGCCTTATCTAGTTCAAACTGACAAAAAAATATTCCCATAAATGTATTTACAAAATAAATATCATCTATTGAAGTTTGCTTTAAAAAATAAAAAAGTTATAAAGTTTAGGTGAATTCTGAACAAAAACTACAGTATTTGCAAAAGGCCTGAAATGGTACGGTATCGGTACGTAACCTTCCAATAAAGACGTACTTTGCTTCCCGCACAGGACTCGGCAAGTGATTAGAAAGTGAAATAATCCAGTACCCCTTGGAATGTGATAGAAGTATAAAAAGAGCTAAAAAAAACTGAAAACTCGTTACTGACAACCCGTCCGTGCTAACAGAGTGCGTGTATTCGCATTCCTATTCGTCGTGCGCGCTCGCGTCACGTCGTCGCGCCGTCGCATTCGCATCGCACGCTGATCATTTTTATTCGCCCAAATGAACATATTTGCACAACTTTTATCCTCGCCGTTTAACTTTCGCTGGATGCGCATTCGTTCAGTTATTTGCATATGAATTTATCGGCGACATATGTTTTTTATTCACCATACTGATCGTTTAACTACCGACAAACTACCAGTCAATTTTCATACATTCGATATTTGCAACTAAATGTTCCAAATATCGAATCTTTATGAGATTTTTCAAATAGCTCGGTGTTCGCGACTATTGAATTCCGAAATTGGAATGGAGTTATCATATTTTCTGAGCGCTACATAATACAATTTTGTAGTGGTACAATGCATTCTTTGGTGAATGAGATATAGAAGATATATGATACATATTAACATTGCTCTTTTGATGTTTGCTTTTGAAAGCACAGGTAGAAATATTGTTTCATGGATGCGTAGCTTTATCTTCTTCATTTTTCTTCCTATCCCATAGATCAATTTTACAAAACAACTAGGATACATCCGTACTTAACTACTGGTTGACTCTCCTGATTCTCAATTCTTTGTAATTTGCAATATTAATAATTTAGTTCCTGGTAACAGTATACATCAGTAGTAGTCACCTAATAAATATTATGAGATAAGACGCATATAGCACAGCGCTCCGTAGCAAGGGTCGGCACACAAACATGTCAGTGATCACCTGTGCGCCGTCTTGTCAAACTTCTTTGTGTAGGTCCGAACCAACCATTAATATGTTTCCGACAACAGTTCCGTTACTTTTGTGCGCTACCGCCGTAACTTGCCACCTAATGATGTGGGTTAACCGTTTAATATATACCCTTGGCTAAATAAAATTACCTACTTAACTCTTTATGGGCCTTATAAACATCAATTACAGCTATTTATGATATACCTTATCTTCAATTTATTTTCGCAAATGTAGTTAGGTAGCAGATTTAAACTAAACAGTTAAACAAGTATCTGATTACAACTAAAGAGAGTATTGCCATTTGGAAATATTAGATTTGGAAATATTTCATATCCTAATACTTTATACGAACGTTTCATATAGTCGCGGTATAAAATTTTAATCATATTTCAGAAAGGAGGAATGTTTCAGACGAATTATATGTATGAAGCTAACAAAGTCTTTCAATTTTCGTGAGCAGCTTAACCGATACGTAAAAAAGTATCGACGAAGGTTTCTTTGCCGCAGAATATGAATACAATAATACCCAAAGATTTATCCGCAGTCGGCCGCTACACTTGTTTACACGAATTTCACGAAGCGCGGAAGGCTGCATATTTTAAACCTACCGCCCGCTCGCTCCGATATGTTTATCTTGGTCTCATCTCGATATATTTATTGGGAAAAGCCACGATCGGGATCTCTTCTTATTGGTTCCAACGGAGAACGTAATCGGTTTTATCTGTTTATTGTTATTGTATTTTAATATAAAATTTCGTTTACATTTCCGCCAAAAAAATTCTCATCGCAAATTGTGTTAACTAAAGTAATATTTACGCGCGTTAAATTTAAGTCTTGGAGCACTGTTAATGTTTGTGTTAAAAACAGTACGTTTTCTCTTCAAAGGTGTAATTTAACATGGAATTAAAACTATGTAGGTGCGAACGTGTGTGGAAACATGTAACATGTTCTGATGTTGGCTTTTCATCAGCATGGTAATCGTGCAAAAATATTGGCTGAAACACGGCCGAAGCGCACCTGCGTAGAATTAAATAAAAATACGCCGTCGAATGAGCATCAAAATGAACGCAATGTGTAATTTATGTTCAATGTTTGTGAAACAGGACGTTTAGCATATCAGGACCGTAACGTGGATCTATTATATCGCGTGTGAACTTAATGATATGGCACATAGCTGACGTTCAACAGCAGACACGACACAGAAAGAAATATCATTAATTTGATTGCTGTAGCATAACGATATATTACGATCCAATTAGCTAACGAACTGCGAAATGTCCATTGTTTATGTCTGTGTGTAGTTTTTGGTAGTTTCGCAGTTTTACGGCACTATATGTTAAGCGACACTCGTAAAAGTGCGGTGTCCATGTTTTACACCGTCCGTAAACTGGTAGAAGTGTCGTTGTATCAGAGGAAAGTTGCGCGACGGAAACGTAATCTATTCACATTGCGATCGGCGAGGGACGCACTCGAATTATAGCCAGTAAATATTGCTTGATTGAATTTGTTCTGATCTCATTCTGACTTATAAGACAGTTATAAAAATTAACTTAGATTATTATTTATAGTGATCGTAAAGTTGGTACTTACTGGAATGGTAACTGTTCTTTTTTTCTGTTAATAATAGCGTACATGCGTGTGCTATAAACGTGTGCTGCGGAGGCATTATCACGCTTGCGTTCTTGCGGAGTGAGCAAATATGTATCTAGGTTAGAGTACTTTATATTCAAAGTGACACGTGGCGCTACCTGTCGCCGCTCCCACACGCTTAGTTTATTATTAATGCGTGAATTTTTTGCGATGCTTTCCTTCGCAGCTGAAGTTTGAAGTAAGTGATAAAAAGTTTACGCGAGTTACATAGATTTAGTCGTGTCATCTATATTTGCATTTAGGAAATCAATCAATATTGACAATGTCATTGACTGGTTATCCCCCTTTTTAAAGTATTTTAATATGAGAGGTGTACCCAATTGATCTGTACCATTATGAATTATAAAAAAAATTGCTCAAAATAGATTTTTAGTACCCAAAAACTGAAATGTTGCCCGATATATCAGACTGACGGACATTAACATCAAATTTATACTCTTATACAATTACTAGCTTCTACCTGCGGCTTCGCCCGCTTGAAAATAGGTTTCTCCATACAAACTTTGGACCCCCGTTTCATCGCTTTAATAGGTGAATCCTCTCTTAGTGCTTACCTATGGCATAAAAGGAAACGTTATGCAAAATTTTACGCTTTTATTTCCAGTAGTTTAGGCTGTGCGTTGATAAGTCAGTCAGTCAGTCCGTTTCTCCTTTTATATATATAGATTAATATTATTATAAAACTAAAGAGTTTGTTTAGTTAAATACTCTGATTTCAGAGTATTTAACTAAACAAACTAGTTCAAAATTAAAAATAATTTTAATTTTGTCCCATTTAGTGAGGAAAGATTTAATTCTATAATTAATAAAAAACTTTTTACAAAAAAAAAATACAATCGACTTCAAACTAAAAACACTGAAAACTGCAAAATAACTTTAATTTCGGAAGTCGGTGTTTCTATAATAGTTTTATCTCTTCGTTATTTAACTCCGACTTCCGAAATTAAAGATATTTTTTTTTGTTAAAAGTGTTTTAATTTACACTTTTTAGTTATGGTACTACCACTAAAAAGTACCCCTCAGCCAAACTTAAATACCTTATAGCCAGAGTGCATGACATGATCATGACAATTCTAACAATACCAAACACGGTTAGATTACATGAATTTATTACAGAATTCCGGTGCTTAACTTCAGCCTTCATTATCAGATCAGTTCGATATATTCCCCCCTAATCTTTCAGTCAGTCATTGACTACACGTATAAACAAAGCAATTTTACTTATAACGATGGTTCTGCTGTAATTCTATGAGGAGTTCTGTTCCATATCTTCGAATTTCATGATCACATCATAACAATATTTCTACAAGAAGAACTCGAAAGCATGACCTTTCAATCAAAAAAAATATTTTCAAAGTCAGTTGTCAATTGACCGAGAAATCGGTGAACATACATAAAAAAAATTCCTTCAGCCGAACATAGAACCTCCTCCTTTTTGAAGTCGGTTAAAAAAGCACGCTACGATAAACGGGAGCGAAGTAGTAACAAAAGATGCATGTGAAACCGCGATGGACAGCTAGTATAATTTACAATTAATTGGCAACACTCGTTCTAATTTAACCCTTGCGCCGCCGATCCCGGTACCGATACAAGCATTGGTTATAGTAGATTAACGGAAAACCATTGCCAGTAAAAACAGGGTAGTAGTAACTGAGCTCCATTGGTACTACGGCACGTCTCAAACGATTTATTACGATACCAATGGCATTTTCGGACTCGCAACGGCCGCTAGGGTGTTACTACACAAATAAATATCCATAGGGCCGTTCTCTTAGAGACGTATATTGAAAAATGTTCGATATTTTATTAGATAGTGTAGTGAATATTTAGTTAATATTTTATTTGTGGGTGAGTTTATCTTGTATGTGATGGGTGTTTTTTCTGTTTTATTGGGCCTCAAGGAAAAGGGGGTTGGTTGAAGTATCAATTTAGTTTTGTTTTTATAACTGTAGGTAAGTAAAGTTTTGTAGTCACTGGTGTTTTGTTTTTATTATTATTATGGATAAGCTCGCGTTTGACCATTATCTCACCTGATGGTTAGCGATGTTCTGGCCGACTATGGAGCTGATTTAAAGTAACCTATTCACCCTTGACTTGGAGACCCCTAGTTGTAGCTATCAGGAAAACGACTTCGGCAGGATGACTCCACTCCTTAGCCGTACGCACAATAAATGTGTTCCCAAATCGCTTTTTACGTATGGGTGAGATGTTCACGTTTAGTAGTGCGGTGATAGAACAGACTATTTTTATTTATTTTTTACATGTTTAGTTGGCCTGAAAACACGAATAGTTGTTTTTAAGTGAAATAATGACGTTGCAAATCATGTAGAAACGATTTTTATATTGGAAGAAAATTGTTTACCGAAAATCTCATCCATCCATATAGTTATTTCAACCAGAAATCCAACCCAAAATAAAGCGTCAAATATGCGTTGTTAATACTGTATACAGTGTTGGATGGTACACCGTGCCGACCCGGGGTAACCGCAGGAACCGCTGTCAACATCAGCTGTTCCAACCTAGCCTACATAGTGTTCACTTAATGCTAAACTACATGTTGTTTGCCTGTAACTAGCCTGTATTTATCTGTGTGTTCATTTGTTTCAGGTAATTTGTTCATTTACGGAGTTCATGGTAAAGGGTATCTGTATTTTTAAGTATGTTTTGCCACTCTGGAAGGATGGCTCTTAAGAGGGTACTTTTCCAGTCACATATCGTCAATATGGAGCATGGTTTAAAAGCTTGTTGCTTCATCTAACGCAATCAAACGCGATGTTTGATGAAGAGGTAATGCAAAAAAGAGATAACGCCTGAAAACTCGCATACACCTGATATTTCACAAAACTTGTTCCG
Organism: Mythimna vitellina; assembly: GCA_949316375.1. Classification (NCBI taxonomy): domain Eukaryota; kingdom Metazoa; phylum Arthropoda; class Insecta; order Lepidoptera; family Noctuidae; genus Mythimna; species Mythimna vitellina. Next base: position 9,996,022 of record OX438688.1, read on the forward strand.
GGAAATACGTGTTTTTTTTTTAAACCCTTAGAAGTTTTCAGTAAAATAGTCATCATTCAGAATCTCGATCAAATGTGCAAGGCTTCTATTGATGTACTTTTTTTATTTTTTATATATGAGTACATTATGGAGGGCCAAGGTTTACTTAAAATAGCAGATTTTCAGAGGTGTTTACTAGATTAGTTTTACACAAAATGTTTTGATTTCTATAGAAGCGTAGAAAATATCCACAATGTAACTGTGTATCAAAAATATCTTGAGAAAGAGGTGTAATAACATCAATATCACGTAAGAGAGGTTGTATTAAAATGTACCTCGAAAAGGAGGCTCTTAAGGTCTTTTTTACATAAGGAGATGCAGAAGATGACGGCAGGACGAAAATATGCATCTTTAAGATGAGAAAAAAGGATAGGTAGCTAGCTACATTGTATGAATCCGACAGCCATCCTATAGCAATTGCAGTTTAACTTACAATAATTAGCCTTATAATGATCCCATTGCTGGTCCTCAGGCCAACACTCTAGGATAGAAAATGGGTTGTAATTCACCACGTGGGTACAGTGCGTGTTGGTAGATGTCACATGCCTTCAAATTTTTGGTTCTAGGACATGTCGAAATTGCCGTCGTAGAAAAAAGTTAAGATAATATGGATTGCATTTTAATGGATGCCTATGGCGTTATTATATTTAGTATTTCTCAAACGCCTGGAAGAGCTACTGGTCCATGAAGGAGCTATTTACAGAGAATTTGCTTATGTCATGATGTCTTTGGACATGTGTATCTCCCCGTCTTGACCTTTATTGCACAAAATGGGTCTATAACTAACATCCAAAAGTCCAAACTCAACTTTTGACAACGTGCTTTGGAGCGCAGCATACTATGTGTTAAAATAACAGATCACACATGCCTGACGAGCTGTAGGCTCGTAAAACACAGAATTAGCGACACGAAGGCCTCGGCAGACCACGAAACAGATTATGATGGACGTGTTCCTCGAAAATTAGAAAAAAGAAGTGAAGAAATCAACCGTTCGAAGGAATGGAAGGAGGTCTTTGCCCAGCTGTGGGACAATACGAGCAGTAATAATAAAACAAAAGATTTGAAAATGTTACTCCTGCATTCAAAAATGTTTGTATTTACACTCCTCTTCGTCGGTATAAAAATAAACCAGTCGTGAACGAAAACTGTTTGACTACGAATAAATTCAAATAGTATCAGAAAACGCGCCAGAAGCGTCACATTTTATCGAGAGAAAATTTTGAACTAGCTACGTAAAAACTAAACCTTTCCTAAGAAGATGATTTAGTGAAAATTGAATACGAAACTAAATCTCCTATAGAGCAGACGTTGACGTTGTAAAAGTAGCTATTTGTTCACAACGGTAGCACCCTAAATATCAGAAGTTATCCGAAAAGAGCGAGAGTGGGTGGTCCTGTCTCACTCCCTCGCGGTGTACACGCGGTGTCTACGCATTGTAGGTGCGCGAACCTCTTTCCTTCACAAAAGCCTCCTTTATTATGCTCCTGTGTAGGATATGAGGAAATTGGCTGAATGGCTTTATATGAAAAACTCACGTAATCTTCGCGGGGTGTGGCCCACAGCCTCACAATATCCTGCACTTGGCTCCGCGAGATGATTCTTGTTAAAACATAATTCAATTGTTACATTAACGTTTTAAAAGACATAAAGGTGTGTTTCTGAATAACTGAGGTTTATAAACCTCTTTCCGTGGAATCTACCTATTTACAGTTCAATGAACATAAATAATAATATCTATAAATTATCCTAAATAATAATGCAGACTCCAAAGATGATAAATAATGCAATTAAGGATAGTTTTCAAAAATGCAGTCAATAGTTTCTCATAGATAATGATATTTGAATACTTAGAACTTCGGTTCAATCGATATGTGAATTGTATATCTAGGTTTCAAATGTTACATTATGAAAATGAAGCAACAAACATATTACATTGAGGTGGTACAATTTTCCCTTGAATGTCAATAACAGAGAACGGACGCGTTTACGTTTTACGCGCATACATGAACATGACACCTGGCGAAATAAAGCCTTTCATGTGGGCAGCGTTCATAGGGGTGTTTATTGTCATCGGAGGGCCGCACACATATTTGGCGAGAGGCAAGCGGGTTCGGTACCTAATAAAGTACGGCGCTAGGATTCCCCGACGGCGGCGCGGCGGCCTCGGTGGCGCGAGCCGGATCACGATCGGCGTCGGAACCGCCTCGGGATATAAATTCGGTATCCTTCACCCGGAACGCTTCAACGACCGACGACGCCACGCGCCAGTTATGAAAATTCCGACGCTGGAATTCCAACTCACACTAGAGATTTTTGTTGAGCTTTGCGGTTGTCGTCGCCCGGATTTTTTAAAGAACGGAGTCTGTTACGTTTATTTCAGTCTGCGTTTTATGGAGGCGGGAATGTGCTCCGCTTTGGTTTATTTGCGGGCCGCCTTTCTCATGAAATTGCGCTGTTTCATTGCTTACGAGCCATTTTGAGGTTCTCGTTAGAGTTACATTTTTATCGTGATGTATTTTTCTTTGCAAATTGTCTATCGCAGCGATGGCTCCTGTTTTATTATTTTGGAGCGTTACAATAACCATGTAAATATGTATTGTATCGCCTTACCTAAAGTTGTCAAACAATAAAACAACCGTGTCGTTTGGGCCACGGGACAGCTACGTTTGTGTACCCGGTCACCTCTCAGAATACAATTAAAGCCGTCACGCAAATCCTGAATGGATATCGAATAACAAATGACGCGGCAAAATAGGGTTTCTGAAAGAAACCGAACATAAATTGCCAAAACCCATCAACCATTAACAATTACAAAAGAAAGGTAAGGAATGAAATGTTTTATTCATTCCGTTAACGAGAAAATTACCGAGAGGGCGTCGGCGCGCCGGATCCGATTGCAAGGACTCCACGAACCTTTGTCTTCGGGGAGAAGTGTGCCCAATGAGCACTCCAGATCCCCGTAGGTACCAATTAAGGATAGCATGTTATACAAGTACTTTATTGTATAATTCTATGAAATTGGAAATGATAACGCAAATTATAGTCGAAATTGTCGATAGCAGATGAACTGGAAAGCATCGTCAGAATTGGATAAAGGGCTAGTCACCAAATTACGTTCAGGAAATGACAGCGCACGGCAAACGTCCATTGGCAATACTTTCCAATGTAAACACTGTTGATGTGAACGAGCCAATACTTATAGGTGTGGCCATTAGTGAAGACACATCACATTATGCAATAGCCCTTAAAATTGTGATTCAATTTATTCACGATTCAAAATAACTGTGTAAGATTTGTGTTAGTTTTTTCTAATCCCAGTTTCAATATTTACGCAAAAAAATCTGATGGTAAACGATGAAGATGCAGAGAATTTAAACGCTGTGTGAGAACTTCAATGAAAGTAAAAAAAAATAGTTTTCCTATTTGCAAACTTCGAATTTGTATTAACAAACTTGCATAAGCCAAACTAAAAAATGCAAGTTTTAAAAAAATAACTTATTTATTTTTTACACTTCAAAGTTTTGCCAAAAACACTTTTTAAGACAATTTCGACTTCTAGTTTTTACTTGTAGTTTTTAATCCAATCGTAGTAGATGCATTTTCTAAGCATAAATTGATTGTCCCATCTGTATCTTTTGACCTAAGAGAGGTATCATTACGGCCTATTACGTTGGAATCCAAATTAAAGGTAACTGCAAGGCAGACGGAGTCACCGCTTCGCAGCAGTGCTGAAGAATTTAATTAAATACTAATAACAAGCCACTCTCTACGAAGTACAATTGATGTTATTATTACAGTTGTACCATGATTTTGTAGCGATTTTAATTTCATTAACAGTATCATAGCACAAGCTCCAAGCTTCATTATATTTTATCCAGATTATAGAAATGAAAACAAATTATCAATATTATTTCTAGCAAAAGGTAGCTACAGGGTAGTC